>CM068305.1:46818659-48168659 GCA_034768735.1 Schistosoma mekongi | reverse complement strand
ATTTAACTCAACAATATTATCTCATTAAAACAAAGGAATACGATTCCTGACAAAAAAGCTTTCTAACTCCAGAGGTCGAAATTGCTATTTCAATATAGTAACAACCAATCTCGAAAAAATAGCCAACGAAATGGCTGCCTCATGACATTTGTGAATATGATATAAATTTTTAATAGTTTTCATCATGTCTGATACTCTAGTCAATTAAGCTTATGCGCAAAGTTTTCAATTTGCGCTTGGTAATTTCCATCCAGCAACTTCGTTCATTCTTCCACTTTATTTAGTAGTTAGGTTGCGCACATTAGAATGCAATTTCTCCTTCATATCACTCCCTAACCTTTACTATATTTGTGTTTATCCGATATATAGGACCTCACTACGCTAGTGTGCTCATAGTAGTTGGTTGCTAATTGTTTCATCCTCTTAAAATGATGCCTCATGTAATTACACTGGTAAACAGCATTCCTTAAATAAATGGTAAAATGATTTAAAGTGCAGAATTCAACACAATGAGCATTGAGAATGTTGCGGATGACATCGACTTGCTATTCGTCGTATATATATATATATATATATATATATATATATATATATATATAATACCTTAAAACTACGAAATTTATATATATATATGTATATATCTTTAGAGCTTCAAGTTGCTACTCGAAAATTGAAGCAGTTTACGAATGTTTCAAGGCGGAAATAAATTTCGCAGTTTTAAGGTATCATATATCTTCATGATCTACTCTTAATTTTAGCGTTTCATTCTTCCAGTTATACATAGCGAGACGGCTGACCAACTGGTTAGTTGTTTGCTTTATTATTGATGAAAATTTAATGCCTGGCTGTTAGTCACTTGTGAGAACTTGTAATGATTCACTGTTATCTGAAGTTTTTGTCGTTGGTGATGATGTTTAAAAAGGCAACAAAAACCACGATTAAATTACTTACCTTAAAGAATAAAACTACGATAGTGCTTGTTAAATGTTCACCCTCAAACTTAATTATTTTTCGAATTTTCTAGATAGTAATTGTGTTTTGTACTGCTCACACTGGATTACTTACTAAGTGTTATTAATTTTAGGGCATTTGTTAAATTGAGTGGAGATTATTATGTTCGGTACTTTGGTTTTTTGATCATTGAATTGAAGCTCCTGTTATTTGTAATCCCATTCGAGCATATCCGTATACATAAATTAAGATGTTTTAAACCTATTTTCTCAAGTGTTACGATATCCACATACAAATAATCTTAGTGTAAAATACTTTTTTTAATAAACTTTCTCATTATATTAGAATTAGATAACTACAGGCATGTTTGCATTACGAAACTCTTTAACTTCTTGTGTTGAATATACTTTAAAGAGATTATGATTTGATTATAGTTACGATTGTCAGATCACTATTAATGTAAGTCAATAGTTCTTTTGTTCTATCTCTTTGCTTATTCTTATAATTAGCCAAGGATAAGTTTTGAAGCTTGCTGAGAAATGCTACCCTATTTGGCACCGCTATTGAACTGATTTCTTTCTATCTATTTTTCTTGTCCTTTAGAATACAAATGAAGAAATGTAATCATTTCTAAACTAAATTATAATATGTATTTCTTTACTTTATATTCAGAAGCTATATTACCTCTCCCTATATTCTACATGACCTTAGATGATGAAGTTTGCTTGGAATGGCTACGCTACCTATGCATGGGGAAGTAATGAATTAAAACCAGTTTCAAAAACTGGTCATTTACCCTACGTACTTGGGACTGAACCACTCGGCGCCTCTCTAATTGATGGTTTAGATACTTTGTATATAATGAATATGGACAAGGAATTCGATGCTGCTGTAGAATGGATTGAAATGAATCTGGATTTTAACAAAGTGCGTATATTGTTTTCTGTCAGTGTATCGGTATTTTTGCATTCTTTATGTTTTCTTGAAAGCAAATATGAAGAATGATAGATAAAATACGGCTGACTATCCTATTAGTTGTTTGTGCAGTGGAAAATATATAATTATTCACAAAAGTATGAAGAGATATTTGCAATAAGTTCACATAATAAATCCCGACCGTGCTGCTACCTTGACGTGGTGGTCGGGCTTGCCTATCGTGATGACTCAATCGGGCTATACTGGCTGAAACAATCGTTCCCCGAAGTCCTACCATGCCAGGCAGGTCGGTTGAAGAACGGTGAGACCAAAAGCAGCAAATATAAGGTCCGAAGTCTAAGTCGTACTGCCGGCTGTACAGAGGTGTGACGGCAGTAAAGTGTTTTCTTCGGACAACCAGCATAGCAGCGATGCTGCCTTTCCACAAAGGAAGGGCGGGGTTAGAAAAGGTCGACCCTAAAAATGCACACCTCACCTTACTCCACGGATTTCCGTCTCCGGCAGTAAGGCCTCAACAAGTACGGAGCTACAACAACAGCGAAAACCTCTCTCAAAAAGGCCGTGTGTGACCGGCCTCAAGCAGTTGTTCCTTGGGCACTGCGGTCACGCTCCCAGGTCTTTCAGGCCAACCCTAACACATTTTGCTTTTCAGGTACATCAAGAAGAACCCTTCCACAGCATGGGCAACTGGGAAGAGATAACCGCCCTCATGCCGCTAACAACACGCAAGATCACCGCCATTTTAATCAGACTCCTATTCCTAATGTTTATCCTGCCCCCACCTTCAAGCCTGAATCTTTATCTTCAACTTCCTCCTTTGTCATTAGTGCTAACGATTCCGGCCCACGAAATAACGTCCCGAGCATACTAAGACCACGCTCCAAACTTCACATTGGTGCATTCAATGTACGAACCCTGTGTCAAATAGGGCAACAAGCCTCCCTAGCTAGGACATTAGAATCCCGCGCCATTGATGTATGTTGCGTCTCCGAAACACGCATACAGGATCCTAGCGTGGTCATTCACTTGACCTCACCTAGTCAGAATGTACAACCTTCGTGATACACTCTTCGTTTATCTGACGACTCAACAGCAACTTCTCGTGGGCTCGCCGGTGTAGGTATTGCGTTAAGTATGAAAGCAGAACAGGCGCTTCTTGAATGGGTTCCTGTCGACAGTCGCCTATGTGCCGTCCGACTAAATGGTTCAGTAAGAACTCGGAAAGATAGGGACACACGCCGTTGTCTTTTCGTTGTTTCTGCCTACGCTCCCACCGACTGCAGCCTGGATGAAGTGAAAGATGAATTTTACAGAAAACTTTCTGAACTACTTTATGAGGCCAAACACTCAGATTTGGTAATCTTGGCTGTTGATTTTAACGCCCAAATAGGTAGCTTGAACAAATCTGAATGACATTTAGGTGGATGCTTCAGTGTTCCAGCTCAGAGAACGGATAACGGCGACCGTCTGCTGCAGCTTTGCTCAGATAATCATTTATTTTTAGCCAACACGAACTTTAAGCATAAGGAGCGACATCGTTTAACATGGAGACCTCCTGGCCCTACTCAACGGTGGACTCAAATAGACCATATTGCGATTAGTTACCGTTGGAGAGGCTCGATAGAAGACTGCCGATCTTTCTGGAGTACATGTTTGGACTCTGACCACGCTCTAGTGCGAGCACGCGTTTGCTTGCGTCTTACCGGGCGAAGAAAAACTACCACAGGAAAACCTTTTAGAATTCAGTTTAGCAATGAAACGGCCAAGATTAAATTCCAGGAACAACTGAGGAATCACTTAGGCAATTATAAAGATGCGTCCCGACTAGATACTGCTTGGCAAGATGTTCAAGCAGCTGTAGCATCTACAATGATATCTATCAAGGACTTAAATCAACATGTCAAGAAAAATCAATGGATCTCAATGGCTTCTGTTGAATTGATAGACTCCCAAAGACTTATCCCATGGGGCCCCGAACACGATTATGAGCGACGAGTAATCAGGCATAAACTGACGAAAAGTCTGTGAAACGACCGTGAGCAGTGGTGGGTTACGAAAGCAAAGGAAATGGAAAAGGCAGCGGCGATAGGTAACACTAGACAACTTTTCAAGTTAATAAAAGAAACTGGGGTTAAAAAAATCCAGCGTTAGTGAGACGATTTCCGAAAAAGATGGAACGCTTATTAGCTCTCAGTCTAGACGTTTAGAACGATGGGCTGAACGCTTCAAGGAGCAGTTTAGTTGGCCTTCAGCTACTCTAGAACTTCCTACTATTTCGAGACATCCAGAATGGAAAGATGACTTAGGTCCCTCAACTCTTATCGGAGTCGAAAAAGCTATAGTTAATCTAAGGCGAGGCAAAGCAGTGGGTGCAGATGGATTATCCCCAGAGGTCTTTAAAGATGGTGGTCCCACATTGACAACCAGGCTGACTGATATTTTGACTAAGGTTTGGGAACTTGACATAATTCCGTCTGACTGGTGTCGATCGTTAATCGTCCCAGTATATAAGAAAGGGTCAAAATCGTCCTGTAATAACCATAGAGGAATTAGTTTGACTAATATAGTGTCTAAAATACTAGCTTCTATAAATATCAGACGCTTAAGTGCAACTCGTGATCTCCAAATACGAGAAAATCAGGCTGGTTTCAGACCTGGTCGCGGTTGTATAGACCAGATATTCACCGTTCGTCAAATCTTAGAACACAGACATACTTTTCGGCGGGCGACAATAATTGTTTTCCTTGACTTGAAGGCGGCATTTGACTCTGTAGACCGTGAAGTTCTATGGCAGTGTCTTTCATTGAAAGGCGTGCCCCAAAAGTACATAAAACTTGTTAAGGCTCTTTACTCAAGCACGATTAGTCGTGTCAGAGCATATGGCGAACTGTCATCTGAACTTGTAACCTCGAGTGGTGTTCGTCAAGGCTGCCCACTTTCCCCATTTTTGTTTAATTTCATAGTTGCCATACTGTTAGAAATTACACTTTCATCGGCATGTTCTTACTGTCCCGTTTAGACGGACAGCGCACAAGCGACTGACTGTTGGAATCCAGTCAAGGAGAGCCTGTTTAGCTTTTGAGCTTAGTGCTATATCTATACCAGCAAGGCCTCGAGTGGTAGCGGTGGGGTTTCCGGGAACACGAAGGTTGGACCAAGCCAGTGTTTCATCGTGACAAGGTGAAGTCAATCGAATTATTGTACTTGTGTCCTGTATATGCATTTTAGAGACTCATCAGACATCGATGGAGCGGGAATCTATGGTCATAGCTAAGTAGGCTTGTTGTCCTGTTTGGCACAAAGTTCGAACGTTATAAGCTCCGATATGTAGTTTAGTGCGACTTCTTTCAACTGTCTTACGACATATTATCACTTCTATAATATTTTTGTGGTGTTGTTATGATCATTCCAAGGTTTTTAGAATATGTCTTTAGCATAATGTTAAAGGCTATAGGTTCTTTGTTTTCATTTTAATTAAATCAATTTTAACAACCAGCCCTACGAATTTACTCACTAGCTTAATCCAAGCTTACAGCAAAATCATAGTTTAATTGTTTGTATTCGTCACTAATTTATATTGGTTACGTGCCATTGAGAAACAGTGAGCATTCGATATCCGTTTCATCTAAGTATGCGGCCCCTCATCAATATACACTTGACCTTTCTGGGTCTTAAGATTGATGATTACTTAACTCACTTCACTAGTAGGCTGGCGTCTGGTGTTAGAATCTTAATTTCCATCATTTGTGATGTGGCACGGCGATCATCCATCGTAGTTGGTAATAACTATCTCACTTCTGATAAATCTAAACTCCTACGGTCATGACCTAACCAACAAGAATCTTTGTCGAATACAAACAACTAAATACCGATCTCCATATAACCACCATAATCCAAAATCATAGTTATAAAGTTGCTGGGCAATAGTATGAGCGATATTTTCTTCTCTAACACGCTACATATTTAATAACGAGATTAGACGACGGGTGTTAGGCAAATGTGGTAAATCAGTCGATGAGGTTGTGAATCTTCATCGACTGAGGTGGTTGGGACATGTGTTGCGTATGCCCAACCACCGTCTTCCTCGACACACAATGCTGGCTGGCTGATATAGGAATAGGTTGGAAGAGAGTTAGGGGTGGCCAAACTAAAACATGGCATCAGTGCATGAAGTCACTGACTGCTAGTTTAAGTCGTGTCGGTAGCTGCAGACTACCTGGATGGGGTCCTCGCGATTACCGTAACCAGTGGCTAGAAACACTGAGTGACATGGACCAGAATCGGTCACAATGGCGCAGATGTATTCACTCATTGTCCTCCCTTAAATCATGAGCTTTAAATTATTTCATAACTTTCTTTCAACGCCTCCTGAACCATATTCTATATGTTCACATTCCTTGTTACTATTATTATTTTATTTTATTAAAGTGATTTCTACTAATGGTGGTGGTGTTAATCTTACGGTGCCATGGTGGTATGGCAACTTGAACCGATGCACACATGTGCCAGGTCCTATGTTGTTTGTACATACATACATACATATCAAGTGAACAATAATTTTACTGATTAAGTGTATGTTGTTTCCTGCATAGACTTTTATCAGTTTCTCACAATTTCATGATAATGATGCATTTCATTTATCAAATGAAACATAAACAACTCAAGTCTTGTCAATATATTTTAAGGAAAAGGAGAGACTGTGTAAACTAGTAATATTTTCATACTTTTATAGGCTTATTCACGTCTGTATGTTTTTATAGGTAGATATATTCATCCATTCATTCATTCATCAACAACGTAGAACCGGACACATGTATGTACAATCAACATAGAACCTGGCACATGTGTGAATCGGTTCAAGTTGCCATACCACCATGGCACCGTAAGATTAACACCCTCACCACTAGTAGAAATCACTTTAATAAAATAAAATAATAATAGTAACAAGGAATGTGAACATATAGAATATGGTTCAGGAGGCGTTGAAAGAAAGTTATGAAATAATTTAAAGCTCATGATTTAAGGGAGGACAATGAGTGAATACATCTGCGCCATTGTGACCGATTCTGGTCCATGTCACTCAGTGTTTCTAGCCACTGGTTACGGTAATCGCGAGGACCCCATCCAGGTAGTCTGCAGCTACCGACACGACTTAAACTAGCAGTCAGTGACTTCATGCACTGATGCCATGTTTTAGTTTGGCCACCCCTAACTCTCTTCCATCCTATTCCTATATCAGCCAGCCAGCATTGTGTGTCGAGGAAGACGGTGGTTGGGCATACGCAACACATGTCCCAACCACCTCAGTCGATGAAGATTCACAACCTCATCGACTGATTTACCACATTTGCCTAACACCCGTCGTCTAACCTCGTTATTACTTACTCGGTGATCCCAGCTAACGCGAGCGATGTTTCATAGACATCGATGGTCAGTAACTAATAACCGTCGAGTGTCATCTACCCCTAATGGCCACGTCTCACACCCATATAGTAAGACAGAGCGAACTGTTGCGCAGTACACTCTTCCTTTCGTTGAGAGACGAATATCTCGTCTACGCCATAGGTGACGTAAGTTGGCAAAAGCCAAACGAGTGGTCGACGTGCTCAACTACCGGACACATACGCCCATACGTTCAAGTTGCCATACTACATTAGCACTACGAGATTACATAGGTTACACAACGACCGAATACAAAAATGGGAGAGTAAAATAACCTACTCCAACTCTAGCCAACATCGCGCGATGAGGCTGGCGGTGGTCAAGCATGTACAACACATCTTATTTGATGAAGGTTAATGATCTTTTTGACTGATTTACCAGATTTCTGAAGAACCTTTTATCTAACCTCAATATTACTTTTTCGACTGTTCTATGAGTGATGCTACGAAGATTTCTATGGTCGAATACTGTTACATCTGATGCACGGGTGGCCGATATTATCAATTCTATTATTTGCCGCGTTATTGCCTATTGCTAACACCCAGCCTCGCCTTAGTCTATTACACAGGCACACGATCCGACCGATTATCACGAAGCCCACTTGTTACTCACACGAATATATTATAACCAATAATAAACAAGATATATATACATATAAGACCTGATCAATGTCGTATGTCTGACACACAATATTAACCAATCACATGCCTTCTTCTAGACATGTCAAATACCTGAAGTCGACGCATATCTTAGGTTTTTATGACCCACATTTCGCAGCCATATGTTAAAACGGCGTGGATTGCTACGCAGTACATCCGGCCCTTCGTTGAGAAACGAATATCTTGTTTGCATTACAAGTGGCGTAAATTGACGAATGTCGATTGGGCTTTCTGGATCCGTGCTGAGATTTCATTAGACACCGACCCATCAGGGATGATGAGACTTCCGAGATAAGTGAAGCGGTCAACGCATTCAATCACATCACACCCTATAACTAATGTAGGTGGAGTAGCATACCAATCCTGGAGTTTGATTTCGAACTTAGAAGGGGAGAAGCGCATCCTAAATATACTTGCATTGTTACTCAAGGTGTTCAAGAGACTGCAAATGGCCAGCGTCTTCACCAAATAGGACTATATCGTCTGCATATTCTAAGTCGACGAGAGGACCTCCTGAAAGGAGATTACTTCCTGAGGAGTAAAAAGAAGTGATTGAGATTTCTAACAGTACATCTATGACGAGATTAAATAAAGGGGATAAGGGGCAACCCTGACGAACCCCACTTGAGGGTAAAGTTTCTCGTGACAATTCGCTATAGGATCTGACTCGACCAGTGGTGACCGAGTAAAGAGCCTTTATAAAGTTTATGTACTTTTGAGGTGCGCCTTTTAGTGACAAACACTGCTACAAGACTTCACGGTCTACTGCTTTCAAGCCAAGAAACATAACTATACCCAGACGTTGGTACATATGTCTATGTTCAAGAATCTGGTGCAGGGTTAATATTTGGTCAACACAACCTTTTCCAGGTTTGAAACCAGCCTGGTTTTCCCGAGTCGGCTGTTCTGTACTGTTGGATAAACGCCGATGATAGATACTATATTGGTCGAACTGATTCCTCTGTGGTTATCACAAGAGGATTTTTGTCCCTTTTTGTAGATTGGAGCGGTGAGTGAACGAGACCAGTCAGGTGGGATGATGTTCAGTTCCCAGACGTCGGTTAATATATCAGTCAACCTGCCAACTAAAACTGGATCACCATCCTTAAAGATATCAGTAGACAATCTATCCGGTCCTGCTGCTTTCCCTCACTTCAAGTTACTTATAGCTTTTTCAACCTCACTGAGAGTTGAAGGGACCTGTGTCCGTCTTCCACTCAGATAGCTTGGGGATAGTGGGTAAGCTAAGAGTGACTGGGGGGGGGCAGTTGAACTGTTCCTGAAAGTGTTCCGCCCATCGCTCTAATCTTCTAGACTGAGAGTGAGTCATAGTCCCATCTTTTTCTGAGATAATTTCACTAACCGCCTAATTTCTTAATACGGTGTCCTTGATAAGTTGGAACAGCTATCTACTATTGCCCGCCGCCGCTGCCACGTGAACTTGCTGTAGGATCTGCAGATAAATGAAAAGTGAGTTGTGCTGTTTGGCTGCATTGATTAGGTGAGGTCAAATGAATGACCATCCTGGGGTGCTGTATGCGTGTTTCGGAGACATAGCATACATCAACTGCAAGAGATTCTGGTGTTTTGGTTAAGGCAGCTTGTTGACTGGTTTGACACAGCGTGCGTACATTACAAGCTCCAAAATGAGGCTTCGTGTGTGGTTTCAGGAGACCTGGTATGACATTTCAGGAACTCGAGCAACCATTACAAGTGGCACGCATAAAAGATGTAGTAGGAGAAGTGCAAATAGTAAAAACCAGAGAAGGAGAACGTGTTTGATAGCGAACAATGTGACCTGGAGTGCTGTTAGCGGTATGAAGGCGGTTATCACATCCCGGTTGCCCACACTGTGGAAGGGTTCTTCTTGAGATGCCTGAAAATGAAGGTGGATTAGAGGAAGTCTTGATGATCCAAGAGTGTGACTGCAGTGCCCAGGGGACAACTGTGTGAAGTCGGTTACCTATATTTATTATTGCTCCGGTTGTTAGAAGGGGCATCGGCCTAGTGAATTCCGATGAAGCTCGTCTTTCATCATGAGACGTCATAACTGTTTGAAGTGAAGACCTTTCTACTCCTGGGGCAGAGTTTAAAGGATTTAAATGGTTTTTTCTGGTTTACACTTTTTAGGCAGGGTTGTTGTTTCTACGGGATAGGGTTGCTAACCCCTATGTCCAACCCTCATTTATCAGGGTTTGGGACCAGCAGTAACTTCTGGAGTGTTCCAGGCGGCGTTACAAGTAGACATATGCTGCAATTTAATCCTACAGATTTTAAATTTTATTTGCTATTAGATGGTTATAGGTAGTGCCCAGAAGCCTTGCCTCAACTAGGTTTCGTGCTAGTTGGTGTTTGTCAACATGTTATATTTACGTCTGTGTGTGGCGGGGGGTGGGTGGGAAAGTGCAAACTGATTCTCTCTATTTGGACTAGAATTTTCGTCATTCAGTTCCGTACAATAATGATATATTTTAGTGAGCTGTGACATTAATTGCACTGATGTGTCTTATACTAACAATTAGTAATCAACACTCGATTTACTATCTGATACTTGACTTAAGCGACGACATATTAAGTTATATTTTAACACGTTAACCAAGCAAGTGGATCAAAATAACATTCAATCCCATCTAATTGCACGTCTTCAACTAAACCATTACTTACACAACAATTCAACTGTAGTATAGCAGTATTAGGCTCATCAATATATGTCTGTATTTTGGCGTAGAAAAAACTGTGGATGCAATATCAACGCCAACGGATGTGTGTAGTCGACCACTACACGTCTGCCTGATACCCACTTTGCTCTAAGCCGGAATGAGAGAATACAAGATTGGTGAACCAATCAGACAGAATCGTATTATATTTCAGAGATTCTTTTATATGTACATAAAGTCAGACCACACAGCGAACCCATTAGGAAATTAACATCAATACAAAACAAAGAAGATAGTGGCAGTGAATAAAGGTAACTTGTACACAACAAGTTAACTGTAGTTAATAATATACTTACAGTAAATATACGGAACGGGAAGATAGGGTAAGAAGAACGTAACAATGATAGAAATGAAATGTTTACACTACCCTTAAATAAAATAATTGAAATAGTATTCTAAAACACAGTTGCTCTCCTTTATTCATCTAACATAACAGTCTGTCAACCTGACTACTGTTTAGTCCCAATATTGACCTCAGAAGTGTGCAATAAATGATTGTGGCGCTTTATCACAAATTGGCTGAAACAAGAACCCTACTTTTAGACACTGACTTTGTAATGTTGATGTCTGAACATTGGCTTAGAGATCTGAATGTCATAGGTTTGACCTTTGATTAGCTCATGTATGCTCATTACTAAAATTTTCCGTATTAGAATACAACAGCTATCCCATCCTCCATGATTTCTAATGGTACGCAGCCGTTGTCATTATGTTACAAATGCAAATAGTAATGTCATATTATAACATTAACGTAATCACTGCGCTTACATACATACCCTATAACATTGTCTAAAGTAACATGATCTTTATGGATTTAGAAATAATGAGTTTAATGAATAACTTACTAAAAACATTCTTTGCTCTAGCATGCTTTAATTTTACATACTGTTAAATTTATTTGTTTGTCACCTTGTTTTGGTTTTTATCTATTTTAATTTTTCTTAATACATGTGCACATAAAAGCTAATCTACTTAAGTTTGACACTACTGCCAGCCTAGATGAAACCTGAAAGAGCTCAGAAAAAAATGTTGTTTTGATAATTCTTTGGTTAGTAGTGACCACATGATTGTTCACTTCGCTTACATATGATAAACACGAAATCCATGCTACTAAGCTTAGTGAATTATGTTGCAATATTGTGTTAGTGCATGATAATAGTGTGGATATCTTGATTGTGATACACAAAACATATTTAACACTTTTCAATAAACGATTTTATCTTTTCAACGGATTACAAAACTAGTAAATCTAGCACTATGTTATTAGGGTGTTTTGTTATCACCGAAGAAATGTCATAGATTTTTAATCTACATGAAATGAGTTTTAGTAACACTGACTGATTATATAATACATGAACTACATAGTTACTCAATAAACCGACCTTCGAATAAGAACTAGATGTATAATGATAAACTAGTTTATTGATACAAAGTATGGATAGAGCATAAACAAGTGAAATAAGCTTTATGAATTAATGTCTCCTAAATGCTCAGGTTCTGCGGAGTGTTGAGAACTCCCATATTTAATAATTGCTGCCAACATCACGTGCTAGCTTGGGTTGCTTTTGGTGTTGATACAATCAAGCTATGTTGGTTAGAATACCCGTTCACGTAGGTTTTACCATACCAGGTAAATCGGTTGGCGAGTATATTAACTCAAGGTTCATAGATGGTCCTCTTGTCTACTATGTATGACCGCATTAAGGTGTTTTCCTTAGACACTCAGTTTTTCAGCGAACCTACCTTCTCACATGAAAAGGATAGGATTAGACAAGCTCGGTCCCCATAACCCATAACTCATCTTGTTTCTATGGATAGTTATTTATGTTATGTTAGTCTAAATGATACAAAAAGAAACAGAGAGGCATACGTCGATGCATCTATCCTTTATATTAAAGCCGCTACATAATACGTCTCTAATGGAGTGATTAGTAAGTTCTAAAAGAAGTTTACTGACCTTTGAAAGGTTAGACGCTCAATCGTGGTAATCATGGGCGATAATTTTAATGCCTTAAGCAGTAGTCGAAATCATACTGAGAAACACTTCGGCGTATCGTTTGATATCCCAATATGATGAACAGATAATAAAAGTCGTCTCGTACCGTAATGTTGAGATTACCGCTTATTACTGGCAATCTCAAACTTCAATCATAAGGAGAGATATTATCTAACCTGGCGACCTCCAACATCACAACGATGGATACAGATAAACCCTCACGTTATCAACCATCGTTGGAGAGACTCAATAGAAGGCTACCATTTATCCTGAAATTTATATTTGAACCTCGTTTATGTCATAGAAAAAGAATGCCTTTCCGTGCGCCTTTCAGAGCACAGAAAGACCTCAACTGGAAGTCCCTTTGGATGTCAGTTCCAGGAAAAACTAGCTATGAAGGCATTCAAAGAATAATTAGCTAAGTCCACCGTCGATCATGTACAGAATATTCATTCTAAATTTTGTTGGAACCGTATATCCTACTATATAATTTTCTTGTTCTCTGGTTAAATTTTTACCTCTTGATTACGATTTCTACTCTTCCTCCTTTCTTCACAATACTGTGTTTCTACTTGTATGGCGTATAAAATTCTAGGTCCATATGCACAAACCTTTGTGTTTAAATAAGTGAATTATTTGTAGTATCAAAATATATCTGTCCATATTATTTAACCATTTTCATCTGTCTTAGTTATCTACCATGTTGTTAAGCTATTCAGATGTATTGAATCAAAAGTTTCTGAATTCTAATCTAGCTGAATTCTAACTAGGCTTCAGTCGTTTAACGTCATGTCATATAACTGAAGCTTCTCAGGTCAGTCTGATCGGGTATAGTAGTATGCATTAACTTACTGTAATCCTCATTAAAATTGTGTGACAAATTATAACAATAATTGTTAAGTTACGTATCGTTGAGCCATTTCATATGTATTTAAGTGGAGTTGCTTGGTTCTACTCTCATCTCAACAAATTAATTGTTCTGTAGAATATTTAAATTTCCAAATATATACTACTTTTTGTTTAAACTTTTATTTTTAAAGCCCACCATTGTATCAGTCTTCGAATTCAACATAAGGTACATTGGTGGTTTGTTATCTGCTTACACGTTCAGTCGGAAACCAGTAAGTTGATCTTTTTATATTAATTTCATTTATTCTTTCTTATCAATTTCAATGGTAAAATGGATTATTATAATCGTTGTTTAAGATTAACTACAATATTTGGATAGGTTATGGTATATCGGCGATTTATTCGATTTGCAATCATATTTCACTAGGCACCAACATTAACTGTGACGATTTAACTCATAAATTACCGATTCATGTACTCGATTTTGAGCCATACTTAACTAATAAATCTAGTGATTAAACCCTGACTCCCTGAACCTAGGTAAATGGCGACGGACGCCAGTCTACCAAGTAGTTGAAAGTTAAGTGATTTGACCGCTTAACCATCACATCATGAAACATCATTTCCAAATTTAATTAATCTTTCCACAAAGTCATCCTTTTTCGATTATCGTATACTCCTCTCTTGATTGACTGACTTTACTATTAGTTAATATTACTTTAACAATTAAAACATTAATGAGTGCATTACACTTTGACAGTTATAATCATTCATTTAATGATATATTTGAATGCTTACAAACGATGTTACGTGCTTTATATTCTAATCAATTATTATCCACTCACCTAATTTAGTGCTTAATCTTTCTGCACTTGTTCCCAAATATATTTGTCTGCTTGTAAGTGCATTAATGGAGCGGATACTTAGAAGTAGACTGTAGATTAAGTAATGAATGTGTTCTGATTAATTAATACTGACATTGTAAAGTAATAAAGTAATCAGCGCACAGTTATTTAATTATATATATATATATATATATATATATATATATATATATAATTTTGCGCTTTTATAAATGCTTTACACCATTTATCAGGTATTAATATTAAAAATTCTGATATTACAGACCGGATGGCCAATTTGTTTTCTTGCTGGTCATAACCAGGATACAATAGCTCATAGCTCGCCCTACCCAAGCTCTAAACTTTATTCAGACACAAAATTAATTGATTGATCAAGAATAAGATAAGTCAGACACAAAACAAACATTACAACAATACCGTGTGACAACCTACATACACCAAGTTACAACGTAAACATATAACTCACAGATATCTATCCATTCAATTGCCATTCGTTACTAACCGATTACAACACGCCCAGGCTAGGCACATCATTGTCTAGTATCGGGATTGGTGTGTAATTTTACATTATTGATACAAATTTCGTTTGGCCTCTGTTGCCATATTCTCATTGTTTGGAGGTATATCGCTACACTAAATGTATTAGTATATTTACTGGTAGTGAAATCCAGGAAGCATATTTCATTTTATTTGAAATTAATCAGCTGGATATACCTAGTGCAATTGTGAATGTTCACATTAAGATGCAAATGTACATCCTTTTTCTTAAAACACATTGGCGCTTAAGGTTGATCGACTGCAGTTCTATATGTCAACAGAGAGAAGTTATAGATCCTTGTCAGCTTCGTACCCACCGAATAAGTAAGTGCCTGTTTAGACTCACTATTTAACTGCTTAACGTATCAATGTTTGGAGTGAATGCTACTAGGTTCTAATCTCAATGTGAACGTCAGCACTGGGTGGTATGTGCAAGAGTGGTATCAGACGAGTATGTGTTTCTTAGATTTTACTACAAGTTATGTACTTAAATCGTTGTGTAGTGCCTTCTAGGTCTTAAGAGTTCTACTGTTATCACTAATTTGTTTTGTCACGTATCTCAACATTGTTTGTACATATCATTACCAAAATTAACTTTGATAATTTCAAATAAATTGAGCATTGGATAGATTGTTTATAAAATAAGTGATATATATTTGTAAAATTCCAATGAGTAGAAATTAAAATTTCTGACGTTTCGCGTCTTAGTGCAAGTCGCTTCATCAGAGAAATGAATAACCGAATTTAATCAACACAAGATTAAATAATACAATCGAACAAATCAAAAACCAAATAAACTTGTACAATCAAAATGCCAGTTTGATCGTGTTATGATGTCAAGTTATATAGGTCAAGGTGGTTTGAGATGAGACATGTATGTAAATGTTAGTGTGATATGTGAGGAAAATATGTGAAAATAAATTGTATGTATGTTCATGTGTATGAAATTCGATGTACTTTAATTGTGGCTAGTTGGATAGGAAGTCCATGTTGGGTGGATAGAAAGGCCTTCCCTTTTGTTAAGTGCAGTTGGATTTAACAAAATGTGAAGCGCCTCAGCTATTCGTCTTTCCTTATAATTGGAAAAACCTTTCTGCTTATCATCATTTTTGTCAAGTTACTTACCCACCTATCATACGCTTTACGTACTTACAATCATGTATTTCAAGCGACAAACTATTATTAGCAGATACATATTTATTTAGTTGTATTTTTTATTATACATGATTTTCATATTAACGGTAGTCACAAATATCAAGGTGTGCGTTTCTGTCTGATACTAGTTAAAGGCGTGCTTATGTATTTGCACACTTTCCGTCGTAATTTTCTATGGTAGCATCTCAATAAAGCTCCAGGTATTTCTTTCTGACATCAGTCGCACTACTGAAGAGTTTCATATTAGGACAAATTAGCTATACTTCCTGGTTCTCACTGGCTGTTTAACACAGTTCAATTCGTGATATCAGATAAACCATATTATTCCATTTACATATACTTTTTTCATACTACGCATCACCGTTTTTCGAAATTATTAGCAGACTATTTTTTTTAACTATGTAAGATTACTTATTCTATTTTATCTGAAATGTTAAATCGAATCGATGATATTTGGTGAAATTTATAATGAACATTGAATTTTTTATTAACTAATTAGTGTTCATTCACTCAAGATCACTGTAGTCCTCTAAATTTTAGATATAATAAATTTTTTCTTCCGTTCCACTATACGACATTCACATGGTTTTCTTTTTCAAATTAGTGTTATTTATATTATTTATAGATTCTACTCTAATTAACTTCCTTGTTTTAGAAAGTCTCTACAAGATCACACTTCATCTTACATTTATCTTTTCTGCCTGGATGTGTTATGACTTTAATATTTCATATGCACAATAACATTTATAATCTTAATGTTCACTTCAGATGAAATTACCATAAAAAGCGTTAATCACATTAAAAACTGATGATTTAAGTTGCATTGTGACTGGCAAATAGAATCCAGGACGCTCGTTTCGTCCTATTTGGGAATCGTCCGCTGGATATACCTATATCACAATGTTGATTTTCACATCGAGATTCGAACCCAGTCCGTTTCGTATCAAACACCACCGCGTTCACCACTAGACTACTGAGTCCAGACTGTCACACGATTTTAATTTATAACAAATTTACTTTATCTAAACAATTATCATTGTCGTTACTGTTTCTTTTCCTGCTTTTGCTTAACTCCTTTTAATAGGTTTTACTTACCAAGGCTGTTGAACTTGCTCAACGTTTACTGCCTGCCTTTGATACACCCAGTGGAATCCCGATGAGCTTGATCAATTTGAAAACGTAAATTACGCATTGATTTTACTTTTTTTTCTAAGCTCGTTTAGCTTTTGTCAACTTACGTCACCTGTGGTGTCGGCAAGATATTAGTCACTCAACGAAAAGAAGAGTATACTGCTCAGTAGTTCGCTCTGTCTTACTGTATTGATGTAAGATGTGGCCATTAAGAGTAGACGGCACTCGTTGGTTATCGGTATTTGACCATCGATGTCTTCGAAACTTCGCTCGCGTTAACTGGGATCACCGAATAAGCAATAACAAGATTAGACGACGGGTATTAAGGAAAGGTGGTAAGTCAGTCGATGAGGTTGTAAATTTCCATCGACTGAGGTGGTTGGGACATTTTTTTCGTATACCTAACCACCATCTACCTCTACGCGTACTGATGACTGGTATTAGAGTGGGATGGAAGAGAGTTAGGGGCGGCTAAACCAAAACAAGGCATCATTCCATGAAGTTTCTGAATGCTGGTTTGAGTCTTGTCGGTAGGTGCAGACTACTTGACTGATGTCCGCGCTAATGCCGTAACAAGTGATCGGTCACCGTGGTATAGATGTATCCACTCTTTGTACTCTCTTAAATTGTAGGTTTAAAATTATTTCATAGCCTTCTTCCCGTGCACCAATACTTTCTCACTGAACCATATTCTATATGTCCACTCTTCTTTGTTGTCGTTATTATTATTGAACTTGGTACATGCGTACATCAGTCCAAGTTGCCAGGCCCCAATTAGCGGATAGAGATTGAATTGTCGGATCAAATCCCAGAGTAGGGAAGGTAGTAACAGACTAGTGTTAATGGAAAAGAATAGAAATCGGAGATACGATTCAAGAAAATATGATTCAGTAAAAAGTTCGGAAACTTAGAATTTGGAGTGGATGCACCTCCGCCATTGCCAACGATTTTGTGTCATATCACACAAAGTCTCTAACCATTTGTGACGATCATCACGTGGACCCCAACCAGGTAGTCTGCACCTATTAACGTGGCTCAGCCCAACTGTCAATGACTTTATGGAATGGTGCCATCTTTTGGTTTGGCCGCCCCTACCTTCCTTCCAGGCTATTCCCACACCAGACAGCATTCCTCGTCGAGGTAGGCGGTGATTTGGCATACGTAACACATTCCCTAACCACCCTAGCTGACGAAGATTTACTACTTCATCAATAGACTTACCGTATTTGCTTAGCATTCTATCCCTAACCCACGTATTGCTTACTCTGTAGTCCCAGCAAACACGAGCAATGCTTCGAAGACATCTATGATCGAATGCCAAGAGCCTACGAATATCCTCTATCCATAATGGTCATGTTTCACATCCATAAAGTAAAACGTATCGAACTACTGCGCAGTAAACGTGTCGATTGGTCAGTAGTCGGATGTCTCGCCTACTCCACAAGTGACGCAAACTGGCAAAAGCCAATCGGGCCTTATGTATACGAACCGAGATTTCAACAGACACCAGACCGTCAGGACTGATGAGGCTCCCAAGATAAGTGAGGCAGTCAACACATTCAACTGTTTCACCCCCTATCGGTGCCGAATGATGCCAATCCTGAAGCAACATTCTGCATTTGGATGGGGAGAATTGCATCCCAAACATCCTTACATTCATGTTTAAGGTAGTCAAGAGATTCTGCATTTTATCAGCATCTTCACCTAAGAGAACTATATCATCTGCATATTCTAAGTCAACAAGTTTATCTCCTTGAATGAGGTCAATCCCGGAGAAGTCAGACGATGACAGTGTTAACTCGGAAAGTATAGCAATTATAAAATTAAATAAAAATGGGAAAAGTGGACAACCTTGACGAACATTACTTGAAGTTATCAGTTCTGACGCCAATCCGCCATAAACTCTGACTCGACATGTGGTGTTTGAGTAGAGAGCTTGTATAAGGTTAATGTACTTCTCTGGTACACCTTTCAGTGACAGACATTGCCACAACATTATGATGGATAGAGTCAAACGCCGCCTTAAGGTCAAGGAATACAGCTATTGTTGGGCGTCTGAAAGTGTGTCTATGTTCCAGAAGCTGCCGAATTGTGGATATTTGGTTTATACAACCACGTCCACGTCTGAAACCACCTCGGTTCTCTCGAGTTTACTCTTCACGAGCTTTTGTTAGGCATCGAAGTATTATTGAAGCATATATTTTAGGCATTATGTTCATTAAACTGACTTCTCTGTAATTGTTACAAGAGGACTTCTATCCTTTCTTATAGATTGGGATGTCAGTTAGTATCTTTCCGTATGTTTAAAGTTGGTGCTTGCGAGAAAGACGGTTATCTGGAACATATTTGCAACAGTCAGTTATCATTATTTGCTCGTTGAGCTGCAACACCATAGAATTCGCCTTGGTTCCTTTCAGTTTCACTTAGTCTACCTACTTGGGCATTAAAATCACCAGCCACTATCACTGCATCAGTGCGTTTAGCTTTTCGGAGGTCGAAAAGCCTTCTATAAAACTCATCTTTAATTCATCTGAGCTGCAATCCTTTGGGAGCACAGGCAGAGACAAAAAGAGACAACGGCATGTTCTTACTGTCCCGTTTAGACGGACAGCGCACAAGCGACTGACTGTTGGAATCCAGTCAAGGAGAGCCTGTTTAGCTTTTGAGCTTAGTGCTATATCTATACCAGCGAGGCCTCGAGTGGTAGCGGTGGGGTTTCCGGGAACACGAAGGTTGGACCAAGCCAGTGTTTCATCGTGACAAGGTGAAGTCAATCGAATTATTGTACTTGTGTCCTGTATATGCATTTTAGAGACTCATCAGACATCGATGGAGCGGGAATCTATGGTCATAGCTAAGTAGGCTTGTTGTCCTGTTTGGCACAAAGTTCGAACGTTATAAGCTCCGATATGTAGTTTAGTGCGACTTCTTTCAACTGTCTTACGACATATTATCACTTCTATAATATTTTTGTGGTGTTGTTATGATCATTCCAAGGTTTTTAGAATATGTCTTTAGCATAATGTTAAAGGCTATAGGTTCTTTGTTTTCATTTTAATTAAATCAATTTTAACAACCAGCCCTACGAATTTACTCACTAGCTTAATCCAAGCTTACAGCAAAATCATAGTTTAATTGTTTGTATTCGTCACTAATTTATATTGGTTACGTGCCATTGAGAAACAGTGAGCATTCGATATCCGTTTCATCTAAGTATGCGGCCCCTCATCAATATACACTTGACCTTTCTGGGTCTTAAGATTGATGATTACTTAACTCACTTCACTAGTAGGCTGGCGTCTGGTGTTAGAATCTTAATTTCCATCATTTGTGATGTGGCACGGCGATCATCCATCGTAGTTGGTAATAACTATCTCACTTCTGATAAATCTAAACTCCTACGGTCATGACCTAACCAACAAGAATCTTTGTCGAATACAAACAACTAAATACCGATCTCCATATAACCACCATAATCCAAAATCATAGTTATAAAGTTGCTGGGCAATAGTATGAGCGATATTTTCTTCTCTAACACGCTACATATTTAATAACGAGATTAGACGACGGGTGTTAGGCAAATGTGGTAAATCAGTCGATGAGGTTGTGAATCTTCATCGACTGAGGTGGTTGGGACATGTGTTGCGTATGCCCAACCACCGTCTTCCTCGACACACAATGCTGGCTGGCTGATATAGGAATAGGTTGGAAGAGAGTTAGGGGTGGCCAAACTAAAACATGGCATCAGTGCATGAAGTCACTGACTGCTAGTTTAAGTCGTGTCGGTAGCTGCAGACTACCTGGATGGGGTCCTCGCGATTACCGTAACCAGTGGCTAGAAACACTGAGTGACATGGACCAGAATCGGTCACAATGGCGCAGATGTATTCACTCATTGTCCTCCCTTAAATCATGAGCTTTAAATTATTTCATAACTTTCTTTCAACGCCTCCTGAACCATATTCTATATGTTCACATTCCTTGTTACTATTATTATTTTATTTTATTAAAGTGATTTCTACTAATGGTGGTGGTGTTAATCTTACGGTGCCATGGTGGTATGGCAACTTGAACCGATGCACACATGTGCCAGGTCCTATGTTGTTTGTACATACATACATACATATCAAGTGAACAATAATTTTACTGATTAAGTGTATGTTGTTTCCTGCATAGACTTTTATCAGTTTCTCACAATTTCATGATAATGATGCATTTCATTTATCAAATGAAACATAAACAACTCAAGTCTTGTCAATATATTTTACGATAATTTTACTCTTAGTCAACAACATAGTTTGTATTATCTATCGCTTTGATAAATAATTATATTACGTCGTGCAGCCTATTATCTCTTTGTTTTATATCAGTTAATTAAATACTTTAGTAAACAGCATTAGCAAAGCTCTTTTATTTTATGCCTGTTAAGTTTAGCTAACCGTAAAAAACGTGTTTTTCGCATTATCGATCCTTTAGTTTACTATTTTTCTCAAATTTAGTCTATGTATGTATGTATATTGGATCAATGTTATATTTTGTATATATTTGGTCGCTTATCTGCATAAACAAAATAATGCATGCCATCAAAAACATACATACATGCATACACACACAATACTTTAACCTTTTATCAAGAAAGCTATAATATTTTTTTCTTTAACTTGCTTCAAAAACAAAAGTATTCTCGGTAATCATCACCATCGTTATCATATAAGTTTTACTTAAGTATTTAAGCCTAATAATGTAAGGTTATTTAGTGATGCTTCACTTCTAATTAAAGTATAGGTGTGCTATTCTGTTTTGTATAATTATTCATATTAGTTTGCTTTCATCTACCATTCTCATCTATCTTAGTAGTAATTACTATTTTTCTTGTTGTTTTTTTTTAAAGGTTACCAATTAATTTTATATTTCATTAGATCAATCAGTTTATGTATATTCTGTGCATTTTCATTTCTCAACAGCGATGTTAGATGAATGAAGACGGTTACCACTTCTCCCCCACACATTGGAAACGTCATTCTTTTTGAGGTTCTTGAAAATGAAACTAGGTTTATAGGTGATCTTGATAACCTGCAATGCTCAATAACCAACTTATTTAGTTTAGTTTTAGGTGTTATCTTCGTACTTGCGAAGGACTTTCCACTGGAGACGGTTAGGATTCCTAACAAGGTTTACGAATAATAATTAGGCTTATCTTAATAACTTATTCACCTTCCGAAAAACCCGTGATTTGAAATATTACCTTTCGTCTTAATGCTTGTGATACTTGATGTTCACGTGTTTTAACTCCTCCACCTTTTCATTCTAGACTTCACGTTTAGAGTGTGACTTTTAACTTAAACAAGTTCGTAATCGATTGAGATTCGTCTTACTGCATGTTGCTGTCTGTTAGGCTAAGTTGACAATTGAATTACAGTACTTGAACTACCAACTGTCATCGGATGCTGAATTTACTTGTGATTTGTCAAGCACTAGTCAAAACATTCTCGTTTCGATCAATGAAATTCTAAATTAGAATTCTATTCCTCTTGTAATCCTATATGAATATCTCAATCTCTATCTAAATGTGTGGCTAATAGTCTAGTCTTCTGTATTATTCATTTACCGAGTGCCAGGATACTCGACATTTTGCCACAAGTTTTTTTCCTATTATTGATACCATTTACATCGAAATAGTCAAGTAATACTGGTGTATTCGTATCGATAGATACAATCTTATATAGTCGTTTCACCTGTCCGTCTTTCATATTATTAGTTTTCCTGCTGTTACTTGACTTTAGGCTTTGTTATTAGCTGTCAATAATGTCAGTCTAAATTTATTTCCTATTAACTGAACCAAAGGTTAACATTATTGTTATAAAACTGCGTGTCAAAATGCTTCATCTGTTTCCTTATATGCAGTTAGTTATATTTTCACTTATTGGACATTCGTTTAGCACGATAAATATTAGTCCTAATAAAATCCGTGTAATATATCCCTCTTTAAAATTATTTGCATTATGCCACCATGTTGATTACAACATTTATCATGTTTTAGTTGAGGCGAATTTATTAAGATAAGTTCCCAGTTGTTAGCAGTTGTCACAGTTTAATCTCGACTGAATACCATCAAAAACCGTGAAGTACTTGATTATTGTTTCGTCCAGTTGATGAACTCCTCATCTGTAGGCAGCCAAGATACAGAAAAAATTGTAAACCAAATTTAACGAATCCACTCCAGCTTAACTATAATAATCAGCACATTTGTGACCTACTTTAAAAATCTCTGGAAGTTCTAGTGACAAGTTGGAGTTCAGATAAATCGGAATTGAGATAACTATGGCCAACTGTATTGGATGGTCGTCATAGAGTATCACAAGTTGAAGCCAAACAATTGGATGCTGATCTGACGACTAGCAATATTAATAGTTAAACGTTCATTACGAAACCTGACTTTAGTTGATCTTATCGGTTGTTGTCTTCAGTGCTTACTGTTGAGGAGTTTCGTAATAGGATGAAACATCTATCAAACGTTCCTTGGTTTTCAAATGTATCTAGCTGAGATCAATTCATGATGAATAACATCAACATTTTTGTTATATTTTAGCTGAATCAGTCTGTTTTATTCATTCACTGTGCTCAAATCATCTTGATGATCTCACATTGCTTTATAAAACTTTCATACAAGTCTGTATAATTGTATGTTCTGTTTAGAAAAAGTTGAGTTTACATTAATTGATTACAGGGCAGTAATTAACATCCTTTACTAGTGACTGTATTCTGTCGATCAATTTGCATTCGGTTCACTAGTTTGAGTAGCTCACCATCCCATATGTTCTTTGGAGGTAGTTGAATATATATATATATATATATATATATATATATATATATATATATATATATATATATATATATGACCAAATCTACTCTCAATTGTATAATAAATCTCTTGTCACTATGCTCTTTGACAAAATTTTTTACATTACATTAGAGGGGACAAACGGAATTATGTCTGGGCTCCTTCACGGTGTTCCATTCTATCTGAATTCGGTACATTACATATGGAATTTAAATATCTTTCTGAACTAACTGGCAATCCAGTGTATGCAGAAAAGGTTAGTTCATAACACTGAATTGTGTCATGTTTTTCACATAAAAATAATAATTGTTTTAACCTTCATAACTTGAGTTCGATTAACCTAGTGCTGAACTTGATTGCATGATCTTTAAAAATGTGATAATATGCTTTACAACATGCCTGATATTCTTCGGTCATCTTTTAGAAAGCTTCATGATGACTCCGGTTCATATAAATATTCAGTCCTTCGAAAAACCATGAAATTTTCCGAGTTGTTTATTGTCAAAGATAGGCGTATGTTATGTACATTTCGCGAAACAGCTAAAGCGCTGTTATGTTGGTCCTTAAGTGTGTTCTACTGCTTTTGTTGTTCTTAGCACTATAATATGGTAATTTTTGTACATGGTTTTGAACATATTTCTAATAGTATTTTAGTACGAATTACCCCATCGTTATCATTTATGAATGAATATTGATTAGTCTTTTTTATATATGTGCATTGGTAGCTGATTGCCTAAAAAAATTCATTATATCATGAAGTTTTAGAATAAGTAGTTTGTAGCTAGCCGTAGTATTCAGAACCCACATTTATTTGGAACTGATAAGCTGGACTTGCATCCCCATTTAATGTTTACTCTGTATCCATCTAACCAAATATCTTCAAACCCTCAATTAACTATATTTCAGTTCTTTATATCAGCATAATTCAAATCCTCACTCAATTATATATATATATATATATGTATTGCGAAAGAATTAAACAATACACTAAGATGGGAATTTTTCAAAAACGTTGAGGCAACTTATCCGGAAATGAAAATAAGTCGGAATGTGGTATAATAACAGTAAGAAAGGATGCGGAGAAAAATGTTATTTTTAGAAAGAGATGAAAACCTAAATTTAATAACCAAAGAAAATTTGGGGGGGTGAGGATGGGTTTCTTTTGGATGCTACTATCTGTAGAAGCTTGATAACTGACCATTGTTAGATAGTTTTCCGCAAACAGGCATTCTTAGCGTTCTATCGGTATTTTGCTATACGTTCGTGAAGAATGTAAGTGTTCAGTCTGTTTTTCAATTACAGTGTGACAGTTGAAGGTACGTAGAATATTATTTATTTTAGATTTACTACCGCAGATGATAAAAGTGGTGTTTATATACCTTTTATGCAAGTGGGAAGCCTTGTTAGTTGATTTTAGTTGGTTATTCTTTAAACTGGCTTCAAGAGAATCTGCTAATAATGAGCCTATTGATGATCCCATATTTGTATCGTCTTTTTGTCTGTAAATTATGTCGTTCAGTGTACATCAAACGTACACCGCAATAATAATTCAACTAAATAGGATATCGATATTCCGATTTTCGTCGTGTTATTGTTTATGTACTTACAAATAAAACAAACTTCATCGGTATTTGCAACATTAGTAGCAGTGATTCGGCATCAGGTGAAACCATATATCTGTTTTTAAAACTTACTCCATTTATACTGTGTACTGGTTCATAGATATCTCGCTGAGAATATATGGAAATTTAGTTTTCTTACAGGTTATAGGCGATCCGTTAGCCATTTCTCTGTAGAGTAGTATGACGATCCAAACATGTTTGGAAGTGGGTGGATAGGTAATCTACGTCTGTGTATTTTTAGCAAACCATATAATCTTTGTATCGTTGTACCTGCTGGTTTAATGCAATCATAAATATCTTATTTGATCATATTACTTTTTCAATCCTTTTAGGAACTTCAGTTAGCTGTTTTTGTCTTATTTTTCTGATTGGTCTGTTTACGTAATTTATTATTACCTTTTGATAATAGAGTCGTCAATTTGTCGACGTAGGCTTCTAAATCAATCATAACTATGTCTGCAGCGTTGTCGCGATTATTTGTAATTTACCTGATTTATCAGTGTTATTACGTTATTGTATTGTATTAAGTCATTAACTGCAAAAATTAAGAATATTTGGTTTGAATCGCTGGAATTATTACTGTTTACTTAGGATCCAGATCATTTGTCTACTCGATCAAATTGAATGTTAGTATTAAGTTGTTAATTTTATGGGTCATATCACAGATTATCATTCCCATAAATAAAGATTCTAGTTATTTAGTTGCTAGAATTACTGACGAATAGTTGAATACAAATTTTTCAGGATTTATACTAAGTTCAACTTTGCATATAATTATTCGCTGATTGCTTTATTGAAAATTGCAGATTTTACAATTTCTAGGTTTAATAGTTTCAGTTATAATACTGATATTCGACAATTCATATGAAATCTTTTTTACTTTGATACTCTTAAAAATCCAAATCACCTCATATATATATAATCTGGTTGCGTGCTTTTTAATTGCAGGTTTAACATTACTTAGTTCATTTAGATTTTCACATATGTGGTACAGACTAACCTTCACCAAAGATTAACAAGTGTATTAACAACTTTTGCGACAACCTTTTTTTTTTACATGGAATTCAGGTTTACTTCACATGACAAAAATCTTCAGGAGCGTAGTGTTAAACTAACTTCATAATTTCTCGATTATACAATGTGGCTATTACATTACACCACTTAATAAAATATCTTGTTTAAAATAAGTTAATTGTTTTTAGTGAAGTTTGTTAGCAGTGGAATCAAGAACCAGCGTTTTATCTTTGTTTTTTTAATTGGATATACTTACATCGTCGTATTAATTTTCACACTGGGGCTTCAGCTTTTACCTCAAATGCCAATACGTCATTTACTAAACTACTAACTTTACATTAGCAATAATTTGCCCAATACATATGAAACAGAGGGTATTTAGAGTCTCAGTACCTGAGCCACCAATTAAATGTAGATATACTTATTTGACAAATTCTAAACTAGACTGTATGCTAGTCCTAGATTTCCCCACTAGCCATAATCTAACCGTATTAAATCTAAACGAATTATCAAAGGAATATGCTCACAATGCACCAATAGAGACTGATCAAATTCTGTTAACAACGGGAAGAACTCAAGCCATTTTAAATGCAATCTAAACGTTATTTGATGTGAAAATCTAACATCATATTAAGGTTAATAAGTCCAGTATCTGGTTGTCTTATCTGCGTATGCAAATTATCAACTCATAGGCCGTCACAATAAATAAGAATTATATTTTATTGTAGAAATCATTACAGACTAAACTACGGTTAGTGAATTAACACTGTAGTAATAAAGAGTGATGCAAGTATAAAAGACGAGTCATTTGATTTATTATTCGGTTCAGCAAGATAAAAATAAAGATGATAGAAGTTTAAGTGTAAATCTAAATTTAAGAATTAGGTATTTGTTGTATTCGTAATTAAATTGATTTCATTCGGGTACCGTTGAAAATAAGGGAGTACTGTACAACCGTTCTGTCTCATTATGGGACTCCTTAGCGGTGCATGTCTTCAAGACCACTCCAGCTTAACTAAGATAGTCAGCACATTAGTGACCTACTTTAGAAATCTCTGGAAGGTCGAAAAATGTATGTATAATTTGGTGGCCAGAAAAAGTCAAAACTGATTCCTCTGTGCACTTTAAATTCTATTAAAACAGTATCATCATCAAATTATTCTATGCGAACTCCATTATATTTCTAAATATAGATGGTTTATTGAGCTATTAAATAAAAGTAACTACCTTCAAACTTTGTTTATTTTGTTAAACAGTGAAGTCTGTAACAGCATAATCCTTTCATCAAGCAAAAGTTGATGTAAAGGAATGTAGTTCATAAGAGAAATTGTTTTATACTTACACTTTTAGCCTTTCCTTTCCCCACTCTTTTTTTTAAAAAATATGCCTTTCATAAACGATTATGCTTATCTATGATTTTTTGTTCAAAACAATGCCAAAGTATATAACAACTATTAAATGATAGCGAGATTCACTTTGAGATTATTATGATAAATCAACCTGTACGTGCATAGTAAATTAGTTATGTTGATTAAATTGGCTTAATGTATTATATCGTAAATTTTCAAGACCTAAAATGTGCGATAATCAAATGAAACATGATACAACTATTTTAAATAAACTTTAGAAAATAATAAGAAATAGTTAAACTGTAGCAAAAGGAAGCATTGGATGACCTAGTTCTCGTGATAGTTGGTACTTGTTAGCATGGCAAGCTAGTAATCCAGCCGGATCTCATGCTCCAGCTTCTGTGACCCAGCTTCACAGTTGTAAATGTTGCCTCCGAACTTATTCGGCTTTCGATCAACATTGATCAATAATCAGTAGTTATTCAGTATAAATAGATAGGAAGTAAATTGATATGTGTTAGTTAATTTCTCTTGCTTTTAGCCATTATTTCATATATTGTAAGTTCATTCCACCACTGCTAAGGTCTAGGCAATAAAGAAATATCATACAAGCTCAGATATACAATTAATGTAGCCCAAAGTCAAGTAAATAAACCGGAATTTATTGATTTTATTAATTTATAAATGTGTCACAAATTTCGCCATCTTTTAATCCCTGCAACTTAGTGCATAAATGCTGCGAGTTGTTGATAAAAGCAGTGAGTATTACTTAACAACTGATCTAATTTGTGTATTTTACTGTAGCTAATGCTTGTAGATAACATGACGTTTTGCAAAATGTCTGAAATTTATTTCTAAGTCAGTTAAGTATCTACACTTATTTCGTAAACAATAATAACGGTTGTTTAGCAGTTTAAATACACATAAACTGCATGTTTTTGATACATCTATTTTCTGGACATTGAACTGATTATATATTACGCAGTCTTATATCAAATTCTAGTTTGTTCCATGAATATATAAAGCATATGAATATGTAAAGTGAGTTGTACTTGTCACACATTGGCTTCATTTGTAGGGGGTTCCGCTGGAAACCAGAAGGCACTGAACATCTGTTTCTGCATATTATAGGATCCATATTCGATCAGAGGTCAAACTAACAGTCAAGAGTTTTATATCCAAATCATTTAGTCGGCATCCATTTACATAATTTCTATTTCAGTCAGTTGACGATATAGCACGATAACTATATGATGTTATTGATGACAACCGTCTCACTCTCGATATGCCCGGATTCCACTTGCCACTTTTCCTTGAAACTTCAGTAACTATCTAAAGTAAGCTGCTATTTGACTGGACGATAGACACGCGACTTCGTAAACAGCTAATTATACGATATTAATACGGTACGTAAAGCTATATATCTTTATATATTTAGTCTTCGATACAATACCGGCTACTGATTGCGAGCTTGATAATGAATGTATACTAGTATATTAACGTCAAACAGATACCAGTCTCACGCAAGAGGTTGTGTAATGAGTACATGCATAAGCCCTGAGGAAGTATGTAATTTACTATCTTCTGTTCATTCAAATGTAATATCATCTGTCTAAGTAGCCAGTCACAGCTGCTCAAGCTAGTCGAATAATTGAGGAAGTTTATTGATGATTAATCCATTTTATAGGTTTAAAACGGATTCACTTAATGTATTACGTCTGTTTGTATTTGTCCGTCTGTTTTCTCGATAGGTCGATGCTATTCGTAGGATTCTGGCAGGAGCTGAAAGACCTAATGGGTTATTTATGAACTATATGGATCCGAATACGAAATCATGGTGTAGTAATGAAGCTGGTCTGTCAGCATTAGGTGACTCATTCTATGAATATTTACTAAAAGAATGGATTCGCACTAATCATAAAGATGAGAAAGCATTTGAGCTATACAACTCTAGTATGGAATCATTTTTAAAAGTTGGCTTATTTCATCAAAGCCCTCGAGATAATTTACTTTATGTCGGCAATTACAATTTTGGCACTATTTCCAATTCAATGGATCATTTAGCTTGTTTTGTTGGTAAGTGTCACTTGGTTAATTTGCTTATCATGTACTTCTAGAACATAAAGCAATTCAAAATGTAAGGGTAATCACTACATTGCGATAAGGCTCTTATACGTTCAGCAATAATTGTCTATGAATATCAAGCGTTTAACTAGATCACTTTACTATTCATTTGACTTGGTTCTTTGTCTGTGTGAAGACAATGAGTCTTTTAGTTACGCGGAAGCTGAAAAACTTTCAAGGATGTTTCGTCCAATAAAAACAGAGATAAAACATGTGTTACTACAGATGGAGAGTAATTGAAAGGGTATTTAAGATCAATGTACTCTGTTTCAATAGTATTATTTGTCTGTTATGTAACTAATATGTTAATTATTGTCATTATTATCTAGGCGGTATGCTCATTCTTGGTGCACCAGATAAAAATAACCCATGGTTTCAACGTGGTGTTAAAGTTACTGAAACATGTAGAAGAAGTTATAATGCTACATCGACAGGTCTTGGTCCTGAAGTATTTCCATTTACTGATCAATCATCTGCGATTTCTGTTACTAAGTCTCATAAATCTTATTTTCTTCGACCAGAAACTGTGGAATCATACTTCTATTTATGGAGATTTACTAAAGATTCTAAGTATCGTGATTGGGCATGGGATGTAGTTCAGGTAGTTTTAGTGATTATGAAATTTTCGCGTGTATCAACTTTTTATTTTACCGTTTCTGTGTGATTTGTTATGTGATGCTTTTTCATCCAAAATAGATTACAGTCAAAAGACCCTTCTTCATAATGCCTTCTATCCATACATTCTTTCACAATGCGGAGAGTAAATAGCTTATTATGTATAATCCGATAAACTTAATGAAACCGGAACGATTCTCGATTGATCAATTTAATATAAGCAGAAAATTTCGCTATAATATGATAACTACTTTAGTTGGTTATTCGAATTATTTGTTTTTAGATTTTATATAAATTGTAGTTTTGTTTAGCCTTTGTTTATTCTTTATAAGTTAGAAAAATAAAATTTCGAACGACTAAAAAATTTCGATTTTGGCATCAATTTCTAAAAGGCGATAATTTTAGTGCGAAGTGTTGTATAGTGACTTTTGTTTCATAGTATCCAGAGTTAGGAGAATTTCAGTATTTGAAACATTATTTCTATAATAAAGTGATCCGTAAATTAAACAGTAGGTAGTAGTGTTTTGGTCGAAAAGTCGCATACTAAGATGTGATAGCTATCCAGTCCCTCCCAGTTTTCAATAGATATCTAGCTACAATATATCTGTGGTGTAAATTAAAAAATCTAATAATCTTCACAAACCTCTTGTGATAATCTATACGTTTAGAATTTGCCAATTCTTGTTAAATAGTGGGTTGGATTTTAGAAAGATGCATAGTTCTTTTGTATGTCATTTAGTGTGATTCAATTTATTATTATTATTGCAGGCTCTTGAAAATTATGCTCGTACAAATGCTGGTTATTCTGGTCTAGAAGATGTTTACTCGGTTAATTCTCGATTGGATGATGTTCAACAATCATATTTCTTAGCGGAAACATTAAAATATCTTTATTTAATATTTTCTGATGATACCTTATTACCACTTGATAGATGGGTATTTAATTCCGAGGCACATCCACTACCAATTCAAAATAAAGTTAAACTATTATAATGGTAGTAATGAAAATTGCTAGTTTGCCAGTCAGTAAAAATAGTGTTCCAACAGGTGATGCTACTTATGATATTTAGTATGTGCACAGTTTCTTTGTTTATTCTCGTCGTTTATAGCTATATACTTTTTATATATTCCATTTATGTGCAATCACAGAGAAAAGGACATATTTCTTTACAATAAATATCCATCGCCGATCGTGTATACACCTTTGTGCTTTTGTTATTTCACAGATATTCTGAAGTATGTATGTATGTAGCAGTAAACTGAACTATCTTTTTCAATCATACTATCACAAACTTCTCTTCAGGCAAAAAGCGATCCCAGTTACTTTTACTGAATCTCGCCTGTATTATTGGCATGTTTTCATCATGCTTTTTTTCTACTCTATCTCCTTACATATATATATATACCTCTGTCCAATCAGACTGTGATAATTTTTCTACTAAGCGTCTTATAAAGGTACATAAGTTCTGTGTTAACTCTGTCTTGATTCCTTCACTATATACTTGTTGCTGTTGTTATTAAGCGTTCTAAGTCTGTTTACAGTCCTTTCGTTATTTTCTTTAATAGATGTCTCCTATTAAGAAGGAATGATACTGCCTGTATTCTTTTTTATTATTATTGGTAAATTACACTTCGAATCTCTTCTACGTAATAAACATACGCGTCACTATTTGTAATTTATGCGTATACTACCTTTATTGTGTGTTAATATTTTTTATTCTTTCTCGTTTAGCCATTTGCGATGGAGCAATGTGCTCGTTTCTTTGTTTGATTATTGTGGTTTTTTCATGAAATTGTGCTCCTCTATTTCTAGGGTATATATACATATATATATCTTCCGGAATATAATTATATATTGTACTTTTCAATTTATTATTATCATATTTTTTATTTAATTTGTAATAACGTTTCTGGAATTAATTATAAGTTCATTTTTACAGAGTCGCATTCTTTTGTTGTTGATATTGAAGACTGCATTTATTCAATATCTGTTTGCAAATGTGCCTCGATGTTATTACATAGTTGCACATTTTTTAATGAAGTTGGAATGCGACCAACAGTGGGATCCAAGATGCGTGTTTTGGTGTATCCATATATCAATTCTGATGTCCATACTGAAATTTGGACCTAGTACAATTCACTCTAAACTTGTGACTATATATTAACACCGAGTCAATTAGGAATTATATCTTCTAGTAGAGTTTGATTGATAGCATCCCTTTATGTTAACAATGAGAAAACGCTAACGAATTTATGTATGTTGCGCTAGTTAGTGGTTGTCTGAACAGAGTTACCTACTTAATAACATGGCATTTGAATAGCAAGTTACTGAGTTCGAGTCTCAAATTGTTGGTAGCTGGTTGCCGATGGGATTGATCTCTAAAGTATTCTGCATATTATTTAAACTTCTAGGCTGACGATTGTTCTATCTTACAGAGATTGTCTTACTAATACTTGGCTGTTATAACGTGAGAAAAGGTTTTTTGGTCCTGTTGTTCGGTTGGTTGTAGCAGACGCCTGTTGAAATGTGCCTAGTTGATAATACGCGACTTGCTTAAGCCCACTCAGTCCCAAGCCGGAGATAGAAGAATAAGACAAAGACCAACCAGACAGGACGGAATAAGATTCAGAGTCTATTTTACACATTCTCTTATATATACAAAATAATCATAGTGATTATTCATCAAATGAAATTATCAACATTTTTAATAACACAATTAAATGTTGTCAAATGTGTTCACATACAAGTGATGAAAGTTTACAAATCATGTTAACAGAAAATCAATACAACTTGACAAAATGAACAATTGTATTTCTAGGGATTTCGAATCCCTAACACCTCCCCTTTTTGAAAGATGAAGATAACGACTTGGTCCCATGGTTTACGTAATTATGAGTGTGGTCGTGTACAACTAAAAGAATACTCAGAGAGAAAAAGGAAACATGATTAATTACGAATTACGTAAACAACCACTATCTACCGCTAATCTCCTCCTCCACGGAAAATTGTGGGGTCCTTGCGTGGTAACCAGGTCAACATTTCATCGTTTTGAGAATGCATGGTCTTTAAGTCCACATTGCTACAACTTCTTGGATGAATTGGGAAGTTAAGGACTTGATGACGTTTGGCGCGTGCTTTGCAAATTGTACCAATTTCTCTCGGCTTAATGCTTCTCTTTGTTGAATGCTTTAGCTTCTTCGTGTATACGGCAGACACTTTTAGCATGTTACTTAAGACAGCTTCCTGACTCGGAATGCAGGCCATACTACGTGCACCAAACAGGACTGTTTTCTGAGGTGGGCTAATGGCTCGTGCACATGGGGACTCAATGACATCAATCTCCGGCGATGCTACTGCTTTCTGGGGAACAATCGTAGTGACTGTGTCATTTTCCTTCTCTATTTCATCAGGAACCATGATAGGGACTGCGTCGGTTTCTTGCTCCGCTTCATCGACGAAAGCAGACACTAATAATCCATTCTCTGGAGCAAAGATACTAGGCACATAGGGCAGAGTTACTTCTGTCATGCAAGGCGATCCAATGTCATTAAGCTCAGGCAATGTTACTGCTACCTGAGAGACCATTATAGGAACTGCGTCATCAGTCTTTTCAGGATCAACCTTGAACAAGTCTTTGTATTTCTTAGACCAGGAATCAGATGTACTACCAGCCAAATACTCGAAATGAAATTGATTGATAGAATTGATGAGGGAATCGGCATGGGATGTGCATGTGTTTTCTGATAACCGCTTCTGTGTAAGATTCATTTGCCGGGTTAGGATTTCTAGTACACGTATCTGAAACTGATCATAGCGTTTATCCTGGCGTTCCAGCAAAGCTTCAACTTGTTCAAAGGTAAATGACATTTTAGTAAGTTCACCCCGTCGCCACTGTTATAACGTGTGAAAAAATTGGCCCGTTGATCAGTTTGTTGTGTGCGGACGCTTATTGAAGTGTGCCTAGTTAATAATTCGCGACTGCCCTATGCCCATTAGGTCCTAAGCCGGAGATAGAAGAATAAGACAAAGACCAACCAGACAGGACGGAATAAGATTCAGAGTCTATTTTACACATTCTCTTATATATACAAAATAATCATAGTGATTATTCATCAAATGAAATTATCAACATTTTTAATAACACAATTAAATGTTGTCAAATGTGTTCACATACAAGTGATGAAAGTTTACAAATCATGTTAACAGAAAATCAATACAACTTGACAAAATGAGCAATTGTATTTCTAGGGATTTCGAATCCCTAACATTGGCTTTTAAACCCCAGTTTCTTTCACGATTGTTAAGCGCCGTTTAGCGTTACCCATATGTTCTGCCTTCTCTGTCTCTTGCATTCGTTGGTCGTTACTGCTCGTAAACACTTTATCAGTCTATATTTGGTTTATTTTCTTTGCTCATTGAATAAGTTTGCTAAAGCCCATCAATTCAGTAGATGTTACTGTAATTCACTGATGCTTAAACTTTTAGTTCAAAAAACCGGTATAGAAGCTCATTCTCGTTAGAAACAAACAGTTACCTGAGCATAGTTCCAACATAGCCGTTTCTATTCATCCTGTAAGGTGGAATACTGTATGGGTCAAGCTTCCTAAATTGGGATTACAATCATCAGCTATAAGTACTAAATCTCCGTCCTTAGCTTTATGATGATGTCTAGAACGCTTTCTGTAAGATTCATCATTAAGCTGAGCATTCAAATTGTAGTTGGTGGAAGCGTTGTTTAAAATGAATAGGTAGAAGCACACGTCCCTGACTTATAGAACCGTTCATGCGAGTAGTATATAGGTGACCTTTCATGGATCCGTTTAAAAATTTGTCTTGCATTCATACGTACAGCGGTATTTACACACATCGGCCTAAGAAAAACTGGTGTCGTGTCACCAAATATATAAAGAGTAAATAGTTATGTCTCAACGATGATGGCCGATTTAATTGATGCTAACACATATAATACGATATTTTACAGCTAATGTTAACCTTGTCTTGTACTAATAAATATTACCTCTCCTAGCAACAATTTTCCCTCTAATCCATTTTGGCCTGTAGTCATAGGCGATCATGCAGTGATCAAATAGTGTGAAGTTGCACCCGGTATATGACCAAGTTACGTTTGGATTATTACCAGAGCAACTTATAACGATTGAACCCACTCTTACGAATGAGAAGAAATCAGAAGGCAATGAAGGATGGAAGAGAAGTTATATTTGATCGGGAATGGAGCGGCAATGGGATAGCAACGTCTAGGCTGGCAAACTAGAGAGGGTTGCTTGTTTCGGTACGGCGTGGCGAGATCTGGTCGTGATGCGTGACCGAGCGCATTCAACTTAGTAGTGTCCGCTAAAACAAACATGGTCGGCATCAATGTCGAAACCTATGTAAATATTTATTTTGGGGATTATTTACCGCTACAAGTGTAAAGCATCATATTCAGCCTAATTGCTGCAAATTGTATAAATTTGCTGTATCTGAAACAGGGATGGCCGATATTATCAATTCTGTTATCCGCCGCGCTATTGTCTGCATCTAACACCCAGGCTTGGTTTAATAATAATAATCTTTTTCACAGGCACAAAGATCCAACTGATTATCAAGAAGCCAACTACTTACACGCATGTATCATTACAATCAACAATATACAAGATATATATATATATATATATATATATATATATATATATAGGGTGCAACGAACCTACCAAATAGCTGACGTAAATGAAATATGGTTTCAAATGTATTAAGTGTTTACACCGCCAATATCTCAGGCAACTTAGAATGGGCATCCACCACTACTAGAAAGTATCGACCAAGAACAGGTCCAGCATAGCCACTGTGCAACCGTATCCATGGTCTGATGACCCTCAGCCATGGCTGATTGTCTGTTCTAGGAAGCTGTCGTGAAAATTCAACACACCAATCACATCTGGCGACATATTCTCCTATAGACCTGTCCATAAAAGGTTAATAAGCATGACAACGCGTGAATGCTTTCTTACGCGTAACTCACCAAACATTAAACAGTCATCATAGATAGAAATTGAATTACGACGTAAAAAGCTTGGTGATACGCCTTATGAGCCTTATCTTCCTTCCAGCCGTCCCGTAAGGACTTTTTGATTCTTATGAACAGACTGTCGGTCATAGAGGCTGCTCTCACCATGTTACAGGCAAAGCCCTCATTGCATCGCAAAATACTTGCTTGATCTCCGGTTCTAAAGACAACTCGGCCCATAACTATATCCTTTTTCGATGAACGGTTACAAGCAATTAACCGCCACAGAGTATCTTCGTGACCCATACTAGCTGACTGTCTGTACTGTAACTCAAAATCGTAACCTAACAACATAGTTGCCCACCTTTGCAAACGGTTAGCAGAATGAACAGGCATACCTTTCCTGGATCCAAAATGGCTAATAAAAGCTAATGGTTAGTTTGTATGGTGAACTTTCTGCAATGTAGCATTTTATGAAACTTATTTACAACAAACTCAAGCGCTAGAGCCTCTTTCTCAATTTGACTATACATTTTTCTTTCTAAGGAAAGTGTTTGCGAGGCATGAGGAATAGCTTGCTGAGACCCATTTGGAAATCGATGAAGGATAAGTGTTCCAATACCCTAGTCAGAAGCGTCGGCAGCCACAATAAATTAGTGCATAGGATCGTAGTGAGTAAAAAGTGGATCAGATGTCAAGATCTTTTTTTCCTACTCAAACGACGCTTGACACTCCTTAGACCAATGTCACTCGGTATTTTTTACAAATAGTTTACTAAATGGAGCAGGAATATAGTGCATATTTGGCACAAACTGGCTACAATAACTTATCATTCCTAAGAATGACTGTAGTTCCTGTCCACTAAAACGTACTGGCGTATGTACAATTCCATTAATGTTTTCAATGTCAGGCCTTCGGCCATTTTAATTGATAATAATTCTCAAATATTTAATACTAGACAAGAAAAATGAACACTTCACCAACGTCATGCAAAATCCATATTCACCAAGGCGACGTAAAACGTTTTGTAAGTGAGCGTAATGCTCTTTCTCATTTTTACTGGCTACTATGATATCGTCTATATAAGTCACGAAAAACGTAAAATCAGCCAATATAGTATCCATCATTTGTTAAGGAATTGCCGAAGCACATTTATTTCCGAACGGCAGCCTATTACACTGAAATAACCCTCTGTTCGTCCTTACTGTTAATAACGGTCTGGATTCCTCTGCAACTTCGACCTGGAAATGATCATCCGAAAAGTCGATTTTCGAAAATAAAATACAGCCGTTCAATCTAGCAAATAAATCTTCAGGAACTGGCAAGGGATAAGAATGATCTTGTAGTGCCTTGTCTAATTCTTTTGAGAAATCTCCACGTACTCTTAATTTCCTATCTCCCTTTTTTGACGACAACTAACGGTTGAGCCCAAGCTGAGTAACTCATCGGGTAGATGACACCCATATATTAAAGACGTTCAGACTCGGCTTCCAGGGCGGCAACAACTAAATAAGGCACAGGGCATTTGGTGAGAAAACAGGCTCGGTATTCGGGAAAACAGACAACTGAACCTTAGCCTTCGTGCATAGCCCTAACTGGTTTCCAAAGACAACGTGGAATTTCCCTGCAACTGTTTCACGCAACCTAAACTATACTCATTTTTGATGGTTTTCTGTACAGATGTATTCGTAACGCTACAACAGACTGAATTAAGTGGAACATCCCAAAATCCGAGTTTTCCGATCCAGTCTATGCCCAGCAAATCGTATTTACAGTTTTTCGAAACATATCATTTGCCAAATTTAGACTTAGCACAAAAAGTAAGATTCAATAGAACCTCACCAAAAAGAATTATGTTTCCTCCAGTAGCACTTTGGGCTTCATGCGACGTAGGATTTAACTTTGGTCTTCTGACCCGACTACCTCATTCTGAAGAGGACTACTACTAGGTAAAACCTGAGATAAAATAGTTCTCAAAAGCTCAATATCATCGTTTATTGCTCTTGCTATAAAACGTCCGATGTACTCAGGAGCTTTTGGGACATCAATGATGAGGTCACCAATTTCACTGAAAACAGGTTGAAATCCTTGTTAAATGTGAGCGTGATTAAGGACTTTGCCACACATGTTTGACAAAAGTTCAGGTGTTCGCTCACACTGTGTTTGTCGATGTTTAATTGCAAGACCTATTTCTGGATATGGAAGTGGACGACGCTGATGTGCTGCAAGATTCATATTTGAAAGAGCATCAATTAGCTCTTGATTTTTACCGTGTATTAATAACTCGTTCACCGGTGGAAATTCCACTGGATTATTAATTAAAAAGCCTGGGTCTGCATCGTATTTCTTTTGGATTAACACTTGTTCATCATTCATTCCGAAATCTACGAAGACCTTAACGTCGTTTGCTATTGAAAAGGTTTTTAACTAGTCTGTAAGTATGTATCATCACCAAACGTAACTACGGCTGGACATTACTGAGGTTGAGAACATTTGCAACTTAATAAGTCGTGTATTGCCTGGAAACAAACTACCTGAAACTTTAGTCACGATCAATTTTCTCAGTGGCTAAACTTCCGTTTCATCACTTAGTCACCATATACATATATAACTGAAAATAAACTTGCTGGTGAGTCTGATTTGCTACTTAAAATAAAGTGCAGTACAGTCGTAGGTGCCATTTAGCATCAAATTGTCTTTCCACAAATAAATATGCTTATGCTAGTCTCACTCCATTTATCGCTCCACTCAAAAAATGATAAGCAAAGATAATTGCCACACATAAACTGATTGTCAATATAACTATTACATATTTGGATATTTTCGTAACTCATATGATTTCATGGTAATAACCATTACATTGATTTTTCCATCATTCGCGATGCATATTAAACCATATGTCCAATTGACGGCCACCTACGAAATATTTTTGTCACATGTTGGCATTTTATATTAATATGGGGTATTTACATCAAACTGCCTTCTTTTATCATAACCATTTCACCCAAACGGCCCTCCACCATTTTACGCTTTTTTATGATAAATTGAAAACTGTTCAAAATTATTATAGACCACTATTCCCCCCCCGACCAGTTTCTAAAACCTTCTTTAGTCAATTCTTCAGGTTGTCAATACCCGGAGGAAAGTTTCTGTTTGTCTGTTGGCATCCTCCGGCAGGCGAGTATTCCACTCAAGCTACCCTTAATTCTAGTGAGGGTGTATTTTGGGGTCGGTGAAATATCCGACCCCACCACACTTATCGGTCAATGAACGTTACATTATTTAGAGACGATGAGATACGGATTAAGTTAGGTAAACAATCATGCAAATAAGCTAGGTCAGCTGATAGCAGAGGCAATTAAGTTTGTTTCTATGCCACTTTATATTCCCGTGATGTCAGTGATAAAATTTTAGGGCCATTTGCTTGACTCGTAAAGTCTATATCCATGACAAGGATAAGGCATTTTTAACGTTGTACACCGTTGTAAAACCTTAGTCTTCTTTTTCTTTTGTATCCAGGCGTTATTAATATTAAAAAACGGACTAGTATATTGGAGTACCAACCCTCCATATTCCTCAACCCACGTTTTTCGTCCAAGTGGAGAGCCATCTGATTTCATTGAATCAGAAGTAAACTAAATACAGATGTATCTTCTGCTTGTACGCAAATACCTCAAGAGTAGTTCGGAATAAGTAAAAGTTAGCGTACATCACTCCAATCTTCTAAGGTGACCAACGAAATGATCTTGCAAACCAATGGTTAGTGACTTTTTTCCATAAGTATTCTAAAATAATGAAATCCTTAGTCTTTAATGGCCTCCTCGACTACTAAATGTCCATCAAAAATTTTTCCCACTTGTAGATAATTTTCCTCTTAAGTTAGTCACTAGCGAGAAATGATTTACATTTTCAGGTTCTTTGCAAGGCTAGCTGTGACGAAAATGAGTTCAGAGTGAAACTCGCATTCAAATTATTGTGATTGTATTCTGAAAGTTAATACAGTATACACGTAAGTCATGATAAAGTAGGTTGACTATAACGTGAATGAATATAAATTTAGCTGAGACAGCTGCACATATTGTAATGTCATAGCAAATTTGTAAGAACTAGGTATTAGGAAATGAAATGGGTATCACAGTCCGTCTCCTGAAAGAAGTACTTTGTAATCATGCGAGTTCAGAGATATGTTAATACTGAAATATTCATTAATGACAGCATTCTGTTAGAGTCTGGAACGACATAAGCGTGAAACTGGAATAACTCGATAACCGTAATTTGTTGTAAATAGTTATCTATGGTGCCCAATTCAAACATGACCTTGTGTGACGGAAAGATATGATTACCACCACTCAAGGTCCGGCTGGTGTACGTGTAGCACTAAAAGCTGAACTGGCTCGTCTTGATTGGATTCCAAACGACTGTCTCCTGTGCGCTGTCCGTCTAAACGGGACAATAAGAACTCGGAAATTTAAGGACATACGCCGTTACCTCCTTGTGGTCTTTGCCTACGCTCCTACTGATTGCAGCCCAGATGAAGGAAAAAGTGAATTTAACAGAAAGCTTTCCATTCTCCCTCAAAAAGCCAAATGTACTGATATAGTGATAGTAGCTGGTGATTTTACTGTCCAAGAAGGTAGACTAAATGAAGGTGAAAGGCACCTAGGTGGATCCTATGGTGTCGAGGCTCAAAAAGCAGGTAATGACTACTGTCTGTTACAAATATGTTCAGATGATTATCTGTTTCTCGCAAGCACCAACTTCAGACATACGCAAAGACATTAGTTGACATGGCGACCTCTACAATCAACTCAACGCTGGACTCAAATTAAATAAATAAATAAATAAATTGACCACATTGCCATCAGCCATCGTTGGAGAGGCTCAATAGAAAACTGTCGCTCATTTCAGGGTGTATCTTTGGACTCAAAATACACATTAGTACCAGCTCGTATTGGTTTTAGTCTCACTGGACGTAAAAGATTAACGGTAAAGATCCCCCTCAGAGTTCAATCTAATGGTGAAAATGTCGACAATACACTTGAGAGACAACTACAGTACGGATTGGTCAACTACGTATGGTCTACCAACGCCAAGTCAGCTTGGAATGATATCCAAAAGCTGTGGAAACATCGGTGATATATCATAGTAAACTAAGCCAAGAAGTTACGAAAACTCGGTGGATTTTAACTGCATCTACTGAATTGATAGATCCTCGGCAACACATCCCGTCTGGCTCTAAACACGATGAGGAGCGATGGCAACTTAAACACAAGCTGGTTAAAGGCCTACGCAGTGATCGTCAACAGTGGTTGGTAGCAAAAGCTTAAAAGAACGGAAGCGAAACTAGCAACAAATAAGATATGTCTACTGTGCACTCTCAATCCAGGAAATTGGATCATGTGACAGAAATTTATGAGACAGTTAAATTTACTTTCAGACACACTTCAGTTGTCCACTAGCCTCCCTTCGAAACAATCTTAGTAGCAAATTGATATCGATTCCCCCTCCTGAAGTTTGAGTGCGGGTGAATAATCTACCGGCAATCTAAAGCAAGAAAGAGCTGCAGGACCTGGTGGATTAACTACTGAGATATTTAATAATGGTGGTCCATTTTTATCAGTAAAATTATCTGAGATATTGCCTAAAATCTGGAAACTTAAAGTAGACCCAGCTGGCTGGTTTCGGTCATTAATCCTCCCGGTATATAAATAAGAACAGATAGTATCAACCAAATATTCATACTCCGGCAGGTTCTGAAACATGGGCGTACTTTTAGACGCCCTAAAATAGATGTGTTCCTTCACGTTAACCCGGCGTTTGACTCTGTCGATCGTGAGTTTATGTAGCACTGCATATCATCGAGAGGCGCTCCAAAGTAGTAAATTAACGTTGAACAAGCTCTCTAATCAAACAGTACTAATCGAGTCAGAGACTGTGGCAGACTGTCCTTGAAATTGTTTACTTCATGTAGTGTTCGCCAAGGTCACTCACTTTCCTCATTTTTGTTGAATTTCACTACCAACTTGTTTCTATAGACAACTTTCTAGTCTGGCTTATCAGGAGTTGATCATCTTCCAGACGATGCACTCGTTGATATAAATTATGCAAACGACATAATCCTGTTAAATTAATATGTTGACAAAATGTACAGATTTTCGACAACTTTAAGCGTTAATGTGAGCATTTTTGGGATGTGATTCTCTACACCCCAAGGCAAAACGTTGCTTCACTGTTGGCTTATGTTTGAACCGAAATTAGTGATAGGGAGAAAATTAGTTAAGTGTGTTGACCGCTTCACTTATCTTGGAAGTTTCATCAATCCTGATGGTCTCGTATCCAGTGTAATCTAGGCCTGTACATAGAAGGCTGGACTAGCTTTGCCATTTTGGGTCATTTGTGGCCTAGCAAAGACAGACGTTCACCAGACAAATGGAACGTTTACTGCGTAGCAGTCGGACCTATTCCGCTTTATGGATGTGAAATATGACCAGCACGAATAAAGAATGTTAGTGAGCTACCAGTATTTGGCCACAGATGTCTTGGAAGCAGTGCTCATGTGTTCTGGGATCACCGAGTAAGCAGTACGTGGGTAAGGATGGAGTATTATGTAAATATGGTAAATCGATTGATGAAGTAATAGATTCCATCAATTGAGGTGGTAAGGACATATGTTACTCATCCAAACCACCGCCTACCTCGACAAGCATAGCTATCTGGTGTAGAAGTAGATTGGAAAAAAGCTAGGGGTAATCAAAATAAAACAGCACCAGTGCGTAAAGCCAGTGATAACAAGATTGAGCCATATTAATAGGTGCGTGCAACCTGGTTGGGATATTCGTGACGATCGTAACTAGTGGTTATAAACTTTGCGTGACATAACCTAAAATGATTCGCAATGGTGCAAGTTAATCTGTTCCTTGTCTTTCTCCGATGTCTAGGCCTACATCTTCATCATAATTTTTCTTTGACCGAATTTTATTTTCGTAAATCTTATCTTCGATCCCTAACTCTCTTCATTAATACTAGCTCTGTTACTGTTCCCCCACTATTCTGGGATTTGGCCCGATTATTTGATCTCTATCTGCGAATTGGGAATGACAGCTTGAACTGATGTACTTACGTACCATGTTCTACGTTGTAACTAGCCACCACTAATTTTTACTACACGCATAGGGTTTCCAATTCGAATGTAGTGTAATTTTTGCTTCTCTTATCGTAAAAGCAAAATGAGTGGTATGTGGTAAGTAATTAATTCAAAGTTATTTACTGTCAAACCTAAACTACTAACTATTCTCGAACAAGCCTCAAAATTAGTTTCATTTTGAGTAGGACAGATAGTTGGATTGCCCTTATTAGTCGCGGAGATAAAAATCTCTCAGCTAGTCCAACATTCTGAATGTATCGAATGATGGAGCTTCAGCGACGTGTTGTGGTAGATGGCCCCACTGTTTGACTACTCCTTGAGAGAATCCGTAGTCAGCTAGCTGATATGTAGTTTTAGTCAAGAAGTGCACCCGATATATGACCAAGTTATGCTTGCGGTATTACCAGGGTAACCTCTAACGTTTGAATCCACTCTTACGAATGAGAAGAAATCAGAAGGCAATGAAGGATGGAAAGGAAGTTATATTTGATTGTGAATGGAGCGGCAATGGAATAGCAACGTCTAGGCTGACAAACTAGAGAGAGTTGCTTTCCACGGTACGGTGTGACGTGGTCTGGTGGTGATGCGTGACCGAGCGCCTTCAACTAGTAGTGTCCGCTAAAACAAACATGGTCAGCATCAATGTCGAGGACCTATGTAATTATATATTTTGGGGATTATTTACCGCTATAGTCCCATGGATTGTCTTAGGTGTCCTTGTAATTTATTCATCCTACTAGGCAAGAAATAGGGAAGCATGTCAAGATCAAATATTTCGTAGACCTAATCAACTACATAAACCAACCATTTAACAAATAAACTTGCAAGTAACAAGATGAGTGAGAAATAAGTAGTCATTCGGACCAATAAAACACCTGAAACAACCTTGAAAACATTACTGTGAACAAAGTAGGTGACAGGAAGATGATCGGCAACAAAAATGGCTTAGACGTATAGGAAAAGTGACGCACATCTCTCTAAAAGCGCATATCTGTGATTGGTCGTCACAATTAGTGGCGGGAACTTGTGTATATTTCCAGTCGTTTTTTCCTCAGTAATTTTGACTTTTGGATGATGTAGGGTTAAAACTTAGATTGCACATGGTATCTATATATTGCAGTTTTGACCGTTTTCGGTTTGATGTCTCTAATCGTTTGAGTCCTAAGTGATTTCGGTCATTCAGATATTTGTTTCCCAATTTCATATATATGCTACCAACGGTTACCCTATATGGAGTTTTCCAATCCTGGGTCACAGTAGCTTCCGTATACATCGTAGTTTCTGACAATTTCTGAAATACGTCTTATTGATTCAGGTAGTCTCAGTGTAGTATAGAGCTCGAGCTCTATACTACACTGAAACTCGATCGAGCTCTATGAAAGATCTTTCATATATCTGGTCCCGTTCCACTTGCATTCATTTAAGCTTTTTTTCTCGCTACCACAGTTTGTTTGCTATAACCCAAAACAACCTGTAAAATGTAAATAAAAGCGAAAATTTAATGGTGAAGAAAGTGTGAGTAAAGGCGACAATGCGACACTGTGCCTTTTTTCGCCTGTCAAGCGTAAATAAATAGACATGTCTGTTTATTTACACTTTGATCTCTTATAATTTGTCTGGTTCAGCTAGATGTGTTTCCAAATCCACACTTTATTGCGGATGCTCTGTCGTTATCGTTAACAATACAATCGCAGCTGGTAATGGAAAGCTTTAGTAATTTTTGCAGTTCTATATGTATCCCTAAGTTCTAAATGCACTTGTAACAAGGAATGTCGTCATTATACACTGTTTTCGCGTGCAGGATTTCCTTAAATTCTAGTGTTTTAAACTTTGCGTTTCTAGTATGTAGTTTATTTGATATTAAAAACATTTACTTTACATAGATCTACTTATTCAGTGGAATGATTTAAGGCGAAATTTAGTGGCTACATCAAGTCGAATGGAGTATTTGTTCCCAGTATCGACACAGTGTCCATCTGATGTATGTAGCTCCATAATTTTTCATAACCGGTCTTCTGAAAGGTAACTTAATTTAGTGACAATTTACATGCTTGATAAATCTTAAAAACTCACTTTTTATAGTTAAATTTATTGTCTGGTGTTTCTGAGTTGCTTTTACCTAATGTTATAGTCGTGCGTAGATCGTGACCTCTTATGCCTGTTTGCCGCAGATCTGCCACTTTTTATTTTCAACAAAATGGATCGTGGAACAGCGTTATAAGTTAATCGTACAATTCATGGTTAGTTTACTATTAGTGGGACTACGCATACCTCCCAATTTGTCATCACCGTTTGCCTATACCGTAACAGTGAATGTACTACTATATTTTCGGTAAAAGTCCGGTTTTTTCCCCCCTAGGTTGCCATGCCTTTTGTTATATCACGGAATGTTGTAAAGTGTTTCGACTTAAAAACTGCCTGGTTTTAAATACATTCAGCTTATTTTTCCGATGCACGTTTTCGTCAGTCATGTGATACATAGGACCAGGCACGTGTGTGCCTTCTTCCAAGTCGCCACACCAAGACTAACGCTAAATTAGCAGAAGTAGTAGTTACGCCGGCAGTAGTAAAAAGAGGTGTTGACATACAGAATATGGCATAAATACAAAAAATTGATTCATGGAAAGGTATAAAGTAATTTTGAGTCAGTGCATCTATGACATTGTAACCAATTATAAACGGTGTCACCCAGTCTCTAATCATTGGTTACGACAGTCGCGCGGACCCAAACCAAGTAATCTGTATCTACCAACATGGCTAAGACCAAAAGTCAGTGACTTAGTGGACTGTTTTGGTTTGACCGGTCTAACTTGATTTCATCCTTTTCCAATATAATTTAGCATTCCACGTGAGTTTGGTAGTGGTTAGGCATATGGAATACGTTTCAACCACACTAGTTGATAAAAGTTCATAACCACAACCGACTTGCCATCTGTCCTTAATACTGTACATCCAACTTCAATATTACTTACTCGGTGATCTCAACAAACGCAGTCGACTTTCCGAGGACGTCTATAATCATATACCAGTAGTCTACCAATGTCATGTATTCTAAGTTCCTCATTCATGTAGCAAATCAAGAGTCTGCTGCACAGTTTACTTGTCCTGTAGTTTATAGACGAATATCTTATGCCGCAGGTAGCGTAAGTTAGCAGAAGCTAAACGATCTTTCTGGATCTGTTAAAGTTTCGTCAGATACCAATCCAGCTGATAAGACGACGTTTCTTAGGCTTTATGTTTATGTCCTTATCTATATCATCCATTTTGTTTTGGTATTAACCATGTAATAGCAACTTTCTTTTATGGTAAAATATAAGGCTTGACTATTTATATTTTAGCATATCATCTATCATCACAACAATCTTACTTAATATTGCAAACGAGGCTGCAGCGCGCCAGTTACGCACAGTTTTTATCCGTAAAGAAGCTATTTTAAAATATGATTTCGTTCACATTCATGGCTGTAGCAGGCTCGTTACTTCAGATTGGGATAATGTCCATTTTGTGTAAGTTTACGCATTCATGATTTTGCTTGATCAAAGCTTTTAGTGGTTTGATATCATAACTGGGTATGTTAACTTTTAAAGTTTTTATGATTTTAAGTGGTTGGTGGTAGTTAACAACAAAAAGTATAGTACGTTTTGAAATACTCATAGAGCTCATTTTTTACTAAAAGCCATATAATACTTTAGCACTTATGAGCCATGGCTCCTGTTATGTATTCTTTATTTGGGTCTATTTTCCAGCACTTAATTGTAGACTCCTGTGTGGTTTGTTATAAAACAGAATTGGAAATTAATACGATGTACTAAATTTTGTTTCCATTACGGCGATAACTCAGTGGCTGAAGCATTCCGCTTTCAATTATTAGGTTGTAGTCTCATTCCAGTTTGGTTAATCATGAATTATCACTAGTCTGCACCTATTAACATGGTTCAATCCTATTATCACTGGCTTTACGGACTGGTGCTGTTTTATTTTGATTACCCCTAGCTTTTTTCCAATCTACTTCTACACCAGATAGCTATGCTTGTCGAGGTAGGCGGTGGTTTGGATGAGTAACATATGTCCTTACCACCTCAATTGATGGAATCTATTACTTCATCAATCGATTTACCATATTTACATAATACTCCATCCTTACCCACGTACTGCTTACTCGGTGATCCCAGAACACATGAGCACTGCTTCCAAGACATCTATGATCAATTACCAGTAATACTGTTATTCCACATCTTATTATCTACAGTACACTTTTCCGTTTGTAGTATAACATTTGATAAGTAGTGACGCTTTGATGTCGTTTACATTGGACAATTTGGAACCATTTTGTCACTTCGTCTATCAACTTGAGTAATCCTCATAATTGAATTATGTACACAATTTAATTAGGTGTTTAGGATTGTATCTACTTTAAAAATCGCCTAGGTCCATAGGATGTGAACTGCGATAAACAGATTAATTAATTTGACTTTGCACATATAGTAACTGATAGTTTTCAATTTGTACATATCATTACCAAAATTAACTTTGATAATTTCAAATAAATTGAGGATTGGATAGATTGTTTATAAAATAAGTGATATATATTTGTAAAATTCCAATGAGTAGAAATTAAAATTTCCGACGTTTCGCGGCTTAGTGCAAGTCGCTTCATCAGAGAAATGAATAACCGAATTGAATTAACACAAGAATCTTGTGTTAATTCAATTCGGTTATTCATTTCTCTGATGAAGCGACTTGCACTAAGCCGCGAAACGTCGGAAATTTTAATTTCTACTCATTGGAATTTTACAACTATATATCACTTATTTTATGATAGTTTTCAACTTCTACCATTCACTAGTAGGTCGTTTACGGTGCCTTAAAAATAGTAAGACTGTACTCCTTAGAGCAATAAGCAAACTAAATTAGTGTCGTTTAGTTTTCTTGGGAAGACTGGGTATTTTTGTTAATTTATTCATATATATTCAAGGTTACATTCGAAAGAGATTCTTGTAATATACGTAAAACGCACTGTCGAAAACTACATTTCATGTAACTAGGTACTTCATTGATTAATATTACTGTTACTTCATTTTTATGTTTGATAGAATCCTTCAATTACTTTAGGTACTTACCTTCTGAAGATGCTTTAATTAACTGGTTTTCACGTGTCCATATGGGACAAGGGTTTGCTGATCTTATTATTGTTGAAGGACTAGACCAGTTTGTGGAAAATGTAAAAAATTAATACTAGGATAAGTTTCAATACATTATTCTCATATTTTATTACTACTAATTTGATTTTTGTTGTACATTCGTAGAGACAGCTTGAAAACTAGTTATGATCAGTTTTTTTAGATTTCTCACTTAGGGTTAAATATTTCATTACATTCACTGAATTGCACTTAGCTGACTATGTATGTGTAAAATCTAACAGATGCCTGACATTATACTGTTTATCAGTCGGTCACTCACGGACAACATAGAACTTGGCGCATATATGCGTAGGTCCAAGTTGTCATTTCACATTAGCACGAAGTGATCAAATTTATGAGATTAATACAACAGGAAGTAATAAATCGAAGGTGTGTACGAAAGAGTAATCGGACTGAAAACCTAGAAAAACATAAATAGTGAATACACGTGTCATTGTAGGATCCTGAGATGTGTCACCCAGTGTCTTTAGCTGTCGATCGCCATGATCACATGAATCCCAACTAGGTTAGTCTTCATCCGCTAACATGGCTTAGACCAACAGTCGGAGACTTTGTGTTTTGGTTTGATCGTCCCATTCCATCCTACTCCTACGCCAGCTGACTTCATTCGACAAGGTAATCAGTAGTCCGACATGCGCAACGCATGTCCCAACCATTTAAATTGATGATGGTTTACACACTTGGTCGGTTTGACGTTTTTTCTAGTATTCTATTTTTTATGTCAATATCGCTTACTTGGTCATCCCAGGATGTGCTTTGAAGATTTCTGTTGATGAATAAAACAGTAGTCGGGTTATATCTGATTCCTATTTTAGTCCCATATTTCATGAAGTGTAAATTATTTTTGAAATTTCTCTCAGGGTGTTAATTGCTAAAGTAAAATCTGTAGATAAATAACTACTTAACTTTCGTTTATGTTGTTGCATTAAAAAAAGGAATTCATAAAAGATAGTGTTCAAGGCGTTTTTAGCTCTGATCGGATTATTCGAAAATGTTTGTAGGCAAAATCCAGCTGGAATGTCAATTATATCCCTTACGACTAATGTCAGCAAACAAAATGATAAATTTTTGACAACTGGGTTTCACTTAAAAGACTGAACAGATGTTACCAGATTTTATCTTTTAACGACTTCGCCTTTTTATGTAATCATAGTACCATTTCTAAGTATTTTCTAATCAAATGGAGAATTGATTCTTTCTACATGTACCTTCACATTACCACACGGGGTTGATCATCAAAAAACGCACTCATGCTCATTCCTTCACATATATTGAAATGATCAAGTGGATCAAAGCATCTAAAACTAAATATTATCCTAAATAACTATCAGGTATATCAAGGAACTTACTTCTAAACAGTGTGCTACAACGGCAGTTAATATGTTGATATCTTAACATTATAATGCATAGTTAAATGATAATCATAATATGAATTTGACATTTCTGCGGCTTTTTTCGAAGTGGTTTAGGCTAGTCTGTGGATGTTACATGCTCGAAATTAATGATTAAGGAATATACAAAAGTTGCAGTTTGTAACATCTTAAACGGATTTTGACCCACTTTGAAAATAAGTTTCACCCAACTTGTTTGTTCTGTCTGTTTTGTCACATTCTGTACATAATCTTTTGCTTACGTATTCACATGCTTTAACATGCCTGGCGCCTTTCAAGGCATTTCTATTATCATATATCGTGGATAGAAGTAGTCATTAAATTTATCTATTTCTAGCACGTTATTCGATTAAATAGTCTTGAAAATCGATTACTGATATGTGCATTTTCAGTCCATCTGTGTACCCTGATTTCTATCATATACTAATTTTAGATTACTGACTGCTGACGAAGGAACACCAATATTCTTGGCTTACAACGATTCTGTAGTTATTGCTACCCTAAAATTATTGAATTTTCCATATATTCCTTTACTAGTTAACAAATAACACCCTTTATTTTAACTGGATACTAATTCCTTTATATGCTTAAATTTATTTATTCTCAGGATAACGAATCATCATATATCATTAGGTTAACATATCTACTAGAAGATACACGACAATTTATCCATAATTTTACAAAAAAGACGGAGCATGGCCATCATTGCAAACTTATCGTTTCTACTGGACTAAAGGATTTGTATGTAATTAGAAAATCTGATTTTGCGCAGTTTCACGATACACTTCCGGCGCACGCTTTAATTAATACGTATCTTCTACAGGAAGGTAGTAAGCATTTCTTGTCATATTTTGTCGCTGTTAATTTAATGAATTTTAATGAAATCAAGATTCGATCATTTAAATTTAATAAAGAAAACCGATGCTTAAGTTTTTTGTTTTTTATTGGGTTTTCGTATCAGTACGTTATATAGACTTCAGTATAGGATACATTTTTGCTAAAAAAGTATACAGAATTCTTCTATTCCACAACGATGAATACCGAATAGTACAACGATTTAAATTTTACATGAAGCCGTTATTCTTAAATGTATCATCTTTTAATTGGTTAGTCTGAAGTTTCGGTAAAAATCTATCCATACAAGCTGTCAGGGCTCTTTCAAATAGCCACTGATCTTGAAGCTCCCTAAGAATGATGTTGTTTCACCAGGTAACCATATATATGTTTTGTAAGAATGTTAGAGTACTTCTGTACATTTTACCTACCTTTTTTTGTCTTGGTATTCGACGAGTGGCCAAATGCTTCGCTGTTCTCAATATTGTCAAAAACGGAGCCGATAAAAACTGGTCAAAGAGTTGTAGATCGTAAAAAATTTGACAAGTTTACGATGTTTTCAGCATTCACATGTCAAATTGTTTATCAGTATGTTCTTAGCGGTAGATGCAAAAGGTTATAGTTAGTACATTCTGGTTTAACGAAATTACCATACACAGTAGAGTTATTAATTTAAAAAAGGCATTTATCGTATTTCATTGTTTCTCACTAGGTGGATGTAATTCATTCGAGTTTTATTCGGTTGATAATAATTGGAAACTAAATTTAAAAAGACAATATGATGAAATTTTTTGGACGATGGACCACTGAGTTTTCATTGGACAAAGATGGAGCAGTTTTGTTTACACGCATTTTTCTTTGTTTTTAGAGATATTATCATGTAATGTTTCTTCCTTTTGTACACACATTACTTATAAGCTGTTTAGAGTTATGTTAACTACAGTTCCGAATAAAATTGTTTTCTAAGAATTGAGAAAATTTCACAAACTTAAGTATTCGTAACGTGCTGAGTAATTAAATGGCTTTCGTGGTATGTGGCATACTGTAGAGGCGGTTATTCAGAAAAGGTTAATTAATGTTGGATTGTGTCTGGCAAGTGGGATCCAGGACGAGCGATTCATCCTATCTGAGTCTTATCAGCTGGATTTATTTATGTTTGCACCAAATTTGTAACTCAATCGATTTGTCTTAAATGTCACTGTTGTCCATTGAACTTCAGGTACACCCAGTTAGCAAGACCTGGCTAGGATTGATCTCGCATCCCGGGTTCTGCTTGTCAGCCACAGCATAACTCTCATTGTATTTGTGAATTAACGCTGTTTCAAGGCGCTCATACGAATATAGCATCGGAGACTGATCACATTCACTCAATAATAACTGATGAATGTACACACATTTTAAAAGCTTAATTTTTAAAGATATGGTTTATCTTGACTATCCCTTTACTTTAACTATATTTTCCATCCTTTTCTCAGAAAGTCTTTTCTTTTAAAAGACAGTGCAGTTGTATTATACAACTAAAGCCAGTATTTTTCAGACTCTTTAGACTAATTGCTTGTCAAGACTTCTATAATAATAATAATAGTAATAAACTTTATTCAGTAGTATGTTTAGTACAGTATGAATTTCCGGCATAAAGTGTCTCAATAAGTTACTCTTTTACCGTGTGCACATACGATTGAATTTTCACCAGTTCGTGTTCGCGAAAGTAGCAACACCTCCATTACACTTTTACTTGATGACAGAACGATCCTGACGAAAAATAGGTCATGTAGCCGAGATTCTTGAACTATGATTAAACCACAGTTACGCTATATATTAAGACCAAGGAGAAATTGTAGATAGTCCAATTTTCCAGTAAGAAATCTAAAGTTGAGACTAAGAATTTCAGGAGTGAACGTTTGATGAGTTTCGTTCCTTTTTAACGCATGTTGTCAGCCACCTTTGTGTCTTCGTTTAGACCTAACTGAGTCACTCATGATAGGTCGTAAGTATTTTGTAAAGGCGCGGGAGTACACACATGATTGAACAGTTAAAACAAAACGAAAAAGTAACTTTTTGAGATTTTTGGTAAAAGGTGGTAGCCCAAGATTTCAAGCAAGACGCCGTAGGTGGAGTTATCAGGTTTCTAGGTGAGTGCTAATCCAAAGATGAGTTTAGTTAGCTTTTTGAGAAAAATAATAGTGCCAGTCATATTACTAAAGTAGTGATCTTCACCAAACTTCTATGCTAAGATTTATTAAGACATGGTTTTCATTTGTAAAGTTTTCCACTTTTTACTTGTAGCGATACCAGTATTTAGATAAATCCTTCGTTGTAAAATATACGTTCGCAATTCATTTCAAATGTAGTTATTCCATGTCAGTGTTCTTCATGCTAACTTTTCGATGTTTAAAGTGGCGTGTTGGATATCGAGTTATCATAACAGTTAGACCTTAATTTCATCTGTTACGGAATGACTTGAAAAACTGAAGTGCAACAGTCGTTTATGCTTTTAATCATATTTTATTTGTATATAATGTTTTATACATAAATGTATCGATCTCTCTGTATAAATGACCATTTGAAATGTTTTCTATTACCTTTTTATTTAGGAAGTATTATGCCGACATGTCTTTCACATAGTTTAGAAGAAATTAATAAATCCGTTGTGTGGATGGATTCAAAAATTAGTTAACTGATAGTGATGAATGCACACTGCTTCCAACCAATAAGTCACATGTCCTGACGTGTCTCCACTTATATCCGTTCAAACATCTGGGCAGTGAGTAAACTTGTCTTTAGGTAGCCAGGCTGGCATGAAGCTCAGTACATGAACCCTATTCATAACTTAGTTAACCATTATAAGGCATTTCAGGCAATTGTTGATGTTGATCTATTGGTACCCTCTATTTGTTAGCAAGTTATTTTTTCATACAATCATCTAATGAAAATATTCACATGTTTCACCTTATTCACTTAAAATCGCTCAAATATAGAGTGATGTGTGCTACCCTAACTACAGCTAATTCCTGTTTATCGAGATCACATGTATTTACATTACATAAGGGATCTTAGTAATTAATTAATCAGTCATGCACAACTAAAATGACTACTATTTCTAGACCTCTACAGCATAGCTTGACAACTACGATAAGATATCAGAACCTCTTAATTTAACTTACTCAACATTGCCACATTGATTTTGTTGTTAAATTGTGCATATAGTTGGTAGGGCGATTTCTCTAGGGATATGTAACCTGCATTTATTACATTGGTCGTAATATTGGGTCCTTTCACTATTCTTGTTTCATAAATTCATAGTTTCACCAAATAAAATTGCATATAACGATCTCGTATTAAACGGATTTTTAGAAGTTACCTCTTCGTAATATATATTTCTGTCTTTTTTGGATTTACGGTATACAACAATTGTTAATAAACGTTCATAAAGCTGATTGTTGAGTGAAAATGATTGGTATTATAAGCCTAATGATCTAACCATTTGTGTGCATACCTAACACCTTAGATTCCCTTTTTCGAGAAAACATTAATTTTTTGGGTGATCATAAATAAATATAGTTTTGGTCTATATCTGTCAAACTGATGTTCTCAAAAATCAACTCCACCAACTATTATTCTTCGTCAAAATACAAAATGGAAGTCGTAAATGTTTTGTAGAATACTTTCCGATCTGATTAGATTTCTGTGAATATTTGTTAATAGTATTTTTCGTCGCCAATCGATGTTAATAAGAAAACTTGGAAATTACATACTGTATAACTGCTTTTTTTCATTGTATGCGCATCATTAGGCTCTAGTTAATGATACCATTCAGAAGAGAAGGAATGTAATGATCCCTTCTTTTCAACTTTACTACTGTAAATCGAACTCCCTTAAATTTATCAAACTATTCAGATACATTTTATAATTTGTATATATTTCCCTGTTATTGATATGCGCACTATCAAACTAGTCTTTGCTGGCATCCTAAGCGGACTCCCTAGATATTACTATTTGGCCAGATGGTTTTCATAAATTTGGATTGTAGCTAGCGTTAAAAGATTAGACGCGCTTTTCCCACTGTTTAGAGCTCTAACGAAATGTATTTGAAAGTCTTCTTAAATATTTCACCATCATAATAAGCAACGTAGAACCGGGCACATACGCCCATAGGTTCAAGTTGCCATATCACATTACCACTACGAGATAATATGGGTAACATAATACAAGAGGGGAGAGTAAAGTAAAGGTGTGCAGAAAATAAAAATAGAATTCAAGATCTAGATGAAGTCAAAGAGTGAATACACTTGCGCCACTGATCGATTCTGGGCCATGTCGCTATGTGTCTCCAGCTACTTATTCTGATCATCACGTAGACCACAGCCAGTTAGTCTGCATCTACCAACATGGCTTAGAACAACAGCCAAGGACTTCGTGGACTGATGCCATGTTTTGGTTTAGCCGCCCTTACCCTTCTTCCATCCTACCTCAACTCTAGCCAACATCGCTTGACGAGGCAGGTGGTAGTCTGGCATGTGCAATACATGTCCCAGCCATCTTAGTCAGTGGAGGTTAATGATCTTTTCGACTGGTTTACCATATTTCCCAAGAACCTTTTGTCGAACCTCAATATTACTTATTCGACTGTTCCATGATATAGGAGCGATGCTACGAAGATTTCTATGGTCAAATACCTGAAGTCGACGCGTATCTTAGGTTTCCATGGCCCACGTTTCGCAGCCATATGCTAAAACGGCGCGGACTGCTGCGCAGTACACCCGGCCTTTCGGAGAGAAACGGATATCTGGCCTGCACCACAAGTGGCGTAAATTGGCGAATGTCAGTCGGGCTATTTGAGTCCGTGATGAGATTTCGTCAGACACTGACCCATCAGGGGTGATAAAACTTCCGAAATAAGTGAGGCGGTCAACGCATTCAATTACTTCACACTCTGTAACTAATCTAGGTGACGAAGCAGATCAATCCTGGAGTAACGTTTTGCGTTTAGAATGGGGGAAGCGCATCCTAAATATGCTTGGATTGTTACTCAAGGTGTTCAAGAGACTGCATATTGTCAGCGTCTTCACCAAATAGGACTGTATCGTCTGCATACTTTAAGTCGATGAGAGGACCACCTGAAAGGAGATTAATTCATGAGGAGTTAAAGGAAGTGATTGAGATCTCTAAGAGTACATCTATGACGAAATTAAAAAGAGGATAAGGGACAACCCTGACGAACCCCACTTGAGGGTGAAATTTCTCGTGACAATTCGCCATAAGATCTGACTTGACTGGTGGTGACCGAGTAGATAGCCTTTATAAGATTTGTGTACTTTTGAGGTACGCCTTTTGGTGATAAACACTGCCACGAAACTTCACGGTCCCCGGCGTCAAAAACTGCTTTCAAGTCAAGAAATGCAATTATAGTCGGACTTTGGTATATATGCCTATGTTCGAGAATCTGGCACAGGGTGAGTATTTGATCAATGCAACCACGTCCAGGTCTGAAACCAACTTGGCTATTTTCGAGTCGGCTGTTCCCTAATGTAGGATAAACGCCGAATGATTATAGAGGATAATATTTTAAATACTATCTTAGTCAAACTGATTCCTTTATGGTCATCACAAGAGGATTTCAGTCTTTTTTTGCAGGTTGGAGCGGTCAGTGAACGAGACCAGTCAGTTCCCAGAGGTCGGTTAATATATCAGTCAACCTGCCAACTAAAACTGGACCACTGTCCTTAAAGATATCAATAGACAACCTACCATCTCCTGCTACTTACCCTCACTTCAAGTTACTTATAGCCTTTTCAACCTCACTGAGAGTTGGGGGACCTGTGTCGGTTTTCCATTCAGATAGCTTGGGGATAGTGGGTAAGCTAAGAGTAGCTGGGGTCCGGTCAAACTGTTCCTGAAAGTGTTTCGCCCATCGCTCTAATCTTGTAGACTGAGAGTAAGTCGTAGACCCATCTTTTTCGGAGATAATTTCAGTAACTACCGATTTCTTAATACGGTGACCTTGATAAGTTGGAACAGCTGTCTGTTATTGCCCGCCGCCATCCGCCGACGCTTTCATTGCTTTTGCTTTTGTTGCCCACCACTGTTCACGATCCTTACACAGACTCTTTGTTAGTCTACGATTGAATTGTTGTCATCATTCTCCAAGTCTTCTGGAATGAGTTTTCGAGCCTCAATCAGTTCACTGGAAGTTCTAGAGATTCAATGGTCTCTAAAAGTCTTTGGATTGAAGTTAGATGCGGATGCAGATGCTTTAAAATCGTCCCAAGCTGTTTCGGGATGAATCTGTTGGTTGTGGGCGACTAAATGCTTAGCCAAACCATTTCTACATGCAATCTTGCCATTTTCAATCTCGAATTGATATTTAAGGAGTTTGCCTGATGTGACGTTTCTGTGACCAGCAAAACGCATAGGGATACATGCTATCACTTAGACGTGTTCAGAATCTAAATACGTGTCCTAGAATGAGCGACTGATATGGTCAATTTACGTCCACCGTTGTGTAGATGTTGGAGGTCACCAGGTTAAACGATGTCTCTCTTTTTGCCTAAAGTTTGTGGTAGATAAAAATAAACGGTGGTCTGAACATAATTGTATCAGACGATCTCTGTCATCCGTTCTTTGGAGTGGGATGCCGAATGACCCACTTAAGTGTTTTTCAGCGTGATTTAGCCTACCGAGTTGGGCATTAAAATCCCCTGCTATAGTTACTGTGTGAGCGCTTAGCTTTCTGAAGGAGGCTTAATAACTTCATATGGAACTCATCTTCCACTCCATCTGTGATGCAGTCAGTGGGGGGGAAATAATCAGAGACAACGAAAAGGCATCGGCGTATGTACCTATCTTTCCGAGTTCATACTATGCCATTTAGACGGTCAGCACATAGACGACTGTCTACAGGAATCCACTGGAGGAGTGTCCGTTCTGCCCTTAAGCTTACTGCTATGCCCACACCAGCAATGCCACGTGAACTTTCTGTCAGGTCTCCAGATAAACGAAGAGTGAATTGTGCTGTTTGGCTGCATTGATTAGGTGAGGTCAAATGAATGACCATCCTGGGGTGCTGTATGCGTGTTTCGGAGACATAGCATACATCAACTGCAAGAGATTCTGGTGTTTTGGTTAAGGCAGCTTGTTGACTGGTTTGACACAGCGTGCGTACATTACAAGCTCCAAAATGAGGCTTCGTGTGTGGTTTCAGGAGACCTGGTATGGCATTTCAGGAACTCGAGCAACCATTACAAGTGGCACGCATAAAAGATGTAGTAGGAGAAGTGCAAATAGTAAAAACCAGAGAAGGAGAACGTGTTTGATAGCGAACAATGTGACCTGGAGTGCTGTTAGCGGTATGAAGGCGGTTATCACATCCCGGTTGCCCACACTGTGGAAGGGTTCTTCTTGAGATGCCTGAAAATGAAGGTGGATTAGAGGAAGTCTTGATGATCCAAGAGTGTGACTGCAGTGCCCAGGGGACAACTGTGTGAAGTCGGTTACCTATATTTATTATTGCTCCGGTTGTTAGAAGGGGCATCGGCCTAGTGAATTCCGATGAAGCTCGGCTTTTATCATGAGACGTCATAACTGTTTGAAGTGAAGACCTTCCAACTCCTGGGGCAGAGTTTAAAGGATTTAAGTATTTTTTGTCGGTCTGCCTTTTTCTGGTAGGGTTGTTTTTAGAGGATTGAGTTGCTAACCCTATGCCCAACCCTCCTCATTTATCAGGGTTTGGGACCGGCAGTAACGTCTGGAGGATTCCAGGCGTGTAGCAAGTGATAACTATTTATGTTTAGAAACATCTGAAATTAGTCAGGTGTTCCTCTTGTTTTATACTTCATAATACGCGACTTATTTTCGTACTCAAAATTTATTTTCCACAATCCCTATTCGATAAATAAAATGAGGAGAATCATGCAGAATAAAATTATGTCTGTATTATATTGAAAGACATTTTCTTTTTGTGCATAACCTCTTCTTATTATAGTTTAAGAGTATTGAAGCGTAACTTTGTATAAATATTGAAATATTGTGTAAGATGAGTGAAATATAAGGAATACATACAAATGTCTAATATTTATACATACATCTACTTTTATAAAATAGACATGCTAAAGCTGATAAAGCTTTGTTTAAAAAAAATGAGTATAACTCTCCATATTACACTACTTAACTTCTTTTTCAATCTTATAAAAGATATTTTCCTTAAGACAAGAATGTAATAGAATGCAATCATCAGTAGGATGATAGATTAGACATTTCTTTTTTTTCTCTTTATGATCGACTTTGTCCAATGATATATTTTTGTTCAAATGTATTCAGAACTAGAAGTATGAAACAAGAAAAGATGCAGTAACAAAAATACAGATAGAAAACTCAAGAATATTCATACATCATCCATTTGCTTGATGTTATTCGAAGAGAGAAGTAGATGTTTTACGTTTTTAAACCTTTTCAAGTAGGATAAAACAATCATTACATCATGATGATTATGAATGTGATTACTGATTTTTGTTTTAAAAGAGAATGTTAATTTGCGCATAGTTTAGCTCCCTTCTCCAGCTTAAACAAAAGTCGTTTGTATTGATAACATATTCTGATATGTGAATAGGTCCAATGTGTCTATTACTCTAAGTATAGAATACAATAAATCGATAGTCAGTAGAATATGTATATGTTGTTGTCTCTTCATTATTCTATGTTGTGTAGTGATAAATAATTATTTGTTAGGCAATCATTCCCCGTTGATTAGGTAGCATAGACTGTGTTGTCACCGATCTATCATTTATTAAACCGTACTCTGAATAAGATGATTCTTTATTATCTATTACATTTTTATTTAAATGTGTTTCATATGAGTTATCAATTTCAACTAAATGAACTTGGCCCTCTGTTTCGTAAGTATACGTTGACGGTTGACCATTTAAGTCATATTTAGTTGACTCGAACTCTTCACCCAAACCAACATTTTCATATACACTAAACGATTGCGAAGTAGAGTATCCGTGTGTCTACAAGAAGTTAGTAAAACTTTTGAAGTGATGAATCATTATTAAAGGAAAACTGTAGAATTTACAGGCATAATATGTGTCTTTAAATCTATTTATAGAATATATCACCAGTCAATACTTATTTTTGTTGTTTATCACTGATTGATCTCTGTTGGATACCACTGAAAACTAAAGTTTGCTATGCGGCTGCTTCATCCTAGTATGTGACTCAGTGGCAGTGCACATCCTCCATACAGCCAGTTAATTAAATTCTGAACCTTCAGGTCTTGCAGGAAACGCTTGACCATCAGCACCTTTAAACCGAGACCAGTTTGTGGTCAACAAAGTTAATTATCAGTCTCTACAAAAACCCCTTAACCAATTGGTGTACATTGTAGTTTGGAGATACTGATCCAGCGTAACATATGTTGACTAGTGGATCACTATGGTTTGTTGGCTTAAATTTTCAAATAATAGCTATTCTGATTTAACGAAATGAAATTTAAAAAGCTAGATAGCGTTTTTCAATCGACGAACTGGTGTGTGCAAAGCCTGCCGATTGTGGTAAGTGAAAGTTACCGTTCTCTACCAGAAACATGAAAACCATAGTAACTAGTTTAAACTGGGATATTGCTAAATAAATACAGAAGAGTACGTGGCAGAAGTTAGTGAATTACCTGGAACCTACGATCATAGTTTTGGTAGAATAAATTCTAATCGTCAGTATTCATAACTGCTCAAGTATTTATAACTGAAGATTTTGGCTAGAAATATTTCACTTCGTAACATAGATAGAATGCGGAACCCCTGATGCCTTGCAAAAACGTTGAGTACTGGGTTAGAGTGTCCGTAGTATATAAGGCCTGAAGTAGTTACATCCAGTTGACGAGCCGCCTTTCAAATGAAACACGTTTCTTGGATTCCGATTGTTACCATTAAAAAATATGACGGTAATAAGTATGTGATCCCGGAAGATAGTTTTTCATCTAATGTTGATATCAGTTACACGGTGTATGCAAACTAAGGTATACCAAATCCCTAAGTACCAGTGATTCGAATCCTCTGACCAGTATACAAATACTTGGGTTCAGCTCGGTAATTACACATTTCACAGTGGCCCCTAAATTACTAAACTTATGATTCGGAATCTAATAGTTTTCATTTCCAATTACAGTCGGTTCAGATGTATGTTCTATTGTTTTTATTCGCTTGAGTATATTATTGTGTTGTTTAATTCGATAAATCTCCAACAGTACCAACACTAAAATGAAAGGAAGTTTTGTGAGAATGTTTTTTTTGATACATTCAACTTACGTTAGTTTATTGATATGATTTTACATTCTAAAATGCTTAGATCAACCGAAAAACTGGCGTTTGAATTATCGGTTCTGCAATTTATATTGATGAGTAGTAAACTCATTTTCTACGATTAATTTAACTAATGGATGGATTGTGAATGATAGAAATAATTCAGATGAAGAACACAACTGTCAATAACAATGAATGATAATCTCGCCATATCGTGAACTTAATGTAGGTGGAAATGCAGATAATTGGTCTATATCTCTTTGAATTTATGTCTAGTTGTTCTCCACAAGACATGAAGGTTTGAGTTTGATCTCATTCGAGCTTATACATACACACTACTAAAAAGGCCTATACTAAAAAAAGGAAAACAACTAATTTAGAGTGGTTATCTATCTAGTGTTAAACCGTGAAGAAAACGTTTTTGCTTTAACATAACAACAACAAAAGAGTATAAGTGTGTGTATCTCGTCTTCATTACTTTTTGAAAAGGAAATTAGAAATAGGAAATTTAAAAAAACAGTTTAGTAAAACGTAGGACATGCTTTTAAAGCAAATAATAATTTTGTGCAACAATCATAAAAACGAAAACTATAACCATTTTACTAGTATTAACAACAATGGATAAATTTAGTTTACATATGAAGTAAGTTCTTCGAGTAATTAGAAGCTTCAACCGAAGTAAAAGTTTCCCAGTTCTCAATGCTAGACAACAAGATTCAGGGTACAGCTCTGAAGTTGATAAGTATGTGTAGTATTATTCTACAGTGGTTAAGTAGCAAGTGCTTAGTGAACTCTCTTTTGTCTCGCTTACCAAATGACGAAAATAAAAGTATTTGGCTCATTGTATATCTACTTGATATATATAGCTTTGTTTAGTGAATGCATTCTATAATTGCTTAAATAGTAAAAAACATAATGAACAGATAACTGGAAAACTAAAAGAAATTCGGTAGTATTTACAAAACTTGCCTACTCTAATAAACAGTTTTTTTTCTTTAATGTACTTTACATCCTGCATATATAGGGCGTTATTCCTCTGTTTCGTTGTTAAATAATAGCTTGTTGAGTTCAGTTCACTTTGAAAATTGTATTAATCAATATATGTTTAAAAATCATTTCAAAGTATGGAACGTTACAGTGGTTTCGTCCTGATTTGTAACTTTACAATAGTGTGCTGCACACGCTAACTCATGATTGGACATCGAGCTTGTTGAATTTTCCACTGATCAAAATATATTCGAAACATGTGGGTATTCATTTAATGTGGCATATTTCAAACGTCAGACAGATTGAACTTATCTCTATAAATCGTTAAGTGATCGTATACTCACTAGTGAGTAGAACACACATGATCACTGAGTTTTAAGTGGGATGTGTCGATAGACAGAATTAAACGAGTTCGAGAACGAAATACTTATCATCAATGGCTTACAATCGTCACCGTTGTCATCTACCAAGGCACAAATCATTGGATCTCACTTCAATAATCTAAATATATTATACCTACTACAACGAGTGAAGTTTCCGGACTCATCTCTAAATGCCCTCACAGGCGCACATTATTTAGTACTCAATTAGAACGAAACAGGTGTTTATATCTTGTTGACTTTTAAGTATGCTAATGTTCGAAAGGATTGTTAAATGAAAAAGTTACTTCCTCCTCTAAACATGTGTATATGTATGCATTGAAATACCATATAATGTGCTCGCAAACGATCTTTGTAGTGCAACAGTATGACAAAATGAACAAACAACAGAAACCACACAACACCTTCAGATAAGACATAAAATCCCTTACTTTCATTTAGAATATTTTGAGTACCCTGTGATAGGATGTTTAAAACATTACACATAATAAAATTATGACATATAGTAAATTGTATTAATTGATTCTAAATAAGCTGAAAATCAACTACTGCCTGATATAACTAAATAGACGTTCACCTTCATGCTTGAGCAACCTCAATAATCACGCGCAAGCAAGTCACTGTTTACCATTATGTGACTGCAACGAAGTTGAGACTATTCTATAAATTCAATTGGATATATTTCGTAACACGATAGTGGAAATAAAGGAACAATACAAGCATGTATTCAGATAAATGACAAAAAACATAAGTAGTCACAAATAAAAAGTATGATGTTTAATGCTACATTTCATACAAAACAAAAGTAATTATACTTTAAACAGTTAAGGGATAAAATATCGAGTACAATAACATTGATCGTGTATGAAGCTGTTGGTGAATACTTTTAAGAAGTACTCAGTTAGAATGATACATTTCAGTATATTCTGATTTCCAGTGATTCACCAGCTGACCTTCACTTATAATGAAACTTTACTTTTCCTTACTGTTATTTTTAAAATACTAATTTACAAAAGAAGAAAACTAATCTATTAGGGCGTTAGAGTACATTATAAGTTGGAAAAGGAAGTCAACTCAATAATGCAACGTTACGTTTCACCCTTTATAAAGTCATAAAATGATCAGTTTTTAAGATCCTTCAGAGTTTTCATGTTAAGCAAATATTATTTATCATTGAAAATAACTAGAATATACGGTTGGAATTCAACTAAAACATTTATTGTCTGTACAGCATACTGTATCATTACCTCATATAAGAATTATTACAATTATAGGAATATCTGTGGACAAGAGGGTGAATTTCAGAAGTTCATTTTATCAGATAGTCTGTTTACCCACGATGCTTTTCTAATTTAAACGAACATTGTACTAAAGCAAATAAGTGGGATATGTGTACGTCACTATAGATTTGAAATCGAAAAAATGATTTTGTTTATTACATATAACATCTGTCCATAGAAATAAGGCTGCAGTAAGTCAAATATAACAATGTTTAGTGGAGGTATATATTATCTACTGATTCTATTAGGTGATAAATGGCCATATTTAGTAAGTTAATACTGCAAATGATAGTTCTTGTAACCAAGTAGAAATATATTTACTAGTAATTCACTGATTATGTCAACTCCAGTAGTCAAAATATCTGAGTTAACAATAAAATATACTTATTTTAGACAGTAGTGTAATCAACGGTAGTCTTATGATACTCAGTTATATCAAATTTACCTGTCCTGCTGGTAGATTAACAAAACTAGCATATGGTGTTACATTATTTTCATTAACTTCATTGTTTGGAATATTATTATTATTGTTTAACGTCACACGATTGCTTCCATAAATCATGTTATTTCGATCAATTCGATTAGACAAACATGTTCTTGGTGGTAATCGTTCAGCTTGGGAATTCTCTTTTTCTCTGTAAAAGAAAACAAAAAAAATAACGTGTGCTTAATTGAATTGTGAACTGTTTCATTCATCAGATCATGATCACGTTGCGTTTTTGTATTCTGTTATGAAACTAATGTGAGTAGTAATGAAATCGCTATCTCACACCTCCTCTTTCTGTATCTGTCAACCAATCAATCTATCTTTTTTTTACACTACGATGAAACAGTTGTCCAGGGTTTCCTGGTGATCAATGGTTGTCTAATTCAGGCCAATTCGTGATATCAAATGAATATACCATAATGTTCTGGTTACACATCATAATCGTTAAAATTAGATCAGCTCTGATATGTTCATATATCTTATGGTGGTTTGGAGAGACATTACAGTTTACAAAAATAATTACATTTTGGGATTCACACTTAGTCTAGTCAGTAGTTAATAGGAACTCAGAAAAAAATAAGTTGTTGGTTTTTTCCGATTGTCTAAATTTGTTAACACCATATCCTCCTAAAATAGCCATAAATACTCCTAAGAATATATCTTCAACTTTTTACATTTAAATATCCCTAACTTATGATTATAACAAAAAAACTACTTGTGAAAATAAGTTATTTCAAGCTGTTGACCACTAGAAGCTTGTTTATAACTTGTCTTTATATACAAGTATGTTAAAGCAATCAAAGCAGTTTTCTCGAAATTAAGATGAGAAGGCGGAGTTGATCTGAAGAACGTGGAGGATTTACGTACAATCTGGTGACATGTATACTTGTCAGTGCATTTATTTATAAAAATGAGATACTAATAAAGGTTAACTAAGTAAAAGGCTAAGTAACTACAATCGGATATATGTAGAATTAAAAGGAGCGTATTAAACACATGGGTATGAAATTGTTTCTTCAAGATTATTAGGGTATATTGAAGGCTTACATTTTCTAGTAGTCATGGTTTCCACAAACTTAAGGATGAGCTTTAGATTACTCCTATACAAAGCTCTAAATACAATTGCAAGCTAAAACCTACCACCAATCCCAGTTATATGCTTTGAGATTGATGGGTGAGGTTTTATCCTCGTTGCCTCTATCGAACTATTTGGTAACAATTTTGTAGTGAATTGGTGAATGTAATGGAATATGATGTGATCGTTAATACAATGTTGGGGTTTATTTGGAATTATTAGCTTAGAATTTTGATTATGGTTAGTCTAACAGCATAATATGTTTTTTTCAACAGCTAATATGAGCCTTAGATTCAATTATATGCCGTTGAATTCACCCCTGTATAATAACGTAATATAAACACATTTCTTAGTAACACAATTAACCAAGGCTTTACATAATAACTGACTTTTGTAACAATTTATATGATTAACTTTTCAGTTATTAATCCAGTTTCTTTTGCAATAATATCTCCTATGCGAATTCGTTGAATTCTGTTGCAGAACTATTTTATCAAACCTCAGTCATATTTGTAACACGCGAAAACGGTGGGAGTTGATTTCTTTCAAACTGATATTTCTATGAAGCCATAATTTTGTCATCGCACAAATAGAGCCAATTAAAGGATTTGATTGTGATTTCCGTTTGTAGAGTGTTAATGTCTTATTATTTTGTACTATATTAGGTCTGACTAGGAAATGATCCACTTAGGAACTTTTACCACCTATTATAAGCATACCATACATGTGTCTTTTAGGCAAATGAACTTTTGTAATGAGTTCCTTCTTTACGTTTTTTTGAGATGTAACGCAGACACATTAGCAAAGAGTAGTCACAATCAATTACTCAGCCAGTTGAGAATTTCTGCCTTCAAACATGATACAGTCATTTCAGCAACTTATTCAGATTTCTCACAATAATGGTATATAGAGAAAAGTGTACTATTTTTTTATGAAAAACAGGATCAACAGTCTTAGTTAAAAGTATATTAGTAAGAAAAAATTGCACATCAAAGGAAGGCGTGATCATATTCTCATTAACAATGTCATGAAGATCTATTAGTTCATATGTATCTTTCAAGCAAAACCTACATAATTTGTTTTGAATGAGATTTAACAGTGTTGTTAGTTCATGTTCAGGTGAACTACACTTTGATAATAGTGGTCTTGAGCAGATTTTATGCAATTCCTACAAATATAGGAGTTAAGACTCTATTGGTTTCAAAGTGATAAGTTCGCATTTAATGATAACGTTCATGCTAACATGTTGCACTGGATTGAAATTCACTAGATTTTCTAATTTTATTGTATTTTGACAGAACATTCTTCATGAAGTTACCGTCGTCACCAAGAATAGACAACAACTTTTTCCATAATCACTTTTGCTCATTGCAACCACCTCTAAACCTTAGTCAAGTTTGGTATAAACACATCATATCTAATAGGGTAACTCTGTCTTTTCATTACACTATCTCAATTTTTAAAATGAATTAACAGTTTGAAAGTAGTTTTAGCGTATGCATTGACCTTTCGTTCAACGTATGATTTATCAGTTGATTATACTTCATTATTATGCCTACAAATATTTAATTAATACTATTAGCTTTACGGTTAAGCAGATGAAACAAATTAACTTTATTTGATATATGTTTGTACTAGATGGAAAGTTAATCAAAAAGTCGCAACCGTATAATGCAAGTCATTACACTGGCTACATTAAGTAGTTAGGTTAAGATATATAATCAGGATAATGTTGGCAATAACATGTATATAATGAGTTTTCTTTAAGATAGGCGAAAAGTATTTCTTCACTATGTATAGTTTCGACTGATAACTTGTGACTCTGAACAAAGACTTATGGAAAATCTGAATACTTAGTGAAACAGCTGAAAATATATACATTTTTTGTTCTGAATCAGTTACATTTTACTACTAAATGACTTCCACTAACCGTCGCATTATGAAACTCGATTTAACATACATGCATACATACATACCAGACACAAATTACTATGTACTTGTTTTGTTATGTTACATCATCATCTTGCCAATAGTAATTTTATGTTATTACGTCTATAGGTATTAATGTGATGAAACCCTCTTAAAGGTTCCAGAAATATCGATTCTACAAGATATTTTTATTATTGCCTTTTAAATTCATAAATTTTATTTATTTAATTGTTTCTAACGTAAATTCATTAGTCACAGAATCTAGACCATTGACTCTTGTTGTGGTTACAGGTGAAAAACACAGCAATTCGTGGTGAATGACTTATTAACATTGCAAATGTCTAACCATCGATTAAGAAATCCTCAAGGTACAGGCATCCTACCGTTTGCACTTGGTCTTATAACGTTTATTATACGTGCCTAGTAAATGCCTAACTCATTGTACTGACCTGGATAGTATGAAACCTGGCTGGAAAATAGTTGAAGCCATCTCAAAAATTTACTACTGTTGTTGAATATTTTTCTGGGCAAGAAGGAATAAGCTCACTACCAATTATCACTTTAAGTAATAACCTAAAACATTCGTCATTGGCTCCATCGAATTTCTGATTGAATATTCCTGTTCTATATCTATCATTTTTTCCTTACCACTACATTTCTAGTTCACTTTGTCACAAACACATATATTCCACTTTCCTAGTTTTTCTTCGTAATCGTTTTTTTTTCTTTGACTGACCAATAGTAACTAGGATAAATACAAATTTATACTAGATCTAGTACCTCTAAAGTCTATTTTTTCTGTAAATTTAAAGTTACTTGTTTCACAGGTATCCTTTAGACATCAAACTCTTTTAGAAGTTATAACAACTGTGTTACAAGAATTCATTATTTATCTTGATAAACTATGCATGAAATCTCTATTAATAAAAAGAGGAAACCTACATTCATATCAATTAAGTAGCATAACCATTACTCATTAATTAATCGTCTATAGTACTCTGCTTATAAATTGTCGATTGCGTCGGAGACAATAGTGTATACATTTTTTGTACGATGGTAAAATGTTATTTATTTTACTTTGAAGTAAATAAATAAACAACAGGTAGATTACTGGGTGTGACACTTACATAGACGTACTATTTAAAACAGTATTTGTTAGTCAGCAACTACTTAATCAATAAAATCTGTAGTCAGTTGTTTGTGTTTGAATTGGTAGAATGAAAAATGTAATCAGTTTACAGGGAAATTATCCAGTATATTTTAGTGCTTTTAATTACAATAATTTTAACAATAGTGATAACCTAATTTCGTGATGACTCAAAATATATAACATTTTACCCATGATTTTGAGAAGTCTCTTAAATAGGACTGGGTGATCTTCAGGAAACCCTGAACTTGGGTTTCAAGTTATTTTTTACTCGTCAGAGTAGCTTACCTGTGAATTTCCAAGCGTCAGTTAAGGCTTAAAAAGCTCAGTGGCAACGGTCGCAGACTTTGGAACTGAGTGACTCGTAATCGACGTTTTTGAATGGGAGGGTGAGCACGGGTTCTCTCCAAGACTGCATATACGCCTTGCCAACGAGTGACAAATCTTATAAAACCTAGGTCTGGGGTTTCCTGCCTATTACCAAACAAAAAATCTTTCATCTCTACATAGTGTCGAGTTGATTAAAGTAATGACCGCAATAAAACTATATCGATGGAATTCGCTAATTGCTATAAAGTGCTTCACACAGAGATTAACCAATGCATCCATGATTTTCTCGAAAGCTGTGATTAGATATGAGTTCATTATTAAACTTTACAATGCAGTCACAATTTTACAACTTGATTATTTAAGTCAAATAAAGCATAAACAAAGCATGAAGTCTTCATGAATTAGGGGCAAGTTGTTAACATTTATCATGTCAATTTCAGTAGACAAGTTGAAATTTGTCAAAACTGACAAAAACAACAGGCATTTTAGCATTGAAACAATTAAATCAGTGATAGTTGTAGTAGAACTGTTGTTTTTAATATTTATTGATGTACAACGTAGAACCCGACGCGTATGCGCATGGGTCCAAGTTACCATGTCAGATTAACAGGACGAGATCAAAGTCCCATGAATAACGAACAGTAAAATTCTACCGGAAGAAATATGATAAAAGAAACTACGAAACAACTATGGAACTTGGAATCCAACAAAGAATAAAGAGTGAATACATTTACGCCACTGTGATAGATTTTCAGCCACATCAAGCAGCTTCTTCAACCTCCGATCACAACTGTCAGGCCGACGCCAACCAGGTAGCCTGCATCTACCAACACGGTTTATACTAGCTGTCAAATACTTCATCGACTGATGTCTTCCTTCCTACTTTCACCCCTACCAGCATAGGGCGACGAGGCAAACCGTGGTCAGGAATACGCAACACCTGTCCTAACTATTTCGGTCGATTAACGTTTACGACTTCTACAACCGATTTTCCATGTCTAATATCAATATTACTTATTAGGTCATTTCATGATATGCGGGCAATACTACGAAGATTTCTATGATCAAAGACCTAGAGGTAACATATCTTTTGTTTTCATGGTCCATTTTTCTCATCCCTACGTTAAAATAGAACAAACTGCTACCCAGTAAACTCGACTTTTTATTGAAAGACGGATATCTCAACTACGTTACAAGTGACGTGGGTTAGTAAAAGCCGAGCGAGCTTTCTGGATCCTTGTTGATATTTTATCAGACACCGACCCACCAGGGACGATAAGACGCCTGAGATAAGTGAAGTGGTCAATGCTGTTGTGAGTAATCGTCTCCCAAATATTCTTGTCGTCTACTTGTCTATTTTACTATTGCATTACCGGGCAGTATAGTAACTGAAACAAATAATTTTTTGTCTCATATCTTTATGGAGTTTAATAAACAGCTCATATTATTTAATTAACTTAGGTCAGTTTTACTTAGTAATAATTCTTTCATATGTGCATGCTTTCCAGTTAGCCCAAAATGGTACGAAAAACAGAAAGTTTCGCTCGCAACTAACTTTTCGTTCAGTAAAAAAAAGGCATTTTGATTCGATATATTAAATTCAATACTTTTGAGTATACTGATTTTAACAGCTTTACAGGGGGTAAATTAAGGTTGTCATTGAAGAATTTTATGAATAGATGAAAATTATTATCCCCAGTAATCAACTATTTATGACTAAAATTCTCTTGCTCTTATTCTTTCAAATTGCCTAGATCTTTACTAACAGATTTGAAACTTCAAATGGGAAGTGGAAATATAAGTGAATTATGCAGATTCAGTTGAAAACCTAACATATTCTTGTAAGTTTATTCTAATAAGGTATAAACTACTGATACATAATTTTTAGAGGTTCTGATAAAGTTCAACATCAGTAATAATGTTTATAAATGGAGTAATCAATTACTCTGAATAATAATGTGTAACCAATTGATCTTGAGGGAACTTAAGCTTATATTTTCGAATTTTCTTTGCATCTGTGATTGCTTGAATGCAAGGGATTGTCACAGATGAATATTTACAGAAATATCCAATAAATATTTCTGTTTCAATACGTATGCTTTTGAAATGCCAGATATGAAATTGCAACGTAATATGAAAAAATTTAGATTTAAAGCAATAGGTTATGTTGTCAGTTAAGCTATTCAGTCCAAATTTGTTTACATCTTTTTAAAGAGGTGAATGTTACGTAAGCAAAATGCATTTACATTTCACAACAAAAGTGCCTGATGTTTACATACTTGCTTGAATGGTATATATATATATATATATATATATATATATATATATATATATATATATATATATAGTATATCACGACCCTGATTAGTGAGTAGACAGTTTTATTGCAGCATTAAACAACCATTCTGACTATTTAGTTTATTTTTTTCATTAGATGTACTATTACCACTAGGTTGAAAAAAATACTATCTGTAGAATTAAGACTTACCTTCGTTTCTTGCGCGCGCTGAAACAAATAAATAGAAAAGGTTAAAGCAGCCTTTGGTTAAATAGCAATCACCAGGTCTATATATATATATATATATATATATATATATATATATATATATATATATATATATATATATATTTATATAATATATATATATATATATATATAATATATATATATATATAATATATATATATATATATATAATATATATATATATCTATATATATATATCTATATATATATATCTATATATATATATATAATATATATATATATATCTATATATATATATCTATATATATATATCTATATATATATATCTATATATATATATCTATATATATATATCTATATATATATATATCTATATATATATATCTATATATATATATTATATATATATATAGATATATATATATAATATATATATATAGATATATATATATATATTATATATATATATATCTATATATATATATTATATATATATATAGATATATATATATAGATATATATATATATCTATATATATATATAGATATATATATATAGATATATATATATATAGATATATATATATATATATAGATATATATATATATAATATATATATATAGATATATATATATAGATATATATATATATTATATAATATTCTTACAATCATGTTTTATTCGTTAATAGTAAGTACTAATACATTTACTGTATAATAGATAGTCATATTTGTAAACGCCCACATTCTTTTGCCTTAATTTTGAATTGGCATCTAGAGATGGGTAATCAAAGAACTATAATAAATGTTAGGGACCATTAAGCAATGTATAAAAAACCAATCATTCAACAGTACATTTCGAGCGGCTAACGTATTCTGTATCACCATTACATGGTAATATTGGTTAATGTGAGGATAGATTCATGTTAACTGAGACAATAAGGGGATGGGTAGGAAGAAAAATTCTCAAACTTAAGATTAGGTTAATTAATTTAACACACACAAGGAAATGCTGTTAGAACGAGCATCTCACGTTAAACCTTTCGCAATTCAATATGACAGACTATTTCCCAAAAGATAAATCTACCGTAGTTAAACTGTATTTCATATTGCTTAATTACTAAAATCGATGTAGATTTATAACGTATAATTTGAATGAAATACACACAAAGGAAAACACTTGAGAAAATTATTGCAAACTAACTACATACTTTATGTAGAGATAGACATTGAACAGTGATTCTTATCTATTGAAGAACTTTATACTGTTTAATTGATTTATTAACAACCCTTCAAAGAACTCCAAGTTTTATGTTGACTCTCAAAAAATTTAACATTATAATAATACATATTTCATTGAAAAATTTACGGTAACTAGAATTCTAAGTAGTATGTACTGAGCTGTTCAACCTCTATTTTGCAAATAAAAAATTTTAATGATTAACACTTCTGTACATTGTCGCCAGTCAATTAATATTATTGACTGAGGTAAAATGGAGAACAGTTGGAAAGTATTATGTACACATGCGGAACATTTTTACTTATTATCTAATAAAGGGCAGTTATTTTATTTAAAAATATCATGCTAATCAAATAGATTATTGTTAATGTTAAAAAAGCTTCAAATGTAGTAAAGGCTAAATATGGTTTATAAGAGAGGAGTCTGTTACATTTAAATCCTTTCAAACCAAATATTATGCATAAAGGAACCATGTATACTTGCATACATTTTTAGTGAACGATAGTATACGTAAGTAAGTGTTCTGTGACTTTATTTGTTTACTCTTCTAGAAGACCATATTTTTAACTTGATTAAGCAATCACATTAAGTAGGTTGGATACAAAATTTAAAGTGAATTGAAAAGAAAGATAGTTACTATGTTGAAGAATAAAACATTTAGAACTACTTTCCAAGTTTTTGTTTGTAGTAATCATCGAAAATTTATTAGTCCCGTGTGAATATTAAGTAACATATTAATCATACTAAGGAATTATCAAATGGTGATTAATAAAACATTCAAGCTTTAATTAATGGAAGACCGTCCATTAACGAATTCATTGTATGTGAAGTGCTTAGTAACTCTAAATCATGACAAGCGTTTTTCTTTTTTGGTTCCAAATATCTGAAATTAACTGACAACAATCTTAAGAACCAAATGTTAAGCCTAACAACTTATCACTTGTCAATGTAAATACTATTCATATATGTTTACAAACCATTTCAAGTGATGATTAACAAGATTTACAACATTTAGGTTCAGAGCTACAGATCAATGCGTTTCGTCTAAATAAAAACGTTTTTACACTGAGCATACATTTCATCATGAAATGTTAAGTGGATACTTTGAAAATGCTTACGGGTTACTGACAGGTTGTGTTGTTCAAAGATTTTGTTAATTAAAAATTACTATTAAATAACATTTCTTAAAATAATGTTACAATATTTGTTGCACTAACAATACCAAATAGAATCACCGGTTTATTATGCAATTTAATCGTTGTTGTACATGTGATACTTTAAAAACAGAAATGAGTGCTTAAAGAATAAGAACTTACAATTAGGGGAGTTTGTAGAGATAGTTAACTGTTTAATTCAATTTTGATAGCACGAATTGATCTGAATCAGACAACCATTGATCACCTGGAAGCACTGGACAGCTGTTTCGTCCCAGTATGGGACTCCTCAGCAGTGCGCATCCACGACCCCATCGGGGATCGGACCCAGGACCTACTGGCTCCTCGGCGAACGCCTTACCATTGGACCACTGAGTCGGCTCCCAACGGTTGATATTTCCAATTCAGCCAATTTGTGATACATTGCGCGACCTCCTCTATGCCATTGGTGAGTTACTGCCTCACACCCGACACGGTTGAACTCTACTGGTCACGTCTTCACACTAGAACTCCAGGAATTACCTCAAGGAGCTAGTCACTAGTGAGCTCATGTTAATTACAATTAGGGGAGTTTGCAGAGATAGTTAACTGTTTAATTAAATTTTGATAGCACGAAATATCAACCGTTGGGAGCCGACTCAGTAGTCCAATGGTAAAGCGTTCACCACGGAGCCAGAAGGTCCTGGGTTCGATCCCCGACGGGGTCGTGGATGCGCACTGCTGAGGAGTTCCATACTAGGACGAAACAGCTGTCCAGTGCTTCCAGGTGATCAATGGTTGTCTGATTCAGATCAATCCGTGCTATCAAAATTGAATTAAACAATAAGAACTCAATTTTGGTTAACATGATGAACACACTACTTATGCTTGAAATCAATATTTATCTAAAGTTTGCAACAAACCTCCGTTCTCTGGTGAAACAATTAAGTATACAATAATGTTTATTAATAGAGTAAAGTAACTGAAGGACTATTCAGTATGATGCATGATTTTATCACAGATTGATATTTGTTGCAGAACTACTATTTAATAGGAAGTAGTAAAGAGACATTTTAACTTAATTTGGGACTACTCAGAAATATGCATTGATGAATTTAAAAGGATCGAAAAGAACATTTGTACACATCATAGTTAGTGAATGTCAACAATTTGCGAATTGGAAACTCTTTAGTGTTAATTATTAACTTTAGTTGCTATTTCATAGAATGCTATATGATACACTTCTCATTTGATTAAATTATATTGCTAATAATTGTGCAATAACATTTTCCGTATTTATTTCAAAGAATAGTATTAAACAAATACTTGTTCTTAACAATAAGTATTCAAGTGAACAATAAGCCATCGTCGTTATTGTTATCCGTTTCTTGGTTTTTGAGAAAACAATTTTACTCGTGTACAGGTTTTCTTACCGAGTCGTCAAATCATGAAACCTGATACCTAATGACAAAATGTTAACAATTTATACGGGTTATTGCAAGAAAAGTCTAGACAAATAATGACATACACCTAAAATGCGTAACACAGTGCGCTAACTTCGACCATCTAACCATAACATCTACAAATCTAAAACTATTCTGTGCTAGAGCCAAAATTTATTTTCTATAGAATTACTTGACAGAATCTGTAATTGTATTATCTACATAAAAAGCCTGTTAGTAATATCATAAGTATTTTGTGATAAATCATAAAAATTTTTGTGTAGTTTAAGAGAATTGACATGTTCATATGCGCATTACTCAAAACACTCAAATTTCTTAGCAACAATATCAATCAATGTGATATGTAGTACGTTAGGTTGATAAGGACACTCTAATGAGATTGTGCAAATTATATCAAGACGGATTATTACTGATAAAAATCACGCTGGTTATTTGTAAATTCGCATCAATCGTCTTTCATTTTTTTACTATTTCCTAGTAATTACAGTTGCTACCATAAAACATTATTTTCAAAGCGAAAATAATCTTGTGTGAACTAACAACTACAGTATTCAGATTGCCAACTGGTTAATAAACCATATTTTTATTCATATACTATCATAACAAAAATAATCACATTAATTCTTATCACCACGCATCTATAAATTGATAGTTATGACAAACAATCATTTCCATCAAACACTAAAAATAAACTAGTTGATTCAGTGTTTTCAGAAAAATTATTGAAGATTGTAGTGTGATCCATGCATGCTTTTCTTTTAATAGTAATCATGAGATTGTCTTGAATAGTGGTGTTATATACTTCAAACAATATAACTTGAAACGTTTTCCTGTGACGTGTAAAAAGGTGAACAACGACAGTAGTTAAACAAATGGAAATAAAATTAGATTTCCAAACTACCATAGTGTAAGTTGTTGACATTTGAATGTTCCAATTTTGTAAGGTTCTTCATTGAAATCGTTTTTTTTTCCGAATGTCACTATCAGATTGTTGATGATTCTTCTTTGCTGATTAAAATAATTAGCAAACAACACAATGATCCACTTTATACATAAAAACGTAGTATATATTAATTAATCTTATGTCCATATCTTATAGAAAATGGCCTTTTGTGGTGCCAATTTCGTTCACTTTCAATTAGAATCAACTCACTATTAGTTCTTTTATTTGACTTCAAGTTACAATTCATATGACAAGAATCAAACAGTTATTGGCAGAACTCCGCAATTCAGGGAGTATGAGACATACTGAAAAACGCAACCTTAAATATTGTTAATTCCATTAAGTTGACGGTGAAAATACATGTTTGTAATAAGTGATTTGCATAGAAGAATGTGTTGGAAAACTATTTTTTACGCATACATTAAATGTAGTAAAGATTTCAGTAGTAATGCTTCATGTTGTGATAAGCATTTACACATACGTTAGAAATTGTCTGGACATAATAAACTAACGACCTTATGACTATTCTTTCTTTCGACTATACGTGTTTGTAATGTTTTAACTAAAGTATACAATAGAAGAATGCATGTGTTTAACAGTTTGTTGTAAATATCGCAATTAATATTTACATTAAATAGAAGTTGATCGACTGAGAAAAGTACTATTGAACCATCAAAAATGTTTTCCCAGTTAATTATGAATCGTTATTTAATGTTCACCCATTTTGTAGTTTAAATATAAAACAACCCGTTATTCGGTAAACAAATGTTTGCAAAGTAACCAATTCCTTTATGGTATGTTTTGTTACTTAAAGTGTATATGCAAAGTAATTCAAGAGATTAGCTCATTGACTTAGGTTAAGTTTAGAAAGACTAAAACAATACAGCTTCCTTTGATCGCATGCGTAAACGATTAAGGTATATTTGGAATGTATTTATACCCACCTCCAACTAAATTTAAAGTATTGCTATAAAGATGGTATGCATCTGTCGCTGAACAAATAGTGAGTAAATCAGCTTATCTAGCCGGCTACCAGTTATTTTAAAAGACTCCTCATTTCTGATAAGTCGCTTCCTGACGAAATCTGGTAACGGATTCACACATTTCGCCAACTCTCATGATATGGTGTTGGGCATCCACCTGTTAGTCAAAAGATGAGGATGATGATATGCCAATAACCCTGTTTTACTAATTGGACGTGAATTATGGCCTTTAAAGTAAGACCGCATTTGTAAGCTAGTGGTATATAATAATAGGTGTCTTAGAAATATGGCTTATGTTTTAAAAACCATCGGGCAATCTGTTCTGAAGCTAAACATACAGTAGCAGAGTAGTGTGATAAATCAGTTAGTACTGTCGTGCATTGTGTATGACAAACAACCACGTACTCCAACCCATGATGATGGTTAGTGCAGGAGTGGGAGTGAAGCATGCTAATAGCAGCCAACGCAATATATTATTTCAGTCCGAGAATTTCTTAACTAGTGGTCTGAACCATGTTGATGGGCATTTACTGCCTTATAGCGTTCTGCATTGTTTTCTTAATTAACGATTAGTTTAGCATTTTGGGTCATGTTTAAGAAAATATTGTAAAGCTTCAAGTGCATGCATTTTCCGTTCTTTTTTGGATTTCAGGCTTTAAAACTATCGGATATTTTTTTCACGAATGAATTGTTTCTTTTCGGATAGTAGTATTTAAGTCTAATCTATTGTATCACCATTTTGTTTATTTTGATATTCATGTTGTGCTAATGTGGTTAAGTAATATAAACTTAGGCATTTATTTGCCAATTTCTAGTCTGTATTAGTGACTGACAAGAGTTAGTCCACTTTCTATAAGTTCAAGATAATCTGCCAATTATTCCGGAATAATTAATTGGTAGAGCAAATTACCAGGGGTATTATCACTGTTTAGTTGATGTGACAGAACACTTAGTAGTAAAATAGCGGTGAAGGAAAGTATCGAAGAAAAGTGAACGTTAATAAAATGTGTGCAATTTAGTGTCTTAATGTTAAAGGTATTCTACGTTTTAAAATATGACCGAAACTAGAAGTCGTCTGTTTTCTTCGCGCTACCAATAATACGAAGTCAGATATATTTCGTTATTCATTATTTATTAAAAGCATAAATTTCATTTTACTTAGTAATTGTGTAATCAAATATACATATCGGCATATACAAAATAAAACGTCAGGAACAGTAGGGTTCACATTGAAGTTTATATATATTTCAACGTATTTTGTAGTTGTTTCTCTGTTTTATCCATCAGTTCCACAATTTCTTTAGTAAATTGAAGTACAGTACTGACAGTAAGCAGCGATACATATTAGCATAACTGATTGTCACATTATTTAACATCAACCAATGTGCTAACTGTAATATTCATTGAAACTGTTTGACAATCATATTACAAGAACCAGAGTCGATATGCTTAAAGTATACAAACAATTTTAATGAGTCATTATTTTCTATTAATTGCTAACATTATTACTTTCAGACAAATCTATAATCCCTAAGAATAATTAACTAGTTTTGCATTACCTTTCTGCCTAATAATTTATATCATGTTTTAGCCGATAATTTATTTTCATTATTGATTGAATTGTGCATACTTAATGATTTATTTATGTTCACTTCAAAACGTAACATTTGATCTTCAGATTTATTCAGTATTATAATCAGTAGTACCACTTAAGACGCCTACATGTTATTTATTTAATATGTCATCTATGCATTGACAAAACAGTTAAGCACAAGTTTTTTAAAGAGTTTAATATAACTTTTTTTTTAAATTAAAAATGTAACAACTTATGTTCCAACTTAATTTCTTTGTGATAATGTTTACTAATCACTTTAACTGCAATGAAAAATGTTTTAAAAATACTGCTAATATCTATTGTCTCTTGTGATCTGTATTTGCAAAACTGATAATGAAATAATGAAATTAGATCTAATATTTACGTGGGCTGATAGACGAGTTCTGTGTACCTGTATATGTATATATATAATTTGGCACGTGTATATTGTCTGAAACACGTTAAATGAAGTTTCATGCATACCACTTGAGACACCTAGTCATATAACTGATATAATTGAATAAGCACATTCAAAAGTTCAACAATATTTCTTTAGAATTCTATATGAATATATCATAGCTAAGTAGATTATAGGATAGAAGGCAATGAAATAAATAATATACTTCTAGAAAAAAATCAGTTGTTATGACTAAAACTGATTTGGTGGTGGGGGGGTAGGGGCAGGTAACATAAAAGGGGAAATCTTGAAAAAAGTGCACAAGTTCAAGCTCTTACATCTACTTGTAAAGTAGGCAACAAGACATGAATTAACATCAATAAAAGTATTATACTACTTAAGAAAGGATGCAATGTATTAATATGGTTAGTATATTCAAACTTTATATGAAGATGCGTAACTGAAAACGTCCAGTCCCAAAACTCACATAACTCAGAGTAGTCGTTATTTATTTTCAGGTATTCAAGTTAAGATTTCTTACGTATACTCTTATACGTTTCTTGTGATATGAAAATTGATGTGGCTGACAGTGACGTTAGATAAACATTATATATTCAATGGTGACCTGGTACTTACTTACCCCAGTAAGGAAAATTTCTTTGACGAAAGACTTTTAAGACATTTACTATTTTATTTAGTGACTTGTCATCAGTGCTCGAAGTTACTCGAACAAAACGATACGTAATAGCATCATTTAAAAACTAGTTTTCGATGTATCTTTATTACTTAAAGAAAACTGCGTAGATGTAAATTACAAAACAGCTAGTTGTTTTTTTTAAGTGTTAAAAACAGGGAGTTATATTAAACTTAAAATAGGAAAGTTTTCGATGCATATGTTAGTTACAAGAACTGGAACGTTTGATCTCATTCTAGTACTGAATCATCTACAAATCTTTTCGGAATAGAAAACTATTTCCATTCAAGTTTATTCAGAACAAATAATACCACCCCCTTTTTAAGAACACTTAATGGCGCACCAATTAATTTTATTCCCCTGCAATAAAAGAATACATCTAACTATATAAAATAAATTGACTCAACAAAGCGCACTATTCCTAGTCGTAACACTCTTTACAAAATAAAAATAATGTTATCGATCTCAGCTATAAAGTAAGTAAAAGGAAGCGTTCTCAGTGAGGATTATTCAAACCAGTTCTGTAAGTTGGCAGAATTTAATGACATTTTACTTTTGACAATAAAGTATAGATGAACATAATAGTAAAAAAAGTCTATAGACTAAATGCAAACAATCACAATTAACAGTCTCGCTTAAGCCTAAAGCAACAAACTTAAGTCAACTGTGTGATGCTTGTCTCACTTCCAATACGGGTGAACTTTACTGGTTACGCCTTTACGACAAAGTACACACTACACTTATTCACCACAAAATAATCAGTAGGTTAGTAGACATTAATTTAGATACAAATATTTTTAGCTAGTCACTTAGAAATCATGTAGTGTCATAAATTTGTATATTACAAATGAGAAGAGTTCAATTAAACTGGAATTTCTGAGTGCCATTGAAGTCACAGTGAATCTGCTAATTCTGATTGGCATTCATTGACTTTTTAGACAATCTATGTTCAACTTGTAGATAGTGTAAAGAATATTTTTAATTTTTTGACCGAGAAAACTACTAGTGGTTTACCATTGATCAAATTACAGAAAACAATTTTATCAATTTCATTATAATAGTACACTAACAGTTCATCCATGTTCAAACTAAGAACAGGTGTTGTTAATTCGTTTATATCTATTACGTGTAACAGAATCCAATGAAGACGCTAATTTTACTGGCGTACTATTACATTATCATGTTTTAATATGGTGTTCTGTGAAGTGACTGATATTTATGTTTTCGTAACAGTTGTTATAAATATAAGTTGAGAAGTAGATAATACAATAGTTCAAGAGTTTAGTAACAGTTAATGTGATCACTTTCACATGCTTATTTTCAGCTGATACTGTGACAGCAGTCTGAAAATTAAATGTAACTCATTCTGTTGTAAAAACAATACTTGAGCATTTCTTTTTATTTTCTGCAGTGAACTCGCACTGTTTATCTAAACAATCCATTATCTTACGATTATATAACTGCTTGTGCCTTTCATTTTCACTTATTTTATGCCAGCACCTTTGTCATGTCGATTTAACATAATATTTTTAAAGAAACCTCACAGGTTATTTAAAGCAACTACCACACAATGAAGCATTTTAAAATGGAAATCCAGATTAAATCACATAGATAGTTTTCACCACAGAATGTAATCAATTATAGAATGACTGAAACCTAGGGCGAGCTAGATCCTACTAGGTTTTAATAAAGTGTTTAATTGGAGAGTTTGGTACTAGGTAGAAACGTCTGTTGAATACCTTGTATCCTCCAGAGAATTTTAATTAAAATCACTTCTTGATTTCACGTGTTTATTTTTCTGAACTTATCAAAACAGTCTGATAAACGTTAAGTAATTAGTAATAGAAAAACTGATTACGTTTTATTTTATAATTAATAAGCACACACTAACATTCTTGATGATTTCATCAAATTCCACTTCATGTTCATGCAAGCACAATATATCCGGTTAGTTGAAAAATGTTACGGACAGAATTTTTTTCATTGTCCTTCGTTAGTTATTAAGACGACATCATAGTTTATTTATGCATATATAACAATTAATTTATGGTCTTCTGTTAATGACCAAAAGTTTCACAAGATACCTCAGTTTATGATAAAATTTGACCTTGATATTGAACTAAGTCACTATATAATCACGTTATTAGTTCCAGATGTTATCTACTAAATAGATATGAACTAATCCACAAAAAAATATCAATCACAAGTCCACTTACCAACAATACCAAATTAATATGATTGCGAATAAAATTATTAGAAGTGTAACGAATAATCCAACTACTAAGCCAATTGTAGCAGAATAGAATCCTTAATTGAGAAAAGAAGGAAAAAACCAATTAAGTTATGCATAACCCGACATGTCAAGTCTTTCTAAACAAATTATATAGTTCAACTGACTAGATGTTATGATCTCAATCAAATAACGAAAAATAGTTTCCAATCCGTGCAACCTCTGTTAACTGGTTATCAGTTTCTAAAAAGTAAATTTACCAACTAGCTCTTGAGTTACTATTTAAGTGCATCTTCGTTGTTTACAGTATGAGTTATATACAAAACAATATACAGTACAGTTTTGAATCACTGAGCCGAGTTCCCACAGTTAAAACATAGCACAATTACTAATGTTCATAGTCAATTAGATTTCACTAAGTTCTCGTATTGATGTGTAACGGTCTACATTGACTTTGACTTCCAATAGCAAACTTACAATTGATTGACAACACCGAACTCAACCACTTTTTTTCTGTAGTAAATTTCATGAAGATTAATTGTTTAGAAACGTTTCTGTGTACAAAGAATTCAGTAGATTAATATTATTTGAAGTAAATCTGGTTTCAGCAGATCCGCGTTTTTGAATAAGAAATATTTTGTATTTCAGAAAATAGTAATCAATCCTGTCAATAAACAAGAACTATTTATATGTGACAGACATAACAGTTATCATCACTGTTTGACTAATGATGGAAATGGTCACCTTTTTTCTAAAATGTGGATTAACTTATTTAATTTTCAAGTTTTTTAAATACTCACTTCTGTAAATAAAATTTAGATGCATCTGTACTAAGGTTTATTTACGAATAGAACCAAATTAAGTGGATAAATCTTAGGCACATCTCGATTGATTTTCGAAAATAAACCAGTTTCAGTAAACATTTGTTAATTAGTTGTAATGCTACAAAAGTAGCATTAAGATTATCAACCTAATGGGTAGGCAGAATCTTTAGTATTCAGTGACAACTACGTCACTCTTGACGAGTTTGAACCCCAACGGTCACAACTTCTAAATAGGGCATTGATATCACAGACTAAATTTGACTAGTCAACCACTAAAAAGTAGAAACACATTGAATTTTAGTCCTTTGTAGGGTTGTGGATGCATGCTCAGAGTTTATACTAGGAGAGTTTATACACTAAGAGGAAACACATGTTTTCCGTTTTCTACTTATTGCTTATCCAAATAATGTCAATCCGCCAAGTGTTAATCAGTTATTGCTAACCGAAAATGGTTAAATAAATAAAAAGAGAAGCCTATAATTTTTCGCTTCAACTTCGGAATCCGTTGCATTTACTCAGAAAATAGCTCACCAAGATGTTTAGTTTTATAGTTTAATGGTATTTAAGTGAAAGCGAAGAAGAAAATATTGCACAAACTAGTTAGTAATATCATGGACGTAGGTTCTAACAGTGAGTTAACCAATCCATCAAGTCAATATCTGTGTTTCGACCAATATATAGTTAGTTGCTTATACTGTGTGTACACCCAGTTAGGTAATTTAACATCAAGATGAATAGTACTGCTTAAAGTCACCGGTTTTATTCAAAACAACTTGTTTGATATCTAAAGAATTCTGCATAAATTTAATTTGAACTAAACACTATTAACAGAATGACGGGATATTTTCCACCATAAATAAGCCAAAAAATGCTACATAAACAAATGTATTTTTGAGCAATTTTCTTCATTGTTGATGTTTACCTTCACTTTATAAAGGATATACTATTTACAACATATTTGAATGTAGTTACAATAAATATAACATCGTTAAAGTGGGTTATTGTTTACAAAACGATAATATATAATACCGTTGTCATAGGTTACTGTTTGTTCTTGTTTACCAATATGCGGAAATTTTATGCATTTTCCAAAAATCGATTTTATACAAAGAATAGTAGGTATACGCATAAGTAAATTTAAGTATCTTCACTTTGGTAATATAATATAATGAGGAAGAATTTAAATATATTCAAAACAGTGTCAATGTAGCTTGCTGAACTGATAAATTAATATCGTGTATACAGAGCTTACTTATTTAGTATTTAATTTGCTAAAGAATATCTATAACACAAGCGAGTTGCATTCTTCGATCCTGAAAGCTTACTTAGAGTAAAAAACCTCTAGAACTTTGAAAAATCAAGTTTATAGGTATCTAAACGTTATAAAGCAAATATTAAAATGGAATAGCAATAGATCAGTATCACATAAAATAATTTTGAACAGTTTATTTAGAAGAACTAAACTCCACAATAGTACTCTAAGTGTACGAAAAGTTGGAGGAACTTATTTTATGCACTTCCTTATTAAAAGCATTTATCATTGTTTCTTTATTGAAAGCCAATGGATAGTTGACATACTAGTGAATCAACCTCTTCAAAAAAGAAACTGTCCACAAGAAAGGTCTGAGGGATCATAATCAGGATTTTAAACCACTATAACATCAATATTAAATGCATTACAGTATAATCAACTTAATTTGTTTTATGTAAACTAAAAGACATATCATTTTAAATAGACTAATATAATAACATCCACCTTATAAACTATATCAACTTGAACAGACATTACATTTGACATGTTGGATGCTCCTATCTACAAATACATATATAATCGTATCAGTACTTGTAGACAGACATTTGGTTAAGAAAATGTCGAGATTCGAAATCCACGAAATTCATGCAACTTTATAAATGAGGGGAACGAATGTTATGGTGACAATGATTCATGGAAACGTAAACACAGTGGACAGAGGTTACATTTTAAAAATACTTGATTATCTTATCTACACCTCAAGTAAACGACTGATAACGCTGTACAGAACGATAATGAAAGTTTCGCTGTAAGACCACGCTGTTCCGAGAAAAATTAAAATGCCACGATATATTTATCCTACAGTATCAAGGAATGGCATCGATCAAAATATTTAAAAAATTTGGTATGCTTATTTTTATTAGTTCACATTTCAATTTTAGCATTCATAAATAAATAAAAATCTGATGATCTACAGTAAAATGAAAAAAAACTACTTCTTACTAGCATTCAGATTTTTACAATTATTCTGTATTGTATAAGGAGTAATTTTAATTACCACATTTAAATCTGAAGATCATGAACTCAGTTTAATATAAAGCAGACATTGTTTAAGTTGGATTGTGACTAGCAAGCGGAATCCAGGACAAGCGTTTCGTTTTATTTGAGATTCATCGGCTGGATGTACCTGTATCCAAATGTTGATGTTAACACCGGAATCCGAACTCCGTCGGTTTCGTAAGAAATGCCACCACGTTCACCACTAGACTACTGAGTCCAGACAATTAACACCAACATTAGGATGCAGGTACATCCAGCTGACGAGTCCTAATTAAGACGAATCCAGAACGCGTCCTGGATTCCGCCAATCAGTCACAATCCAACTTAAACAATACTTTTGATTATTAGCTAAATTGAGGCAATCTGCTCAGGATGCACATATAGCAACAGAGACTGAATAGCTTCAGCCCATAATAAATCAATGGGAAGATTCAAGTTCAACCTAAATAAAGCAGCCAATTCAAATTTCTGAGTATTTATATTTAAAGGCTGCATTATAGTTGTTGGATACTTTTTGGTTTGTTAAGAATCTGCGGTAAATACTAATTGTAAATTGAGTTACCTAGCTAACTCAGATCAATGGAACATTGAATGTTTACTCATTATTGCGAAAAGAATTCTTTGGTACTGTTATCTGAAGGAAACTACATACATTCTTATGTGGTTACTTTACGTCAGTAAGATGTTATATTATATTGATTAGATATCGGCTAAAGCAATCTATTTTTATTGAGACTTATTCTAAAACTTCTGATTGCAGTAGTTATCAAAGCATTCTCCTGTATATGCTTTGTAATTGATATCACAAATTAGCCGTGACAAGTTCACTAGTCAAAACTAGGAAACATGAGACAGCTGTTTCTTACTAGTGTGAAACTACCTAGCACTGCTTACCAATATCCCAACTGTGGATTTTATTATGAACATTCAGTCTTTGTGATGAACTCTTAACCTTTAGATAAGTGAGCAGATATCCAGTGATTTACATTTTTATTGTCTATCGATTTACTATACTGTATGACCTCGTTCTCTGACACTAAAGTTTAACTACCACATAACCGACATGGTTGGACTCTTCTGGCCACAACATTTCACAAGAGATCCGGTATTATGTTCTGAAGCTGGTTAATAGTGAGTTAATGAATGTGATGTTAAATTTAACCATCTCCAGCCCAACCAATCGTAAATTTTCAATTACTCTAAACCATCCATTAAAACTGCATAAGTTCATAGGCGATAGGTGAACTAAGTTCATAAAGTAAAACTATAAACGCTATCACTACTTCAGCTGTATTTACTAATTATTTTATTTTATCCGAAAAATAACTATAAAATATTTAAGTGAATCTATTTACAAGTTGATATATTTTTCCAGAAAAAAAACTTTAATGATGTTTTTCTCATAAATTCGATTATTTCTATGATAAAATCAATTTAGATTTTATGTAACAACAGTTTGTATCCATAAAGTTAAGGAAGTTCTAAATTTGAACTTCTATTTACTTTTTGAATCACTGTTACTACCTGATTTAAATATTAATTTTTAGACGCTATGTAAATCACTATTCGGTGTTCATGTTAGTTAATTTAATATGCAAATTAATTGGACTGATTAAAATAAGCGTATAACTTTAATCGTTTTGTGAATATTGTAATAGTCTAGTAGTCTAGTCATACGCCTTAACAAAATGATTTTACTGACTATTTTAATTAAACAAACATTTATGAATATCAGCTCACTGGTAACTAACTTCTCAGAGTAATTATTGAAGTTCTAGTAAGAAGATGTGACCAGTGGACAACACCCATGTCATGTGTGAAGCAGTTACCAACCGATGGCATAGATGCTGTCGTGCAAACGTATTACGAATCGACCGAATTGGAAATATCATCCGTTTGGAGCCGAATCAGTGGTCTAATGGTAAGGCGTTTGTCGAGGAGCCATATGGTCCTGGGTTCGATCCCCGGTGGGGTAGTGGACGCGTACAGCTGAGTAGTCCTTTACTAGCACGAAACAGCTGTTCAGTGCTCCCAGGTGTTCAATGATTGTCGGAACCAGACAAATTTGTGATATCGAATTGACACGTTATATAAATTAGAAATACATTTTTTAAAAAACGGTTAGGAAGTGGGAATCCATTTAAACTAAGAGGGCAACGGACAGTTGATCCATTCTCGTCAGAGATTCTTTGAACGCTCGTCATTATTGGCATTATGAATGGGCTTGAGCATAGTAACATTAATTTTTACACGACACATAACTTTTCAGTTCTTAACTTGAGGATACAATATAGTGCAGAATGATTATGTGAGTTTATTGAACTTTTAATGATTACCTTTGAACTGGAGTTAAGAAATAAATCAGTTAAGGTAGGACAAAATATTTTTTGGCAAAGTTATGTTTCGAACTCATTGAAACTATAGTATAGTATAAGTATATGACTTAAAGATAATCCAATAGTGTTTATGGCTGTTTGGTTTTAAGGTAGCGAAATACAATTGGTGAGATTTTCTTGAGTTATTAAAGTAGAGTAATATTGTTGACTTTCATAGTTAAAGAGTTACTGAAAAGTCAAATGAACTGTACACTTTCTTCATCTTAACACTGAAATATTCAGCAGTGAACAGAGATGATCTCATCGGGTGTTTAACTATAGACCTGTGTAACCCTTTGTGACTCGTTTAATAATATACGTGGCTATGTTAGCTTGTGATAAAAGACACCCAAGTTGCCTAACTATAATAAGCATAAATAAAGAATGAGAAACATTGTATGTAGTAGTTATTATCAACAATTATCTGCGTATGATGGCTAGTCTTCAAAATGAATGCATAGTTTAGAACTAATTGTTTACTAAGCAAATTTCAAAGTAGTTAACATGTAAGAAGAAGGACGATTAGTTTAAACATGAATTTCCTGGGTATTGTTTACCTTTTCCACTGTAGAAATAATTAGAGTCAACATTATCACTTGACATCTTGTTTCATTTAATGACGTAGTCATGATTTTGTAGTCAAATTAAGCTAATTAACGCGAATTTCGTTTAAATTGTAACTTATATTTCTTCAGTGAAATCAAATATTATTTGCACCGTTCAGTATTCAGTGTCAACAGGTTATTCATAAGAACAGAATGGACTTCATTAGTAGCATTCGGTAAGTTGTAAACTGGTCATCACAAAACTATTAGCTCAGTTACAAATAAGCACTTATTATGATAAATCGTACTTCTGAAAGTTACCTTTAGAGTTTTCATATTACATTAATCCAATGTAGTAAACTGTAACGAAACTGATCGATTAAGTTGGGTATTCATAATATTTAGTTACAAAGCAATGAAGTCTTACGAGAAGGTTTAAGAAGTTGACACAGATCAGATGCTAGTACATACATGCAATTATAATCAATCAGAAGTGATTTGACTTGGAGCTCGAAACCAAGAATTCTAATCTTAGATATCAGAACCATAACAACCGTCAATAAATTCAAAGACTAACGCTTTGTTTTAGCTCTAGATATCGTTAACCTTCATTGAAACATCTGACTCTACATATTATATACATTGAAATTATATCAACTACTTCAATTGACTTTAGTTCATAAGGTATTTGTTAAGTTATTGAGCTATTGGCTTCTATATCATTCATCAATTTAAATATTATATCACAAATAACATAATATGTATTGTGATACATATTGGAATTAGTTCATTCAGTACACGTGTTACTAACAGATCACTTGTAACTATAATAATTCATAAAGATTTGAACTTTATTCAATAACTTTTTCAAGACTGAATGTATTTTTTAAACGGATCACACTGATAATAAAAAAAATTATTCATTTAAACTAAACTGTGGTTGATGAAATTATTAGTTGCACTTTTGATTGGTTAACATGATACTTCATTCTGATTTAGACGAATAAACAATTTTCACGTTAATACTAAACGTCACTACTAAGATGGAGTGCTATACAGATTATCGAATTCGAAATGTCTACATTGTAGATTGATTTTAGTTAGACAGTCTCTGTTCAGAAACAAAAGTTCCTGAGTACAATTACTCTTGTATTCAGAGGTGCCTACAACCAACTAGTCTAACACTGGCAAAACACCAGTATGATGCTTCCTATTTGTAAATTGGCTGTTTGATTAAAGTCAATTTCTAATGTTATAAAAATATTAATTAATTTAGTAAGTCTACTGTTTACTTAATAGTTCAGCCATGTGTTTTATGTATACCAGTTTAACAAAGGCACAAAAATTTGTTAAACCTACTAATTTAAAAACCAAACTTTGTCTTTGTTCCTACTATAACCGCATAAGTAAGTAATTGTATACAGTGATAGCATTGTAGTCATCCACCGTAAACAAATGTCAACAGGTATTATATAAGTTGGATTGTGACTGGCAAGTGGAATCCAGGATGCGCGTTTCGTCCTATTTTGGACTCATCGGCTAGATGTACCTGCATCCCAATGTTGATGTTCACACTGGGATTCGGACTCAGTCCGTTTCGTATCAACAGGATTTTAATTTTTAAAAAGTGTTTTTTTTTCATTCATTTGGTTTATAATAACAAACTATGAATCAGATGTCACTAAAATGATGTAGTTTGCAAATGCTTTCTTACATCATCAACACCGAATAATGAAATCGGGTTACCAAAAAATAAATTATTTGCACAAAAATATATAAGGATTTTAGATAATGTGCAAAGTTAGCAATAGATAATTTATAAACTCACCAGCATAAAACTGACAATAATCACCAATGTAATCATCAGGACATCTAAAAGAAAAACAAGTTAAGAAATATGTATATTGAAATGAGTATGTTTTGTGGAGATATGTCTTAAGTTTAGTTGTTTATAAATGTGACAGACTGATGTTGACTGGGCACTTCTGAAAACAAGAAAGGGATGGATAGATGAAAAGTTTTAAGATGGAACTTCTAGACAGTTTACTGTTAAATCATCATCTATATCTGATTGTGATAGATAATATGCTACAACAATTTTATTTCCTGGTATGTGGTCACTGGTAAAAAAACGCACTATAACAGGCACAACTTACATTGCGACATTCTTTTGTCCTTTTTCCTTTATTTACTGTATTTTCTCGTAATCAGTTCTATTTTGGAATCATTGACCAATCAGATACATTTAACATTTATTTAGTTACCAAACGATTGTTAAACAATCCTTTCTGATGGTTAAATACTTCTGTTCTGCGGATGTGAAAACACGGAAGGCATAATCTACAACGCCATCATTTTGATGAGGTAATGCTCCTATACCATAGTCATTAGTGCATGTGGCCACTGTAAACGGTTTCAAACTAATGGGTGAAGAGTCATGACTGGTAAATTTCAGACTTGTTTAGATTGAGATAGTTATTACCAGTGACAATAGACGATCATTTCGTAGTATCACAAACTGATATGCTATTGAGTACCGGCCTAGGGGTGCAGATGGTTAAACAATCGCCAGCCTAAAGGCCCTTGGTTCCTGAAAGAATAAAGGGTATGTACTTCTGAAGAGTTTAATACTTAAAGGTTTTCAGCGGTTCCCATCCAACACTAATCGGTAACGAATTCAAACAACTAAATATATAAATACATATAATGCATTTATAAACAGAAATTAGATGATAATACTTTATATACAGCAAATAAAAAGATAATTTAGAGTTCAATAATAATAATAATAATAATAATAATAATGATAATAATAATAATATAATAGCTTTATTGAATAGTATGACTAGTACAATATCAATTTTCAGCATACAGTGTCTCAACAAGTTACTCTTTTACCATGTGCACATACGAATTAATTTACACAATTTCGTGTTCACGAAAGTAGAAACACCACCACCACCACAATTTTTCTTGATAATAGAACGATCCTAACGAATAGTAGGTTATGTAGCCAATATTCTAGAACTGTGATTAAACTACAGTTACGGTATATGCTAAGACTAAGGAGAAATTATAAGTAGTGCATTTTTCCAATAACGGATATTTGATGAATATTGAGCCTTTTTAATGCATGTTGGCAGCCACCATGATGTTTGATTTTAGATCTAACTGAAATACTTATGATAAGTCGTAGACATTTTATAACGATGCGTGTGTACACAATGCAATTTTGGGACATGATTGGGCAATTAAAACAAAACAGAATACGAAAAGGTAACCTGTTGAGATATTTGGTAAAAGGTGGTAGCCCAAGATTTTAAGTAGGCCGCCGTTCAATGAATATATATACATAAAGAATCGGTCTAAATTAGACAACCATGTATCATCAGAAATCACTAAAAAGCTGTTTCGTCGCTGCATGGGACTTTTTAGCTGTCCGCATCCACTACCCTACTAAGGACTGAACCGGGGACCATCTGCCTCCATGGCAAACGAAGAGGCTATTAGATCACTAAGTCAGATCCCTATCGGCCTCCTGTTGCTCAGTGCTAGTCTAATTCAGACTACTTGTAATATTAAACTAACATTCAACAATCTCGACAACACCGAATTAAAATATACAAAAGAGTCGAGAATTTGAAAAGAAAATGATAAAATCGAGACTCGTAAAATTTACACATCGTTATAAAGATTCCACTTGCTCACGTCAACAAATCATGTTTTTAAAATGAAGAAGCATTTTGTTGAAAAAGGAAGAGATGTGTTAAAAGTCGTTTACAGTAAAAATGAACATGTACCAACCTGTGATTTCATTGTTAATCACTGCCAACTCAAATAGTCAGTTACACAGAAAACGATGATAGAACAATTCATTTTCAAGTATAAGAGGTCAAAATGAAAACGTTAGACAAGCCTTGTAAAAGCCAAGATATTTGACTAGGCAATTTTTGGAAAATTGATAAGTTTAATAGTGCTAATTGCACTACGCATAACTTAAATTTCAATAACATGGCAACTAAAAGAAACTGATACTTTACAGGTATATTATTTTTACTAGTTTGACGTGCAGTATTACTCCTAAACAAAGTAGCATAACAGCCACGGTGATGCCTAAATAATGGCTCTGATTATATTGAATGTTGTGAAGTAACTTGATCATTATGATAATTTAGATCAACTAGGACATTTGTAAATCAGTGCATGAGAATGACTTATAAAAATGCCAAATAACTAAATAAATGAGATTTACTTGATACTTTCAGCCTAGATTCCGAAGAACAATATTTTCTTTTAAAGTGCCATAAGATATAATGACCATTTTACTTCTACTGATATTCAAGGCTTCACTTAATGATTATAAGTTTGCATGGGTTCATTTTAAGCAAAATTAAGGAACTGAACTTTTTCTAGTAAGTTATAAGTATATTTGGATTGAGGATAACTGTGAGTCCGTATACTGGTGTTGACATTTATATGCACACTCAAACTCAGTACCTGTCGAGTCAAATACCAACGCGTCGTCTAAGTGCACACTGTTCAGTAATCCCTAATCATCAGTAAATATAATGAAAACCAGTTACAAAAGTATCATTTAGTCGACGTCATAATACATCTTACACGAATTCATGAATACTTTCTGAAATCCGTCTTATTATGCATGAATAATTGTTTAAATGACAAAATAAGGTGAGTCTACTTATGTTCCAATAGAAAAAAACGTTATTTACCTGATATGAAAGCCGTATGATTAATGTTGTTGAGTTGATGTAACGTTACCATAGTGATGCAAATTATGAGTGATGCGGTAAACTTAATTGTAAATTACTTAACTGATTACAAAAATCAATACTTTCTTTGTATTTATAATGAATACTCAATGGAAATTATAATTTTTTTTGTCAATATTCGGTAAATTTACATAATGAAGCAAATATATACTTTTTATTAAAAATAAACATGTTCAATTACTATCATTTGGTTGCTATTCAGTGAGAAATAAAGTGAAATCTAAGTCGGTTGATAGATTATATTAGGTAAACAGTAACCACTTTCTATCATTTACATAAATGAAATTACTTATCACTTATCACGAAATTAAATGTATCACATAATTGCCGTATCAACATACTGAGTGTTTTAGGACAAACTTGTATATTCCCGTTGATTTGTTATAGACTGAAGCTGGTCAGTCATTGTTGCTATATGTGCATCCTGAGCGGATTACCTCGATATAGCGAATTTTTCACAAGTATTATATAAGTTGGATTGTGACTGGTAAGTGACTGTCTGGACTCAGTAGTCTAGTGATGAACGCGGTGGCATTCGACACGAAACTGACTGAGTTCGAATCCCAGTGTGGACATCAACATCGGGATGCAGGTACATCCAGCCGATGAGTCCAAAATAGGACGAAACGCGCGTCCTGGATTCCACTTGCCAGTCACAATCCAACTTATATAATACTGAGTGTTTGCTTACTTACATTTACAATGAACCTGTTCTCATTATCTAACAGAAATTAAGTGAATGATTTGAGAATCGATTTTAATGTAACTATAATGAGGTTAATTTCTATCATATTTAAACTATGTGTATTAACCTTGATTGATACATTCAGTTAAAAAAGCATTAATAATGGCTTGTTGTTCAAAGCATAGAGAAACTCCTCCATGAACATATCTGAGTGTTACTTCATGTACATTATTCACTTTTAGTAATTATTTTTATTAGGCCAACAAATTACATGATCAAGATCTTATTAATTTATTTTGATCAGTAAAAAAATCGTATCAAAAGAGGCGGAATAGAGAAAGCTTTCTTCACTGATACAACTACAAAGAACGTAGTTAGTTTCTATGCGAAACAGAATGAAGTCAGCTTAATAAATAATCAGATACAGAAAAAATATTTGATCACATCAATACAGTATCATTGAATATAACTTATCTCCTTTCACATTAATGTCAACATACATTGGTAATTACAAATACAATCGCTAAATGTTCAATATTCGGTGAAAGAAGTCAATGCATTTAAACGTTTGCGTAAAAATTAAACAAATTCTATGATAATCATGAAAATGACTACTCATTTGTCATGTTTACGTAAGTCTCATTCATTGATATAAAAATAATTTATGTATTTGGCTGCGGATTATTTTTATAGTTAATTGTAGTGCCTTTAAATTTTCAATAGTGTTTAAAACAGAGACATTTTTTAAATTATGGATACAGCTATGTTAAGTTTGAATGCCGTCAACCGCTATAAGCCAGTGAGTATAATTAATTCTGCTCTTCTAAACTTGGGACATAAGTTATGTGCTGTGTTCTACTACCATTTGGATATATTCCTAACTACGTTTAGAGTAATATGTCGTATCATACAGTCCAAAGGGCTCATAGAAAGATCTCGATTTGAGCTGATTTATATGAATGTTTGTCAAAATGTATTCGTTCTTAAATTTACTAACACTAAATTTAGATCGTAAAGATTAGCAAAAACATTATAGTATGATTTTTCAAATACGGATCAACCATGTGTTCAGTAATTTAAGGTCTAAGATAAACAGTAAACCTTGTTGTGTCCAATACAAACTTTAAATTTCGTTTACAACATGTAACTGACTTTCTGTTTAAAATTCGACTGTCGAATTCATTTACCCTCTCACATGTAATAGACATGATGCCATAGTTAATGAATTATGAAATTCATACTCTTCATTGTGCATTCATTACAATGTAGTCAAATTATATTCACTGCGTTTATTGTTACTGTCTGTTGTTTTAAATAATAATATCCATCAGTAAGTGATGTTACATTATTAGCATGAGCTTTAAAAATAACATAATTCTACATTCGAAGTCGAAGACAAGTAAGTTGAATCAAAACATTATAGAACAATTAGTTATCTAGTACCTGTAAGTTTAAAATAGTGCACGATCTGATGCCAGTATTTAATGAAAATAACTTTTAAAAAGTCTTCATATTTGCTGAATTGATTGCCAAAATTGATACTGGGTCCATAAATACTAGTAATCTCAATATAACTTTTTTTTAATACATATTATGATTTTAGCTAAACATCAAAAGAATGTGTAATTGTAAATAGAATTGTACTGTTTGTATCACATGAGCATGTTCTACTACATAACGTGTATACTACTAGATGTAAAATATCACTATATTTAATAAGGTACTCATTTAATTATTAATCGATTTGGTTTGGTCCACATGAGGTGAAGAAATAAAATGACATGGTAATAACCTTCAGCAATAATGTAACATTTTCTACCTTCTTATTGTAAAAAAACAAATTGTTAAATGCTTGTTATTTTTAAGTAGAATTTAATGATTAGATGTAACCAGTAAATAGAATTCATCACGTTTAATAGTTTAAAGGTATCTGGTTACAAGTAATCTGAGTACTTTATTTTGAAATAATTCAATCAGTAGGTGGTTGGGAAAAGTGATAGTCATCAGAGATCTCAGATGACAAGTGTAAAACTATCTACAAATAGGTGACACTTAATTAAGACTATCCAGTTTAACAGGACAATTTAAGCACATGTCAACAGCAAAATCAATCAATACCTGTTACGGCATTTGAAGCATAGGCCGCCGACCAGCTTTCTCCAACCAACTCTGTGCATTAGTTCTAATGCATAACGTAATTTGAAAGCATCACTTTAAAGAAGGTAATACAATTATGTGATCAAGTTTTACATTATACTTGTGGCGAACTTTCAGAGCGTTTTGAAATTTTAATATGCCGATAGTTAAAAGAAGTAATTAAACTAATAAATTGAGATCTCGTTAATATAAAATCAAATTTAAAAACTTTGATTGTATGATTCAACAATACCGTAAAGTGATATGTTTTTTTAAAAGAGAAAACACAGCCTGGAAAGTGTAATGTATGAGTTTCGTTCTAATGGGACTTAAAATAAGGATGATATGTGCTATACTATGCAAGTAAATAGGACGCTTCTCTTATGCACTTATTCTGGTGACAGTATTAATAAAACAGTCAATGCATTAAGATATCAAAATTTTGCTAATGAGAGATGTAAACAGCTATTTTACAGAAACATCTAGTTACATTACAAACAAAATTCCATTTACATCAAACAATTCGTCTCAGTAATGTCGGTTGTAGCTCTCTATTATCAATGCTACATTGTCGTATAAGGTTCACATTGGTCGACTGAAGATTTTGAAACCAAAACGTTATACTAAATAAAATTGGGTTTTGTTAAAATGAACTTTGCAAATCCACAATCAATCTTATTGTGAATTATAGAACTTCGAAACACTTTTACATCAGTCTATATCAGGTGATTTATGTGAGAAAAACATTAGATTGATAGATACTAATTTTGTTATGGATTATCTTGTTGCACAGCACAATTCAACTTAATTGTATTAAAAAAACTACAAACATGAAGTGAAAAATTTTTAAATACGACGTTAAACTCGTTGCGTAACACCTCATTAACATAACAACAATAACTACATGAAAAAGTAATAGAATTTGTATACAATACTGACATCAAATTATTATTTATTCTGAATTGTTAAGTTCATAGAAAACAAACGTCTTTTCAAGATACAATCATTATGAAATTACAAAGTAGGTAACTAAATTAAATGTTCCTAAAATTTTGCCGATCGCTGAAACGTTAAATGATAATTTTCATAATCATTTCTACGTCCACATTCAAACCATTGAATCACACCTCGCACTTAAGTAAGCCAATAGAATTACGCGTAATAAATTACATGTGTGAAATGTACTTGCTATGTCAGGTGGTTGAAAGTACTTGAGTAAAAACCTTGGTCTTAGGTTGCGTACCAGCTGGGACTAGTTATCAAGACGTACCTGAAAGTTTTAGAAAACTGATGCCTGACTTGATAGTTTCAAGTAACAATTGTTTTAATTACACATAAATCTGCAACTGCTATCTCGAAATGCCTCAACAAACATTAGAAATTTCATGCTTAATATTACAAAAAGCTAGCTGTATCATAAAATACTCTATTTTACAAACTTCACTAATCGGAGACACAAGATCCAGTTAATAAAGGAGCGTTTTATTCAGAACTCTAATAACTTTTCAAACCTTAAGTTTTGTAATAAGATTACACATGTACATTAATTTGAGAAGTGAAGACAGTAAGAATTCAGTGCCTTACCTTATTATATTATATGATGTAACAAACTTATTGCTTTATCACTATGACTAGTGTGTGATTAAAACTGTTACATATGAGAATTACTACTACTTCATATTTTGAAGCAATGACTTATTTTCAGAGAAAATGTCTACAAAAGAAAACTCAACACGGTTAAATTCTACTATCAAACTACTATAAATTTCAACTATGTTTTAAACGAGAATCAAAAATTTGTTTGTAAATGAAAACAGTTCCGTGTAACAATGAATTGATTTTAAAAGCGACTCATTCATTTACTTTCGTATTTACACTTAAGAAAACAACTGTTCTATTGAACATTCAAAATAATGAATTATAATTTCGATGGAATTAATTCCAAAACAAGCCACCTACTCAATGAACAAAAACAATTGTTTACATTTGTTCTTTAATAAACTGAGTTGGTTAGGTAAACAAATTAACAAACACATAATTATGTACACAATTACAATGCCATATTGATCTCTTCGTCCTTTAGGCAAATTTCACCATCTGCTTGAATTAATTACGTTTAACTGTTTGTCTAGACTATGAGTATATTGGTTATGGAAACAATCGATTTTTGCTGTTGATTAATGATTAAATAAAGCATTTTGATTTTATATTTTATTACTAGGCAAAACACTGAAGTAATATAGTTTTCTTACGGTACATATGCATTGCATGAAGTATGATATTTCTCCTATTAAACATGATGAAAATGGTGAATTGCGAAGTATTTGATATATATTGGAATTTTAAAGAAATTATTCATACCATCTTTGGTTGAAAAGTATCGTTTTTCGATTAAACTCATGATGCAGATTTGTTTGTAATGTGATTTATTTCTATTTCTAGTTCATTATATGCTTAATGTAGATTGGTTTAATCTGAAGTTGGTTTGCGTAGTTCAATTTTACTATGATACAAAATGGTTTCAATGTGAATTGTTGTAATTAAATTTTTAGTCTTAAAGATACCTCCCTATCTATGAATTATGGAGTTCTTTTAGTTTCAGTATAGTTGCACAGCACAGTTACAGCATAAGAGAGAATGGTTAAAAAGAGTTCCATAGGTTTCATTAGTTTTCATATCAGTGCATGAGAAAATGTTTTTTCATAATTTTGCCTTACTGCTTGTCAAGTCATAAATATCGTAACATTTTTTCTATTTTAACCAGTAGAACGTTTTGTATATTCTTCGATCTTATACTACTGAAAATCGTTGAAACTAAAATCTGAAAGTTTTGATCTTCGACAAAATGTATGCATAGAATCATAAAGTATCCCTTATGGGTAACAATTCTTGGTAGCTAGGATTATATCACATAATTGAAGAATAAAGTATGTTCAATAATTATCTCTAACATTATATGTATATCGTTTTGTCACAGAACAACGAAGCCTGTTGAACGATATATTAGTAAAAGAGCTCAACATCTGTTTAACTCAATCCGAACATTTAACAACCATTTAAATGACAATCGTACTTGTTAAAAATACATTTCAAATTGACAAAAAACCATCTTTGATTGTACAAATCCTCAGATTTTTAAAAAGTTTAGTTTACATAACATCGTATCGAAATTTCTGAGTGCATACGATATAAAAAACGACTGCTTTATTTCTTGTCAGTCACAATATTTTTAAACTCCTGATTCAGCCAGTGCTACTTTGTTCTAAAGTGATCAGTGAGTTTTGACTTTCTTTTCAATCATCTCTGAACGAAATGCATATTGTTGATTTCAAGTTTGAAAACTTTTTATTGCATGATCTGTGTCTTTAATTATGTATGTAGTAGACGTAAAACCGAACGAAATTAATTATATCAATTGTTTATTTTCCAAAAAATATAACCAGTTAACCATAACTTGTTGTGAAAACAAGTTTTATACTATAACAGTGTTTAGTTTTCTTTCAGAATACTGGATACAAACCTTTGAAACGTTATCATTCAAATGTGATAAGTAAATTTCAGTCGTTTTGCATTTTCAAACCTTCACTCGATCTCGTAAAAAAAAATCGACAGTCTGCTAAAACTGCATAAATGATCCATTCAATATTCAATTCAATTTGGTGAAAACAAGAAAAAAAAACTCTTCTTATACTGAAATTTGTTTGTGTTAAACAATTCTTATTTCAAATAAACGTTAAAATACTTCATGAATAATGTGACATCATCAACCACATGTTTGCAATATTGATTAGAGGACGCAGTTTTTGACTTAATGTAGCGTGTTCACACACTCTATTGTTTTGATTTTATTTAGAAGACAAAAAGATACACTTCTCTACGACTACTAAAACTTGTTTTATTAAATGGAGCGTTGAAAACATATATTTTTAATCCTTAGAAACACTGAATTTAATTAAACATACATAGATTTTACTACAAGTGTATAGTAGTGATCAAAAGTCACAAAATATAATTCAGTAGATGTTTGCATTATTCTATAAAATGGTGAGGATAATTATTAATTTCTATTCGGTTACATATATCTTGAGTGAACTGCTTCAGTGCTGAAATCGGTTTCTCAGTTATCAAAATTGACTGACTAGTTGCAGTACTAAAAATCAACAATGAAAAGTTGCAAGCCTTTACTAATGCCATTTTAACCATTGAACAGCTTAGTATTCATTAATAACTCGGTAATTTAGCAGATTGGATATCAGTGTTTATAGTGGGAGAAATTTAATTGGGGTACCAGCTAAACATTAAGACCGAGAATGAGATACATTTGGCTATATTTAAACTTATTTGACACTCGAGTATTGTTTATACACAACAAATGCATGATAAAACTAAGTTAATCACTGCTACATTCTTGAAGTAGTTAGTGTTTGAAATAATGTAGTTTCAGACACCGACTGATATCGCTTTACAAACTAAGATATATTAAGCAGTTGTAGAAAGTTTAAAACACGAAGCACTGAATTGCGATACAGTAATATACTTCGTTCACAATTAAAGAAAAACCTAAAAGTCTTGGATCTGATCATATACGTTAGAGTTGACATTCGAAATTAAAAGAGTTCTTTAGAGTTATATTACTTTTATCAGTTTTTGTTGAATACTTCAGGAAAATATTATTTAAAAACTTTTAAAAACTATGTCACCTTTGGCTGACCTATAACGGTGAATCAGAAATAAGTTGAACTTCGTGAAAAAAATCTCTACAACTCTGGATAATATACAACCGACTCCTAAGGTTAACGCTTTAGCCAGTAGGTAGTACATGAACTTTATCTATTGAATTAAGCTAGTTTTAGACACCATAAAGTTGGTTGCTAAACAGCGACGAATAATTATAAATATTTCAGTTATTTACGTGGTCAATTGTTCTCTATATAACTCAAAGTTATACCTCCTTCCCTGACATTTGGTTTTTATGGATTCGTATCTCGTCTGAAACATTAGTACCCAGAAGATCTCAGATGAATCTTACTGATAACATGAAACCTTGATCTAAGTTTTCCTACCCTTGTTTATCAATAACCTTGAAGTTTACTCAACACACTTAACTTGATAAAATGTTGTTGGAATTATCCTATCAAATGACTATACTAATTGGATAGACAATATTGTTGCACTTAATGCAGTTTGCGTCAAAATATCGATGGATGAACAAAGAAGTGAAAAACAACCCAATAAATTCCAATATAATAGAAAGTGGCTTTGTTTAGATGATATATACAATACTATATAATTTACTGAAGAGCAAACGTGAACTCACGTCATGTTTGCATTTTTATCTTAATGACATGATCTTAAGTAAATAAAGAACTTATAATATGGATATAGTTCATAATAACATATAGAGTGGTCCTAATACACGTTTATTTTAGTATGATCAGTTCGATTACCATTTCGGTTCGTCCGTAGGCCATATAATCAGATCACTAGTGGCTAACTTCAGTGTGTTCCTAAATCTCTAGTGAGAAGTCATGACTGATGGAGTTCAGATTTGCTGAGAGTGAGATAGTTACCACCGATAACAATCGATGATTATAGCACGATATTGTAAATTGCTGAAAATTGGAATCCTATCACTAAATGCCAGCCCAGTGGTGCATAGAGTAAGGAGTTCGATAATCTGAAGTCCCTGGGACGGAATTCAGGGTGCACACTGCTGAGGAGTCCCACCCTACGACGAAACCGCTGTTTAGTGCTCCTTGGGTTTTAATAGTACCATACCAACATAAATCTGTAACAAATTCTATCGACTGAAATTCAACTGAGTGATTAAATTTATGTTACCTTATCAGAGTTTCTTTTCAATTGGAAATCACAGTAATTGTTAGTAATAAACAATTGTACACTGTTTCATATTTTAAATTATTTACCTAATTGTTTTCTAAATAATGTGTATTTATTAGTGAATGACCTTTATTGTCAGTTTAAAGTGTATTCTATTGAATTGTAAAAAGGTGTTTAACTATCACCAAGGTATTTCTAATAATTTCTGTGCACCGTTAATAATGAATTAATGGTTGAATGTAAAAAACACATTACATACCTTCAGACAAATTATATGTGGTTAAGTATATATGACCAAAAAGAAATACTGAACAATTTGTGTTAAATTCCTAATACCTAATTTTTAAATAGCTTTATCATAAAATAAGTGTTAGATGAATCAAAAGTGATTAAATAAAACTGATCTTTGAATAAAATAGATTAAAGCCAAGCAAATTAATTCCATGAAGTTCGTTTGGTCCTGTTCAGGAGTCGTTAGCTAGATGCACCATGATCTTAGTGTTCATGTTTATACTTTGAGTTGAATTAAGTTTGTTAGCTTCAAACGTCACTAATCTAACGAATCTAGACAACAACATTTAAGCTATAAGTTTGCATATATAGTTTATAAATGCCTGTTTCTTCTCGATATTTGTGTTAAAGACAGTATTTGATCAGTCTTGGTTGCTATGAGTGCATTCTAAACAGACTGCTTGGATATAGTGTTATGTGATAAATATGATTACGTTTTCATTGTGGCTGATAAGTAAAATTCAGAAAATGCGTTTTACCCAATCTTGAACTAGACTTGTGACCTGACCTTCCAAAGTTACTTAAACGTCATAATATGAGATTTAACCCTCTCACATTACCTTGTATATCTATTATTTACCAACGATTCTTTCAACTAATGTACTGTCACTAATAAAAGAAGATATCATTACAAATTGAGATCAGTTGGAAGGCCAGCATAAACTTAGAATCTTTAACAGGTATTTCCTATTTGGACTACACAAGAATTCATATACTCGATCCTACATGATCTGAATCATACAGGATTTACAACTCTTCCATCTGTGTCCTTCTGATTTGTCTAAAAATAAACTAAGGGTAATAATGAAAATACTTCTTTTATCTAGATTAGTAAAGGCGTTAAACATATTATTAAAGTATAGTGCAATATAGGTCTTTGTAAAGGGCTAGAATGCACTTAATACTGTTAACATGATAGCACTATAGTCAGAAGAAATCAAATTATACCATGTTCTACTAATGATTGTTGAAAGTTAAGACTAACTACCTAAAAACTGATAAGCAAAAATGAAGTGGTGAACAAAATATCTATATATGCATCATACCTAAATGCTTGAACTGTCTATTGAGAACATAAGTACAAGCGCTGCTAATTCCGGATTTTCTGTAGGAGAAATAATATATGCATATGTAACTTACTATGGCTTGTCTCTGCCAGTGGTTAATGTTCAGAACTTCAAATAATCAGTCTTTGTCACTGTATACACATTTTGACTTAAGTGTTTTTATTAAGTTTTAAGTCACAAGTTTGGATGAATGAACCAAAGTATCGTATTTAATTAGATAAGCGCTAAATTAGTTTAAGCTAAGACAAAAATTATCTTCATCATTTATGAGACCACTATACAGTAGAATACAAGCTCGTATTTAATTTATTACGCATAAAATTGTAATTTTCTATAACATTCTGTTAGGCATGGAATTCAAATAGTGGATGATTATCAGGAAAGTAATGTCTCGTTTCAGAAATTGTAGTTTAACAAAATCAGTCAGAAGCAAGTTGTCAACTAGTGACAATAGAACAAACTGGCAGGTATTTGTTTAATGTCTAGATTTTCATATTTTTGACAAACGTAACTATAGTGGGACTAAATGTTTGCTATTTTGAATATGAGGAGTTCACACTTTAGGTTCAAACAGTTCATTTATTTATCGATCACTACTTTAAACAAAACATGGACTAGTATCAATACTTTTCTGAGTTTATTATTAATGATTTCATCCAAAGTGAGTGTGATAATAATAGTATTGGACAAAATGACGCAATACCAGTGAAGTCATTGCTCATTTATGAATTCACAAATGCATCCAAATATAAGTTCATTAATTAGTACTGTGTAAATGGCGTAATGTGTAAGTAAGTAAACATCATTTTTAAAATAACAGATGATCAGTTCAAAAAATCTTGTGACTGAAACTCCAAAATAAGGTCGGTCTGTCGAAAACCTTCACATGGAAATGATCCAGCATAGTTAATTAACACTGTTAAAAACACAATCATTACTCTTATGTCATGTCGTCATGTGATTCGTTGAGCTTAACTCACTTTCAGTCATAATGATGTTTTTGGCTTTTGTTTCTTTCTTTTCAATCTTCATAGGCAAAATCAATTAATTCGCCCTCACTATCCACGTGATTTGTATACAAGTGGGTTTAAATAATACTAAAAACCGTATTAGAACATATCTGATCTGGTTGATATTTAGATACATCATTTATATTTCTAAAATTATAGATTTTATAATAAACTGTTAATAGTACTGAATATAGCCAAAGAAGAATTGTGCCAAGTGTTATCTCGTTCATTCTATAATACTGATCCAGTTAAAAATTATAAAGTAAACAGCATAAAACGATATACCTATTTTAAATGATTTATAGAAAAAAGGCTCATGCCTATTGTTCACCGACACTACTAAATAGGATATTTCTGCATATATTTACTCTTTCGTGATCTGTATTTGAATATTATGATCAAATACAACGTCATTTTACAACAGGTAAACAAACTGCAGAGAACAGAATATATTATTAAGACCTTATTACACGTTTTCTAAAGACACACGAATCACTGAAAACTAAACCTTTAAAATGGATGCAGATTTCTGCATCTGTACAAGCACTATACGTCTCTTAGTTTAAGTATTATACTTCCAAGAGTCCGTTCTTTAGAAATACTAAATAGCCAGTATGTGATGATATATTTGTTGGAAAATGCAACATGTTGTACCAGTTGTGGTAATAATTAAATAATTAGTTTACCAATAATGCGGCTAAGAATGGTCATTGATTTGCATATATATATATATATACGTGAAAATTTTCTTACGGTGTTAGGTAATTTACTACATACAAAATGCTAAATAATACTTAACTCTTTGATAATTTAACCACTTAAATGTTTAGTTACCAGTAAGTTTAACACATTGTAATTTTTGCAATATATACGTGTATAAATATTAGCCATGTTATCATGTGACCACCGTACTGTACAACCATTGTTATCTGACTTATTCTTAATGTGCTTAGTGCATAACAAATAATAGTTTCTACTAAAATATACAACAAATAGTGATTTCTTAAACCACAAACTTATGATTCATAAAATCTTACATTTCGTAATATTCTTTTTCAAAATTAAAAGAAAGTTAACAATTGATTTATTCCAGTAAGTGTTTCAGTAGAGGATAAAGCTTTCTTATATGACATATAACTATTAACTAGTTACAACATAAGTTGCGGTTATCTCGTTTATTCTAAATACTATATTGAATGTACCATTCGTCGCGTTCAGACTAGTGAAAGGCCTGAAGAAGGCCCTAAATTTTTATTTTTTTACCCAGCATAGTGTAAAATTGTCAAAAACAGTTTGCAGTGCTAAAATGCATGCAGCTGTTAAACTGAATATTTCGTCTAAAGTTTGCTATTTCTGAAAGATTCCAAGAACATAAAAAAACCAGATTAATGTCACAGATTCACGTTGTCATAGTCTTCTTGTTCAGAAAAATTCTTTACCATAGTATCCACTAACAGTACTCGATTGTTAAACAAAACTAGTCCATTTTAAAGTACACAGTAACTTATATGCAATCATTGAACTACCTTTAATGTGTATACTATGTATTTAGTCGTTCGGGTAAGTAAATCAACAAAAAAACGCAATATATTTTATGAAAAAACCTTGGAAACTATAACCAAACAACTTATAATATAGGTGATGCAACTATCCGCAATAATTAACCTGAAGTTAAAAGTAGAAGTTGTATAACCTGAAAGTAAATATAACTGGTTACTCATCATTTTTACTTCATTCATTTGTTAAAAAACTGGAGTAATACGCATTCAGTAAGATTTTTCTTACTTACTTGCTATGTTTTTAGATACATTAATCCTGGTTGTCCGGAAAATTGATAAGTAAACTAATATTACCAAGAACACTCAAATGTAATTAGAGATGTGCTTTCTTATTGGCATAGATTAAATTTAAAAAACGTTACTCTTGTTTAAATAAAATCTATTTTTCCTTAGCTTTTACAATTAAAAATGTTTTTTTTCTAATTTATCAAACGTAAAAAAATTTACCAATGAGATCCTTTAAAGTATGTTGACTAACTTTTTCTGTTTACCATTATTTGCTAACATTTTCTTTCTAGGTTCAAAAACATCAAATTTTAAAATGCAAGCTAACAGCACAAAAGGTTGACATAGACTTTAGTATTGGTCTAAAAAGAATCTAGCCCCGTTTTGTCTCTAGTTATTTCCCTTTAGAACTCTGCAAACAATTATTATTTCAATTTAAGAAAATTTCAACCAAGAACTAGATTGTATTAATACAAAGTGTGCACATAATAATAGCTATGAAAAACAGCAATCCAGAACATTTGTAGTCTGTAGACTGTATAAAAACTATATTTTTCATCAGACACTAACAAACTGACGACTTCGGTCGAATTAAACGTTAGTTGACGATTTACAGACAAATACAGTAATTTGGCAACGACAAAAGTCAAAATTTTTGTAAAAACACCTTTACTGTTAGTAAGTTTTATCTAGTGTGTTTTAAACTAAATAAAATAGACATTTTAAGGTAAGGCGTTTAGTGAAAACAGTGTTTGACACACATTACAAACAGAAAAATTTGATATTAGTTTGCTTGACAGCCCTTACATCATGACATAACCTTGCTGGTAGCAGTAAATGTATTAGTTTTTCTAAGTAAATTCCGAGATTACCAATGGAATTTTATGTAATATCAATTTTGCATATCTAAATAAATTTATGTAGTTAACTAAATGGAAACCTACATTTTTAAAGTTTTACCGTCATTAGATTAAAATGAGTCAAGTTGAGATTAAAAATGGGTCACACATTGTATTACTTACTTGCAGCGTTTAATGCATTTATCGTCTACATCCGATATATAAAGTGCACAAACCCCGCCATTCAAGCACGGCAGACCTTCGTCCTTGCATAGGACCGAACCCTTACTAAAAGAAAGTGTCTTAAAAGCATTTCAAGCTTACTCATCGCAACCTATGTCAGCGAATAATGTTTCTGAAAAAAATTTTCTGCATTGTTTTTCAAGAGATATCACTGGTAACATACTCATTTAGGTGTTGTTTTGATGTTGACGAACCCATACAACAATAGTTTTGTTTATCCTTGTTCACTGTATGTGACTAGGCTCGCTAGCCCTCATTTGAGTGTGACGATTAAAAGTGACAAAATGACGACATTTTATATGTGGTACGCTTATATTGATGACCCGGTGAACAAGACGGTGATAGAATAAAACAAATTGTCTATGAGTTTAATTCTCAAAAATGAGTACGCTAAAGCCTTTTTTGCTGATAAACGTTTTTGTGTTACCAATCAACATCCTTGTGTAGACAAAATTAAAGTCAAGATATTTATTTATCTTGACTTTACTTTTATGAGCTCTATGTATTCGCCAGAATGTTTCACTTGTTAATCCAAGATATTTGCCTAAAACTTTTGCTAACACTTTGACGGTTTATGTTGGATACATATGTTTAGGTGACGTGGTGATCTGTCCTTTGTTAGTTATTCATATGTATTTATCAGGAGTGCTATGACGTAATTTCCGCATTTAGTGTATAGTGTGCACTAATTTCCGCATGTTTTGACTCGTTTCTTTATAAATTTATGATTGCTTTCTTTTAGTCATGCTACCTTGATTTCTTTTCGAAAAATTAAGAACAGAAGGGCTTCCCGGTGAATAACTTAGAAAAGTCCACTCATCACATATCCATCTCGCATTTTCATAAGTTTCACAACACAGTTAAAAGAACTAAACTTAATAATAATCCCCTTAAGTGAGAGGAGTCATATATTACTATTAATTCATATGAAATTTTACGCACTAGAGCACTAGTAAAAGTTGTTAGTATTGTCATATATTACGTATGAAAGATATCCTGCTAAACCACTCAATGTAAAATTGAATACCTGTAGAAGTTTAGGAAAAACAAGTCATTAGAGTAAAATCGGTCCAGTGAGCAAAAAATCGACTGAATCTAATTTTAATAAGCACTTTTAAAGAATCGAAAATACCTAATCAGTGTATGCAGGCTTAACAGTAATTCACAAATTGACTTCTTCCCCAGACACTAAAATAAGTGCCGCCTATGTCTGTTCTTTCCAGATCGTACTCAAACCTTTTTGATTCCACCTAAATCAACACTTAAGCGACTTCCAGAAGTAATATTAAATCCAACCTGTACTAGAAGTAAACAGTATGATATGTCTTGCGCTTAAGCTATACCCAGATGGACTGACTGAGACACTAACTCGCGAACTTATCTACGATTAGCAGGTACCTACAAACGTCGACCAACAACTCGACAACCGATTGATATCTCAAAGCCAAGTCGAGATGACGCGAACGCAGTACCAAGAAAACTCAACTCTATTTTTTTCACTGCTATATATATATTTACAATACCGACCTTGCAATGATTACAAAAAAAAATCACATTAAAAGTCACAACGACCACTCAGAAATAGCAAGGTTACTTCGAAAAGAATTGACGGTTATACTGGTTATTAGTCACTTTACAATTCATAAGAATAGCAAAAAAGGAACATTTACAGAAATACTAACTGGTTCCGTCTCTTCTTAGAACAATTGCAACATTCAATATCAATACCATGAACGTCCTCTTATCAAACAGTCGACAACTTTGACGACGTGATTCATAATACAGAATCTCCTACAGAAGGAGCCACCATCACCATATTCACCTATTGGAACATACTCTATCTAAGTGCTCTGGTGAAAACTGTGTAACTGTGACTTTCACAATTAAATGTTGTCAAATGTACTCTAGAAATCCATCTGGAATCCCCCAAGAGTTGCTGCCGGTCCCAAACCCGAATAAAGGAGGAGAGTTTGGCATGGGGTTAGCAACCCCATTCCATAAAAAGCAACCTTAAAAAAACAACGCTAACCAGAAACAAACATTTTAATCATTTAAACTCTGTCCGGCGAGTTGGAAGATCTTCATTTTGAAGAGTTATGACGCTTGATGGCGGAAGCTGAGCTTCATCCGAAGTTAATGGTACAATCTGACAACCACAGCAACAATTAATATGGGAGCATGGAGTGTTCGCACGATGTGAGAAACAGAGAGAGGCGTCCCAATAGCTGAAATAATGAAGAGATAGGGCCTGAAGATACTTGATATAATTGAGACCTATTGGTTAGAAGCTGGACAGAAAAGATTGTCCTCAGGAAAAATGCCTTTATACTCCGGTCACGAAGAAGAAGACGCCTCGCACGTACAATGAGTAGTATTAATACTGTTCCAAGAAGCATAGAAGGCACTTATAGAATAGGAACCGCATGAACATCGAATCATTAAATCATTCTTCAAGACAATGAGGATGGGGATTACGATGTTATCTAGTGATATGCACCCTCCAACGACAGCCACGAAGACGAAAAAGACCAGGTCTATGCAAACCTACAGTCAATCATCGACAAAAGCTCAGCAATGGACCTGACCGTTCTGATGGGAGACCTATAGGCCAGAGTTTGAATGGACAACACTGGATATTAAGACATCATGGGACGACATGGACTGGGAGGAAGAAACAAGAACAGTGAATTGTCTGTAAATTTATGTACCTTTAACAAAATGATTACTGGTGGCACGATATTCTCTCACAAACGTATACACAAAGTTACGTGGGTTTTACTGGACCACATTATGGAGAACCAAATCGATCATATCTGCACTGGTAAAAGTTTAGAAGGACTATAGGAGAGGTAGGAGAAAGGAGACGACATAGCTTCAGATTACCACCTGGTAGGGGCTAAAATGAGAAGGAAGCTAAAAAATTACTGGACAATTGGAGCAGCAGTAATACAAAAGTTTAATACAACCCTTCTTCGAGAACAGCTGAAAAAAGATCAACGAAACAATAACTTCAAAATAACAGGAGGCTTTAGGTCGCAGAAAACGCCACTATAAGGAATGGATCTCTGTTAGTGCTCCGGATAAGGTGGAAGAAAGGAGGACCGAGAAGACAGCAATAAGTGACATCCGAGCAAGAACAGAGAGAGCCCAGGTACAGGCCGAATACACAGATGAAAACAAGAAGTGAAGAGGAGCATTAGGTTGGGTAAGCGTAAATATGTGGAAGACCTAGCAAAGACATCAGATAAAGTTGGAGGATAAGAAAACATGAGGCACTAATACAACAAAACGAAAGGGTTAGGTAGGAAATTCAGTAAGCCAGAACAACCAATTGAGAAAAAGGATGGCTAACTGATCAATGAGACGCAGAAACAACAAGATAGGTGGGTAGAACACTTCAAAGAACTCTTAAATAAACCAGTCCCATTGAACCCACTACTCATTGAAGCAACATCCACGGATTTCCCCATAAACACCGACCCACCAACAGTCGAAGAAATCAAAATGGCTATCTGACAAATCAAGAGTGGCAAATCAGCAGGGTAAGACAACATACCAGAGGAGGCACTGAAGTCAGATATAGGAGCAAGTGCAAAGATACCCCACACTTCAGAAAAATTTAAGAGGAAGAATAAATGCCAACAGACTGGAAGAAAGGGTGTCTCATCAAGATACCAAAGAAAGGGGATCGTAGAGTTATGTTTTTGATACGGTTGGCCCTGTCGCTAGAATGTCATATTTGAAATATATTCGCCACAGTTACAATCATATGGAAAACATAGTATGTGAATTTGGCCGCTGACAATCAATGCTCGTATGCATCTGTCCCCAAGCCGGGAATAAGGAACACAAGATGAATGAGCCAGACAGGCAGAAATCATATTGTATTCCAAACACTCCTTTATATATGCACAAAGTCAGACCACACAACACAGCAATAGGGAGTATAACACCTATACATAACGGAAACAATAATGACTAAGGAATAAGGGAACAGGTACATGATTAATTAATCATATTTCCATAATAACAAATGATGTGACAACAGTTCATGAGTTCAATGGTAGGTTAAGGTGTCGGAAACATGACAATAAACGAAATAAGATAGTCGATTTACACAAGCTCAAAATAAATATACATGAGTCTATAATCGTTTACAGGCATTATCAGATTGATGTAGTTATATTAACACAAAGGATTTTGATAGTTATTGACATTATATGAAGACATTAATTGAATGCAAGGTCAACGACATCAAGGTTCATAGTACTAGGGTGCCAGATTTACGCGTTGTAGTGTAGTGCATTTTTGACAAACAAGCTCGTGATTTTCCTCTTTGGCGCTGCGATTCCAAGAGCCGGCTGGGAGTGAACGGAGTGGACTATACAGCATATCCAGATACGAGGTAAGGTGAACAATATTTAGAACTTGGGTAAGGACTCTAATCGAACACAAATATGGGGGATATTCTTCCGTAGTGGGGGAATCTGCACGGGTTGATTCGAACAGTGAGTTATTGATGCATTAAGTATATTGTTAAGCAGCGTTTGCAGTAAGTTTTTGTAATGGAGACCCATTACTTATGAGAGCAGTCCATAAGCTCAGGGAGAAGATGATATAGAGGAACACACGAAATGGAGGATATAAAAACAAGTAAAGTTAGCTCGTATTTGTAAAACGAATAGTTTTAAACCAGATTATTCTTTCTTTTTGTAATTTTTCCTACTAAACGTTCATCCTTAGATTGTTCAAAGATTTAGAACACTATGAGCCATCATTGATTCCTTTGGGGTTGTGCTAAGTCGTGGAGTACTTGGTACAGAATTTAGACATATTGTTCTAAGTACTGCTCGTGGTATCTAGTATACATACTCGTATTACACATTGAATGGGCTGAGCACTTCGCAAGTTATGTTAGAATTTGAATAGATCGGTAGTTTGTTCGGTGCCTTGGAGTCACTAGATAGTTGCTTTATCGCTCGTGCAAAGTAATCAATGCTATCTAACGCATGGATTTCTTCTGGTAAACTGTTATATCTGAACGCACCGGGGCGGCCGATTATTATCGATTTTATTATCTGCCGAGCTATCGCCTATTGATAACACCCAGCCTTGCCTTAGTCTATTGCACAGACACAAGATCCAACCGATTATCAAGAAGCCCACTTGTTACTCACACGAGTATATTAAACCAATAATACACAATATATATATATATATATATATACATAAAGCCTGACCAATGTCATCTGTCAGACACACCATATTAGCCAATCACATGTCTCTGCTCAGACATGTCATAAACTATTCTAAATGCCAGCGAATTTGTGCACAAAAAAATTAGATCGTATTCTAGTCTTACAATGTTCCACCCACACTGTACCTGTATGGTTTCTGAGGTTGTAATTAGGTTCATCGATACTTCTTAATATATGGTCGGGGAGTATGCGTACCCGAAAAGATAGTCAACATCATACGGGATTCTTACGACAGACTACGCTGTAAAATCGTGCAAGGAAGTCAGCTCACTGATTCATTTGAATTGAAGACCGGTATTAGACAAGGCTGCTTACTTTCACCCTTTCTCTTTCTGTTGGTGGTTGACTGGATCATGAAAACCGTAACCTCTCAACGCAATCTCAGAATACAGTGGACAACATGGATGCAACCAGATGCCTTGGACTTTGCCGATGACCTGGCTTCTCTCTCCCACACACATCAACAAATTCAGGTGAAGACGGACAGTGTAGCAGCAGCTTCTACAGTAACAGGCCTCAACATGCACAAAATGAAAAGCAGGATCCTTTGATACAAAACAATGAGCACTAACCCAATCACACTTGACGGAGAATCTTCGAAAGATGTAGGAACCTCTACATACCTGGGCATCATCATTCATAAACAAGGAGGGTCTGATGCTAATGTAAAGGCGCGGATTAGCGAGGCAAGAGCAGCATTTCTACAGTTGGAAAACATATGGGATTCAAAAAGGCTGTCAACTAGCATCAAAGTCAAAATTTACGGTACAGATATGAAGACAGTTCTATTGTATGGAACTGAAGCATGATGAGCTACGAAACGCATCATCCAAAAGATACGGTTTGTTTATAAACAACTGTCTGAGTAAGATACTTCAGATCCGTTGGCCAGATACCATCAATAACAGTCTTTTATGGTAGAGAACAATCCAACTTCCAGCCGAGGAAGAAATTTGGAAAAGATGTTGGAGATAGATTAGACACACATTAAGGAAATCACCAAACTGCATCATGGGACAAACACTAACTTGGAATCCTCAAGACCAAAGGGAAAGAGGAAGACCCAATGCATGGAGAATCGGAGACAGACATGAAGAGAACGAATAGCATTTTCGAGGAACTGGAAAGGGAAACCCAGGACAGAGATGGTTGGAGAATGCTGGTTGTCAGTCTATGCTCCACATGAGGTAACAGGCATTGATTGATTAAAATGTACTCTGCAGTATGACTCACATTAGTGTGATGAAATTCTACAAGTCAAGATTACAAAAATCAGTACGACCCCTTTCGCTTGACTTAGTGAATAATTGTGTATTTGAGGATTTTCAATCCCCAACAGTAATATTTAAGATTAATTTCCCTCCATATATTCAATGTTTTTGAGTATTAATCAACTTATATCTGAATGGCAGCTTCTATGTTTTCTGGCTGGATACTGATTAGTTAACCACGTAACTCAAAGTCATTTTAAGGACCAACAAATTTTGTTAACAAATTATACCTTAACCCTTTAGACGGCGATAACTTATCTATCCGTTTGCTTTTTCTTCAATAGTGTAACAGAATCCTAGCTGTTGCATGATCACTGGAAAAATAAGTGCGAATACGCTAAATTTTGCATTTGCAGCTAACCAGTGCTACTAAATAAATGGAGGAGATACTGCAGATAGTGGACAAGAATATTCGCCAACGATCTTTGATTACTCTGGCTGAATGCCTGGGTTCTTAGAGGATTTTACAATATTTGGCGTAGTAAGAAGTCATGTGATATATGGATTGGTTTCAACTCCTTGCGTCAATCCAATTATAAAAAAATGGGTAAAGATTACAGTATTTGAAGTTATTGCTGTTCAACTAACCCTTGCAATCATTTAGTGACATTTTTCTGTGCACGGTACGTTTAGATGTTGCACAAGTCACTGAGATACATATCCTGAAGATATACGTACACATAAACAGCACATTATTATACGCACTATTTACGGTTCGAGACGAGAATCATGTAATATTACAAACTGGCAAATCTCGTTCATCATAATGGATCAAACTATGACAATTGACAGAATTCCCCGACAGTTTACTTTAGATTTATACATACAACTGCTATTATTGTGTCAAAATAACGTTATCAATAGTCGATAAATAATTTCTAGTAGTTTTATAGGGACCAAGTTTTTGCATACTTCATCTGTTAGTCAGACTATGTGATCAATTTTCTCACTACAACCAAAGTACAATGGCTCTCCTGTAAAACAGAAATCCTTTCCTAATTGATAAGGAATGGATCTATTCAAGACCGAAGAATTTGAAAAGGAACATTTAATACATGAATACACCTAAACATAAAAAAAGACTTATTCCATTACAAATTGATATAACCAGGAGATTTATGGAAGACCACGAAAGTTTTAATAGCTATTTACTCGTGGTCTAGAAGATGTTAAAGCTTCCTACAGACTTCTCCGGCCAATGCGATAAATTTAGCATAATTAAGCTGATGTTAGTTCATAATAAAAAGCCATGTTCGAAATACACATCTTTAGAATCTACCAATTAACCGGATTCTAGCACACTGTTCAGTAACAAATAGACTCTAGACAGATTCCTTAGTGTTCCAATTGAAAACTGTTTCTCGTGTGGAAGATATCCATTGATGACAAAAATGATGATCCATATTCTTAATTGAGTTACGTCGGAAAGAGACAAACCATCTGATCCCTCCAACAAGTCAATTTTATGTGGAAATTAGACTAATTGTAATGTGGGTGAATTTTAAAGCCGAAGTAAATGATACCATCAAAGAGAAAACATCCTTCGTTTTCACAATAGTATATTTGTAGCATTCCAATGACTGCGAATTTGGATTACCTACACTTTGTTGCTTAGTGTCTGTTGTTCCTCGTATAAATAACTAAACCATTGGCACAAGTATGGAGTAATACAGTGAATTGAACTTTCACAAATTGTTTTCTTTACTCCTCCTTAGTATATGCAATGGGTAACAATAATTCCCTTTCAAATGGAAACTAAACACATTACAGTCAATGTTATCGCAAAAGAAAATTAACCCACAACACAATCATTCTTTGTGCTTATTACTCTGTCAGTCAGTATGCTTATAATAGATATATAATAGATAGATAGATAGATAGATAGATAGATAGTCTCAATGACGAACATCCATATTCTTGTTTTAGAAACATACGAGGTTCGATTTCCTCGAAAAAACGACACTCTACTACGTAGGAAAAAAGATATGCTAAACATGTGAACTCATGACTGCAACTAACTAATGCACCAAGTGTATGCAAGTGAACTCCGCCTGGAACCCTCTAGAGGTTACTGCCGGTCCCATGCCCGGATGAAGGGGGAGGGTTGGGCATGGGGTTAGCAGCCCTATCCCGTAAAAACAACAACCCTGCTGAAACGTGCAAATCAGAAAAACCATTTAAGTCCTCTAAACTCTGCCTCGGCAGTTGGAAGGTCTTCACTTCTAAGAGTCATGACGCCTTGTGATGAAAGCCGAGCTTCTTCGGAGATCGCGAAGCTGACTCCTCTTCTGACAACTGGAGCAACAATTAATCTAGGTGACCGACCTTAGACAGTTGTCCCCTGGGCACTACGGTTACATTCTCTCATCATCAAGACCTCTCCTAATCGACTTTCATTTTCAGACATCTCAAGAAGAACACTTCCACGACGTGGGCAACTGGGAAGTGATAACCGCCCTCATAACTCTAACAGCACTCGAGATCACATTGTTCGCTACCAAACACGTTCCCCTTTTCTGGTTTTTACTACTTGCACTTCACCTACTGCATCTCGATGTATGCTGTGTCTCCGAAACACGCATACAGCACCCCAGCATGGTTATCCATTTGACCTCACCTAATCAATGCAGCCAAACAGCACAATTTAGCTCAATGCACTACTGTGGTACTTCTATTAATAATATCATTTCAGGCCACCAACTAGATATTAACAGTTGGCCATGGATACCAAAACCATACCTATAAGACGGTATCTCTACATTCCTGTATGAATTTCAACATGAACAATACCTCAAGTAAACAACTCGTATTAGAGGGTTATTAAATTTCAATCCATTTTGCTGAAAGTTACTGGACTTGAGTGATAAGAAACAAGCAGTAAGAAAGCAGTCGACTAACAGTTTGCGTAACCTACTAAGACTGGTTTCCTTATTATCTTTAAACAGTACTCGGGTATCACAATTTTAATACATAAGTATACGATCAAATCATGAATTTAACTCAACTGCTATAGTCAAAATAAAACAGATTTTAACATGAATTAATAGTCACTGAAGGAATAATGACATGGCCAAAAAACAATAGTACGGACCGTGTATCCTGTATCGTAAAAAGTTCGTTGCCATCGATTCAAACTGAGCTTTGAAACTATGATTATAACTCTTTAACCCGAAAGGTTTTATCTTAAAAGTATGTGCAAAGTGAAATGTTTGAGTATAGGATGAAATGACTATCTACTACTTTATGGTACACAAAAGTCTATGTAATCTTTATTCATAAGGCAGGCTATATTTAAATAAATAAAAACAAGTTTATTCAAAAATGCAGTTTTTCGACACACAAGTATCCCATAGAAAACATTCCTGTCCTATTAAACAGAAGGAGTGTTGTACAAAACTCAACAAAAGAATAATTCCAAGTCATTTAATAAGAACTAAAATGAACCGGATTTAGTTGGGCCTGCGTAAACCTTACATAAGCAAACGTCTATTACATCAGGGAAATTAACAATTAGATATGCAGAATATCAGTGAACAAGCAAGTAGTAGAAGTGATTTAAACTTTATTTAGTATATTTCTGCATTTTCGTAATAAACTGTCTAGCCGCATGGACAAAATTAAAACTGCTAAAATAATTCAACTGGAGAAAACATTGAAATATCAGAGGCAAGATTCAGCTATTAGTGATCAATAACAGAATATTAATGTCACCAATCAACAAAAAGTAGTTTCCTGCTTAACATATAACGTAACAAATGTTATGATAAAACCTATTTAATACAAGTGATTAATAAAAATGGGACATCTTATCATTCTCCACGTTAACATATCCACAAAAAGGTCTCCAAATTCCTAGAAATGTTCGCCGGGACTTAGTATAAACCAACGAAGTCGCCGATTGTTAGCATGAGCTGTGTTGGCACGTGTATACTACCTGATTGGGGTCTATGGGATTAGTTGGAGACGTTACGTGATATAAGACGGCCAAAATGAAGCTGACGCATTAATATTTCACTTTCCTTAAATTATAGCCTATGTCCACTATTTTTCAGGACCATTGATGTTACTATTAGTTTAGTATTCATCTTGCTATGCAGAATGTGGCAACTTGGTCAATGCACGTATGTACAAGGTTCTAGATTGCACAACTATATTTCTCCTGTGATTTATGTTTGATAGCGTGAATACGTTGTCTCTAATCCTAACTGACAAACATAGAAACATATTTCCATTAAGTTAATAAGAACGAGAAGTATATTCTCCACTAAATTCTACTTATCATTAACTGATTTATGACCAAGCATAAAATATTTCTCAATAAATAGCAGAACCATGTGACAAAAATCTACTTCTAAGGTTGAATTCGGGAGTTTCGGAGATTGTTGAACATTGATTCGATATCACGTATTGGTCTGAATTAGACAACTATTGATCGCCAGGAAGCAACAGGCAGATATTTCGTCCTAGTAGGAAACTCTTCAGCAACGTGCACCTACGACCTCATCAGGGATCGAAGCCAGGACATTCTGGCTCCACAGCAAACACTTTACCACAAGACCAATGAGCCGACTACCAACGGTTAATTTTTTCTAACTCAGTCAATTCGTGTGACCTCGTCCACTGTCATCGGTGGGTTATTTGCCTGACACTCGACAGGGTGGAACAAAATATTAAAATTACGAAAGATTAGCTCTCCATTTACTTAATACACTTCTACTTACAAATCCTATGATTATACACTGTCATCTTGACAATTTGAGTAGGTGAGGTGTCCATCTGACAGTGTGCCAATATCTAGTAAAGCAGCTGACGCTATTAATTAATGACTGCAGGAAATGACCCATATTACTAGAGGAGAGACGTAGAATGTACATATTCGGCCTATCGGGCCAACGTGTGGTGAACAAGAGGTGAAGAGTAGCAGGACTAATGTAATAGCAGATGGAAAATTGGGGGAATGTATTGACAGCACGGTTGGCTGCTTGACTTAGTGCCCGAGTAATAACTACTCACATCACCAAATTATTGATGAAAAGTTCCTAATGAAAGAATATCAGGAAGTAAAATACGAGCAATTTTATATAACAAAATCACACATACATGAAATACTTAAGACAAAATAAATGAAACCTAATTACAGTATTAATGATAGAGAGATAAATCCTTTAGGCTATTCAGAAGCCTATGAAATTAAGGCCTTACTTGTTGCCAGGCACACAACTTTTCTCACAAAATATCATGGGATCCTTCCTAAACAAACTTTCCTGTAGTTGTGCTGTTTTTTAAATTCCTTTCTCTCCTTACTGGTTTTGAGTATTTAACCGTGGATAGTTACTGAGTGCTGACTGGCACTTGACTAGTGTTTTTGTCCGCTACATAGGTTATTCTTTTGCTAAAATCTGATGTTTTAAAAAGTGAGTTGCCTAACTTTCGCTGTAACAACAGGATGTGTATTTAAGGTTGAAATACTTTCTGAACTCTATTCTGTTGAATCCGTGGACACATAGAAATCATGAAGTTTATTTTTCACACTGTCTGAAAATGCTCCTTTAGAAGATTGTTTGACATTTTCTCCCACCATGTACCTGTTTCTTTTTTTAGCACACAATACATCAGTTGCATGACTAACTGTTTCAATAATTTGTGACCCTAATTCCGGATTTAATTGTTTTAACAAAATGTTACTACAATATTACTATGAAGCTTCACTGAGATTTAAAAAACATTACACTTGGACAAAAGTGAATGGTCTTAGTGATTGTTTACAACTTACATTCCCTTATATGTGTCTTCCACAGCAACACAACCCTATAGTGAATACGTCAAAGAAATGTTCCTTAAGTTGAATTTATGTAAATCATACTTTGTCATCATATTAGTCACTAGCTATTTGATAATAGTGAAGTATTTACACATAATTTTTAAGAATGTTACTTGGAACCAGTGACTGGTGAGTAGTGAAAAGTAATACCTCACTATGACAATATATCGTAACGTTTATGTCTCCCGGAAAAAACGTCTATTATTTAGAGATAGATAATATTACTTCTAAGTGTCAATTCGGTTTCTAAGTTACATATACAGAAATCTGGTTATACTGGTTAATAAACAAAGTGCAAAAGTCAGGTAGTGAAGTTATTCAAAAACATACTATTATGATTTATATTTGATATAACCAACTGACGGCAAATCTACAATTAGTTATTCATAGATAAAACTAAAATACTTTTTCATCCTCACTACCATAACGTTTAATCCAGGCCTCTACAAACGCCTTTTTACGCCTCTCACGTTTCGCGAAATAGTCAGGATATTGTTGCTTTTCTAATGGATGCCAAGTATCGTATAGCTACATTAAAACATATTAAAAAGCAATACTTAAGTTTTTAATTGTTAATAACCACACAACAAACTAGTAATCTAGTATAAACACGTTAGCTGAATAATCAACACCACACATAACTACAAGATTAACAGTAAAAATGTTCACAGTGTACATGTGCTTCACATCAGCTGGTGATCCGAATTCAGTAGGTTAGGTCAGAATAAAAACCGTTTAAGGGAATCTCTCGACTATTAAACAAGAACAGTGACAACCCTCTTTGTAAACTCAACTAGTTCCAACTTCAAACATAGGAAGGGACGTCTCGCCTGTCTATGGCAGGCACTAAATCAATGAAAGCTAGAGATAAATAAGATAATTAACAACTAAGCAGCTGAATTTACATAGAATGACTTGCAATAGGCCGCACCCACACATTCACATTTGTTTGGTGGCTAGGGACACATCACATCTTTAACGCTATTGAGACGACCCACTTACACTATTTCTCTTTATCTTCTAAACAGCCATACTGGTGAAATTACTGTTTGAAACAGTCACTTGCAGTTTGCTGATTTTTCCACACCGCTATTTTAGAAAATATCAAACCGATTAGCTTGATGCAACAGGCAAACCTATTCCTACCAACGTAAATGCGCGAAGCTCACATAAAAACAGTAGGAAAATGAGTTTCTAAGTCTAACTACCTAAGCAAACAGAATGGACTCAGGTTTTAGGAACGTAAAATATGACTGTGAATGCCTGGTTTAACTGTCCGTGATAGACACTTTAACATCAAACAAAACTCACATAATCTTCAAAGGTGGGTTCCCTCTGAAAAGCAGCGCCACCAGGTGAAGTAGGATCTAAGATTGAATAAAAATCAGATGTTAATAATTACATTGGAACTGGAAAGTTAACCGAATCCGATTGAACTCATTCCATCCATCTTCTACGATCTTCCTGGCCTGGATTTCATCTTTTATGTTTCTATTTTCGTCAAAACGTGCTCGCATCAAGACAGCATGATAACGATAATCCAGACTACCGAAATTCTAGTCAACAAATTACAAAATTACATTGTTTTGTGTCTTGATTTTAGATCATTAAGTACCGCTTTATAGAGCTGGCAAACTTTCTGTCCATGTGAAATAAGCCGTGCACGAAGGTGAGGCGGAACTGTCGACACAGACATTCGCAAATGTGTACCGTTTATATCATAACACGCGGATTTAATGTCCAATATCTTTTCGACAATCTACTTTACGGGTCAATACTCTCCGGTTGTAATTGTTTTGTGGATTGATGTCACTTGAAATTGGGTGAATTTGTGACCTAGAGATAAGTTTGTTAGAACCACCAGCTGTAACTATCCTAGACAGTAGGCTGGTTAGTTGCGTTACAGGGATAGACAGATCATAATATAAAGGCGTGGAGATATGGAAATAGTTAGTTAGACGGTTTATGTAATGAGGTGATAAAAATGGTAAGAACGGATTAAAGGAATAAATACGTGAATAATAGTAAAAGATCAATAGATGAGTTAAATAACTTGATGGTAATAGCGTGTGGGACAGTAATAGATGTGCAGTGTGAGAAGTTAATGGAAGATAACTTTTGGCTTGGGTCGAGTCTGAACTGGTTTAACTAGATGCATTACAAGTACAAGTAGGTTTGAATGAAAGTTGAGATCCAGGTTTGTTGAAGCAAGGGAACGTTACCTCGAATTCCTGTGTAAGTTGAAGGGTAGTCATGTAAACCACTTTTAATACTGAGAACCTAACGTTTGCTTATACAGTGCTGCATATTCCCAATACGACTAATTGGAGAGAGTTGATACACCTTGAAATGTTTTTTGTAGATAGTAGAGGGCTCTTCATATGCTCATGATCCGGCGGAACTTGATCAAAAGGGCAGAACAATTCGAAAAAAGCTGACGTCTACATCTATCTATTCGTTTATCACCTGTTGCACCTCATGGAGTATAGGCAAAAGACTTAGATTCTCCAACCAACCACGTCAACTATATTTTTCGGTTTTCAAGTAGGCTGGAAGGTTGACGGTGTTGAATATTCTGTGGTTGAGTTGTTACCCATTTTCTGACGTCCATAACTCAGCATAAGATTAGTCGGCGTGTCTGTGGAACAAAATAATATCCCAAATACGTTCAAAAATATAGAATATTGTCTGTTAACTTATTGTTTACGAATTGTTTATATCTTATTAAAGGCAATAAACTTGAGTTTCTGTTGTAAGCGTTATATTATCAAGTATATTATTTGGTTGGATAACATACTCCTTCAATTACTTTTGCAGTATCTGTTGGTTTGACTAATGAAATAAGAATAACTAGAATGCTGAAGGCTTACCACCGTACCCAAACAGGTAGCTTTAAGTAGATTACCTAACACAAGTTACTCAAAATTGTCATTCGTTTTTATGACGACAAAAATCCGTTACGACAGATGCGTATGACTAATTTGTTGAAGTGGGTTTATGCGCACGAAGCTAAAATAGCAGACGTCAGTGGATGTCTATCTGGTCTATGTATTTATGTTCGATGAACACTCGATATTAGACCAGGATAGAAAAACACGGGCTTATGAATCAACCAGACAGAATCATAATATATTTCAAACATTCCTTTATATATAAACAAACCAGACCACAAAGTCAGCCAATTAAAAAATTTAACATCAATAAGATGCAAGAGAAATAGCGATAGTGAGTTGAGGTAATATATGCACATTCAATTAATTGTACTTCATAAATGGGGAGTGACACACTGACGGTTAACGTGCTAAACGGGAGGATAGAACATAGAGACATAGTAGCTGTATCTTTTGAGTAATGCTCTTTGTAGTTCTACATACAAATTCCAGTCCCATACAATAGAACTAAACATTCTAACTTCTACGTCTCCGTCCATTGCTTCGATTTCTAGATGTTCTTCAGCTGCAGAAACACTAAACATCCTTGTTCTCATATCTACGTCGATTTCGTAATGCAACAGTAATAATAATAAGATCCCCTTTATCCATCACTGATGCTGCACAGGAATGTATGAGTTTCACATCCTCCAGGGTTTCACTGTCAAGTATGGTTTGTCTAGCGTTCGTTTTGTGTCATGCTTTTTTCTATGTGTGTGTGTTCAAACTCTCTACTTATCAGGATGCTTGTCTTTACTTGCATTTGTTGTGTGTGATCGAATAACTTAGTCATCTGCAAAGCCCAGATCACCTAAATGTATCCAAGTCGTCCACCGCATTCTGTGATCCCCTTAAAAAGTTGTGGTCTTCATTATCTAGTCGTTTGTCGGAAAAATCAATCTAGCTTTTTTCAATAGTCGCGCTGAACTTTTGGGTTGCTAATGGGCTGACACTTATGGGAAGATATGTAAGCGCTGACACGATTACCGATGGATTCAATAGAGTTGGTCTATTCGAAAACTCTCCAAATTCATCTACTTATATGTTGTGTTGTTTTTGGGTCTCAGTGATTGGTTTGCCACCTTTGTTCTTGACTGTTCATTTCGACTTACATTATTTTCCAGCTAACTTCTATGCTGTACTATTTAGATTTCTCATGATTCCCTCTCTTAAAGCTTCTTTTGCTGTCACTGCCGGAACTCCCACCTGGTGTCGTTTATCAGTTTTAGCTCTCGACTTAACTTTCTTGCTCGTTTCTGTGTAACCAGCCTGCATTTTGGCTTAGGATAAAAATACATTTAACAGCTAGGTGAGGCGATAGATAGTACTCAATCTTCATAAATCCTGATGAAATAAATTTCACAGATAGATTTCTTGAAGTTGATGAGTTGGATGACACACACAAGAGAGTAAAGATATATTATTTAATTATATTGTGACACTTGACTTTAGCTTATTGGTGATATTGATTTATCATGCCTTTGCTTAACGAAATGGGTCCACAATGATGTCAATAATAAATGATCAAAATGATGTGATTTACAAACAATTAAACAAGTCATAATGCTGACATTTCATCACATTGCCCTCTTATGTACATTTTTTCTCACTACAGAATGAAATACCTCTATATTAAGGCAAGTACATAGAAACAGCAAAATCAGGCAGCCATCGTTTTAAGGTTAACTGACTTTGTTACAACTGTAACACAAATATGCACATTTCTTCCCTTTCAAATTATTTCAAACTATGATTCTTTTAACAATTATACGTCTATTATCCTTATTGAACACGTTCAGGCCAATTAGCGATATCGAATTCGGCAATCTATGCAACACGCAACTGCGGTTAGTATAAACTCACTTCTGACCGACTTCAGGAGATAATTACTAGCGTAGTAGTGAAACGTGACCAGTAATGTCTAGTCATGTCGAAAGTAAGGAGGTCACTCACTGATATCAGTGGATGCTGCCGAGAAAGTGAGAAATATCAACAGCCAAATACGATTAAGGGTTTACTTAAATGTTTGGAAGTTCTGGGCTTTATTTTGGCCGAAATGTTATAGTTGCATCATGCTGGTGAGCCCCACGCTCAACCGAAACAGCTATTTAGTGCTTTTCGTTTCTCATTGGTCGTTTTATAGAGGCCAGTGTTGCTTCCAAATATAATGACGTTTGTGCTGCATATTTCTTTGTTGGTATATGTGCTGTATAGGATTCACTCGACATTGAGTGCGATTCACCGTAATAACGTATCCAACGTCAACAAAATAGAAAGGCTGTCCTGAGTTTTCGGAACATCTATACATTGAAACAAATATATAACTACCTGATGTGGTTCTATGAGAAACAATTACTTTACTAGTTACTTACATTCAGGGTGATAAAACAACGACAACAACAAAACCGTTAAAACAATCTGTACCTTATGCACACAGGCGAAAAAAATCCAAAACAGAATGGCTGGTCAGGCAGATAATGTTCAAACCAATAGAGGACAGGGTCTTGAAACTAAAGTTATAACTGACCAATGAAATGCACTTTACAAATTACACAATAAACACTCAGTTACTCATGAGTAGTATGACAATTACAACTAAATTCAACTTTCATCAAGAAATGACCTTACATTCTATGGTTAGCATTTGCCGTAATCGTGAAGCTAAATTAGAGCTCGCAGCGGCTGCCATTAAAACCCCATTACCAATGTGAAGGAATCTAGACGGACATTACTTGCATGACTTTGCTCAGTGAAAATGATATTCGCCCCATTTAGGTTTTGAATGTATCACAGTTACCAGCGGAATAGGCTGCTTCGTCGTACACACTTCCTCGGATTTAACCTTATCCAGCCAATGTCCGTAATTTTTTTTGGAAAGTGAAAGATAAGAAAACAAACTAAAAGGATAGTTTAGGTAGCCACATACGATTCTGTGGCATCAGCCGAAACGGCTCTGATTGCCATCTTAGTTTTCAACTCTCACTTCGGCAGACAACTAATGTGTCTTACAGTAGTGCTCACCAACCCGGCGAGCACCTGTCTAAAGATAAGAATCAGGCACATCGAAATCAGACCCAGTTTGGTCATGAAAAATTCATGGAGTTAAAGCCCAACAAATCTCCGGGCTACGACATGAGGCAGGTGGCACTAAAATGGCGCGCCGAAGTACCGAGCCACCCAATCAGTAATGCTTTAAAAAACACTCGTTTCAATTCAAAACGTTACCAGAAGAACGGGAGTGGGCGATTGTATCCCCAATCTACAGGGGAGGGGACAGGAAATATCCCACTTGCTGTAGACTGGTGACAATGCTCCCATTACTACCGATGGTTTTAAAAAGTATTACTGATGTTCAAGCGCTAGAGTTCCTTGACAATCGCTATCTGCTTCAAGGAGAGCAACACGGCTTACAGCGAATTAGGTCCTGTAACATAAACGTCCTCCCGGCCTTGGACGACTGGACAACCTGTTGGGACATTAACACCCTAGTTAACACTATATTCGTGGACCTTCAAAATGGTTGCCAACCTTCTGGAGAGAGTCCAGACCTAAGCGCTAAAATGTATAACAGGACTTTGGAACAAACAGTACTCTGACCAGCTTCGGCAGCTGGGGGGCTGTTCTTGTAGGCTACAGACGGCTGAGGGGAGACCTAATTACCTATTCACACTGAATTTATGCCATATTTACCAAGTGATTTCCAATATCACATACTTAATCGTATAAGTACACATTTCAACCCTCTTATACCACATGTGTAAAAATTCATAATTCCATTACCGTGATAATTGCATAATTTTACCTGTCCATTATTATTATTCTATATAGTTAATAGTACATATTTCCATTTTGTTCCAATCTACTTTTTATCAATCTTTTTTTATCACTTATTCACTACTTCACAATTTCCATGACAATTTGACTTTTTAATTATCTTGGATTTATTAATTGTTTAACAGACCTATTCACACTAAATTTAAGCTACAAAGACGTATTAAAATTTTTACAATTTCATTTAGAAGCTCTTTCCCTAATGTCATTTATATTTATTTATTTATGTTTTACATTACATTTTCGTTTTATTATCATATTACTTCGCCAATTTTAATTATTAAATCGTTATACTCATCTGATGAAGCCCAAAACAGTTTATTCGCAACGATTATTGTATTAAATTGCCTGTGATTAAAATAAAATAAAATAAATAAATGACATATTAGGCACGACTGGATATCCAAATAAAAGCGTGGTGGCTGTCTCAAATGTTCATACACCTCGAAGAAACCCACGATCTATCGCCGGCCGGTGGGCACAAACACAAGTGAAAGCAACTTTCTTGTCATAAAGAGTTCGCACACACTTAAAACGTGTCGCCAGAGTAAGTAACCAAGGACTCCGCCTTGGCTTGTCTCGGAAAGGAAGCTTGATAATTATGCGTACCTCTATGGTGTATCTAGAGCCTCTTGGGACGGGAGCTAAAAAGAAAACTTGATATTAGTTTCGAGCCTGGAGCCCAAGCGCTTTCACCCTTTATACATTTTACTGTAATCTCTTAAGCTTTACCAACGAACCAGACTACCAGAGATAGAACGAAGAGACGGGGTCTGGTAAATTACAGGAAGGGCTTAAAAAAGAAAGAAGCAGAAAAGGAAAAATTACTTAAAAAGGAAATGATAACAAAAAAGCAGCTAAAACCACCTGGTCAGCAGCTGATATGCGACTATCCAACTACAGGAAGAAGTCGAAGACCAGGAATCCGAACGTCGACACTCAAGAGACAAGCACAAAGAAACCTTTCGGTTTAAAACTAGCCCTTCACAAAGATATTGGATATTGGTAAATATTGACAGCCAAACGTTAACCCCGATGTTAAATTACTGGCATATCTCCAAGGAAAGTATAACTTTAGACTCCAGTGACCACCGAAACTTTAATTGCTAGACATTGTTGCCGCCACTCCACACCCAGCTTTACTTTTACGGAAATACGTTGTGGCAATTAAAACTATCAAATGTTTATGGCTTAATGTTAAGAGTTTCGAATCTAGGATTTTTTGGATCAGATATTCACCTAGTAAAAGTAAGATATAGGTCGCATTTCTGTCTAAAACTCGGTGTAGCTCTGACACTGCAAATTGCTTAAGAAGGTAGTCCGAGCATAATACTCTAAATAGGTCAGGAAACGCTTGGAATGACTATATTCCACATGGCTCTATAGTTATGGAATCCTCAGTATTGTTATTGTGTTACATATTGCACAGTGCTCAAAATGTGAAGGATTTTGGGTCTCCTTACAAGTGATCCCTTCCAAAATGAATAGAAACTCCAGCTACTACCGAAGTTACCGTATATGATATCTAACGAGACCCTTTTTACTGGTGACTTCAGTACACTATCCTTAGATTTTCCACAAGAAGTTACCCTACTAATTGTTTAGTTCCCCAAAAATCTTGCAAATATGATTGGTATCACAGTTTGTATAAGCATATAAGAACTGATACACTATGAGACATAGAAAGAATACAACTTTAAGTAAAATACTTTCTATCTGATAACCCATTTTCATAGGGAACGGTCAAGTATGCTGACCACATTACGTAGCAGTGACCACTCACTAATCACATTATTCATAACCACTAATAAGACACTGTTTCAGAACTAAAATAGGCTGTGTTACCTCTATAACCAGGTAGACTTTCAGATTGTGAGGGAGTATTTCTAACGGGCTATTTGGCTCGGGGACCACAAAGAGATGATTGTCGACAGGAAAATTTTGAGTTTGAAAAATCAGTTTAACACGCAGTCATATCCAACAGTATCACTTACCTCAAAGGCCCACGAATCAGATACCATTTTCGTTATAAACACGTACAAAACGACTACTTCAGTCTAGAAGGTGAGCTAGGTAGAAATAGAAGGCATCTAGAAGGGTGGCGGATCACCACTCCTACCCGCTGCTAATAAATAAACTCAACTTACAGTAGAACAAGACAAAAGACTACTTCGAACTCAGCAAATATAGTATGGTCCAACATTAAATATCTCCATCAGTTTATAGCTCAACAAAAGTCAACTAAATAAGTGCTCTTTAAACACCAAACAGAAAGAGCCACACTAGTGTGAAAATTGCCGGCACTCTTAAAAAATAATCTGGTTATTTTCCAGCTCGCCATCATGTCAGTAACCGTTAAAAAGGACAAAAAAGAAAGGTAAAATGAGAAATAAGAACTCACGATAACTTAAGAACAAGGGGAAATATAAATAAATGACTAAAAATTTTGGGACTATGGCGGTCACGTAGCTTCATATGAAAGGAATTAAGGAAGGATTATGGTCATTTATGAGTTATCAGGCCTATGTGTGAACAATGCTTTTCGTATTTTCGCCCAGTTAATGGATCGTTGAGTCTTTTTAAGGTTCTTTAATAGTTTAAAAGCATATTTTGACTATCTTAACTTTATTTTTGTTGTCCGTCCTTTCATTTTTAACTCTTCATAGCAGTTTTCAAATCTTTCTCCCTGTTAGGCTGAATAGGTGAAGAGAAAAAGTAATTTAACATGAATATTGTAATTCAAAACAATAAAATATAAGCAATGTGCATTCGGTATATAACTTGCGTTAGTCGTATAACCAGGGTAACTTCTAACGACTGAACCCACACGTACGAATAAGAATGAACCAGAAGACAGTGATGAATAGGAGCGAAGTTATATTTGATCATGGGTAGAGTCTTGATGGGATAGCAACGTTTAAGCTATATAACTGGTGAATGAGTTGCTTCCCACGCCGTGTCGTGATCTGGTGGTGATGTTTGACCCAGCGCTTTCAACCAGTCATGTCAGCTAAAACAAACATGGTCAGCTATTTATCAGTGACGAAGGCCAATGTAACTATTTATTTATGGAATTATTCACCGCTACATAGGTACCCGTTTAGGTGACGGTATAACAACCTTGGAATTCGAAGAACGGTAGTAAATAACATCATACTCGACTACACATTAAATCAGTATTATTCACATAAACTGCTGTTGATGGATCAATGAAGTATTTCTTGTGCACCATGACCCTGCGTACGTAACCCATATTTAAAAGTTATTCATAAGGTTTTCAATTACCACTGCATATTATTGTTCCAGGTGAGAAGCATTTTTCTATTAGTCTAGGGAGGGTGATTAATACAATTATTCGCTATAGTTCTAACTTGGAAAGAGTAGAAGAGGAATTCAATCTGGTGGACTTCTTACATCAACATTTAGTGCACCAGAAGTAATATCAACCTCAAGTTACTTATGCTTTAAAAAATTGTAGTTTTCTTTCCACATTCACAATTGAAGGCTATTCTTAACAATCCCATAGTTTTCAAACAATTTAAAAGCTCATTATCACTAACTTCATTCAGAAGATCCTTTAATGTCAACATGGTGTTTTCAAGTGGACACTGAAACCTTGAAACGTTTCGAACGTTTCGTATTGGTTGGGCCATAAAAGTAAAGTCAACTACATCTTAAACATATCTAAGTGTAATGATTTATTCACAGGGTTTACAGCTAATCAAAATCCCTCATCAGGAAGCGGCAAATTGCTTAAATTTACCTGCACATATAAAAACGAATCAACCAATAGCACTCCACACAGGCACTCGACTCAATTTTCAACGGTCGTTGTTGTAACACGTGTAATGAACAGTTATTGACAGGCCGAGATCTAAAAACCACGGCACACAACGGTAATCAGGACCTTCACACAAAGAGGGAACACGGAGTGACAGCCACAGGTTTTTCGCTTTTTAAAATTAAACTAGGCGGTATTAGTACAAAAGGGGAGCTTATTTACAAAATAGTTTCATACGTCATTTTACTAGTTCACCTTACACAGGGTTCGCACTTTTTATTCCAACACATTTATCCTTAATCGCCCTGCAGTAGAAGGGAGACGGATTCACCTTAATAACATCATACATTGTAATTCCAACATTGTTACACTGTTTTCTTCACTACATTTTTTACACAAACGTTCGTTATTTCTTCATATATACAACGAGTAGATGTAAACTGTAACATCGGATTCTTATTCGAGATTGTTAATCAAATTTTGTATTGACTGATTCTTATTCGTACTGTAGTTATTCATCATAATCTTCATGGGATTATTTGTAGATTTTCGCCTCACTAATTTAAAGTCCCTAATTTATTTGGTTTTATACTTAATCCTGGAAAAAGCCAGTGAGATTCATGCAGTTTTTATAATGATAAACGTGGACTTGGTTAACTTGAATCTCGATTTACCTATGAGGTGTCTTTTACACTCTTAAAATCATTGCTAATCAGCCTCGATGTTTCTACCTGGAAGGTCGCTAGTCAATAGCTCGTCCACAGCTATATGAAACTATCTGAAAACAGTATGAGGTAACTGATAGGATATATGTATTGTAAGCTACTGAGGGTTAAAGTGGTTTAATGCCGTTTTTCTCCAAACGTACACTAATGAAGGATGCTTTCATCCAGATGCGCCAATAGTTTCAGGTATTGTGCGTAACTTTTGTTCCTTCATCACAGTTTTTATCAATATCCTACTATTCATCTCGACTGACGTGAGATGTTGTTGGTGATTGTTCTGACTGGGAAAATTTTTTCTTGTCTAGTAGTCTTACAGATGCACTAGATATTTTTTATCAAATTAATAACTCATGTTTAGATACGATTGCACCTATCAAACTAAGCAATATAATTAAATCAAATGATTTGTATATACCACTTCATTACCGTAAGAAGCTAAGACGTTTACAGAAGAGTTATCATAAGTCAAATGACTTCTCAGCACTTATGGAAATTACCATGACCTTCAACCAAGTAAAAGAAGTCCACAGGTTAAAGGCGATTAACGAAGAATTATCAGCAATGCACAGTAGCTCCAAGGTACAAAACTTGGTACGGCTGTTCAATAAACGTCTCAAACCTTCTCGAAATAGTGATACCCCCTGCATTTTACGAAATGGATTAATGATTACCAACCATAATATCATAACCAACCTGTTCAGTGATTTCTTCGCTAATAGAGGTATACCCCAGGATGACAATGAGGTAGACATTATTAACTCAGCTACAAACCATATGGAGTCCGTTACCTTCACTTATGACAATATTTGTAAATCCATAAACTCACTTAGGACGTCAAGTAGCTATGGAGTAGATGGCATAGCATCCATTTACTTCAAACTCGGAGGACCTAATTTACCACTAATCCTATTGAAACTGTTTGACCTTTCATTAACAACAGGATCTTACCCTAATCGATGGAAAACCTCATCCATATGCCCTCGATATAAATCAGGTGACAGGACAAACCTGCATAACTATAGGCCTATAAATATCACCCCGGTTATCTCTAGAATAATGGAAAAAATAGTATGCGATCAAATGTCTGATTATTTACTCTCCGAAAAACTCATCTTTAATTCCCAACATGGTTTTCGAAAAACTAGGTCCTGTATGACTTGTCACTTTGAATTCTTTAATTTAGTTTTCACCAAACGAAGCCTTGGGCACTTGGTATTAGTATTATACTTAGACATATCTAAAGCCTTTGATATGGTTAACCACAAGCTTCTTGTAGGCAAACTCTCCTCTTATGGGATTAGGAATCCATTACTTGCATGGTTAAACTCTTTCCTCAATCAATGCCTGTTACTCCAAGTGGAGCATAGACCGCCCACCAGCATTCTCCAGCCAACTCTGTCCTGGGCTTTCCGTTCTAGCTCTTCCCAAGTGCTGTTCATTCTCTTCATGTCTGTTTCCAATTCCCGACGCAATGTGTTCTTGGGCCTTCCTCTGTTTCTGTGGCCTTTAGGATTCCAAGTCAGTGCTTGTCTTGTGACACAGTTTGATGGTTTCCTCAGTGTGTGTCCAATCCATCTCCAGCGTCTTTTCCTAATTTCTTCCTCAACTGGAAGTTGATTAGTTCTCTGCCACAACAGGTTGTTGTTGATGCTATCTGGCCAACAGATCCGAAGAATCCTACGCAGGCAGTTGTTTATAAATACTTGTAACTTCTGTAGGGTACTTTTTGTAGTTCTCCAAGTTTCAGCTCCATACAACAGGACTGTCTTCACATTTGTGTTGAAAATTTTGACTTTTATATTGACTGACAGTTGGTTCGAGTTCCAGATGTTTTTCAGCTGTAAAAATGCTGCCCGTGCCTTACCAATCCGCGCCTTCACATCCGAATCAGACCCTCCGTGTTTGTCGATGATGCTGCCCAAATATGTAAAGGTTTCAACGTCTTCCAGAATTTCTCCGTCAAGTGTAATTGGGTTAGTGTTTGTTGTTTTGTATCGGAGGATCTTGCTTTTCCCTTTGTGTATGTTGAGGCCTACTGCTGCTGAGGCTGCTGCTATATTGTTGGTCTTCTTCTGCATTTGATGATGTGTGTGAGAAAGAAGAGCTAGGTCATCTGCAAAATCCAAGTCATCTAGTTTCGTCGATGTTGTCCATTGTATTCCGAGAGTGCCTTCAGATGTTGCAGTCTTCATGATCCAGTCGATGACCAGTAGGAAGAGGAAGGGCGAGAGTAAGCAGCCTTGTCTAACACCAGTCTTCACTTCGAATGAATCTGTGAGCTGACCTCCATGCACGATTTTACAATGTAGTCCGTCGTAAGAATTTCGTATGATGTTGACTATCTTCTCGGGTACGCCGTAATGTCGTAGAAGGCTCCATAATATTCTCCTATCCACGCTGTCGAATGCCTTTTCATAGTCGAGGAAGTTGATGTAAAGTGGTGAATTCCATTCAATTGATTGTTCAACAATGAACCGTAGAGTGGCGATTTGATCGGTACATGATCGATCTTTACGGAATCCAGCCTGTTGATCTCGGAGTTGGCCGTCGACTGGGCCCTTTAATCTGTTCAATAACACTCTGTTGAAGACCTTTCCTGGTACTGAAAGTAGAGTAATGCCTCTGTAGTTCTCACAATTGCTGAGATCGCCTTTCTTTGGTATCTTGATGAGGTACCCTTCTTTCCAGTCTGCTGGAACTTGTTCTTCCTCCCAAATCTTCCTGAAGAGAATGTGGAGTATCTTTGAAGTTGCTTCTATATCTGTCTTCAGTGCCTCTGCTGGTATGTTGTCTGGTCCTGCTGACTTGCCACTCTTGAGCTGTCTGATGGCCATTTTGATTTCTTCGACTGTTGGTGGGTCTGTGCTTATAGGGAGATCCGTGGCTGCTGCTTCGATGACTGGTGGGTTCAGTGGGGCTGGTCTATTCAAGAGTTCTTGGAAGTGCTCTACCCACCTGTTCCGTTGTTCATGCACTTCAGTGATTGGTTTGCCAGCCTTGTTCTTGATTGGCCGTTCTGGCTTGTTGAATTTCCCAGCTAACTTCTTCGTTGTATCATATAAGAACCTCATATTTCCTTCTCTTGCAGCTTTTTCCGCCGTCATTGCTAGGTCCTCAACAAACTTCCGTTTATCCAACCTGATGCTCCTCTTCACTTGCTTGTTGACTTCGGTGTATTCGGCCTGTGCCTTGGCTTTCTCTGCTCTTGTCCGACTGTTATTGATCGCTGTCTTTCTGTTCCTCCTTTCTTGGATCTTGTCCAGAGTTCTAACAGAAATCCACTCTTTTTGGTGTTGTTTCTTGAGACCCAAAACCTCTTGAAATGTTGAATTTATTGTTTCTATAATCTCTTCCTAGTTGTCTTCCACATTAGTTCCACCTTCTTCTAGTAGATCATAAAATGTCTGAAACTTATTGTTGAGAGTTATTTTGGATTCGTTGCATTTGTTAGTATTTTGGAGAAGGGCTTTGTTAAACTTATGTAATACTGCTGCTCCGGTTGTCCAATGCTGCCTCAGCTTCAGTTTTATTTTAGCCACCACCAAATGGTGATCAGAAGCTATGTCAGCTCCTCTTCTTGATCTTACATATTCCATGGTTCTTCTAAACTTCTTATTGATGCAGATGTGGTCGATTTGGTTCTCCGTAATTGGGTCAGGTAAAACCCATGCAGTTTTGTATATACGTTTGTGGGAGAATATGGTGCCACCTATAATCATTTTGTTGAAGGCACATAAGTTTACAAACCTGTCACCGTTATCATTTCTTTCTCCTATTCCATGTTGTCCCATGATGTCTTTATACCCGGTGTTGTCCACTCCAACCTTGCCGTTGAACTCCCCCCATCAGAATGGTCAAATCCTTGGCTGAACATTTCTCGATGATTGACTACAGCCTCGTATAGAACTGGTCTTTGTCGTCTTCGCGGCTGTCATTGGTGGGTGTGTAGCACTGGATGACATTCATTGTAATCCCTTCCTTCTTTGTCTTGAAGGATGCTGTGATGATCCTAGGTCCATGAGACTCCCATCTTACAAGAGCCTTCCATGCAACTTGGGACAACACTAATGCCACTCCTAGTGTGTGGGGCGTATTCTTCTTCGTGGCTGGAGTATAAAGGCACATTTCCCGAGGATAACCGTTTCTGTCCAGCTTGCAACCGATGGGTTTCGCTTAATCCAAGTATATTCAGGTTGTATATTTTTATATCTTTAGCTATTTGCATGGTTCTCCCTGTCTCCTACATCGTGCGGACATTCATGTACCTACATTAATTGTTGCTCTTGTTTCCAAAAGGGACATTGGCCTCGTGGCTTTCGAAGAAACTCGGCTTTTACCATGAGGCGTCATAACACACATTCCAACTCCCAGGGCAGATTGAAAATGGTTATAAATGTTTTCACTGGTTAGCGTTTTTTTAGCACATTTGCTGTTTTACGGGATGGGGTTGCTAGCCCCATGCCCAACCCTCCTCCTTTATCCGGGCTTGGGACCGGCAGCAACCCTAGGGGCTACAGGCGGAGTTTCTTTCCTCAATAATAGACATCAAATAGTTAAAATTAATTCCACTCTTTCGAAGCCCGAACCGGTTACAAGTGGTGTTATACAAGGAAGTGTCTTAGGCCCATTGCTCTTTATAGCTTACATAAATGATATATGCAAATGCTTTAGCATGGGTAGACCCATTTTATACGCAGATGATCTCAAAATAGTGTACTCATTCCCCCCTCAAGAATTTGCACACACATTCAGTGGAGTCACTACCGAGCCTAACAAGGTCGCAGTATGGTGCTCAAAATGGAAGTTGGATCTTAATGCTTCTAAGTGTGGTTGGATATGTTTTGGGGATAAGCGCCTCAATTTTGATCTCTCCATAAACGGCAGTAAGTTATCTAGGCTTCAGTCAGTAGTTGACTTAGGACTAAGGTACTCTTATAACCTGTCTTTTACAGAACAGGTCAATATGCAGACATCTAAGTCACATCGACTACTAGGTTGTATACTACGTAACTTTTATAGCAACGATTCTCGTATTCTGCTATATGAAGTTTGTGTCAGACCTTTGCTAGAATACTGCACCTTTATTCTCAGTAATGTTTCCATTAGGGATAAACTCAGACTGGAGTCTGTGCAACGTCGCTTTACTCTTCGTATTCTTGAGGCTGATCGTACTCTAGACTATAAAACTAGATGCACTAAGTTAGGACTAGATACCTTATGGAGGCGACGGCTAAAATTAAACCTAATCTTCTTTTATAAAATATTAAACAAATTAGCGTTTTCATCGCCTAATACAATCCAGCTCGAGGAACCCTCTTGCTATAACTTACGCAATTCAGCCTCGAAAATAAAAATATCGCAATCTAAATCTGCTCTTTATATGAATTATTTTACAAATAAATTCTCGAGAATCTGGAACCATTTGCCTCAAGCCATTCGGGAAACAGATTCACTTCCTTTATTTGTACGGCATGCTTAGTAACTTCATCTCTTCTGAAATCTCAGTTAAAAATGTTCACACCAACTATTGTTTCTTACTCCACTAGCGAAATAATAGGGACTCTGAACGTGTGAGCACCACTCACCTGTCTTGGTCATATGATAGTAGTTCTTCCATTTTAATCAGCCTATAAGCATAAGTGGCATGTTGGAAGTATAATTACTAATCCTGCCCATTAGCTTTTGTTAACCCCGGAATACCAGTGCTGTTGTTTTGTGTACTCTCATCTTTTGTCTTTCCTCTAGTTGTAGAAAATTATGTGCAAGATAAAGTATGGAACTTACTGGCACAATACTATTGCCTTCTCCTCAACACCCAAGTTCAAGTACCCTTGCTCCTATCTCGCGTCTGAACATGCACAGTGATCCAATCTGCTAACCCTTAGCCGTTTTTTGGAACTGTAACGCATTGATCAAGGAGCGCGCGGGACTTTGTCATATATGCACCATGCTACAACACATATAAATGGTGTCCTAATACTGTGAAATTTGTTGCAATTGGTTTGTTTCTCAATGCATATCTTTATACCTAGAAAATTCCTGACACTAAAACTTCGTCGAAATACTTGTATGTATGTAAACTTATATCATTCAGATCATGCCTGTAAACTGGCATGCTCTCATGTACAAATTGTTACTTGAGAATAAATTATTATTATTATTATTATTAAAGTTATGAAACTTTCCCTCGGTAAAGCTGTTATAAATAATTCATACTCTTCGTAGGTAGTTTATTAATATGATTTAGTGATGGTGGAGTGCGCCCGATATATGACCAAGTTACGTTTGCGGTATTACCAAGGCAACTTCTAACGACTGAACCCACTCTTACGAATGAGAAAAAATCAGAAGGCAATGAAGGATGGAAGAGAAGTTATATTTGATCGTGAATGGAGCGGCAATGGGATAGCGACGTCTAGGCTGGTAAGGGTCCTACCAAATCAAGGTGAACATGGTCGAATTTAGCATCGGGAGTTGGGAAAGTACCAAGAGAGCATCTGTTATGCCGAATCACTTTGTTCTTTTGGCAGGCCACACAGGAGCGTGCCCATTCTTTGATGTCTTTATTCATCCTTGGCCAGAAAAATCTCTGGTCAATCAGTTTAGACGTAGCACGAACTCCAGGATGAGAGAGGTTGTGCAATGTGTCGAAGATGATTCGTCGATAACTCTTGGGAACGATTGGACGGGGTGTATCTGTAGAAGAATCACAAATTAAAGTTTTCTTACTCTTTCCAATCGTCGTTGTTTGAAGTTTGAGCGTTGTTGTGGATAACTCGTGATGTAGATTATTGTCTTCATTTTGAAGTCGAGCTAGTCCAACAAGGTCGATACCATGGATACGATTCAAGGCATGTATTCGTGATAAGGCGTCGGCAACTACATTATTAGCTCCAGATATATGTCGTATATCAGTAGAGAACTGGGAAATGTAGTCTAGATGACGCGACTCTCGCGGAGAGTACTTATCTGAAGATGACTTCATAGAAGACGTCAGTGGTTTATGGTCGGTGAATATTGTAAATTCCCGGCCTTCCATGGAATGTTGAAAATGTCGTACAGCACAGTACATGGTTAACAGTTCACGTCCAAAAGTGCTGTATCTCGATTCGGTATCGTTTAGTCGTCTTGAGAAGAAGACTAATGGTTGCCAAGTTTGGTCAGTCCATTGTTGCAGAACTGCGCGAATCGCTGAGTCTGATGCGTCAACCGCGATGCTGACAGGAGCTTCAGTATTGTGATGTGCCAGCATAGTCACATTGGCTATTGCTTCTTTAGTCGCGGTAAAGGCTTTCTTTGAGTCTGCATCCATTGTGACAACTTTTTTATTTCCACGTAGCTGATCCGTTAGTGGTTTTATGATAGATGCACAGTTCGGTATAAACCATCTGTAGAAACTTACCAACCCATTGAAAGCTCGCAACTGCTTGATGGTGGTTGGTTCCGGGTACTCCAGAATAACCGCCACCTTGTGTTTTTGGAGTTGTATACCATTCGCATTAACAGTATGTCCCAGGAAGTCCAATGAGGTTGTTCCAATTTGGCACTTCTGTATATTTATTGTAACGCCATATTGTTGCAGTCTACTGAAGACTGTGTCTAAATGTTTTATGTGTTACCTCGTCTGGGCTCGCTATCACGCAGTCGTCGACGTATGCATGGACATAGTCAAGCCCGCGGAACACGTCATTAATGAAGCGTTGGAATGTTTGTGCTGCGTTCCTCAAACCAAAAGGCATTCGGAGGAATTCGTAAAGGCCAAATGGAGTTACGATAGCGGTTTTCGGGATATCATTTTCAGACATCGGTATTTGGTTGTACGCCATTACCAAGTCGATTTTTGAAAATATTGTCATTCCCTTCAGGGTGGCCGTTAAATCGTGGATGTGCGGTAACGGGTAACGATCAGGCGTAGTTTGGGCGTTAAGACGTCGGTAATCCCTGATAGGACGCCAATCATTGCTATCTTTCTTCGGGATCATATGTAATGGAGATGACCATGGATTATTCCCAAGTCAATCATATGATCAAATTCGTTTTTCGCTATCCTCAGTTTTTCAGGCGCGAGTCGGTGTGCTTTAGAGAATACAGGTTGACCTGTAGTCGTGATGTGATATGTAACATTGCTGGTTACACATGATAATTTCGATGACGCTTTATTCAGATTTGAATACTTGTCGAGTATCGGCTGAAAAACAGGGTTAATTAAATGTTTAAAACGAGGGGGACATAAGCTACAACCTGTAGCAGCGGTTCCACGAACATAGAGATTTGTGTTACTATCCACTAGTCTCTTTTTACTAGGATCCACAATCAAGTTGTGGTGTTTAAGTAAATCCATGCCTATGATAGTTATTTTCACATCGGCGATGGTGAAAATCCAGTGTATGGGTTTTCGTAAACCCACGTTTAAGTAGACGTATCGTTTACCATACGTAGCTATGTGTTTTCCATCGGTTGCCTGTAAATCGAACACAGCTTCATGGTGGCGATCAGATGGAGATACAGGAAGAACGCTAACGTCTGCGCCAGTATCGACGAGGTAGCGAACCTTCGTTATCGCATCAGTGATAAATAACAGGCGGTTGCTTCCACCGGCTACGGCTGCTGCTAACGCGTGCCGGCAGAATAGTTTCCCGATGCGTCGACAATGGGTTTATGTCTGGGGAAACAACAGGGGTCTCTACACTTCTTGGAATTTTTTCCATAGGTGTTGTGGTACCAACACCAATGTGAATTCTCGTTTCGTCGAGGTCGAGACGACGACCTACTCCGTGATGTACTTCGTCGACGAGAATCGTTCGGTCGGTGTCTTTCCTTCAGGTCAAGAAAACGAGAAAGAGTATTACACAATTTTGTCACGTCGTTTTCGGTGGAATGAGGTTTTTCGGTAATGGAATAAACCAGATTATCGCGAGTTCTGGTGATCTCCAGAATTTGATCAGCAGATGAAGCTAGTTCATCTACTGGGTTGTTATTAAACGTTACCAGAACTGCTTGCACTTGTTGTGGCAGTTTTGATAAGAAGAGTTAGCAGGAAAGACTTTCGTCGAAAGTGCGTTGACCAATTATCTCTCGCATGCGCGACAACATTTCCGTTGCTGAACCACTACCTAGCTCGATGGTGTGGAACAACTCATCAAGACGTTGTCTATCGGACAAGTCTCCGCGTTTGAGAATTGATCTTTTGAGCTGGTCATAAGGTTCTAGGCAGTCAGGGCTGAAAAAGAAGGGGGTGACGTACCTGTTCAATTCACGCGGAAGTGACTTTATGACGGCAAGGAATTGAACACGTGGATCTGTCACAGTGTGGTCTCGAAACTCGGCTTCTGCGTAGCAGAACCAAGCTTCTATGTTTTCTGTCCAGAAAGGAATGAGCTGGAAGTTCGGGGGTGTGGGAGTTTTAATCTTAATGAACTTAGGAGTCTGATCAGTCATCATATATATACAATATATGAAAATACAAAAATAAATGCAATCAAAATGTGCAAAAAAATGATAATCACACCAAAAATACTGTTAAAAACTATAAACAGGAACGAACTCACAGTTATCAACGTGTCCAGAACACGTCGTGCTCACCAATCAAATGCACCCGCTATGTGACCAAGTTACGTTTGCGGTATTACCAGGGTAACCTCTAACGTTTGAACCCACTCTTACGAATGAGAATAAATCAGAAGGCAATAAAGGATGGAAAGGAAGTTATATTTGATTGTGAATGGAGCGGGAATGGAATAGCAACGTCTAGGCTGACAAACTAGAGAGAGAGTTGCTTTCCACGATACAGCGTGACGTGATCTGGTGGTGATGCGTGACCGAGCGCCTTCAACTAGTAGTGTCCGCTAAAACAAACATGGTCAGCATCAATGTCGAAACCTATGTAACTATTTATTTTGGGGATTATTTACCGCTACAATGGTTGTTAAGATCTCAGCGATTTTACTCTTTGTTGCCAATTGAACTTTATTTGTAAGTCCTTAGTAAATACACAGAATAGTTGCGAAACAGACAGAAAATATATTCTATAATATTCAGAAGGGGGGGTCACATGGTTCTGAGTACTTGTTCACTGTTCAGTGCGTTTCTATTTACCGCGTTTGTTTTCTCGATGCGTTATATTGTTGTTCTGGTTAATAGGATTGGAATATCTACATGAAATTATAATATTATTTCTTGATAGTTTTGTTTTATTTCAAATAGTTCCTTAATGTTTGGATTTTGCACAAGTATTGGCAAGATATGGACAACAGTACGAACATTTTCAAAGGTAATATTTATATTTCCAACTAAATTTCTAATCAGACAATTTTTGTCGGTCCTCCAATCCGTAAAAAAGGTATGTATCTTGAGCTCCGGACATTTTTTTTCGTTGTAGTCTATATTGAGGTTTATGGCTGTCAGATGAACCATAGTGACACTGATATTGTTCAGAGCTTATTAAAGGAAGCCGGGTATAATTTTGTCCTGACGGATAAACAGGTTAGTATCCTTCTTCAAACTTAGTTTCACAGTCCGATACTGTATTACTCATGACATGTGCTATTCGAGACAGTGCTGAAGCTAAAATTTGGCGACGTATTCAACACCTACGATGCAGTCATCCTAAGCCGTTTCTAAAAATAGGTGTTTTGGGTAGGTGGTTCTTCAGTACGCATGTTTTAAAACCTTGATCACTTATATGACTGTTTAAAATCCCACACAATATTCATGTGATGGATTCCTGTAACTAATCCATATCGCTAGATCATTTACATATCCTTTTCTATGCATATGACAAATATGTGCTATTGTTAGTGTAGTCCTTTGTATGTATAACTGTTTCGGTCTTGTCTATTCCTCTGTTCGCGTAAAGGCTAGTGATACAACCCATCTATCGAAACTAATGTCGACTAAGGGAGTCTGTGTTTTGATCATTAAAATTTTATTAATCACTATGTGTAGCCAAAAGTTTATTCATATAAGCTTTCTTATCATCTAGTACATCTTGTTGAATGTAGAAAATCTGAAAATACGTAACTAAAATGATGGGACGTACAAGTTCGCATTAGTCTATACTTTTCAACATCTGAGTCAATATAATTCTCTGTTTAAAAGTGACTAACAACTACTGATTAGTTACACTTATAGGTTCAGCACTTGATAGTTTTAGCACTTTTGTCACAGTGCTTATATCTTTGTCATGATGATTTACATATTATTACAAAAGGTAGTCTATGAGAGGCTCAACAACATTGATCGAAATGGTGCACACTTCGATAAGCTAGTCAATGAAAGTATGTTCATTGAGCTAAAATAATACACTGTTCGGATTGTTTATTTATTCGTTATTCTGTTTTAGGCACAATATTTGTTAGTTTGAACATGTAAACAGAATCTAGGAAAACAGTTGAACACAGATTTACCGAACATTCTTACTTCTGAACTGTTCTCACTAACGCACTGTAAATCCCTAATTTAGCATTCAGACTCATATCGAGATAAAGAAAAGACGATTGACATTGATACAATCCACTCTAACACTCACTATAAGCATATTGACCACATTTACCACACAGCTCCATCAGAGCCCAGACAACTGCTTAAATACTTATTTTTCAGCTGTTTTCAACGGTCCACAAGAAGAGAGAGCAGGTCAGTCAGTCACAACGTAGAACTTGGTACATCCGTACATCGGTTCAAGTTGCCATGCCCTAGTTAGAAGATAGTGATAATATTGTCAATCCAAACCCCTCAATAGCGAGGGCAGTAACAGTGTTAGTAATAGTGAATAGGGTTAGCGATTGGAGATAAGATTCAAGAAAATATGAATCAGTAAAAAAATTATGATGAATTCAGAAACTTCGAATTTGGAGGTCGAAGAACAAAGAATAGATGCACCTGCGCCATTGCGAACTATTTTGAACTACATCATTCAAAGTTTCTAACCACTGGTTACGATTATCAAACACCCCAATCAGGTAGTCTACACATGGCTCAATCCAATTGTCAACCACTTTATAGACTGTTACCATGTTTTAGTTTGGCCTCCCCTAATTTTTTCCCGCCTTAATCCTACACTAGACAGCATTCCTCGTCGAGGTAGGCAGTGGTTGGGAGTGAGTAACGCATATCCGAACTCCTTCAAATGATGAAGATTCATTACTTCATCAATTGATTTACCGTCTTTGACTAGTACTCTATTCCTAACCCACGCATTACTTACTCAGTAGTCCAATAAAATATGAGCAATGCTTTGAAGACATCTTTGACCAAGTACTAGTAACCTGCGAATTTCCTCTATGCTTAACAAACATGTTTTACACCCCATAAAGTAGAATGGGTTTAACCGCCGCACTGTAAACGCCTCTTTTATTCAGTAGACGGATGTCTCACCTATGCTACAAGTGACGAAGTTGGCAAAGGCCAAATGATCCTCGCGTACCTATGATGAGACTTCGTTAGACACCACACTATCAGCGTCGACTAGACTCTCAAAATAACCAAGGCGGTTGACACGCTCAACTACTTCACTCTCTGTCACTAATTTTGGCTCAACATTTTGCATTTGAAGGAGAAGAATCACATCCCAAACAGGTTTAGACTGATGTTTAAGGTGGTCAGAGAACCCTAAATTTTGTCAGTCTTCGCCTAATAGAAACGTATCATCTGTGTATTCTAAGCCAACAAGTGTATTGCTTGGAAGGCCAAGCCCTTAGAAGTCAGACGACGAAAAGTTAGTTCTAGAAACATATGTATGGCAATATTAAATAAAAAAGGAGGGGAACAAAAAACAGTATTACTTGAAGTAATCAATTCTGAGGACAATCTGCCATAAACTCTGACTCGATTAGTCCTGTTTGAGTAGAAAGTTTGTACAAGGTCAATCTACTTCTTTCAGATGCCTCTTAATGATAGACACTGCCGCATAACCCCACGATCGATGGAGTCAAACGCCGCCTTTAGGTCAAGGAATACAGCTATCGTTGGACATATAAATGTGTGCCTATATTCTAGAACCTGCCGAAGTGTGAATATCTAGTTGATGCAATCACGTACAGGCCTGAAACTACCCTGATTTTCTCGAGTTTGCTCTTTACGAGCTTTGCTTAGGCGTCGAAGTATTACTGAGGTCGATATTTTTGACATCATATTCGTTGAACTGATCCCTCGGTAATTGTCACAAGAGGACTTCCATTCTTTCTTATAGACTGGGACAATTAGTGATCGAGACCATGCAGGTGGGACTACATCTAGTTCCCAGATTCTAGCCAAGATATCAGTTAACCTCACTGCTAAGACTGGACTAACATCCTTAAATATATCAGTGGTTAATAAGTCACGTCCTGCTGCTTTCCCTTGCTTTAGATTGTCTATAACCTTAACCTCGCAAAGACCTGGGGGACTGATACCAATTTGCCATCCAGATTTCTTGGGAGTGGTGGGTAATTGGGGTACGGGTAAAAGCGACTTGAACTGTTTCCTAAAGTTCTTAGCCTTAGTGACCTGGAAGCGTGATCGCAGAGCCCAAGGGATGACTTATTGAGGCCGATTACGCACAATGTTTTATTGGGAATTTCTGGGGTGTTAACTTCGTTCTTCAAAAAGCCTTGTCACCGGAGACGGAAATCCGCTGGATAAGGTGAGGTGTAACATTGTTTAGATTTAACCTTTCTAACACCTTCCGTTATGAGGAGGCAGCATTATAGATTTTAAGCAGCTGAAGAAAATTAAACGAAATGAAATGAATCCATCTTATTATGCTCAAATATTTGTTTTTTTCCATTTTCAAATTAGTAAAGGAATTTGCTGCATAAAAATATTGATTATGCGCAAACTGTAAAATGCATGGTTGTTTTGGAAGTATGATCGCTAGACGTTTTTTCTACTACATAGAGTTGTAAGGGAACCGAAGTAACACTAACTGCTACAATCGTATATCAATTCAAATTCCCATAAGGTGTCGATATAATGTATCCTAAAATATGATAATGACACTATTTACTAAAATTTCAGGATGTATGGCCAAAAGGTTAAAAGATAAACTCCTTATGAATGAAAGCGGTGAAGCTTCTGGAACTAAGGGTGATTCTCAGTCATCTAATGTTGGTTGCAGAAGTCGTAATGTTGCTGCAGACTTTGTATGCGGTCCTGATTCTTATCGTGATCTGCCAAAACTTATTGAAGATGCTCATTCTGGACTAAAGGGTGCAAGTGTTGCATTGTCCCTGGAAGAAACGTATGCTGACGTAACTCCCGTGCGACGTCATTTCACAGCTGACGGATCTTCTGAATTGGTTTCTGCTCCAACTGCCTTCCTATCAATCATGCGTGGATGTGACAATATGTGCACTTATTGTATTGTCCCTTTTGTCAGGGGACGTGAGCGCAGTAGACCATTCGATTCAATCCTTCACGAGGCACAAGACTTGGTCAATGAGGTATATTTTTTCAGTAACATTGTAACCAGAGCATTTCATTTTTCAAGATGTGGCATTTCATTAGTGTTACTAAGGTTTTTCAGTATAACGGAAACTACGATAGTGAATTTTACTGGTTTGCTATAAACGTTTTATGAGATTTTTCGACATCCTCGTTGTAGAAACTAGTTCCGGCTGATTTATATTACCGAACAGGTAGTCAGGTGAATATCAGTTTACTTTAATTTAAATTGTTTCAACAACTACTCTGTTTTTAAGATACATAAATCTTGCAAGTTCACAATTCATTTTGTCACCATAATTAGTGAAAGTATTGTTTAGTCACCTTTTTAGATGTTAAAGTCCATCCTATTTAATTTTAAAAATAGTTCTCATTATCGATACTCATTTGACAACTTGAAAATCAGCGTGTGCTTGGACAGTTCTTTCGTCATAGTTTTAAACTTCTTAAAATGCTTTCTCAGCCAGGGGTCTTTAAGTCTCACATGAGCGTTACTTTTGAACCATTGTTTGGACATCTAATGCCGTTTACATCCCTAACTTCAATCGAACTGTGATACTTTACAACATTATCGAGTCTTATTGGTGGATGATAATAGGTTCACTACAATTTTAGTGTAACTATAAACAAAAATATTTCATAGAATAAATTAAGTTGAAATGATTGCATTTATAGATAGGTAATTATTAATGATTACACTACGTCTTTTCAATTTGATTCTATCTCTTAAATTCCATCTCAAGTGGGAGCTTCCAGTTGATACCAAAAAACATTAACAGTATGAGTGTATATTTAGTTGGCGATATTGAGGCTTAAAATGTCTGCGAATTCTATCTATTTCAAAGCATTTCGAGCTTTGATTACAAGGTTGTTTTCCAGAGTGAGAGGGAGAGAGAGATGTACAGTGTTTAACTAATCAATCATTCTTAGTCTTTAATACTTCAATGAGTGGATTCTGGAACAAGCTAAACGATTACTAAAAATTTTTTCAGGATTACGCAATTGGACATTTTAAGCATTAACTAATATAAAATCGTAATTAGTTAGAAGTAATGATAGCGAAATATATTTTGAATAATTAACGGAATTAAAAGAAATGAAGGCCACCAATGTCTCAAGTCCGATTCCTGCTTTATGTACATAAGTTTTTCAAACTAGTAGTATCTCTAACCCTCATATTTAGATAATAATTTTTCATTCATTTTTAATTAATCAGTATGCATATATCACCTCAATGTATTCTAAAGCCTCATTGATAATCTCAGTTGTCTTATATTTTTTTCGCTTTCTTCACTAATTTAAATAAAAGGGAGTTAGAGAAATTACTTTACTCGGACAAAATGTTAATAGTTATTGCGATAAGTCAAATTCTGAATTATCCGTGAGTTCACCTAAAAGCATTTCAATACTTGCTCCTGGATTTAAAACTGTTTATAAACCAAAAATTGGCGGCTTAAGATTTTATGATTTACTAGATCAATTAAGTCAAATTAGTCCAGAACTACGTATTCGATTCACATCACCACATCCTAAAGATTTCCCAACAGAGGTTAGTTATCTATTTATTGATTTTTTCCATATTCGTCTTTATATATGTATTTTAAGAAGCAATGTGCATTTAGTTATATTTTATTTAAATCCGTTTAGTTAATGTACTTAAACCCAGATAATGGTAAAGATTTGTTGTGGCTAGTTTTTATTTATTGATTTAATCTAGTCTCACAATCAGCTTCTTCATACTGCACAATCTAAAATCTCACGCCTAATAGCAATACTTTATATAAAAAAAATCTGGAGTAATCCAATGGAGGTAGCATAAGTCTGTTAGGGATTTCAGGTCCTCAAAAATACAATATTTCAGTAAATCAAGCGAAAAACATATTACAAGTCTAATTTAATAGGCTTCCATCATATTAGTTGATTGAATTCGTTTCGGATTGATGTCAGCAGGGTACCATTGAAAACCAGGGAGCATTGGACAACTGTCTCGCACTAATATACCCATACCTTGCCAACATCAATCTGTGATGAATTCGATCAACTAAAACGTAATACCACTCTCCACAAATTACCTCAACTAAATTTCGTCATATTAGTTTAACGCAATATGAGTTATGTTCTAGAGTAAATTCTATCACACCGAACTGTACTAACTAATTCAGTCGTAGTTTTGCACCCAGCTGATATAATGATCATTCTTAAGTTTCATACGCCTGTCATATCATATCCAGTTAATAGTTTCATGTAACTAGTAATCATTTTAGGTTAACTGATATATAAATGAATGCACTCAGAAAGTGATGTTCGTTTCATCTCTCTCCACAATGAAATTTCCCTCCATTTTATTGATGTGTTTGTCCACGTGATTGTTACGTACTCCTTTAAATGTCTGATTATTCGTTTATTCATCCGTATTAAAATAATCTAGAGTACCAATTAATTAATCTGACCTTCAAACTCGTTAAGTCATTATTTAGTTCCTTCTCACTTCTTAAGATAACTCGTATTTAGACCAATTATTTTTAGACAATAATGCACCACTCGTATCTTTCCTGTGTGATTTCAGAGATCTTTATTGCTAGTTGATTCAATTCGATTTCACTACTACCGACTAAATGCTTTTACTTTGCTATCTCGGGATTACAATTCAAATTACTTAGTGTTAAAAATAACACATTGAGCCAGCTGACTTGATTGTATGAAGACTTCGGAATCTGCTAAGATAATCAATCACACATACAAAGCATCACAATGAATGGATTACACACTTATATAATAATTTTAAAGCTCACTTCATGAATTAATCTAATGTCGTTACTTACGAAGACCATACAAGCTCCACAGTTAGAAATGATCTAGCTCAAATAAACATAATACTAACAGAATCTTTGTATCTTTTGTTCAACTGCTATTGTTGTATATATATATATATATATATATATATATATATATATATATATATATATATATATATATATATATATTGTCGCTTCCATGTTGATTTAGTTGGTTGTTAACTTTTCCCATTTTTGTAGGACTAAGCCTTTATGGTTTAATAAATGAACACTTCCAGTAGGATTTTTCTAGTTTAAATACTAGTTGTCATCTGTGCCACTTTAAGAAGTGTATTTTCAAAGTGTAAAATACATATCAAAGCCTAGTTAATATAAATTAATGCGTCACGGGTTATGGTGGTATGTTCAGATTAGCTAAATACGTGATCCCTTAAAATGATCTCTGCTAATTTCCGCCTAAAAATGCAGAAATATGAACTAAAAATGGGTTTATTTGGTTTACGTATGCCTAAGTTGCAATACTGAAAATTTAAAATATTTAATAATAATCACATTATTTAAGCTTAATTTAGGCTGAGAAAAATATTTAAATAACAATTTTGGCGTAACATCGTGCGAGAAATTTTTTTTTAGAAAAACTGAATATTATATTCATAGTCTCCTTTACTCAAGTTTCTGGTATGTTATCGTGAAGCGGTAGCCTGAGTTCGAAGCTCCCTCCACCCAGTTATGTTTTGAAAACCTGTACTATCACTAACAATTACATTTAGATTGTGGCTCGAAGGCAGATACTTGGTAATCAAGTTACACCATTGTCGTCATCATTAAGACTATGTCCAAATTCAAATTGGATTGTAGTCGATACTACTAGAGTCTAGGATGAAATAGCCATTTAGTACGTAATTGTGTAACTCTAATTACTTCGTGATATCAAATTGGGATGAAACTGGTACCACCTCCATTCCTAATAGCGGTTCCTTGATTACGACAGATATTTTATTTCTCTATATTTTTGTGTAGGTTCTTCAATTAATTTCTGAGCGTAAAAACATCTGTTCAAACATACATTTACCAGCTCAATCAGGTAGTAGCGTTGTGTTGGAAAATATGAGGCGAGGTTATACTAGACAAGCCTATATGGAATTGGTCGCTACTATTCGTGAAATAATTCCAAGTTAGTATTTCTTGTCTATTTTCTTGGTATATTTAATTTACTACAAATCCGAATGAATGCAACGGCTAGTAATAAAGCTAATAAACTATCAATTGTTAGGTTTGCTTAGACCACTTTTATTGAAACAGTAAGAAGTATAATAGTAATTTGCACATCCCTATATACCATATTTATTTCCTTTTATTGAAGATTCAGTATGACATTCTTATTTGTTATAATCTTTTTAATTGTTATGACGTTGAAGTTCCCATTTCTTATTAGCCACATTTAAACAACAAATCAGTTTTCTAGCACTCTTGTAGTTCAATGTTGTTACCTTTTTCAGATGTTAGTCTTACGAGTGATTTTATCGCAGGATTTTGTGGTGAAACAGAAGAAGATCATTCTCAAACTCTCGAACTTATTGAACGTGTTGGTTATTCATTTTGTTTCTGTTTTCCATACAGTATGCGCGAGGTACTCATTATTCCTATTCCTTTTGTAATTTATCGGCTTTTCATCTTAATAGAGCATCCATTATTCATAATTCATTACTACAATTACGTATACTTATTAAAAGGTGAAGACAATCAAAAGTTCTAAGTACTCTATCTAGCTGCATAAGTGTAGAAATCTCTATAACTTACTGAATTCAATATTCTAGTTTTTTTAAAAAAGATAAAACAAACTTTTTAAGGACACTGGGACGGGATAAGGTCACAGTATGAAATTCCTTTCAAGTTTACACATTTCTGTGTAAATGCGAACCTCCAAAAGCATCCTCAAGAACTGATAATTCGTTACACAACAAACTCAGTAGATCAACTCATGTAATCTCGTTACGTTTGTTGTAGTAAAATTCATTAACTAACTTCAGTGCGAAATAGGTCGTTGGGCGTGCTTATTTCATTTTTCATTACTCATTTACATTATGCAAATCAACACTCGTCTAGAGACATTAGAACTTACAAATGAAGCTATTGTTGGACACCTAACAAAGACTCGTAATCTGCAAATGCAAGAAAATCTGGTCGTGGGTGTATTGAGTAAACATTCACAACTCATCAAGTTTTGGGAAAGAGATACGTTTTTTGGCATCCAATAGTGTTTATTCTAACTTAAAAGCATTATTTGACTCTTTGAACCAAAAGGTTTCTTGTCAGTAAAAGGCGTTTCTCAGAAGTATATAAATCTTGTGAAGGCTCTTTTCTCGAACACTACTAGTCGATTCAGGATTTATGGCGAACTATCATCTAAACTTGTAACATCTAGTAGTGTTCGTCAAGTAATAGACAGGTTGAACGCATGACACTAGGGATACATGGTAAACTAGCTGATGGGGTTATGAAATGGTCGGGACATACATTACTTGCATCCAACCACCGCCTGCCTCGATGTACAATGCTAAGTGATGTTGGAGGAGGATGTGAGAGAGCTAGGGTCAAACAAATCAATACATGGCATTAGTCCATGAAGTTAGACTGCTAAGCCATGTTTGTAGATGCAGAATATTTAGTTTGAGTCTGTGATAATCGCTACCAGTGGTTGGGGAAATTGGGTGACGGTTGACAAGCATTTACAGTAGCACAGGTGCATTCATTCTAGGTTTTCCGTAAAATCATAAGCTTAAGACTTTTATCCCTCTTATTCCGAGAACTAATTCCATTAATACTGAATCTGTCACTATCTCCAGTACTCTGGGATTTGATCCGACAATTTCACCTCTATCTACTAATTGAGACATAGTAACTTGAACCGATGTACGCACATACCAAGTTCTATGTTGTAACTGATTGACTGATTTTCATCTTGATGTGCTAATGAGGTGTGGTAAATTGGATCAATACACACGTGCCACTAGACACTACTGACTGACCTTTGCTTCATTGTAATCCTTCAAGGGTTATCACAACCTAATACATTGTGTCAGATCTTACATTGTATACGTTTACAAGAACACAATTAAATGCTAACTTCTTCACAAATTAAATTAATATGACGATCTAGTATTCCTATACTTGAAATGGAAAGTGTTAGCCTTTTTAATTGCAGTTTTTCCATTCAAATTATTATTATAAACGAATAAATGCTCCCCTTGCATATCTTGTTTACGTCTTTTTTTTCCGTAATCCTTGAATCTTAATTTCACTGTAGAAAACGTTTGCATATCATCATTTAACTGATGATGTACCAATTGAAGTGAAGAAGCGACGATTTAATGAATTATTAGTATTATCCCGAAGTAAAAGTTTGGAGTTTAATCGAAAACACATAGGCGCTGTTCAACTAGTTTTAGCTGAAGGAGTAAGTAAATTGTAAAAATCTCGGTGTAATGGCTGGTTCGCTACTGCCCATTTGAAGAGATTCTTACTTAATTGATAGAAATATTCTTCTAACCCTTTTAAGGATACAATTTATTTCAGACAATCCTAAGTGCTTGCCGCATCATAGCATGAATGATTTGTATTATGACGGTTGCTGATAATTAATTCTTGTTGAACCCTTTACGAAATTTTAAAACGAATACTAATATCTTTCCCCTTAAAAAGCTCCACCCTAATAGATATTGAGTGAGTGACTTGTCTTTTCAAGGAAATATGATTCATGTACAAAATATTAAACCGAGATAGATTGATCTTTGAAATATCCGATAAGATTTGATTGTTGAATATCTTTAAGTTGGATTGTGACTGGCAAGAGGAATCCAGGACACGCGTTGCGTCCTATTTAGGACTCATCGGTTGGATGTATCTGCATCCCAATATTGATGTTCACACTGAGATCCGAACTCAGTCCGCTTCGTGCAAAACGCCACTGTGTCCAGATAGTCACATTTGTGCAACAGGTATAAATGTAATTAAGTAGAATCCCAGTGTGAACATCAACATTGGGATGCATGTACATCCAGCCGGTGGGTCCCAAATGGAACAAAACGTGCATCCTAGATTCCACTTACCAGTCACAATCCAACTTAGACATTACTTGTGAACTACCGCTATATCGAGGGAATCTGCTCAGGATGCATGTATAGCAACAGAGGCTGACCAATTTCAGTCCATGACTAGTCAAGCTCAACCTAATGTTGTATATCTGTTGTTGGATAATAATAAGAACCTTTATTTTTGGCTTAATAACACTTACAACACAAGAGGATTATCGAGTAAAAGTAATTAATTTGATAATTGCGAAATTCCTTGATTGATTATTGTGATTCCGTAAAACTTTACTAAATACAACGGACAACTAACTGTTGCCTAGGAACAACTGACTATTCTTGAAAGTTCTATGGCGAGTTACGCTAAGTTGGAATGGAAGTAAGCAAGAATTATGATCATCGAGATATCAAAACATAAATACTATTGTTTTTATTTGCAAGGTAATCAGTTATTAAGAGTACTGTTTATATATGTAAATTGTCTTCATACTTGGATTATTTATTTCATGACCATGAGGCTGTGGCAGATGAGATCGTCTAGTTATTTTTATTCAAATAAGTGAGACGACGCAAAGCTGTAAACCGTAAGAGAAAGAACTCAAATTCTGACTTATACTTGTAAAGTTAACATAAGCTAAAGAGAGCTTGGCCACACCTGCATTTGGTTAATTTTAATGATATTCTGAAAGCAATGATTGTAGCATTACAACTTCACATCACTCTGTTAGAGATCTTTGTATAACTTTTATAGTTGGAACTTCAGAAATCATGCTACCTGTAAATAGATGAAACTCATGTCTCAATGATGACAATTTAAGATACTGATGGCATCTTTCTCTGACATAAGCTTAACTAGAATTTCATTTACCAAGACGTGCATACTTCACTCGTCATAAGGTAGTGGTTCTATTGTTGTAAAACACTTTGGGCGCCTGTATGAAACAGATTTGTAAATATCGTTTTAAAGAATTTACGCTGATTCACCTTGCTAAGTATTACTAGCAATAAAAACAAACATTTGTGATTTTTGCATCTTTTGTAAAATATTACGAATTAAATTTGTTGACTTTTTGAATAGTAATATAATACCTCATTTTCCTTAGCCTAGTCGTCGTTCAACATCACAAGTATTTGGACGTAACGATTGCAATATCAAAGTAATTTTCGACCAGGAGGTTACGCTACCATCAACTACTGTAAATAACAAATCCTCGCGCTTCCTCGTCAAGCCTGGTGACTATGTGGTTGTTAAGGTTTGTAAAGATCTATTTGATAACAGTCTAATAATAATTGTTTTCAAAAAACCGATCAAAGTTAAAAAATAACACCTAAAATACATAACAAGAAGAACCACATACAATTAGTTGAGCTGAGCGGCAAGGGATCCACGGAAAACAAAGGGTTTTAATCACTAAGTAATTAAACAATCTAGTGCTAGGTTCAATATAAAGAGTACGTTTCTACGAACATTTTACATTAATTCTTACAACAGCCTTCGTATTTACCATTTGCCACCATTACCTGAGTATGTTGGTTGGTTTGTTGAATCGGAAATTGACCTGTTTAATCTTGTTGGAACCGGTATTTCTACATCAAGGACGTTCCCTATTTCCTTCTAAGCTTCATATTTGTGGTTTTAACTACAAGTTTACAGCTAACAAAAATATCCAAACTAAGCTTTGTATTGAGACGCTTAAAATGATCTTAAGTATTAGTGTAGAATAATTCAAATAAAAATCTGAGTTTTTATATATATGAACGTTTCTGTAATACAACAGTTAGTAAGGATAGTCATTTCCAAAACTATGGGAAACTTCTGTAGAAATGGCTAAATAATATGCAAATTGTGGTGCTTATATTTCTGCTTTTGGTCTTCCCTCGGTGTTCACTTCGAAGTAACCGTTCATTTGATGTTACAAAGCAAGATGTGGTGCGTTTATTGCTCAAATTAAGATTGTAAACCACGGGCTATCATGTATGCTTGTAAGTTTTGCGTTTGACCTCTGGTTGGGATCTGAGTGCACACTGTTAAGGAGTCTCATACTCAGACAGAACAGCTCTATAGTGCTTCCTTATCTTCAGTCATTATCCAATTAATGTCAGTCTGTGATGTGGAATTTGTTATTCTCAAATAATTATGCTAAGAACTAGATTACACATATTTTACAACAACTTATGAGCTCTAGTAATTTATTTAATTAATTTTTTCTATACTATTGTTTCCAGATTGTTGATGCGACGTCTCAGACATTACGAGGAACGCCTCTTGGTTTGTCTACAGTTAAAGATTTCTGTGAAACAGAGTGGCATAGTGTAAATACAGTTAACGCTATATAAATCGTATATACTTATCACACTCATAGGCTTTATAATTCGTAAAGAACCCAGTCGAATTGTGGGATGGAATGCTTTTATCTAGGGGTTATAACATGCTCTACATCTTAACTGTAAAGTAGTAATGCAAAACATGGGAACCATCAAGTTCAACGGTGGAGCCGTATTGTTGATTGCACCTGATTCTGGCGACAGTAAGGTTTTCTCAATAGCCAACTCCCCATGACATTAAGTACTGTAAGATATTTGTCTTAGAAACGGCACATGAGTCTTGCCTCATGGATACCCAATGACCTTATTGAATATTAAATGTGAACCCCAAACCACAAAAACCTTTACTTAATCAGGATCTGGAGATGGTCCATTGAGTTCTTCTATCCTTACATTGATCGACGAAACTATCGCTTTATCCTGTTTATTCCTTCACTTTTTCTGAAAAGTACCCTTCGGTGGCGTTTAAAACAGTGTTAATCGCTCTCATATCTTCAAAGACATCTTCTTCATCTTTATCAACTTGCTCGTCTCGTAAATTTTCTCGTAATACTATTGTTAACTCAACTTCTCAAGCTTCATTTTCTGTAGCGAATAGAGTTTACGAAGTGAAACCTCAACACCACCTTCCGTCTATATGTAGGAATTTGCAGTGCTCAAACGTTATATCAAATTGGATAAACCCTCACTAGCCAAATCTGTAGTTATAAAAAAACATCTGCTCTCTAATCATAAGTAGTGTCGAATGATACAAAGTGACCTGAAAAACCGCCGCGGTAATAAGTAAAACTAGGAAGCTGTTCCCATCCACCAACCTAACTGGTTGCGACATATTCAAGCACAAGCTAACCAACGACAAACTAAGTTTGCTAGTAAGTGTGCAGTAGATCCCACAATATAACGTTAAATCAGTTGATTTTGTCGGGGAATCATATACTGCTTGGAGCCGCTAAAAATGCAGTTCGTTCACTGAATGTTTGCAAGGGTATGCGTTTTCGTTTATTACATACATATCAAATACTATCTAATACATTCGGTAGCCATGTCTCCGTCTAGCAGTTTTTTCGTAGTTTGGATTCCTAATTTCGCCAAATTCGCATCTAGCAGCATCTGGCAATGTACATGGTGGGACCCATCCATCATCTTTAAGACTAGCGAAGCACTTGATGATATCTGAGTCCTTATTCGCCAGCTTCTAAAATATATGACGGTTATAGTAAAAAACTTTCTTACTCTCATTTGACTAAGTGAGTCGTGAGGCGCATTGAAATTAATAAGGAAATAGTGGCCTTCGTATTGTCTTTCTCCTTGAACATGAAATACATTGGGAAGACGTCGCAGACCAAGGTTTTCAACATTAAACAAGTGAGCACCATTGTCAAGCATACCTTTAAGGTGCCTTTTGAGAGCAGCTTTTATACCAGGAGTACCAAGGGCCTTAATAATTAGTGACATTTCATATCGTATCATGTTTGATATCTAAAAAAAAACAACCGACTTTTATTAGACTAAGATGATGATCTAACTGGCATCAAATTTTGTATACTTAAACCTAAATCATTTTAAAAGAGTAATTGCTATTATTACTTATGAATTGGTCACCGTTCCTTACTTTAAAAAGAGTCGTCTTTGTTTATCCGACAAATGCCAACGTATGTCTCCTGTCCATTACATATAAATTACTGGCACCCACTATGCTCTGCAGATTGTGGTATTGACTAACGAGGAGCATACTGGTTTTCGGTCAGGTCGTGGATATATTACTCCGCGTCACAAGTATTACAGGCTGGCTATTTGTTCCTTGATATTAGGGCTGATTTCGACTCAAGGTTCAGATCAACAGTCAGGAACTTCGTGGACTAATGCCAAGTTTCGGTTTAGCCGCTCAAACTTTCGACAGCCAGCATCGCGCAATGAGGCAAGCGGTAGTTCATCATACCTATTACACGCACGATTGATTAAGGTCCACATTGCCATCAACCAGTCTACTATCTTTGACTAACTTTGTGTCCGACCTCGAAGTCATCTATGGTCAACGAACTTCAGTCTACACACCTCATATTTTCCACTGGAAGCTTAATGCAGGGATAACTGCTGTGCATTATGATTGGGAGACGAAGGTCTTGACTACACCACAAGCGACCCAAGTTTAGAAAAGCCAAACAAACTTCGTGAATCCATGCACAGATTTCGTTAGACACCGATTCATCACGGCTAATGAGATTAACTAGATAAGTGAAGTGATCAACGCACTCAACTAGTTTACTCCTTAGGATTAATCTCAGTGATGATGTAGACCAGAACTTCAGTAACATTTTGCATTTAGAGGAAAGAAAGCGCAATTCAAATGCACTTGCATTGTTATTTAAAGTGTCCAGCAGACTGCATATTCTCGACGTTTTCACCCAATAAGACCATCCTGTCCACACATTTTAAGTTAACGAAGGCATCTCCTGGTCGATTCCTGAAATGTTAAGTGTGCAATTTCTAGCAGAACATCTATGACGAAGTTAAATAAACATAACGATAGTGAGCAGCCTTAGTGGACACTACTTGAGATTTCTAGGTCTTATGAAAGTATGCTATAAGCCCTGACTCAACCAGTGATGTTTGAGTACGGAGCCTTCGTAAGGTTCACGCGCTCTTGAGGTAAGCTTTTTATTGACTAACAATGCCACGAGACCATCCGATGAAGGGCCGGGAACTGTCTTCAAGCCACAGAACAGTGCTGTCGGATGTCGTTGACGATGCATGTGTCCTAGAGAGAAAGGTATGTATCCGATCAATGCATCCTCGCCTAGCTCTAAAGCCAGCCTGGTTTCCTTGGGTTTGTCGTTCCCTAGCCTCAAATAAATGTCGAATGATTACAGAGGCTAATATTTTAAGTACTGCCAAATCAATTTCTGTGAAGTCATCACAGCCTGTTAAGTCTCTTTGCTTTTCCTCACTTTGAATTTCTTTCACAGCTTTTTCAACTTCATTAAAAGTTGTAGGACTTCAGTCAACTTTTCACATTAGTTGTTTGGGATAACTGATAACTGAACGGTAGATGAAGGCCAGTCGAATTTTTACTGAATACGTTCCTCTCATTTAAAAGGATATTTTACATTCGTCATAAAACGGGAAAATATTTCAATCTACTTTGCTTCATTTTAGTATCCCTTGGATTAATTCTTAACCATAATCCTTCCTCATTCTGTTGTTAAATTTCGCCTGTTTGACTAAAATCTTCTTTATTCTTTTATTCCTTTAAAATATTTTTGATTACACGATGCATACATTCTGGTTCTTATTTGTACGAAAATTGTTTCATAGAAAGTCCTCGCATTCCCATACCAACTAAATATTTGGGTTGCTTATTACAGCCGATTGCATCTAAGTAGCTTTTATCTACTGCATATTTGTAAGTAGTGGTCTCATTTGTTTGTGCCCGTAATTAGCATGATATTTTGTGTATAATGCCATCATAAACTGCGGTCGTAATCTATAAGACAGTACGACTGAGGAACCTGAACAGAATAATAGTCATGGCTGGTGTAATATCTTAGTCCAATGACTGTCTTTTTATACTTACCACTGTGTAAATGTATCATGCATAATTGAAAATTTCCCGACGTCCCATCTGTGTCGTAATTCCATGATATAATTATCAGTCAGTCACTAGTAAGCAACGCACTTATACACTGATTCGTGCTGCCACATTACAAGCCTTGGACAACATAAATATAATAGTAAATGGGGGAAGAATGGCCCACACAATCAACAGCCTTCTTTAATATATTCAAAAAATAGACAAGAGTTACATGATATCGTGGCATAGCATATATACAATTGGTGGACATGACTTGAACGGCCGACCTAGAGCCATTCTAGGGGTGAGCTTGATATATCTTGGTCAATATATGCCGATAAAAACAGCAAAACTAGGATAGGTTTTTCTTGGAATTCAGGCCAATTTTTATGAAATACTAAAAAACTCATCAAAAATATGCCTCTATAACGGGAATCTTTAGTAAATCTTTGGTATATTTCTCCACGCATGGATAAACAATACAGTAGTTCCAGGCTTAGATCACATATATTTCTAACAGTAAATCTCGTGTTACTAAAGACTAACAGATGAGGCATCATATAGTGAGTCCCGTTTCAAAACCTGGTTCTAATCAACCAGTGCTATCTACCAATTCTAATTACCGAATCCAAACAGGTTGGATTACGACAAATTTGTAGCCCTAAATAACAGTCGAAAATCATATTCCTGATGCAGTCCCAGTTCTAAGTACATAATTCTAAATCTAACTGTTAGTCTTAGTTCATCCAAAAGTGCTATTCCTAACTCAATACAAGTCACGTTGCTAAACAAAGTCCTAGATGTGCCCCTGAGTCTCGTTTTTAACCGTAAATCCTGATCGTAAATCAAGTTCCTAGTATTAAATCTTAATTATAACTTGGATTCTTATTATTTCGACTAAATATTAGTTCTAGTAGTTGCTCCTAAGTATTGATTTAAATCTAGAGCAACAGTCACAAATCATAATATTGGTTCTGTGTGGGTTGACCGTATATGTCTTGTCAATTAGATAATCTCACCTTATCGGTACGACAAGTACGTTGTTCACGGTATTGCTACCGTAGTACTTCACAAAACCAACTGGAGAAAATGAGTCTCAGCAGTATCTACATTTATTAAACTCAATGTCAGTTACTCTGGGTGATTGAGTGAGGATAATGATATTGCTAAGAATATATGTTTACGCTGCTACTACGCGTCATATCTGATGTACCAAACGTTCCTTATGTTGCTTTATAGACGGATGGACTAAGTCGAAGAAGTGCTCCATAAAGATCCTGACCATGTAGTGAGGACAAAATTAACTCTAGGAGACTACATACAAAAGGGTATCTACATCATAGAATAATTATAGTCCATAAATACTAAATGTGGTAGTAAAAAGTGAAAGATGGACATAGATGTTTCACGTTCTAATTATAAGTTTACCTAATCTCACCCAGATCAGGAAATATACAAAACTATCGTTACGTTAAGTTTAACATACTGATACGTGATAAGTAATAAATAAGGTCAAGACAAAACTATGTTTATTCATACCGCATATACTTTCACTTTGCAACAGCATTATATACTACATATTTAGTGATAAGGTTGGCTGTTTTGAACACGACTTACAAGGCATTGGATTCATTAAGGAACTGAAATAGTAAAAAATCTTTAGGAATGGGTACTGTTGGCACTGAATTTACAACCTTGAAATGTTTGAGAAGTGCGAGCTAGGATGACATTCTTGAACGTTGACATTACCATTCACACTCTTCCTTTCCTTCTGTATTTTGTTAAACGGTAATGGTTTTTGGCACTAATGGCTGTTTTCATTTAGCTAATCTGTAACTGAACATTATAAGTTTGTAGAATGGTATGTAAAACTATAAATTTATTTGAGTGCAACATGAATGTAAGTAAAGTCTAAATGACATTTACACTCAAATATATAGGTAAAAAATGCAGGAACACTAATATAGAAACTTGCATTAAACATTAAAAATATGTAGTAACATGTAATAAATTAATTTCAAAAGTTCTCATGCACTGTTTATACGGTAGTGAACCAGAGGTGATTCAAATTGAGTTATTTTCGGGGCCGCAAAGTAGAGCGGTCAGTATAATGAAACTAGGTCATTCCGCATACATTCAGAGTTTTTAATGAATTATTTGTGGCTAACTTAAGCGATGTAACGGTCTTATTTTCCATCCCTTACACCCGTCGACATTTAGTATAATACTCATTGTTGTTTCCATGACTAATCTTGAATAACGTCGTGGTTACAAATAAATCCCCAAAATAAATAATTTTGTCAGCCTTCGGTTTTGATGCTGGCCATATGTGCTTTAGTATGCACGTCTAGCTGATGACTCTTAGTCAATCATCAGGACACGAAGTAGCGGACGTACATTCAACCAGCGTAGACGTTTCAATATATGTTTTCCCATCACTTATCACTGTCTTTAGCTTTCTGCCAAGTTAGTTCGTGTGCTTAAATTTTGAAAGCTACTCTATATAAATTATAAACGTAACCTGAACATATATGTGGTAAACTTTACTGGTGAGCACGACATGGTACGGAAACGACCAATCGTATTAGTTCTCTTCTCGCTACAGTTCTTTAGTTTCTACGTGCTCGGTTTCTCCCTGCATTTTTGCATTATTTACTTATGTGCGCATTTGCTTGCATTTTATAGTGAGTACTCAACTTTCCATGGTTATCAACATAAAAAAACCCTCCTCCGAACTTTGAGTGTATACTACCTCAGTTAAAGATCACTGAGCCTTAGTTCTTCTATGCAGAGCTGAGTTTTGGTAGCATCGTGGCAGGCCGAGGGCACACTTCTTAGCTTCTATAAAACCATACCTTGTTTGTAAGCCCAGAATGCCTAGATCTCATATGATCAGGCTAAGTATTCAATCTTGAAAAACATACAACACATCGGTACATTGCCTCAACCTACAGCGGTATTGTGGATCCAAAAATTCTCGGTGGAAAAGTTCCTTACTAGGGATTGTTCACAATTTCTGAGTAAAAAGGAGTTAAATTGTTTTTGTACCATTATATTCGAGGTAAAATTTCTTAATCCTCTGTAGGGAGCCATTCTACTTCCCTAACCTCTTCAGTACCCCTGAAATTTTGAGAACCTGCTGCGCGTTATTATTGACTATAGCACTGTATTTTTCATCACTGACGTAGAGTTGAAAAAAGGGTCTTGACTATAATTTTATTTAATCGCTAACGCTGCTCGGCTGAAAAGAAGCTGCCATATATGATAAGGGATGTTTGTTCTGAAAATGACTTCATCGGAATGGATTTATGGACTCTATCGTTCGGATGAGCTATCTTATTTGCAAGATTACTTACTCAACCTTATTTCTACTGCATAATAAGTGGTGGAGTGCAAATAATTGACCCATCTGGAGTTACACTGCTTGATGACTTTATTAACCTGACTCACCACAAACTTGATTATTAATGTCAAACTGGTTAGCTGTTGGGTTTCATTTAAGACGATAGTATTAGGAAAAGTTACAGATGAATTGACATGCAGCGTTGCGGTGAGCCTCATGACGCAAATTGATTTGTATGCCATTAGCCATATCAACCTTTATTCATCATATATAAACAGTGCAACGTTCATCGACCATTTACGATTCAGGACGGTAGGTGGGTTCGGGTTAGCTATCCCTAAAATCCATCAAGTCTTATCATTGTAAACGATAATACGCTATCCATTTGTGGAACTATTGCCACTGGTTATAGTTGATGCCATACTCATTTGAAACATTTAGTTAGCCATCACTTTCTGCTGATGACTATCTATTTTCCCGATCTAAATACAGAAAGGATGAAACTAGAATGCATAACAGACAGTCTTACATATCATACCGCGGCTAAAGGCTACTCTGTTTTGTGTATTCTTGGGTTATACACTTTCCTTTGACCTACAGAATTTCAGGTTAAGACGTGCCTAAATACTCCTACATATTTATTAAAAAGATATTTTATTCTGAATGGACAAAAATGTACATAGGGGACTAGCCGATAAAATGTCTGTATTATGACATTCATAAATTTTTGCAAATCGCAACGTTTGAATCGCCTGTTATTTTGTCTACGTCATTGTGGATTCTTCTCTTAAAGTGGAGGCAAGATAGTTCGGTGTCACCATCAAGCTAAAGTCAAGTGCAACAGTATAATTACGGAAAATGTTTTCTCTATCATGTATATGTCATTACTTCAAGGAATCTTTTTGTCAAATTTGTTTGATCAGGAGTTATGATGATTGAGTGATGTCTATCGCTTTTATTACCTAGCTGATAAACTTATTTTTATCCTAAAGGAGCCATGTAGTTGCTCAATATCCTATGATTCCCTGCAAAATGAAATTGACAAGACACTTTGTATAGGGAAGCTTTTTAAAACGTAAGCTTGGGGGGATTAATGAATGACAAAAGTAAACCAGATTAAACGGTTCCGGAAACTGACAGAGGTCGTAAAGTTCGAACTATATTTCAGTTAGTCATTTGCTCCATGAATTTAGTTCATATGCTAGGAAACTGCATTCATGGTAGTGACACACATTTTCACGAATGATAGTCAAGTACACATTTACAGCATTGACAAGGATAGAAACTTGACATCTACATTTCAAGGATGCCATAGGGAAAATAACCATAAAACGTTTAACCTTGCCTTCAATGACTAGGATTTCCGACTCTTCTGACAGCTGTTCGACAACTTTACCAGCGGATGAAGTTAACATACAGTTTTGATCGCGATGCAAATAGGAATAATGTAAAGTAAAGTTGAAGGATATCTCAGTTTTGAATTTACTGAGTTCTTTATTACTTCCAGCACTGAAAGAACAACAGAAACAAATTTTTAGTGGCCACATTTAAAACAGCTTCTTCACTAACACTTGCACTACTATTAGAGCTCACTTTTATGTAAAATACAGTATAATTGAAATTCAGTTACATTTTGTGGGTCTCTTGAAATTACACTAGTCAGTCACACTTAACTTTTTAGTTAGTATTTCTATCGGATGAAGTTGAATAGTCGGAGAGGGGAGATGGTGTGAAAAAAATTTTCACTAAGGGTGGGGTTAGTATGAACACACTGAAATTAAAAACCGCAGTCGTTTTAATTAATTTCCTTACAACAACTCATTTTAAATGTGTCTGAACTCTACATACGGTTAGAAAATTTTAATGGCACTAGGCCCCTTATTTACTGTTATGTACACTTCGCAATTTTTGTTTTCATTACCTCCATAATGTAGCTCAGATCAGTCTTTTGAGTGGACCGTTGGTATAGTTGCCAATTTCATTTAGTGAGATGTTTGCAAACATAATGTATTCGTATAAATAAACTACATTGGGCTCCGAAATTTTGCAAATCAATTCATTCATGTTTGGATGGAAATCCCTAAAAAATACAAGCATATTGTTCTGTTTAGCATTTTTATCAAAAAATTTAGTAATTTCTGACTTGATACATGGAAAAAATGGACATTGTTTAGATTATTGCTACAGAATGTTGCTTAAAAAGTAATTTGTTTTCGAATTATACTGTTTAAAATATTAGTAAGTGCCAATATTAAGTCAGCGGTATGCCTTAATAAGTATACTTGAAGATTTCTAATCATGTTGGTATTAGTTTGCTTGCTCGTTTCCTTTGAGAAACTTTTATATGCATCATCAGTTGTTCATTATAGTGATTTATTGTGGTTTCGCAAATTAAATGTAGTTCTCTTTAAAAAATGGCATTCTCGGTGTCTCTATATTGTCCACCAATAAGTAATGTGGCAAGCAATATATGTTATCCAACTAACTAGTCAGAAGTTAATGAATATCATAACCAATTCTATGTTCATCATATCAGTGGATTACTGGTTTACAATATTCATTCTAATAATGTTAGTCTACACTCAAATTATTTTTAAGATAAATGCCGAGAACCATAAAGAACGAGTTTATATTAAAATGTAAACAAAGGGATAAAACTCCTGCTATTTCTATGTTGTTGAATTCTTGATGGAACAACATTTTGTGGAAGGAGCCAGTACTTTTTTGGTTATTAGTAAGTCGTATGTTACTGTCTATCAAGCTAATAATTGGTTAGATTTATGCTTCCCCTGCTTTTCAGTCGATAAAGTGATCTGCTGGAATAACAACTATAATTATATAAAGAATATAACTTACATTTCTGCAGTCAGCAACAAAATTTTTATGTTACTCTTATAACACTAGTATTATTAATACAGAGGTAAGACCGTCAGTATAGGATCTTTTTTGATTCGTTATTTTGCATTTCATTTTCGTATAGTTCGTTTTCTGTAGTAGCCATGTGTGATTGCGACTGAACACCTTGTTAGATAACTAGTCGCCTTATTAAGGTTGCTGTCATTTAATCATGTTAATAATCTCATTATGCCACTGTGTTAGGAATATTAAAGAGATAATCTTCACTTATTGGATGTTTATTTTGAAATCTAAAGACCTTAACTTTAACTTTCAGTAAAGGGTCACTGATATACGTTTGTGGGTTGCTCACTTTTGGATATGAAATCTTTGAATGATTACATCACGAGCATAAGTCGCTCAGCAATAAGGATACTACTAGAAGCATCCACTTGGAGAACATTTGATATTTGAACATAAAATGCATGATTGATATACAGTATAATAGTGTCGACCTAACTCCTTGAAATTTACCAGTGATAACAATCAATTTGGATTCATCGTCTTGATTTCAGGTGTTTTCTCGCTATGACTGAATGTTTTACTGAGAAAATAACGTAGTTCACCTAGACAAAAGGTTTGAAATTAAGATTATTTACGTTCATTTGATTTGAAAATATGAATAGTGGGATAAATGGTTAAATATAAATCGTACTTCACAAAGGATCTAATAATCCTGTTTGGAAGAAACGTGAAATAGTGAATGCAAAACACAGATGCGTCTCTTGATAAAATAAAACAGTAGCCTACTTCCATCAAGTTTTCAATACAATGTGAATAATAATTAATAATAATTAATTAGCTATGTTCTCCATAAATGAATGAACTGTATCTACTGTATCTTGTGTCTGAATACCTACTGACGAAGCAGTATTGATAAAAATGACATTTTTACTTTGCAAGTGGCGTGTACTATGTGACTGATTTAAGGACTCGTAATCGTCTTTACTTATCACTTCATCAATAAGGATGATGTCAAGCATAATGTAAAAGACTCTTTTGAATTTGTTAAGAATAAGTAATTTGGTTGTAAAAAGTCAGTACACGGTTTTTATATGTGGTGTACTAGATCACTAATAATACTACCTACAGTTTCAAAAACTCGAACATATTGAACACTAAATCGGAAATCAAAATACACGAGAATGCAAAAAGAAATGTTTATTTCAACAAGTGTCAAATATTTGCAGAGTTATGGATATTTATAGTTTATACATGAAATGTTGTCATCACTAAAACCATTCAGTCAGCTGGCGGGAGTATATAACCCACATCGAGAACTTCAACTATTCTAATAAAGGGTAATTAAATATGCTGTCTCCGAGTTTTTAGAACCCCTGGAGACTTCACCGTGGTTTCTGGAAGCTATTTGCTGGGTGTATCATTCTTATTTGTCAAATTTCAATGATTGAAGCTGTCGGTGTTGTGTTTGGCTTATTAAATGTAGGAACTTAATTTTAACCTCCACGATGAGTTAATCTATGAATGCTTCTGTTGCCAACCAATGTTCACTATACTTACACAGACTTTGCCAGTTTATGTTTCAATTGTTGTCGCTCTTCATCATTCTCCGAGCCTGACGGAATGAGCTTTCGAGCCTCCATCAGTTCACTAGAAGTTATAGAGATCTAGCGATCTAGAGATCCAGCGGTCTTCCACAAGCCTTAGATAGAAGTTAGATACACCTGTTTTAAAATCGTTCCAAACCGTTTACGGATGAATTTGTTAGTTGCGGGCGATAAAATGCTTAGCCAAACCATTTCTACATGCAATCTTGGCATTTTCGGTCTTGAATTGATATCTAAGGAGTTTGCTTGATGCGACGTTTCTATGACCAGCAAAACGCATAGGGATACTTGCTCTCAGTAGGGTGTGATCAGAATCTAAATGCCTGCCCCAGAAAGAGCGACAGTTCTTTATACAACTTCTCCAACGATAACCAATGCTGATATGGTCGATTTGCATCCATCATTATGTAGATGTTGGAGGTCGCCGGGTTAAACAATGTCTCTCTTTATGTTTGAAGTTTGTGCTAGCTAAATATAAACAGTGGTCTGAGTATAAGTGAAACAGACGACCTCCGTTATCAGTCCCCTGGGGTAGGATACCGAATGGCCAACCTAAGTGTGGGTCTGGAAGCTTAGCTTTCTGAAGGAGGCTAGGGAACTTTATATGGAACTCATCTTTCACTCCATCTGTGCTGCAGTCAGTGGGGAGGAGCATAAGCAGAGACAACAAAAGAGCATCAGGATGTGTCCCTATCTTTCCGAGTTCATACTATGCCATTTAGACGGACAACACATAGATGACTGTCTACAGGAATCCCACTGGAGAAGTGTCTGTTCTGCCCACACCAGCAATGCCACGTGAACTTGCTGTCGGGTCTCCAGATAAACGAAGAGTGAATTGTGCTGTTTGGCTGCATTGATTAGGTGAGGTCAAATGGATAACCATGCTGGGGTGCTGTATGCGTGTTTCGGAGACACAGCATACATCGAGATGCAGTAGGTGAAGTGCAAGTAGTAAAAACCAGAAAAGGGGAACGTGTTTGGTAGCGAACAATGTGATCTCGAGTGCTGTTAGAGTTATGAGGGCGGTTATCACTTCCCAGTTGCCCACGTCGTGGAAGTGTTCTTCTTGAGATGTCTGAAAATGAAAGTCGATTAGGAGAGGTCTTGATGATGAGAGAATGTAACCGTAGTGCCCAGGGGACAACTGTCTAAGGTCGGTCACCTAGATTAATTGTTGCTCCAGTTGTCAGAAGAGGAGTCAGCTTCGCGATCTCCGAAGAAGCTCGGCTTTCATCACAAGGCGTCATGACTCTTAGAAGTGAAGACCTTCCAACTGCCGAGGCAGAGTTTAGAGGACTTAAATGGTTTTTCTGATTTGCACGTTTCAGCAGGGTTGTTGTTTTTACGGGATAGGGCTGCTAACCCCATGCCCAACCCTCCCCCTTCATCCGGGCATGGGACCGGCAGTAACCTCTAGAGGGTTCCAGGCGGAGTTCACTTGCATACACTTGGTGCATTAGTTAGTTGCAGTCATGAGTTCACATGTTTAGCATATCTTTTTTCCTACGTAGTAGAGTGTCGTTTTTTCGAGGAAATCGAACCTCGTATGTTTCTAAAACAAGAATATGGATGTTCGTCATTGAGACTATCTATCTATCTATCTATCTATCTACCTATCTATCTATCTATCTATCTATCTATCTATCTATCTATCTATCTATTATATATCTATTATAAGCATACTGACTGACAGAGTAATAAACACAAAGAATGATTGTGTTGTGGGTTAATTTTCTTTTGCGATAACATTGACTGTAATGTGTTTAGTTTCCATTTGAAAGGGAATTATTGTTACCCATTGCATATACTAAGGAGGAGTAAAGAAAACAATTTGTGAAAGTTCAATTCACTGTATTACTCCATACGTGTGCCAATGGTTTAGTTATTTATACGAGGAACAACAGACACTAAGCAACAAAGTGTAGGTAATCCAAATTCGCAGTCATTGGAATGCTACAAATATACTATTGTGAAAACGAAGGATGTTTTCTCTTTGATGGTATCATTTACTTCGGCTTTAAAATTCACCCACATTACAATTAGTCTAATTTCCACATAAAATTGACTTGTTGGAGGGATCAGATGGTTTGTCTCTTTCCGACGTAACTCAATTAAGAATATGGATCATCATTTTTGTCATCAATGGATATCTTCCACACGAGAAACAGTTTTCAATTGGAACACTAAGGAATCTGTCTAGAGTCTATTTGTTACTGAACAGTGTGCTAGAATCCGGTTAATTGGTAGATTCTAAAGATGTGTATTTCGAACATGGCTTTTTATTATGAACTAACATCAGCTTAATTATGCTAAATTTATCGCATTGGCCGGAGAAGTCTGTAGGAAGCTTTAACATCTTCTAGACCACGAGTAAATAGCTATTAAAACTTTCGTGGTCTTCCATAAATCTCCTGGTTATATCAATTTGTAATGGAATAAGTCTTTTTTTATGTTTAGGTGTATTCATGTATTAAATGTTCCTTTTCAAATTCTTCGGTCTTGAATAGATCCATTCCTTATCAATTAGGAAAGGATTTCTGTTTTACAGGAGAGCCATTGTACTTTGGTTGTAGTGAGAAAATTGATCACATAGTCTGACTAACAGATGAAGTATGCAAAAACTTGGTCCCTATAAAACTACTAGAAATTATTTATCGACTATTGATAACGTTATTTTGACACAATAATAGCAGTTGTATGTATAAATCTAAAGTAAACTGTCGGGGAATTCTGTCAATTGTCATAGTTTGATCCATTATGATGAACGAGATTTGCCAGTTTGTAATATTACATGATTCTCGTCTCGAACCGTAAATAGTGCGTATAATAATGTGCTGTTTATGTGTACGTATATCTTCAGGATATGTATCTCAGTGACTTGTGCAACATCTTAACGTACCGTGCACAGAAAAATGTCACTAAATGATTGCAAGGGTTAGTTGAACAGCAATAACTTCAAATACTGTAATCTTTACCCATTTTTTTATAATTGGATTGACGCAAGGAGTTGAAACCAATCCATATATCACATGACTTCTTACTACGCCAAATATTGTAAAATCCTCTAAGAACCCAGGCATTCAGCCAGAGTAATCAAAGATCGTTGGCGAATATTCTTGTCCACTATCTGCAGTATCTCCTCCATTTATTTAGTAGCACTGGTTAGCTGCAAATGCAAAATTTAGCGTATTCGCACTTATTTTTCCAGTGATCATGCAACAGCTAGGATTCTGTTACACTATTGAAGAAAAAGCAAACGGATAGATAAGTTATCGCCGTCTAAAGGGTTAGGGTATAATTTGTTAACAAAATTTGTTGGTCCTTAAAATGACTTTGAGTTACGTGGTTAACTAATCAGTATCGAGCCAGAAAACATAGAAGCTGCCATTCAGATATAAGTTGATTAATACTCAAAAACATTGAATATATGGAGGGAAATTAATCTTAAATATTACTGTTGGGGATTGAAAATCCTCAAATACACAATTATTCACTAAGTCAAGCGAAAGGGGTCGTACTGATTTTTGTAATCTTGACTTGTAGAATTTCATCACACTAATGTGAGTCATACTGCAGAGTACATTTTAATCAATCAATGCCTGTTACCTCATGTGGAGCATAGACTGACAACCAGCATTCTCCAACCATCTCTGTCCTGGGTTTCCCTTTCCAGTTCCTCGAAAATGCTATTCGTTCTCTTCATGTCTGTCTCCGATTCTCCATGCATTGGGTCTTCCTCTTTCCCTTTGGTCTTGAGGATTCCAAGTTAGTGTTTGTCCCATGATGCAGTTTGGTGATTTCCTTAATGTGTGTCTAATCTATCTCCAACATCTTTTCCAAATTTCTTCCTCGGCTGGAAGTTGGATTGTTCTCTACCATAAAAGACTGTTATTGATGGTATCTGGCCAACGGATCTGAAGTATCTTACTCAGACAGTTGTTTATAAACAAACCGTATCTTTTGGATGATGCGTTTCGTAGCTCATCATGCTTCAGTTCCATACAATAGAACTGTCTTCATATCTGTACCGTAAATTTTGACTTTGATGCTAGTTGACAGCCTTTTTAAATCCCATATGTTTTCCAACTGTAGAAATGCTGCTCTTGCCTCGCTAATCCGCGCCTTTACATTAGCATCAGACCCTCCTTGTTTATGAATGATGATGCCCAGGTATGTAGAGGTTCCTACATCTTTCGAAGATTCTCCGTCAAGTGTGATTGGGTTAGTGCTCATTGTTTTGTATCAAAGGATCCTGCTTTTCATTTTGTGCATGTTGAGGCCTGTTACTGTAGAAGCTGCTGCTACACTGTCCGTCTTCACCTGAATTTGTTGATGTGTGTGGGAGAGAGAAGCCAGGTCATCGGCAAAGTCCAAGGCATCTGGTTGCATCCATGTTGTCCACTGTATTCTGAGATTGCGTTGAGAGGTTACGGTTTTCATGATCCAGTCAACCACCAACAGAAAGAGAAAGGGTGAAAGTAAGCAGCCTTGTCTAATACCGGTCTTCAATTCGAATGAATCAGTGAGCTGACTTCCTTGCACGATTTTACAGCGTAGTCTGTCGTAAGAATCCCGTATGATGTTGACTATCTTTTCGGGTACGCATACTCCCCGACCATATATTAAGAAGTATCGATGAACCTAATTACAACCTCAGAAACCATGCAGGTACAGTGTGGGTGGAACATTGTAAGACTAGAATACGATCTAATTTTTTTGTGCACAAATTCGCTGGCATTTAGAATAGTTTATGACATGTCTGAGCAGAGACATGTGATTGGCTAATATGGTGTGTCTGACAGATGACATTGGTCAGGCTTTATGTATATATATATATATATATATATATTGTGTATTATTGGTTTAATATACTCGTGTGAGTAACAAGTGGGCTTCTTGATAATCGGTTGGATCTTGTGTCTGTGCAATAGACTAAGGCAAGGCTGGGTGTTATCAATAGGCGATAGCTCGGCAGATAATAAAATCGATAATAATCGGCCGCCCCGGTGTGTTCAGATATAACAGTTTACCAGAAGAAATCCATGCGTTAGATAGCATTGATTACTTTGCACGAGCGATAAAGCAACTATTTAGTGACTCCAAGGCACCGAACAAACTACCGATCTATTCAAATTCTAACATAACTTGCGAAGTGCTCAGCCCATTCAATGTGTAATACGAGTATGTATACTAGATACCACGAGCAGTACTTAGAACAATATGTCTAAATTCTGTACCAAGTACTCCACGACTTAGCACAACCCCAAAGGAATCAATGATGGCTCATAGTGTTCTAAATCTTTGAATAATCTAAGGATGAACGTTTAGTAGGAAAAATTACAAAAAGAAAGAATAATCTGGTTTAAAACTATTCGTTTTACAAATACGAGCTAACTTTACTTGTTTTTATATCCTCCATTTCGTGTGTTCCTCTATATCATCTTCTCCCTGAGCTTATGGACTGCTCTCATAAGTAATGGGTCTCCATTACAAAAACTTACTGCAAACGCTGCTTAACAATATACTTAATGCATCAATAACTCACTGTTCGAATCAACCCGTGCAGATTTCCCCACTACGGAAGAATATCCCCCATATTTGTGTTCGATTAGAGTCCTTACCCAAGTTCTAAATATTGTTCGCCTTACCTCGTATCTGGATATGCTGTATAGTCCACTCCGTTCACTCCCAGCCGGCTCTTGGAATCGCAGCGCCAAAGAGGAAAATCACGAGCTTGTTTGTCAAAAATGCACTACACTACAACGCGTAAATCTGGCACCCTAGTACTATGAACCTTGATGTCGTTGACCTTGCATTCAATTAATGTCTTCATATAATGTCAATAACTATCAAAATCCTTTGTGTTAATATAACTACATCAATCTGATAATGCCTGTAAACGATTATAGACTCATATATATTTATTTTGAGCTTGTGTAAATCGACTATCTTATTTCGTTTATTGTCATGTTTCCGACACCTTAACCTACCATTGAACTCATGAACTGTTGTCACATCATTTGTTATTATGGAAATATGATTAATTAATCATGTACCTGTTCCCTTATTCCTTAGTCATTATTGTTTCCGTTATGTATAGGTGTTATACTCCCTATTGCTGTGTTGTGTGGTCTGACTTTGTGCATATATAAAGGAGTGTTTGGAATACAATATGATTTCTGTCTGTCTGGCTCATTCATCTTGTGTTCCTTATTCCCGGCTTGGGGGCAGATGCATACGAGCATTGATTGTCAGCGGCCAAATTCACATACTATTGTAGCGGTAAATAATCCCCAAAATAAATAGTTACATAGGTTTCGACATTGATGCTGACCATGTTTGTTTTAGCGGACACTACTAAGTTGAAGGCGCTCGGTCACGCATCACCACCAGATCTCGCCACGCCGTACCGAAACAAGCAACCCTCTCTAGTTTGCCAGCCTAGACGTTGCTAACCCATTGCCGCTCCATTCCCGATCAAATATAACTTCTCTTCCATCCTTCATTGCCTTCTGATTTCTTCTCATTCGTAAGAGTGGGTTCAATCGTTAGAAGTTGCTCTGGTAATAATCCAAACGTAACTTGGTCATATACCGTGTGCAACTTCACTATGTTTTCCATATGATTGTAACTGTGGCGAATATATTTCAAATATGACATTCTAGCGACAGGGCCAACCGTATCAAAAACATAACTCTACGATCCCCTTTCTTTGGTATCTTGATGAGACACCCTTTCTTCCAGTCTGTTGGCATTTATTCTTCCTCTTAAATTTTTCTGAAGTGTGGGGTATCTTTGCACTTGCTCCTATATCTGACTTCAGTGCCTCCTCTGGTATGTTGTCTTACCCTGCTGATTTGCCACTCTTGATTTGTCAGATAGCCATTTTGATTTCTTCGACTGTTGGTGGGTCGGTGTTTATGGGGAAATCCGTGGATGTTGCTTCAATGAGTAGTGGGTTCAATGGGACTGGTTTATTTAAGAGTTCTTCGAAGTGTTCTACCCATCTATTTTGTTGTTCTTGCATCTGAGTGACTGGTTTTCCAGCCCTTTATAAACATTAGCAACGAAGGCATATCGCATGAAATTCACCAACATATATGATGATCAATAAAGATGGAATCGAAACTTATAACGGTTCCTGAGAAAGCAATATACCTTAAACTTCATTTCATAAATAATGACACTAGTAAAATATCAACTCGGAGAATATGTCAATCTGGTAATAACGTTTGGTGTTGCTAAGTTGTACTACAAATTCTACAATCCTCCTTTAAATGCTATTAGAAGTAAGAATAAACTACTTACATCCTCCTCATACAAGCGCGTTCGTTAATTTGATTTTCCATGTGGAGCTACTTACACAATGTGAACAGTTAAGTATGTCCGTTATCGGATTTCTGAGCATTTTCTTGTCAAGTTGAGTTGGAGACTATTACAGAGAATTAAGATTTTCATAGTTATCTACCAAATCGATACCGGACACAAAGTATTATAAAAAAATGTGTGCACTTTTGTTTTCATTAAAGTATGAGGAAAAATAATTCTTAACAATTCATATAAGTATTTATTCGAAATATTCCAGTTTGTTCAAAATATCGTGAGTTTCATGGCTTACACGATTACACATTAGACGGTTCATGTTGCATCAGTTAAATCCGGTAAAGTAATTAATAGAATAATGCCTGTATTGATAGGACAACAATGTTTTCTTTAATAAAGTACAAATGCATTTATGTCTGAAGAATCTTACAAATGCTATTCACCTCGGGATTGAAACAAATTCTGTTTTAAAATACATAAAAGAATAGAAAGACAGACAGTATTATACATTACTTAATGTTGTTGAATAAATGATAAGAAAACTTTTAGTTTATCACCAGATATATAAGTGACAGCAACATTCTGAAGATTTGGAGGTTCATAAATATTAAAAATTAAAAATCCTACATTCGTGGAAATACAAGATCATGTGTATACCTTAAAAAAGTTACATAGTTTAGGAAGTACGCTTGTTTAAAGGTAAGCGGTAAAGAAAATCTTTAGGATGAGTATATTTTATGCAAGCATCCATAAACCATTCCCCTCCCCAGTCTCCGATACTCTAACCTCAATCAACTTTGTCATATAGTGTAAATATTCTTAAAAAACTGAGCCCAATATTTAATTGTTAATTATTGATAAGAGTCTTCAAATTGTCCGTCATATAAACTTTCTTTAATCTACCCTCACTTGAGTCATCAACAAATTAAAACGCAATCCATGAAGGAACCATCTCTTAGATAGTTGGGTTTTATAATATCTACAAATTCTTACATTTTACTGTCAACATGCAATATTAATATAGTCTACTACGTAACAACGTTACGTTATGAAAAAATTACTTGAATTTGCCTTTTTAGTGCTATCAACTTCCATTAGTCATTTTCCACGGAAGTATAAGTTAAACTCGTAACGAACAAATCACAGATGTGAACTAAGTTATGTCAAAGATAATAAGTTGTTAAGACAGTCCATGGACTTGGTTACTTATCTGATAACTGAATAACATTATAGAAAGTGAATCATATGAAGAAAACACGAATTCTAATGAATTTTTTAACATTCTGAATAACTAGCTTAACAAACACTAATACTACCTAAGAAATTCCTTATTATAGTCTGGCGGTAATTCTTATTACATTACGAAATCAACTGTAGTACAGTTTATGTTTGTCAACATTTGTATATTTTACTTACAGTGATGACTATTGACTAAATTAAATCATTTAATTAATAACTGACTTACATCATCTGTGGAAGAAAGAGTTTTAATAAATTCTTCCAAGGTGATTTTACCATCACAATCATGATCGAATTTTTTCATAAATTTCTGCACATTTCAAAGAAATTAAAGAAAAAAAATCAGGAGACATATAATTGTTGTCAGTAGAGTCGTATACAACATTTACTTTTGCAGTATGTAAATGCTATTAAAATCACTATTTGTCCAGAACATTAGCAATACGTCAAACTTACAATTATTCATAAAAAATCAATAATATTTCTAGTTGATTGAATTTGTCACCAACTGATGTTTGAGGGGCAACATTGGAAACTGGTAAGCACTAGACAACTGTTTTGTCCCAGTTTGGGACTCCTTAACAGTGAACACCCTAGATTCTGCCTAAGGGACTCTGTTATGACGAGAAGAACGAGAGGACGGTGGATTTGGTTGGTTGTAGCGAACGCTAATGAGATGTGTGCCTAGTTGATAACGTACGACTGATTTAAGCCCACTCACACCCAGGCCGACAATAGAAGAACCAGAATTGAGAACCGGAAAACGGAGAGAGCCGGGATCTGAGAACCGAGATCGAGATCGTATTATATTTTAATCATGCCTTTATACATACATAAAACCAGACCACACGGTAATCCAATCACAAATCTAACGTTAATACAGAACAAAGGAAGGAGTGGCAGTGAATGGGTATAACTTGTAAACAATTAAGTAAACGTATTTCATTGTAAATAAACAAAATACTAAGAGTAAATATACTAAACGAGAGGACCGGGCAAGGGGAACATAACAGTCATAGAAATAATATGACTACATTACTTATGAATAAAATAATGAGAAAAGTCCTCCAAAATACAATTCTGAAAGTTCAATACTTTTCTTTAATCGCCCGGTGTAACAGACTTCACTCTGGAGAACGCTCTGTAACATTGGGCTGATATCAAATGATAGAATTCCCAGTTCCATTGCCCATTGTCACTGATGATAACCTTGCCACTGTTGAATAGTCTAAACTCCACAAGTCAGGGCTTTTCATTAGAGCTTCAGGGTCATCCTGAACTTAGCTACTAGTAAGCTGAACCTAGGGTTCACACCGACAAGGAGTCCCATACTAGGAAAAAACAGCTGTCTAGTGTTTCCTAGTTTACAATAGTACCTTGCGATGGATTCAATCAACTATAAACTAATGCCAATTTCCACAAACCATCTCAATTGATTTATAATAATATTTTTGCTGGAACAAAATACCGCAGATTTGCATGGATTATTTTCCAGATAAAGCATGTGGGTTAAGTAATCTTTATATAAGTCAGCTTCGAGAAGAATCTTCATAGCTCCATTGAGAAGAAATAAAATGATTAATGTCAAATAAGTTTATCCATTGCATAATAGAAATAGATGGGAATATAACTTACGACAGCTAAACATTGCGGATAACCTTTGTCGGTTAATTCCTTTTCAAACTCCTGAAGTGTTACAGCACCGTCGTTATTTTTATCCAATTCCTTAAAACGTCTTGTTAACTCGGCAATTTTTCTGTCCATAACTGTTTGATATGACACTGATGAAACATTGAAAAATGGTGGATTTATTCCATAGGATTACATTAAACAAAAATATATTTAATAAATATAATATTCGATGTAAGATGATGTAAACTACTTTGTGTTGCTTAGTAACTAATTAAAAAAGAATGGTATATATTTCTGATGATGAATACAGTTGAAAGCCGTAATAAGATATTCATTATTTTGCAATATTCTCAGAAATTGAGGCTAATCATCTTCGGTTTTTTATCCGTCATCTATCCTATTACTTAGCTCCGAATTGCAAATACTGACCTGATGTTGCGAAATAAGATATTGTTCATAAGCACCTGGAACGACATGTGTAAAATGTGCTAAAACTAACATCCTAAATATAAACAATTATCAGCTTCCACTATGATCAAACACGTACTCCTTTATCTCAACTACATTTACATTTACGTAGGAAGTTCTTTGGAGAACGTGATAGTCAATCGTACAGTATCATCAATATCATCAGATAAGAATGGCTACTGGCATATGCAGTAATATTAAAAGCCTCATACGTTATACAAACTATCTTTATACTTTATACATTCTCATTAGCTTTATAACCACTTTTGTTGTATTATAATAAAAGATAGGGTTAGCAGTTAGTGATATATATATATGTTAACGAATTTATTAAGTGAATTTTAATAAATTCTAACTAATTAGTGTATAATGAAAGTTGAAATACCAGATAAAAGTGCTCTAGACAGAAATCTCGTTTATTAACATTCAATACATGTGTCCTGTCTGCATACGATTAAAATTCATATTCGTCATTATGTGAATTTTCATATTAGTGAGAACAATTGTTGAGGTCATGCATTCAAGCTACAGTATTATTTGATAAGATTGTACCGTTTTAGCAGCATCAATAGTCATCGACAATTGCTGATTTTAGAATTTCGAAAATATTCTGTTTTAGTTAAAAAGGTGTTTATTCAACTTGGGAATAAGTATTTGATTACAGAGGTTTAAAACACAATATATCAAATAGCATTACCAGATTTCATGAGATTTCAGTATTCTTCGGTGTTTACAGGCTTCAGTTATTCGACATGTTGATGAGCTACTCCAATATATTGAGCAAGAAGCGTCTGTATTACAATCAAAGTGAACTGTAACAAATGTAAATGCTTGTTGTAGTAATTGTGGAGTGCGAATTTGATATCACGAATTGGACTGATTTGGACAATTATTGAAAGAGAATCGGTAGGCACTGGATAGCCGTATCGTTCTAATATGAGAATCTACAACAGTGTGCATTCATAATCTCTCCACAGAATCAAGCTAAGAACCTTTAGGAATAAATGCAAACGCTTGACCTTTGAGATGCACATGTTCAGCCTCATTCTTTGCCAATGATGGGTAACTGTCTCATATCTAACATGGTTAAATTCCATTGATCGTCTTTTTGCTAGAACTCAGTCACTAGTGAGCTGATATTGATTGTAATCGGGTGTTGTAGGGATTGTTGTGTCTAAATTTAATATGACGAATGAGGTAGTAGTAGCTCACTTATGGGATTTCCAAACTAAAACTAAACAGCTGTCCAGTGCTTATCAGTTATTTTTAGTGGGCCTAGCTCAGACTAATTCATCATATCAAATTCTGGGAATGTTAAGTTTCCACGGATATGTGCCAGATAAACAAAACTTTGCTGACAATAAAGAAATAATTTGATGACTCAGGAAATGTATGCTACGGTAACTGGCAAACTGTGAAACTGGTAGACAAAATTCCGTATTCTACAGGCAGCATCAATTTTCTTCAAACAGTATGTACTCCAACTAGCAAGAAACATAGCTCCACAGCCCCCTTGACGACTGTCTACAACCTTTTCAAACCAACATAAAGAATGGATTCATCTGTGTCATTGAGACCAATTCCATCTATGTCATCATTTATCTTGAGGGTCAAAACCAAAACGTATTTCACAATAAACATTTGACCTATTTCGTGGTTTCTCACCACCTGCAAAGCTATCGTAAACCCCAAGGAATAATGTGACAATAGATGGTTTGGCATACTTCATTCAGTGAAGTTGTGGCAGATTTTTGAAATAATGTCAATAATGACCATAGGAGAAACCGTTTGTTGTTAACAGCAACATCACTAACCTACCATGATAAACGTGATGTTGTCATGATAGACTACATACGGAATAATTTTAAGCACCGAAACATTGTCATATTCACAAAATGCTGCATTGTTACAAAAAATACTCACTTGTAAGTGTGCTATTGAGCTGAGTGTACATGAATGTCGTCAATCACTGAATGGAGTGATTTTTCGGTGAAACGCTTGTTGGACTATGAAATCCATTAAAATGGACTTATTTTTATCTTATTCCATGTTAATTCTTAGAAAAATTAATGCATTCTGTCGGTTTATGAAATTCCTGGATGTGATTGTACTTTCGTATGCCTAGAACTTCAAGGTGACTAAGTATTCACCCTAGTAAACTATTATACAAGACCCATAAACTTAAGACTAATCTTATGACCAGTGCCAATTGAGTTTAGTAATGAAGGAAGATAAGTGTTTGTCTCGTGCTATTATAAGGTCATTTATTTCTATTTGTTTTTGCAACTGTTTATGCATGTATCCATCCTACTCAAATATGCAATCTACTCCTTCATTCCAACATACATACTGACAAACATAACGAAGTATGTCGCAATTTCAAAGTTTACTTCTAAGAAATTTACTGTCTACAATCAGTCAATTTGATAAACATAGTGTATTGGTAGCTCGAGGGGTGATTTTACTAAAAACACAGTCTTCGAACAGTGGTTCTATCGTAAAGCTTTCGTTCACACTCAAAAAAACATCATAAACTAAAAGTTGAAGAAGTTTGTGCCTATAATGTTGTCTGCACATATTCACTAATTGAACTGAATTTCTTTACACGATCTTATCACTCCTATAATATAAATTATATATCATAAGTACTACAAGCCTGTATATCAGTTGAATGATATAGATGCAGTACTACTAGATTTCATTGATCGGAATAAGAAATAGACTTGATTTATAAAAGCCTATTAATAAGACTATACCTAGGGAATCTATCATTTTTTTGGTGAAAGCATTTGACACATGACATCAAAATACAGTTTACATATAGTAAGTGAAACCGTAATAGCAACATATTGTATCAACTTTTATAGAAGCATTCTGTGAAATCATTTCACAAGTCGCTTATTCAAATAATTTCTACAAAGGCTTATTGGTGAAGCCCAAATATTACTACTTATATTTGAATATGAGACTGAAATTATGTACTGGTATAAACGACGACCTACCGAAACGTTCAGACCACCAATTTCTCAGCTGTGCCAGCTGCCAGAAATTTTACTTTAAATTCGTTTGAACTGCATAATTATACGTTGTTATTGTTTGATATTATAAAAGATCTAGATATTATTCTATAGATGAACACTCGAAAACATAGACGAGAACGATGAAGTCGTTGATGAATTTTCTTACTGTCCTAGCTTGTGAAAACGTGGGAGATGAGTATATTGGAGTTTTTGTGTCGTACATATCTTAGATTGTGGAAACTGAACTGGTTAAAGTCTATCGTGATTATAGATGAATAACTACTCCACGACAAATAAATACGGATGTATTTGCTGTTTGAATGAAGTTATAATTGTGAATCGTGTAGAATCCTTCTTCCAGATGACTTTGAGATTTCAAAATGACTATTTCAATTATCATTACAACTATCCACAATTGTTGGCATTAGTATTCTCGGGTACATATATTACCAAACTCTTTATTAACAGTGTGGCGCAACACTGCCGTAACAAAATTTTTTAACGGTGTCTACGCATAAATAGTGAAGTAAACCAAAAGATTGGCCTAAGGAAGTAAACGAAACCATTTTGTCACGTTTAGTTACTTTCTATATTATAATATCAGAAGTAAAACTATATACAACTTTCCTGTGCTATTTATTCATACATATAGTTTTTAACAATTACATAAGCAAATACATGGTACCATTTGGCTAAGTGTTCCCTATTACATTAAACGATTATAATGGCATGAATAGGTCGATTAGCCATTATCTTCCCTAATGTTTGATTGCGGTTATCTTAAATTTACCAGTTTGTAAAGAAATTGAGTTTAGTATACACTTAGAATGAATAACTTAAGAACTTTTTCTACTAATCAGTAAATATTTGGTAATTGTAAAAACATGTGACATCTAATAATTCTTGTTACTATTATTCGTATTCATGTTTACGTAGTTAATAGGCTTTAATATGAACTGCTTTACTTACAATTGCTTGTATGGGTACACACATGATTGCGTAGATTTCTATTTTTAATTTGTTGACGTTTAGGTGTATATTTGACTAGTCACTGTCATTATATTAGCTGTTTTTAGCTATATGTGTAACCTTAATTTACAATTCGCTTCGATCGTTGGAATCTAGAAGATAGATACTATTCTACTAAGACACACAAAGTGTAAATATCAACATACCGACAAGTGAACTTACTTCTATATTGTTATCAAAAAACGCTTTAAGATGTTTAAATCGCATTATTCCATTTGCACCCTTACAACTTTAAACGATTCAAAGTAATGAATCGGTATCGAGGCATATATAAGCTTCACTCAATTACTCATGCGCCTACCTCAATTTCTGTAGTTTGAAACATTAGCGTCTTTCAGGAGTTCTAATTATTAAGCAAATTGTAAAGAAAAATAATCAGCTATACTTACAAGAAAGTGTTGTAAGAAATGTGAAACTGGATTGTGGCTCGTAATTGTATCTACGCTTTACCGTTAATAATGACTCTTAAACTCCAATGACTAGTTAGAAGTATCACTTGTCCGATAAATAATGATGTATATTGTATCGAGATTCTGATAGTATGTTGCAATCTTTAAATTGGCTATGTATATATACTTTCGTTACTTTCAACATTAAGCAGATAACTTTTCAACTGTTACAATATGATAAAACCTTCGCTTAAACTAAGAACTTAATAGCTTCAAGTAGTATTATGAATTTGTAACTTTGACTTAGAAACCTTATACGTTGTAGGAACTATGAAATTAAATGAATTGGTTGTATTTCACAAAAATATCTGTTTTTGCTCTTTTCAAAATTGGAAAACACTTAAGAAAACATCTAACCTTTCTATTCATCTATCGTTGTTCATTTTGAAAACATGCACACCATGAAAACTATGATAGTCAATTTTCAGTTTTCCTCTGTCATAACTAGGAAAAGATACTAATTGTCTAAAAAGTTACTAACTTATGGCTTTTCACATGCATCATGACTTATCACTGATTATAATTCATTAGTTCGGATGACTTACCAAAACAGACTACATGGTGTTGTCTGGAAACTTAATTAGTATAACTAGGATCAGTAGTGTACAGTTTGATCCAATTATGATTAGGTTAGTAAAATATATATTCAACTTTTTGCATGCATTTACTAAATGGTATTTTATCAAAAACCAGTCATTCGTGGTATACCACTTAGTGTGATAGCTTATCAGAAAGAAATAATTCGTATAGTCACAGTTTGATGACATTTTGTTGTAAACCTGGAAAGGGTTGAGATTCTTCATAAAGTACGAAGAGTCTAAGAGTACATGGTTGTTGAGATAATCACACTGTACGACGGTTTGAATAGCAAAGTTATTATTATTAACTTTTGTTAAATCATCTTGATTTCTTTGTTGTCAAGTAAGAACATACGGTATAAAAAAATGTACCCATGCAGTATAAACTTGATCATTCAATGGCCGGTGACTTAAGTTTTTTCAACGTTGGTAAGGTTAGTATCATTCGAAAGAAATATGTATTCATATAGCATATATTTATCAAGTTATAATCTAATAAGTTTATATATGTTGGTCAGCGGGTAAATGGTAACTACGTATTTTAATATACACTTATATATAAAGTAAAAGTATATGAAGAAAGTATGCTACTGATAAATGAGTATTAGTTCATCATAGTATTACATAATATATTATTTGACGCATAATATCCACGTAACTTACTTATTAATATTTTAAGTTGTAATCAGAGTGAGCAGCCGTTGTATAAAGTCGTTAACTAACAGTGTTTCGTCTTGATAATTCCTTTATTTAAATGAATGTTTAATGAAATACTAAATTCTTAAATGATTTCATGAATAGATCACATAGACAAAAGTAAACGTGATGAGAAAGTAACTCAATGTTTATGTTGTTAGTTAGTCTATTGTTCAATACTACCAGTAGATTTAATGAAATTTACCAATTATAGATGCAAATAATACATGCTAAAATAGTTTTAACTAGAATCATATGAATTAGTTGAGTAGGTGTTATCTCTTTTTTTTTTCTTTTTCAATTAAGTATTTCTTTATAACCATGTAATATTTTGAGAATGACTGTTTAACAAGCTCTGGTTGAATTCGTTTATGTAGTTATTATAATAGAAATAAATGAAATCTCATACACTTGGTTCCCTTTATTATTTTAAATGAGAGCAAGAACAAATATTTGTGCAGATGAATAAGATGAATTCATTACATTTCATTGATTACTCATCAATTGCATACAACCTAGAATGATATTTTACAAATATTTGTTCTTGTTCTCTTGTAAATAAGATCTATTTTTATATTGTGAAGATAATTTTCATCAATAATTGATATAATAATGATACCCTCGTGACCTAGTATTACACACTAAAAACTTCCTCCACAATATGTGCAATATCTAACTACACTTTTCATTTAATAAACATCATCAACGTGCTTGTATTGATAAGTTATGCGTAAAATGCTTTGAAAAATTGATTAGTTACCGGTTACATTTATCTGTAACATCGGCTTTGTTTCCATGAAATCTCTGTTTATTGTTGAATACACTCGATGCTTGAATTCCATAGCAGTTCCCAATAGTTTCTTGTACGAATAAATAAAGAAAAAGAGAAAAATTAAAGAACCACAACTGTGATGGTAGTTCGTTTGTTTCTCAGTAATTAGATTCAGAATAAATTGCATAAAGGTAGACATAATTAATTAATTGAATAAGATCCGAAATGTGGAAATCGATGTTAATAAATGCCATTTTTGAAAATAGGTGGCCTAAAAGTTTGGGCAGGTCTCTAGCTGTGTTTTCATTGTTAAAATTTGATAATCGCTGATTTATCAAGATGATTCAGATAGCAATCAGAAAGTAATCTGTGAGCCACGTTAGATGTAGATCATGCTTTATCGCATTACTTTTAGTTTAGTCGCATTATAATATATAAAGATTACCTACACTAAACAGCTTGATTAAGATGACCATTGTTTTCTAAAGCATTCATCAAAGTTTCTGCTAAGCTTCATAAATTTCCTGGATAATCACACATTTACTTATATTTGGGGGGTTCCAGTCTATCGACATATACCATACCGATACCTGCCCATGAGAGTTTGTTTGCTTCTTCCGTTAAACATTGTTTAGTTTAAACATTATTTTGTCAAGTTTAATCTCTATGTTTCTGAGTTATACCTAACATTGAAACACCTTTAGTTTGTCGTTCTTTCTTAATTAATCCTATCTATAGTCTCACAGCCAATGCTTATTATACTATCACTTGTTAGGATTAGTTACACTATCCATATCGTTGTTGCCGTTGACCCCTACAACTGCTTTGATTGTGGAATGACTATATGATACGCGAATGAAAATAACCCTGCTTCTGATTATATCAATTAGTGAAAAATTCCACGTGTCACTGTTCTTGATATTTGAGGTTGATCAATCACGAGTCATTCCCTATGTTAATTAAAGAGTAAAATTTAAACGTATAATTAACATCTAATGAATAAGACAATGTAGATTAGCAGATGCCGAACCCGCTGCACCACTCAGCCGGTATCTAATCATAGAATTTCCCGGTGAACAATTTGCGATATGGCGCGACGAACATTGATTGTCACTGGTGATAACTGTCTCAATTCTAACAGGTCTGACCTCCACTGGTTGATTTCTCACTTACTTCGGATTAGGCTGTATCAAAAACTGATGGAAGTGGGGATTCAACAATTAGATGTCGGCCCAGTGGTTAAGAGGACTGAGTGTCCGTTAAAATGAAGCTCCTGGGTATAGAGTCTAGAGCACGTACGGCTGGAGAGCCCCATACTAGGATGGAATAACTGACCAGTGTTTCCTAGTTTTTAATGATCCCATACTAATATCAACCAGTGACCAATCTAATCAACTACACTTAGTGCCCATCTTCACAAAACCACCTAACTCTAATGTAGACTACGTATATTAAAGTGCGATTCTTTACATCCACTTTGCCAAAGTTGACTGGTCTGTAAAACATAGTATAAACAATATGAGGTTTTGTTTCAATGTTGTCTATCTATTTTATGAAAAGTCACATCTGTAACAAACACTTTTATAGCTTATAAATTCTACAAAAAATGTCTACCCACCAAATCTGATAATACTTTATACTTCTAAAGATACCATTTTTAATCCTACTTGCAGGGAAACTCAGGCCTATTAATAAGAACATATTGATATTTGTTAATTTGTTTGAGTAAAAAGATGTAAATACCAAAACCTAGTTTTGTACATGTCTTACGTTATATTACAGCATATAGCACCGTTACTACCTAGCATTTTCATATGAAGCTTAGTAACCTGACTTGATGATTTATCCAATGTATACAATCCCCATTATATATATATATATATATATATATATATATATATATATATGTAGTTACTGTCAAACACGAATACATTATCTTATGGGTCAGTCACTGAAGTTTCGGAGCATTCACGTGGTATTCGGTTTCATCACGAGTATACATATAAGTAACGATGAATGAACGGTGAAGAATAAAATAATCCATTCATTCCATCACTTGTTTTTCAGAAATCCTAAAACGATAACAGAGAAGATAGACTTTTTACTTTTAAATGATCACTTTGATTCACATCGTTCTTCCGGAAATAAACTACGCAAAAATCATAAAAAAAAGAGACTTTTGTTGATCCTTATATGAAAATACGATGTACAGATGTAAGTTTACTAAATAATTGTCGCTTCGTAAATACGAAGAATGAAATAATGTAATAAAAGGTAATTATTACTTATTGCAGGAATAATTTTGAAAAATATTTTACTTCAAGAAGTGGTCAGAATTTGTGCGGTGTTCACCAGTACAGTTATTGATAGATTTATATAATCTTTTTAGCAACCAGGCACGATAGTGCATTTAAAAGAACTCTTTATGTGGAGTCAACATAACTTACTTCAGAAGAGGAAGTAAACTTTTATACAAACACTTTACGTTACTAAGGTGGATGCATAAATTGTTATCACTAAAATTATAGTGAACCAAAGTGAATATCAAAAATCATTATGTTTAGTCATAAACTGACGTCAGGTAAGGATTATTTGACGACTAGTGAGTACTAGAATGTCTTCTTTCAATTTGCGTTTGTTTAGCAGTAGAAAATTACTAAATAACATGGATATACAGAAACTGTGATCGCCTAGAAATTTTAGAATTTCTCATTTGAACTTTTGTGGATTCATATGTGTCTATTATTAGAAAATGTTAAATTATAATGAGCCTGTTATATCTCGTGCATGATATCTTCACAGGCTGCAAACAACCTTGGCGCTCTAACACCTTGAACCCTCCTAGTCGCAAATTCAGAAGACGAGAAGACGGGGAAACTGTATTCCAGTAAAATGGAAAGTCGGCCATGTGTTGTTATTGTTCCCCCCCCCATTCTTTCGCATTTGACTGATATGTCTCGTGCATGAATCGAAACTTCCCCGAACTAAATAAAATACTTTTCCGATCCGCCGTTTGACGACACACGGCTCCCAGTTTCTATCACCTTGATACAATTTGATATGAACTTTTCGCCCACCTGGAAGCTACGAATAGTGGTCTGTTGTTTTTCATCATTAGATTTATTCATTCTCTTGGGTGGCAGCATTCTGTTAAAGATAGTCCTCACCTTCCTTCCGAACATACACTCTGTCGGTGACTTACCCTTTGGTACAGCAGGGTTTGGCGTAGCACGATATGACATTAGAAATTTGTTGATAACTTGTATCGGCACACTAAGGCCAATTATCAGGTGTTATTACTGCAATTATTGTTTAACTATGACAGATAGCTTACTACAATTTACCTAATCTACATGAAACAATAATACTTTAAAGACACTAGCAAACATAAATTAGCATATTTGATTTTTTATATTCACCAATTTGTATTCAAGATGATAGCCAATGTGAATATAACTGTCTTCTGAAATAAAATCATACTTTAAATCGAAATAGTTTAACTGGATAAGTTAGTGAAAATCTTTTTTATTGAAGTTGTAATTCTTGCATCACATGAATAAGTGGTCTGTATGATAAAAATCTGTGATATATATAGCTCTATAGTATTGAATACATAACATTTTAGCCTGTAAAACGATTTTCACTTCATTACGGCGCCTTTTATTGAATACGTTTTAAGCAATCCATCATTATCTGTTCAAAAATGATCATGTCACACGATCATATAAGACAAGTTTTATTTATAGCTTCATAGTAATAAATGAATTACAGTGAAAAGACTTTATGTTTATATCTAATTGAAAATAAGTGATACATGTATATAACTAAACTGATTGATTGTGTATACTCTTGCATAGATGACTAATGTATAACATCAAGTTATGCATATACTACCTTTCTACTATTTACATGAATGTTGTTAGTGGATAGAATTCTCTTGCAACAGTTGAAGTTACGATGCAAACAGACTTTATTAAACTGGAGAACATAATATGGCTGGTCTACATTCACTCATTATCAATGAATATTACTTGTCATTTAGTAAATATCATATTCCCTCTATAATCCTTATGAAAGTATGTGAAGGAATAGATTTTCCTATTAGCACCGCCTGTTGAGTAAATCTGCTACATAATACTGAATGTTTAAATTATGAATAATCCACTGAATTTCTCTCTCTCTCTCTCTCCCTGTATGTATACTCATTAGCCCTTTCTTCTGACATACATTCAGTTACGTGGCTTTCAAAATTGATCTCAATAGTAAATTATGACTTCTAACAGTTCGGTATTAACTTGTGCATTATCAGTTCGTTGACTGCCACTACAATCGAAATAATAATATATTATTGTTTCCAACACTAAAATATAGGAGAAATTTGGAGTTATCAATTAATTTGAAACAAAATTACTTTTTATCTCGCATCTCCGTAAAGTAGAGCCTACCTACGACTTCACAATCATGTGGCGAAAAATCTACGATTTAGAGGAATAAAAACATTAAATAGTGCATTCGCTAAGCATTTGGTTGACGTCGGATATCAGACCGACATTACGGAATCTTTTAAAGTGTTTAATTGTCAGACAACTTCAAACCTAAAATTTGCTGAAGCTATCGCTACTAAACGCTTGAAACTAAACTTGTGCACCCTAAAAGTAACAGTTACTAGTCAATCTTTATCTTGATAACTTAGCTCCTACTTCACTACATCATTGATATTTTTGTTTTTTTCAAGTTCGGTTTATTCCCTTGTGTCATTATCTCTTTTCTCTAAATCCCATTATTTACATTATCAGGTCTACTTCGTGTAATTATGTCATCATATCACATTTTAATTTTAATGATTGAAATTAATTCACATCAATCTTATGTGTTGCCAATTGTTTTCTCCATTTTCTTATTATGTAATCATTTGAACTCTGACCACTGTTTTGTTTATTGTGTCTGACACCGTCTTCTGCACCGCATATATATTCCCAATATTCCACCCAACATTTCACATATGTTTCCATGTTTACTGACTTTACAACTGAAATTTCACTCAACTTCTTCCATATAAGTACAATTCAACATTGTTTCAAACATAAATTTCAAAAAATTACTCCATGTTGTATGCAGCTGATGAAAGACAACCGAAATGAAACAAATTCGTCTTATTCTGCACACACGTTTGTTCTTCGTCTTTTCAAGATAAAACTAGACGACAGGTGCATAATAGCCGATTTTACTTGTTAAACAAAAACCTGTTCATCTTGTTAATGCAAAACCTACAGTAATAAATTAACCACTTAATAGTTCAAATTACTGTTTTAGCTCACAAAATCAAAGTAATCGGCTATTCGTCTACTTCCATAACACAAACAGTACAATGCAATTAGACTAGTCTCTATATTTTTGTTTATTTAAACTGATTTTAAAGGTTTCCGTTTTCACTATAACATCCTAAATAACAATAACACTATATGCTGTTATTATGTTCGTTTATACATTATCAGTTTATCTTACAATTTCTTCTGTAGCTACAGTTGATTAATTGTTATTAGACTGTTTTAATCTTTAATAATACAGGTTGTTTATGAAGTATCTGAAAATATATGCTGTTTGTCAGTCATGACATTCATGATTATCAGAAATTAACATGATAAAGTAAAAGTACAGTAATAAGATATAGTAATTCCCTGAAATTATATAATTTATTTCATTGCAACGAATAGTAACAGTACAGAATCTAAGAAATTTATTAAATCCGGCTTTAACTTTGCTATATTTTGCCAACTTTATCAATTTGTAGCATGGAGTAGGTGAAAACTTGTGGTGTGGAAAGTGGTTGCTTTTCTACATTGAAATGACTGTCAGTGTGAAGGTAAGACAAGAGATAGGTGTAACACTGACGCTGTGGTTAGAACGGACCATTAGGATTTACACCTATAGTCTATATGATCTGACTACGTATAGGCCGATTGGTTGGATCGGAGCCTCTGTGATAAAGCTTGATTAGAGGTGAACAGTGAGAGAATAAAACACTAGCAAACAGGAGACAGTACCAAGTCCTCCACTGAGTATGAACAAAGGCTTTTATGTAGCACATTTTGGACCAACTAGTAATAAGAAATACAAAATACACTGTAGATTGAGCTAAGGAGAGGAGAAATTTTGTACAAAAGACAGGAAATTTGGTTCTCAGAAGAGTTACAATAAATCCGAAATAAATGAATATGCCTATCAATAATGAGCATATGAAAAACCTGCAACTTAAGCAATACTAATATCAGAATTATTAAACGATTAATAAATGTAGCTTGGCCACAAAATTCCCGCTAATATGTAAAACAAGCTTCATAGCTTATGATTCACGATTCTTTAAGTTGTTATGGCACACGTAGAAGCCTTGGGTGCAAGAACTGTCGGTGATGAATTGTAGTTGCATTAGGTTTAGTTAAATGGATATGGACTAAAATTAATCAACTGCTGTTGCTATATGTGCATATCAAACCAACATAAATAAAATTTAAAAACATATTCAAATTATATCCAAGTACACTCCACACAAGTGTAGACGTCTGAACTCAGTAGCTTGACGTGAAACGAACTGAGTCCGTATCCTAGTGTAAACATCGAAAACAAGGTGTAAGTACATCCAGCTGACGAGTGTCAAATATAACTAAACTCTCGTCCTTCTAGCCGCAATCCAAATCAAGTCAGAGTATTTCCACGTTTAAAAGGTGGTCGAAAAATACTATTTTTTATTTTTGCGGTTTACATTTCAAGGCAGTTGAGCGATATATCTCCACAGAGGGGAAAATAATGTTGTTCAAATCCACTCTTGCTTTATGTTATTTACTACCATCACTATGATGTCTTCATTTTCCTATCTACTGTAAATAGTCAAAAACCAACTATGTGGACATATTTGCTGTGTTAAGTCTCTTATTTTCTCTTGCGACAGTAAAAGATGTTTTCCACACATTGTCTAGTTGAATATGACGTTCCGAATTAATTTTTGTTACATTGCGTCTTATCAGATTACACATTTTATAACAAAACAATCACTTATCATAGAATAAACTCTTGTTGTTGTTTCTGATATAGAAGGCAACAGGTTAGCCAGACAGTCATGTCTTAATTTCAATATCTAACAGTCACTGACATGTTAAGTGACTTTCTATCATGTTGATTTTGTGGTAAACGTTCCGTACATAAGTGTTTCATTCTTTCTTGTAAAACGACCCATATCAGCCGATCAATTATTCTGTCTTCTGACATCAGTTCTTTTCGAGATACGGCATAACAATAATAGGTTGGCTACAATTAATTAAGACAATCGATCGTGTAATCAGTAAATGCACCAAAACGTTTTTAACAATACCTAGTATTTATATTTTTCAGTAGGCAAAACTTGATGCTAGTTTTACACACTTCGAAGATTGACTGGTTACTCAGATTTATTAACCTGAATAAAATTCAAAGTTTTACTTTACTGACCATGATAGGCCAAATATTTGAATACATTAGTTTAAATACAAATTAATAAAAATCAGTTGTTTCGCCCCCTACCCCTCTCCCCAGAAGTCCATTTCAACAATTCCCAGAATCAGTAGGAAGGTAACATTGGCATTAATTTTCAAAATGTTATGAATAACTAATTTTCATTAAATTTTAAATCTGTTCAGTTTTTCGCCAAAAAAAAATTTTTACACTTTATGTAAATATTAATGTAGGAATGATTGTTACGATACATTCTGAGTTTTTTTACACAACATAGTCCGTTTATAAATTTCATTTATATAAGAACAACAAGAGTTGAAGATTCAAATGAAATTATTGCATTTTCTGACTCTTCATCAGCTATGAAAAGGCTTAAATTTACCATTACCAACATTATTGTCACTATTTTTATTATGAATGACACAATATACACCTCAATCAATCAGTGACACTGTGTTCGAAATGGAACGAAACACCATAAAGAACGGAAGATAACACTAAGGATTTATCATAATAGTAAATAAATTGAAGTATATTTATGTGCTCAAAATGTAATTAAACTAATTAAGGGTGATGTTAAAAATGTTAAATGAGACACAATGAATATAAAAGTCAACTTGAAGCCCCTGGTGTGGAATCTGGGGTGCGCACTGCCGAGGAGTTCCACATTAGAACAAAACAGCTGTTCAGTGCTCTTTGGTTTTAAATAGTACCCTGCCAACATAAATCAGTGACATATTTGTTCAACTGAATAACCAATTTCCACAAAACAACCATCTCAAATGAAATATATAAATGTACAATCAAGTCAGATAGATAGTATATATAATTAAAAGTGATTTCATGAATAAATACTAGTGGAACAATATAATGGGACTATTTAATTTTCACGTTTCATCAGCAAAGTTATTGCTACCGTAACTATGGAAAGTGTACTGCACTTTTCCTCTGCATACAGTGATCAGGTTGAATATCCTTGGTTGCATTAGCTGCAGTAAACTAGTAAAAAAATAGAGTTCTTCGCAATTTGACAAGTTTTAAACACTTTTATCACATCAATCACATATCCAGTGTGCAGTACTTATCTAGTTATTTTGGTTGTTAACATTTTTCTTCCCTTCACGAAATATTTCGCAGAAAGATATGTGGTAAACCAAGTAAATGACCTTCTCTCAGTTCTCCCTTAGTATACGTTACAGAAAGTACATTTAAAGTGATGAATACATTTGAAAATAACCTTTAACAAGTTCTGATTCAGCGTCAATAAGTTTAAAAGACATTATTTATTCTATACTGAAAACAAATATTCCATAGGAAGCCCCTTTGAAGAGCTTCTTTAAGTCTTTCATATATGTTACTTGATATCTTGTTTCCTTAGAAAGGAAGACAGGTGAATTTAGCCTCATATTTGTGAATTCCATGAACCCTCTACTATATTTCATATTGTATTTTCTCTGACTTTTTTATAAGACATTTCTTAATAAATGCTAACCTTTCCTCTATTCTAATGAATCGATACAACTTTCTAGCTCTATTGAATACAGTTTTCACATAACACCGTTTACAAGTAGCAGGACAGCAATTATTATAGTTAAAATATTGTCCCTTTCATGTTTAAGGTTTAGAAAAACAGTGTTTATAACAATAATAATAATAATAATAATAGTAGTGATGCTAATTGTAATTGTAGACTGTTTGTAGCTGATGAAGATCTGTGAACTATAATGAATTCATTGGATACTGAGGATCTAATTGTTTTTATGTGGTTCCCACTTTCAGGAAACATATCGACTTTATTTTATCAAACGTTATTAATTATTTACTGGTTGAATCCCAAGACAATGAGGATGACATCATGTTCAGAATCTGTTAAGGAATTCAATTCTCCTAAAATATAATTATTCGAAAATCAAACAGAAAACTTTTTGTTAAATTATTTTGTATGTTTTCATTTGTTAAACTTGTATCGCATTCAACTAAATCGGTGTGAGTTACTTTCATTATAAATGTGAAATTGCTTCAATGTAAAATCTAAAACAATTTATTAGTATTAATTAATTTAATGTGACTTTGTATAAGGATCATACATGTTGACTCTTGTAAAGTTTACTGATCACAGTTGATGATTCCTTTAACTCATATTCACTGTAATTTAATTGATATATAAACAAAAGAGCTAAAATAAACGATGATCCACTATCCTTATTACTGACTGCTTGACATTAACCTCGGGTCTTGTCTACCGGTCAGCTGACCCACAGTAGATAACATAATAGGTCAGCTATCTCTGGAAACTCTTAAAAAAATATTAAAAAATTACGATTTCAATAGTGTTATTATCTACTGAGAAGTGATTAAATGTTGTTTGTATAGATTATAATGTCTGAAGAGCTTTCAAAACATGCCATACTATTATAAAAACAATTCCATTCGAAAACGCAATGTATAGTGACAGCAAAGAATTTGACTACTCAATGAATTCTTAACTTCAAAATAAATTACTATAAACTTCTTTCCGTGGCACCATTTCCTCTACAGACATATTATTTTCATTATGTATGACAACAATTTTAAATAAGTTTGTTTATTTGAGGACATTTTTGTCCAATATTTGTGTTAATCATCGAGATAGTTCACTAAGTTATTGTACAAACGTAATAGGATGAAAATTGACGAGCAAAAGTATGTAACGAATTAGTTAGCTGCAGTTTTCAATTATTCTGTGAATGAAGTGGTAATCGAAATATGTGACAGTTAACTAAACGTTATAATAAAATGTTGTGTCACTTATGTAACGCTGATAATACCCGCATCTGTTATCTGTGTGAAGGCAATTAACGTAATGCCCTGAACTTAAGGCAACAGCTGGTTGTCGGTCATTAGGAAGATGAAGATACTTGTCATCATTATAGAATCACATTTCTAATTTTGTTAAATTACTGATTGTTGCCGGGTATATGTTTATGCCACTATAATGCTAGTCGGTTGATCCGTTCATATTTTAACCGTGTTAAATATTATAATTATTAATCATAGTGCAGTAAGTAGAATCTGATATATGTTCCTGACAAAATATACACAAAACATATCATATCAGATTCACACTATGTTTACAGTTCAGGATCATTTGATATATGCAATTTATGTACTTTAGTCAATTAACCGTAAGAACCACTGGTCACTAATTAATTAATAATACTTTTGTTACAGAATAATTTGCAAAATGTGAGCAATAGTTTAGTTGAGTTGGTTATGTGGAGACGAATTTTTTATTTTGTTGTTTGTACGCATAACAGATCAATCACCGTTTGGTGCCGTTTAAAACAAGAGAACACTGTTTCGTTCTGGTATGATGCTTGTCAACAATTTACATAATAAACATTACAGTAAAGTCAAACCTAGAGCCTTTAAGTCTCATCAATATCACTAGGTCAACTTTCGATTTACAGTGAAATAACTAGTGAATTCAACTGAAGATAACTGTCTTATTCCATGGTTTTTTGGACCATACCAACCCCGAATTCAATTCTCTGTTGAGTCTAAAGTGTGTATTGTGGTAAAATCACATTCTAAGACATGTTAGCTGTTCAGTTTACCCAGGTTTTTAATGGTATCTAATCATAGTTAATTTGACATGAATACAAACAACAGATTTAATTATAAATATTGTAGAAAGTAATGAATTAACAAACTCCAATTATATTAGAATTTATTACTATTTAATCTCAGTAAATTTACTTGTTCCCTTAATCTTTAACTTACAACCAATTTATCACATTAAATGGGCAACTGCTGACAACCTACCCGCCTTCCTAAAGTTAGAATTAGGCTAGTTGAAAGGGTGACATCAAACACCTTTATCATATTTTACATAAGATGTTTAGATTAAAGCGATTCCAGGAACATTCGTTTTTTGTCCGTATTGTCTTAAAGCGCTCAGAGTAATTACATTTACACTCATTAATATTTACCCAGTTTAGTTGTTGGATAAAAGTAAAGGATAGTTTGTCAACTTGTGACTTTTTTTAATCATTTTTAGTTAGTTGGTTAGCGACTATCTTCTGAAATCCAATTAATTTAAAGTCAGCAACCAGTTGTTGTAACGAGAAATAATTTCACCTACACAAGTTATTCCTATATTTTATAAAACTGAATCTCACCCTAATTAAATTCACCTTGGTTGAATATAGTAACGTTTCAACTGGAAATAGTTTCTACTAAAAAGTGTTAAGTAACATACGATTCATTATTGAAGCAATTTCTATTACTTATAGATACAACGTCTGTGAATAGTGTATCATTATAGACGGCCTAATCGAAAAGTTTCCTACAGTCGAAAGCAAATACTGTTTTTTGAGGTGTTTAGATAATGTGAATGGTGTTATCAGTAAAGCTTACTTACGTCACTGGAATGACGTCTCCAATAACATTCTAGTCTACCGAAAAAGTGGCACGTTTTGCGACTTCACAATAAATATATATTTGGTGATTACGACTAATCGAATTGCAGGACAAGTAAAATCTTGCTGAAAGTGGATTTATTAATTATCATTATTTTGACATCTCAATTATACTACTCATAAGTAGTTAATCGACGGATTAAGTATATATTATGGTCATCACTTTTACCCAGTTACGGATACGTTCATTTCTGAATATGGTAACCTGATAATTGGGCAGTTATAACCAGTTTCAAACTATCTAATTCGCACAGTTGCTTACTTAATTTATTGATCATGTTTGCGATTACAATATCAGAAAATGTAACCGAATATGATAACCGATTTTGCTTAGAACTGTCTGTGTAAATAACAATGTACTTTAATAGCCTTTAATAGCCTTACCATATAGTGAGTCAATTATGGCTCAACTAGTTCAGTAACATTTTTCTTTTTTATTTTGTTTGTCTATTCAACATCTATAGGTCTACGAAGCACAATAAAATTAGTGCTTCGACTGTCACTAAAAACACTTCAATAATTAAACAAGTGTTGGACAGAAGATTCAGTATTTTTGATAGCTATCCCATCGTCAGCTGAAAGAAACGATTTTAAGGTGGGAAATTGCCAGTCTACGACAGAAAAAAAAGAACAAAAGAACTGTGAACACATATCTACTATGATCATTCCAAAAAAAAAATTGCACTCCAATACATCATTTAAGCTTTTCACTTATTCAGTCTGAAAACCGAGTGAACCGAGTTTAGATCTTCAGATCTGTTAATTAACATAAAACTCAACTGATAAATATAATATATATATATCATTTGAAATCACAACTGTATGCCAGTGCACATGTATGTAGTTAGTATTTTCGTTAGTATTTTCGTTACAAGTGAGAATTCTTTTGTGCAATTATCTTTTTGTTTAAATTAATTCAGGTTAACCATGCGTTATATGAATCCATTAGCAACGTAAAGTTTAATGTCAGTCACTTTTCTGTTGAAATCTTGTTTTTATTTACTTCCGTAAACAATTGATTATGATTGAAGTTACATTTCATGCAATTTACATACATATCAGCCAGTCTTGTTTAAACGCATTTTACTACCGAAACACTGAATAACTAGAATGTTCCAAAACTTTTGTACATTAGCTCTTTATGTCACAAACTGAAAACAGTTTTTTTTTGAAGATGTTAAAATATTTTGAAGGTAATTGTCATCATGAACCGATAGAATCTCTCTATCGAAAAATCAATATAGTTGTAAAAAAGACGATCATCAGGACAGGAAATAACTTACTTAATGTTGAAGTCACGTTTATATTACTATCTCATAACTTAATTCATAAAATTAACTCAACAGGTAAACGATTATCATACAACAGTAATTGTGAAATATCATTTAGTTAGACTAAAGACATACTACAATCACGTGTTCAACTTCAACAGATACTGAATGCTACTTTAACTAACTCGAAATAGGAAAATATCGATTGATAAATCTTTTCTGCAGAAACTGTACTAACATGTAATCATGATGCATTCTTTCGTGTCTGAAAGCTAGTATTTTCTCATCAGATTACTGAAATGAGATGTGACGCAGATTAGGCTACGTTTAAATATGTTTGGTTAGGTTATTCAGCCACATAATACGTAGATTTTTTATCTCTGCAAACCCTGATGTGTACATTAGGATGTAATATGTGTATAAGATGACCTGTATGTGTATAAATGAAGAAACTGTACATAAAGCTACAATAAAATTTAATGATAGTCAGTATTTTTAGGCCTTAAAGTGACAATTATGATTGTCTTTATTGTTAAAACAAGATGTATTGTTCCAAGATTAAAATTGATTGTTAGTTTAATCGGTAAACAAAAGGAGTGCAGATTTATTCGAGGTGTAGATGAAATTTGATTTAAGCCATGAATCGTAGTGTCAGTCTTTAGTCACACAACAATAAGATGCATCTACAATCATAGAAGAGCTGATGATAACATACATATTCGAAAATGTGTTCTATAGGCATCGTAGTTTACATTTTACCTATGACTGACCTGTGACTGTCTGTAGGGCTTAGATGCTCATGATAATCAGCTACTGAGTAGTAAACACCGAAGAAATGGCTTAATTACTTAAGAAATAACGTTTTGTAAACGTAGAACATCCTAACCTCATCTGACCTAATTCAGTTATCATAGGATAGTGGCATCATTATAGTTCGGATAAGGGTTTCCAAATACATGAACCTGTACTAAGTAAAATAGCTACATTAAAAATCAAATGGATCCACAGTCATAATATATTCTGTTTGTAGGAGGTAATAAAGAAGTATTCATTATTCACCATTCTTTAACCATATATATAAGGTTTTACTTCCTCAATAGGTAATCACTTTCTTCATTAAAAAGAATACCGGCCTGTTATAAATTGAAATAAGTTACTACATAAAGAACTGAGAAAACAATTTTCAGTTGCTTCATTAACCTAATTTGAGTATGATCATAAAAGAAGAGGACCTAATATGTATCATCTAATAGTAGCTTTAGCTGGTAATCACCACCGTGAGTTACAGGTAACTAATGGTGCCAGATAAAATGCTAAACATAATTGATAACCGATATATATACCGGCAGAACTTTTTTGAAATTCTAATCAAATAGATAAGCAGACAGAATTTGTCGAGTTGTTTTTGACGAAATATGATCGAACTAGCGGACATTTTACCACTTGCATTTCAGCCATAGCACGTAAGAAAAGATTCTTGAATAGATTTCTAAAAGAAATTAATGAATGTTATCTTAATTTGTTAATGTATTAATAAGTATTTCTTGTGTAGAGAGCTCATTCCACAGTATGTAATTCATTTCAATTGAAGTAGCATTTAAAGACGTGTTTTTCATTAACTAGCTGTACCTCATAATCAAATTACTTAATATGAAGTAAAACTGTTCTTATTATTCCAAAATATCTTATGACTTAGTCGTAATGTTTTTCTTATGCCAATAATCTTCATAAATATGAAAAAAAACTGTTCAGTGCTGGAATCGATGAAATTTGTTTTTTCAAGAAATTCCAGTCATTCACTTGAAATTCTAATAAATGCATTTTTTTTAAAAGAAGTTTTATTTGTGTACTGAATATGTTTTGAATTAGAAATAAAAAACAACAGAGCAGTACGCTTGAAATTTTTGACTTTCATATACGTTAGCATTATTGCTGGCCTGGTCTCTGTAAATCATAAGATAGTGTAATAAATCATATGATCTCCATATTACCGGGGAAATAATCCGTACTAACACATTATATGGAATTTATTTTTAAATGGGATTAATTGGCATGTTTTCTTTATTGGACTACCTAAAGAATTCGTGGAACGTATTATATAAACGTAATTTATTTGGATTAATTGACGTAATGGTCCTATATTTTTATGTGATCGGATTTATCGTCATTCATGTTATGAATGATTGTATACAAGATTTCAAATAAATGTCTAGGTACACTATGTTAATCTGTTCCATGTGTAATGTTGTTCACTAGAAAAATTATGTTGGTATGCGGAATTTCACTGAGATGTTAATATTTATGGAGATTTAATTGACTAACAAAATGTTAGAATGACTAAAGTGGTGACATGAATATTAGGTACACTATCAAGTCACTAGAAACTAGAGTGTCTCCCTTTGGCGCATTCAGACAGTTGGGAGGACAGGCCGTTTTATCGAGTATCTAATTTGGTCGATTGAACACGTCCTAAAAAATTGCTCGTCATTCTATTTTTTCAAAAATGCCTGTTTTTGCTAGTGTATATGAACATGTAAGTAAAGTTGGAGATCACATGTTACCAACACTTGTCAATTCCTGTTTGATATGCTGAACATCTTATTTCGTATAAGCGGATAAATGTGTGATAGCGGTTTTCAGTTGCTGATTAATTTTCATTGCCACCTGATTGTCCTTAAAGGTAAATCGATGAATGTAGGTTTTTTGTTTTTTTAATTGTCTTGCTAAAGTAATCCTCACTACCGTATTTCATGATAAACATAAGTGGATATCCGTTTTCTGAAGGCACTTTTTTGTTGTTTGCATTCTTCACATTTATCAATTGTACATAGTTTCTGAGCTCTGTAGCAATGTCATTTGTCCAAACTACATTTAAAACTTATTGCACAAGCACGATGAGAGTGAGGATATTGTCCACTGAAGGTTTCATTTTCGATGAACAACTCTTTGGCAAGTTCCATCATTTCTTCTGAAAATTTATAAGTTCAGGAAATGGAGCGTAGTATTCTTTACAGATTCGCTTGTGAGTTTGATGTTTGAATAGGCTTAATTGAATGTTTTTAGTAATTGGTTTGCGTAATGTATATCACTGCATATGATGAACGTCGACTTACCTTTTATATAATATTGTCTCATCCATTTCAGATAATAGCTTTAATCTTACCAAATGTAATGCAAATATATCGGAAGAAATCTATCCTAATGGACTTCCCATAACCACCCATCAGTTTGACAATGTAGTTGGTTGTTGAGTCGGGTATTTTTCGCGCATGTTCCTTACAGTTGTTTTGGTTGTTTACGGTGTGGATGTGTCCTGAATGCTGGTAAATTATGTTGATTCTTTCTTCTAATGGAATGGTTATAAACAGTGATGCTGTCATATAAGACCACTAATAATTTCTTGGAATGTTTAGTTGACCTATTATTTCAGAAGACTCAAAAGTATCCTTCAAACTTGACACTCTTAGTGCTTTAAAAATTGCCCCTACTTTGCTTGCCAGCCATTTAGATAGTTTATGTCAGGGCGAAATAATCATGGAGGCAATCGGTAAGTCAGGCATATAGAGTTAAGCATGTCCATACATCAATAGTAGGTGTGATCCAAATGGCTTCAGATCATTGCATTTTGCTCCATTAATTATCCTAAGTTTTAGTAGCGCTTTCTAAATTGCTTAGTTACCCATTTTCCTAGTGTTTATATTTTGCCAACGTTTGTTTGTCGTTCTAGCTTTATTTTAATTAGACAAAATGTCAGTGACAAATTTTCAACAAGTTAATTATCTCGTGTACGGTAGTCAAGAAGTCGACAACACAACGTAGCTACGCCTAATAGTTAATAAGTTAGTGAAGTGATAACGTGACTAAAGTTTATTTCTTACTGATTCATGGTAATCACCGTACTTCTACAGAAAGACAACAGATAGGCACAGCTAGCAAATTATCAAGCAACCTCCCCTAGACTAATAATCGGTCAAAGCGTCTCAAGGTTGATCAAAACTAGGTACGTTTTTGTGCATGTTAGTGATTCAAGTCATGAAATTCAAGTTAAGTGGTGCATTAGATATCACTAAACACATCACTCCCTACATTTAGATTAAGAAGTGATACAAACTAATCTTAACATTCCGCATTCGTAAGGAAATAAATAAAAACAGAACCCTTACCCCTCCCCCCTTCTATTACTAAAATTTCCATTAAACACAGCCGTGTCATAAGTAAGCCTACAGGAATATTGACCACTAATATAGTTTAATCACTATTATTATATTGCTAAAATGACATTGCATTTCAAGTTATTTTTATTGTTATTATTGTCTTAATGTGTCACACTGTACGATTTCCTCGTTCCATTTGTTATCCGTTATACTTCCTAATTTGCTAAGTTAGTTCCGTATTGATGAAATTAACAATAATAGCATAATAATAAGTTAAACTAACATTTTAGTGGTCATGATGAAACCATATAACATACTGACTGCGCATGTGGTGCTTAAAAATGATACTATATACCTGTATCTATTTAAAAGAATCAAAATAAAACGAGACTATTTTTTGATAGAAAATGTATTTTGACAACACGTGCACGCGAAAAACCTAGTTTAGGATAATGAAGTAACTTACTGCTTGATATTGTACAAACGGGAAAAATAAAAGAAGCTACTTTGAGTAATAGTAAGAATAAACGGCATGATGATAACTAGATAAAAAGAAACCAGTGTCCGAAAAACTGCATTACCAATTGTAATGTGACAAGAGTCGTTGAATCTTAGTGTGAATACTTAACCACTGTCTTACTATGTTTTGTAATTATTTCCTTAAGTTACCAACTTTCAAGTTCATCACGTTACTTGTTAGCATGAAATCTGCATTCTAGAAAAGTATACTTGTCGAATTAATTAGACTGTTCAAAATCGATAACAGATGAATATTTTATAATGAAAGAGGCTAGTACTACATGTGAATAGTATAGCAATCTACTCTGACAATTTCTGTTTGATCGCTGATGGCTTTAAATACTTTCAAGATTCTTACTGTGACAACCAGATTTCTTGCAATGAGCACGACTTTTTGCAAATGCGTGTACGGTATGCCTGTGAGCCACAGGAATTTCATACATTTTGTCCCCTTTACTAACATGAAAAAACAGAACAACTATTTATTTGGTTCTCTTCAGCTGCCTGCGACCTATAATATTATAAAATCAAAATTTAAACGAAATGTGACGTACGTATAGTGACAATTTAGTTTGGAATTCAGACGGAAAAACCTTAAGCACGGTGTGGAAGAAAATTATATTTAAATAATGTTTAGAATGATGGAGGAGTATTGTAAATGTATATAAGGTGTAAAAAGTTTTAGAAAACCGAACAGTGCAGTAGCAAGAAATTGCAAAACCAAAATTAAGTGATTACAAGATGTCACAGTACTTATCGATTTTCTAGAACAGTACTTTCCACCATCCTTGCGATATTTTGACATCCTCTCAAACTCCATTTGAGTAGAATTTTCTCACATACCATGCTTAAGGCTGTTTCATCTAAATTCCAAACTAACTTATCACTATAAGTATGTTACATCTTGCCCAAATTTCGATTTTATAATATTATAGGTCGTAGGCGGCTGAAGAGAACCGAACGAAGTAAAATGAATCCATCTTATTCGGTGCAATCAGTTGCTCATGCTCTGTTCAACCTCAATAATGATACATAAACTAACAAAACACTCAAAAGAATTTATAAAAATCTAATATTTATGAACACTACGGTTCATGTAACTCGTACCCGTAACCAAATGCAATAACAAGCAAATCAGATAACAAATAAAAGTATTTCAAAATGAAAAAAGAATAAGATATTTCCAGTAACCGTTAATTGTTATAAATCTCTTTTCATATAATTTTATTTCACGGCAAAATACAAGAATTGGTAGCAATAAACGATAGAAATTACACAAGAGGAACAAAGGATAGGAAGTGACAGAAAATTAATACATCAAGGCATATATATATATATATATATATATATATATATATATATAGTTACTTAGTACACGGATAAAAATTGAAGACTGTTTTCAGGAAAAGCAACTCCATATTCAGCCAAAAGAAGTATGTATATATGATGTCAGAATTATGGTCAAATATAGTGGGAATTAAGAAGATATTTACGTCAAGAAGTTTCAAGGTAAACAAGTATAATAATCCAACTTCAAATAAATAGATATATGTTCATATTAAACATAGTTCTATAGAATAAAGGCGGTAACAAGGCGAATACCAGATAAATTAATGCATTATACTGAAAAAAGTAGTAATGCAAAACAGATAAAAGAAGCATCTGTTTTTGCAAAGACGGTTGGTAAACTGCTTTTTTACACGTCGAGAAAATATTATTCGATTGTGAACATAGAAAATCACGATGAGGGAGAAGAAAGCAGAAGGTTATAATGAAAACAACAATCAAATGATGTTTCTTTTCAATTAGTTTTTACCAAGGCTCTAAACTAGTATATTTATATATAATTTACAATAATAAAAAAGTCGATGCCATTCGAGTGGCGGTGTTTTAGATTACAATAGAACAAAGACCAATGTATTCATAAAGATAATTGCAGAAGATTAACAAGAAGCTACAAAAGGATGGACAAAAACAGTGCAACCTGTAACGTAGACAGTCAAGAACCATAAGCAATATTAAAAAGGTATATTTTTAATAAAACATATAAACAAGCACAAAAATGTATATAATAAATGTTATCCTCTTAAACTGAGATACATGCAGAGTTATATATCCAGAAAATTTTTATAGGACAATCACAGTAAACAGTTAGAAGAGAGATAATAATAATAATAATAATAACGGTGTAAAAAGCAAATTTATGTATATATATATATATAAATGTGTGAAACAACGTTACCGACATTTATTTCTTATGCTTAAACAGAAATGGTCAACAGCAAATTGGAGGAAAATCTCAATAAAAGAAGAAATAGTCAAAACAAAAGAACAAATGTAATTGTGTTAGCAAACAAACTGTCATGTACAGTAAATTATACTACATAACGAAGAAAGATAATCAAGGGAATTCATTCAGCTAAACGGATGGAAGTAATCTGAGTAATGGCAAATGCATTAGTGGAATAAGGGTAAACAAGCTGAATATTTTGTTTTTAATCCACATATATAAGGTGAACAACAATCAGATTTCCCACAGTTGGGGGTCTTAGACAGCTAGAAAGAAGCAGTGTTAAGAAAATTCATGACGTACTTTATTATAGACATATAAATAATAATAATAATAATAATAATAATAATAATAATAATAATAATAATAATAATAATAATAATAATAATAATAATAATAATAATAATAATAATAATAATAATAATAATAATAATAATAATAATAATAATAATAATAATAATAATAATAATAATAATAATAATAATAATAATAATAATAATAATAATAATAATAATAATAATAATAATAATAATAATAATAATAATAATAATAATAATAATAATAATAATAATAATAATAATAATAATAATAATAATAATAATAATAATAATAATAATAATAATAATAATAATAATAATAATAATAATAATAATAATAATAATAATAATAATAATAATAATAATAATAATAATAATAATAATAATAATAATAATAATAATAATAATAATAATAATAATAATAATAATAATAATAATAATAATAATAATAATAATAATAATAATAATAATAATAATAATAATAATAATAATAATAATAATAATAATAATAATAATAATAATAATAATAATAATAATAATAATAATAATAATAATAATAATAATAATAATAATAATAATAATAATAATAATAATAATAATAATAATAATAATAATAATAATAATAATAATAATAATAATAATAATAATAATAATAATAATAATAATAATAATAATAATAATATAATATATATATATATATATATATATATATATATATATATATATATATATATATATATATATATATATATATATATATATATATATATATATATATATATATATATATATATATATATATATATATATATATATATATATATATATATATATATATATATATATATATATATATATATATATATATATATATATATATATATATATATATATATATATATATATATATATATATATATATATATATATATATATATATATATATATATATATATATATATATATATATATATATATATATATATATATATATATATATATATATATATATATATATATATATATATATATATATATATATATATATATATATATATATATATATATATATATATATATATATATATATATATATATATATATATATATATATATATATATATATATATATATATATATATATATATATATATATATATATATATATATATATATATATATATATATATATATATATATATATATATATATATATATATATATATATATATATATATATATATATATATATATATATATATATATATATATATATATATATATATATATATATATATATATATATATATATATATATATATATATATATATATATATATATATATATATATATATATATATATATATATATATATATATATATATATATATATATATATATATATATATATATATATATATATATATATATATATATATATATATATATATATATATATATATATATATATATATATATATATATATATATATATATATATATATGATTCTAAAAACAATAGTTCATCATTTCATTGAATTCCTTTTATTGTGCACAAAACACTTCAAAGTTCACACTGATTATCTCTATTCACCTAACAGCAGGATTATTTCATCCACATCCTGTCAATTTAGGCCTTATCAACGAATCAATCAACCTCATACAAAAAATTTGGAAGGGTAAACATGACCTATTTGTATGAAATAACGAACAAACCTGTTTATATATATATCTATATATATATATATGTAGATACATATTCAGTTATTTCTGGCTTGACATTCCGAAATTGCTCGAAGAATATACAATAAACAAGCCTGTTGTCTAGCTTCAATAAGCATAAGGATTACATGAATCTAAAATCAACAAGATTTTGAATAAAGTTTCATAATACTGAACGGAAGAATGATTAATACATAACAAAGTAGTGCTAATGAAGTGTTGCAACTTGACCTGACAAATATATATGTGATGGGTCCTATGTTGCTTGTAATGCTGAAAACAAATTAATAACAATCGCCAGACTTAAGGGTTGGAAGTCAACATTTTTCTTACACTTAAGCTAGGTGGCAATCTGGTTGTTTGAGGGTCCTAGTCTCGATTGTTGGCGCGGTCATCGATGCTCATAACTCATTTATTTAATAGGTCTTAAGGAGTACTCTGTGAATGACAGCCAGTGACGATACCCGGTTGCTAAACCATAGTAGATGGAAGCGGATTCGAAATTACGATCTACAAGTAGAAAGTAAGGTGTCTTAACCTATAAAAAATCGCCTCACTATTGGAGAATCTCATATTAGGACGAAATAGCTCTCCAATTCCTTTTAGTTTTTATCTAGTGTTTAATTAAAATCAATGCGAAAGGTAACATAAATATAAACTACTTCATTAAAATATTGACACTTAAGAACTATTTACATAGTTCACAGTTATAAAAAAACAGGTAAGTTCAGCATAATTCATTAAAAACTGACTGAGTAGTGCATGCAATAGTAAGTTTATAGGATCAACAGTGATTATTTTGTTAGTGAAATGAATGAAGTGGAAAAATAAAAAAAAAAAACAAGATTAAATACGTAAAACATGACTCTTACCATTTCTGAAGATGATAGGGCGGGGAAAATATTTTCAAATTTAAGATTATTAATTGTATAAATAGCAACTGGGAAAGTGGCACATAATTTCAAATAGGCACATTGTGAATTAGTTAACAGGCGATTTACACGATCATAGCGAAAGTCATCATGACATATACCAAAGAAACTTTGCACTACATTCCACACTGTACGACGATAGAGAGTTGTATCAACATTTTTAATCCCGTTTAAACTATTCATAATGAAATGTCAAGAAAAAATCAAAAACGAATTATAAGATCATTATCAAGACTAGATGATATGTGAGAGAAATGGTTACCATTAAAAAAAGGTTCTGACAAAATCGATCTATTCGAATTGTACCTCACAAAAATTGATCACGCAACAAAGGTTATGAATAATAGGATCATTTACTTCTTAACAAGCAAGTCCTAATGACTTTAGTAAGATCACAGAAACAATCTAAGAATTTATTCATAGAAAAGTTGTAACTGGAATAAGTAAATACTAAACGATTATATCAGTACACGGATTCCCTCTAAATCGAATTTAAACACCGCAGCCATTTAGAAAGAGAAAGCGAAAACAACCGACAGACTGTTTCGTATGCAAACGAATTATTTACTAATCAAATGAGCGAAGATAACCACGAATTCGCCCTAATAGTATGATACAGAATGTTGTATTGACCTGTTGTTAACATTTGGAACTGAATTCGGCATATGAGCTCTTTAAGTGGACCCCGTTATATATTCTCCATCTTGAAGAAATCGAACTAATAGTCTAAGACAAAGTAAGTAGTGGCAAAGTCTAAGTCTGCCAATCAGATAAATGAAAAATAGGTGCTTAGCACAAATGGACACTAAAAAGCGTATGTGCTTTGTAACTGGAAACACAATATTGCAAAGAAATAAGAGGGACGGCGATCGCAATCAAATAGTAAAAAAAAGCAAGACAATTGTATAGTAGTGTGTACAATATGGATGCAAATACAAACAACTCAATTAATAAAGATCGTTGCACCTTTATAAGTAATTCAACATATAACTGCAGCAGGATCACTCTAGCTTTTATTCTGAACTATGTCTAGCATTATCTACACCACCTCATCCAAGGAATCGTGACGGATCGACAGGATCCAGTCCTATGTAGATTTCTTCAATACCACAGCGATTTGGTACAAACTGATAACCTCACTGTTCTCCAATCCAATCCTAACGTCAAAAAGCAATACGTGACATGAAAGCCAAGATTCATAAAACATGGACAACTCATCGAAGCCAATATTTCACGATGATGGTATGAGCTGAATTATTACCGTAGCTTCTGAACACACATTGCAGAACCTCAGTGTAAGAAATATGTTGCCACTAGATGTCAGAAATAAGATGATCGAACTCAGTAAATTATCAAATATTCACAGTCCGTCTTTCACAGATTTTGTACAATTTGAGAAGTATGACGAAAACTAAGAATTTGGAATACATCAATATTAGATTTATCCGCCCCGCCACCCCAATAATAGTGACTTAGATTACATAGGCTCCTTTTAAAGATGGGGATGACGACTACTTTACTCTAAGATGTTGCAGCGCACTCTGCCACTCGGAGCTGTCTAAATAGCTCTGTCAATTATCCGACCAGAAGACAAGCACTATCCTTAAAATAAGTTGGAGCAAAGTCGTCTAAATCTGATGATTCGTTGAGGTTTATGAGTAAAAGTTTCTTGTGGACCTCCTCCTCATCAAGTTTATCAACTAATCGTCACAGACTAGGTAGGACAAGACAGCCTAATCACTGTTATTTGAAGAAATAGACCACTTGAAATGATCCTCGGAAAACACCGTCCAAAATGTGCATACACTCAAATGAAAAAAAGTACAACAGATGAACAGAGAATACGTGAGAACTAGATTCAGTTCCATTCCCAAAAAAGGATTCTAGTGTTATTCAGAAACCTAACTTAATAATCAGTGCATTTTCTTGCCTAATCAGAAGAGAAAAAGCCTTAATTAGGTTAGTTTAGTTGCGTTTTTGAAGGGTTTAATAGTGTGACCGACTGATTTAAAGTCCACTGCATTAATTATTGAGTATTTAGTACACTACTTTATCAATAAAAACATATCCAGAAAGCATCTTAAAACAAATCTCCAAAATACGGTACGAATCCTATTTTATTTACGGAAGTCATAACCCTTTAAGCTGATGAAACGCAACCGTTATAATATATTGCAGTATTTTAGAAAGGTTTTCTCAATCACATGTGCGACAACACAACACGTACAATTTGAGTGTTTACATCGATATAGATAAAAATCTTGTGGGAAATAAAAAGCTTAAATAGAAAGAAAGGAACAAAGTTACAAAATTATGCCTCATTAGCAATTTGAGTAACGCGGTTACAAACTGCAAGATAAATGGAAGTATGGTTTACAAAAGTGAAGACAAGAAGAAAGTCAACAGACGTACACTATTTTCTTATAAATTCCAAAGCTTATCCCTATTTATAACAAGTAATTATCAGAGAACACATAAAATGCAATTAAAATGTAATAAAAAAGATTAATAAATAATTCACAAGAAGTAATACTTACGTGTTATAGGTCAAGTCATAAGCATTACGGAATTTCTCATCTAAAAGTGAACCTAATTCAGTACATAGACGATCAGCTAAGGGTAATCCCTCTTCCTGCCATGAATATTCCTATAATAAGTAGCGTAACAAGATAAAAAGATACAACTAAATGTATGTACGATGAGATTTGAAAAATACAAAAATAACATAGAAGTTGGTGTTCACAAAGCAACTGAAATAGCTGGTCTACAGCACCGCAGGACAATAGGGTTTCTGATATGCAGTGTGACATTACTCGAAGGTTCAACTAATCGGATTTTTAAGTGCTATCTAAAATCTTTAAATTATATATAGGGTTCAATCTCGCCCTTTGAAACTAACAACATAAATGGTTGATCATTCAAGATAGTCTGGAGTTTTCCATATTTGTGAATGTGCTTTTTCACCTTACCATCATCAGTTTAAATCACAAAGAAACGTTTATTTCCTCGTTTTCTCTTTCAGTTAATGAGGACTGAGTTAGAGTTATTAAGAATATATCAAGAATCCAAGTGTGAGTTACTTAGTTTTGTTAGGGATGCTAAATATCTAAAACTCATGTTTGTCGCTTACAAGTATGCTATGTCCTGTTGGTTCGTCTACTTTTCAGTAAGCCATTTCGGCAATTCTACTTTTAAGAACATTTCTCACGTATCCAAGGGTATATATTCTCCCTAGATCAATTCCTAAGGAATGAGTAGCGGAGACAATATGCAACAATTCTACTTATTAATGAAATACCGATTATTCAATATTAGCACTCACTAACCACTTACAATGGTAGTGTCGCAAAACTGGGAGGGAAATGGATCATTTTTACACACAGGATCAAGTAACCTAAGCCATTTATTCTACACATTCACATCGTTTGGTAAAGCGTAATAGTAATAAATAAGTATCAATAGAGTAAACAGGAAAGTCAATCATCTTTTATAAATATATATACATCATTTATATACATAGGCATTCGGCCTCTAGACATATGAAGTATTTATTGACTGACGGTCTTATCACATAGTGAACTGAAAGTAATGATAGTAAGAATGGTTATTCAAATATATATATATATATATATATATATATATATATATATATTGCACAATTTGGAAAATAATTTATAATACCGACTGACAATTTTATAAGAAAAACAAATGTACCCTCATACTAGATTAGCACTATTTTAGAATCGTTATGGGGGTCATTTTATTTACCGGAAAAAACACGACGATGAACTTTTTTCTTCAAACTATTGTTTATTTGTATGTATATGACAAAGAGATGTAATAAACGAATTAGAAATGGTGTATTAGACAAAGAAGTGACCAGTGTCTATTTGTGAATATTGTTACCCTTTCAAAATGAATGTATAGTGTGAAGTTTCACAATGACAGAATAGTGTATATGAGAAAGTCATGGAAACACGTTAACATTTTAAAATCATTACGTTAATACAGAAAAAGAGACAACAGAAAACTTAAGACAGAATAAACATGAAAAAACGCTGACTAAACAAGGCCTTTATGTCATTTGCTTGATTTTTGAATTAATGTAGACAATTTTTATTATGGATTGACATCAGCTGAAAAATTACTGAAAACTAAAAAGTATTAAACTATTGGTTATATGTATTTCAAAGGTATAAACTGTGCGTACTTGCTACCCCAGATCAGGATCATTAACAAAACCTTCACGCACAGAGCTTAGCATACCATCTTTAGGCTACTGAGTCGGATACAAACAATCTATTACAGTTAAATCACAATTCAGTTCACGTTACTTAAAGATCATTACAAGAATACCATCAATGTAATCAACCACACTTCCAGCATTGTTGAATTACAATGATCTTAGGTTCCAACGATAAAAAGAGAAATTATCACTAATGAATACTATAGCACTATTCAGAAATAGGATTTATTCAATATGATAATGAGAGGCGTAGGTATATAACTCTAAGTAATCTATAGCTAGAGTAAATCAGTTATTTACTTGTTAATGATTCGACAAATAACCAATGTTGGCAAATGAAGAAAACTATGCAAAAATTGAGCCAACTATCTTAAATAGTAATGCTACAGTCGTTCAGTGATAACAAAAGCAAACTCTGCTAATTGGAACACAACACAGTGAAAAAAGAAATGATAGAAATATGTAGCTTAAGTAAAAGCTTTTGGCATTGTTGAAATCCCTGAGTTAGATTACTTTAATTGTGGAGCCTTGGTTGTCGTTCTGAATAACATCAAAATTGTCTACATTATTGGAAAGTGAGCTGTTTGGTCTTCCATGAAGGTTAGGTTAGTTCGCGCTGATGGTGTTGTTTGTCACCAGTTGTCATTGAGGACATGGACATGAATTAAATGGGGAAAACTAAGAGTACTCTACCAATGGTAAAGAAATCCTAAAAGCATCCCATCATAGCAATCAATAAACACATTGACATGGGTACTTATACGAAAAAGGTCAATCAACCAAATGTGGTTGGTTGTAAGAGGGCAACCTAGTGAGAAAGTCAATAAGAATACAAAGCTAAGTAAAGACACTGAATCCTACAAAGACAACAATTCACAAACAACACCACCAAGATGAATTAATCCCTATGGAATAAATAAAAGCTCACTTCTAAATGCAACAGGTACTGGCGACCAGATCTCTCCAATTAAAAAATCTAACTCAAAAGACTCAAAAATAAAACTCATTTCAAACATGTATTTTACAAAGAATGTCGTGCGATAGATTTTAAAAAATAACAGGAAGATAAACATTAGTGAATTCGATTATACACTTACAGCTACATGGAATGGACGAGTATCAAAATTTTTGTAATCAGACTGTGAAGAATCTAAGAAACGCAAGATGAGTGGATGATGAGAGAGCTTTTCAATATGCTTCATTAAATTATTTGATGGGAAGACTGCTTCAGAATCCACTAGAAAAATAAGTAATCAATACATTCCCGTAAAAGTTATTTGTATGATAAAGAAGAGCAAGATGATTATAAAATATACTTCAATGGTCCTAAGAATGTATACCCTTTCAAAGTCTAAGCTTTCATAACGTTAAATTCAGACATTAAGTTCACAAAGTTAGGATAAATGTGTGAGTGTGAAAATGCGCATTTGTCTAACAAAAGTCTGAATGGAAACTATAAATAAAAGCTGAACGGATCGCAAAAGTGAAGTCCTCAATTATTAGTACAACAAAACGACTAACCTTTTCTTCGATTTCTAAAATCTTTTAACGTATAAAATAAATTCGGTGAATACTGTTTGATTATTTATAACGATTCTGTTGTAGTTTTAAATGCTGACAAAATTTCATTGCAATCTCACCAATAGGATAGGTGTTTTAATATTATTGTGTTCTTCAATTGGGAGCATGTGTTGAATATAAATTATTAAAAAAACATAAACTGAGAAATCGTGGTTGCAGGTAATGTACACAAGCAATCATAATCCACGCATAACTCAATGAAACAGTTAAAAATTACTCAAGGGTATTCTGAACAAACAGAGACTATCCAGGACAGATGTTCACAACAGTACCAACACACGACTGTCATGCTGACCCCAACCAGGTAGCCTGCATCTACTACCATGGTTTAGACCAGCAGTTAAATACTTCATCGACTGATGTCTTCCGTCCTACTCCTACCCAAGTAGCATAGCGTGATGAGGTAGACGGTGGTCAGACATACGAAACACATATCTTAACTATTTCAGCCGATGAAGGTTTACGACTTCTACGACTGATTTACCATGTTTACCTAGTACTCTATGTCTACTATAAACATTGGTTAATCGATCATTCCATGATATGCAGGCGATACTACGAAGATTTCCATGATCAAAGACCTAAGGCTTACACATATATTATCATGGTACATGTTTCGTATTCATATGTTAAAACAGAGCTGACTGCTGTTCAGCACATTCGACGTTTCGTTGAAAGACGGATATCTCGACCACGTTACAAGTTGGAGAAAGGTTCAAGGTTGGTAAAAGCCAAGAGCCTTCTGAATCAGTGCTGATATTTCATCAGACACCGACTCACTAGGGGTGATGAGACTTCCGAGATAAGTGGAGTGGTCAACGTACCCAACTACTTCACTCACTATGACTAATCTAGGCGATGAAGCAGACCAGTCCTGGAGTAACATATCACATTTACATATAGAGAAGTGCATCCCGAATAAGCTTGCGATGTTACTCAAAGTGTTTAGGAGACTGGACATTGTCAACGTCTTCACTGAATAGGACTATGTTGTCTGCGAATTCTAAGTCGACGAGTGGGCTTCCTGTAAGGAGACCAGTTCTTGAAAAGTTAGTTGAAGAAAATGTGATTTTTAGGGGGACATCTATGGTGAAGTTAAATAAAAAAGGGAATAGGGGGGTAACCCTGACAAACACCACTTGAAGTTGACAATTCTCGTGACAGTTTGCCATAAGCTCCAAATCGACCAGTGATGTTCAAGTAGAGAGCTTTTAAAACTTTTATAATTAGGCTTCTTATACCATATCGCAATGCACAATAACATCTCAATTCCGTTACATAGTAGGCATTTTTAGTTAAACTATCATTGAAAGAAGCAGGTTCATTTGGGCGCGATTCCTTTAAGATTCGGAGGGCAACTGTTTTCCGATATAATGTATTGATTTTACAAGTCAGACTGAGTAATAAACAAACTATGAAATCTGATACCCATGATGAGACAAACCACACTTGAATATACAAATATTTGTTGGTAAACCTATATCGAAAGAGTAGTTTTAAGCGTACAACGCTACATGACGCAGATAAGATTGCAAGGATGAATGGTAATAGCAATAATATATCCTGAAGTCGATGAACCGAATGTTAAATTCATGATATTAGGATTAGTAAGCTAATACAAAAATCAGGATATTACATCACACAACGCCTTAAAAGTGCATACTGTTCGCAAAAAATTAACATTAGTCCCACTAGACCTCACAATGAAATAATAACCAATAACAAAAGAACATAAGTGAAAATATGCAACAACAAACAAGGAGTAGTTACACAAGTATAATGAATCAATGGACCTTATGTACTTATTCACCACGAAGGCAAAATACTAAGAGCTACTGCTATATGATCAACATTAACTTACATTCTAAAAGCTAGTAGTCATTGATTCGTATTACATGTGAAACACTACCCTAGTATATGCAAGGGATTTTAATTTTCCGTAATTCCGATTGGTAATTTTCTATCTTGAGCCGGTATCTTAATGTTGCCTTTTAGTTAGAATCCTTTAGCATATTTGCTAACAGTGGGAAATAGAACGTTTGCTTTGGTCTATTTAGGATTTCGTCGAATGGATGCGCGTGTGACCGAGTATGGATGCTCATACTAGGACTCCGACCAAGTATTTACGGCGTCCAACGCCAATCGGTTATCAACTAAGTTAATGAGTTTAGAAAGTCACTAAAGTGTCCAATAAGTATAAAGTGTCATCCAGTTAGTGAGACCCAAATAAGCAGGGATCCTGGATTACATACAAGTATTAGTAATAATTCAAGTGATATTGATCTAATTTAGATACTTGAACATTGGATTGAATCATCTTAGACAATGACTGCTATTATATTTTTAAACTAGTTTTTAATGCATACTTCGGAAGCAACTACAGAAATAGCCGACACAATCATACCACATAAACACATACCACACACACTAATATCTACGATTACCACTTAATTTTTTCTTATATCAAATAGTATTACTCATATTTAATGAACTTCTACATCAATAATACTGTTATAATACCAGTAAGTCTTTAACTATGAGTTAGCAGGTCCTGCGAACTAGCTCTCAAGCACAATGGATATGTTATGTATATAGACCTTATTTAAAGGGTGGATCTAGTCATTTATTCTAGAGATTATAATTTTGGTGAATAACGCTATTTATTAAAACTACTAAGTACAACCTATAAAAGGAAGAACATAAGTAACTGATGTAAAAACATAGGGCAAAACACTTTATACATCATCGTTACGCTAAAAGAAATCTACTTAAACTACTCATCCACCTTATTTAAAGTGAAAACGAATGTCATTACAGTCGGTGGATAAGTGAGATCAGGTGTAATTAATCTATAATAAGAATGGGTGTACAAAAAGATAGAACATGTCTAGAGATGAGCATACGCAAAATTTAGCCACTAGTTTAATATCCGTGGTCGAATATGTAAATGAATTTCAGTTAAAATTGGAAGGGAGAGATATTCCCAAATACTGTTCTCTTTTCAGAATAATTGTACCTAAGTCAATGTCAAATTTTGACAAAAATAATTCCAGTTTATTTATTTTGCTTGATGTAATCAAGAAATTTTCAACAAACGTCGTTTACCTGAATTATTGCTTTTTTAGTCAATCTTCTGGAAATAATACAGGCCAGTAACGATGGTTATCACGGTTATTCATTGAATTTGTTATTACCATTTTTATTTACGGAAAACAGTTCTGAAACAGCTGATTTAAAAGATATATCCAAAGCACTATGATGTATTAATACGTCCTTCGCATTTTTAATTATTTTGATATTGATGGATGTCATCACCAAATGATTACCATCAGCTAGTAATAACTATCTGAAGTTGTTTCAAGGTTTAGTAAGAATATGTAGGCTTGGTTAATTGGTACATAAATAAAAACCAAAAAATTGAGGAATTACGTAACGAACAGTGTTAAGTGGGGACGCTATGGTTACCGAAATATTGGCATTCCGCTCCTGAAGGATAGGCTCTAATCAGTATAATAATAATTGTGGAAACAACTGATTAAACATAAAAACAATTAATAGGTTGACAAGCCACTTACACTGACTATTAGATATCATAGCAGCTAAAAACTGCTCAGCAACAATATCTTCCGCAACATCTTCCCAACTTGAATCTTCTGTTTGGATAATTTTCAACAATTTAGAAGCCGGTAATTTTCTGTCTTCATCGAGAGATTCATCCATAAGAGAATTCTGATTATATGAATTACCATTTTCTGAAACCTGATAAAAACAAAGACGGATTTTATTCGGTGGAACGAGATTATCAGGACTATACGACTACATTGATATTTATTTCTCTCTGCGTCGATGCAATGTAGAAACGTAGATTGACATATATATGTACCAGGTTTTAAGTTGCTTATGAAAAAATGATTGATTGTAGAGAGAGAACTACAAAGCTGGATATACAACTCGGAGAGAATTATAAACAAGATTTTATTCCTATTAAGAGAAGTGATCACACTTTTATGAAGATTGTAATAGGAAACTGCAGCAAGATCATCACTAGCTTCTATTATGTGTTATATTTGGTGAGTTATGAAGCCACCGGTTTGCACCATCTTCAAGTCCTAAGCAGAAAGTTGGGACGGACAGACAGAAGCAAAACTATACAACTTCATTTCATTGCACGACGTCATGTAGTAAACCTATATATTGTCCGATCTACATCAACGTGCGAACGTTAAAGGAGGCGACTTAAATAGCATACGCAGTTTCAGAAAGGCCATATCAGGTTTGAAGGCAACAAAAGTCTACCATTCAGAGACTTCAGACCAAACTGACAGGACAAATTTTTCACCCTAGATGAGCTTCTGGATGAATAGAATAAGTAGTAGACATGATCGAAAGAGACATACAGGGAGGAAGGAAATGTAAAATAAAACAAAAAAGGTCTTACTAAAATGATAGTAGATATCGCATAAGCATAAACATCGTTCGAGTGAGAAGCGATATAATGAGCGGATACTTTTTTTGTCGTAATTCGTAGTTGTGTATGGACTGAGATACTACCCAGCTGACCATATCGAAGCAAGTGGTTTTCTAGAGGATTCATTCCCCACCCTGAGCCTTCGACTATAAGATCAACTCACAAAGCAGTGGAATATCGTCAAGTGATACAGTCCCACGGTAGACAGTGGCCAAAGTTGGTTCATATGCCTCTCGTTCCTTTAGGGACACGGAGCCCTCATATGGCCATACATTCTATCCACTACCATTTCACGGCGTTGTTATTTGCTAAAGCAGGACGATAGCAAACGTCCGGCACCTGAACAAGGTCGGTGAATAGGGAGCATCCACCTAAAGTTTAAAAACCCTGATTCCAAACCAATGGTGCACATGGGCTCCATTATCCTAATGGAGCGAAAAGCATATATACCAATTTCGGTCACCGGCTACCATGAAGCTGTATCTCTTGACGATGTTCCACTGCCTTGTGATCTTAAGGTCTTAAGGTCGAAGGCTCGGAGAGAGTGGCCTCTTTAGAAAACCACCTGTTTTGGTTAAGGTGTCTGGAAAGTATCACATCCTATACACAATTACAATGACTGTGAATTATGAAGTTTGTTGTTATGTCTGTGAATGACTGAAAACATCACCAGAGAAAATAAATTATCGAAGATGCAACAAGTATAGAACATATTATGCAAATCCAGATCGATATTTAATTCAATAAAGTTTACACTAACATCACCACCATTGCCTTGCATCCATGCTAAGATAATAGCGCATAACTAAGTACTTACAAATCAACACAATTCCTAACTATTGAATATAGCGTTAGCTACACCATAAAACATACTAACAGGTAGAATACAGTACGGAAAAAACGAGAATATTAAACGAAGTAACATATAACCTTAAATAAAACGCATCCGTCCCGACCGTGCCGCTACCTTGACGTGGTGGTCGGGCATGCCTATCGTGATGACTCAATCGGGCTATATTGGCTAGAACAATCGTTTCTCAAGGTCCTACCATGGCAAGCAGGTCTGTTGGAGATCGGTAAGACCAAAGGCAGCAACCTAAGATCTGAAGGCGAAGTCGTACTGCTGGCTGCAGCGGGGTGTGACAGTAGTAAGGTGTTTCCCTCGGATAACCAGCATCTGCAGCGATGCTGCCTTCCCACAAAGGAAGGGCGGGGTTAGAAAAGATCGGCCCTAAAAATGAACACCTCACCTTACTCCACCGATTTCCGTCTCGGGCAGCAAGGCCTCAACAAGTACGGAGCTACAACAACGAAAACCTCTCTCAAAAAGGCCGTCTGTGACCGGCCTCAAGCAGTTGTTCCATGGGCACTGCAGTCACGCTCCCAGGTCTTTCAGGCCGACCGTAACACATTTTGCTTTTCAGGTACATCAAGAAGAATCCTTCCACAGCGTGGGCAACTGGGAAGAGATAACCGCCCTCATACCGCTAACAACACGCAAGATCACTGCCATTTTAATCAAACTCCTTCTTCTATTCCTAATATTTATCCTGCCCCCACCTTCAAGCCTAAATCCTTATCTTCAACTTCCTCCTGTGTCATTAGTGCTAACGATTCCGGCCCACAAAATAACGTTCCTAGCATACTAAGACCACGCTCCAAACTTCACATTGGTGCATTCAATGTACGAACCCTGTGTCAAATAGGGCAACAAGCCTCCCTAGCTAGGACATTAGAATCCCGCGCCATTGATGTATGTTGCGTCTCCGAAACACGCATACAGGATCCTAGCGTGGTCATTCACTTGACCTCACCTAGTCAGAATGAACAACCTTCGCGATACACTCTTCGTTTATCTGGCGATTCAACAGCAACTTCTCGTGGGCTCGCCGGTGTAGGTATTGCGTTAAGTATGAAAGCAGAACAGGCGCTTCTTGAATGGGTTCCTGTCGACAGTCGCCTATGTGCCGTCCGACTAAATGGTTCAGTAAGAACTCGGAAAGATAGGGACACACGCCGTTGTCTTTTCGTTGTTTCTGCCTACGCTCCCACCGACTGCAGCCTGGATGAAGTGAAAGATGAATTTTACAGAAAACTTTCTGAACCACTTCATAGGGCCAAACACTCAGAGTTGGTAATCTTGGCTGGTGATTTTAACGCCCAAATAGGTAGCTTGAACCAATCTGAAAGACATTTAAGTGGATGCTTCAGTGTTCCAGCTCAGAGAACGGATAACGGCGACCATCTGCTGCAGCTTTGCTCAGATAATCATTTATTTTTAGCCAACACGAACTGTAAGCATAAGGAGCGACATCGTTTAACATGGAGACCTCCTGGCCCTACTCAACGGTGGACTCAAATAGACCATATTGCGATTAGTTACCGTTGGAGAGGCTCGATAGAAGACTGCCGATCTTTCTGGAGTACATGTTTGGACTCCGACCACGCTCTAGTGCGAGCACGCGTTTGCTTGCGTCTTACCGGGCGAAGAAAAACTACCACAGGAAAACCTTTCAGAATTCAGTTTAGTAATGAAACAGCCAAGATTAAATTCCAGGAACAACTGAGGAATCACTTAGGCAATTATAAAGATGCGTCCCGACTAGATACTGCTTGGCAAGATGTTCAAGCAGCTGTAGCATCTACAATGACATCTATCAAGGACTTAAATCAACATGTCAAAAAATCAATGGATCTCAATGGCTTCTGTTGAATTGATAGACTCCCGAAGACTTATCCCGTCAGGCTCCGAATATAACGAGGAGAGAAGAGTAATCAGGTGTAAACTGACGAAAAGTCTGCGAAACGACAGTGAGCAGTGGTGAGTAACGAAAGCAAAGGAAATGGAAAAGGCAGCGGCGATAGGTAACACTAGACAACTTTTCAAGTTAATAAAAGAAACCGGAGTTAAAAAATCCAGCGTTAGTGAGACGATTTCCGAAAAAGATGGAACGCTTATTAGCTCTCAGTCTAGACGTTTAGAACGATGGGCTGAACGCTTCAAGGAGCAGTTTAGTTGGCCTTCAGCTACTCTAGAACTTCCTACTATTTCGAGACATCCAGAATGGAAAGATGACTTAGGTCCCTTAACTCTTATCGGAGTCGAAAAGCTATAGTTAATCTAAGGCGAGGCAAAGCAGTGGGTGCAGATGGATTATCCCCAGAGGTCTTTAAGGATGGTGGTCCCACATTGACAACCAGGCTGACTGATATTTTGACTAAGGTTTGGGAACTTGACATAATTCCGTCTGACTGGTGTCGATCGTTAATCGTCCCAGTATATAAGAAAGGGTCAAAATCGTCCTGCAATAACCATAGAGGAATTAGTTTGACTAATATAGTGTCTAAAATACTAGCTTCTATAAGTATCAGACGCTTAAGTGCAACTCGTGATCTCCAAATACGAGAAAATCAGACTGGTTTCAGACCTGGTCGCGGTTGTATAGACCAGATATTTACCATTCGTCAGATTTTAGAGCACAGACATACTTTTCGGCGCTTAACAATGGTGGTTTTCCTCTACTTGAAGGCGGCATTTGACTCTGTAGACCGTGAAATTCTATGGCAATGTCTTTTATTGAAAGGCGTACCCCAAAAGTACATAAAACTTGTTGAGGCTCTTTACTCAAATACTATTAGTCGTGTCAGAGCATATGGCGAACTGTCATCTGAACTCGTAACCTCAAGTAATGTCCGTCAAGGCTGCCCACTTTCCCCATTTTTGTTTAATTTTATAGTCGACATACTGTTGGAAATTACACTTTCATCGTCTGACTTTTCAGGAATTGATCTCCTACCAGGAAATCCACTTATTGACTTAGAATATGCTGACGATATAGTCCTGTTTAGCGAAGACGCTGGTACGATGCAGAAACTTTTAACAGCAATAAGCTCGAATGCAAGCATGTTCGAAATGCGTTTCTCCCCCTCTAAATGCAAACTATTGATCCAGGACTGGTTTTCGTCAACACCTGAACTAAAGATAGGGAGCGAAGTGGTTGAGCACGTCGACCACTTCAATTATCTTGGAAGTTTGATTAACCCTAATGGGTTGGTCTCTGACAAAATATCAGTACGAATTCATAAAGCTCGTTTGGCTTTTGCCAACTTACATCACCTATGGAGTAGACGAGATATTCGTCTCTCTCAACGAAAGGGAGAGTGTACTGCGCAACAGTTCGCTCTGTCTTACTGTATGGGTGTGAGACGTGGCCATTAAGGGTAGATGACACTCGACGGTTGTTAGTTTTGACCATCGATGTCTACGAAACATCGCTCGCGTTAGCTGGGATCACCGAGTAAGTAATAACGAGGTTAGACGACGGGTGTTAGGCAAATGTGGTAAATCAGTCGATGAGGTTGTGAATCTTCATCAACTGTGGTTGGGACATGTGTTGCGTATGCCCAACCACCGTCTGCCTCGACGCGTAATGTTGGCTGATATGGTTATAGGATGGAAGAGAGTTAGAGGCGGCCAAACTAAAACATGGCATCAGTCCATGAAGTCACTGACTGCCGATTTGAGTCGTGTCGGTAACTGCAGACTACCTGGATGGGGTCCTCGCGATTACTGTAACCAGTGGCTAGAAACACTGAGTGACATGGCCCAGAATCGGTCACAATGGCGCAGATGCATTCACTCATTGTCCTCCCTTAAATCATGAGCTTTAAATTATTTCATAACTTTCTTTCTATGCTTCCTGAACTATATTCTATGTGTTCACACTCCTTACTATTATTATTTTATTTTATTGGTGGTGTTAATCTTGCAGTGTCATAGAGTTATGGCAACTTGGACCGATGTACACGTGCCAGGTTCTATGTTGATCATACACACACATACAAAACGCATCCGTACAACGCAGTAGCCGATAGTGCAGCCATATTAATGAATGCTTCACTTACAACAGAGGAGAAAACATGAGCAAATGACAACCGATTATTTGTCAAAGATCATCATTCTCATCATTGACTTATTTTTGCTATATAATGATGGGGAGCGGTCAAATCCAGACAATATTTAGATTCATCTCAACACCTTGGAAAATATCACTGTTCGAAATGAATTCTGAACTTATAAAAACGCTAACAAATAGATATTTCAGGACATTACGTATCGACGTGTATGAGGTTCGACAATGAAATGATCCAATGAATTAACTAGACAGTAATTTACGGACATCAATAGGAAAAGGAGCTATGCTTACGTGATCGTCCCATGGTTCTACTGAACAAGAACATGTATTTCCATTTTCGGAATTTTGAGGGTTATTTGGGGAATTTTCATCGTAAGTTTGATTATTATATAATTGCGTATACCCATCATTACAATATTCAACATTGAGATTAACCAATCCATCGTAATTATCAATTTCAGGACGTATTCCACAACCAAATATAAAACAAGTTAAAGCGTGAACATGGGACAGGATAGCAACAGCATGCATTAACTCGGATAATGATAAGGCTTCTTTTAATGGATTTGATTCGCTACCATGAGTTAGATTGTAAATATCATCCTAGAGAGAATAGAAGAGCATGAATACATAACAGCCAGAGTTGTTGGAGATGGTACAAAAAAGAGGTAAGCATTTAGAACCATCGATAAAAAACAATTGTAAAATGCCTGCTAACCAGTATGTACATTATATAGTTTTTTTAGAAAACAACACAATTTACAAATTACCTTTCAATAAGTCAAAAGGCAGAATATGTACTTCAGAATGTTACATGTACTTATTTTATGATATCGGGAAATTTGATGATATTACCGGCAAAGTTTAGAAATAACGAAATTCCAATTGGTAGATAATAGATACTATTACAGCAGTAAGAAGTGAAACTAGATTTCATCGTACCACCACTCATTAGATTTAAACTAAAGTCAGGCGAAAATGAAACTGCACAAAGATTTAAAGTAAAAAACTTACAGCTGTAATTTTCCAAGGACAACCAGCTAGATCGCCGTTTAGTCCACATAACTGGCGCCATTTTGGTGGTCCATACTGTACTCCCTGTAACCAGGACAAACAGCCACCAGAACTAATGAATTGACGGACGAAAAAAAGAACCAAGTAAATACACCGCTGTTGTGCAGCTGCCTAAAAGAGTCAAAATCGGAATAATACGCTCAGTATTAAAATCAAGAGAAGGATCACTAAAGTTTATACGAAAACGTTTATTTATATTCACTCCACTAATACGATCATGAAGCCTGACATTTTAAATGAATTTACTCAAGTTATTTTGTTGATAAGACTAGTAAATAAACTTCAAGGTTAATAGTACCATTTAATACAAAGAAATGAGTAATAACGACATTGCGGTTAGAATAAGAAGTATGGGTTGTCATTAGAAACAACAAAAGTTGTGTCAAATAAGATGTATTATTCATTTTCTGTCTCATTCGCTTCAAAGGTGTTGCATATTTCACATAGCAATAGGTCTTCTGTTCAACGAAATTAATTATTCATATATGACCTCACTTATTAACCAGTAGACAAGTATTTTCCAACCACACTACATTGAGACTTTCTAAAAAATATATATCGGAGATAGATAGTGACCGATTAGAAATGGACGTGATCAGTCAAGTTTATTTTAAAAGACAAAACTTACAATAATTGCTACATAATAACGATCTGGATAGGGTAACGGCAAATCACCACGGAAAAGATGGTCCTTAAGTTTCATGTAGCATTCAAGATATTCAGGGTGATAGCCCATTACATTGATATAGTTGTTTAGGCGTCCCCACTGAAACCAATACTCACGAAACAAGATATACGTCTGCAAAGGGAACATGAATAAGAACATAACATTATGGTAGCTTCTCATAAGCAAATTAATAATGCAGCCGGTAATTTATAATCAACGTAGAGCGTGGAACAAACGACCTTAGGCTTTTGTTGACATTTGAGTTATTCTAACAGTGGAGCAAAACAGTGTTCCCGGTTGCTTGAAAATGTGTTGGGAATGTGTTAATTTTAAAACAAAGTAATATGTATAGTAATACATATAGTTGCTCAAACAAGTCCCTGCTTTTCTATATTAAATGATCTATATTTTAGGCTGACTGATGAATCCTAGTTTGGTCAGATGAGATCTCGGGATGAAACTAAGCAAATACCTCATAGCATTTCAGCTTGTTCAGGGAATTTTCCCGACATTTACTGACATGCAACGATTATTTCCTTTAATTATCGAAAAGTTAAATTGTATTCGATGTAGGTCATCTTTCTACTAAGAAAAATCCACATAAACAGTCAGTCAAGAACAACGCGAAACGCGACGGATATGCACACAGGTCCAAGTTGCAATACCACATTAGATCGATGAGATCGAATTTACAAGATCAACATGTTGGTATAATTCAACAGGAGGAAACGAAGCGATCGTATGTACGAAAGAATAATTCGAACAAATTCGAACATTGACTTAAAACACACTCTGAACTAAAAGCACATCACCTGTAGATTAACTTAAAGCCATATCTGTAAACGGACTTGTAAGTGAATACAAGTTGAACATTACTCTCAATATTTCTAAATCCCACGAAGATTATATGTTAGGTGGATAACTTATGATGAAGTTTGCTGTAAAACTCAAAAATACAATCAAGATACTCTTAAAATTTCGTAACAAGAAAGGGTCTTAAAATCTGTTAAAATGGTAGCCATTAAGTCACTTGGGAATTGGTTTGCATGAGTAGTAAAGCCAAGAATAGAAGGAACAAGAAAAACAATGAAGACTGTGGGGAAATATTCCGGTAAGTTCCTAGAATATTAAAGCTATTAGTGACTAAAGTATTTGAAAATTCAATGGGTGTCAACAAAATTGTCGAATATACCAACCTACATAATCCGTGAATACTTTCATACACGTTAACTGATTGTTCTTGAAGCTTACATTTGATTGATATGGAAAGTAGTTCCGTAAATTTGTGAACAAGTATAACCTACTTTTAACTTAAAAAGCTACTGTCTACAAGTGATATAACTCAAAAAAGCTGGAGATTTCTACCTCACAAATAATACGCTCGAAACTAGTATGAGATACGAGAATCTTCCCTCATTAAAAATGTGAGGACATAACAGAAAAGAGCTTTCCTGTATTATGACCACCAAATGTCTGTGCAATAACATTCACAGAAAGGTGAAAAAATTTATAACACGTCTAAATACAATGATCCTCTTCTTGTTAACTTAGTGAGCATAATCTAGGCAAAGAATTCCACCAGTAAACAAACATCGCGATAAGGACTGGTGAATAAATTGAAATCGGATAAAGATCATGCGTAATGTATAAATACATACTGTGTAATAAGGATCACCTTCACTTGGTTCATCGACCATAAATTTTATATGGTCCATCTGTAATGAGAACATTAATTTGGAAACGGGATTACATTTAGTGATTGAACGAAACTAGGGGAAAACGTGACAATATTCGGTATTTTGAATCCTTTCTGAATCTAAAATCTTATAAGAAAAGTTGGCAGTACAACCTTTAAGTCACGTAAAATATCCCTAGCAGCAGAACGTATATCAGACGATGGGCCGGTATGTAAAATCCTTAAAAGATCTGGAACCTGTTCAATGATTAGACTGTGCATAGATGTATCAAGAGTAGCGCCACCAGTATCATTAGCAACGGTTTCCAAAAGACCAGCGACAGCAGGACTACCAAATCCAAAGTACCATGAATCAAATATTCGTTGAATTGTAATGGTTGCTTCATGCCTAGCAGATTCGTCGCGATGTGAGAGGCCTTGAAGTAAATTAACCGAATCAATAGTTCTAAGGAGCAGAGATGAGCAATGTTTCATGCAGATGATACTCATCTAGTCAAATTGTCAAAATAACCGTACAACAAAGATGATGTAAGTCAGGACTTCCCGCCCTTCAAACAAGCATAACGCAACACCTATGTGACCCGCTACACCATCCAATACCCAATATCTATATAATGAGCTAATTTAAACTAATTGACTACTTCGTGCTTATGTTTTGAGTGTCGCGGTCTTGGTTGCTAGTCTTCGACCTCTTCCGATGGTTGGCTGGCTGCATGGCCGTTCTTGTCCTAGTATTTTCAGCTGCGTTTTGTTTTTTTCATTATTATTTTGTCTCTTTGAAATTCCTTTTGTTTTTCTTTTTGGTTTTCAAATTTTCCTTTTCCTTTTTTGCTTTTTTTTATTCCTCTTTTTTAAACCTTTGTAATGCACCAATGTCCGTCCTTTCTTTCTATCCTGGGTAGTCTGGTCATAAGAATAGTGCAGAATGGAGGAAGGTTGTGAGTGCTAAGGTTCAAGGTTTGGGACTAATATCAAGTTTGTAGCCCCTATTCCAGGAAGCTCTAGGTGCTCCGTAGTTGTACACATAGTCGTCTAGACTCTATTTGTAACGAGCCAACGTGCGACTGAGGTTACTTCCTGTAGCACCGCGTTTCAGGTTGAACATATTCCAATGACAAGAAATTCGCCCTAACCTGTGTTCGTGCTCTCTGATGGGCAATGGTTCATGGGCTTAATCGAGATTCATGAACATTCAGAGAGGCTATTATGCTCTCACTTAGATGTTGAGGCGTGCTAAATATGTTGCACACAATCATTAGGTCTCCCCTCAACCTTCAGCAGCTCAAGGTGACAGCTCCATCTGTCGTAGGCGGTCAAAGTATTGTTTGTTCCAAAGTCGGGTTAAGCATTTTATTTTTTTCCTCAAGACATTCTAAAGTAGGTCAGCATTCATTTAGAGGGTTTGCGGGGAAGTGTGACAGTATCGTGGTTATCTTAATGTAATCGTATGCATATTATAAATATTTTGAGGTACAAGTCTAGTGTCAGCATACTCAGATGCCTACGGGCTCGATGTAACATGACGTATGCTCTGTGTTTACTTGGAACGATGTGGTTTGGATCATACTCAGGTGAATTTAGAATCAACAAGAAGTGTTATTGACATACGTTCTGTGGGAAAAATGCACTTTTAAATCTTTCTAGCAAAAATATTCTAACATTTTCGAATAAACAGCCCTTATCTGTTTGTCATAATTGATTCACGTAATTAGTGGTAAATGATTCCTGAAATAAGTAGCTGCATAAAATCTCATCATAAAAGCTAACTATATTCATTTACGTGAACACAGCTAGTTGAAGGGTCTCGATTAGGTATCACCATTAGATCACGACACGATGTACCACAAGAAGCAACTCCTGTAGTCAGCTATCACCGACGTTGCTTTCTCGTATACTCTCTTCTCACGATCAAATATATCTTCATCTACACTTATCACTGTCTTCTGATTTGTTCTGATTCATACGTGTAAGTTTAATCGTTATAAGCCATTCTGATCATAAGTCGTATACAGGGTTCACTTCACGTATATCACTAAACCTAAGTAAAATTTAACTTTTGAACTGTATGCTGTTAAGATGTTTTCCTAGCATTCTAAGGAAAGGAGGACGGAGGTTTTTTATTTCTACATTATATACCACAGTATTATTAAGCGCTAGATAATTTTGCAAGCCAATAGCCAAATATCACACAAATACCTCTCGAACTGTCTGCTGATGAATTTGTTGATTAGAAGATATACAGGCTGCATTATAATAGAATTCCACTATGTTATTGCAGATGTTTTTTAAATATAAAACCTAGAAGTCAAACAAGAAAAAATGCAACATAAGATGTAGTGAAAAATAAATCTTAATGAAGACAAAGTTTATAATCATAGGCCTACTAAATTGCCTACCTACAAAAGAAACAGAATATCTCCAGTACACTGATTTTTTAACGTACGTTGAAATAGACAGTATCGTTACTACCGGCAAATGCAAAGCTGTTCACTTATATTTCAGAATATTTTGGCCGCATAAATAAATCTTACTTCCCGTCTCAATTTTCACAGTGGCCAAATAGCGAAAAGATTCTCTGAAAATCTCTACAGAATTCAGAATGGCTTACCGGCACTGTCTTGACCATATTAAACAGGCAACACGTAAACTAACACAAATATATATGTTGGTGAAGTAAGTTGCTTACGTAGTAGTAAAATGTACAATATTCAAGGTTTCAATGTGAACAAACCATTTGGTGATAGCAGATGTTACTTTATACTGCTACATGTGGTCTTTCTTAGGAACATAACATCGGGCCAAAAGTAGAATTACGACCCCCCCCCACCCTGGGGGTGGACAGGCAAGGAAATCCGACGAAGTTGCGTCGAAGATGGCCATGCCTTATACGATTGAACGAAACACACTATAAATGATTGTCACTCACACTATGCCATGGCTTTCACTTATCATTGCATAATTTGTCCTCTACTTTATCAACAAAATGACTCCCTGAGCAGCTTTTATCAGCGTGATGGTAATGCCATAGAAGGCTGTTGAAGGCGAAGCATTAGTTTCTACCAGAGGGAACAGGAGGACTAACGGACCATTGTTGATAATGTAATAATGACAATAATTTATTTCCTTATTTCGAGAACAAGCCACTTTTACAGGCGCGATCAACAAAAACGTATCAAACCATAGAGGTGTTGAATGGCTATACAAACGAATTTTACTACGACAAATAAACATCCAATATTAAAGTGCGCAGTAACGGAGTGAGACATTCAATCGTGTGGATAATGACCAGAGGTGGAAAGGTTTGTGAACACTTAGGTATACTTATTAAACGTTACGGAATTCGGAATTTCAAACTGCAAGGAGAAATAGAATCATACGCACGGACTGCATCATTTCTGAGAAAGGACATGATGGTTAATGAAGTTAGATTGTTTGAAAGCAAGTGCTTAATGGTTAACGGACATAGATTTTACAAAGTCAACCTTTTCCAAGGTTTGGGTAGAATGAAATAAATATTCTCTATGGCTTTTTGTGAACTTATAGGTTTCTATTTTGTCTATACTCGAGTTATATATTTTGAAAAACTGAAAAAGAAAGGGCGGAACAGAAAAGACTAGTAGCAAAGAAAAACAGATTGGAAACTGGATTAGATAAGAATTGGGATAGATTTACCGTGGTATGCCAAATAATCAAATAAGCAAGCAGCTAGCTTTTTCTTTTACTTGGAGCATAAGACTGCCGGACAATTGAAATGCGTAGCACCCAGTGGTAGATGTTCGTTTTGGCCAAAAATTGTATTTCGTATTATAAATTTATTTAAATCATAAGGTGATGTATTATCGTTGTAAAAGATAGAGATGGTAGATGGTCTGTCTATATTAAGGGTAAAATGATAAGTAGTAACTGAAGGGAACTGATGTTTGATAAAAAAATAAGGCTGACGAGCTAGGATATCAAAATATGACGATATTTTGTTTGCTGTATGCATAACACGGTGTATGTTGGCAGTTACTATTCATATGTTCGATAATATGAGTTTATATCAGTTTAGTTCACTTGTAACAGTAACAGTGACAATCAACATTCTAAGTTCGTTGTGGACGGCACATCAATTCTTCATATACAAATTCAGTACCTATAGCAATTCCATGACGTTATCCGCCATAAGCAGGGACAATCACTCAGCGGACGATGGATAGAAGGCTACCGTATACTTTAGGTGAAAAGCCGTAAACAATACTCATTATCAGTCTTCTAATGGAAAACGACAACAGTAATTTAGAATACAGTATAGGAAAGTATAATTTATTTTGACGCCCACCAGGAGATCGAACAACCAGAGATACCCATAAGGCTGTAAAACATAGTCGTTATTAGTGCACTCTAACAAAAGCCATTCAAGAAAAAAAAGGTTGATAAACGACTGACGCATACATAATGTTAATAAAGTTCTGACAGTAAATTACTGTCTTCTCATGAATTTTTACAAATTTTACCCGACTGCTATCTACTTAGCCCGATAAACGATATTGAACTTGCAATAACATTGAGACGGATAAAGGAAAGCTTCAGAGATAGTGATATTTATTGTAATAAAAGTCGAACAAGTGTACCTTTTACGATTCTTCATGTTTAACGCTTTGTGCACTCTGAAGCTAATAAACATAGATTGAAAGTTCCTCAATAACACTAGCCACAAATAAAATGTCCGACAATAAAAACGAAAGACAGGTTAATCCAACTGAGTATAACCAAATTCCAGCGTAGAAAGATACGAAAGTGTTACCTGAGGATAAAGAAGGCACTCATCAATAAAATATATGAAAAACCCTATTCGATAGCGGATATACGTGGGTATATGTTAGATTTTTACATTGACCATATGGAAGTGAAGAAGCCTCTTGTACTGCGGCAAACTGGGTGCTAGTAATTATACTGGGCCGAGTTGTGTTCATTTGAGAGTAACCTAGAATTCCTTGACCTGAAAATGTTTAGAGATGTTTCCATATACATGTAGAGGAGGTCATCACTCTAGACAATTAACTTAAAATACCATATTATGTCATCCCAAACTCCGTGTACTCCGTAACTGGAAAAGCATATTGAAGTTCATATTAGTTCATCCATACTTATGAATCCGAAGAAAAATGCATATCTTTTCTAAGTCTTATTGGTAAAAGCGAGGATTACTGGGGAAGATTTATCTTTGTCTAAGGCTTATGAAGAAAGACTTATGATAATAACAAGACTCATTGGTATTAAGGGCACCAAGCACTGATACTGGTCAAGATTCATTAGTATAACACTTCATACAAATTGTTCCCATTATTTTTTTAAAAAGTGCATGAACAAATATCTGTGCAGAATAAGATGAACTCATTTCATTTCGCTGGTCTCTCATCAGCCGCATACAACCTAGAATGATATTTCACAAAATTGATATTTGAAGCAAAGTTTAAGATGCTCATGAGAATGTTTGGACTTGATTAAATCCAAAGTTATGTAATCATGTCACACATACGGACATAACTAAGACGTTGGAGAAAATGCTGTAAATATATATCCAATGCAAATAAAGTGCCATAAAACAAAATAGTGATTGGAGTTTAAGCGATTATACATTAGGAAAACTAAGGAACGTTGGGTATACGTGATAATGGTGTGAATTAAGCTCAGTTATCAAACTCAAAATGTGATATGGTAACCTAATTAAATGAGTCGGACTTAACAACCTAAAAACGGTGGTGCAACGTAAAAGTTATATCTAATCTGAAGAGAAAGGATGTTGACGTAGTAAATGGTGAAGGAATAATAACTATGGCATAAAGTTAAGTTACCAGGGTAAAGAAAGGCTTATAACTGTCTCTTTTTGGACACATAAGCTTAGTTTCAATCGTCTAATGGCAATTGCTTTAAAATATTTTAGATCTAAGGATTTTTGTCTGTTGGGTATTCTGACTTAATTCGCCTACCAGTGATTGAATTTAAACGATTAACACTTCCGTGCACAGCTTTGTATAAACAATTGGACTTAGTGCCAAATCCCACTAATCTAATGATAAGTTTTTGCATCTACTCGTTTTGAAAACCTAGGTATGTAACTAAGGTTAACTGTGATTAGTGAAACTGGGCACGAAACCCACAAGGCATTGCTTCTTCAACTCCATTCACAACCATTTGAAACCATTTAGTCACTTAACTCCTTATCTAAAGCTAAACAATACTAAAGTAGCCTCCGCTGTCCTGAGGGATAAGGGAACATAAGTAAAGGAGATGTAGGTAACAAAAACCAAAATAATATTTTGACTATAAAGTTAAGTTTAATCAATATAAATTAGACATCGCTGGGGATATTCGAATATATTGATTTGGCAATCGTAACTGCATCCGATTGCAACATCAGAAACAGTTACACTAAGTATAAGACGTTGACGAAAACGAATAGCCTAGTTTGCATTATGAGTTAGATAAGTTTGGGTCTCGGGAATTCACTTAGTCGTCAATTGCGGGTCATATGAGTTTGTGCATGACCTTGAGCTCTTGACAATGTCATTCAAAGAATCTGATGATTACAGTGATGAAGAAGTGAGTGGGAATTGTTAGCTATATAATTTAGATTGCATTTACCTCTGCTTATACTTTATGCAGTTTATTCCTTGAGTAATAAAGAAATCATGTGTTATTACATTGATTCTACTTAAATGGTATGTTTCTAAACATTTTCGGAACCTGAAACCTCTGTTTCTTCTTCCGGTGAAGCTTTAAGCTACGTCAGTGTCTTCTTAAGTTGGGTTTGAAGGGACACGCCAGAGTATATGTGATTAATACCTTTGAGTTGCCATAAAAGATCCTTGTGATTTGTTATAAGTTTGGCGGTTTGTCTCACAAAGTGTTTCTTGTACTTCTCGTCCAAAAGGAGGAAATATACGGAAAATATATGTTATTCATTTGGTAGTGAAAATTTTAAGTAGAATATATCGAAGTCCGTACTCTTGACATCTTTCATATTTTGGACGGCTATAGTTAGGTTTTCACGGAACTAGTGCATACAGTCAAGTACGTTAAAAGTGTACTTGAAAATAGGTGGTATCTCTTCTCGGAATGAATTGAACTCAGAGTACCTAATTCGAGTAATCATCTTGTCTCTCCGATACGTTCAGTTCAACTGAATAACAGGAGAACGCTTAATTTTGCCTGACTATTTCTGTGGATAAACATTAACTAATGTGTGGGTCAAGTTAATTTTTTTGCTTTACATTCGGAGGCGCTATAATTTGCTTGGACATCATAGGCCGCAATATGATCGCCTCAAATTCTTTCTAAATGTAAAATCATCTATAGTAACGTTGTCGTCTGTAATCTACCATAATGATGAAAAATTTTACACTTGGAAAGTTGCGAATCAGATTCCGTAAGCCTTAAGGAATTTTTCTTATAAAACGTAACATTAATGGATGTTAGAAGTACTACTTCTATTCATATTCTGTAGCCACGTAGTGGATAGGTCATGCCATAAACAAACTTACTTTCGTACATCATCTAAGTTAAATTTGCCTTCTAGAAAACCCATACCTTCAAGCCTTAGGAGAGAATGCCATATCGTCTTGGTAATCCCCCTGATGCTATTTCAAATCATCTGAGCCATAAACTAACATAGTTGTCCGAGAAGGTTTAAGAGACAGTGTGTCCCAAAATCTTAATGCGATTGTCATCCCCCATTTTTATCCAGATCGCGGACCCATTAATCATATCTCTACCCTTGTGCTAAGTGATGCGACAGCGTTACACGTACTACATACCGACAGTCTTTGTGACTCCTGGCATCAAGGCTTCCTTTAATTCGTTAAACTTCACCCTACAAATTTTTCAAGAGAAGAGTGTGTCTGAGAAGTTTGTTAATAGTTTAAAGGCTCCTAACACGGATACTTTAGATAGAGTAAGGGTATAAAACCATCTTTCTCCATTATTCCGATCCAGAATTATGGTTTGGTTAAGTTGCCCGGTTAAACCACTTTTCTCTAACCTTCGTATCGATAATATCTCTGAAGGTAGTGTGTATCTACTCGAGGAAAGACATTTTGACGAGGACGAAGTCGTACTGCCGGCTGTACAGAGGTGTGACGGCAGTAAGGTGTTTTCTTCGGACAACCAACATAGCAGCGATGCTGCCTTCCCACAAAGGAAGGGCGGGGTTAGAAAAGGTCGACCCTAAAAATGAACACCTCACCTTACTCCACCGATTTCCGTCTCGGGCAGCAAGGCCTCAACAAGTACGGAGCTACAACAACGAAAACCTCTCTCAAAAAGGCCGTCTGTGACCGGCCTCAAGCAGTTGTTCCATGGGCACTGCAGTCACGCTCCCAGGTCTTTCAGGCCGACCGTAACACATTTTGCTTTTCAGGTACATCAAGAAGAATCCTTCCACAGCGTGGGCAACTGGGAAGAGATAACCGCCCTCATACCGCTAACAACACGCAAGATCACTGCCATTTTAATCAAACTCCTTCTTCTATTCCTAATATTTATCCTGCCCCCACCTTCAAGCCTAAATCCTTATCTTCAACTTCCTCCTGTGTCATTAGTGCTAACGATTCCGGCCCACAAAATAACGTTCCTAGCATACTAAGACCACGCTCCAAACTTCACATTGGTGCATTCAATGTACGAACCCTGTGTCAAATAGGGCAACAAGCCTCCCTAGCTAGGACATTAGAATCCCGCGCCATTGATGTATGTTGCGTCTCCGAAACACGCATACAGGATCCTAGCGTGGTCATTCACTTGACCTCACCTAGTCAGAATGAACAACCTTCGCGATACACTCTTCGTTTATCTGGCGATTCAACAGCAACTTCTCGTGGGCTCGCCGGTGTAGGTATTGCGTTAAGTATGAAAGCAGAACAGGCGCTTCTTGAATGGGTTCCTGTCGACAGTCGCCTATGTGCCGTCCGACTAAATGGTTCAGTAAGAACTCGGAAAGATAGGGACACACGCCGTTGTCTTTTCGTTGTTTCTGCCTACGCTCCCACCGACTGCAGCCTGGATGAAGTGAAAGATGAATTTTACAGAAAACTTTCTGAACCACTTCATAGGGCCAAACACTCAGAGTTGGTAATCTTGGCTGGTGATTTTAACGCCCAAATAGGTAGCTTGAACCAATCTGAAAGACATTTAAGTGGATGCTTCAGTGTTCCAGCTCAGAGAACGGATAACGGCGACCATCTGCTGCAGCTTTGCTCAGATAATCATTTATTTTTAGCCAACACGAACTGTAAGCATAAGGAGCGACATCGTTTAACATGGAGACCTCCTGGCCCTACTCAACGGTGGACTCAAATAGACCATATTGCGATTAGTTACCGTTGGAGAGGCTCGATAGAAGACTGCCGATCTTTCTGGAGTACATGTTTGGACTCCGACCACGCTCTAGTGCGAGCACGCGTTTGCTTGCGTCTTACCGGGCGAAGAAAAACTACCACAGGAAAACCTTTCAGAATTCAGTTTAGTAATGAAACAGCCAAGATTAAATTCCAGGAACAACTGAGGAATCACTTAGGCAATTATAAAGATGCGTCCCGACTAGATACTGCTTGGCAAGATGTTCAAGCAGCTGTAGCATCTACAATGACATCTATCAAGGACTTAAATCAACATGTCAAAAAATCAATGGATCTCAATGGCTTCTGTTGAATTGATAGACTCCCGAAGACTTATCCCGTCAGGCTCCGAATATAACGAGGAGAGAAGAGTAATCAGGTGTAAACTGACGAAAAGTCTGCGAAACGACAGTGAGCAGTGGTGAGTAACGAAAGCAAAGGAAATGGAAAAGGCAGCGGCGATAGGTAACACTAGACAACTTTTCAAGTTAATAAAAGAAACCGGAGTTAAAAAATCCAGCGTTAGTGAGACGATTTCCGAAAAAGATGGAACGCTTATTAGCTCTCAGTCTAGACGTTTAGAACGATGGGCTGAACGCTTCAAGGAGCAGTTTAGTTGGCCTTCAGCTACTCTAGAACTTCCTACTATTTCGAGACATCCAGAATGGAAAGATGACTTAGGTCCCTTAACTCTTATCGGAGTCGAAAAGCTATAGTTAATCTAAGGCGAGGCAAAGCAGTGGGTGCAGATGGATTATCCCCAGAGGTCTTTAAGGATGGTGGTCCCACATTGACAACCAGGCTGACTGATATTTTGACTAAGGTTTGGGAACTTGACATAATTCCGTCTGACTGGTGTCGATCGTTAATCGTCCCAGTATATAAGAAAGGGTCAAAATCGTCCTGCAATAACCATAGAGGAATTAGTTTGACTAATATAGTGTCTAAAATACTAGCTTCTATAAGTATCAGACGCTTAAGTGCAACTCGTGATCTCCAAATACGAGAAAATCAGACTGGTTTCAGACCTGGTCGCGGTTGTATAGACCAGATATTTACCATTCGTCAGATTTTAGAGCACAGACATACTTTTCGGCGCTTAACAATGGTGGTTTTCCTCTACTTGAAGGCGGCATTTGACTCTGTAGACCGTGAAATTCTATGGCAATGTCTTTTATTGAAAGGCGTACCCCAAAAGTACATAAAACTTGTTGAGGCTCTTTACTCAAATACTATTAGTCGTGTCAGAGCATATGGCGAACTGTCATCTGAACTCGTAACCTCAAGTAATGTCCGTCAAGGCTGCCCACTTTCCCCATTTTTGTTTAATTTCATAGTTGACATACTGTTGGAAATTACACTTTCATCGTCTGACTTTTCAGGAATTGATCTCCTACCAGGAAATCCACTTATTGACTTAGAATATGCTGACGATATAGTCCTGTTTAGCGAAGACGCTGGTACGATGCAGAAACTTTTAACAGCAATAAGCTCGAATGCAAGCATGTTCGAAATGCGTTTCTCCCCCTCTAAATGCAAACTATTGATCCAGGACTGGTTTTCGTCAACACCTGAACTAAAGATAGGGAGCGAAGTGGTTGAGCACGTCGACCACTTCAATTATCTTGGAAGTTTGATTAACCCTAATGGGTTGGTCTCTGACAAAATATCAGTACGAATTCATAAAGCTCGTTTGGCTTTTGCCAACTTACATCACCTATGGAGTAGACGAGATATTCGTCTCTCTCAACGAAAGGGAGAGTGTACTGCGCAACAGTTCGCTCTGTCTTACTGTATGGGTGTGAGACGTGGCCATTAAGGGTAGATGACACTCGACGGTTGTTAGTTTTGACCATCGATGTCTACGAAACATCGCTCGCGTTAGCTGGGATCACCGAGTAAGTAATAACGAGGTTAGACGACGGGTGTTAGGCAAATGTGGTAAATCAGTCGATGAGGTTGTGAATCTTCATCAACTGTGGTTGGGACATGTGTTGCGTATGCCCAACCACCGTCTGCCTCGACGCGTAATGTTGGCTGATATAGTTATAGGATGGAAGAGAGTTAGAGGCGGCCAAACTAAAACATGGCATCAGTCCATGAAGTCACTGACTGCCGATTTGAGTCGTGTCGGTAACTGCAGACTACCTGGATGGGGTCCTCGCGATTACCGTAACCAGTGGCTAGAAACACTGAGTGACATGGCCCAGAATCGGTCACAATGGCGCAGATGCATTCACTCATTGTCCTCCCTTAAATCATGAGCTTTAAATTATTCCATTACTTTCTTTCAACGCTTCCTGAACCATATTCTATTTTTCACACTCCTTGTTACTATTATTATTTTATTTTATTGAAGTGATTTCTACTACTAGTGGTGATGGTGTTAATCTTGCGGTGCCATGGTGGTATGGCAACTTGAATCGATGCACACATGTGCCAGGTTCTATGTTGATTGTACATACATACATTCAGTTTGACCTTGAGTATGACATGGTTTTTCTGTGTGATTATGCATAAAATGCACCTAAGAAGTTGTTATCTAGTGTCCGTATGTATGGCCTGTACTTCGTTTCTTTCAAATACAACTTTTCGAGACTAGCTACAGTCTGCGCTTACACTCATTTTTTGTAAACCATTAGAAATTTTGGTAGTTGTGTGGGTACTGGTTGTGGCTCAACTGATTAAATTAATTTTATATTTTGCTTATAATGACCCATCCACTTTTTTTGCTTAGTATTCTTAGACACTGAACACTCGACACGACTCCGAACCAGAACACGTTCGAACATGAACGAAATTGTATTCCAAATAACAAGGGTAGATAGAAGTAGGAATTCACAGTTAAGGAAACGTTAATATATCTATAGTATTTACATAAGAGGCTTCTGGAGTCTTCTCCAATAATCCACTAGAGCTGATTGGTTTAGAAATAGCCAATCAGCGTGCGCCATCATGATCATGCACAGAACATGCTTTAATCCGGCCTATATCCCATTAACAATTAACCTAAACAATACAGCCAAATTAGCTTAGGTCGATCTGGGCCGTCTTTTTTGGATAATGTGAATCTGTCTGCAAAAGATCCCGTTTAGTATTTTTCGGCGAATGCAGTTCTGTTACGTACTGGTGAAACCTGGCCTTTTTGAGCAGTGAATATTCGATAGTTCTTTGTGTTCGACCATCATCATCTTATTTTGTAAAAATTTTGCCTTTTAGACGACGACTCCATTCTCTCTTGCATTTCTTTATAATATTATTTTTCTAATTGTGTGATGTATACCACTTTTGGTGATCAAGTGTGCCGAGTTTTGTGTTCTACCAAATAATAAAAATATAAAACTGAATCAGCTTTTATGGTGGCAACTGAGCCGTTCATTCTCATTCTTGTCACGATCTCATTCATCCGATTTTTCAGTGATTTGTGTTTCCCAGAGACTCTAAGTTTGACCGCTCAAAACAAAATCTAGTTATGGAATAGTAATAACATTTGCTACGATAATTTACATCCAACGGACATGACCACTAAACGCAAACGTAGAACAGATTGTTTCACCAGTTACTTGTGTACTTACTATAAAGTGGAGAGCATAAATAATATCCAACGAAATTGATTATCGCATGGACCTGATTCACAAACTACGGCTGTCCTTGGCAACTCAGGTTGCATCATTTCCTATCTTTAAAATTTCGACATGAGATTACAGCGTTGTACAAATTACCGGCTAACTCGTATTTCTTAATTCTTACATTCCCTTGTACCCTTTATTTATTTGAACTAAAGAAATTACGAGAGTTGCAGCGTTGAAAATATGGAAGTAGCCTAATTCGCCTCCCGACCGTAGCTGCTACCTTGACGTGGTGGCCGGGCTTGCCTATCGTGATGACCCAACCGAGCTATTTTGGCTGGAACGCTTGTTCCTGTAGGTCCTACCATGCCAAGTAGGTCTGTTGGAGAGCGATAAGACTAAAGGCAGCGACCTAAGTTCTGAGGGCGAAGTCGTACTGCTGGCTGCAGCGGGGTGTGACAGCAGTAAGGTGTTTCCCTCGGATAACCAGCATCTGCAGCGATGCTGCCTTCTCACAAAGGAAGGGCGGGGTTAGAAAAGGTCGACCCTAAAAATGTCACACCTCACCTTACTCCACGGGTTTCCGTCTCCAGCAGTAAGGCCTTCTAAAGAACGCAGCTAACACTTCGAAAACATCCCATACTAAGGTCGTGCGTGATCGGCCTCAAGCAGTTGCCTCTTGGGCTCTGCGATCGCGCTTTCAGGTCACTATGACCAATACTAATTCAGTTTCCTTTTCAGGTACCTCAGGAAGTAATATCCTTCCATGGTGTGGGCAGCCTGGAAGTGAAAACCGCCCTCATACCTCTAACAGCACAAGAGATCATTTTGCTCGAGGTCAAATCCCACCCTCAACTTTCAATAACTCCCTTATTCCCATCATTAACCCGTCTAGCCTAACTTTATTACCTCACGCCTCTAATGCTAATGGTTTGAGTTCACGAAACGTTATTCCTGGTCTCCTGAAACCTCGCACTAAACTACATATCGGAGCTTTTAACGTTCGAACCTTAGGCCAAATAGGACAACAAGCCTCTCTAGCTATGACCCTAGATTCTCGTTCCATCGATGTCTGCTGCGTCTCCGAAACGCGTATACAGGATCCAAGTACAATCATTCGCCTGACCTCCTCTTGTGAAAATAAAGAACCGACCCGGTTCACCCTTCGTGTTTCCGGAGACCCCACTGCTACAACTCGAGGCCTTTCTGGTGTAGGTATAGTACTAAGTTCAAAAGCTGAACAGGCTCTCCTTGACTGGATTCCCATAGACAGTCGCTTATGCGCTGTCCGTCTAAACGGGACAGTAAGAACTCGGAAAGATAGGGACACGCGCCGTTGCCTCTTTGTTGTCTCTGCCTACGCTCCTACTGATTGCAGCTCAGATGAAGTAAAAGATGAATTTTACAGAGAGCTTTCAGGCCTCTTTCGGAAAGCTAAGCGTACTGATGTAGTGATTATGGCTGGTGACTTTAATGCCCAAGTAGGTAGATTAGAGGAAACCGAAAGGCACTTAGGTGGATCCTATGGTGTCGAGGCCCAACGAACAGATAATGGCGACCGTTTATTACAACTGTGCTCAGATAACCGTCTATTTCTCGCAAGCACTAACTTTAAACATAAGGAAAGACATCAGTTGACATGGCGGCCCCCACAGTCAACTCAACGTTGGACTCAAATAGACCACATTGCTATCAGCCACCTTTGGAGAGGCTCGATAGAAGACTGCCGCTCATTTTGGAGCACATGTTTAGACTCAGACCACGCTTTAGTACGAGCGCGTATTAGTCTGCGTCTCACTGAACGTAAAAGACGCACGGCAAAAATCCCCATACGAGTTCAACTTAATGATGAAAAAGTCAAGAATATATTTCAGGAACAACTTAAAAACCAATTAGTCAACTGTAAAAGCCATACTCATTCCGAGTCAGCTTGGAATGATATCCAAAAAGCTGTTGAAACAGCAGTAATATCTACTAGTAAACTAAACCAAAAAGTTAGGAAAACTCAGTGGATTTCAGCTGCGTCTACTGAACTGATAGATGCTTGGCAACACATCCCGTCTAGTTCTGAATACGATAAGGAGCGAAGGGAACTTAAACACAAACTGGTTAAAAGCTTACGGAATGATCGTGAGCAGTGGTGGGTGGCGAAAGCTAAAGAGATGGAAAAGGCAGTGGCAATAGGTAACAGTAGGCAACTGTTCAGACTTATCAAGGAAACGGGTATCAGAAATCCAACTGTAAGTGAAACTATCTCAGAAAAAGATGGGAGAATTATTCAGTGTCAATCCAGAAGGTTGGACCGATGGGCAGAACACTTTAGGGAACAGTTCAATTGGCCCTCGGCGTCATCCCAGTTGCCCACCGTCCCCAAGCAATCTGAATGGCAAATTAATATTGGTCCCCCAAGTCTTAGTGAGGTTGAAAAGGCTATAGACAATCTAAAGCAAGGGAAAACAACAGAACGTGATGTATTAACCCCTGATATATTTAAGGATAGCGGTCTAGTTTTAGCAGTGAGGTTAACTAAGATCTTGGCTAAAATCTGGGAACTAGATGTAGTCCCACCTGCATGGTTTCGATCACTAATTGTCCCAGTCTATAAGAAAGAATGGAAGTCCTCTTGTGACAATTACCGAGGGATCAGTTCAACGATTATAGTGTCAAAAATATCGACTTCAGTAATACTTCGACGCCTAAGCAAAGCTCGTGAAGAGCAAACTCGAGAAAATCAGGGTAGTTTCAGGCCTGTACGTGATTGCATCAACTAGATATTCACACTTCGGCAGGTTCTAGAACATAGACACACCTTTAGACGCCCAACAATAGTTGTATTCCTTGACCTTAAGGCGGCATTTGACTCTATCGATCGTAAGGTTATGTGGCAATGTCTGTCATTAAAAGGCGTACCAGAGAAGTACATTAACCTTATACAAGCTCTCTGCTCGAACACCACATGTCGAGTCAGAGCTTATGGCGGATTGTAATCAGAACTGATTACCTCAAGTGGTGTTCATCAAGGTTGTCCGCTTTCCCCATTTTTATTTAATTTTATCATTGACATACTTTTAGAGTTGACATTTTCATCGTCTGATTTCTCCGGGGTCGACCTCCTTCCAGAAGATAAACTCGCTCACTTAGAATATGCAGATGATATAGTTCTCTTAGGCGAAGATGCTGATAAAATGCAGAATCTTTTGATTACCTTAAACATGGATGTAAGGATGTTTGGGATGCGATTCTCTCCACCCAAATGCAAAATGTTACTTCAGGATTGGAGTGATTCAACACCAAAGTTAGTTATAGGGAGTGAAGCAGTTGAATGTGTTGACCGCTTCACTTATCTTGGCAGCCTCATCAGTCCTGACGGTCTGGTGTCTGCTGAAGTCTCTGCGCGTATACATAAGGCCCGATTAGCTTTTGGGAATTTGCGTCATCTGTGGCGTAGGCGAGACATCCGACTACTGACCAAAGGACGCGTCTACAGCGCAGTAGTTCGATCCATTCTACTATATGGATGTGAAAAATGGCCATTAAGGATAGAGGATATTCGTAGGCCCCTGGTATTCGATCATAGATGTCTTCGAAGCATTGCTCGTGTTTGCTGGGACCAACGAGTACGCAATATGTGGGTTAGGAATAGAGTACTAGGTAGATAAGGTAAGTCTATTGATGAAGTAGTAAATCTCCATCAGCTAAGGTGGTTAGGACATGTGTTACATATGCCTGACCACCGCCTACCTCGACGAGCAATGCTGTCTGGTGTAGGAGTAGGCTGTAAGAAAACTAGGGGCGGCCAAACCAAAACATGGCACCAGTCCATGAAGTCATTGACAGTTGGGCTGAGCCATGTTAATAGGTGCAGACTACCTGGTTGGGGTCCGCGTGACGCTCGTAATAAATGGCTAGAGACCTTGGGTGATATGGCTCAAAATCGTTGGCAATGGCGGAGGTGCATCCACTTCTTGTCTTCCTCCAAATTCTAAGTTTCTGAACTTATCATAATTTTCTCTTTACTGAATCATATTTTCCTAAATCTTATTACCGATCTCTATTCCCTTCCATTAATACCAACTCTGTTACTACCTTCCCTACTCTGGGATTTGATCCGATAATTTAATCTCTATCTGCTAATTGAGGCATGGCAACTTGAACTGACGTACGCATGTACCAAGTTCTACGTTGTAACTGTCTGTGTGTCTGTCTATTGTGTTAATTTGTACACAATATAACGTCTCACAATGTTATAAAACAAATACCTTAAAAATAAAACTGCATTTTTCACTGCACAACCGTGAATACTAAAATAGTTTCTCATTTTCTATCATCCCTAAATATGTGATAGTTGTAGTGATACTGCTGCGTTATATTTCAAATTGAAATTCTCCCCCTTCTCGAAACGTCAACATATTTATTCATAAGTCACTTTAACTTCCTGAAAGTTGATTATTTGGGAAAATATTAGTAAATTCTAATAAGGTGTTGTAGAGATTCAAGTTCAGAATTTCAAGGTAAAGCAACGTTTAAGTGTCCTTCAGTTGAGCCTTGGGAAAATGCAGAATTCTCCGAAAACTTTCAACGCAAATCATTTTTCCGCTGACAATTTTCCCTAAGAAGCCTATTTCCCCCCAAAATGTATCCATAAATGTCTATCTTACCCAACCTTTCCCCCTAATCGTACTGCGTTTGAAAAAAATAGATCTTTTGCCAACATTTTCTCAGCGATCATTTTTTTCCAATATTTTCCTGAAATTGTTTTTCTGGAGAGTATTGGGTACCATATTCTAAAATAGTTTGGGTCTTATTAAATAGCTCTTTGAGAGAATGGATTCCCACTCCTTCAATAGTTGTTGAGACGTCGGTTTGTACTGAGTCAGGTTACATATTTGCATACAGGGATATCCGCCACACCTTTATGTTATCATGGTTTGTTGTAATATCTAATTACAGCCTCAATAACTTTTGTAATAATAACTCAGGTGTTACATATATAATACTAATTCTTTATATTTGGTCGTGGGATAGTGACTTGTTTGTATTACTAATACATTTAATTTAGTTACTTGTCTAGGTGGATATCTATCTTTATTAGATAATAGGCCGGTTCTAAGCCTTTCATTACTATTCATTAAATCGCAAGTTAATTAAAAGCTAGTTAAAAATTAACTATAAGTTTAAGTATTCTTATTTCAGTCACATTTTAATTCACTGTCTAGTGATATTCATTCTCTCCGATTTAATTTGCAAATAGAAACTGAATTCTACGATAGCTGTTGAAAATAAAATTCTTTATTCTAGTTGATCGTGCATTAAAATTAACCGTTCTATAGATTGTGGCTGTATAAAACACGTTAAATTGTCATTTTATTGGTAATATACCTTGATGATACAAGAAAAGCCTTAGGTGTAAAGCCTAAGCTTGTATACCAGGTAATGACTAGGTAAATTAAAGGAACTACGCCTTACTACATGGATCCGTACAAATCTAACCGTACAATTATCATACATTTGCTTGGTTAAACTCGCTCTCTCAATTTGTTTGTTATTTATTTTTTAACAATCAAACATCAGTATGTTCGGGAAAATGCCTCCGGAAAACTTATGACACCTAACGTTGTTTGTCTCTTAGTTACCAGCGAATCAAATAAAATTGAAGCAGGCAGTAAATTAATATTTGTCTGAAGTCAAACTATATATTGCTTAAAGTCAGCAAATGACAAACTGGCTTATAGACTCGACTTAAGCCCTTTTCGGTATCTCAAACTACGATTTCCTTAATTTTCATATATATGATTAAATGAATTTGTTATCTGCTGCTTGACCTCACAACATATTTGTGTGTATACCTGGACATTAGTATGGTGCTTTTTTTCAGCACCTATTTTGCATCTTCTTATTGTCTCTGTGTCTAGATTCTTCATTACCACGCCGTTGTTGATCGTCGCATGGTCACAAGTTGATGTAAGTGGTAATCCTACCATTGGATGCCGACCCAGATTTTTTGATTGTTAACTGTTCCCTGCTATACTTGAAAGTCTTTGGTTCGATTCCCGGGTGGGATCGTTAGTGCGCATTGCTGAGTGACATGCTATGATGAGATGACTGCCCAGTGGCAGTGGTTTTATTGGTACCCAGTTGGAATAGATTATTATTTTAAAAAGTTTATTTCTCTAAGCTTTGAAATGATTAATATTAATATATATTTTTATATATTTTTATTCTTATCACTATTAATAAACCTGTCATTTTACTATCTATTTGTACTTTTCATATATAATGACTACTTATGTCATTTCCTTATTATCTCTGATTCACGAATTGGCTAGATCGGTTTGATAACCTTCATATTTTTTGCATGTGAATGTTGTATATTGAAGTTTGATGAAAATCTAGTTGGAAATAATATTATTCGTTCATAAATGTTATTCTAAGATAGTGTGCTGAAGTCTGAACTTAGTAAATTCTAATATCAAAGTTGTCTAACTTTCTAGCATATCCAACTAATATATACAGTGGAGTTCACAAGTATTATGTGACCGCTTGTTAAGAATTGTCTTACCCATGATTCTCATAAGTCATATTTAAGAGTCGTTTTAGAAAGTGATTTCAAAAAGGTTCCAGTCAAATATCGAAATACAAAAAAAGCAAAAATAACTATTAAAGATGTATAGTCAGTACATAGGATCTAAAAAGATCTGTATAAATATTATGACTATCCGAACTAAGGGCATAAACTTATCAATTTCAGTTAACTAAACAGTAATGCATTTTTGTATAAGACTATGATTGGCTGATTTAATAGGTTACTTTTTTCCCAAAGCTTATAGCTGAAAAGGATTACTTTATTTTGTTTTTACAGTTTTTTCGGCTGGTCCTACTTAACAGTCGGTTTTTGTATCCCAGTGAAAATTCAGATACTCACTAATCAATCGAGAAATTTTAAATCCTCATTATAGTCTAAGCAGATAGATTGTATTGTTGATCATCACACAAAATACAGCTGTTATCAAAGCATACTATCCACTACATACGTTCCTTGTTGGAGTACGTATTTTAAGTTTTCTTTAACTTATTACGGTTTTATTTTAATAAAAAAATTTTTGAGTGAATTTGAAGTTACATTAAAGGTGATTATCGTTACTTATCTACTATATGAAGTATGCAAACCTTTAACACAACTGAATAATTGGTATTTTTAACACAGTTTTCACGAAAAAAGTACCATACTGTGTCATCTTTTTTGACATGTTAATTAGATTATATCAACTTTTACGCTGTCCACTTATTAGTCATAGATACACTTTTAGGTTTCAGTTACAAGCAACCTTCCTGATGTCAACAGTTTGGTTTTAAATGAATTTATCCTAATATCGGTTTGTTATGAGTTTATTCAATAGATACTCTAAATTGTTAGGATGTCGTTAAACGGGATGTTTTAATGTTTCGATATCATTCCCGAAATTCGGAGCTATACCAGTTGTTAGATTTATTAACTGAAGGTCTTGAAAGTATTGTTAGCAGGCATAACGACGTAGTAAAATACCTCGTTATTATGAATAGAGAAGAATCATATTTACCGATTTCGTTTACGTCACACAAGTTAGTTAAATAGGTTGCACATTCAGATTTATTTTTAGAAATGCCCTTGAAACAATTGCGTCACTAGACTCCTGTTTAGCTAATCAATCGTCAGCTCTGAGTGCATTTAATACTCGAGAAAGACTTATTGAGCTGGTCTTGAATTCGGTAATTCCTTACTCTTATATATATCAAGTTATTATTTTTAGAAACATAAAATTGAAGAGCTAACAAGTTTCAGTCAAAATTTGACTTCGCTGGCGTTTCAACTTAATGAAGCTAATAATTTCGTGAAAAATAACATGGATGAACTTCTGGAATAGCACATTGCTTTTAGAATTCACAAAAATCAATATTTATTAAAGCATATTGCTGGTTATATTTATAATGCTATATTATGTATAAACGTATTTTACCAGTTATCGCATGGCTTATACTCTGACGTAATTTTAAAGAAGTCATGATACCATGTGTACCTACATGATTTTAGTTATTAAATTTGAAGGGAAATATGGAGTACATATTCCCTATTCATCTTATGCTTCAAATTAATAATAACTCTGTCATTAATACTTAATCGATGTGCTTTATAAATGCTGTCTTTGAAAGTAAATTATTTTTATTCCTTTTAAATATTATCTCTCCTTTTATGTCAACTTAGTCGTACTTGTAAATTGTTGCATTCTGTAATTGTTTAAATGAGTTTATACACAGATGTTTACTTACTGTCAGCTTCTGAGTTTAAACTTTTAGTAATGAATAAAAGAAAAACAATAGTCGAAATAGTGTGATATCATTTGTATCAAATTAATTGCATAGTTAAAATAATGAAGGGATGAAATCAAGGAAATCCAAAAGTGTGAAATACCGTTTACATTCAAGATATAGTGGGATATAAATGAATGAACAAATCAACAGCAATGACCGACTTTGGACAGAACTGGTGTATTGATTATTTTACTTTTGTTTTCTCCCTAATTGTTATTCGTCAGCGGAAAACGAATTATATTTATTTTTTCAATAAACTGTATTATATTTTTATATTTTGTTCGTAAACAATCCTTATGCAATCTAATTTGTAGCCTACATATACATTATGAAGTATTTCAAATCCCTTGATAATTTAACTTTAATTTAATAAATTTTATCGAATTACTTCGAAATAATGTTCTTTCTAGTGCTATGTAAGGAAAGTAGGATTGCAACTTGTCTTAACAAAATACGAACGACTTTACTTATTGTCCATTCTCAAGAGACTCATTGGGTATCAAACCAATCTAGCTATTTCACAGACTGTATTGCCAATATAACGCGAAAAATAAAGAATCAGGGAAACCAATTCAAAGTTATTTAAATGATTACAAGAAGCGTGCAAAATATTGATCTGTCACTTTGATGCATTTATGAAATGAGTCGGTAACTTAAAGTTTCCTAGTTATGGAGTATAGTCTCCGACTATAGCTGCTACCTTGACATAATGTTCAGGCTTGGCTATCGTGATGACTCAGACGGGGCACGTTTGCCGGAGCGCACGTTTCTCAAGGTCCTACAACCCCAGGTAAGTCTGTTGGAGAGCGATAAGACTAAAGATAGCATCTTCGGATCTGAGGACAAGACCGTACTGCTGACTGTAGTGAAGTGCAACAGCAGTAAGTTGTTTCCCTCAATTAACCAGCATTTGCAGCAACACTACCTTCTCATAAAGGAAGGAAGTGGTTAGAAACAGTTGACCCTATAAAATGTTTCACCTTACCCTAAGGATTTACGTCTTCGGTAAAGAGTCTTTTGAAGAGAGGAACTAACACTTCGAAGCTCCCCGTATAAAGACCGTATATAATAGGCCCCAATCAGTTGTTTTTTGGGTTCGGCGATCATGCTCTCAGGTCAATGAGACCAACGTTAACCCAGATTTCTCCTCAGATTCGTTATTAAGCAATGTCTTTCGTGGTATGGTCAGCCGAGAAGTGACGCCCTCCCTCTAGCAGCACACGAGATAATCTTGTTCGAAATCAAATCCCACCCCCAACTTTTTTACCCCTACGATAAACCACGGTCATACCTGTACTACCTCGCACTGCCAATGCTTCGTGTTCACGATGTGTTATTCTTGGTCTTATACTATATGCTGGAGCTTTTATTGTCCGAACCTTGTGCCAAATAGGACAACAAATTTCCTTGACTAGGACTCTGGGATCCCGCGCCAACGACGTATGCCGCGTCCCCAAAACGTGTATACAGTATCCAAGTACAGAAATTTGCTTGACCTTACCTTGTCGAAACAGAACCTGCCCAATTTACCCTTCCTATATCAGGAAACCCCACTGGTACTATCCGAGGCCTCACTATTGTAGTTAGAACGTTAAGTTCAATAGCAGAACGAGCTCTCCTTGACTTTCAATAAACAGTCGTTTGTGAGCTGTCCAACTAAACGGGACTGTGAGAACTCGAGTAGATTGGGATGCACACCTTTGCGTCTTCGTTGTCTCTGCCTACTTTCCCATTGGATTGTAGCTCAGATGTAATAAAAGATGAATTTTACAGAAAGCTCCCCAGCCTTTTTCAAAAATCTAACCACTCTGATGTAGTAATAGCGGCTGGTGATTATAATGCCCAAGTATATAGACTAGGGGAAACAGAAAGACACCTGAGTGGATAATATGGTGTCGCAGCCCAATGAACAAATAATGACGACCGTGTGCTACGACTGCGTAGGTAAAGTCTAATAAGCACCAACTTTTAAGCATAAGGAAAAGCATTAGTTGATGTGTCAACCTCCATAATTGATTCAATGCTGGACTCATAGACCAAAACGCCACCAGCCATCATTGAAGTAGCTGAATGGAAAGCTGTCGCTCTTTACGGAGCACATATTTATACGCAGATCATAATCTTAAAGGAGCGCGTGTTAGTCTGCGTCCTACTAGACGTAAAAGACTCACGGCAAGAATCCTCTCAGAGTTCAGCTTAGTGATAAAAAGCCAAGAATATGTTTCAGGAACAACTAGAAGACCAATTAATCAACCATGTATGCGATATCCACCCCAAGGTAGCTTGGAATCATATCCAAAAATCTGTGGGGACAACAGTATTATCCACCAGCATACTAAACTAAAAGGTTAAGGGAAATTACTAGATTTCAGCTGAACTGATGGATGCTTAGTAACTCATCTCGTCTGCCTCTAAACGATGAGGAACGAGGAAAACGTAAACACAATCTGGTATGAAACCTGCGCAATGATCGTGAGCAGTGGTGGGTAGCGGAAGCGAAAACGACAGGCAGCGGCATTAGTTGACAGTAGGTAGTTATACAGACTTATCAAGGAAACGAGTATCATAAATCAGGCTGTTAGTGAAACTATCTAAGAAAAAAGATAGGATTACTATTCACTCTTAATCCAGAAAATCAGATTGAAGGGGAGAACTTTAGGAAATAGCTCAAGTGGCTCTCAGCCATACCTCAATTACTCACCAATCGCAAGAAATCTAAATGACAGATTAGTATCAGTCCCCCCCAGGTCTTACGAGGCTGAAAAGGCTATAGACAATCTAAAGCAAGGGAAAACAACAGAACGTGATGTATTAACCCCTGATATATTTAAGGATAGCGGTCTAGTTTTAGCAGTGAGGTTAACTAAGATCTTGGCTAAAATCTGGGAACTAGATGTAGTCCCACCTGCATGGTTTCGATCACTAATTGTCCCAGTCTATAAGAAAGAATGGAAGTCCTCTTGTGACAATTACCGAGGGATCAGTTCAACGATTATAGTGTCAAAAATATCGACTTCAGTAATACTTCGACGCCTAAGCAAAGCTCGTGAAGAGCAAACTCGAGAAAATCAGGGTAGTTTCAGGCCTGTACGTGATTGTATCAACTAGATATTCACACTTCGACAGGTTCTAGAATATAGGCACACATTTATATGTCCAACGATGGCTGTATTCCTTGACCTAAAGGCGGCGTTTGACTCCATCGATCGTGGGGTTATGCGGCAGTGTCTATCATTGAGCGGCATCTGAAAGAAGTACATTAACCTTGAACTTTCTTTCTTTTCAAACAGGACTAATCGAGTCAGAGTTTATGGCAGACTGTCTCTGGAATTGATTACTCCATTGTTTAAAACAATTTGTCCCTTTGATTAATTTTGATAGTGCAATAAGAAGACGAATTTTATCAGAGCTATGTGATATATTTGCGCAATACATTTTGAACAATCTGATCACACATACACTTGTCAAGGCATTGTTCGAAATGTATTGCGCAAATATATCACATAGCTCTGATAAAATTCGTCTTCTTATTGCATTATCAAATACTTCGATGTTGTTTGTTTTCCTCCTTTTTTATTTAACATCGCCATACATATGCTTATAGAGTTGACTTTTGTTGGGACAGTTACCAGAAACCTCAACGAAGCCTCTAGAACGCTTGGAAGAGCTGGGGACATTCCATCCAATCACTGATCGACAGAACCTTGCAGAATCTCAGTGTGGCGCGTTCTAATTGGGTGATAGTTGAAACTTCTTAGTTCGGATTGGATGGGTTATAATAGTGATTTTGTTGTTTCAGAAAACTATAAATATACGATTATTTTGTACAGAACTGACTTTCCATTTTACTGGAATAAAGTTTCCTGTCTTCTGAATTCGCGACTAGGAGGGTTTAAGGCGTTCGAGTGCTAATGCTGTTTGCGGCTAGTCAAGATATCAAGTACGCGATATAACACTTTTCTTTGTCTGACTTTTCAAGGGTTGGCCTTCCAGGCAATACACTTGTTGATTTTGAATACACAGATGATACACTTCTATTAGGCGAAGACTGACAAAATTCAGGGTTCTCTGACCACCTTAAACATCAATCCAAACTTGTTTGGGATGTGATTTTTCCCCTTCAAATGCAAGATGTTGAGCCAAAATTAGTGATAGAGAGTGAAGTAGTTGAGCGTGTCGAACGCCTCGATTATTTTGGAAGTCTAGTCGACGCTGATAGTGTGGTGTCTAATGAAGTCTCATCATGGGTGCGCGAGGATCATTTGGCTTTTGCCAACTTCGTCACTTGTAGCATAGGTGAGACATCCGTCCACTGAATAAAAGAGGCGTTTACAGTGCAGCGGTTAGATCCATTCTACTTTATGGGGTGTAAAACATGTTTGTTAAGCATAGAGGAAATTCGCAGGTTACTAGTATTTGGTCAAAGATGTCTTCAAAGCATTGCTCATATTTTATTGGACTAGTGAGTAAGTATTACGTGGGTTAGGAATAGAGTACTAGTTAAAGACGGTAAATCAATTGATGAAGTAATGAATCTTCATCATTTGAAGGAGTTCGGATATGCGTTACTCACTCCCAACCAATGCCTACCTCGACGAGGAATGCTGTCTGGTGTAGGATTAAGGCGGAAAAAAATTAGGGTCATCCAAACCAAAACATCGCGCCAAACTAAGACACTGAGCCGTGTTAATAGGTGTAGACTACCTGTTTTGGGTCAGTTTGATAATCTTAACCATTGGTTAGAGACTTTGAATAATATGGTTCAAAATAGTTCTCAATGGCTCAGGCACATCTATTCTTTGTCTTCCGACCTCCAAATTCTAGTTTCTGAATTCATCATAATTTTTTTACTGATTCATATTTTCTTGAATCTTATCTCCGATCGCTAATCCTATTCACTATTACCAACACTGTTACTGCCTCGCTACTGTGGAGTTTGCCTTGACAATGTTATCACTATCTTCTACCTAGGGCATGACAAATTGAACTGATGTACGCATGTACCAAGTTTTAAGTTATGATTAACTGATCGATATTAACGGCTACGCCATTTATCGAATGAGTTAGCAATACTATTTTTCTACAACTCCGAATGACATACCGCTGTAATTTATCTAGCGTAATTAGTAAGCGATTGTTACTTTTATTCCTTAGTGCCTCTTAAGCTTCTTCAAAATGGATCCGACATCAAGTAGAATGGTCTTTAATATTAATTCATTTTTTTATTCATACGAGTAGATCACTGATAAACATAAGACGTGTCATTGATTACTAATTTATCTCTCTTCCTACGACTAATTTGTTAATTAAAATGACAGAACATTCTGTGATTTTCATAATACTTTAATTGTTGACCAGGCGAGTAGAGACGATATAAGCTGGAGTCGTAATTATCCATCTTCCTTATTGTAACAGAGAGACCTAAGAAACAGTACGGAAAAATAGGTTAGTGCCAAACTGTTTTTAACAAGCGAATGAACCTGAGGGTCAAGTATTGCAGTAACCAGTTTACATAAACACTGGTTATCTTTTTCTTTTCTGTACATCCTCCAATAGTCTTCATAATCGGATTTATCTTCATCACTGAAAAGTTTTATCCCTGTAGATATTGCTGAGAGGAGACCGTAAAAGGTAAATAGTCTGTAATTTTGTAAATTGCTATTAAAAGTTACTAGTTAATCTGACAATTATCAAAATTTAATGCATAACGATAGGATCGTCGGTGGGCATCATGGAAGTAATCCATATCAAGTGTAATGTAATTAGGCGATAAGAAAATAAAACGAAGGTCATGTGAAAGACATTGTGAATCACACTCTACTCCGAATATAATATCAATATAACCATGATAGGTTTAGTGTAAGTACAAATTGTTTATGTCCAAGGCTTATTGATTTCTCATGGTACTTCAGCTGATACTGGTTCATGATGAAACCATCTTCGAGTTGAGCTTGTCTCTACAAAATCAGTCGATCTCGATTTTGTTCCCATCTACGGGTATATGTTTCTATGTTTATCTTGTATAAATCCCAATTCAACCATAATCTAAAAATGGGTTAGACTTTTTTATAAATTAAATTTTATTTTCACAGAACTGATTCTTTCTCAACCAAACAACTCGCAATTTGTTTTTGACGTTGATGATAATCTACATTGGCTAATGTCAAATTTTTATCTACGTTATTTAGAATACATGTTACAGATGAATATTGCGTTAGTTGATTAGTGTTATTTGTAGTTCGACTCCCAATGAAATGGTAATCATATGAAGTACAGTTTTGTCCAGAATTGTCAAATGTATCATTCTGACCAACTACTTGTACAACAGATTGTGTTTTATCCATTCTTGTTGTTGTTGCGTTATCAATTGTATCGAAATGTATATTTGTAGGAGATATAATTGATTTATGCTGCTGATAATTAGGATTAATTGATTGTGATTTAATAAACCGTCTACGTCGATTCGGTGATGAGTCTAATTTTGGTAGGATCACATATTGTATGTCAGTTTTATCTCGTAATTTTGTTGAACGAAATTCATTTTCGGCGTATTTTGAACAATGATCGATAATGGGTATAATTGTTATTCTGTTTTGTGCATCTTTTGATAATCGACTGTTGGGCTTCTTTGTAGTGGTATTAGTAGTAGTACGGGAATTATTATCAATGTTATTATCAGTAGTACTGGTAATCTCTGTTGTTACCACTGTTTTTAAAAGTCCTTCTTTATATGTGTTTATTTTTATATGATTACTAACATTATTGTTAGTAGTGCTGTTAAAAATAGGTTTCGTCATGGAGTATTTCTTCGTTTGATATTTATTAATGTCGTCATTTTCTGACACATATGATTGAGATAATTGATGCGATGTATAGTTAGGTCTTTTCTTTCTCTTAGGGTGTTTATATGAATCTAATGTTATAATTTCATTGTATGAATGGTTTCTCTTTGAACTACAAATAAGTAACACAACGAAATACTAGTATATGAACATAGATACATAAATTTCAATTTAGTGAGAGTTTTCTGAAGTTAAAAATATGAATCACCACATATTTTTTCATTAGTCTAAAGGGAAAGTACCCACTACGAGATTTAAAGATTTCAGGTTTTATCCCATGAAGTTGGGATAAGTGTTAGATGTGCAGAACTACCACCTACGCCGATACACGTTTTTAACTGTTGTAAGAAAGCTAGGATGCACTGTCAATTCATGACAAATTTGACATTGTCATTTTCTATTAAGAACGGAGCACTTTCACTATTCGGTATGAGCTAGCATGTATATATATATATATATATATGTATATATATATGCAACACTAAATATTTGGCAGCATTTTGTTATTTTTTCAGACTATCAGTAAGACAATAGGAATCAATAGAAATCAGTTTAATTTGTGACATTTAACTCAATATTCCTACCTTAATTCGATTAGTACGATTTAGTGCATATTGAAAGTGAAAATAATTCCAATTTTTCATTATGTATAATTTGTCGTTAATGTTGTTTTAAACTGGAATCGATTAGTTATCAAGTGTGCATTCCATGCAGATTGTCACGATACATCGGTAGCTCACAAGCGTACTTAGAATCGAATCGTGATTGGGAAGTAAAATGCAAGAAGCGCATTTCGTTACATTTGACACTCTTAAGCTGGATGCACCTGCATCATGGTGGTGGCGTTCACACTAGGACATGGCAGGTCGAGTTCGAGGTACGGTGTGAGTACCAACAATAGGAAGCAAATACACCAAGGTGATAGGTGTCAGATTGAAGGAAATACTCGTCCTGGGATTTCACATGACAGTCACAATACAACTTTAGTCAAAAAATATAGTCAGTCAAGTGGTGATTGGGCAGAGTTATGTTGCACATTGTAGACATGACTGAAGAGATTTATTTATGTTATAGTAGTGAAATTTTTATTACTACCTGATAGCAGAAAAAGAAATATACTGAAATTTGTGATCTGTATTATCCGGTTAAGAACTCTTCAACTGTGCTGATCATGGGACATATCCATAACCTTCATTCTTCACAGAGTGTACAGTAAGATTTAAGGTTTCCATGATAAAATTTAATTGATTTTATTTATTTGGTATAAATTGTTTGATGTTTTATTCATAAATTCAGGACCGCTTATATTTAGATGATGAATAGATACTAATTTACATATTATCAGTTCAGGTATCAGTATATATTTCCTGTTGGTTGACTTCATGTCTCATTTTTAAAATGGTCAGTAGTCTAGTGGTTAAAGTGTTCTACTAATAATTGATAGATTGTAATTTTGAACTAGGCTTCACGTAGCTCGCTTTGGATAGTTGTCACACATAACATCGTAAAACCTGTGTTTGGTAACGAGTTTTCTGAATTACGAAAACAAACTTATTTTTAAATATTATTCTTACAGTAAGTGCTTTATGTGAGGGTATACAATTTTTTAACCTGAAATAGTTGAATGTATCTTCTTATTGTGTTTTTATGATCAGATTTAACGGCAGTGTTACATTTACTGAATCTTATAATCTATTAGAGGTACATCATTTCAAATTTAAAAAACAATCGTTCAGTGATGAATTTCGTTAATCCTGAATCTCCCTCCACTTGTTAAGTTTTGGTTTATTAAAGTGTGGAATTGTGATTATTTTAAATTTAAAACAACCAGCTACTAACAGTTCTCATTTTTAAACACTTTATTCAAGGCTACATTGTTATCTGTACTACCATAGTGAATAGTTTACTTACTTGGTGTACTTTTTAGAGGATAAATTTTTTTCTTGTAGAGATTTCTGTAGTTCATTCAACTGATTTTGCAATAATTCAACTTGTTTTGCATAATTTTTTGATTTTATATCGCAAGTCGGATTATCACATTGACGTTTAGCAAATTTTCCGTTTATTATCTGATTATTATGTTCAGATATATTTGGTGTATAATTGTTAGACTTAATCTAAAGAAAGATTGATGCAAGATGATCTTGTTTAAGGGATAAAATTACGGTAACAATTAACAAATCTTTAGAAGTAATGGATTGTCAGTTAATTGATCTCGAGAAATATAAACTAATAAACTACTCATTTTGGTTGATTAACATTGTCGTTTACATAAAACGGACCTACCTTGCCTAGTTAACTACTACGAACTAGGAAGCAGTTGACAGTTATCTTGCAATATGGAACTTATCAACAATGTACATCTATGTACCAACATCAGATTGAAGAGAGTACCATAAGACCATTTGGCGAGTGCTTATCCATCAAACCACTGCGTCGACATATAACTGATTCAACATATGGGGTGACTATCATATAATGCGATCAATGAAATATGTATAACGCCCGACTTGTGACCTTGAGAATAATGCGTTCATGCTGTTTGTATTTCGGTAGTGGCTATCAATCTGATCTATGAAGCCTATTTGCTAATATTTTCTGATCAGTAATGTGTTGACAACGAGCATTCTTTTTAGATTTTACGTATTCACTTGAATATGTTGATTGCAACTGTGGCTCACTAATTTAGTGGATAAAACTCTGGCACTTGTTATATTTGGAGATTAATGTGGACAACTATCGATGTAATACACGCATACTCACCTGGAGTATGTAGAATGGAACTTAAGTAAATCTCAAATCTAATTCCTAGGGTTTATTCAGTATGTAAGCTTTACTTATAAATAATTAAATTGGAATTTGCGTGAACTGAAAATGTTCTTTCAATTTCTTTTATATAAATATTTTAATCAAATGACATAATATATTGAAATTCACTTTAACTCATCCTATTTTAAACTTACCAAATTATGTCGACTAAACCAATTGTTCTGATTGATTTTACGTAACTTTGGTTTTGCGTACCAATAGAACGTGTATTCGATTGACATGAATACAGTACAAATAAGCATTCCACAAACAAGTAAGATAAATGCACTAATAAAATTTTTAACTCCCAATGTTTTATTTGTATTGCCAACAGCTGCATCCTTTTTACATGAACCTGTTTGCCAAAATTTCTTCCAACGTTGTAATTTTCCTGACCAAAAATAGAACAAGTAGTAATTTGGAATAATACAATCACTTTTATTAGGTGATTTTAATTTCGTAATTGTATATGATGTCAGTTCAGACGTATATATTAAGGTCAATGCAAACTAATTCTTTGTCACTTGTTGCGATTAGAAACTGACTACATGAGCGTAAGTAATTATAGAATAGGTAATTAATGAGACGTTAAAAATGCGTACATAGTGTGTCATCAGACGTAAATTTTAAATAATAATCTTCAAATGCTATGGCAGTTATAAATCTAGCAAAGTTTCCTTGTACATAACTGAAGCATTGAGTTATGGAACACTTAACCATCATTATGGAATAGGTTAAGGCATATGACTAAGTATTGTAAATGTTGCAAACGGGTAACTCTGAGACTGATGATGTAGGATGTCTACTAAAGTGTTATAATTTTTAAATTTTCTATAATTAGCTGCCAGTGAGAGATTTGCAAATGATATACGTGAAATTTAGTAAGTGGGATCCAAACATCACCAACCAAAGTTGGATTCATTTAAGGTGAAATATAATCTCTATTTTTGTATTGTCGTGTACATAAACTGTATTTTTCTAATTTATTTAATTTGCAAAATAGTATATTTGTTGAGTGACTTCGGCAATTCTTTGAAAAAAGTTTTCAGAAACCAGAAGGAAGCTGAAACTTCTTCGGACGATCTGCTTTCTTTAGAAATCTATGAGAAAATTATCGGAAATAATGGATCATGCACTATATTGTCATTGCTTAATTACCTTTTTTTGTCAAGTTTAGCATGTTTACAGGTAGTACAGAAAATTATAAACACCCAAGTTAAGTAAGTAAACTAAGTATGGAAGTAAGGCTTCTAACTGCTGTTTGCTTGTTTCTTTACGCTTCAAAGTAGATTTTCAATGTCTGTGAAGTGGTTGGTAAGTTGATATCTGAGGTACCAGGTAAAAGAATTGTCAGTCGTTTGTATATTTATGGAATATACCGTTTTGAAAAACCTTATACAGTTATAAATTCACTTGTATTACAATGAACAAATACAGCGTACATAAATTAGTTTAGTGAACTAGGTAATAATATAAGTTTAAGGAATGGACTTTTATGTCAGTGTACAATCTTTTATTGATATATTTTATTTTAATTTTTTTGTATTTGTCACAGGCCACAACAAAACTTGGATCATGTCTGAAAGATTATTACAGAGATAAAAGGATCATTCATTTAACCAATCACATCCATTAGTATATCTAGTTAATTACAGTGATTACTATTTAAGGAATGGCTTGAATATTCTTTAGTTGTTTGTGCTCGTCACGGATTGATGTCGGTTGGGTACCAGTGAACACTATGGGGGTGCTGGACAGTTGTTCTACCCTTATATAGGACTTCTTATCGATGTGCACCCTACATTTCGCCAAGGAGTCGAATCTATAACCTTCAGGTATCACGGCAAACGCCTAACAATCTACACTACTAGGTCAACATCCAATGGTAGAGTATCTACGTCGATTAATTTGTGACATAAATCGACGATCATTCATCATCACTGGTGATAACTGTTTCACTCCTGACATTTCTGAATTCCACCAGTCACAGCTTCTCACTGAATCTCAGAAACATTCAGCAATTAGTCATCAGTGAGCTGATTATTGTAAGTGAATTGGGGTGATTCAGTGGCGATAAGTGGGTATTAAATTTAATTGTTTGTATTCCTTACAGTTTGATATCGATTGAGTACAAATGAAAACCCACACTAATACTAAACAGCCCAGTGCTCCCAGCTTTCTCTAGTGCCCAGCCAACATCGATCTGTGAGGAATGCAAACAACTAGGCTTAATACCTATCCGTCTAAACAAAAACATCTTAATTCAATATACTTCATCTATGTTGACTATTGTATGCTGTTGGACAAATAATTGGTGCAAGCCTGACGATGAGATTATCAAAAACAATTGAATACTCCTCAGAGATTTTCGAACTATGTAATTATATATGACCTCGTATAATTACTATATGAAATTTTATAAAGAAAGATTCCTCACCATTCTTTTGATAGTCTAATATACGCGAATTAACTTTAGTTAACCATCGACTATTTTTAGCAAAACCAATCCCATAACCAGTCATCGCATATAAGTTTCCAACTGTACGCAATTTACAGCCTTCATCTTTCATTGCCCAATAATCCAATACATTAGCATCATATAAAAAGGCATCAAGTTGTCTAATAAAAATTAAAATGTAAAGATTTTAAAGAAATAACATTAAATAGGTAAATAAAGTATTTTCGTTTCTACGATTACGTTAAAATAACAACTGACTATGAGCTGATTCTCTTGGCTTTTTCGAATCACATTTCTTATTAATAGTGTCATCTTATTAATGATATTATACTACTATTTTGACGTGAAGAAAGAGAAAGGGAGGGTTTTGGTTGGTAGACGCGAACGCCAATGAAATGTGCCTAGATGATAATGCGCGACTGACCTAATCCCACTCGCCCCCAGGCCGACAATAGAAGAACCAGGATTGAGAACCGGAAAACGGAGAACCGAGATCGTTTAATATTTTAATCATGCCTTTATATATACATAAAACCAAACCACACGGTAAACCAATCACAAATCTAACATTGATACAGAACAAGGCGAAGAGTAGCAGTGGATGGGGACAGGTTGTACACAACTAAGTAACTATAGTTCATAGTAATAAACAATATACTAGGAGTAAATATACTAAACGAGAGAACCGGGCAAGGGGAACGTAACAGTTATAGAAATGAAATAATTACATTGTTCATACTTATGATAAGTGAAATAATGTTCTAAAACGCAGTTCTCGAAAATTATCAATTTTCATTAGGTGCCCGGCATATCAAGTACGTTCTTGAGAAGTTTCATCCTACTAGTTAAATATTGAAAGTCATTAGGTAATTTATAGTTTCATTGATTTGAATGGACTAGAGAGTGAGATTAAGATAAGAAAAAGCCCTTACTTCTCAAACACTTACATTTTACATTTGTACGCATAGATTTCAAGGCTAGTAGTGTATATTTTTGATGACAATATGAGCTACTTGTAGTCCTAACATTTTTTAAAAAGAATGCTTAATTACAGGAATCGGGGAATTCATCGTCGTTGTTCCACAAGGAATTCTTCAAGATAAAATACTCTATGGTGAAGCGTTAACATTTAGACACAAGGACTGGGAGATCTCAATTTTCATAGTCATTCTATGATGAGACACTTTTACAGTAATTTAAGTTACCTTATTTAGAAGACAGTATGTATATACTACTTACACTAAATAATATTTCGTTTTACTCATTAAACTAAATATTTCATTTCAGTATATAATGAATTATATTCCATTTGTCGTTATAAGGAATACACTGGTTTGTAATCAATCATGTTTCCAAATTAAATACATAATGGTTACTTTTTTACGTCATATGTCCAATATGGAATGCTTCAAACAATCAATTAAAATAACTAGTTCAGTCTCATCTGCACTTTTAATATTTTACTCGTTGTTATCTCTCTTAATACTTAAGTGAGTGTATTATCATAGATTTGTATACAAATTTCCTGGGACTCTCTATTGTTTTTGATGACAAACGTGAAATTTCAAGAAGTTATTGCAATATATGTCGAACCCATTTAACATATATACTTCTCAAATGGAGCCTAGTTTGGGTTTCATTGAAAATTTGAGGTCACTGGATAGATATCTTGTCTTATATTCAAACTCCTTAGGTGAACGCATCTACAATCTCACCAGAGATCATACTCAATCCCTCCAAGTTCAGACGTTAACGCTTGACAAATAGACAAGCAGATTCTATAGTGCTCGCTTCTTAAAAGTTTCAAACTAAGACAAATGACTACCTAATATTCCGTGGTTTTCACTTGTTCAACCATCGGTATCACTTTTTGGTGAAAATTATCTTCTTTTCGTTCGAACTAACTGTTATACACTTTTCAAGTTATTAAGTTGTCTTCTTTTTAACTTCGCGAAAAAGTGTGATCAGTACGCGATTATTACTTATCTATTCATATAAGCGATGTCAATTGTATCTAAATTAAAAATCTAGTATTCTCACACTACTAATGCTACTACAAATACTACATATGGTCCTAGATACGTAGATCTTAATAAAACACTGCTTTAGTATTTATATTTACAGAAGAAAATGTTTCTAACCTGTGACACAATCTAAAAAGTTGGTTATAATTCAGTATAGTAAATCAGATAATTATTGTTTGATACAGACAGTCATAATTTTATAAGATTTGAGATGTAGGTCGTTAACGTTAAATGATCCAGATAGAAATTAATGCATAATGGTAAAAGGTTGTTACTTATTATCATGCAATACGTGTATCCAAACAACATAAATATTAATCTGATAATGAATTGCGTTTAACCCAACCAAATTATTTAATTGTAATTATGCTTTGTTTTATGCTTAGCTTTTTCAGGTTATTATTATTTTTCTTTTTAGACCTGCAAGCATTTATGTTTTTTCTAAGAATAAATTTAGATTAATCTACATAAATTCTTCTCCATATTATAGACATTTAGTCTATAAATTGATGGTATCTCTCACTATGTTTGTATTCTTAATGAAAATAATGTCAGCATCTTTTCTGCCAATATCCTATCACTCATTTGTTAATAAAACAATCATCAGTTGTGCATGTACTGGTCGAAATGTGCATATTTTTGGTTTGTAGTTGTATTCTATGATTTTCTAGTACTATTACTAAAGATTTATTTGCGAAGCCTGTTTGTTTATACGTTTATCCAATACAAACGATTCTGGGGAGTTCAGGAAAGATATATTTTAATAATGAGATCATAACTGTTATTTTATTTTGGTGGTCGGACTTGCCTCTTGTGATGACTAAATCGGTCTATGCAGGCTACAGTAATAGTTCATTAAGGCCCTAACATACTAGGTGGGTTTTTAAAGAGCGGTGGTTTGATTGAGGAGCTTTCATCATCACTCTGTGCGACTTCATCGACACAAACTTCCGATAGAAGCCTTCTATAACCAAAAGTTTCAAGACAGTCACCAAACCGGTTTCCTTTACGTGTACTACGAAAAGATGAAAAATCCTTCTATTGTATAGATACGTCTGAAAACACTTGAAATCACTGTCTCCATAATCAAATTCTTTTTTTCACTTCTTAATATTTCTGCCTCCACTATCAACTGTCACCCTCCAGCTTCGAATTCCATTCTCTGCGTACCAACCCCAATGATTCGTGTTCACGAAATACTATCCCATGTCTACTGGAAGCAAGCTCCAAACTACATTTTAAACCCTTCGATGTACGAATCCTATGTCAAATCGGAAAGCTGATCTCTTTGGCTAAGACTCTAGAGTCTTGATCAGTATATGTATCCTCTGTATCAGCAAGACGCATACGGCATCCTAGCATGATCATTCACTTGATTTCGCTTAGCAAATATGAAAGGCCGACGCGATATGCCCCTGATTTATCTGGTGTCAACTTCTTGTGGTCTTTCCGGTCTAGGTATAGGACTGAGCACTAACTCATTCCTGTTGTCGATCATTTATGTGATATTCGACTAAATGGTTTAGTAAGAATTCGGAAGAATATAGGCACGTCATTACTTTTTCCTAGTTTCACCCTACTCTCCGACTGGCTACAGACCAGATGAAGCAAACGATAAATTTTAGAGAAAGCTTTCTGATCACCATAAAGTTATGCGATAAGAAATAATACTATGTGCTATATATTATTATTTACTGTATGCGATACAAGATAAATTTACCAAATCCTGAATTTTACTGGTAACCTCGAGCTATTTTTAGAAAATATTAACATATATGCTAAATTCATTTCGAACCGTAGCTGTTAAGTCTTTGAAACCATTCATCGTAACTTTTATATTTCAAAATTGTCAATTTTAATTTAGAAATAGTTATCATCACATAGTTATATGCTGGGCACCTAAGAAAGACTGACTAACTTTGAGAACGGTTTTTCTGCAGACTATTTTGCTATTTCTGGTTGTATTCAAGGTGAACATTTTATTTCTAGTATTATTCAGGTCCCCTTGCCCTCTTATCCCATTTGATACATTACCTGTTAGCATATAATTTCTAATTGATGAACTATGGTTAACCAATTGTTTATACATACTCAAGTTTACATTCACTGTTACTCCTATTTAGTATAAATGTTAGTTTCCTAATTGGTCGACTGTGTGGTCTGATTCTATGTATATATGAGGGATTGTATTAAATACAATATGATCCTGTCTGGTTGGTCTATCGGCTTGTGTTCTGTCTCCGGCTTGGGACTGAGTGGTCATAGGGCAGACGTGTAGTGACCGACTGGGCACCCATTAGTATTTGATATTCCAATAAGTATTTTTTTACGCCATAACACAGTGAAATCCACTGATCCACTTTTTGAATTTGGAAACATTTGTCTACTATAGTCTCGTCCATATCAGTAGTGTGAACTTGAAGCATTTCATTGAACAGATATCAGAATGTCTATATCTTCCTAATAGCACGTTAACTGCAAACAACTGATTCAGTGCAACATTGTTTCAAATGTAGTTAGTAAGCAGCATAACTCATGAAAACATATCTTTAGAAATGTCTAAATTAGGACGAAATAGCCATCGCCTACTATCTGGTTTCCAATCATTACCCCTGTGCGATCAGTTTGTGATTAACTAACTCTCACAAACTATTTTACCAATTCAAAATTAACCTGTGCTATATCACTTCCAATTATTAGTTTTCATAACTTCCATCATCTATATGTGACTTATATTTGACATTTGAGAACTCCTAACATTTTCGTACATTCTTGTTCTAAGACGCAACATTTCTCTACACCACCTGTCTGACAAGAATAATTAAGAAGCTGTTTCATTCTATATCTTTTAATGCGTGTTATTAGTTTTCACCTACTTTGTTAAAGAATGCAGATGTTTCAACTTTATTGTTGACTATTATACTCAAAAATTTACTGTACACATGATTGCACACCTCTTGTAAGCGATATGCATCAGAAAGGCGATTGTTGTAATCAGATTATCTTCATTTACATTAAGTAAAATGTATTTGTTATTGTTTTTCAAGTATGCACGCTTAAATAATATACATACCCTGATTTCATTGCTTTGAGACCGTCTTCAACACCAGATTTATTATATTTTCTCATGTATTTATGCATTTCAGGAAAATTAATTTTGATGTTCTCTTCTGTAGCACCATTTGGAATAGTAGCAAATCTAAATGGAGGTTTCACATTCCATGGATGCTGTAACTAAACGTATGAGAAGCAGATATTTTATAAATTATTAGAATGGATAAAAAGGCGCTGAAAAGTTACTGGTTTTGTACGAGTGTTTCAAGGTTGCTTTTATGTTCAAATGCCTAATTCTTTATCTAGCTCACCAGTGAACTAGATAAACTAGATTGGATTTTGAACTATGCTAAATGTTTACGACATTTGATGAAACATTTTAGATGTTATTAGATAAAAGGGCAGTGATACTATTGTAAGCACCAAATAACACAGATATTAGTCAGATGGTTGTCTCAAAAGTTGTGTGTTTGAAAATCAAACACTATCATATACTTGATATGTTATTATTATTATGATTCTGAATTATTTTGATATTGATATTTAAGACTGAATTTTGATCAGTCGTCGGTGGTATATGTGGTTCCCTATCTAACGGTTTCAATATAGTCCTACCTTGTTAAATAGATAAATTATAGCTAGTAGCGTAAATTAGTGACTTTCTTCCTATTTAGGATTCAGTGTACCTTGGTGACGATTTTCACTTAACCCTTAACCCAATAGCTTTCTCTTTAAACGCTCAGTGCTTAAGTCACTATGCTACTGTGTTCAATTAGGTATTAGCTTGTTTAGTTTATGTAAATGATTCTTCTATGTTGAAAGTGTAATTGGATGATTATACAAGTGTTATACACTCAAAATGTTGCAACAGCTTTAAACAGCATTTCATTCCTATTTGTTAATTTTCTGAGTGCTAATATACATCACTATAAAAGCGGTAGAATGAAATCATAGAGGTAAATGTGATGCGGTATTTTAATTTTTTTAACATAAACATTTTTAAAGCTTTGAATAAATGCAGATAAAAATGTTGACAGGAGATGATTTGACACAATCATCACGCATATCAACCAAAAAAGTAGAAAACATTTGGTTAAACAGTAAAAACTATTGACAAGTTGGCTGAAAACCCTGTAGAATTGTTGGTTCTTTGTTGAGTTTTGCCTTATTATATGTCGTTAATGAAGTTAGGTAACAAATCAATTTTCAATTTTTTTGTCAAAATCTAGAACTTTTAGGCTTCATGATATGCAAATCATAATCTACTAAAATTCTTCACATAAACTGGCCTTCTTTTGTGTCACTATCAAATGGACATTTTTGCTATAAGTTACTTCTTAATATTCTAAATTCTAACCTACTTCTAAAGACATAAGTCGTTGTTTAAGGGAATATTTTATCGTACGGTTGAGTTATAGGAAAAATATGTTTTACTGTGTAATTCACTAAGCGATGATTAAGAAGTTATGCTGATTACCGTAATTAAATAGTAGGTCATCACTATACAGCAGTCAGCCTTTTACTTCATGAGTGGCTTCACTGATTTCATTTTCATTCCTTAACTTACCACGTACATAGATACATTCACTCATAGGCCATTAATAACAAAAATATCGAGTCATGAATGTGTCAATTGACTTAACTGATTTATTGTTCCCAAAGATATGTGTCCTTACTGCTGTATATATTAAGGAACAAATTTTAATCAATCCTGACTGTCACATGTTCATAATGAAAGGATGCTCCTATGTTTCTACTATAGAACACACGAGGCTTTATGGATAGTGAATATCATAAGTTATAGGCTATCTAGACACGATAAGTAATGAACTTGAATTCTAGAGTAAATGTTAACGAACAAATGCAAACAGATTCAGCTGAAGAATCCCAAATAAGACGAAACGTGCTTCCATGATGCTACTCGTGATTACAATCTTAAGTTATGTTAATAAACTGATTTATGATTACCTGCTAGAATAAATATTATTTACCTTGAAACAACAAACTGATTATAATAAACTAAATTAAAGTATGTTGCGAAGTTGAATTGATATGTACACTAAATCAAACAGATTCCTATCACTACACCTACATAGAAGAAAATTAATATCTTTTTTTAAATAATATTATAAAACACATGTTTATTGTACATTTTAATGTTTTATTTAAAGTGGTATCCTGAAAAGTGTATCCTGAAAGAGTTCCATTTCAGTACCTGACGGGATGATAAACACATCAGTTGTACGCTGTATATGATGCAGTGATATTTTTTTTTATCGACAAGAACCCTTATTTATTTAATCATCCTTCTGTTTAATATATGCCTATTGTTAAGTCATTGTATGATGTACAGGCAGTTGTTTAAATGTAAGGTGACATAGTATGTTATTAAAGTGATGATTATATATTGTGATAATATCAGTCAGTCATGGACAACGTAGAACCTGGAAGATGAACCCATAAACCAAAATTGTCTTATCACATTAGTACGATGAGAGGAATAAAGGGGAATAAAGCAGAGGTATATATGAGAGAATAATTATACTGAAAGTTCAAAGAAATATAAAGAGTGAATACAGTTTGGCCGCTGTTACTGATCTCGAGTCATATGGTAATGCATACAAAATATATTATTTTTTGATAACAGTTTTCAATAAATGCATGCTAATGAGTTACATAATGAGCCTTAAGATTAGGCACGTAAATATCATTGATTAGTTTACGGGTAAGAATGAACCTAGATTCTACGTTTAACGGCACTCTAGGGTGACATTTCGTTGTACTGCGAGACTCAAACCAACACTACTGGCTACCATAGTTAGAGACGTTGTTACTGGTCTCAAAGAGCTATGTCTAGCCTTCTATAAGATAAAAATGTTAACAATAGATTACTAACCATTTTATCTTGTTCTGAAGAAGAAATAATGTGCTTGGTATTATAAAGTGACTGGTTGGTATGTATGCATAAATATTATACATTAGTTTTATCCTTGTAGCGAATGTTCAACTATTATTACGAAAGCAATATTAACCTAGATATGTGTACATGCAGCCTCCTATCCATGAATAAAATCTGTCAAGCTTCGTGATTCTCATGAGATGTAATTAAAGTAAACAGAAAACATAAGTTGCTGAAAAAAGGGGTTTACTTGTAATTCGATTTATCTTGCATTATGATGCTCTCAGTAACCATAACTATCACAAATGTATTGTACATGCAACTCATGGTAGACACTATGATGAACTAACAGAGTTTAGGTAATTCATCAAATATCATTCACTAATCAGTCAATAAATGGTAAAAAAAACTCTTTAAATGTGTAACCGGTTAAGTATCAAATTATTATTTTCCATTTAACTTACACGCCAATCATTTATACCGCTCAAATCAAAATAATCTTCTTTGGCAATCATGAACGCTGCCAAATTAGCTGTATACGATGCTAAAAATACAAGAGCAAACAGGGCCCATATATTAGCCATAAAGCGACTAGCCATTCCTCTCGGATTATCTGCATTCACAGCAGCACCGAATAACATTGACCAGATAAGCCACAGTGAACGGAAAAATGAAAATCGATGGTCTTTTATAAGAAATAAAAACAAAGAAAATTACTTTTTTCTAAAAAAATGAATTGACGATCGAATCAGAGCAAACGATATTTGGTGTATTAATGAATTCCAATTAAGTATGCCGATCTAATTAAAATTTTATTTGTCAAAGGACTAAATTGAAAGACCTCTTATTCTATAGTCACTTGTATTAAATAGCTCACAGTTATCTTTGACTTTTGCTTGGAATATTTGGTGCATACATGTATACATTTATGTTGAAACATAAGAAATATATTTACCGCCTGAATGTCCTGTCTTGTGATAGTTCTTTTGGCGTCTAGTTTTATAAATTTGTCTTACTTGACAGATCCTCACTCGTTTAGAATCTAGTGACTGCAGGTCGATATTAATCAAGCTGTGTGTTTAACTCCTAATCATATTTCCTATGCACTAGAGCTTATGGAACTGCCTCAGCTAATGAACTTACAACATAGTTGTTATAGATCTTGTGTTTTTAATGTTAGTTATTAACTTACAGACTGGTTATTAATGTCATTTGTATTCAAATTTTAAAACCATAGAATACTATTACTGAAAAAATGTACTAACAAGACAACAAAGTACGACGCTTTTATCAAACGAATAATACTAACTGTGATCAAGTAAAACTAACTGGGATTCTTAAAAACCTATTTTTACTTTAGTATAACCCACTTTGATCTTTCGAATGTCCACGGTTCATTCCATTAGGGCTGAACCATTCATAAATGTATAATGCTGCACCAGTTGCATGTACACTGAATACAAGAATAACACACCAACATTGATAATCATATGGTTCTGTTAAATAGAAAAATAATTAAGTCAACATTTTATCCAAATAGACGAACTACGAAGATATTTAAACTTAAAAGCAGTTTTTGTGAGAAACTGATACCAACTAGAAAAACCGTAAGTACTCTAAAGACACAATACTCAGCAGCGCTTATTTTCAAATCCTAATAAGACAAAAGGCATTACATTCCTGTAATGCAGCGGCGCATTATACTGAGATCTATTTATCTTTGTTTAGAAATTTAAATGATCAGGGGTATTCCACAATGACCCTTTAACATTATTATTGATATCCGTATCACTTTCAACATGATCTTATGCAGTCTAGTTTCTTTCACTTTATATCAATCTTTAGTGAAAATTAAAGTAAACATTATTTACAGGAATACAATTCTAGTTTAAGCCTCAGCCAATATTCAGTGTTTAGATAAGCCTGTCATAGCGTAGCACTATCATAGTTCGCATCTCTAAAAATCGAGTATCATATACTTATAATCTGTCTCTACTAATACCTTTAAGTAGTTTTCGTTTTAATTTGAAAGGCTAAACAAATACCCTGTTCAGATAAGAAGTTATTTATCACTTCCTAACTATACTAATAGACACAGTATTTTTCTAACCACCCTTAACAAAGGTATTCTAAACTACTTCCTAATTAATAATAATATTAACATGTGGTCACGTTTTGACTGAAAACACAAGAGAATACTCATCATTATTCAAACAAGAAGAAGGTTCATCAGTCTGAATATTCTGATATTCAGTTATATGATCTTGATGGTAAGATATATAAAAACAACTTGTAATAAATTCTGTGTGGCATTTTTAAGATTATGCTATTTCATAATTCGCTTAATTTCATTTATATAAAGTATTTATGGCCATCAAATGTTATACCACTTCAGTCAAAACATCAAGTTTAACTACAAGTACCAAGAAAACAATCTAAATAATTTAAAAGTTGTTACAACATTAGACTTCATATGCAACATGTACCAGTATTTAAATGAAATATATACGTTTTCATTTACAGACTACAGTGAATTTCGTAGTATTTAATCACTTTTTCACCACTTACATATAAAGTAAGTAAGCATATTTACTTAGAATGATAGACAATGTTAAATTGGAATAAGTGAATTGTCCATCAGTAAAGAAAAATGACATTGTTCGAAATTAAATGAAGATAAAAATTAAAGTATTAAAAACTGTTTAACAGTTATCACGTCTGACAGTTGTCGAATCTTTAAGTTGATTTGACTATTTAAGTGAATAATGAAGTGAAGATATGGAGAACAAAGAGTTAAAATATCCAGTGACATAACTCATATAGTGTAGGAAAAATGAAGTCATAAGAGGAAAATAGGTAGCAGATGATTGTGGTTTAGAGATGAGTACCAACTAGCCATATTTTGTGTATAACATTAAGTATTTATAAGTTAAATGAATATGGAAAGTAAACTTTTGATCTGCTGCATACTTTTACTGTGGATTATTACTATCATTATTATTCAAAGATACTTATAAAAATATTGCATAATTAATAATTTCATATTTGAGTGATATTATTGAACCATTGAATGTATATTCAGTCAAGGAAGGATGATGAACCGTGAATGTTTGTACATCTTGAATCTAATCTAAAGTCTCACAGAGAGTGAAAATTCAGGTACTCCATTCTCAAAGCTATAATGAGAAGCAATTGCCAGTGGCTATCATTACATATTTATGACATTATAAGATACGCGTTACTCAATATTTCAAATGAACTAAATTTCGAAATATGAACCATTGAAATTCAGTTAAATGATCTGAAATAATTTTACCTACTGTGAGACTATGATACACTGGATTTGATAACGGGTGAGAGGACAAGTTCCAACTTTGAGGTAAACGATCGCTGTGTGCTCTCTACTTCCACTACTTCCCCTAAATTTAATCCATCATATAAACTAGCGTCAATTGTTTATTTTACAGTGAGTACAACAAATATATCAAACTTACTCAAAAATGCAGTTGGTGCTATAGCACCTTCTCTTAAAGCCACTGCAACCGCTATACCTGTCTCTAGAAATGGGACACTAAATTCAATTTGTTGTGATCGATTCGGTGTGATCTTTAATGATGTTACTGCCATATCAGCTCTATTATCCATTAAATCACGTATAATTCCATTCCATCCATCTGGCTTTCAGATAAAAATTCCAGTTTTTCAAAAAATATAATGACACTGTTCAGTTAATTAGATGATAATAAATAACAAAGGAAGTATGAAAATTCATGAATAACGGTGATTTTGTATAAATCCTTTTCATGTATTTAGTAATAAACATTTAGTTACGAAACTACATAACAACTCGGTTCATCTTCTAATTAAATATTGTTAAAAAACTGTGACGTCAAATATTCATAAACTGTCATGAGGTTATACCTCCACCGTTATCTATCTGAACTTAAACTTCTATACAATCGGTTAGGAACACCTATGCGATAACAGGACTTTTTTTCCATAATAACTACTTAAATAATGTGCTATTACTTGAGTTTATTCATTATGTCAACATGTTGTCCCTTTTTAAAAAAATTATAGTAAGTCAATATAATTTATGAATCGCACATTCCTGAATAAAGTACCGTTGCTCTTTTAACCATGTAATAGCGGTAAACTATATATAAACTATATATATATGTATATATATATATATATATATATATATATACTACCTGAAACAAGTAAACCCCTAGCAACAAGACAGAAAATTCTTAATGTCGTATTACATAAAGAAAGTCTTTTGTAGTTAGGTTTGTTATAAATGAAATTTGTTTATGTATTACAGCAAATTGCTTATTCATTTTTGTTAGAAGTATGTACTTGGTATTAGACACAGATTTTATGTTTCTCCAAGCAGAGTGTCCCGTTAATCCGTTTTATTAGGGGTTTGGAGATGTTTACGAATGAATTAATATTTAAACGTTATTCATTTTTCTACTATAATATGGACAGACGGTTACATCAAATGCTGAAACCTTCAGGTTCAGGTGATAAAGCGTTGTCTTTCGACTAGTATGCGCAATGATTTGTGTACTATTGAATAGTTGCAAATTAAGATTAATTGAATACATAGAGTTTCTTGATTTGTTATCAATATGTAGTACAAGGTAATTGATTTAGGTCCAACTCTTCGTCTCACTACTATTTTATGGCTAATACAAACTAGATGCTTTTAAATGTCATGAATAACAAACTGATATCAAATTTTTTAATTTGAGTAAGGATTAGCTACACTAATTTGATTTTCGTTTATTTCCAAATATTCGTTTGAACTAGTTGATTACTTATGTGATATTAATATCAAACAAAAGGTAATGTGTTCTTTCTATGTAAATTCTTCGTTTACTAATGTTCCCCTGAAAAAGACTATTAATATTTTATGTGATTATATCTTGTCAAGTCATCTTCCATTACCTATTCCTCAAACAACTTTTAAAGAATTGTTATTACTATGTGCAGACAAAGTTTGGTTCACACTTCATGGTGAATATTTTCGACAGATTATCGGAGTTGCAATAGGTAGTCTTTTAGGACCATTGTTAGCTGATGTGTATATGGTAAATGTGGAAAACCAAGCCAGAGACTCAATAGTGGAGATGTGCTTTAACAGGCGGTATGTTAATGATATCCTAGTTATTTATACGAAAATCGACGGTGGAAGTAAGCTGAACACTATCCAAAATCATATAAGTTTATTCTATGAGAAAGAGAAGGACAACTAACTTCCTTTCCTAGATATATTAATCAATTAGAGGCATGACGGCTCAATAAAACGTTTTATCTGCAGATAATCTACACGGACAGGGTAGTATATGAGCTTTTATAGTTATTGTCAGGGGCAGTATTAAAAGGGCCCAGTAAAGGCTTTATTTAATATGATCTACCGTATTTGTACTAATGATGCTATAGAGGAAAATGAAAATCCGTTGACAAGAACCTTAATGTTGAACGAGCATCCAAAAAAGTACATAAATTGATGTTGCAGAATGGTGCAACCTATTGTATTTCTAGCACGTAAAATGTCAGTCTTTAACACCTTGCCTTTCAGAGGTGACTCAGATAGCTTTGTCTCAAAACAGAGGCTTAAGTCGGTTAGTAACAGGACATTTTGTGCAACTAAGATGGTTGTAATAAAGAAGTTTATGGCATTGGTTCGCAATAAGCTTAAACAGCATGTAGATGAATGCGTCACATCCAACTGTATCTATCAGTTTACGTGTATGTATAGACCCACACAAATGGAGGAGCAATCGTAATCTGCATGTAAGGGTGACTGAACACAACGAAATGGCTCCAGAAACAAATGAACCCGTATGACAGAATAAAGTACAGGATAAACAACCTACATCCTCTATAGCTAAACATTTAGTTGAGACAGGTCACATAATTGATATCAAATATTCTTTTGTGGTGTTGTATAAAGTGTTTTAGGACGTATACTAAGGTTTGTTGAAATCTTATCCATACGAAAGTTCATCCCCCCCCCCGTTGTGCGTTCAAAAACAATTTGTATTTTCACTCAACCTAACTTCGTAGAGTGTGATTCACATTGTGCGCTTTATTATCCTCATTTACTTTGCTTATATTTTAATTTATTTAGTGACCTTTTATTTTTCATATATAAATGCTTTAACAAGTGTTTGTGTGATCAGATTGTTCGAACTCAATCAATCAATCAATGCCTGTTACTCCAAGTGGAGCATAGACCGCCCACCAGCATTCTCCAGCCAACTCTGTCCTGGGCTTTCCGTTCTAGCTCTTCCCAAGTGCTGTTCATTCTCTGCATGTCTGTTTCCAATTCCCGACGCAATGTGTTCTTGGGCCTTCCTCTGTTTCTGTGGCCTTTAGGATTCCAAGTCAGTGCTTGTCTTGTGACACAATTTGATGGTTTCCTCAGTGTGTGACCAATCCATCTCCAGCGTCTTTTCCTAATTTCTTCCTCAACTGGAAGTTGATTAGTTCTCTGCCACAACAGGTTGTTGTTGATGCTATCTGGCCAACAGATCCGAAGAATCCTACGCAGGCAGTTGTTTATAAATACTTGTAACTTCTGTAGGGTACTTTTTGTAGTTCTCCAAGTTTCAGCTCCATACAACAGGACTGTCTTCACATTTGTGTTGAAAATTTTGACTTTTATATTGACTGACAGTTGGTTTGAGTTCCAGATGTTTTTCAGCTGTAAAAATGCTGCCCGTGCCTTACCAATCCGCGCCTTCACATCCGAATCAGACCCTCCGTGTTTGTCGATGATGCTGCCCAAATATGTAAAGGTTTCAACGTCTTCCAGAATTTCTCCGTCAAGTGTAATTGGGTTAGAGTTTGTTGTTTTGTATCGGAGGATCTTGCTTTTCCCTTTGTGTATGTTGAGGCCTACTGCTGCTGAGGCTGCTGCTATATTGTTGGTCTTCTTCTGCATTTGATGATGTGTGTGAGAGAGAAGAGCTAGGTCATCTGCAAAGTCCAAGTCATCTAGTTTCGTCGATGTTGTCCATTGTATTCCGAGAGTGCCTTCAGATGTTGCAGTCTTCATGATCCAGTCGATGACCAGTAGGAAGAGGAAGGGCGAGAGTAAGCAGCCTTGTCTAACACCGGTCTTCACTTCGAATGAATCTGTGAGCTGACCTCCATGCACGATTTTACAATGTAGTCCGTCGTAAGAATTTCGTATGATGTTGACTATCTTCTCGGGTACGCCGTAATGTCGTAGAAGGCTCCATAATATTCTCCTATCCACGCTGTCGAATGCCTTTTCATAGTCGATGAAGTTGATGTAAAGTGGTGAATTCCATTCAATTGATTGTTCAACAATGAACCGTAGAGTGGCGATTTGATCGGTATTGCGCAAATATATCACATAGCTCTGATTAACGTCGTTTCTTCATAGCATTATCAAAATCTGTTAAAGGGACAAACTGTTTTAAACTAATTTGTTATTGTGTATGCTCTTAAGCAGTGCACTCCTCTGATCAAACAAATATCCACACCCAAGACGTTAATGCTTTTCTGCTAATGCCTAATCTGTAAACCTCTGATCACACATTCAACGGTTGCCATCTCTAACTTAAGTCACTTCACTGTTTATTACATGACATCATCCACTATTACTGGGGGATAACTGATGCATGCCTTATGTGTTTAAACTTCGTCGACTGTGTGGGTTTTTATTAGATCTCTGGAAATACCTCCTGATGTTACGTAGTAGTGGTCTAATGTTGATTATGATGGGGGGGGGTGTTGTGAAGGTTATCAAACATGATAGACAACACTTGCGAACCACGAGCACTGAATAGCCGTCTCGTCATAGTACGTTACTCGTCAGTAGTTATCGCACCTCCCCTTACCAGGAGTCGAATCCAGAACCTTCGGGCTTCAGGGTGATCTTTTCTGAGATATAGATTCTAGGACGAAACGGCTATTTAGCGTCTCCTGGTCGTCAACATATGGTAAACTTAAGACGATTCGTGTTATCAAATCCAACAGTTGCTATAATAAGTAGTAAAATGTTTAGTGATCAATCAATATCAAGTACTTTTATGATAATTTGTTATTCATTGAATGCTAAATGATTTTGGTGAAGGCCTTTTTTATTTAGAATGTTTCTCCATGGAGTTTAACCAGATATTTTTAAGCTTCTTACAGAAACTGCTGCTACAAACTCATATGATCGCAATCAAAGTGTAAATATTCCAATAACAAACGTGAAACAATTATCTTGACGTAACTTTATAAAAGTTTCATCAACAAAATACGCTAGGTGAGAAAATTGATGATGCATGATCGCAGGGGAAACGATCATTTTTTTCCTCTAGATTTAGTCCTCTCAATTTTTTACATCGACCACTCTATACACCATGAATCTCATAACCTTGATACCTCGTGGTTAAGATCGTATCAGAATCTAATAGTGAACATATTTTCGTGTTATTCAATTTAGCATCATTGATTGTCTTTGATGGGTAGAGATTTTACATTAGAAACTGATGATATCGATTCCCATTCGAGACGCAAATCACTGCAGAATTCCCAATGAATTATAGCATAACCACTCAATACGTTTAATAGCTTTTTCCTGGTGTGCTAACACAGGACATCCTTCACATCGAAGGCATTATTCGTTATGAGGGACTTCCACAATAACAAAATTATAAGATTGTCATGACTTTTACTGACTTACTGTCCAAGCTCCCCAGTAACCATCCATAACCTCATACATTTCAACATCGAAATTTAAATCTTTCATTAATTCCATTAGTAAATCCATTGTCAGTCCAGAACAACAGCCATCGACGTAAACAAATGAACTATTATACACTAGCGAACTATTCAATTCCGACATGGTAGTAAAATTTCTAGTGAGCATTTCTGAAGTAACTTTTCCGTTGAAATCTTTGTTATATGAATTCATTCCAAGTGAACTTAAAGATTTATCTACAATTGAATTCTTTCCAGATATATCTTCATCCTGTAAGGATTGCGGTCTAAGCTTGCATGGAATTGAATTTGCGTCACATGTCCCACCTTCCTTTTAATAAGGTGGAAGAAAATTATATAAGGCTGATTTCGTATTAAAAAAGAGTTAAGTATTCAATCTTTGCGTTGATTTGTTATATTATCAAAGTTAAAGATTACAGTGGTTTGATTTGGCGGTTATTATTAACATTGCCATCATGCTCTGAATATATTACAGTAGAAATAAACCTACGTTTCTAGAGTTAACTTATCCAAGTGATTGTTGAAGCCAACTTAGCGACTTTTAATCACATTGTATTGCTCTTTTAAATGCTTTATGCTTTCAGACAGTGAAATTATTTATTATTATCTACTTTGTTAAGCTATGTCACCAATGGCCTCAGCAGAAAGAAGACTTAGTTTTTATTTCATTTGTAGTCAAAACTACTGCACCGCATTTGCAGTGTGGGTAATCCGATTAGTCTTTAACTTGTTGTCTAGGTTGGTTTCTAGCAAAAGACCTCAACTATCTTAATGTCACTTCATTGATCAAAAGTAGAATTACAGATATAAAACTAAAAATTACAAGTTAACTATTATGATACTATCGTAATTATGCACTAAAAACTATTTGTTAGATAATTCGAAATATCTGACGTGGTCGACAAACAATGCAGTAGGCAACAGACTCACAGGTAATCTGTACAACTTATTTTGTTACGATTTAATCAACATTCCGACTAAATGGCCTGTAATATTGTTTAACATGCTTGCTGACTGTAGTATTGAAGAATTGTAAAGAGTATAATGTAAGCATATATTACTACTAGCTACATATCAGGGAAATACAGATCTACTTTATCTAAATTTACATGTATTATACTTACAAAGTATGAATATAAATAATCTAAAAAAAATAATCTTTCGTTAAATGTGTATAAAACATTCTTACTTGAGCTTTATTATAGATAACAAATGGTATTTCCTTAATAGTTACTACACGTAGCTTGAATTTACTTGGTCGACCTTTAGGTGGTGAATTTGATCCACCGGGCCACGTCACACCGTCAATTCTTAATCTTGATTTAGTTCGTCCCAATTTACTGCTCATTGACCATGTTCCAACCTAATATGAAAATTTGTTAGGAATATAAATCTAATTAAACAGATAAAGTGGAGAACCAATTTCTTGTATACGTTACAGACTAACCATAGCTGGGTAATTATTGTAGACTAGGAAACTATGGACAGCCATTACGTCGGAATATTGAACTACTCAGTAGTGCGAGTTGATGACAACACCTACGACCCTACCCAGAAACTTCAAGTCTTGCAGTAAAGTTAGGAAAGTGAACTATTGGATACCAACTCAATAGTCTAAAAATTTAGGCTCTCTCTGTGAAACCTGAGCAGTCTCATGATACCACAAAACAGCTGTCCTGTGCTACTTGGTAGTGAGATCCTGTCTAGTTGTGGTAGATCCGCTTCACTAACATATGAATTTAATATTCCTCATAAACGTCTATACTGATGACAACATATATTATTAATAAACATACGTCGATATGCTGCAAGTGAGAAACTGATTTTCTGTTGGACAAAGGAAATAATAAATTTACCAGTCTTCGACTTATATATGCATGCATGCACTATTCAAATGGTAGATAGTTTTTCTTTCTGTATCAAATCATATATCATATACTACATTTCACTTTATCATCGAAAGTACATAAAATACGTTTTCATTAAGTTTTCTATTTGCTGTCATTCGTTTTGTTACTCGTAATAAACTGGTCTATTCAGAATAATAGTCTTAATCGTGTTTATCATTTTTCATTAGCTGTCCAAACTTCTGTTATTTTTCTAAGTCATCAAGTAATACTGGAAATATACTTAGTTAAATCTTCCCTAAGGCAATTGATAAAATAACTTTTTGTGCTGAAATATTATCTAAGTTCGTAAGTTTGAAGTTGACAAGGAATAGATTATTCAATTTGTATTTTGTATTCGCCTTTACTTTTAATCGTCAGAATGAATATTAAGTAATTCAATGCGATGCATTTTACATTATTGTCAAGAAGTTCAGCAGATATTGCTCAAAGCAATATGTTCGGTCTCCAAGAGGAATATAGTTGTTTCGATTTACAAATTAGCCAAACCACATATCAATGTTAACAGTGTTTAATCTTGTATTCGGTTAGAAATATAATTGAAATGAGTTATTTTTCTATGAAGCTGCTCGTTAATCGGTATACTTCAAACAAAACTCTTGCAATGATGCAAAGTTTACGAAAAATTGGTCGAAAAAGGAAATTCGTGATAGCATCTCATTTTTCTCACAATCAAGTGTCGTGCATTTAGTTGTGATAGCTGTTAATACAAATAAGTTCTACTACTCAATGATGGCTGACATACTAGCTCAAGTCAGTATTGTGATGTTAAGAATCATGCGTTATCTACAAAAATAGTAATGTGCAATATTCTTTTTATTTCGACTTACTGAGTAAATAAAAGTCAATTCCCTAATAAAATTGATAAAGTCGATTTCCTACCATGTCACTTAAAATATCCAGTGAGATTAGTGACTACTAAACAGCAAATAAAACTTGCATGCTGACCTGTAGAGTTAGGTAAATGTTTTTCTGACTCAATATAGTTTTGGTTAGTGTAGTTTTGAAACTAAAAGTAGAACCATTATCTTTAAATTAGAATCGCTCCAAACAGAAGTCATAGATCAATTATATTCTCATATATAATAACAATGACGATTAAAAAAACCACATTACATTAATGGGATAGTTAGTGTAAGCTAGAAAACATCTGCGTCATATGTTGATAACCATCTGTTGGATTTTATGTTTGAACTCATTTTATTGCTGATAATTAAATTTTCTTGAAGCCATGCTCAGTTAAAACATTCTCAGAATACATCTACTAAATAAAATTTCTTGGTACTATGTGTGTTTGGTACTATGCGTACTATGCGTTTATAGGTGCTAATGAGTCGTTTTTCAGAGGTCATCGTCAACATAAAATAAATCATGAAGTATTAAATCGCACATACGCTGCCGTTTGTCGTGGCATTTGGAACTGAAGGGAAAATGTTAAGCTTATCAGTAAGGACTTTTCATGTTGGTGTAGCATTCGGTTAGCTGATTCATTTAATTTGTTATCTGTATTCATCATAGATTGTTCCTGATTAGTTAAATTTAAAAACCAATGAACACTAGAGAGCTGTTATGTTCACATAAGTAACTCCTAATTGACTTATTACGGAATTCAATCTACGACTTTAATCAGTATCGCAGATCCGGTGCTTTATTATAGAATTCTGACTTCACTCCGTCTGTGATATAACACGATAATAATCTAATATCAATGGTGATAATTATTTTAGGGTCGAAATGTCAGATCACTACAAGTCATGACTATTGAGTTGGAATGTTTCTGCAAAGATTAGTTTAGAAATTGTCATAGAGTGGTCTCGGTTGGGAACCAGTAAAAACCACTTGGTAATTAAACATTTATTATATTATAAATTATTTATAGAAAATCATACTACGTCGAATTCAGATTTATTGAATGTATGAAAGTCACAGATAACACGTAACGATTTCTAGAGGTTTTTGTTACTGTAGGATGCTTTGCTTTGAATAAGTAATTTCTATGAATTATCGTCATCTGAGATATTCGAACCTGTTGTTCATACTCTTACGTGTCACAGTTTTTCTGGAGATTTTCATCGCCTAAAATAACGGTTACAACGAGAACATATGGTTATTCTAGAATATTTTAAGAGTACGCGTTGACAGACAAGTATTTTATTCCTTGAGGAAGATAAAATTTTGCTTACATGAATGTTTCCCTAAATAAGATGGATTAAGATGAACTCATTCTTGCTCTAGTAATTGTATTTCACTTTACTGACTGAACTCTAAGTCAAAACACGATTGAAGATGCCATTAAAATCTCCGTTTTGAAGAAAACTCAAGTTAGACAATGACAATCTTAATATTATCAAAACAACGCATCTCTGGTCATACATAATATGTAAACGGAGTTGTTAAATAAAGGAAACAATTTGTTACACACTTGCATGTTTTTATTTATGTTATAAACTTTGTACTAGGTGTTTTAATTGCTATGTCATGTTTATTGTTCTGGATAACCTCATGTAGGAGTAAGATCCTCACGAAATTCTAAATCAGTCTGTTTTGACTCAATATCACGACACAATTAAAGCTAATCAAAGCTATCAAAGTAATGCATTACCTTATACCATTTCATTCGACCATCAGTAATCCGTGAATTGTATACAAATAATTTAGAAACATTTAATCCACCATTTGGTAAAAAGCTTATGGGTTCGTTATCCACATTAACAACCACTGAGTGCATAATACTATAAAAGAAAAAAAGCAAAGGAAAGATCATAAGGAAAACGGAAAAACAATATCAGATTATTCGTAGAATAGACTAAAATGAAGATAAGGGTTTTTCTAGAGTGTCCACCAGCTTGTCACACTCAGGAAATGTTTAGTCACTTGTTTTTTATAAAATTATCTTCATTCACAAATGAAAAATGTATTCTGATATTTTCTTACTTATTCGTTATTTCCAACTTAGAATCAGTAATCACTCCCACTAATTAGAAAAATAATACTATCTTAATTACCTATAGTGACCGACTTCATGGTGTTACGAACAGTATGGCATGGATCGTTCTCAAGATATTTGTTAATTATCAGTAGAAAAATTTAGACAGCAATTTCATGATTAAATTGATGCTGCATGTGTTTGATTTTCTAAATGATACTTATAATTCCCTAAGCAAAGTGATAACATGTATTACGAAAAGAAGATTGAAGTAGAATTTGCCGATGTAAACAAACAGCATAGTAAAAAGAACGTATATGCGAAAAAAATTATTAACCTAAGGAGTCGATTTCTAATTGTTAACATTATTCATAATCCGCTTGTGTTGAATAGTAGGTTTGTCACGTAATAAAACCCTCAGAATTATTTCACTGGATATAATGAAAGTAACTATATTTCAGAAACCAGAAATGATTAAACGTTTAGTCTGTGTATTGAACTACTTCTTGTCGTATACTCTTGGTGACATAAAAGGTGGAATTCAAAACAATGTAGGGTGCTTTTTAGTTACAGTGAGAATATATTATACTCCACACTGATCATTTGAACGCATAGTTCAGGTAGTTTTTACGAATTCATTATCTTTTGTTATTCCACATTTGTTTAATGTCTCAGATAATCTCATCATACCAGAAAAATAAACTATCAGCGAAATGTAGACTAGTATTTACTGAAGAAAGAACTGGCTAAGCAGTCATTCCGTCCAAATTCATGATTTTATATCAGTGGCAATTTCTACTTCTTTTAAAACTAGCCTAACGAAACACCACTTACCTCAAAATAATGATTACGTTTCATTTGAAGCTAGACATAAGGCTGATTTGTACACTTTAAATTGAAAGGATATCGTATAAAAACTTGTCACTTATCTAATTAAAACTCACTCTCTAAACAAGTGATTAAGATTGGAGTTTTGGTAACATTATAATCCATAATAATTCTAATAACTCTCATTTTAAATAATTAAACATATCTCAAGTTTAAAATGTTTTTTGTTTACATGCAAAAAAAACCTAGAATAATAAACTTAGTGTTTTTTAAAGAATGAATCCCATAAATTTTCATGTATTTAATGTTAGGAGTATTATCTGAATGATAATAATATGAAGCACATGCTGCATGAAGTTCAAGGTTGCATCCTGCTGTGACGTAAGATATTTTTATTCTATATATCAGCAATTCGATTGTTCAAGAGGATTTATCCTTTACTCATAATGCAATTAGAAGTCATTTCTTTATACACATAAGGACTACATTTTATCATTATACATGGATTGGGTAAACAGTTGTACATACTTTGTGAAACAAATAATACCGATACTCATAAAATAAGGCGTAATAAATCGAAAATAAAATTACATTTTTGCGAATGATTAAGTGTATTTCGCAGATATTTGTGTATGTGTGTCATATTTACCTTTCTTCAGGGAGGGGTTGGAGTGGAGGTTGTACAAATGGTTGGTTTATTGATCCAGTTTTTTGTTGTTGTTTTGTTTTGGACACGTTTCCTAACGGTTATAAATGTTAACGAAATATATATTTTCTATGCAGAACAAGTTTTTCGTTTGTATTTTAGAAACTGTTGATTTTAGTTTTTGATAATTTTTAAGGTTGTTATAAAATACACACCATTGACCTGAAACAAGACCGTGCAAAACTATTTCCAATCTAACAGGAAGTATAATCTTTCCTTATTGGTTATTTAGCTCTAATGAAATTTACTTTTAGTATATGTAATATTTCCATAAAATTGTTCATTTTGGGTGAATAGGGAATAAAGAAATCCGATATCATGCAATATATGATATCGAAGTCACCAATATAGGTGATATGTAACTGATCACATAAAAAGCTGTAAATAACATAAATCCTTCAAAAAAATTTCTTTTTCCATTTTCACAATAAATTATGCTTCGGTGAGTTACAGTACATACCTAATGGTAACTGTCTGTTTGTGAGAATAAAGAATTATTCTTTCTAAGTATAAGAAACCAGAATGTAGATTTCTTACACAGCAAATTTATGTGTCGAAAAACCTCTTACAATAGAAGTAACAGGTAAAAAGTGATTTGACCGAAATGTTTCGGTCCTAGACCTTATTTCTTATAATTATCATTGCACTGTTAAAGATTCTAAAGATGATCATTTCTATTCATAGAAGGATAGTTTATTTCAGCCTAAGATGTTTTGATCATATTATAATTGTTAATTAAAAGTCCATATCAATTTTTTGCGCTTTACTGCTCATATATTTGAGCAACCAACTTATATTTATTTCACTGTACTACGTGGTTCTAAATTATTAAAGAATGAATTCCAACATGATGTTAGTATTAAGCAAAGTTAAATTTTAAAGTGTTTAAAGGATGGCGATCGACATCATGCTCATAATACACATGTACTTATTTTGAGGCAATATACTTAACAAATCATGATGATTCTACATAATTCAATCTTTAATGAACAGGATTAAATTAAGTTGGTTATTCACTTAGTCAAGTTGATTGTTCAATTATACATGCGTCACTCCACCTATTTACAGAAATTGTAGGTATATTCATTTAGCGTTATAAGTTATTACCTAGTATAGTTCACTCCAATTGTCCAGTCTATTTATTCAAGTGTTAATTGTATTTGATAGTGGATGAAGTGGGTTCCATATTCTAGCATCAGTCTTTCAAAGTGAAATTATGAGTTATGAAACGATATTCAACAAAGTAACACTGGATAGCTACTTTAGTTAAATGCATAAATATCTAGTTTTTGCCGGTATATTTTCTCAACAATTTTTAACATCATTGTTTACTCATATTCAAAGTATATAAGTAGTGGTATGAATTATAATCAAACTGTAAATGTCATTAACGTTCTTTCAAATGGCATACATAAAATATGCTACAAAGACGGGTTTTCATCAAACGTTTAGTAAATGCGTTCAGGATTAAACGTAAACAACACAACTGGGTATACAAAGCATTTCAATGACAACTATTTGTTATTGAAATGCATATAATGAATTATTACAATTTGAATTATGAATACAATTTCACTTACTCATACATTCTTCTTCCCCACTGCCAACTTAAATGATCAGAATTTTGACATAATTTAATAGGTCTAAGTTTTTCTAAAATTTGTTTAAAATAAATCAACGTATCTTCATTTGGTGTATCAATTTGTATAGATCTATCTGGTGGATAGATTTGAGTTAATTGATAAATAAGCTCAATCATTGATTTTTGCCAAACTTCCCGTGCTATTTCAGCACTACGTTTCCGACTGGAATGATCATTTAAACAGATTAAACCTTGGAAAAAGGAAGGAAAAAAAGTGAATCAAATAATGCTTACAAAATATGTTAATTCCTGAAGCATGTGAATTCTCAGTAATAAGTTAAATTAGTTATTACGATGTCGTTTGGCATATGCATATAGCATATTACACAGTAATACGTTTAAGTAGGCATTAGGCTTCTGTTTAATTTCTATCTGCTTCAGTTATTTGTTGGATAACTTAGTAATGTAAAGCTGGAAATTATCTCCATTGGATACTTTTTTATGCATCACAGTATTTGGCATTGTTCTCAAGTAGCTTACTCTTCAATGCTTCTAGCATTCCACCTAATGTAATTCGATCGATAACTTGATTTACTCCGATTCTTCTAAGATTTTAAACGTTTTAATATTGTATACCAATTAACATGACATATAAGTTTATAGTTCGTGTAGACTACAGACAAACAGTCAGGAGCTTCATAGATACTAAGAATAACATAAATTCGGTGAGATGTTTACACTAAGCACTTCCCAGTTGAATAGGAAAGTCGAATTTAGTAACTTTTATAACATTTGTGATGTTTGGGATGCTTTTTCGATGTATATCTAAGATGTCACAATTTTATTGAAATGATCCAAAATTTCTTGATATTAAACAGGGACATAAAGTGAACCCACATATCAGGAACTGAATTTGTCCAAAATATATATTTTATGAATTTCGTAGTCTTGATGTTTGAGAAATATTTGCTTTACATTCGACAATATTTAATAGACAACTTAGTTCAATAATGGTTGATAGATTAAACATTTTCACAGAACGTAATCATCTTAATTAAAGTGTAAGGCTACTGGAAACTACCCAGAATTACGTTGTTGTTTTTAGTCATCGGTGAAAACTAGTCAGCTCTGAATGTCCGCTTCTCTGGAGCTCGAGACTCCTCTGAAGTACTGGTTGTCATGGATCACATTCATCGCGTTCAATTACAACCAAACGAATCAAATTTCTTATTACATTCTTATGGTAACAAACCAGTGACATCATTAAAAGCAATATTATCAAGAAAATATCAATCAGGTAATTAAATCATCAGACAACTTACCAAACATCCCAGGAATCTTTTTAAACATTGTCGATTCGGCAAGGACATTATTATCAGATGATACTTTGTCTTGATTATCAGCTACCGTAAGTGAACTCATTGTTGATGGTGTATAAATCCATACATAATCTTCACCAAATAAAGCTTTTAAATGCTCATGCTTTGTTCCATTTAAACTGTCTGCTATGTAAAGTAGTGTATTAAGATCGAAGCTAAAATACAAGTAAACTAATGTTTCATGATTAAAGGTATCGGTGCTAGCAGCTAAAAGGTCTTTAAATTTTTTGTATGTGCACAAAAGTCTATTCCGTATTTGCGAATATAGTGACGAGTACCTACGTTTTTATCAAAGCACACATATATTGTTGTAAATTAAGGATTTATGAGCATGTTTTCAATATGACTTACTCATTACGTCGCTCACAGTCAGAGAATGTAATCCAATGGTAGATACAACACTTAGTATCAACTAAATTTTCACCTGGAACCCTCTTAGGGTCACTGCCAGTACCAAGCCTAGACAAAGGGGGAGGGTTACAGATGGGGTTGACAACTTCATCCAGTAGAAAACAACCTTGTTAAGAAAACTCAAACTAGAAATGTCACTTAAACCATTTAAACTAGGTCCTAGGAGTTAATGGGTTTAAATTTCGAAGGTTTATGACCTTTTATGGTGAATGTTATGTTTCTTTTGAAGTCATGAGGCCGATGTTTTTTATGACAACCAGGATAACAATTAATATAGGTACATGGGAAGTCCGCACGATGCTGGAGTCCGACAAAAAACAATTCAAGTCGCTGAGGAAATAAAAAATTACAACTTGGCGAAACTTGGAATAAGTGAAACTTATTGGTTACAAGCTGGACATCAAAGAATAGCCTAGGAAGAGAAACCGTCATACTCTGACGATGAGGAAGAAGATGCATCGGACATTCAAGGAGTTGAACTGATGTTATCCAAAGAAACACTAAAAGCACTTATAGGATTAGAATCTCATGGACCTAGGATCACCAAAGCATCCTTTAAGACAAAGGATTATGGGAAGAATGCTTTTCAGCACAAGGCGTTAATCAACGACAGCAACAAAAACGATAAGGATCAGTTTACGGAAGGCTACAAACAATCGTAGAGAAACACTCAGGTATAGCCTGACCACTGTGATGGGAGACTTAATCTCTAGGGTTGGGATGGACGACACCGGATATGAGGATATCATAGAACCTTATGGAGCTGGAGTAAGGAGGTAAAGCGAGGAGAGGTTCGTAAATCTGTGTGCATCCAGTTAAATGATTGTAGATGGCACCATATTCTCCTAAAAATGCATACAGAAAGCTATATAGGTTACAGCAGACCCCACTACAAAAAACCATATCGACTTCATCCGCACTAATAATAAGTTTAGAAGTCTCATAGAAGAATTTAGGATAAACAGAGGAGCTGATATAGCTTTAGATTACCTTTTGGTAGTCAAGATGAAACTGAAGCTAATGTAACATTGGATAATTAGAGCAGCGACATTATGAAGTTTAGTACGGCCTTACTTCGGGGTACAAACAAACTCAGTAAGTTCAAGATAGCTCCTAGCAATAAGTCTCAAGCCTTATAGGATCTGCTAGAAGAAAAGGAAACCACCGTGAAGAACAACTGGAAAGGGATTTGAAAAATAACATCGGAAGGCTTTGGGCTGCAAGCTGAATAGTCATAATGCATGGATTTCTATTGATGCTTTGGATATGATTCAAGAAAGGAAGAAAATGGAAACAGCAATAAGTAGCATCCAAACAAGACCAGAAAAGTCAAGGCACAGGCCAAATACACAAAGGCCAACAAGCAAGTGAAGAAAAGTATTAGATCAGATAAACGGAAATATGTAAAAGACCTAGCAGTGATAACGGAAAAGGCTGCAAGAAAAGAGGATATGGTACATCTATGTGATATAACGAAAAGGTTGCCTGGAACGTACCAGAAACTGGAACGACCAGTCAAGAAGAAAGAAGGCGATGCAATCTCGGAGACGCAAGGACAACAAAGCAGATGGGTAAAGCACTTCGAAGAACTCTTGAACAGACCAGCCATCCTAATCATACCAGTCTTTGAAACAGCATCTACAGATCTTTGTACAAAAGCTGACACACCAAGAATCAAAGAAATAAGAGTGGTCACCGGAAAAATCAAGAGTAGTAAATCGGCAAGGCCAGACAACATTCCACCTGAGGCGCTGAAATCAGATATAGAAGTAATTGCAAAGATGCTGTACGTTCTCACCATAAGGATTTGGGAGGAAGAGCAAGTACTAAAAGACTGGAGAGAGGGATACATCATCAAGATACCAAAGAAAGGATAGCTTAAGAAGTGTGAGAACTACAGAGACATCAGTCTTCCATCAATACCGGGGAAGGTTGGACTTAATCAAACATTCGGTAGACATCCGATTTCGAAATTAACGAGCTAGATTCCGTATGGATCGACCGTATACTGGCCAAGTTTCGGCACTACAGATTATTGTTGAATAATAAACTGAATGGAACTCATCAAGTTACACCAACTTTCTTGACTACGAGAAAACATTTAATGGCTTGGACAGAAGTTCGTTATGTAGCCATCTTCAACACTATGGTGTACTTGAGAAGATAATCAATATTATAAGGAATTTTTACAACCCCCTACACTGTAAAATTGCCCCTAGATTCATACCAAGTGGAGATCGATGCCAGACATGACCGCTTACTCTAGCTCTTTACTTTCTTCCTAGTGACTGACTGGACTATTAAAGCTGCAACATATTAAAGGAAAACTGAATACAGTGGTTACCATGGATGCAGTTAGACGACTTGGACTTCTCAGATAACTTAAACTTTCCATCTCACAAACTACAACAAATTCCAGTAAAGACGGACTGTGTAACAGCAACTTCTGAGGCCACCAGTAGGGCCCAACAAAAACAAGTGGAAAACAAGATTCAACACAACAATCACCAACGAAATCGCACTTGACGGAGAAGCTCTGAAAGCTTTTACATTCATGGTCAGCATCCTTGATAAACAGTGGGAATCTGATGCAGATGTAAGGACACAGATTTTCATGATATGGTCGGATTATCTGCAAGCGAAGAACGTCAAGCACTCAAACAGCTGTCGGACGAGAGCAAAGTTAGAATTTTTACTACAAACATGAAGGCACTTCTATTGTATGGAGCTGGAATCGCAAATAACATTACTCAGAAGGTACAGGCATTTATAAAAACTTATTTACTTAAGATTCCTTAGTTCTGTTGACCAGACACCATGGACAACAACCTACTGTGGCAGAGAACAAATCAACTACCAGTCAGGGAAGAAATCAAAACAACAACGCTGGAGGTGAATAGGACACACATGGAGAAAATCACCAAATTGCGTCACAAAACAAGCGTTAACTTGAAGTCATCGAGGTCACGAGAAATGACACAGATAAAAGATTATATTGCACCAAAAAATTAAGGTAAACATGAAAAAAATGATCAGCAGTTGAAAACATCTAGAAAGTAGAGTCTAGAACAAGGTTGTTTGGAGATTTCTGGTAGGTGGCCTTTACTCCACAAGAAGTACCAGAAAATGAATGAATAAGTGAATGAAATGAAGGTACTAGCACTGAAGTGAAGTAGAAATGTTTGAAAACTGAAGGTGAAGTTAGGAAATGGATTTCGAGACATTAAAGTAATTGGTGAGCGGGAGGGAAACGACGAATAGGAATAAATTAAACTGAATTTTCACGAGGATAAGCTAAAGCTGATGTATCTCAATAGAAAAGATTTTGGCGCTTTTTCATTCTTATGTTAAATAAATAATCTGTCAGAGCTTTAAAACTATTTGTCTACTTTGGTAGATGACAATATATTTTGTAGACATGAGTGCAATAATGATAATCAAACATAGTTACAGGTTGATATGTTCCCAAGAATCATCGTCTGGAGAGAAATTCTTAAGTAGTTCACAAAATATGATGACACCTTCAAGTGTTGAGATTCCCGTTTTTTCAGTAATGATCGTTTGAGAATATATATATATATATATATATATATATATATATATATATATATATATATATATATATATATATATGAGGCGACATATGGCAAATAATTGACAAATTGATAACAAATTACAGAAATTTTAATTTTTAATATTTACACAGCTGTGCTGCGTTTTTCTGTCAGAACATAACGTTTTTCAAATGTTCATTCTATTAGTAACATTTACAATTACTCGTTCAATAGAATTGAGAAACCCAGAGAGTTTTATTAATCTCATTCTTTTCATTGTTTTTCGTACATATAATCAAAATAAACAGATATAACAGTGAGTACTTTCCTGTTACTAAAGTATGCCACGTGACTAAATATTAGTGTTGTATACCGATGTCGGGATTATCAAATCCAGTAAAATATAATTAATATAAAAATCGAGTATATGGCAATATGTGTTGGTCTTAGTTAAATTCAATTGTTAATCTCGATATCACGAATTGATCTGAATAGGTAACTATTGACCACCTGAAATCACTGGATAACTGTTCCGACCTAGTGTGGAACTCTTCGGCAGTGCACATCCACGACTACATCAGGGATCGAACCCAGGCTCTGCGGTGAACACCTTACCATTAGATCACTGATTCGACTCCTGATAGTTGATATTTCTAGTTCAATCAATTCGTAATACGCTTGCACGAGCTCTTCTTTGTCATCAGCGGGTATCTGCCTCACATCCGACACGGTTGAACTTGTCACGAGCCAACTCAGTGGTCTAATGGAAAAACGTTCGTGGCAAAGCCAGAGGGTCCTGTGTTCTATCTCTGGAGGTGTCGTGGGTGTGCGCTGCTGATGAGTCCCATACTAGAACGAAACAGTCGTCCAGTACTTCCAGGTGATCAATAGTTGTCTAATTCAGGTCAATTCATGATGTTAAAACTGACAGTGAACTATCACCACAACACCCAATTTAAACTTAAATGTTAGACTTTCATCTTATTAATAATCAGTTTATTATATTGGTTTAAATATTATAACATTTTAACGGTATTACATAGTTCAGTTGCAATTTTCCAATCATTTTGTAAAATAACTATTCATATTAATTTTGTGTAATGAATGTACGTTTAAGGTGGTTTGTGGAAATTGACTGGTATTAAGTTTAGGTGACTATATTCGTCACAGATTGGTGCTACTTGTGTACCACCAAAAACTGGGGAACACTGGACAGCTGTTTTGTCTTATTATGGAACTTCTCAGCGGTGCTCACTTATGATTTAATCCACACTCAGAATCGGACCTAGCTCACTGATAACTAGCTTCAGGATGTTTATGAAGTTCTAGTGAGAAGTTGTGACTGATGTAAATCAAAAGTGTCAGGAGTGAAACAGTAATCAGCACTGGAAATGACTGACCGTTAGTCTCTATCACAACTTAATGAAGGTCGGAATTCAATGCTGGCCCAGTGGTACAGAATGTTGAGCGTTCGCCTTGTGTCCTGAAGACAATGAGTTTTACTCCTTGGCGGAATGTAGGGTGAGCACTGATGAGACGTCCTATACCAGAATGAATCAGCTGTACAGCTTACTCTAGTTTTCACTGGCATCCAATTAACATCAATCTATAACGAACAATCAATAAATGCCTGCTACCTCACATGGAACATAGGCTGCCTACCAGCATTCTCCAACCATCTCATTCCTGGCCTTTCTTTTTCAGCTTTTTTCAACTTCCGTTCATTCTCTTCATGTCTGTTTCCAATTCCCGACACAATGTGTTCTGGGGTCTCCCTCTTTACTCTTGGCCTTTATGATTCCAAGTTAGTGTTTGCCTTATAACTCCGTTTGGTGATTTCTTCAATTAGTATCCTATCCACCTCCAGCGTTTCTTTCTGATTTTTTCCTCAACTGGAAGTTGATTTGTTCTATGCCACAGAAAGTTGTTACTGATAGTATCCGGCCAACGGATCTGAAGAGTCTAACGCAGACAGTTGTTTATAAATACTTGTATCTTTTGGATGATGCTTTTTATAGTTTTCCAATTTTCAGCTCCATACAACAGAACTATTTTCACATTTGTATTGAAAATTCTGACTTTAATGCTGGCTAATAGCTGTTTTGGGTCCCAGATGTTATCCAATTGTAGAAATAATGCCCTTGTCTTGCAAATCAGCGCGTTCACAACTGCATCGGACCCTCCTTGTTTATCGATGATGATGCCTAAGTATGTAAAAGTTTCCACATTTCACAGAGATTCACCGTCAAGTGTAACTGAGTTAGTGTTCGTTGTTTTGTATCACAGGATCTTGCTTTTCCCTTTGTGTATGTTGAGTCCTGCTACTGTAGAGGCCGCTGCTACACTGTCCGTCTTCACCTGCATTTGTTGCTGTGCGTGGGAAGGAAGATCTAGGTCAATGTCAAAGTCCAAGTCGTTAGCTTCATTCTTGTTGTCCACTGTATTTCGAGATTGCCTTGAGATGTTGCAGTTTTTGTGATTCAGTCAACTAGTATGTGAGCTGACCTCCATGCACGATTTTACATTGAAGGCCGTCATAAGAATTCTTTATAATGTAATCTGTGACGAACACGAACAACCAAAGATTATTCGACCGTTTTTTTCTTTAACTAATAATCTCTTTAATCAACCTGATTTATAACCGAGTTTACTTGAGTGAATGAATGACCTTCTTTTGCCCCTGTAATAAGTGTCTTTCTGATGTGATTCACGTCTTGATGTAGCCTGTGGATACAATCGGGAGAAAGCAGTTGTATTCGAGCCTAATTGAATTTTAAATAGTTCTTGTCAGTTTAGTCGTTTCGAGAATCGCAGACACTCAAAAGTTGTGTTATCAGTATCGAATGTTTTAACTCTAATATAGCTATCATTACCGAGAACAAATCAACTGATTAACTTCTCTTTTGAAAGTTAAAAAATCTTTTGTATAATAGTATTTAAGTGCTAAGTATTTGAAAGAGCTTGAGCATGAAGTCTTAAATTTACATCTCGTACCAATTCTTAACTCATCAGAAAAGTATGTCTACATTTGTTGTAGTTTATTGAAGAATTCGAGACTATGCTATTTCGAAATTGTAAATCCTTAATCAATTTGCTGCTTCCTTGTGAATATAGACTTATAAAATGCTATTAGTAATAGTTCGCGATTTTCTATTGTTGATAACCTGAATTCCGATTATTAGTTACTATTGCTATAAGTACGAAAAATGACCTTATTATAATCTTTTTTTCACATGTCGTAGTGGGAACTCGTTAAGCGCTAGATTTCAGTTACACTGTGTGTGCCAAAACTAGGATTCGGGTTCATCCTGTTGATCAATCTCAAACAAAACAGAACAAGTCTTAGATACCACCTCTGGTCGCAATCCAAAAATATATTGGCCATTTAAAACCTTTTACTGTTTCTCACTTTAATACTAGTTAGTCGTTTATTCATCAGACGAGTATACCATGTACAATATCTTAGTTATCTTGTATCACCACTAAAATAAAAGTGAGTTTATGCGTACCGCATATTTACGTCCTCATTAACACCTAAATTGAATCCTTTTTTCAAAACAATAATTTATCTTATAGAAGTTTAACACCTTAATTTATTGTGATTTCATATGAACTCGTATCAGATTTCTTAAGAACTTTTACTGACAGATGGCTCGTAACACACTTAACAGCATCCAAAAATAATTACGCTAAGTTGACTTCATATGTTCTCCTTGTTTCCTTTGTATACGTCTTCAACTGGAATGGGACAGAAGTTGTTAAATTAACTGAGGATGGAAAATTTTCATTAATTAAATCAACTTACAAATTCCCATTGAATATAATCACTCTTGCATCAGCACGCCATATACTTTCTAAAATGTCAACTAATGGTATTAAACATGGTCGAATCTCTCTTAACATTTGGTTAATACATTCTGTAAATTCAATAGAAGTCAATCCTTCAAATGGAAATTGATAATTGATTTCAAATCTATAAGAGGAATAAAGAAAACAAGCAGTTCAATAGCATGTGTGGAACAGATAAGTTTACATGTTGATAGTGAAGTACACACATAATTGCATATTCCGAAGTTATCTAGTGAAAACTCGAAACACTGACTGTTTGACAGGTAAGAAAAAATGATGCCAGTAATAAATTAAATTTAAACTCTCAACTGAGCACAATCTACATGAAAACTAAATCGCCCATTTAGTTCAAAGTATGTAGCTGTTCATAATGCTCATTCTTCATTTCATTCGGATTCATCAAGAATATTTGACAAAATTTATCTGTTACATAAGACTAAATGCAACAAAATGAGCGCTTTGTTGGTGAGGAACATTTAAATGTTATTATCGGTCTAGCTAAAACGGTAAGTGTACTAAAAACACTTAACAAATGGAAAAAATATTATGCATTGGGGTAAACAGGTTTAAAAAACAAAATAAGATTGTATATAACCTTGAAACGAGAAAAATGATAAATGAAATTGAAGTGAACAAAACACACAGAATCACAATAAAAGTAAATTTTCAGGAATATGAAGATAGAATGTATTTGAATCTTCTAGTTGATTTGTTATGGACTGAAGTTGATCAGCCACTGTTGCCATGTGTGCATCGTGCGTGGAATTCCTTAATAAAACTATGATTCACAAGCATTGTTTGATTTGGATTGTGGCTGACAAGCGTCATCCAGGACCCACGTTTCATTCTATTTGGGACTCGTCGGCTGAGTGTACCTGCATCCCATTATTGTTCTTTACACTATTGCTGTCTGGACTAAGTAGCCTGGTGGTGTACGCCGTAGCGTTTGACATGAAACGAAATGAGTTCGAGTTCCCATGTGAACATTAACAGTGGGATACAGGTACACTCAGCCGACGAGTCCCAAATGGAATGAAACAAGTGTCCTGGATTCTGCTTACCGGCCACAACTCAAATTAAAGAATAATAAGATCAAAAACGTATGATTTGTATTTATAAGATTAGAGTTTTGTGAACGGAAGGGTTTGTAAACACCTCTTCTTCTGGATACCACACTAATCCTACATTTTTAGTCTAACGCACAACCTATTATTTGCGAAAATCATTCATAACATCTTCATCTATAAGCTTTAAGCAGATTATTAAACTCATTAATTAGCTATTACGTACTATACTCTCCACATTTCTGCTTATTCGTAACAAAGTTTGTGAAAATAATAATGTTTATCTCAGTAAAAACGTGTGGGGGGTGAATCGATATGAAGTTCGTTTTCATGATTTGTCTGCGAATCTATAACCACTACAGCTGTAGTGGTGACTATGACAGAAAACACTGATAGCACCTAATAACCTACAAACGATGATGAAATAATAACCAGTGGTTTTCCAATCAGTGACTTTTTTGTTACAGAAATTGATCTAAGTTTAACGGAGTGTACATTTTTAAAGCTTCGCAAATTTAAGTGAAACATTTGTTTAGTTTTCTGTTTTTAATGATTATACAAATGATATGTCTGCAATGAAAGCTAGACTTGATTTTTCAGTGTTTTGAATATCTTACCGTTCAATGTTCTAATGTAAACTAGATAACATTATATATATATATATATATATATATATATATATATATATATATATATATATATATATATATATATTAAAGCGTTTGTTTCAGTGCACTGTATAGATGATCATCTAATCATTGGTCACTTTTTACTGTCAGTTTTACTACACAGTTTTGCATATTTCTAGTAATACTTATTGTTGGTAATTAGTGCGATGATCACTTTAAAGGCACATGATATAATTTCATGACTGTAGTTCCTTGAAAACGCTTTGCCGGATATTTCATTTGCGCGCCATATTATCAATAAAATTATTTTCGGAAAGTATTTCATGTATGTTGTAAAGTAACCTAACGGTTGCTCAGTTATTCATGATCAGTTACTTTGAGTTCAGTCACAAGATATATCAAAAATTTGCATATTTTTGGTATGATGAGTATATACTGCTAATGCCTGTCTAGGAACACAATAAACCCGTAGCTGTGAATACGACCAAAACATTCATTCAACGATTTTATATACTAAAAGAAACTATTTATAATTAAGTCATAAATATAAAGATAGGAAAATGTAAAAACCATAACGAACGACAACAATAAACGAAAAGTATGGATATAGTTATGAAATTGAGAACATGGGTGTCATTAGTATCTTCCTACAGTGTAAATTTTTCCAGTTAAAGTGTGTCTACTATTTGTCATTAATACAGCATTTTGAAACATAAATATTGGTCAAACATTTCATATATATGATAAAACAGTAACATACTACTGAAAACTATAATCATATTTAATCCATTCATTAAAAATAAAAGTATTTTTATGACATACGACTTACTCAAAGAAATTTGGATGGTCTTGTGCACTTCGTTCAACTTGCAGTTTTCTAAATTCCTCAACTAATACGTCTGATCCAGGTACTAGAGTATTGTACACCATAATTACAAGATTCCACTTATATGCTTGCATAAAATCGACCAATGCTCTTGCTACATGCCATGTTAATGGTTCTAATCGAATAGCTAATTGTGAATCATCAAGCTAATTAAAAAAAGAATAAAATTTAAATTTGTATTAAGTGTGCTGAATTTAAGGCAAAGTGATAGTTCTTGTAGAGTATGATATTTGTGAGCCAATCTTTTTTAGTACATGAAAATAGTTGAGCGCTATTCACTAACAGTAGAACATGTTAAAATCCGCCTACTGCAGGTTAAAAGTTTAAAATGTAGCCATAGTCAGACAACTTTAACTTCAACATTATCGATTACTACCTTACTATGTCTGGTAAAGTTTAGCTAAGATTACTCGTTATTAGTTTAAAATATAAATCTATTAATATCATTACCAAGGTTAACTTTGTGTTAATTAAATTCGGTTATTCATTTCTCTGAGGAAGCGACTTGCACTAAACCGCGAAACGTCAGAAATTTTAATTTCTACTCATTGGAATTTTACAAATATATATCACATATTGATGTTGGCAGGGTACTATTGACAACAAGGGAGCACTAGACAGCTGTTTCGTTCTAGTGTGGAACTCTTCAGCAGTGCGCACCCACGATTCAGCACCAGGGGCTTCAGGTTGACCATTGGATGCCGTCTCAGTGGTGCAGATGGTTAGGCGTTCGCGTCAACTTGAAGCCCCTGGTGCGGAATCGTGGGTGCGCACTGCTGAAGAGTTCCACACTAGAACGAAACAGCTGTCTAGTGCTCCCTTGTTGTCAATAGTACCCTGCCAACATCAATCTGTGATATATCCAATCAAAGCAAATAACCAATCTCCACAAAAATAACCATCTTAATTGAAATATATGTCACTTATTATAATTCTATTAAATTCTCCGATCTATAATTGGAAACATTCAAAAAGTATTCCCAGCAACTAGCCTGATTGACAGCGGACAATAATTATTTCACTTCGGCGCAATTTTAAGGCGAGATTCTACTCTTCACGTAAAACAGTCTTCAGAGGATATACCAACTACGGAAAGTGTGTATTTAAATTGGTAAGCTGCAAGACAGACCGACCACAGGCAGTCCAATTGTCGGTTATCTACCGTTTTTCTAGACACTGAAGATTGTTCTGAGTGATAGGACAGGAACACGATTATTAACCTATGCCATCGATTCTATAAATCGGCTGAAGATGTTAGAGCTTTCGAAAAGTATTTTCATTTTACAGATTTAGCTGGTACGTGGTTAAGTTCAACTTTTGTATTTAATTAGGTCATTTCAAGTCTAATAAATGAGCTTAATCAGCATTATTCTCAATAAATTCCAACCGCCTCTTATTGTGTAATCATTTGAACTTTGATCTGTGTTTTACCTTCTGATACTTTCCTTTGTATCGTATACATATGGTTACAGGATTTTCCTCAACATTTTAGTTATGTTTACATGTGTAACATGTTTATATAATTTATGATTTCAACTAAGTCCAAGCATTCCCATGAGAATGTTAAACTTTGCTTCAAATATTAATTTTATAAAAGAGTATCATTCAAGGTTGTGCGCAGCTGATGACAGACCAACGAAATAAAATGAATTCACCTTATTCTACACAAATATCTGTTCTTGCTCTCTTTAAAATAATAAAGGGAACAATGTGCATGAAGTATTGGAAAAATGCTAGTTTAAAATGTCTTGTCTAGTGACACAAGTAGGTATACTACATGGTTCACAAGTGTGCAATAAAAAATATAAAATAAGGTAGATAATTATCATTTCTTATCGTTTTGTGAATACATAACAATTAACTACTAAGTTTTTGAAAGTCTTGATTTTAACTGTATTATTTTCTATTTCCCTATTAGTAGCAATTTTGATGGATTAATCGCTGTTGGAACTCGTCACTACTGAGATACAGATAACTCTAGACGGTAGTTCCAAACAGAACTAGATATAAATGTTAGACCATAATACTAAACCCTACATTCATAGCGTAAAGCTAGTTTGCGATTACCATTCACTACTACATCTGGTATATGTCACAATCTAAGCTTGTTACAACTCCACTATTTAAAAGCATTTACCAGAACTTCGAGAGTCTAATCAAACGTCAACAGATAATTATTTTTATTATACAATTATCGCAGAAATAACAGAGACATATTTGAACTGATTAGTTGACCGTGATAATATATTGAAGATAGATCCCTGATGGAAATAAGATATCAGCATACTGAAATGAAATTATCGTACTCATTGAAGTGCATGAATATTTAAATTCCATGCCAGGTGTGGGTATGATTGGGCACTATTTATGTTTATATATGGAAATATATAGAGCAAATCCAGATTTGGCAATATTTTCTTTCGTAAAGTGACTTTTTAACGCCGACAATATCAAAATAAAATAATATTTTAATAATTTTGCTACAACACATATTTTAACGTAATCGTAAGTAAGTTAGTGTCAAGGGGAAGTTTTGCTTTGAAACCTTGTCTTTAAGCAAAGCTTTTTGAATAGTGGCTTAATGGCTAAGGTGTTGCCTTTAAATCTTTACGCTTCAGCTCTGCACTACGTTTTTGGTTCTGAGCAGCTGGGTGACATCATAGACCATCGCATTTTTAGTGGGGCTTAAATCGAAATAAACGAAGTTGTCCCTGGAAAACAAGTTACACTGTTAGCAAAAGTCTCGAAGACGGTATACAAAGGTTTTTCTTTGAACAGTTCGTCTATTTTATTTACATCTTAAAAATAGACGGCGGACGGTGAAACTTAACGTAACCTGTGATACATTCTTTTGGAATAAAATATCACAATATGTGAATGCACTTAATACAAGCAGTGTAAAGCGAAAACTTGGCGGAATCATTCTTCAGAAAAATTACAATCAGATCTACAACTGTGATTCTGTGACTTTTGCCAAATATTTGGAAATTCACAAAAGCTGGTTAGTATTTTATTTTAAGGAAGACCATTCAATATTCAGTTTTAAAGACGCTGAAAACAGCTCAGCCATTTGTCGTACAACTATACAGTAAATGGGATATAGTGTGAAAGATACAATGAAAACGTGCTCATTATGCTAAGTGTATTTAAATGAGTAATTACTTCATATGATTCTGGGAAAAGCCAAGGGTATTTGTAGGGTATCCCAATGTGGTTTATTCGTTGAAACTTCACTGATAGAGAAAATCAGTTCTATATTGTCAACCTATATTTTTCTAGTTTTTTTATAATAGACTATTAATACGAATAATACGTAATGCGACCGATTAATTAATAGGTAACTAATGGACTGTACTATGAGTTTATTATATTCCGATTCCTACAACAGGTTTACGAGAAAGAGGATATTTGCATTCGGAGTACCCTATTGATTACATTCAGGCTTATTACTATAGAATACTTGAAGTATATTTTTTGCGTCATTTATGCTTCCTATGATCAATCGTTTATTCCAGCATGAATTTTCAGTTGTGTGGATCTACTGGAAACACAATGTTGAATAGTATCTTTAATAGGGTTTTATAATGTGGCTCCCTCATCACGTCAAATTAATTGATTTAAATAGTTTATATTTTTTAATATAAAATACTTATTATTATTTTTTACACTATTTTGTAATCTTCACTATTACTGACAACAACTTTGTTATAGTAAAGTGAAATGTGTCACAAAATATTCCAGATGTATGAAGGTGTATATCCTTACGTTTCTAATCAGCAAGACAGTTTCCGTGATCCTTTTAACCTCAATTGGTACCTATAGCAGTCACCACCTAGTTCGTATATATTTTGATTGCAAGTGAAATAATATATTAAGAATGAAGCAACGGAACTATTAAACTTCAGCTATTTAAATGAGACATCTATTTCGTTGAAAAGATACTCCTCCAATTAGTTTTCTTACTAACTGACAGTAGTAGGCGTGGTGTTATAGTAGCAAATTTATTTGGAAGCAGTAAGCATACAGCAATACTTGCAGGTTTTAGTTCTCCGTTTAAAGCAATCACTCCATTTTTGAGGAGCTCCAGTTCAGAACAGTAGTTCTATAGTTTATCGTTCCATAATAACAAATATCACAAAATTCCATAATAAAGTGCCGTTAGTCAAATATCACTTTCACTGTGGAAAAAACAGAATTTAATGACACCTACTAAAAATGTCTGAATAACATATTCGGTGTTTTTTTATACATAACTAACTCATTTAAATATATTTTGAAAGTTCAATAGGATTAACTGTAAGCGCAGTACATCTAGGATAACCAGCAAACTAATTTCAGTTTTGTTATGTACGTAAAATTATTACCAAATGCATCATTAAAACTAAACTACTGAAAGCATAATTGGCAGTAAACAGTTTACAACTAAATTAGATTAGGCAATTATGTCACGAATGTAATTCATATAAATGAAAAAAATCCACTATAGTGGTCATGATCAAAAAGGATTTGCAAACATATGACCAACATTTGAATTCCCAAAAACTGTAAATTACATAACATCACGTAAGCTTGGAATTTACTACACAAATATGACATGCATATATCAAGTAATGTATTCATATAATTTACATTGCTTCTGTACACGCGTTTATTGTCAGCAGTGTATAGTATGCCAAATAAAAGCCTCTCCGAGGAAATAATTCAGGTCAACCTAATTTGTATTGGTTGTAATGATAATATTCTATTAATCTACCAACTTATTTGATCTGTAATTTTTGTAGATCCAGTGGAAAGATATGAAAAGTGAAGCTCAACAATATTGGGAATTGGGCGTCACCGATAGTAATGGATGATAGTCCTGAAACATCGCGTATTGGTACAGGAATTTATCAACACAGGTTACCGTTAATCACATTCCTTGAAAGTCTTGAATTTGTTATTATGTACGGTAGTTAATTTACAAACAATTCCATACTGCGACGAAATAAGTGTCTAATGCTTAGCATATTTCAAATAGTTTTCTAACTCTGGTCTAAACCCTTTATTTTTTTTCATTTAGATTACTGTCATTACATATTTTTAAAATGTTACGTTTCTAAAATCTACACATCTAAATTGCTATGCATTCTTTTTATTGAATCACGTGTTGCAATAAAGATATCCCATAGTGTATAACGATTTTCTTGTACTTTTGTTAATAGTAGAATATAGAACTGATCAGTATCTAATTTCGAGACAAAATATTTGACAAGTTTAGGAAGTGAAATTGAATTTCAGCAAACGTTGTCTAGAGTTAGTTTGACAAATGTGCTGAGTTACTGACTTTTACAGTTTTTGTAAATATATAAATTAAAGTGAGCTAAAGCACGTGAAAGGAAGGCATCTTAGTTAACTATGCGAATTCTGTGTAAATGCATGTTTAACTGTATATTATCCAGTTAATTGAAATTTTAATCTGTACTCAAAATATTATATTAGAAATTATTCTGTTAACAGTGAATGTGCATTCACTGTAGAAACCAAGATACACTGAACAACTGACATGTTTTATTTTTAAACTGTTTGGTAGAGTGTATTTATAACACATGACTGGTATTCACTGACTGAATTGTGCTTTACGAGTAATAAATAATTAACATGATTTGTTATACGTGAACGTAGCATGAATTTCATCCATGAAAATCGCATGATTGAAAAACAAAACCATACCTTTCTAAGACAACACCTAATAAGTAAGAGTACTTATTTTTATCTATTTACAGTGAACCGGACTCTTTCCAATAATATTTAGGTTCACCATTAATGACAAGCAAAAGAAAATGTCTATTTCTTTATCATTGCAGTAGAATTGCTGATGTGTAAACTAATCTTTATTATTTATAGTAAATCAGTAATAACCTATGAGAAAATGACATTTGCAAAGTTACTCTCACATTACGTTTGCTGAAACAAACATCCGGTAAGTGATCTGTAAAAGCGAAATAACTCTAATCAATCGAAAGTGCATTTTTGTGATTGATTTCGAAAAGTTCATAAAGTGTTTCACTTAAAAAATATGATATTATACATTGGCGTTTACTTTACGTGAGAGGTAATGAACACCAGTAAAACGTATAATAAAAAAAAAACTGATATTAAGTCATGAATTTTCTTTTTTGTTCAGTTTCTTTTATGCCATGGTGACAAACTAAAGGTCATCTGCAGATTTTATTGCGGTGCTTGGTATGTTTATGCATAAGAGTATATAAAAACTGACGACAGCAGAATTGCGAATTAAAATGTAACAGTATGCATTAAGTGATTTTCTACAAAAATGCTAATTTGTATTATTTAATTCTGAAAAGCGCATTAACTTTTGAAATGTACGTACCTAATTTAAGTTACAACGCAAACGTCAACGATAGGAAGCGCGTAAATTTGTCTTACGAGTCTCGAATAAATGATAACGCGTACCTTGATTTTTTTTGACACACATTTCAAGCACTGAAAGTACTATTTATTTTGCTTTTAAAAAAACTTATTCATGAAAGGAATCATTTTCGACAATGTACATTCCGATATACATGGATATGATAGGTCAATGAATAAATGCAGGAAGTTTATTGGTTATCTTATGAAAGTTAACTATTTGGCTTTGAGCAAACAAATGTTTGAGTTGAGATGGTTTCTTTTAGAATGGTATGTAATTATTGTTGTTTATCACACCCTAACTCAACTACACTAATAAACTCATTAACAATTAACTTCAAGATGTACCACAAGTTTTAGTCAGATTTCGTGACTGGTGGTTTTCAAACAAGTCGAGAATGATACATTTATCATTAATGACTTTGACCGATTGTCTCGATATGTCACGAATCCATTAAAGTGGGAGTTTTTTTACCTGACGCTGTCGGAGTTATGTTGGTGATTACGAATTTGCAGCGAGACGCGAATACTTTGTGTTTGATTCCGTGGCGAAATTAAAGATGTGGACAGCCGAGTAATCCCAAAATAAGATAAAATACCTATCCTGCTCTCCTTGATTATCACTGGTACCCTACCTATATCAACCTTGGAGAAATAGCGGTAGTAAATATGTATTGAAGTGGGGACCATGGAAAAATTAGAATTATTAATCGATAGGATAGGGACACAGTAACCGTAAGGTTGGTTGGTGGTAGGGTGGCAAATATATGTAGATGGAGATCCAGAAATCAAGGATGTGATACTGTGATAATATAATAATATTAGTATTAGGCAATTTCGCAACAGCTGAAGAAGGAATGGGATGTGAAGAAACAGAAAGATAGAAATATGCAAATCAAAAAATATTGCAAACTAGGTTTAAAGTAAGGATGGAAATCTAACAAACTGATTTTATATACACAACATAGTCTCCATTGCATGGATGGCTAGAAGTTCTATAATTCAAAATAGATTACGAATCAAACCCTTCGGTAAATTTGACTGTATTCTATAAATGATGTCAAACAATGAACCTGAGACTGAACGCCACTAGTCTCTTGCTTGTTGCAGATGAAGTGATTAATCTACAATGTTCTACGCCGAAAGTCCCTGTCGAATACGTCAACGAAGCGGCTTCAAAAAACTGCCTCCACATGGGCAGGTAGGTTGATAAATGCACATAGAACTGGTCATTCACGGTAGCTTATAGTTAGCTAGAGACATATAAGTAAACATCACGCAAGTAGCGTCTTTAAGATAGACCTTCATAGACAACTTTTATTTGCTTCGCTAGAAACTCAGGGTTTATATAAATTATATTCTTTGAACAGAATGTTTAGTCTGAAAAAACTGAATCATCTTCATATTATTCTCACTAAGGCGTATTAGGTATCTACGTTTTTAATAAGATAGATTTTGGAAAGATCAGCTCATTGTCTTGACTACCCAGTGAACAAGTCTATCTGTTTCGTGAACGTAGGGAATGGATTAGGCTGAGTTTACTCGTTTTAATAAGAAGGGCATTTTTTAACTTCTGCGTAAGCTATAAACAAATTATCTGTGGGCATATATCAGTTTTTCTAATTAACAAATTGTGTGGTAATAATAATGATGAACCACCATCATGTTCTGTCATGAATTTTAACGATGGGTCGAAATTGTTAAAAGGTTTACCAAATATTGAAGTTTTCATCACGTTTTATGAATATGAAATCAACTGACGTCATATATAACAGTAGTTTGTTTATCGTCGCCTCTAGAGTACTTGTTTTGACTCTGACTATGGGAAATTGACTAGTAGTTTCCTCAGAACATAATCGATTGCTACCCAGTATATCTGTCTGCATACCTTATCAGTGAAAATAAACTATATGCTCAAAGTGCGTACGAAGCTAAGTTTTCTTAATTACTATGCAAGATTTTTAATATCTATTCCGTTTGTTTCAATGTAGTCGGAAGTAAACATATAGATTCTATTAACGATGCGTTTGGAAATAGTGAGTTTCCATTTAGTAATATCACATTCTACTTGAAACATTTTATTTATCGTATTTACGGACTCAAATGTGTCAAAAAGTAAATACTAACAAACTTTTGTTTGTTTTGATCTAACGAGCTGTGTAATTTATCGTTCGAATGAGTGGTTTAGTGACCCGGCCATATTTAGGAAAGGGCAGAAAGGTACTCTAGCATTATGTATATTGGTTAGGCCATATAGTCTAGGTACCTTATAACCTGGTAGTTTTCGTCTGTCAAATTATTCTGACATGATTAAAAAACCGCTTTTTAATCTTTCTAAGATATCTGTAAGTTGTTTTTCTATCTGTATGATCTTAGTCCGTTTCCATCAGGCTTCAAAAACATGGCAGCGTCAGATGGTATATTCACCATGATATTTAGACGGATTTTTCAATAAACTAAGTTTTATTTCGACTTGTAATTATCATGATGACTTCACTACAGTTTACTATGTAATTCACGCGACTTTTGATTGAATTCAGATTGATATATTTGAGAAAGTGTAGCATTATACTAGTGTTATCTGTAAACCACTGACTTGTATGAAGTGTCTAAATTCAAGGGTTCTGTCTTAGTATGGCATAATTAAAAATTTCCTGTGTATTTTTTAACTAATAAGACTGTTGTAAGATAAATTAAACGAGTAACGTGAAATAAATATGTTTCTATCTATCATTGTGTCATTTATTTGTACCGTGTTATAAGTGTTCATAAATATTTCGTCAACAGTTACCATACTTTTTGACTAGTCATGAAAAATCAACTTACCCATATACTGAGTATCAGCTTACTAGAGACTGACTTCTCAAATAATTTCTGGAGTTCTAGTAAGAAATCGTGACCAGTGGAATTCAGCGATGTCGGGTGTGAGGCAGTTACTTATCGATGGTAAAGGATGAGCTTCTTAAATCTTTTTAGAATTGACTGGGTTTAAAATATCATCCGTTGAAAGTCGGCTCAATATCCTAATAGTAAAACATTCACCATGTATCAAGAAGGTTCTGGGTTCAATACCTAGTGGGGTCGTGGATGAAGATTGTTGGAGTGTCCTATACTAGGACTATACAACTGACCAGTACTTTCTCGTAGTCAATGGCTACCTGAATCAAACCAATTCGTGATACCACATAACATTCAACAATCTTCTCAACGCCCAATTACACCCAAGTTACTGTCTGCAATCTATTATTCAGTCACAACTAACAATATAAGTAACAACTACTCTTTTGGTTTATCAGAATCACAGAACTGCCTAATAAGTATTGTATTCTATATTTATACTGGCAACTTTCTTTAAATGTTGAATGAATCGATGTTATAGTAAAACCACATTCAGAGTTTTAGTTATTCTTTCAAATCCATATTTGAATTATGACGTCACTAGCATTATATAAACATCCTGTTGTATTCTATGCTTCCATAACTTAATTTTTGTGAGATATGATTATCAAAGCTACAGTTTATAAATTAAAATATACTGAGCATTAAATGGACTGTTTATAAAAAGACATTAGTGTACATTTGATGCTACTAGTAGAAGACTAAATTTCCGGAGTTTCAGGGCTTTGTTTACGTCTTTGAAGGAAAAAAATAACTGAACTAAGATAACATAAGTTTAGACAGTAAACTGGAATGAATCATTTATTAATACTTACAAATGCGAAGATCTGTCTCTCTCGTCAAAATTTAATTTGTTAACCATTAAAATATCACAATCATAACATTAATTCTTCTCTGATGTATTTGTTGCCTTGAAAGGTTTGTGTAAATTATTTGATTTGTAATTTATGTCATGAGATGACTCAAAGCAGATAACTACTGTAATATAGTAAACACGTAATGACTCTTCCTCCCCTAAGATTTCGCAAAAGTACGGAACATACTCTATTACATAAATAATATCCACATATTATGAAATCTCACATTTCTTTAATAATTTCAACATTATTTCTTTAACAATATGTTGCTTCAATTTATTCATAATTTATAATTTCACAATTGCAGTTAACTATAAACTGATTGAAGTAGAAATCAGATACGACAGATTTCAAAATTTCTATTTTAAGACCTTGAAAATTTACTTCTTTCTTATATTTGGTTCTTTCTTCTAAATCTAATGGTTGAACCTGATGAGAATTTATTCAAAAGATTACTGTCCATTTACATATTTATGTTTTTGTGATATAATGAGAATTTTTAAAAAGTTAATGCCATCAATTGGATAGTAACTGACAAATTTTGATGTATATTGTCACTGATTAGAAATTCATATCAATCAGTAATAATCATCAATTCATAATCATTTTATAAAATTGTTTAAACTTACTGTATATAGGAAGAATTCTCTTATCATCTCTGAAATTTGCTTGTTTTCTATATTCCTTTATAGTTCTGTGACAATAATTTGAAAAAGGCTATTTGATAATTGTTTTGTTTATTTATATACGCAGTTTTAAAGTAAACATTTCGCATTGGAAATTGCATCTACTTATATTTATTTAAAAAAGGATTGTATTAATATATTTTGAGTTATACATGCTTAAATACTAACATTAGACTGTCTGGACACAGTAGCCTAGTGGTGAACGCGGTGGCCTTCGACAAGAAATGAACTGAGTTTGAATCCTAGTGTGAACATCGACATTAGGATGCAGGTACATCCGGCTGATGAGTCTTAAATACGACGAAACGTGCGTCGTGGATGGCTTTTGCTAGTCACAATCCAACTTAAATATTAGATCATGCTTAGTTGTCATATCTACTGGTTATGTAAGTATGCAAGAAGCAGTCCTACCTTTTCCTGTTAAGTTTAGTTTTTGGCCAGGTTAAGAGAGGGTTAGGTTTAAGGTCAATATATAGTTATTATTACAGTTACGTTACCCAATGTCGTAGATGTCCCTAATATTTGTTACTTAAACATTTCTAGCCTTTTCAGTCGCTTTTCATTTAGCTGTTTACCAGTTGACCGTTTATAAGGATAATTCCTGATGTCATGAATCGCTTAGTTTTGGATTGATTACTAATCTTTACTTATCGATCAACAAAAAATTAACTTTATGAGTATTGAGGAATCGATTATAAATACTACCTTTATAGAAAACCAATACATATTAAAACCACTTAGGTTACTGATCTAGTAAACTTTAATTACACACATGTACTTCAATTACTGTTTGGGCACATTTCGTTTGCAGTAACCATATTGAGAGATATACTGTCCACATACGTGTACGTTCAGTAGTGAAGTGAACATTTACAACTAGAAAGGGATTTAGACGATAAGCGATGACTCAGTATTTAAAGGAATACCTTCGTTCTTTGTGACCGGTCTGTCCTGTCCTACACCAAATTAACGCAAAAGTAGATAATCTTTTAGTGTAGTGCTATTTGTGAAATAATAAACTTTGAATATTTGCTTCATTCTTAACTAGTAAGTGTCGTAAAATCTTTAACGGAACATCTTAACTAAGCAATAAGTTTATGATGTTTAGTTTCTGTCAATTATCGTATAACGTTCAGTAAAGATTAAAGTTAACAGTGTAGATAAAATTTTCATACTAATCACTTACTTAATTACTGTGGCTACAGTAAGTAATTATGATAAGAACATGAATTGTAGTCATTAATACTATTGTTACCAATATCGTTATTAACTGGCTATAATGCTTAGTGATCATGATGAAACCTGCCATGTTATTCTTAGTTGTAATACTGACAAAAGAACCTTGTCTAAAATGTGATAGATTTCCATCAACAGCACTAAATATGGTTTCCATACTGTAACGAATGTGTAGAGCACTGGATTTCAATATATTAGTTTAAAATGTAGACACTTTTCACATCCCTTATTAGTCTTTAACTTAACCATTAACAATATAATTGCCGATCGACTGTGCTGAGCAATCATAGACTCGAATAGAACATTTAATCCACAATTATCATTGAGTTTTCAGCTGTTGCGTATTTAATAAGCGTCTCTTTATTAGAATTAATCTAAGCGAAATGATTGTTTAAATATACATTCGTGATCTTGTTTAGTAAATATTAATTAGTATGTATGCTATCAGTTTTGCAATTTTATTATTTAAATGAATATGACTTCTTAACAGTACCTTTTATCAAACTTTCAGCAATCTGTTCCTATCAATGGTTAAAACGACTCAGAGAAGAAAAAGAGAAAACGAAAATGTTTATTATTACTTTAACATTTTCATTTGTAATAAGATAAGAATAAATAAGTAGAGAAGTAGATGATAAGTAGAGATTTTTTTGGAAAAGTAATCTACTCGAATAGAAGTAACTCTCTTCCCATAGAAATTGTGTCGGTGTTCTATGTATAATATTTATAGTAAATGTAAAAATAGTAATATTATAAAATGCATAAACTATCGGTCTTTTGACAGTTGTGCGTGTTATCCTCTAACAAGGTACTAGGAAAAAATAAATAATGATTATAATAATCTTATGGAATGAACTTGAAGAAATATTCTTCTTCTCAATCTCTGATCTAGTTATTTTTCAAAGGTTTGTTCAATTGTTTCTTCATATAACTATCAGTAACTTCATAAATAATGATTTATTCATGATTAATTAAAATGTTTAGGTGTCTTTCGTTTGATGTAAGAGGTTTGTCGTCTCCATGAATTGTCAATATCTCGTGAAAGTTAGTACGAGTCAAAGTAATATATTCACCACTTACTATTTTAATTTATAGATATTATTCAACTCAACAGACTCAACGCTTTAGCCATTCTGGTTCTTCACACCCAATGGACTCGGTCCATAAAAGTTAAACAAAGAACGAAAGAGTGATAATGTATATTTAGCATTTAACAGAAAAATATTAGATAATTATTACTTAAGTTGGATCGTGACTGACAAGTGAAATCTAGGACACGCGTTTCGTCCCACATTGAACATCAACATTCGGATGCAAGTACATCCAGCCGATGAGTCCCAAATAGGACTAAACGTACGTCCTGGATTCCATTTGCCAGTCACAATCCAACCTAAGTAATACTTGTGAAAAATTCGCTATATCGTGGCAATCCTTTTAGGATGCACATATAGTAACAGAGACTAACCAGCTTCAGTCTATAACAAATCAACGGGAATATACAAGTTCATCCTAATAATAAGACAGTTATGATTTGTAACATAGTCTAATTGTAAGCATGACTACTAACTACTTTGAGATACTTTTTTTAATTTCAAGCTATTGATTAAATCCAAAATTATTGATTTAATTTGTTGTCAAAGTTTCAAAAAACAAAGTGATCGAGTGAACATCTGATTTGATTACGTTTAGGTGTATTTAATTTAAATTTGGTGGTGCTAGATATTGTATGAAAGATATTTACTACTCAGTTTTCTATTCCAGTAATAATTTTTCTACTTTACAATATAATAATCCAAAGGTAAGCAAAAAAACACGTTTATTAGTTTGTCAATGGTAGTGATATACAATATACACGAAAGAAAGATCAAGTTGACTAATATTTTCATTTTATTTGTTCTCTACTCTTGTTAACTGAACTGTTTAGCGGTTACATTATTCTTACATATTTAGCTACAATGTTTAAAATAACTGTAGAATAATTTAATTCAATCACTGGAAGCTGGCCCACTGGTGCAAATGGTTAACTGTGCACGATGGAATATGAAGGCCTTGAGTTTGACCTTCCTAGAGAAATACAGGGTGTGCACTTCCAAGGAGTCCCACATTACAATGAAACAGCTGTTCACTTCTACCTGATTTCTATTGGTACCTAAATGATATCAATCTATGATGAATAAAAGCGATTACACTTAAAGCTCATATGCCTCGACGGTACCATCTCAGTTTAATTAACCTGTTCTCTAACATCATACCATTAATCAAAAGTAAGCAAAATGCTACCTAACTTCCAGTTAGTCCTTTGCTGTCTAAAATGAATAGAAACGTTAAGCACCAACTCACTGTTGACTGTTGGAGTTCAGCAAGAAGATAAGTATTGTGAGTTTGATATACCTGAAGGGGTGAAGCAGGTGCTGCGAAAACCAGTGTATGATGCTAAATTGGCTGGTATTGAAAACATAACTCACTAATTAGCATCATACTGGTTTAAAATGTAATGGATTTACTACGAAATGCATAGATTTCGACTTTCATTCCTATACGCGCAGTTGATATTCACTTCTGATGAGTCCTACTATAAAGAGGAATAGCTGATAATTATCAGTCTGAAGGCTGTCTTTGATGTTAAAATTTAAAAATACTTATAAACTGAAGTGAATATTGATCTAACTTACTAGTTATTATTATGGTGAATAGGTGCAGCCTCCCCTTCTAAACCTTATGACCTGGTGAAGCACTGCTTCTTACTTTAAGCTTTTAAGTACGGTAAGAGAAAACATGCCAAAACTTGTGAATTCAATGGATAATATATAACAATGTAACCAATACAGTTAGCATCCATTTGTTATGTTCAGTGTGTCCTACATTAGGAGTAATTTCTACCTAAACACTTTCTAGTTGAGGCGAAAGCAAAAATAAAGTCATCATGATGATGAATCCAAAATTATTAGACCAGGTCCTGGATGTAAACCTATAAATCGTAGTTGGAATATCTACGCAACAATAATACTAATATGCAATACCTTTTCTATTGTTTTGTAATATAGAATATTTTGAAGATGTTTATGACAGTCATTCAAAGCACATATTCACTATATTTTGTTGAAATAGTGCACAATGTTTACAAGCAAATTGATATATTGTAATTGAATGAAAAACAGGAAATCACATTTCTGAGACTTTAGATATTTTGCACTAACTAAAATAAGATGGCACTTCCACGTAAATGGTTACAATTCTAGTTTGCGCATACCTAGATCCATTTTTGCTATCCCGAACTTAAGGCAAGCTATTAACTTTTCAAAGAAACTGAAGAATTACCTTCATTTAGATTTCATGCAATTCCTGTAATAATATTTTTTATTGAAATAGAAAGCTTAACACATTACCAGTATTCATGCAGAAATACGATTTAATTTGTTACTAGAAAGCCAAGAATCTCCTTTTTCCTAATTATTATGTCAAGTTCAATTTAGCGTATACAGTAACATTATTAAGACCATTTCAGAAAGTTGAGATATTCTATTCAATCAATATTTTCAATTCTAATTTTTACATTATAATCCAACTTTTCAATGTTTGTTAACATTAGAATTGACTGTGAAAAAAACCTAAAACTGCATGGTTAAATTGTTTCAAAGTGAAATTGTTACCGACTGACTTAAAACAATCGATCAAATTGATGACAAACTATCGTCAAAATGAAATTCACTACTATAGTTAGTAGCAAGTTAAAGCTTAAAATGACTTAGTAATAATCTTATCACAAAGTAAAATTCAAAATTATGCAGCATTTTATTAGTACAATGGAATTAGTGACTTTCTGTTTAATACGTAGTGAATATTAGTTGAATTCTAAAACTTGTTCTGTTGAACAAGAATGTATCTTAAACGTTACAATAGTCTATTGTTTTATATAATCCACCTCATAAATCACTTGATGAATAATGTCTACAAGTTAACACCAATTAAAATGATAATCCATTGCATAGTTTATACAGCGTTTCAAACCGGTAGCAAAAATATGTTTAATAACCTTATCAAATTGGCTAGATTCTGATGGAAAATATCTTTGTAATACTACTAGATTATTAAAAATCAATCCACTAGCTTAGTATCATTAGATGCAAGATAATTAAAAGTTTTAAATGATGTTAATTTGATATTTTGAGTTAGTTTAATGTAAACAACTGCTGATCACCAGTAAACACTGAACAGCTTGAGGGAACTGAGTTTAACCTCTGACGGGGTCGTGGATGTGCACTCCCGAAAAGCCCCATACTAGGATGAAACCGCTATCCAGCGCTTCCTGGTGATTAGCAATTTTTTAGTTCAGACCAATTCGTGATATTAAATGAAAATTCAACAATCCCCATGACACCCAGTTACAATCTAAGGTGATGATTGTCACAAATGCTACATAAAACTTAATACTATGGCTTCTAAACAATACTTTCCTTTTTAAAAATAATTTCGATTTATCAATCTTTAACGAAGGTGCTTAGTTCGGTATCAGATTTTTACTACAAGATGTAATCCATTTCCAAATTGAAATTATTTTCACAAACATTTTGTCATAGTAACGCCGTCTGTTCATTAGTGTCACTTAACAAGATGATCTCTTTGATTGTTTACTAGAAAATCATGGCCAGTGATGTCATTTTTAACAAAAATGAGGTAGTTAATTAAATGAGATAGCCACCATTCGGTTTTGTGAATTAATTAAAGTAGGCAATGAATATTGTGGATTCTAATTCAGTAGTCATTACGAAAATTGATAGTCTTGCATTTGACCATTTATATGAAAATGTCTTTCTCACAGAAAGGCACCAAACCGGACTGAAATAAATCTTTAATAATTTGAGATTACTAAGGACTTCTGAGATGTTAAACAGTAATGAAAACTCTTTTCACATACATAATGTTGTGAAAAACACCTGAATAGTAACTTAAACAAAACCTTAAAATTACTTCTTTCATGCTTCTAAAATCATTGATCTATTTAACTTGGAACATATCTGTATTGATTCTTTGTATTAATTTCGGAAGCTTAGTAAGTTTGGATAAAAAATAACTTAAAATACGTGACATATATTAGTCATCATATCTTGTAAAGGCTCATTACTACTTAATTACTATGATCTCAATTACATTAATTAAGTTCTTCCATCCTCTGACCTAATCAGACGTTTAATGCACTTTAAAAGAAATGCTTTATGCACAGTTTTGCATGTTTTTACACAGTACTCATATTGATTACACTCAGCACTGGTATCATAGAGAATAACAAAATACACGACTATATATTTTCGGTATTCGTATTTAAATCTAGGTAAATAGGTTCTAGAAGGTAAGTTTAATGTATCTACGTTGGAATTTCTATATTTATCAGCCTTTTATGATAGATGACGTAATAACTGATAGTAACGAATGAATTAAGAAAATATGTGGTGACTGTCATTAAGTTCAGTTAATTGAATTCGTTACAGATTGATGTTGGCAAAGTGTCACTGAAAACTAGGAATCACTTGAGAGCTGTTTCGTCCTAGTATCATCTTCTTCAGTAGCGCTTACCCTAGATTCCGCCCAAGGAGTTTCAGGTTAGCGAACGCATAACCCATTCAAGAGAGGCAAGTGAACATTTCTAAAAGTACAGAGATGAAAATAGGATTTGTTAATACATAGACTCTCCGCACTATATAGTTTGCAAATTTTCAAGTCGACTGAGTAAGTAAGACGAGAAGGAATATTTTCAAATGTCTGTATTATGATTAGATCATAGATCTGGTTTTAATGGAAGAAATTAATTACTATGAAATAACTCCGAAATAATGCATATGTAACTAAAATTAGTTAATGTCTCAGCAGAAAAGTATTCATAGCCAGTCACTGATAACAAAATTAGATGTTCGCAAAAAATAAAACTGTAAATAGATTATTTGTACAGTACTATAAAATAAAGCTTAGGAAAAAACAAACTGGTAAGTCTGAACTGTCGCTTAAGGTGTCTGGTGATTTGAAATTAAAGTAATTAATAATGGACAAACTGATAAAAGCAAGATGTTATGAATGTTATTATAGTACACTATATCGGAAATATGAACGATTTCAGTGGGTTGAGAGAAATACAAGTTACATATTTTCTAAAAGTTCGGAGCTCGGTACTTGTTATAGCTGTACATAAACATTGTAAAGAGTAATAGATTAAAACTAAAGAGACTATCACTGCTCTCTAGTTTTTGATATCTACCCAGACAGTGTTAGTTCATCAGGTAAACTGTATTTACATCATAAACATACATCTCATTTAAAATCTCCTTGATTTAGTTATTCATGAGTATCGATTAGTATATTTAGTACGGTATGTTATTTATACTAATCGACTGTTACAATCTATTACTTAAACACCACATGGTTTACAGACTTAAATATGGATGATGTTGGTTTAAGTTTCACCATAACATAGCTTGTATAATTAATTATTGATGTTATCCAAAGTGCTAGACTTAATAAAAATGATAGAACCACTTTTGAAACGCCTGGATAAGATGGTGGTTCATCACCAATTCGTCAACAACGAAGTAAAATCACATTTGACTATTTATCCAGGACTTTGTTCACGCTAGCCGAATTATAAAGGGTAACATTTAAGTTTTGAAAGGATATATAAAATTTAGGATGACACTTCAACTTACCTCAAATTGTCCAACTCTATTCGGCAACCATGTTATACTTGGTATACCAAGTGCAGATGCTATTTGAAAAAACAACCGATGTAGTCTGTCATGCATTGGCCTATCAACAAGTGCACCTATGTCATTTACAATGAAAAAACTATTAGCAACATAATGACCAGATTGGTATTGCTCAAATTCTTTACATATTTGATTTTGCATAACTAATGGATTATAAGCTGTAATTACTTGTTCCGTATAGTGTGGATCTAATAATAAATGAGGATATGGTTTCATAAGGTTACGTAAATGCATTCCATCATTCGACTTATAGTCAGAACGTTGAAACTTCACATCGAATATAATTCCTTGAAGTTTAACACGAACAAAGTCTAAATTCTTAGAGGCGTAAGGAGAAGACACTGAGTTGGAAGGCAGTAGTGATAATAATGATGACGTGGATGGCAAATGGTCTGAAGTAGGAACGGAGCGTTTTTGATGATTTCTTGAGTGCTGATAATAAGGTGAACTATTATTATTGACAACCGATGTTTTTAAACGTCTAAGAACTTCTTCAATAATTCTTTGACTCATAGCACGTGGAGTGAAAGCAAACTCATCCATTTCATCTAATTTCATCGTATATAATAATGTCGAATTGAAAGTCCTTGGATCTATGGTTACGTTGATTTGATTTATAACGATTGTTTGATTTTTAAGAGATTCATTATTATTTGACAGATACTTACTATGACTGGTATAATTACAAAATTGGAATGTATTTGAAGCAATAAGTTGTAAAGTATACGCAAAGTTAAATAAATAGAAGAATAACAAAAGTATTTGTTTCTCCATGGTTATGACATAATGTTGATATTGTTTTCATTAGAATTGCAGCCACATTGTCTATAGTGAGTTTTGGGAAAAAAAAAACAGAAACGCCGACTATATACAACTATAGATTAAAGAAATTATCAAGTAAATATCTAAAAAAGGAATACGGTATTACACCAATTTCATATCAATAACTTTAGTTTGGCATTTTGGTGCTGGTCAATTTATACGGTTTGGGTTTGGACTGTGGTCACTGATATTACTGACCGGATATGTCAGAGTATTTTCTTTTGATGTTATATGAATGATACAGATATAAAATTACAGGAAAAGAAAGATTTCTGTGGTTTGCAAGTGCACTTTGATGGCGAACGAAGTTTAATTCGAACGAAGAAGTTTGTAGCTTTTATTATATACTTCTGATTTCCTGACAACAGAGGTACTTTAAAATTCTTTCATTATATGAATAATTCATGTAAAGTAAATCAAGCTAATTATACAATAAAACTCAGAGATTGACAGATAGTTTCGTTAAACTTTCCACCAAGTACTATTACGACAAAATGACTTTCGCTTAGTGACTTTGACAGGCTGTTGTAATCAGTTACTAGGAACATTTATATTAGTATATTCTGCTAATCAGTAACAATTAACAAGTTACTATGTTATAAGTAACTTTGTTGTCATTGTATTAATAAGTAAATAAATATTGCGAATGGATATAATACTTGGCATGGTTAGCACATAAGTAGGTTGCTGAGTATTCAGATTTCGTATTATTATCATCAGGTTGCTGAGTTCAGGTAATTACAGCATATTTTGACAAGTATAAAAATATTATTAAATGTTTTAAATTCTCCTCCTCCCTCTGTTGGTATTCAGGACTGCAAATGATCATTCTAGTTTCCATTTATACCTACTGAAAGTGATCAATGAAAATCCTGAGCATCAGCGACGAGAAGTAATAAACAATAATCAACAAATGTTAGTTGCTTTAACAAATAATCTTATTCTTTCGTTAATCTTACCCTTTGTTATTTTAGACTAGTAAAACTAATAATAATAGCTTTATTCAATAGTATGTTTAGTACAACATGAATTTTCAGCATACAGTATCTTAACAAGTTACTCTTCCATGTACACATCTGAAAAATGATACATTTATATATATATATATATTGTCAAGAAAAATAAGTGCTTGGCAATACCAAAAACAACGTAATCGCTTCAAATAGTATATTAAATAATAAAATCCTCTTTGATGCTAGCGAAACATGGAAAGACAGAAGTAAAAGTTACACCAAGGTAAGTAAAATTCAATGTGGTCTTAATTATAAAATCGCCATTTTTACAAAAATCGTGCGAATGCACAAGAATGCTCAGACTGTTTGACATTTGGAGAGATTAAGTTGAAAATCATTCAAACTAGACCATCGTTCAACAGTCTCTAAGAAACAGTTAATTTCACAACGATTTACGGAAGAAACTGGCATACATATAGTAAGATCACCTTGGTATTTAACAAAGGTATTTTAATGGAAGAGGGTATGTCATTCATGAAAAATGAGAAAAGAACGGGGAAGAACAGCAATTTGAGGCATACCAACCTTCGTTAATAGATAAGTGGAGCACTTTCCTATGTACAAAGTATATTGTTCTCTTACGGAGGAACGGGAATACAGCCAGTTTGTGTAGTGACAGTGATATACTTCACTAGATGTGTGTTTTGACAGTTTCATTACTACTGAACGCTTACTTTTAAAACATACGTATGCGAATATCACCGTTTTGTCTGTGAAATAAGAACTCACTATTCACGTCATGTTAAACGCTTTGATACATTTTTAGTATGCAATGATTTCAAAAAACTATTTTTAAATTTGTTTATAACTTTGATTAGTTCTGAAGTTTCTGAGACAAAAGAGGAGTAATACTTTTGAAACCTTTTTAACCGATGATTACTGATATTCTTTACTGACTGAAACTACATAGACGATCGTACATTAGATAATTTACTGAAAAGTTATGAATATCATTTTCAGAAAAGTATTATACAGCTGATGTTAGGCCATAGTTAAACACTAATGTTAAAATAAGTGTTGTTGTTAAAATAAGAAAATAACACTGAAGTATTGTTTTGAGGGGTAGTCTTGTACAATATAGACAATTTATTTCTACATTATTTCAGAAGCTCGTACTTTTATACCTCATAATTTAGAACTAGATCCAAATAAGCCATTAAAAATAGCTAATACATAAATTCCATTGTGATTTCAGGAGAAACATACATATGAAACCTCACTAGTAACCTTAATTTAATGAACTAGCTGTGTAACATATAGTCAGGTGCCACACTTCAAGGAGGATTCCAATGGGTCTTAATTTTAATAGTTGTCCAGGTAAATTCAAAAAGTTAAAAAGATTTAAGTGCTTAATCTTTCTATTTATTTTACAGGGAATTTTGTTTTCAGTAGTGATTCTTTTAAAAACGGCAGATAATAAAAAAAACCATGTACTGACTATCTGAATAAGAATTTTTTAATTTAAATTACAGCGGATAGCTATTCCCAAGCGCATTTCCATTTCAAGAACATTGTATACTGAAAAGCAGTCCAGTTAATTAACAGTTTGTACATCTTTGAGTAAGTTAATGAATTGACATTTTGACGTTATCCAATATTATTAATTTTTTGTGATTCACATGCATTTACAGATAATTCGATTATGTTCCATATCTTTCATTTAAGTAAGGTTGATTCAGTATTTTTATTAAAATTGTCGAAAAAATATGGTATACTGTTCATATTCAACTATTGTTTCATTTAGTACGTTAATAATATTTATCAATATGAAAACAGATCAACCGAAATATTTTTTATAACGATTCGTGTCGTTTTCTTTACAAACTGATTGGCTTAAAACATGGAACAATTAGCTTGTCTTAGTTTAAGAATAATCAAAAACGTATACTAATGATCTAACTTGGAATAAAACACTTCATTTTCATAATGAACACTATGCGTTTTGGCTTGTAGATTAAAATCTAATGATTCTCATATAAGAAATCAGCTTGTTCACATCAAGTATTTTTAATGAGTTATTATTTTACTCCATGCTTGGTTAACACTAACTGAGGTCAAGATGAGTCAATACATGTTAGAGATATTTCATTCAAACTGGATCACGTATCAACAAAATGTGACTGCTTAACAGTCGATTGTTTATCTAGTCCGAAATTTTCAAGCTTAAATTCAACATGAGTCGATGTTGCACACTGATAAGGATTCTTGAAATAAAACGAAATTATTTTTCTGTAGAGCTAAAAGATTTTACAAGGATTATCATGGTGACTCAGATTTCGACAATAACTATCTGAAAAGCAAATGTAACTTGTTTACGCCTGTCAATCTGCAAAATTGCAAAGGAACATAAACAAATTTCAGTTTAAAGAATGAGCTGACAGTTTTCAGTCGGTCCGTTCATGGTACTCTAGATGTTTGGGCACACTCAAGTCTATGTATCATGTGATAGCTGTTACAGGAAAATAAAGATACTAGTCAAATTTGAAGTAAAGTTGGCTAAAGTATATGTTCGCCAGTAAAGCAATAATTTGCTCACTGATTTATGTTTGAGTTTCATTCACCTATATTAAGCTCATAAGGACAATTTGTCGATAGTTGATTTGAAGTCCTTATGTGGAGTTCGGTATTAGCTTTAGCTTATTGGATCCGTCACAGATTGGTGATGGCAGGGCACCATTGAAAACCACGGGACACTGGACAGCTGTATCATCCTAGCATGGGACGTTTTGGTAGTGTGCACGCCAGCTTTCACCAACAGAGTCAAGCCCATGGTCTTCAGGTTGATGAACGCCTAAACCGTTGCTCTACTAGAGCTCAGTCTTATGACAGAATGTACACTACAAAAAATTCGTTATCTAGAGCGACGATTATCCTTTGTTATAAGTGATAACTGTCTCACTCTCAGTACGTTTAAACCCTACCAGTCATATGTTCTGTTATCTGACATAGTCCCATTGATACAAAGGGTTAGGTGTTCGCCAACCTGAAGGCCACGGGTTCGACTCTTTTGGCGGAGACTGGGGTGCTAGGATGACACAGCTGTCCAATGCCCAATGCTTTTCAATGGTACCCTATCAACACCAATCTATGGAAAATCCAATCAACTAAATTCGTCAATAAGTCAGTAATCAGTGATTTTTTTCTTGACAGTATAACGTCAAATGGTCATTTGTGAATAACCATTAAAATATCATATAAACTTGTTGAATTAGACTGGTTCCTTAGAATCACTAATAAATTTTAGCATTGGTAATAAGCGTTATGTATAAATGTCTTCAGTAAAGTTGATTTTTAAGGACTCTCATGTCATATATATAAACTTACTTGCCTATTTTTTCAGGAATCTGTTTAAACTAATTATTAGATGTTAGGAATATTCACCACTGACTTTCTTTAACCAAATTTTTTAGTCATTTTACTGTTTTAATTTATATTTTACAATGCTTCTGGTTTAATTAAATACAACTATTGTAAAACAAAAAACAGATCGAGAACACTAACAAGAAAATACGTAAGTTATTAATTTCAGAACAGATTGACGTCATAATGTTTGTTAGTCTGACAAACTCACACATTATGTCGTGTTTGCCTATTATGTATTTGTCAGCGTTCATAAAGATAAAATTTTGAATTGCAAGGATGCATTACTGGAAGGAAGATATAACGACGACATATTTGAAAAATGTAAAATCTGTAAAATAATTCTTTTCATATACCATCACTTTGTGAACAGCATATCTATGTTATAAAACTAAATATTTTTTCATATACATTTATTTTGCCACTGAAATAAAATATTACAGAAGCGAATAGTGATTCTTTAAAAAAATATATGCTTTTACAGGGACTCATTTTATTACTGATTTTTCAGTCGCCGATTATTTGTTGTTATTTTCATTAATCGATGGAAGAAAAATAAAGTTAGATTTCACTGCAGTCCTGATTTTCAAGACTAAATTATAAACACATTTTCCTGAAGTCATCGACAACACACATCTAAAATTAAAATTTGTGCTGGCTGGTAAATATATGCATGTTGTGTCTGATATGACGGTTACTCTCCAATAGAGGAAATGCACTTAGAAATGGTGGCACCAACAGTAAGTCTGGAGGCTTGTGCACCGAATGATAACAAATTATTGCCAAAAATCACAATGACTACTATTTAGTGGTATTTGAATTTACTTTTCTAATCACCTTACTTTAAAAATTAAATCACACTTGATGTTTAGGCATAGAGGTCAAACATGCACTTTCCAGTTCAGTTAATGGAATTCTACCAGCACTAAAATTTAAGTAACCATACATTAAATTGTCTATAAAAGTAAGATTTAATGGATTTTAAACTTCTTACAGAGGAGACCCTGTGGTTGTTCGAGTGTCAATAATGTTTACCGAAAAATCCCTATTGCTCAAGCATAAAAATATCGTTGTACAATGCAATTAATTACATCATAATAAATGAATTTACATTTTGATTGGGAATTCCACCCAAAATGACAATACTGTTTATTCGAGTTAGAATTTAATACAAATATCAGTTTCAGTATTTCAAATATTTTCATATAACTCCTGCCTTCCTATAATAATAGAAAAACTTTACCCCCCGAGAGTTCGGCTCACTATTACGAAGTCCAGAACTGTTAAAATATTAACTATTATCATAGCACAAAATTTAATACCTTTGTAAGATTATGTCCGTGGAGATTCTATTTTATTTCTGGTATAGTGTACGTATTTTACAAGTTACTGAATAATTGTGTTGGTGATCACGAATTAACTTTCTGAATGAGTGCTTTAAGTCAAGACATACATTTTTCTAGGCTGCGTGCAACTAAAGGAACTGTTATTATTCGAAACCATTAATAATTTAAGTTTAGGTTAACATAAAGACTGAATGAGTTCGTCAGTAAAAGTACATAAATCATGTATAAAGATAGCTTTTATAATAAACCGATCCATGGAAATAAACCAGGTACTTAACATAATTTGATTGTGTTTAAAACCACCGGTCTGTTTGATATGGACTGAAATTGATCAGTCTCTGTTGTCAAACGTGCATCCTGGGCGGATTTTCCCGATACAGCTGAAGTCCACAAGTATGATTTAATTTGGATTGTGGTTGGCAAGCGAAATTCGGGACGCGCATTTCTATTTATTTAACACTCGTCAGCTGGTCGCAGTCTGAACAGCAACAGTAAGAGGCAGGTATTACCTTTTGACAAATGCCAAGTAGGACACTCCGAGTTAAATTAGGTACTTAACAGTTGCTTAATCAGTGTTAGTAAATATTCGATAATAGTAGCCCACAGCTTTACTCAAGATGCAATTCAAAAAATTTTGAGTGTATAAACAATAATCATAGAGTCTACTTTTTCTGTAAAGCCGAAAGAGTGGCCAGGTCTTTATAACTATTACATTTATCACGAGTCACAGGAAATATATTTTGTGATGTGATTGCAACATATGTACTCTTGTTTGTTTTATGAAATAAAATTTCGACTCACAAAGTACAATTATTTGAAGGTATGTAAAATTATTGTCTACATTTACTTACCACTAAGTTGTGAATAGTTTCTTGTTTGTCAGGTCCCTTCTTATATATCAAATTTCATAATTTAGGTTGCAATGCGGCCACTAGTTTAAATAACTTGACAACGCTCGTCCTGTAATATAGATCCAAATTGGCTGGACTAATTAGCAGAAAAGTATATGGCCCCCCCCCCACAGCAAGATGTAACAAGAATTCTGGAAGAACTGATGAAATTCCGTAGCACCTAGTTTCACAGTCTGTAATAATTGCTACCAATTTATTAAATGTGGGTCTAACCTTCCCTAGAACTTCCATGTATACAATGACTATCAGCTTAGTAGCTCTAACTATGGTTCTTGGCAAGCACTTTTATTACACCTTAACTTCTGTCGATAAAGTTTGAATAATTTACCATCGTATTTAGTACACATGTAGTGAATACCTTACTTATAAATTAATGAATACAAAAGTTAGATAATTGAAATAACAGTGTTGCATTATTCTGGTAAGTGTTCGTGAGCTTTTGTTGAGGTCTGTCAACAAATTAAGGCTTAAACATCCAACTCATAATCTTATTTTGAAGCAGTAAGGAATTCGTTGGCAATGTAAAGAAAATTCACTGACAAAGCACATAATACCGAAACTTAACATATAAAGTGAATGTTTTTGGCCATGCACCATTCTCTGAACTGTAAGGTTGTTATTGCCGTAAAAAGAATACTACTCTTGTTGATGTATGAGACTTTTCAATGAATATGGACTTGCGCGAACGTGTTTACAATAACAATGCCAATGAGTGTCTAACTCCTGTATATCTGCCTAATCCCAAATCTATCCCAGGTCAGAATTGGAAGAACGCAACCCGACAAACCAACCAGATAAATCATATTGTACTTCAAGCATTCCATTAGATATACACAAAATCAGACCACGCAGTGAACCATTTAAGAATTCAACACTAATACGAAGCAAATGTGATAGTGACAGTGAATAGTGGTAACTTTTACACAACAAATTAACTTCAGTTCATAATAGAAGACAATATACTAACAGTAAATATACTGAGAGGGAGGACAGGGTAAGAGGTATGCAGCAATGATAAAAATAAAATGTTTACACGACCTACAATTAAAATAAATGCAATCGTATTCTAAAACGTAGTTTTTAGAGTTATTCACTCTTCTTTAGTTGTTCAACATAACAAAGGTGTAAGTGAAAACTTTGCTACTCCTTTTGTAAAATACATGTGCAAACGAAAAGTAAAAGAATCTGGACGCCTTAAAGTATTAAGCAGATATCTATAGTTTTCTGCATTTATTTATATAAGTTTGAATATCTCATTTTTTAGCCAAAGACTCCCATTAATACTTTTATTTTGTACACACACCAAACGCTGTTAAATCATATCTATCTGTTTTCTTTCCTAAAACGCTATTTTTGTGACGCTTTCAAGGAAAGTTATACTGTATGTACGCATAAGCTGAGTAATTGATCTTTCGTTTTCTTGGCTGCAAATGAAATTATATTCGTCTCTTTACGTCGGACTTTAATGTCTAGTTAAACGAGTGAACATAATGAGGATTGCTTCATCCTGTGCCATTTGTGCTGTTGATCATCTTTCAGGATTCACCCGCTTAACATTAATATCGTTCGTTTGGAAACCTAACATTAACACATTCTGAAACAAAACAATGGGTCCATGGTAATTCTATTATTCATCTATGAACAAGTAATATTATTAATCGAAATTAATTATAAATAACTAATTTTGAAACGAACATATATATACAAGTTCATTATCAGTGATTAAATTATGACTGATAACAGTAGCAAACAGACTATACAGTCATTGATCTAGCATGAATTTCACAGTGGGTAATTCTGTGTTCAGTATACTACTTACAAATGGCAATAAACATCCATAAAATAAACTATTTGAAGTTTGATATTTTCATTTAAATTTTCAACAGATAATGGGATCAGTTCCAATTTAAAACTGCATAAATGTGGCTAGAAATTAATTCTTATTAGTTATTCTTTTCAAGTTGATTCATTTCTTCTTCATTGACTTCATGTTCCTTTCATGCGTTTATCTTTCAATTAGATCGACAAATTTGTTGCTTCTTCCTAAAATTCTCTTATCTATGGTAATATGGACTATATATGCAAAAATAGTGACAAATGTATTTATCGAAAAATCATATTTTCACAAGTACTGACAATACGACGATAAGTTTTGTGTAGGACTGGTATTGGGAAACTATATAGCTGGTTGCTTTATTCTAGTTGTCGAAAACGTCCAATTTACAAACGACATATTTTGACAAGAAAAAGTCAACACCACATGCAAACATATACGTGGTTCTTTTCTTCGAATACTACATGAAAAATAGTCATCTGTAAGAAACGTAGTCGGTATTTGCTTCAGACAACATGCAGACACACTTTAGATCACATAACTAGTTTAACAACAAGAAGAGTTTAGTATCTTATAATCTCTACATTAGAAAAACATGAAGTTTCTGTAATAAGGGGAGCATTTTAAAGTTTAAAAACATTTGTACTTTCAGTTGATGTTGCTATGGTCAACGACTGTTTAGTCCTTTTCACTATATGTGCATCTTGTTGGGATCCCTCGACTCAACGTTATCCTATAGATATGAATAGAGTTGAATTGTGGCTATTGAGTGAAATTTAAGAAGAATATTTCGTCTTATTTGAGACTCGTCAGTTGGATGTTCCTGGATTTCAGTGTTGGTGCCAACATCGGAACTTGACGTCAGCCCTAAATTCTGATCCTCAGTTATAACCCAAATCTAGTCAGAGATTTTTGTTTAATGTCAGATAACATGGAGAATAACTCAAATGTTTAAGTTGATAACAACATAATGTTCAATGTTTGTTTAGCCAAGGATGAAGAAGAGATGTTATAAGCTTCATTTTGAATGCAGAGACTAAGATTACTGGACTAAATCCCAACAACCTTTCTTACATGTAAGAAGCAATCATAAACTCCGTTCCAAAAATATTATATTGACTTATAATTATGAAAGCTTCTGCTCAGTTCATTTTGCAGGGCGAAACCAGATTAAAAAACTAACTGTAGTTCTGACACTTTTCTTGACGAACAATTAATTGGAAATAATTATGTTCGTTTGTGTATATTGTCCAAATTTACTTGGAAAGAAATTTTCAAAAATTAAAGGTGACTTTAAAGCATTCTTGAGTTCAACTTGGCAACGAACCGGGAACAACTGAAAACATTAGATGTAGCAAGAAGTCTGTAAGCTGTCTAATTCCAGTTATGATCACTTTTAATGTAACAACGTGTGATTATGTAGAAGATGAAATTTAATAATTGCAGATCTTCCTCCGGACTTAACTCATGAAACATATGAGGCAAGAGTGCAGTGATTCACACTTTTAGTGTCAGTTGGTGTATAATGTAATATCTCCGATTAATTGATAGTCTAAATGTTTAATGATTAGAAAGCTATTTTGATGTATAAAAAATGTGACTGGATTCACACAGGTTTAAGATCATGTTTCAGGTGATACATGAACCAGTTGAAACATCATTTATTCAGAAAGCATAATTACTTGTTGTAGTTACGAGCGTACAATATTGTATTCATTATGTAACTTCAACATGTCTATATTTCTTTAAAGTGAGTTACTAAACTAAGTGGAATATTCTGTATTCTTTCATATTTTTAACTTATGACAAGATTATCCATTGCACTCACAATCTAAAAAACAGTAGAACTTGCCTTAGATACTTTGATGCTTATTTTATCATCAATCCGTTACTATCTCTGTAAGACATACATATTAGTACTTGTTGATTACGATCAAAACACTAATGAACTCTAACATGTTATCCAGTAAATAGAAATATAGTGTCAAAAACTATTTAGACTGACAATAAATAGCCAATATTTACTAACTATTATGTTCAATTTCTGTCAGGGTCAAGTATTCACAAGAATATATTATGTATATTCGTACCGATAGAAAATTAATCATGTAAGTCTAAATAGAATGGTTATTTTTAGAATATTTCCAATCATTACACAGAGCAAACACTAAAACATAATATAATCCAATGAATTATGATTACTAATCGTGTGACCTAGCCAATCTAAAGGCATATAAAACAAAGAAATATATAAATGGCAATATTCAAGAATTATTATTTTTGAAATATTTTCGATATACTACTGAACCAGTAAACATTTTTCTGTTTATCTACTGTTAAATAGTCACAGCTAGAATGAGATCATTTGACACATTTATGAAAGTATATTGACATACTGTTGCTTTTATTGAGGTTAAAACTACTAAACTTTAACTGGGAATTCCCTATTAAATAACTGATAGACATGCGTTTATTTATAGGATGGTTTATTCATTTAAATTTGAAAGTTGGAGTATTTTATTGCATAAATAAATATTGTGGGTATGCAAATTTTTCAGTGGAATATTTATGCCTCATTTTAATTGGGGAATAAAAAATATAACTGATTGATAAGGTCGACCTGTTATCATCATCGGACTTAAGTTAACAAATAAATAAAGCTGTTTTACAATGTTATCGGATATTTAGCAAATATTTACCGGGTATATACCATTGCTTGATTAAATAAGTCTGAAGCTATTACAAAAAGTGTTACTTAGAAAAGGGACCTAGTAAACGGATATGTCACTGTTTGATTCTAAATATCGCTATATATCCGTAAGGTTAAGCACAACATTATGCTCACTTCTCATAGCCGATACGACGGAGAAAACAGATTTCTGTCGCAATATGTGGCAGAGAGTTACTAGGCTCATAAAACCTTCAACAAACTGATTACGTTAGCTTAATGTCTTTTCGTATGTTCAGGTCAATTTTATATTTATTTCCTCTTCTACGATGTTTCCATTAGACCGTTGTGATCACACGTGTATATATTGCCCTGTAACAGTGCTTTTTCTGTTTTAGTTCCTTTTTATTGATCGATTGACTATTTGCTTATTACTAAAACAACCATTCATATCCAGTTATCTAATTTCTTCTTTAGACTTTGTTGTTCACTTTGGACCACATTTTTTGATTATAAGTAATACCATAAATACTTCAATAATATTTTCGAAAATTTTCAACTACTTTAAGCAACATAAATCAAACTGTGGTATACGTTTTATTGTTGTGATTGTAAAGCAAATTCACTAGTAAAAACGTACATACACATGTGTATTTTTATTTACTCATCAACGTAGACATTGCTAATTAGTTGGTGATTCTTATCTTCAGTTCACTCATTGCATACACTTAACTGTCATCTTTGAATCTGTTGCTTTCCTTATCTGGTGGTTCTGTTACAGCCTAGATCAATATCAGATTGTTGCTCACCTTAAAATAAGTATTTCATTTCATTCGTAACTGAAGTTTATTATTTTGTCATATCGTAATTACATAAATAAGTAACTAAATTTTGTAATAAAATATTATTTACGTTTTATGACTTTCGTAATCGTGCGACTTAACGTAAAAGTAAAGAATATCGTCTGCATATAGTGATTATTTACTCTCAAGTATAACACATAAGGCTCACTGCTGATGAGATGCAACACTATACTATAGGTTGATTTGATACTAAAAACAAGTTGTCAACTATCATATCAATATAGCAGTGTTTATACATTTCAAATGATATTAACTAGTGATTAAATATTTATGTAATCAAAACAGCCGAAATCTCCATCCATATTTGTATAGGTAGCTGTGAAAAAGTGGAGAGCCGAGTATACCGAATACCACATATTTATTATTTATTCATATCATGAAATACACAATGGTAACACAAATAACAAATTAATTAAGTAACACAGTCATACACTTCATCATTTCCCTAACTATCTACTTTTCAAAATGGTTAGGATAGTTAATGAAACCTAACCTTGGAAACATATTGTGTTAGTTAATTATGAACCTACATCATATAAGATGAATATATTTTGTGTTGTTTTTATATACACTCCTACTTTTCAGCATCACTGAACTATTGAATTACAGAATGTGTAGCCTTTTTTAAATTTTAATAGTAATGTACCTTACACGTAAACCTTTTTCTTATTTGGTTTTAAATAATTTCTTTTACTCTCCTCTAAGCTTGACAGTTTACGAGTTTGTTACGATTTCTCTTAGATTTGTAGTCATCCAAGCCAGTCACAGTAAAATTTATTTAAACAGTAGTTGATCTATTTGTAATGCGGCCACTAGTCTAACCATCGCTGACACTAGGTCGACAGAATTCAATCAGCACTATAAAAGACCTAATGAATGTCAAATGGTCACTACACAGTTCTCGACTAATGCATGCATCTCCGCCCTACAGGGAGAGGTTAGTCGTGACCCGAATAACTCATTTGTAACGGATACAGATTGTCATACTGAGTGACCTGGGATATAATCCTTAGAACACAAGTTCCTTTAAAGATTGCAGATATGCCTTCTTGATTAATACCAAATGGTATAAAACATAAGTCCAGGGTTTCCTGCCGACAGAGTTTAAACTACCATTCATAATGTACTTATTGATAAAAAATGGTTTTGATTACAGTGTTCACTATGTTTTGCGTAATGACACCGTTTAAAACAGCATTGTATCGTAAAATGATTATTTATCATCATGTGTAGATATCAATTAAAGTATCCATGAAGATCAAAGGTAGATGGAAACATATCGCTTCGAAAACTCCACAGTCAGATCATTGTTACTCCAAACTACCAATTTCAGTCAGTAAACCTTTCAACAATATTAGAATAGGTGTAATACGATTAATTCAATCAGTGAAAAACGCTTTCACTTTACACGTGATAGCCAAACAAAACGATTAACTGTAAACATTGAAAGTGGATATTTATATTTTGGAATGTGCATTTATCCACTAAGTAAACATTTTGTAACTTCGATTTATTCCGACTCTACATGATTATTGGCCGGGTAAAAGTCGGTCACGCTACAATCTGCTTTATTCGACTGTCGCTTTACAAAAAAAGAAGCAGTTTTACTTCTTGTATGTAATTTCTCTCACGGGCAGATGGAGGAAGAACTACTAAAAACCAAAAGATTCGTTAAACAGATAGTTCGTTTAACTAGTGAACTATTAGGCGACAAAATTCATAATATTAAGGCCACTCAGCTGACATTCTACGCTGTTAGTCATTCAGTTGGTATTCTGTGGTTGGGAATTTTAAGACCAGCAATTTCATAACATTGAACGGTAACAGTTGGGCAAATAATCTCCAAAATGTGTAATCTGATTCAATGTATAAGTCTATTAATTATAACATGCAGTTATCACTCGCTTTGTGGAACAATATTATTCATTTTTATGGTACGGGATATTTCTAACTCAGTAGAGTGGTTTTGGTTATACTGTATTCTGAAAACCTGATGATTTAATAACAATCTGAACGACTTCGTCGGTACAAACTTCTGATGACTACAAAATCTCCATCATTAAACTATCTAACTATGCATAACGAAAACCGTTTGTATTTCCAATACTCCAGTGATAATTGCTAAATTGATATAACTGTATAAAGTGACTTCATGTTAGCTTTTTAATAATAGGTTTTCAGTGTTTACTAAGGAACAAGCCATTTATTATTTTATACCCACTTTTACGATCATCCTGTTTATATAACTAGTTGGTAATTTTTGTCTCCAGACTAAATTTAAATTACTATTCATTTATCCATTTTTTGTACTAATAATTAGTGTTGAAGTAGTTTCAGCCGGATTTTCAAGAAATACCATTTTCTCGGTCTGGATTAAAGACTTTATAATTGATTTCGCAGACTGATATATATATTTCCCTTGTGTAAACGTAAAAAATATTCATTACTTTTGCTCACAATCTATGCAAATAACCATATACGCATAAGTGGTGTAGAAAAGAAACGATGTGATTTAACATTTCTACAAATGACTTTATCTATTGTAGGTTTATATTGGTGATAATGATAAAGAAAGGAGGTGAACACTTAAGACATTTTTTATTGTTATATTATTAGGCAATTCAAAATGAAGATGAAATTAAATTTTCAATTACTTAATTTTTGTTATTAGTAGGCTTAATTATATCGGTATTTATTAGCGCTTACATACAAAAATGTAGCATCGCTTTAGTAAGAGAGATATGATAAAAATCTACACAACTATATAATCATTTCACTATCAAGATATAAACTAACTTATCATTAACTGATTGTATTAAAATGAATTGGTGTAATTTGTACCATGGAACTGTTTCTTTATCTGTTCTTGACAAAGTTGAATATTATTATCGGATATTTTCAAAGTGAAGCATATGAATTACATATTTTTACTTACAAATGTTGATATAAAATCCTTAGCCTACTCATTTAAACACTTATTCAAATGATCTATTCAGTATAAATAATGTTTCATGAATACTTTTATGTAACCATACTTATATTATACTACTTATTCAGTGTAAATGACTGTAGTTCAAATTAGCAAGAAAAGAAGGTAGGTAGACTTAAGTTACTCATATACAGACCTTTCTCTGTCATTTTGTCTTACTATAATAGTTTAAAAAAGAATGAAATTTTTACTTTTTCTCAGTTATCTAATGCATTTACACTACATAATCTTATGCAAGCAAAAGTGAGATGCTGGTATTTTCTAAAGCAGAGTGTATACTCATAGAAATTGTAAAATTTGAATGTCTAGTAAAAAACAAACTTTGTTAAATAAGCTATTTATTTTCTCTTAAAATATATCACGTACTCTACGTACACTTAGTCCCCAACCAGTGGCGACCACCTTTTGTATTCAGCAGAAATATCTAGATGTTGTTAACTATTTACTTTTAATAGCAATAATTCTTACTAGTAAATTCTGTTCGTAAAAATATATGACTTCCGAAACCTTATGCATTAATTCAATAACTAGTAAGCAAAGTACAATTCAGTATTGGCGAATTTATGTTCTCATTAACTAACCTATCTCTTTTGTGAAACTTTAAATTCATAAGATAATCATGTCAGTAGTATCCCCATAGGAATAAAAAAAATCACTTACACAAGCATGAATGCCTTATCCAGCTTGTTGATGAAGTTGTAATTAACCACGACATAACACATGAATGTGTACGATACATAGATAATCCAATTATTCGCATATGACTTGAGATAATATATTTCGGTTGATTATTTATTATTTAATATGTTTGAGTCCATATACACATATACGCCTTTTGATGAATAGGTTTGGTAATGACTTACGGTTTCATAGTTCTACTTTTCATTTTATTTATTTTGAAATTACCACCAATTCATAGTTATGCCCTTAATTTAATTGGAATTATCTAGCCTGTTTTTTTAATTTATCCTCCTTCATTTGTCTCGCTGTATTTTTCACTATCATTTCCTCTTATCATGCTCTTGGTTATAGATGTGTTCATCAAAAAATTATTTTACAAGAAACTACTGAGTTTCAGAATACTATTAACTTACCCTAAAATTACACTTTTATAAATGGAAACTATCAAACGTATTGTATGTAACTGAGATGAGACAATTTGTGAAAACAGATATATGGTTAATTCAATTCGGTTATTCATTTCTCTGAAGAAGCGACCTACACTAAGCCGCAAAACGTCAGAAATCTTAATTTCTACTCATTGGAATTTTACAAATATATATCACTTATTTTATATGGTTTATTACTTTATATTCACCACAGATTACAGTTGGCTGGGTGCCACTGAAAACTAGATAACTGTTTTATGTTGGACTTCTCAGTGGTATGCACCCTTGGTTACCCCAAAGAACCGAACCAGGGGCCTTCAGATTGGTAAACTCTTAACACTTTGCCCCACTGAACTGTTATCCAGTGGTAGAATTTTCACTTCAGTCAATTTGTGTTATACAGAGATGAACATTCACTGTCATTGAAGACATTAAAAAATGAGCATTTGGACATAAAAATATAACAGCATAAGTGCCATTTTCAAACCTGTATGACCGTGCATTTATGCACTAAATTCTTAACATATGTTGTCCTTTCAAGACCCAAACCAGAAAATGCTGGAGGATGCAACGAAGAAACTACCTTTTATGGTAATTTATGAGAAGATTACAAGCTTCAATTTCTTTAAATTCAAGATCCATATAAGTAAATGATTTTGAGAACTGCATATTTAATCCACAAGGACTTAGTTACTTTTATATGGTTTTGATATAAATCTTCAATGAAGGCTGATTTCACTACGATCAATTATTTCTTAAAATAGTTTGAGAAATGGATAATACAATAACTTAAGCATAGAGAGCGAGGCAGATTTGATATTTTTATCTTCGCAAACTGACAGTGAAATTTTGGTTACTGTTCTAGAGTAATAGTGATAACGAGATGCTTACTACATTTTTTGATGGTCAAATAATCTTATGGGTTGATGTATAATATTGTCTGCTTAACAGTTTATTATGTGTCGATACTCATAAACTCCACGTTCATTTTCTCTTGCTTCTTATATGAACTTCACTTTATGTAATCTTTCAGTCAGCTCCATTCTTTGATCGTGATTCATAATCTATTAACTTCATTTTTCTGGTCTGCCTCCATGTGTTGCACAACACGTTTTCTTCTACGATATCAAGATTACTCAGCCTATAACTATTCAACGACATGTACTACTTTAATCACTCTTTCCTAATCAATCTTTTAGTATTCTTCATTGTTAAGAACTTTTCTGTTATGTTAACACGAAGTATGTACACAACTTTGCTTACAGATGATTAATAATATTAAGTCTAGTTTGTAAATCAGTTGATGATAAACCACAGATATATATATAATTCAAATGCAGTCAGAGAAGCAAACTCCGTCACCTTCACATACCAGGAAGGCCGACTGTTCATGTAGGTATATATCCATTCTTTAGGGTTTTCGTTTATAGTGTCTGTTGATAACCATTCGGCAAGTTCATCCAAAGGAAACCTTGTTACGACTCTTACTTCCTTTATGTAGTCAATTTAGTTCGTTATCACAGCATCAATCTTTCATCAATCGAACCACAACAAAATATGGAAAAAGTGGTATGAAATACCAAACACGTGATTTATCCACCCCATCATACTCACTGATAAATATTTACTTAAAATAAAACAAGCCGTCTTAAACCCAGGAGAAAATTTGACTTTTTTAATTTTTGGAAGACAAAGCACCTCCATGTAATACAATTAATAATGCTGGCTTTCTTGAAGTTTTTTTAAGTGATAATATCCTTGTCATCTTTGCTTAATTTTACCCACCATTATTTTCTTCTTTCCTTATATTTGATCGCACGAAAAAAGCGATGTAAACTAATAAAATATTGATTAGTAATTTTTGTGTATTCCTGCTTCTTAGAAACATATCGGTTTATAATATCTCGACTAATTTATCGGCGAAATGATAAAAGATTAAATCATTTTCCCGCTACATGCCTAGTGATTTCTGAAAAGTATTGAAGTATGTATTGAAACTAATCAATAGACAATTTAATTCTTTATTGCGACCTATAAGTCAAAAGGTTACAGTGTGATAGTTAACTTAGTTCATAAACGAATGATATTTACCTTGATAACAGAAGTGAGAGATTTGGATGGTTGCTTTTAATTATTCGAAATGTCATTGCAAAACAGTTGGTGGACCTCAAGTTTTATCACCTTATACAGTTATTAGAGAACATTTTATCAAGTAAACCCGATCTACCCTACCATATAGGCAAAGATTACACTGATTAATTCATGGAGATCAACCAGTGCAACAATCTCAAGCCACTCTAAGATTTATTATGGCCAACAAAGTTCTAAGTATTGCCTATAACTTTTTCTCAAGATGGCGTTGGTTTGAACTTTACAGAAAGCAACAATTCTATTGAGATTACAGGTATACTTTTCTTATGAGTGTTAGGTAGACTAAAATCTAGTTGATGTGCATTTTCTTAATTTTCTCGACCCACATGGTATCTTTGGGAAATTCCTTTCACATATTGTGTAACAGATTTATCTTCATTGAGATTCCAGATCAAGCACTGTAAACAATTATAAAACTCTACTAGAAAACTTCCAAACTGCATTACATAAATGATGGTTGACTGCAAGAACCAATTTAATGAATACAAATATTAAGCAAAGAGCGTACTGACTTATAAACATCGAAAAGCCACCAAAAGCATGAGTCAGACAATAACATAATAATCATAAAACTAGATAAAAGGTTAAATAAAGTCATTGAAATCATGAGTAACCTTATAGATAAAGCGAACCTTCTAATAAATGAGGGTATTAAATTACAAAAATGTAGGGTACATCAAAGCCCCTACACAAAACGCAATACATCAACTAACTACGGCTTGAAAGTCATTATAGTTACGAAGCATATCTCAGAGGTTGTCCGTGATACGATTTAGGAATGTGCCACCCACACTCCCCAGTTTTATCATTTACTGTAGGGTCACAGACAGGAGATACGCTTGACTCTTAAAATGTCAAATCCCTCTTATCACTCAACAGCAAAATGGTTAGTAGAACTACAAGAACCATTACATAGATGTGTGTGAATCTATAAAAATAATAAAAGACATTAATTTTGGCAAGAAAATCCACAATATCTTTATACACAGCATCCCTGTTTACAAATATTCGACTATTGGAAATAACTGATTATGTATATTGCCAATTAGATAGAAAAATCAATCTACTATCTTAATTATTAACTTGGAAATATCTTTCTCAATCCACTATAATTTCTAATCATTATTACCGAAGTCACCACGACTTCATTTCACATATCACAAATTACATTAACAGGATTCGGTTATTTTATTTCGCCACTCCATTGTTATATCAATCAAAGGGACTTATCATTCAGCTTTATACGTTACTCTATTCACGTGATTTGATTTATTTATCGCAGTATAACAAGTAAGTCAATGAAGAAAACTTTTCGATGATTTCATTTTTAATAGCTACACAATCGTAATTTATGTAAAATAATATGATGAACCAATTTTGTTTGTTAGTGCATATGCACTTAATAGGTGGGAATCATAGGTGCATAATCAAGATAATAGACAAGATAAAAAAATACCAAATAATAAAGTCATCAAACAGACTGAAAATGGCAAAGGCGACTAAAGGTCATAGACATCACTACAGGCAAATATATGTAGTAATAACAGTAGTAACAATAATAATAATAATATACTGAATGAAACAAATACATGCTAATGGGCTAAATTCAGGTTTAGAAGTTATAGGAGTAAGATAACATGTAAATTAACGGTATGATACAAGTAAATAAGTAAAATAAGAATACTACATACAAAAAATTTATAAAAGAAACTGAGGCCATGGAAACTGATGTCATCTCAAAAATTGTTTTTGTACACATAATTCTGGCTTTATATTGTATATCGTAATGGCTTCTGGAATACGAAGAGACGTCCTAATACTTTTAAGTAAATTTGACTTAACCTTGTACATATTCTTAAAATTAGATTTATACTTTTCATGGTTATGTTCAGTCAGAAGTTTTAATACTTTTATGCTGTCTCTTAACTGTATTGTATTAGTGAATGCTACGCGACACTTTCTAACAATTTAAATGACTTTTCATATTTATAAAAGAAAAATTTTGGAAGCATACAAGCAGTAGTCAATGTGAAAGTTCACTATCTTACCCTGTCTATGTAATCCATTCAACATATTTATGTATATCTTATTTTAGACATTTGTATTCCAACTCCCATTAATTTAAAACTGTAGGAGCATGATGACAGAGTTGTTAAAAACAATTGTTCACTTGAATAACTGTTATTTCTAAATACCTGATTGGGTTCGTCAGCCGTCAAGAATTTGGTTACAAAATATTTATTTTGGAGAAGTACTAAACTTCAGATTTTCCACAATAAATGTCTATTACGCTAAATGTAAACCAGACTCCTACCTACATAAGGAAATATGTAATATTTTCTTCAATCCATGCACTTAAAAATAAACAGAAAATATAATTAACAGAAGCCTAATAAATTTAGATCATTCGTACATAACTTGAATGATAAAACATTTTTGGTCATAATAAATTTTGATAGAACATTCGGTCAGTAACTGAAAGGACAGAAAACCGAAGGACTGTTGTAAACATGAAGAAAATTATTTTAGAACGATTATGGAAATACATTTTATGGCTACATTGACTGTCAAACATTCTAGTGAAATTATTCAGCTGTTATTTACATATCAAAAGGGTAACAAAGCATTAAAACACATAAACATACAAGCTGCCACATCCACTACCGTCCTACTATATTTTGTACCTTAATATGGTAAATAAGCTTTGTAACTCAGGAGGCTGTCTTTGGTTTTCCTAGCTGAATGGTTTAATTGAAGAGCTTTCATTATCATTCTTGATGAGTAAATCCAAGCAAACCTCTGATAAAGTGGACCATAAGATTTTCTCAATTACTGCCTAGTCGCTTGTTCTGCATGCTTTGAGTGTGAAAGACATGTAGGAAATTGCAACCAGATTATTGACGTCTCTAGAGATGTCGCACACAAGCCAACAGATCTACTACATCTAATGGTATGCAAACCAAAGGATCAGGTAACAAAAGTAGATAGACCGAACCTTATCTACAAAACAAACTGCATTAATTTTAATAAAAACAACAAGAGACAAAGTGGCCGACCTTTCTATTTTTGCGAAGATGAATATCACTTGGCCGCCAAACGTCCCAACATATCTTCTCTAAATCAGGTCAAGTGGTAGGGAAGTCAAAACACATGTGTATAAAACGATTCGTCAAGTTCTAGCGACATCCAATTAGGTTCAAGTTTGTCAGAACAAGCTGCTAGTCACTTATGAAGATCATATAACTCACTTCTAACAGTTCACCGTGATGAAATCGTCTAGAATGATGATAGAAACTTAGAAATTAAACCATACAGCTCAAATAACATAGTATCACTAAATGCATTTTGCATTCTATGTATTCTTTTCCATTGATATTTAAACTGTGACGACAAAAATTTACGCGTTTTCACAAGAGAATAAAATTTAAAGCGACAGCCTATTCGTTAAATTTACTCAAGTAAAACAATGAGCTTAGATAATGTCAATATATATCTGACAACTTTAAATGCCAGTACAAGATATTTTATACATTATTTTACTCAGGTAGTATAAGTAGGATTAGGGAAGTGATTTCCGGAATTACTGTTACACCAAACAAAAACTGATAACTGTCTGTTTGCAACAAAATTTCTAAGAAAGACATCTTTGATAAAATGCCTCTTTCGAAATCAAATATGAGTTAAAATAAATGAGGAGTGTAATACGTATTTGATAAACCATGAATAAATTTTTCGGACTTAGCTATCCATAACCTTACACTAGATTTTTCATAGTTTAATCTTACCAAGTGAAAAATGATAATAACATAAAAGTCTACTCTATTCAGTATAATGTAGTTTAGTTCAGTACTCATGTCAGTCGCGTTAGTAATTAATTGGTTGATTCTACACACTCTGGAAGTATATGGTAAACGTCAACGCCTAAACAAATAGTGTAAAAAAATGTTTTCAATACCTTAATGTGTTAAAGCTGACTAATACTTCTGAGACCACAGTAACAAGTTAATGTGTAGTTTATGTACACATAACTTATTACATAATAGAAGATTAAGCTTCAAATTATCTTACCCTTGTCTTGAGTTTCTTATGAAACATTGATATAATATAAGTTACTAGACATTATTCGTCAGTTTAGCCGTCTATGAAAATAAATTAAATATACTAAAGTTTCGAGTGTACAATAACATTAGATAGTGTGATAATACAAATCATAAAGCATTCAGTAAACGTTTTGCTCCAGTTCAGATCTTACCAAAACCAGCCACTAACGATCTCATAAGCTACTAAACCTTGGAAAGAAATAGTTGCTAAAAATGTTCACTTAGCTATCGTTGACTAATGTAAGTATCTATTACATTGCATAGTTAGATAACTTAAGTTGGGAGTGATTGAAACAATCTGTAAAATGATAGCGTTTAATCTATGGTAGATTGAGATCATTGTGCACTACTAAATGTTATCAAAAGAACCTTTCATTACTGTTTAGTGGCTTCTACAATGACAGCGTTTTGAAAAAACCATTATTGATTTAAGTTCAGCACCTTCAAAATATTCAAAACGTACTGATAAGAGTTGTTAAGCATAAACAAAAATACGACCCCTACATGATTGGGAAAGAATAGTAAAACCATATTACTTTGTCATTAAAACTAATATTTCATTATATACATATATATACATTAAAATTATAGAATGAAGGAGAAACATAGAAATTGAAACCTATATTTACTATAAACTAATATTTATTCACAGTAACTTGTTGAACAGCATTTCAATTTAAAAAAAAAACTACAGTTATTTCGGAGGTGAAATGTGAGCAACTTTTCATGAGTACATTAAACTAACATTATAAAACCAATAAGAAATGATTAAGCACCGAAACTAATTATCTGAAGTTAATAAATCATATTTTATTATTCCATAGAATCGTAAGGCTCAAGTAATTGTTCAGCCTAGAACCGATTGTTTTGGTCAATTAACCTAAGAACGTACAGCTTATATTTAACTGGATTCAAAACAGATGCTTAATTAATCATTATTCGTCCCTAACGATAATAAAAGACTTTCAAAGTCAATGACGAAATATTTACTGCCAGTATTCATGATTTTACACTTATTGGATAAGGCTGTAGAACTTTAAATAATATTCATAACAATGTAGGTGATTCAGTATGAGTAAAGTTAATTACTTTAATTTAGTCATGGACATCTGCTGTTAAAGCAGAAAGTAATAAATTAAAAAAACAAATTAACTCTGTATGAATATCGTTTTATACAAACAGTAATATCAGAAAGCAACACACTGAGCAAGTGTCCATTATGTCTACACATTTGCCTTATTTAGACAAATTTAAGTGGTTCACCTTATAAGTAAAAGATTTAAGCTTAAAACATAGCCTAAGTTGAAGATGGTATCATTGATTACTGCAAAAGTAGTCTCAACAATCACCTAAAGCTCAATTCCAACAAAACGTGTTTTGATGGCGTTTTTAATTCTGTCATCTTCCTCTGAATTAATCCTTAAAGTTAATATTTAGAAATACGGTGATAAAATTACTTAGTCAGCCAGCGTCATATCTGAACGAAAAATCAGGCGATGTCTAACACATGCTAGTAGATAAACAATGATCATACAAATTCACTACACAAATCCAAATATATTACAATAATCTAATTTTATGCCTATCTGCGTTGTCCAAACTAGGCTGTATGATTGTTTAAAATAATTAACTGAGATTAGAGGAATAGAGGTGTTGGATTTCTGGTATCATGTTATGTGTAGCTCAGTTCACCAAAAGCGTAGATAGATTTTCGGTAGTTTTGCAAACTATGAAAAATGTTTCGATGGTTTTTAAATCTCCAATGAATTTACAACACAACTAAAACGCTTTCAGTATCATTTGTAAAATTACATAACTCAAGATTCGTCAAAATGCATATAACTAAATTTGTCAATTCATTTGAACTAACCTCGTTGATTATTTCTTCCAACAAGACATTTAGTTTAATAATCGTATCACTTAACACTTTCAAGTCATTGACGAAAATAACTATATAAATCCGTGTAATGCATCTATTTATATTCTGAAATTGAAAAGAATCACATTAAAAATGCAAAACGATATAAATAACATTTGACTGTTGTTGTTGGTATTTTTTTCTCTAAAACGAATTATCACAAATCTAGCTAAATCATAATTCTAACAGTCGTAAATATGATTGGTTGATTAAGTTGACCAATGAAATTGCAAATAAGAGAAAGAAATGTTATAAGAGAACTAACCTGATTAATTGTTCTTACTCACTTAATTGGGTTTTTGTTACAAGATGTGCAATATTAACAAAAAATGACCCTATATGGTAAAATGAAATCATGTTCATTACTTTTTTGTTAATAACAAAATAGAACACTATTTAAGTAACGTATGACAATTTGTTTTCATAGAAAGTAACAATCAAACTTGTTTTCCAATTGATATTTTTAACTCAAAAGTATCATTTGTTGTAAGCTGGCCAAGTAGTCTACTAGTTAAACGTTTGTCATGGTGCCTGAAGGTTCTAGGCTTGACTCCCTGGATGGGGTTGTGCATGGACACCATCGAGGAGTCCTATACTAGCATGGTACGACTGTTCAGTGCTTCCCGGTTTCTAATGCTTGACCAACGCAAACCAATTAATGAAATTCAAATTTGAATTCAACAACATCCAGAACGTTCAATTACAAAATCGCCTTCATTTGTTTCAGGATTATTACTTCGAATATAACTGAGAATAAATTAAGTGTTGCAATTTTTAAGTTGCTAACTAATAATCGTGCTCATCCATGATACTGTACTAAACCTTTATTATACTGAGTACATAAGTGATGATGTTTGGTGTGAAATATTCCATGTCGACAAATCAGCTCTAGGAACCATTGTAAAGTAATAAGATCTAATAGTTAGAATCCTGGAAAGAGGTGAACAACATTGGCTGAGCGAACAAGTCTCATTGTTTATTTGATTTACTTCGCTAAATAAAGAGACACAGGTCTTTTTGAATATGATGAATAAAACACGGAAATACTCTTATATCTAATTTTCCACCGTATCTGGTGTCTAAAGTTAAAGTGATTTTTGACCTATATATGCTTCCGCATTACCGCATACAAAACTGTCCAAAATTGATATACTTTGCTGTTTGACTAGCATTATTTAAAGCCACGCCCAGGTTACGAATAGTTTCCTTTCAGATTTGACCGCCTAATAACCCAAATCGGACGAAAAATATTATGCTCTTCATAATGACATATTTATACAATAATATGATATACAGTACTACATATTTTTATGGATGTCTTGCAACAACCTTTTACTTGTAGAAGATTATCTATGATTGCTCACTTCACTTCCGGATTTTCTGTCTAGCATATCATTAAAAGAAACAAAATTACCATTAACAGTAGCTATACCTAATAAAGTCTAGTTTATTGCAGATTGTAATTTTGTTCGTTTTTATAAATTTGAACAGATGAAATACAAAAATATGATCAGAATAATATGAATTTGCATTATTTTTATCTGTCAGTTTTGTCTTTCGTATATGTTGGGTCTATTAATTATACAAAAACAAGATGTTGCACCAAGGTCGATTCTGTCATTCATCAGTTCACCTTGCCATAACACTGTGAGCTGTTCCCATGTGAAAGTTGAGCCGATTTGTGAAAGATTGCTTACATACACTGATTCCAGTTTCCCTATAGATTAAAATAAATTAACTTCTATACTAAATTAACAATATTATTTGACACAAGTTTTCTGTTTACGAAGGTACCAATTCTTGAAACCACAGAAATAATTTACCACTAATTTGACTCCTTACCTGACCTAATATCTAAGTCCAGACGAATGCTAATCACATGCACAAAAGACGCTCAATTTCATTTCAGTAACACCGTCTATCATCATAGTATGGTGAATCAATAGATATCCAATTGAGTTTGCCTTGACAGATATCGTTGTAGGTTGTTTTGAGAGATGGTGCAAGCAAATAACAGAATACTTCCGATATAGTGATGATACATTTGTTAAGTGCACTGGCAGATGCCAAAAAAGGCTTCATTTTAAAATTTTGATGTCGCAAGAATAATTATCTGATGACTTGACATTGTGCAGACTAGATTATATCGTCCAGTCAGACCAATAATCGTATATAAAACAAAATATTGCCGTCAATGACAAAACAGTACCAATTTCATGCTAATGCTAGTGTCAATACATTTACATGTACAAACTAAAGAGGATAAACTGACAGAACGAAATGACAGCCTATATTAAATTTTTAGATATATTCCAGAAAGAATTACCTTAAATGAGTCACCTTGAGTAGTGCAATCGCTAGACACATCTTGAATACAGAACATCAAGTTCATAGCTCGGGATTCATGAATAAGACTAATAACCAATCAGGTTTCAGCCTCTTAGAGTCTGCTGGAGGTATAGCCATCATAGCATATTCTTCACATTACAAACATTTTGAAATTATTTTTCTAATTTCATTAGATTAGTGCGTCATTTCTGATTACTTCATAACAATAATTTAATTTTTAACTAAATGAGCTCTACTCGTTCGTTTTACTTTATTCTTTTCCTCGATATCGGTTATTCATTACACAACCGCCACTTTTTGTTATAATCTTTATTCAACATGTGGTATACATATTTGTAATATTCGATTTTTTCCTTTGGTTTAGACCTTTCATCCACAGTAGTGTTGTCGCATACATCTGCTGCTAACTGACTTCCCTACATAAGTACATTAATTTTTTATTTTATAATCTTAATTCTACAGTATTACAGGTTGCAAGCAGTTAATAGGAACCCAATGAAATAAAGTGAATACATGTTATTCCTTCGAAAAGTTGTTTTTGTCTTTACAAATTAATAAAGAAAGAATGAATATATTCGTCTTCAACATAATAAATTAATTATATCCTGTAAATATTTCTATTTTACTTTGCAGTAAAATTTTCGAAGGAAATCAATTGCATGAAAGTCATCTTAACCATGATTTTATTTGGATTAAAGCAATCCTAGCCGATTTCAAATGAAATACAATTATAGCACTATTTATTATACCCTATCGAAAATTATTCGGCGACATCAAAAGGATGCATAATCTAATGATATAAATAAACCTACGATGATGTATATTTGTAGAGTCTACAAAAAACTAAATTGTGTACTACTAGTTTAGTATATATGACTTATACAGAAGACAACTTCTCTAACAGAAATTTAGTGTACTAAACAACCATCAACGTTTATAAATCACGTGAAATGAGGCCATATATGAATAATGTAGTGGTGAGAATTAAGCTACACTGAAATATTTCCTAAAGGAAAGGTAAATCTATAAGCATAACATTATTAAGTAATGAAAACAGACAAATTATTCAACACATTTGCGGGCGATTTTTAAATAATCGTCTATGTGTTGACTATCCGTTTATATATAACATATACAATTTGACTATGAGTTACTTAAAGTCAACTGCACGAACTTCATAGTTTATCTATAAGACACACTTGCAAAAGTATATAAAGAACAAATGTGACTAAACTAGGAGTTGAATATTTACTTCATTTGTATTTGGCTAAATAATTAACAGCGGTATGTTTGATATTTTATTAGTACTGTAAATAATTTTAACAAATATACCATATAAAAGGTACACACGTAATATGTGTAAAATGCATAGTAATAACATTTTGTTAAACCGGTCGTTTCACGATACTGGTGAAGCCAATAAACGACAAAAATCACATTGTTTTGTTTGTTTGTATTATTTCGAGTTGATTGCTGAATTCATTGACAGACATTGACACTCAAAACATGAATGCAAGTTGTTTTCGCTGAGCTCATTGTTTCCACTGTGATAAACACATTCAAATGTATTAGCGTAATCGAAATTCACAGATTACTTATTGATACTAAGAATTCATAAGAGTCTGAGTACCAGTTCACCTAGTGCCTACCACCATTATTAATGATATGTCTGATGTTCAAACAGACCTCAAAGTACGCGTGAATGTGATCTCATAGTTTAAGCCAACGGAATCTTTTAACAACTGTTAAAAAATAGCAGAACTTAAGTAGTGAACAAAGTATAAACAAGTTCAGTACATATATGCATATAATTTATTTACGCGGGGTTTCATTTTTCCAAATATGTTTACATTCCAACAGTACGAAAACTCGATTATCATTGTAACAATTAATTTATTATTAGATTCCATCTGATTTAATCATTCTTACCTACACAACTTTTAGTCTTCTATCTACTAATAAATATAAATGTTATTTTACATGGTAAGTAAATATGAATGCATAAACATTGTAAAATTATGATAAACGATCAGTAACAATCAAAAGAGACTTATCTAATAGACTAAATTACATTTAGATAATATCCGATAATACATGGCAGTAAAATAGAAATAAATGGGTTTGAGTATATTATAGTTGATTAATTTTAAGCATCTACATTTATATGAACTTCACTGTTGAGACTGCTAGAATTGAAAGTGTAAAATAATTGTAATCTGATGAAAACTGTGTCTTATTCTTCATATTCATTAAGTTCATTGTTGTAAAGTGTTATTGTCGTCCAAGCTATTTCATATTGTTTATCTGTAGCTTGTTTTTATGTTTTCTTATCGAATAATTTCCATTTTATATCTGTAATCTGAATCTCTAATTGGATAACATGTACATGTGTTTACATAGTGTGCACTACTAAATAAACTTATGCTATTCATCTATCTAGTAAGAATAAGTTTTACCGCTAATATATTTTATATATAAAGTGCATTCAATGTATCATTACATAACTAATTTAAAATAGTACTAATTAAAAACTTTGAAACATTAATTACTCTTGGTTTTGTAAAAAAATTAACATGATCACATTCACATAATACTAGAATTAAACTATACAGATATTAACTACTGTTACTGGAATCGATTTGTCTATGATTATCATTTATTATCCCGAAAGGGAATAAATTCTCTAATGCATTTGTATAAATATTTAATATTATCATGTTAACTTCAATCTACAGACAGTTATTTATATCTGTTTACAGAAACTATTTATATAATTCTTTATTAAACCGATGCAAAATGGAGTATACAATGAAATACTTCTAGGCTATTTTTTTCTTTAATTCAAGAAGAAGTAAAGGTTTGATATAAATACAGTTTCATATCTTACCTGCTGCAAAATTGTAGCTACCTACTTCTTTACTTATCTAGGTTTCCCCATAAGTCACCTTTATTAGCGTTTTATAAGTAGTCAATATTATCGAAAAACCGGTCTATTACTAAAACACTTAACTCTAACTACAGATCTCTTATAAGAAATATGACCTGCCATTTTTCCTTGTTTTTAATATGTTTCGTAATTCCTGCAACTTGAGCATCACCGATTTACGAAACGTGGAATAATAACTTGGAATCACTACAGGGTTTTAGGATATATCACCAGGATTATTCGAATAACAATAGAAATGCGGCTGTAGAGTAAATATGTTTATAAACGTGAACTGAAATTAATATTTCGGGCTTCCAAACAATTATATCTGCTGTCTAGTGCTAAAATTCTGTTCAAAACTCCTTACGTATACGTTGTTAATATTTATGTGACTTAAGATTTCATTACATTTGCACTAAGTACAAAGCACATAAAGGTCTCTTGATTAATTGTGCTTTTCGCGGTTTTCTTCAAGGAAAGATTAGTCCCCCCCTCCCCAGTAAGTACACCTAGCCTATTAAACCTTCAAAACAACTAATAGCTGAAGACATATTTTCTCGACTTATCACACTGGATGCTTATATTAACACAATAAACACTAGAAAATAGTAGATGTAAATATTTACAAACTAATCAGTCAAACACCAGATATTTTCTATGATTATCAGAATCAATTTTCTTCGTATTTCCACTATCATTAAGCATAATCGCGAATGTAACTATTGCGAAATTTAATCACTGTGTTATAAATGAAAAGTTTTATTAGGATTCTAGCATTGAGCCAATACTGGTAACCAACTTTGATAATAAACTTATTTGTAAAATGTTCTTTATTAGTAAATTCGTTTTTCCTTGACTTACTCTTTAGTGTTAAAAAGTTTTTGGTTATATGGAATGTTGTCAAGCCATTTACAGATATTGAAAGTCCACTTAAACTAAAATTTAAGCTCTAGTGACTCAATACACTTGAAGAGCTTACAAACATGCCAGGTAACTGAAATCTGATAAAACAGTTCGCAAATGTTGGCAATATATGATTGGATTCTTTAGAGCCAGTGTGATGAATTCTTATGATAAGTTTACGTTAATTCAATAAATTCTATAACTAAAATTTCCCTTCATTTTGTGTGTCGGTACTGATCTTGGGTATGCGGCACTTTCCCAATCAACCTAAATGTTCTGAGTCGCCAGAGTCTAAACTCTAGTTCAGGTGAATTTTTAGCATGTTTAAATACATTACGATATGTTAGATAACCAAGGTCACTTCATATTCTTAATTATTTTCTTATTCATTTCACTATTTTTATAGATGGCTGTTTCTGATTGTCTTGATCCATTCACTATAATAATCTAGGATACTAGTTAGTTGAACCATTACATTTATTACGTGTCAACAACGTTTACTCATTACTGCTTTCAGGCTGACTCACATGTAAGGCAGATATAGACATTGCTATGGATTTATGGCATTTTATCAAATTACTTAAACAGTGAAAATTAACTTTAACCAGGGTGTAGATACTTTCGACAGTGTAATTGTTTAGCTCTGCACATACCATTTAACTAACTTTTGTTTATGGGGCTGTATGCATAATTAATATTATTGGTTCAATACAATTTCTATACTACCGCGTGTTTACACGGTATAGCTCATATCGCTAGTAATGTTACTATAATTACGAGTTTTAGAATTCTTATTACTAACGGTGTTCTCCCCAAAAATGTTCTAGGTCAGTAGTCGCTGGTTAGACGTTAAGGGTTTTACGTATTTCTAGTCTCGTCTCACATCCACTAATTGCAGATTTTGTAAGTCTAAGTGTGGAGTAGTAAGACAGCACAGCAAGTATCCATCTCAATAAGTCATAACATCAACACAAATAAATGTCTATAATTTTACCTTTGAAAATTAGTAAAAGAAAGATGCTGTGGTATCTAATTTTTATTTCATTCTATCGAAAATTGGATATTGATAAAAAACGTTAAAACAATATCATAATACAAATAATCTGCAACCACACCAGTAGGTCTTTGTTGATCATCTACCATTATGTTGGAAATGATCTATGACATTTCTATCTCAATATCTATTTGCATAAAAACATGTCTAAGTAATATTTATCTCTATAAAGACGATTACTTGAAAATTGTAGTAATGAGAAGGAACATATGTATACTTTCCCACATTTGGAGTCTTCATTATTTCTCTCCATCAGAATTTGGAAGAGATGACTGTTTGTTCCTTCTTCTTTTGATAAATGAGAACATCTACTTTGAATCCATACCGAAGTTAAGGATGAATAATTGATACTATTAAAAATAATGAATATACTGTCAACCAATATATATATATATATATATATATATATATATATATATATATATATATATAGTAAAATACTGTGAGGTAACCAATATATAAGCATAAAAAACACTAACAAATCATCTAAAAAAGTTGACAATATTCGTATGAGTCTACTTCACCCCATTTCAATAACAGAATTTCTTATTCATCAGTTGTAAAAGCGATTGCATATACAAGCATGTATAGTCTTTAGGAAAACCGATAAGAGGTATGCCTAGTTAATAGTTTATCACTATGATTTCTTCTGACACGCAAATAAAAAGCATTTTAAAAGTTATTTGAAATAAGAAACAAGAATAAATAATTAAAACAAGGATATTAATATACTCCGAAAAGAAGACTTATCTATTAATTAAACCAAGCATCATTGATCTACGATCGTGTCATCTATTTGTAGACATATGCATGCAAACGCTTTAACGGTACTGAAATGCATCATGAATAGTTGTAATTTTGTACATATAATTAGCATGGTCGTACTTGTTATTAATGAAATAATGTTTTATTATATCATAATTATCACTATGAGGAAAATATCGTTATTGTAGCTACTGAAACTCTGAATCGTATTCATCAATTAATTCCTCGACTTTAAATAATAAAGTAATGATTAGAAAATGAAGCAGCATTCAGTAATACCTGATTTTTTTTTAATATCTAGCAGATAATTGTAAGTTTGAAAACGCGGAATTTACAAACTCTGCCTCATCTTTTGTGAGTTACTAATTATTGACAAGTTATTGTCAAAGTTACATTCAATCATGTGAAGGTTTCATGACGCCGAATAGATTTCGATCTGATATTGCGTCTCCATACTATTTGTGAAGTGAACTGATGGCGACTATGGTTAACACTAACTTGTACTCTAATGAAGATTTTTATTACATCATTTTTCCATAAAGTTTGTTAGTATTTCACGATAACAACACTTTGACAGTTTATTAATGAACAATTTATTATTTGTGATTGGGTGTTGTGGAGATTGTTGACTGTCATTTTGATAACACAAAACAATTGTCCAGTGCTTTCAGGTGATCGTTGCCTAATTTAGACTAATTCGTGACATCAAATTGCCAGTCAACAATCAACACAACATCCAATTACACCTAATATCAGCTCACTAGTGGCTAAATCCTTGAGTTAATTCCTGGAGCTCTAGTCAGAAGATGTTACCAGTGGGGGTCAGTCGATTCTAGTGTGAGGTAGTTACCTACCGATGACAGTGGATAAGGTCTTGCAAACGTATCACTAATTGACTGAATTAGAAATACCAACCGATAGGAGCCGACTCAGTGGTCAAATGGTAAAGCATTTACCGCGATTCCAAGGGGTCCTTGGTTAGATCCCTGATGTGTTCGTGGATGCACACCGCTTTAGGGTCCCATACTTGGATGAAACAGCCATCCTGTACTTGTGGGTGACTAATAGTTGTCTAAATCAGACTAATTAATGATATTAAATTGACAATTTGTGAACGGTTTTTTCTCTTTGAAGTTTCGTACTTACTGGAATAGACAATTTCTGGAATACAATATAAAGAATATTTGTAAGTTAAGACGCTCTCATACAAACTGCATAATGATGTCGTATATATAATTGATTAACTAAATAATATAATTCACATCTCATACATAAAATCACATGCATTCACATTAACTTAGTAGCAAGCCTGTCAAATCTGTATCTGAATCGATATATTTCCTTCCTTTAAGTAACGAGCATTTTATGAACACTGAATATGAATATCATAACCCAACTGTCAACAATATCTTCTTTAAAAAATTTCAACTGTCTAATGAGAAAACGGAGTTTACTTGAAAAATGTGATGTATTTACTAAATACACTTCGAATAATCTGATCACATGTGTATTCACAACAACATATTAGCGAACAATATAGTTTTCAATTTTGATATCATGAAATTGGTCTAAATTAGATAACCACTGATCACCTGGAAGCACTGAACATTTGTTTCGTCCTTGTATGGGACTCTTTGGCGGTGTGCAACCACGATCACATCGGAGATCGAACCCAGGACACTCTGGCTTCGCTGCAAACGCTTTACCATTAGGCCATTGAGTCGGTTCCCAACAGTTCGATCCTCGATAGGATCTTGGATGTGCACCGCTGAAAAAGTCAGATACTGGGACGAGACGGCTATCCAGTGCTTTCAGGTGATCAATGGTTGTCTAATTCAGACCAATTTCGTGACATCAACATTGACAGTCAACTATCTCCACAATGCTAAATTAGAAAATAGTTTCCCGTTAGATCTTCATCAGACTTTGTTCTAGTATACATAAATATTCCTATGAAAGAATATGATAGATGAACTACAATACAAATCAAAAGAGGTGAAAATTAAGAATCGATAATAAGTAAAACAACAGGTGTACTAGTGATGATCAGAATAGAAGAAACAGCTTGAATAAATTTTTCAATTCAGGAAGTAGATTAGGATTTGAGATAAAAACTTATAAATATCACATTCACCAAACCTTACGCAATAGGAAATGTGTGAATAAATAGTTCATATCATACAAATAGTCAAGCCAAATACAAAAGAGTATAGGAAATGAGATAAGAACTCAACACGAAATAAATGGGTAATTCATGAAGTCAGTTATTAAGTTTCATTTACTCAAGGAACTGATAGAGGTGTTAGGAGTTCTTGCAGACCCAAAAGAATAGGATTGTTGGCTTGAATCCTTATAGCTTTTGTTATATATAATTTTGACCCCATTAACAAAATCTGATAGTATATGGCTTATCACTTTGAATAATTTAGTTTCCTCCAGTATGTAATAGTTTCCTACCATGTGAGATGAAATGGAATTGTATGTGTGGTTTGTTTGACCATGCAAGTTGATCATTTATTTGATGCCTGAGTTATCTGTTGATGCACTTCAAGTCGTTTGCTCCGCAGAAGCAGCTGAATTGATAAATGTACATGGCAAACGGAAATTCATGTGACACACGGTTCGTTTGAGCAAACACAACTAGTTGGCTGGAAAATATCAAAGTTGTTGAAATATTTATATATAAATACAAGAATATGGAGATCTATTAATTAGAAGATCAAATGACCACAATGTGTCACTAAACAATAAAAAAGGCAGATAATAAACAGACAGGATAGAAAATTGTCAAAATTCTAAAGACAGTTAATGGTCGCGGGGTTAACACATTTAAAACAAACTGCATTTTGCACGCTTGAATGAGACTCAGCTTACTGAAAACAATTTCATATTAAGTTACTACACTACTTAACTTTTAAACAGCTCCTAACATTGAATTATGGTGCCTATGTAGATCTAGGTACTGAGTTTAATTAATTGCATTCATCACAGATTGATGTTAGTTGGGTACCACCAAAAACCACGAAGCACTGGTTTCCACTGTGGCACTCTAAGAACAATAGTCTGTACCGAATACGAATAACTAAGCTCCTACACGTAACTGTTGAAAAAGCATTATGCTGTTAAACTAATTGTCATCAAAAGTCCAAACCTGAGACTCCACACAACCCACAACATTTCTCGAACGATAACATCCCATCTAATTACATTCACCAATTCATATGCGTGGATACACATATTATAGAGAGGTAACTTAACATTGAAACCTAGAGTGGTGAAACATACGCTCACGCGTTTGCAAAATTTAACTACGTCAAAAATATATGGCAGAAGGCTAAATTGTCCAAAATGTACTTACATTACATTCTTGAGGTCAAACCGACTTTCCCATTACACTATCAAAATAATAACTTCATCAAGTGTAGTGACTCTAACTAATGCGCTCATCCCTTACTGTACAAATTTCCAATAAGCCATGATGTATATCACTAATTTAAGTAATTGGTAACACTGCGATATTTTAGTCATTATTATTTACATTCACCAAACCATTAGTATTTTTACGTGACCAAAATTCTGTTAAGTGTCGTTTTCCAAAATGCTACCATTATTCATAAGGCCTTCAATTAGCATTTAAGCACGACAGTTAATCTACAAAATAAAGTAGATATTTATTTAATCATGTGCTGTAATGCCTTCCGTTCTATTCATAAGTAAAGCTCCCTTCAAAATTCAATTATACATTGGTTCATCTGGATAACTACGGATATCCTGCTGAGTAAAATAATGTTATGTTTTGTCTCTACAATCTTCAATGCTTATTGTAACTGTTGTTGTCCGTGGACGAAATGCTATTTTATTTTGTGGTGTTTTGTTGTTATTTCATAAATAATTTTTCATAATAAGAATAGACAATTAATTTTAAAGGAAAACGTCTTCTCTTCATTTCAGTAACCACAAATAAGTAATTAAAAATATTAGTGTTTCATTCTAGTAAATGCTTATCATTTTAATAACAACGATTAATGATAATGGCCGATTCGATGTACATAGCACACATACTATAGTCTATCATTCATTGAACGATTAAAGATTTTATGATAAACTAAAATAAGTAGAGCATTAATTAAATATGCTAATCAGTGTTTGAGCTCGTCCAACTACTATACCAATATTTAATAACCTATAATCTAGCTATATGAAAGTTATTATAAATTTAAGAGTCAGCGTACGATGACCTACTTAGTCAATCTAAGTAATGCAACAGACAAATCTGCATCTATTAATCATTTGAAAAAATTGTTTCTATCACAAAAATAAAGCATAAAATATCGTTTAAAATTTATGCCTATGTCTGTATGTAGTGACCAGAAATGACAACAAAGTTTTCAACAATTGTGATTAGCATACTCCCTAGGTTGCGATGGAAGTTAGTCAGTTCCAAAGGAGATCTTAGACTTGTGTTTCATTCTGTTCGGATTCCGTCAGCTAGATGTACCTGAAGTCTTTAAGGAACTGATGTTTTGTAGCAGATTTGATCCCGGTCATTTATTTTCCAAGACTGCTGTCACTAAATTACTTGGCCAACAACTGATCACCTGTTAAAAGATGTACCCATTAATTGATTACTGCTTATTTATTAATGTCCCAATCAAATTTTGTGGACTAACGAAATCACCTGACTGACTACTATGAAGTAGCGCTTTTTGTATTATAATTTTATCCTTGTTATGCACTACACTCTACTCTTTGTTTATCGATGGGTCATACATAATTACATCTAGTAGACATTAGTTTTTTAAAGAAAGCAGATACGAACAAATCAGAAGTACGAAATGTACTATTTTCACTAGCTGATTAATAGAAGGACAAAAAAAATAATCAAAGAGATGAGTTTCAAAGTAAAATATGTACTTAAAGTTCGGTATTAGATACGAATTTCATATCACTAATTGACCTGTATCCTCATTATGATCGTGGATGTTCACTGTTGAGTAGTTTTATATCAAGATAAAACAGTTTCATTCCTTCTTTTTTAAATGCTTTTCTAACTCAAATCAATCAGTAATATTGAACTTTTAACTTATCTATCTCCACAGCAGAAAATAATAACAACTAACATGTGCTCACTAGTGATTACAGGAAGTAATTCCGCAGCACTAGTAAGATGTGACCAACGGAATTCAACGATGTAGTGGTCATTCACCAATATCAATAAATATGTCTGTACAATATATATCATTAATCGATTTGGAATAAAAATACAAGCCGAAGATATGTGAACAAAAGATCATCGTTTCAGCAAGTTCTAATTGGGTTGTACGGTCATAAGATGATATAAATCTCCAAGTTTCAGGCAAACAAACCATTTAAACTTACAGCACATTGGGTTTTAACTTGGTAGTGAAATTAAATTACTAACTAGATTTAAATCAGTGTCAAAAGCCAGATTCCAGCAGTTTAACTTTATTAACTTAGCTTAAACTTAAAGTGTAACATAAAACACCTCGTGAAGTGTAAAATTCCTTTAAGTGCTTAAAAGTTGGGTTTATTTCTGGGTGATGCGAATTATGCAAAAAATATGGCTTCAAACCAGAATGTTTTGGAACTATTACATGTTTCCTGAATAGGAAAAGCAATTGATCATTACTGTCACGTACCGAATGATGCACATACCTACTGGTAAAATGGTGTCTGCAGATTAACTTAGTCAGGAGTAGCCACTTACTTTCTCATATAGAAAAATTGTCTACATCAATTTATGCGACGATCTATTTATCTGATTGCCTTTCAAACCAAAATGATGCCATAGTTATAACATTATTTTCATGGAACTCGTAAGACTAAAAATTTCGCAGAATAGAAAACTTATTAATATCTCCTATTACATTGCACTTTCATTCATATCATAAGAATTCGAACAAGTTACTCATCATTACTCTGTTGTCTTTAAGGACAAGTGAGGTTTACTTTTAAGCCAGTCCTGTGATACCTTCAAGTCTATTAAACAAACTTAAAAATTCACTGATCATCAAAATAATGAAAACCTAATATACCGGAACATAAAAAGATGTAAACAACACTATTAGTAGTTAGAGAAAATGACCAAAGTCATTTAGAAATTCATATCGAATTTTCCTACACCTCTAATCAATAAACAAATAATAATCCAAACAAAAAAATAAATGAATAAATAATAACAATTGAATTACCGAAGAAGATGAAGAGACTTGAGCAACAATAATGTCTTAATATAATTTAAGAAAAATAATACTTGAGGCCATACATCATACTTATCGTGATTGTGTATCGCAATACAACGTTTCATGCAAACAAATAAACGCATTGACTTGGCTCCATTACGGTTATTACATTGAACAAAGGGCATTCAGTATAGACGATTGTTTTCATTATAATCACCGTCCAGTATTCATTATTTTTATCTTAACACTTATGGTTGTTCTTCTGTAATAACTAACAATTTGTAGATTAAAATATAAAAGCCGAAATAGAATACGAGGAGAGTTTAAGTACTTAATTTCCCAGTCTAAATAGAACTCATCTTTATGCAATCAAATAGGTTAATGAAATCATAAATAAAATAATGCATAGTTTTCGTAAAGTTGATTCATGGAGGCATATGTATGAGTGTTGAAATTAGTTTATGGTTCAGTGTATGCAATCAAATTAACTACTAACTTTCTTCATACTAGTATCCTGTAGCCTAATGATTAGTTTATTTGTACAAAATCCAGAAGACTTATGGCTTAATCCCTGGAAGAAGTATGGATGTATACTGATGAAAGAATCTTTACTATAATAAAATCTTTATATGAAGCTTTTTGGTTTGATTGATATATTCGTGAAGTGAAGATATCAAATTCAACAGTCCTTACAAGTGTTAATATTTACAAAAACTTTATACTTGTAAATACTCTTAAACCAATTAAATTATCGATGATGACTTTTGGTCTACGATACAGAATTTGCACATTATTGATGAATAACTAATCTTAATAAGTAATTAGAATGGGCATAACACTACAAAGTAATCAAATAGTTATTTGTTTTATCGTAACGTCAATCCAGTCGAATACAAATAGCGTGATATCATTGGAAAGTAGGTAACATGAATGTTCGCTACTACCTATTATTATTCATTTGCAGTTAAATTTTAAAAAAAGTCATTTCATTTGTGTTAAAGTGGGTAACACATTTTCTTAGAATTTATTAGTCACGGAACGGACCTAAGGATATTGTCACCAAATTAAGATGACTGATTTCTTCATTTAAATTGACTAGCCACCAAACACTAACCAGCTTCATACTTCTCTAGTCCATAGTACTGGCAGTATCCTACTGGGTAGTGAGAACACTTCGAACTGAAATGCTTAGCTATACAGGTTCCAATGCTACAAAAAATTAGGTTATTGTATGGAATAGAATAAATTTTACTTAAAATCTTATATGCTACACAGGATAAAATTAATCCAGAGTTAGTTAAACCGATTTATATACCACATAATCAAACCGATTATGACTCACTCATACAGTAACATAAGAACTATACAAAAACAACAGTTGAATTTTAGTGGTCAGATTTTCGTTCAGTCGTTTAAACTATTTTTGCTTACTGAAAAAAAACCATTTACAGAATCGGATCTCCTGTAGTGTAGCGCATTATGACTAATAAGAAACAGTTGACCAAAACAGAAGAACTATTCGGATGTTTTTACTAATACTTCTACGGTTGATATGATTTTGTCGTAGAAACAATGAATAGATATTCGCATGTCATCTACCTTAATTTTAATACGCATCACTCTAAATGTATATAACACATTGGTGAATACTGTGAGCGTTGCGGTTAAAGTCAGCGTTTATAGGCTCACTGGTTATTACTTTCACTTTGATTGATGTCCATAATCACAATCGGTTATTCTCAATAAAGGGGGAGGGGTAAAGCAGTGAAACCGCTAAAAACCGCCGCCGTTTAAATTTATGACATCAGAATTTTATTATTTAGTTAGGTTGGAAAACATTCATGAGGACAATTAACGAACAATTGTGTAAATAATTCACTATTGATTTTATGGGAAGTTAAGATATAATAAAATGTATATACTACTAGCAACACAATTGTATCACTCTTAAGCTTATTTTTAAATTAAGCCAAGAGACAAATAAATAGGTGATGGATAATAAAACAGATTGCTATATAAGTTACTAAATATTTTACATGCACTTTGAATATGTATTTTATGATGCACACAAAACGAATTAAAGAATCATATTTTTAACACCGAACAACTGCTTAGAATCATCACTATGACAGTTTAGTGCATGTCTAACAGAGAAGGATTAAAAGAATCCTATACAATTTCATAATACTCTTCACGACAGAATAATTTACCTGGATGAACATTTTTTTCACATATATATATACATATATCATTCCACTTTCCCGTAAATTAATATATGAGGACGTCGATTTTATTGAAAATCATCAGTTCAAATTGATTACAGACAACTAGTTACAATGAAATTTAGTATGGGAAACTACTTGAAAGTATAATATTAAAAGCGCCTACTTATAAAGGTAGTATTTATAGTTATTTGATTCACACAAGTCTAAAACAAAGTGATTAATTACACAGCTGAAAAAACAGGTAGGCCAAAAGTTTACGCTAATAGCCGAAAGGTAATATATTTGGTTGCTTAACGCTATAAATAGAATATAAACGAAGTAGCTTTAGTAACCGCAGACTCGTAATAAGTTAAATAAGGTATTAGTGAAATAATAGAATAGTACCCTTCTACTTAACTTGACGGTAGCATTTATGAATTAATTTGTATTCCTGCAAAAATGCGTATAAAAAGCAATACGTATTTTAAGCAATATCTATGGAATTACTTGTGTATTCGACTGTCATCCAGTCACTGATGGTAGATATTATGTAGTCAGTATTTTACAGTAATCTGACAGTAACTAGACAAATCAAACTGTTAGGTAGTGTTTATTATCACAAAAGGTCTACTAACATTTGATGTGAGTATAAGAAGAGACAAGGTAAATTCATACTTGTTCTAAAAAATTCTAAATGCTATGTGATTTTATTTTACCTCCACATTCAACATCACTTACAGTTCATTGTTAAGCGTCCATAAAATGAATATGCTGCTGAGTTAACACATTTCATTCCAAATATTTACATAGTAGGGACTGTGGTATACTGTGGTGAGGAATCCCATACTCGGATGCATTCAGTGCTCCTTGGTTTTTATTCTTATCTAACTGATTTTAATCTTTGACGATTATAAAGAACAAATCTTAGTATCTGTCTCCACAATATCTTCTCAATCCAAGTGGCTGATTAATTTAGATAATACATTGTGAACCAGAATTTATGTTATGCATATTAATGAAATACGTTTAGAATTGTTTGGTCACGTCAATATGTTAAGATATTAAAATATCAAGAATAAAGGTTAAAACGAACAAGTTGAAATATACGAAAATACTTTAAACCAAAAAATATTGATTCGTGCCGCGTGGGTAGACCTACTTAAAACTAAAATCACTTTCGAGCACACATGAATGTTTAGACTTTAGCGCTATAAAGGCAAGCAAAACTAAATAATCACTGTTATCGACATACTGTTGACATTTCTGTTCAACGCTTTATTTAGGGTTACATTTCAATAAAGAAAAACATCAGTAACATGACAGAATATAACAGAATTAAAACGTTACTCGATAAATCAACATTGAAATCCTGACAAAACAGATTTTACAAGTAAGGCAGATGTAATAAGCAAAAATATAGATTTTGATAGATTGCAGAATATCTGAACAGAACAGTAGAAATATGTTGTTTGTCAGGAAGAATGTAAATCACCTTAAACCAGTCATTATTAAATGTCACACAATCCTATCTTACTACCTACAACAGTGAAGCAAAGTTATTAATCAAAATGAACCATCCAGTTGTAAAACTATTCAGTGGACAACACTTACAAACATATTTATTTTGTAAATGACAGTGTTTCTGCCCGAAATAAACTATGTTTTCCATCGGGTTCAGCTTTAGCTTTTATTATGTTAAAAGGAAATTCATAAATGATAATATTTTATGTGGAAACTTGTTCCATTCATTTAATCTCTTAGTAGAAAACATATTGTTCAATGTGTATGCAAACTCAACAACAATCTAGAATTATAATATATTCAATAAATAGCCAATTTGGAAAGCAAAAATAAGATTATGTTAGTAATTCACCTGAAAGAGAAAAACTATTCATTAAATATTCAATTATGCTTAAACTGAATTGTTGCGTGAGTTTTAAATTTTAAATAAAAATACTTTACGTTTGTTTATGTTTGTGTTTATTTTACTTTAGGTGACTTTTTTAACTGTTCTACATTACATAAAAATGAAGTCGTAAATTAGATTTGGACGATAATTTAAACGAGGCTTTTAGGATAATTTAAATAGTAGCGAAAGAACAAAACAGCAGCTGCTACGGCAACCGAAATACTCTCTATACTCTAACAATATATATGTAAAACGTAATACATAATTCACTTACATGAAAAATCACTGACCCATGAAATGTCTCATACCTTTGATTTTCATTCATTGATTAACTTATGCAAGTTTACACTTCGTCATGATATTAAAGAACATAATAGTTCGTATCTTTTTTGACCAGTAACCAATATTCGTTATCTTATCCAAGTGACATATGTCGTCATATTGGTTGGAGAAACAGTGAAGACTATTAATTAACGGAATCCTTTCACTACTCGATTTAGGTATCTTTTGGGATGGAGATCGTTAACAACATTTGAAACTGCAAAATAGAATTACTCTCCGTAACATTCACGTGTGTGTAAATTATCACCTAGTATCGTATTTTAATTATTTAAGACATCTTTTTCATAATCAAGGAATTATTGAAGAATGGTTCAAACTTGACAAAATTAATCACATGGGGTTTTTTCAATTATTTCCAATGGACAAGAACACGGTATAGTATGGTGATAATGGACAATATTTCCAAAACTGATGTTACAGAAGATCCTACTAAATTATTAAGGAAAACAGCATATCGAAATTGTGTAAAATGCTTTAGTCAACACTGAATTTCATAATAAAAACCAACCCTCGTAGAATTATTTTAGCATGTAAGGGAATTGATAAGGCGGCCTAAGACAATTCAATATGTAACTATGTGTTTTTCTTACCTTTCAAAATTCTCTCACTACAGAATTCTCATCAAGAAATTGGATATACATGATATTCATCTTATGCTCGACAAAATAAGTAGTTAGAATGGTAATTCAAACTACATTTTACACACTAATTACTATATAAACGCTGCATAATCAGACTAAATAATAAAGTATCTTATGAAAACTATTTCATGAAAGTATATATGAGTCCTAAGAATAGCGCCTTTTTCAAAACCTGTCATTTTGTAGACAGTCATCTAAAATCACGAGGATACACGTTAAAAAAATATCAAGATTATTGACAACGAATTATTTCTAAAAACTATTACTTTTGGAACTTAAGTAATCATCTCATAATGACTAACAATTGTAATTGTTATTTTTAATTAAAGTCAGATTATAACTAGAGAGTGGAATTTAGAAGTTATGTTTCGTCCCAGTTGGGACTTCTCGGTTGAATGAACTTTTAGCTCAGTGTTGATGATCAAATTAGAACTCAAACCTATTAAATCCGGTTGACGAGTCCTCAACAAGACGAAATGCGAATACTGAAACCAACAACTAGCTAAAAGCCAACTCTAATCATACATGTGAACTAACTTTTGTGATATCAAACAATTTAGAATGTACATACGCAAACTGTGATCGGTCAATTTCATTCCAGAAAGGCATCGTCGAGAAGATACAAACACACTCAAATTATAGAACTATTCCATTTTGTAGATCTTCACAAAGCCAACTTATTTGAATTGAATCTTGTCAAGTTTTAATACTACTATCCATTCTACCAATGCCAGCTTAAAACTGTTATTTACTTTTCCATGAACTAATTCTTTCTCACTGTTCTATATTTTATTTGACTACACATTTTTATCATCACTTAAGTAACTACTACTTATAAACACCTGTATCCATACTCCTGTACTGTTAAGGTTTGGCAACTAAGACTGGTGCACATATAAGCAGGTTCTGTTGTAATTACATACATCCATGTTTATTACCACCCACATACTCTTTTATAAAATCTATTTAAATTATCACAATTTATCTCCAGTTGCTAAAAATTTCAGTGAAAAAATTTTTATTTTTAGCCTTCATTTATTCATATGTGCGTTAGATAAGCTGAGAAATTGAATTTAGTTTACGAATGTGAATAAACTGATTGTTGACAAATATCATTTTGTCTATTGCCGATGCGATTACTGAGTCGAATAGCAGTCTCTTTCTTTCATTGACTGATTAGTAAGCAATATTCCTAATACTACAAAACGTACATTACGACTCAAATAAAGTAGCAAACATACATTTGAATTTATGGTTAATTAATATTGTTAAGGTATCTCTAGGCAGCGTTGATTCAGCGCCTCACCATCGTAAATATCCCTAACTGATGAATATTCGTCTTTAGATAATCATGTAATCAATTATATACACTTCAGTGCACACCTTAGGCTTTAATTTAACACTGCATACTACTGCCGTGTATTCGCTAGTTTGTGAAGCGAACTATTTAAAAAGTTCTAGTTGATTACGATATGTATGTAATCCTTGAAAAAAGCATTTGACTTATTTCTAAACGAATTTTTATTTCATTTTATCAGCCACTATATTTGAATTGACCAGATTTCTACTAATCAGGAAAGCCGTGTAAATAGTGACACGATAAATTACAGTAAGTGTTAATGCAGAAGCTATACAATAATCATACTGTTACATATACACCATGCCGGCGAATATCCAATATTTCACTTCACCACTTAGCTTTGTTCTATTACATTACTAAACGTAAGACTGTGGGCTTCATATTACAGTGTAAAGAAGTGCTACCAATTATATACTGAATGTACATAGTATAATCAGCAATATGCTAACATAGGAAGCAAAAATTCATCTTTAAAATCAAAGTGGAACATGTTACGTTTCATCAAACAGACAACATATCAAAGTATATTGAGTAATATCTATCTATATATATATATATATAAACACGGTTGTGAATGTCCATATACCTATCAGAAACGACATTCAAAGAGTTGGCATCTTCCGACGTCTAAAACAACTACGGAACAGATTGAAGGGGTGCTATATAACAGTAAGTCCGAACAAACCTAGCTATACATTCTCTTCTTTCTTTTTGTGCATTTTCCCATAGTCCTGTTTCCTTTATTGAGAATAACAACTAAGTAGTAAGTAAACAATATGTTTTTACTAAAACTATGTACGAAAAGGAAATTAAAAAAGTCTGAGGTTACCCATCTTTTAACCAGAAAAGACATGGTAATGGAATGTACTTTATATAACTTCTGAAAGGGAAGTGAGATTATGTGAATCACAACAGTATCGACTAAAAATCTTTTCCTAATTCATCATAACTGTGCTTTCCTAAGATACTGTTAAAAATTCCTACCTCAAAATACTTCTGTTTTGTCAGCACAGTTGCTTAAACAAAAGTACTGGTATGTCTGAATTGTGTTTGTTGATGACTATCACAAGGTATCAATCTTCCAACTTCATTCATGTGGCTATAAAGATATATGACTGCTACTAAACTGATTAGATTAAATACAAGAACAATAAAATGTTGCATAGTAATCAATTTTATAAATCTATTCTCAATTTCTTGGCCACTTTCGGGAAACATTTACATCTACACAATAATGAGATACTATAATGACAACTTCATGTAATTCAGAGAAAATTTATGATAAGACTAGTTTTATTTACACAGGAAAATTTAATTAATACGTTCAAATATATTTCCAGGAAGAAACGATAAGTAAATTCTGTGTATGCATCAGTGGAACCCAGAATACATATTTGACTTTAATCAACACTTGTCAGGTGAGTATACCTACATCTCAGTGTTACTGTTCAAACAGAGGCTTAAAACCAGTAGTTATCATTCCAAACAACAGTTAATTATGAACCTACCTATTGAGTCAAGCGAACCAATAATACCTTCATATCCGTCCAAGAAGGATATAATGTGTTATTGACTGATCAGATGCTGTCCTGTTTATACACAACGGGGAACTGTGATCCTTCATGAAGTGAGAATCAGGTTTAATCACAAACCGACATCACCTGGGAAGAAGTAATGAAGGAATGGGTAAATTCACTACGAAGAAATAAACGAAGAATCCTTTGACCGTACGTCAAATGCGATATACATATAGTTATCATTATTATTTCATTTTTATTTGCTGAATTCCTTATACTAGCGTTTATTAACCACATTTATCATCATCAATACAAGCAGTCTCTTCCTAATTAATGTAATTAGTTACATTTAACATTATTCAAAATTACACGTAACCCCACTAGTTTATATTTGGAAGCACTGACCCAGAAGATTAGCTATGGTAAACATAAATAAATGAAAAGTTGATTTCACTTAACAGACATTTTCATTTCTATAATATGCATATACTTTAGAAGTAGTAAGGCATCATTTTATTAAATTACTTTAATGAACATAACCTCACATAATATTGTGTTGATAGTTGAATTAATCTAAATCTATTCTTTTTAACGCATTTCGAAAAGAACAAGTACAACAATTTATTCCGAATAGGACGAGTTCATTTGATTTCGGCGATTTCTTGTCAGCTACATGTAACCTAGAATAATCTTAAACTCTCTATTTGAAACATAGTTTAATATACTGATAAAGATGAAGCTGATTGATATTTCAAATACATAAAATTGACAGACGTAACCGTAATTAGAATGATGAACATTATATATATATATATATATATATATATATATGACGATGTTCCAGGTTGTATGCAGCTGGCAAAAAAACATTAAAACAAAGCAAATTAATCTTATTCTGTAGAAATAGATGCTGTTGGTTTTTTTTTCAAGTGAACGATGTGTATGGATGCAACCCATAGCAGAGAATCACATACATTGATGCATCAATGTTTGCATACACAACCAGTGAAGATAATATAATATTTGCCAAGTAATTATCCACTTGTCTAAAAGACAAAACATTTTTTGATTGATCATCATGAAAAGTTTAATCGATTCAGGCGTCCTTAATTTATCGTTGTTGAATACAATTAAAAAACAATAAAGTAATGTAAAGTATTGATAGCAATTTCTTTTATACTTAATTCGTTCACGAACAAATCATTTAATCAATAAGAAAATAATCAAATTGATTAATTGTATAATTATTTTAATTTCATTTAGTTTACGTGTGTATTCGGTTATTTGATATATTTCCCCACCCACCCTCTTTAATTGTCAGGAACAGTTGCCAACAGATGGTTAAACCTTCTAAAATAAAATATCAATAAACTTTATTTTTAAAAAATGAGACATTAGTTAAAATGAATGGAAAATGAAAACATTCATTTTAATAATTAGTTTAACAATTTGCTTAACAAGAATTGTAAGGAAATGTAAAAACGCTTCAGAAAAGTATAGGAGTTAATAGTTCGTCATTAATTGGTTAGTGGGAATAACGTCCATTAATTATCGTGTTCTACTGTACAAATATTCAAAAGAGATGCAGACAGTTACAACGTAGAACTTGGTACATGCGTACGTCAGTTCAAGTTGCCACGCCTCAATTATCAGATAGCGATTAAACTATCGGATCAAATCCCAGGGTAGGGGAGGTAGTAACAGAGTTATTATTAATGGAAGGGAATAGAGATCGATGATAAGATTTAAAAAAAATATGATGCTGTTGGTGACATACTGAAAAACTGTCTGAAGCGATTAATTTAAATGACATTTAACACAGCACATCTACGTATAACCTATTACAGCCATCCTCTAATATGCGTCTACATGAGACTGACCAATCCAATGCATATAAATAACTCTATTTAACTGTATGAAGCTAAATACACAGATTGTAAGTCGATGCCACCCGTTCATAACACTTTGGAATGCATACCAGCAGATCTTTAAAAGAATGAAAAAATTTAGTTAAATTATTTATCCTGAAAAATATAATAGAATTGATTCATCTTTTGGCAATACTCATAAAATTCAGTCTATGAAACCAAGAGGTGTACGTTTAAACTTAACTTTTATAGCGGAAGCCTAAGATAGCCAATAATTTGCATAGGTCATAAACTTACTGACTACTGATCATTGAACTAAGTGTGTCTTTTTAAGAGAATATTGTCAAAGTAGGTATTTATTGAACACGTAGCATTATTTGGATATTAATTAAAAGCATATGATTATTTTCTTCATTCGCAACCTAAATTTATTAACTGTGTAGTACCATATATTTGTGTTTATCACTATCAAATTAACAATCTAATAGCTATCAAAAGAAGTCATATACAAACATTATTCAAGTGAGAGAAAATTGATAGAATCCTATCTCCTGTCTATGTTATGCGCAATTTGTTTCTCGTGAGGTTTCATCTGAAAGAATTCTTGCAAGTCAATATAGCGAAAAACACTCCCAGGGAACAAGAAACTTTAAATTGCTCTATCATGCGTAAGTAATGTTATTATATCAGCTTATAGATTTTATGAATTTTAGGTCACTTTATCGCTTACAATTTAGCCTGACCACTTTATTCTGTTCCATCCAAAGTAAAAGATACAATAATAATAAAAACGGGAAACGTAATATTAGCTGTAAAACTAAATATCATTAACTACAAGAGCAATATAGTGAACAAAGTGGACTTACTCTTCACCTATGCGTATATACACATTCATAGTACATGGACATGTTTGACCATCTCTTAAAACTCAACGTGTGGAAAAATGAGAGAATGAATTCCATCGCAAAAGCGATATGATTACAAGAATTCCATAAAATCTTCAAGCATGATATTAAAGCCAACCTATGTTCAGCACAAACATTAAAATGGATTCATTTTACCATTCTGTGTAAAATTGGTTAACTAGTGACTTAGTCAACCAAATGGCTGCACATGGACACATAGTGACAGTAAAATTGTTGAGGATAACTAATCAATAACGTGCACATCTCAACAAGTTGATTTATTATTTGTAGAATATATAAAATGCTCAGCTATACTTAGATAAGTATTAAGAACTTCGTCCAAAATGATAACGAAAACTTTCCGACTTAAGCATAGTCAAAATTCACAGAAAATAACGTTAGTGGAAATTCATAAAAATGAGTGACATATATAACTGTAATATTCCAATTAGTAAAAATGAAAGTTTCTGACGCTTCGTGGCTCAGTGCAAGTCGCTTCTCCCTAGAATAAATAAATTTAACCTTATGTTGATTCATTTCGGTTATGATAGATAGTTTTCTGAATGTCCTAAGTATTTCTCAACTACCTCAATTCGTACTTATGTTCCTTAAAGATACCGTCAACATATATAGTTTTATACTATTCCCGTAATAACCGAAGCAAACAAAAATACACAAACTTTGGCAGTCAGCTACATGTTATACATGTATGTCATTTTATAGAAAAATCAACTATGTCTCATTTGTACAAGCAAAAGTAATAACACGAAATATTTACAAAGACTGAGAAACTAAAAACACCAAACTATAGATAAATTGTCAATAAATTCTTGCCAATTCGTTGATGAGACCAATATCTAAGCTAAAGGGATTGTTTTAATTTCAGTTCGTAACTTCACTTTCTCTGAATCCAATTCTCTAATTAATTTCAGGGAGAATTATCAAAATCCTACCATTTTTAGAAAAAAACATTTTTTGGCCTTATCTTTGCAAAGAAAAAAGCTTAAACAAACACAACCATGTTGGGAATATTGTTAACAGACCATCTCAGAATCATATTAACTTCTTTCTAAACATGTTATTTGTCCATGTTCCTAATACTTTTTCAGACAATTTATAACTAATCATGTTTATTATATTTAATGGGACATGTAGCAAACATTATCTGAGTGAAACAATTACTTTTCAGCATAATATTCAAAACGAATTTAAGATAGATTCATCGCAATGTATTTCACAAAGTTAGATAACAGTTAGATAACAGTGATATCAGTGATTTCTTGCTTGTTAACATTCTTTAACAAGATGTTTTCAGCATCCTACTTGTTTATCAAAACAAAAATAATAAAGTGATCTTTTAAAAACTGACTATTTATTGAATGTCTATTGATATACCTACATCTTGGAGAACAATGACAACTCCCTTTGCTTCTAATATTTATGATAGCTGTATCATATTCCTTTTACACAAGGCTATCGTTAAGTTCGTTTGTTTATACTCTTGTATTTGACACTAGTATACTCTTGGGGTTGATTTTCGTTCAAAATATTTGGTAAAAATCAACTTAGTCGTAGCTGATTGTAACACTTTCATGACACTAATAAGTTTTAAATAAGTATTACTAGTATCTTATAGAATCGACAATCTACATCAATTTCACTGAGTACCTTCTTAGAAAAAACTCATACATAATTTAGTTGCTTTAGATTTCTCTAATATTATTCTATCAGCATATATTTTATTAGTAATATCGTCATTCTATTTACTCTTTATGTTCGTCTCTCAACTGTATTCAAATTGCTACATCTAATAAAAATATTGCCAAGTGAATAGCTCAGTATTGAAGCAAAATTTGAATAGCATATATAAAAGGGTAATATTGTTTTCAATTAGAACTTCATCAGGTCTTACTCTAGTAAGCAGTAGCATATATATGCAAATGAGTACAATGTTAAACTAATCAATGCAACTTTTGAGTTAGCAATTAAGAAGCAATGGATGAATTATACAAGTGGTCGTAATAAATGAAAAGCTAGGATATGTGCGCTAGTAGTGATGAGATTGGTCTAAATACATATCTTATAATATAAGATAATACGAGTAATGATAACTTGGATGGACATTTCAAATCAGAAAGTACGTTCAGCCCGTTTTTCATTGGTACCCTACCAGCCTCAATACGTGACGAATTTTATCAACTAAAACCTAATGCCAATCTAGACACACCACCTCAATTCAATAATATTAACCTTCAAAACCGGGAAGTGCATAGTTTCACGTAAAATGTTTTTTAGAAAAAAATACGTCGATGTTGAAGAATAGTGCAATATTGATCCAATGTAATGAATGTATTTTCTTTGTGTAACAATACAGTTATTTGTATTATAGAATTTGTCTTTCATAAGAATATCAACAAGTGTAGTAGACGAAACTACATTTAGACTAATCATAAGACAGGAAAGCTTTAAAGACCGAATTCCAACTCAAAATCTTAACTAAAATAACGGTCTGCATGCACAATTCGATATTGTTTCCTGATTGTCATTTTTGTTAAGTAAAATCGTTGGTTGAGAAAGCTCGAAAATTTACTTTAAGCCAACAGCTGCTTATCAATAGAATAGACATTGTTGACTAGTTAAAGCTTAAGATTTGGTTTAACAACTTTAAATGAAACTACAAAACAAGATTTCTATAATAAATTAGATTGATTATTTTACTAAGTCCTTCATAATTTATAAACAGTCTAAAGTTTCACAGCGTAACATCGGAGTATCTACAAAATTCTTAATATTCTAAGAGTAAATTGCATCCTATGAAAAGTATTTATTTGTGAGACGACAAAAATTTAGTTCTTAATTTAATGATGTATTATTTATTGTAGATCACTAATAAATTAATGTTATCTACGAATAATTAATAACGGGTGGTGAAGGTTATAAGCAAAGCATACCAAATTATGAAGTGAAGTATATTATATGAAGTCTGATTACTTAATATAAGTTGGATTGTGACTGGCAAGTGGAATCCAGGACGCGCGTTTCGTCCTATATGGGACTCATCGGCTGGATGTACCTGCATCCCAATGTTGATGTTCACACTGGGATTCGAACTCAGTCCGATTCGTGTCGAACGCCATCGCGTTCACCACTAGACTACTGAGTCCAGACAGTCACACTTGTGCAACGGGTACATTGGTATTAAGATAAACTTGTATATTCCCGTTGATTTGTTATAGACTGAAGCTGGTCAGTCATTGTTGCTATATGTGCATCCTGAGCGGATTGCCTCGATATAGCGAATTTTTCACATGTATTATATCCAGCCGATGAGTCCCAAATAGGACGAAACGCGCGTCCTGGATTCCACTTACCAGTCACAATCCAACTTATATAATACTTGTGAAAAATTCGCTATATCGAGGCAATCCGCTCAGGATGCACGTATAGCAACAATGACTGACCAGCTTCAGTCTATAACAAATCAACGGGAAAACACAAGTTTATCCTAATTTGATTACTTAAGTTCAACATTTTTCATGCTGCTGTCAACTGGAGATAAACTTATATTTCGTATACAGAACTACTAATGCTGCCTACCATTCACAATATATTCATTCTATTATTCTGTTCTGCCACATAAAATGCACAAAAGGTTACAAAAAGTATTATTAATTTCAAGATAATTCCAATAAAGCACTATTATCATGGTTTGACCTGATAACTTTGTATAAATTGATCATTGGACTGTTATTATAAATCAATAATAGTGTATCAGTGATATGTCAATTATCGGAAATTGAAATTTCCGACTGTTAATATCTTAGTGTTGGAGAATTAATAGCTGAAGTGAGTTCTGTTAATTCGCTTATTTGTTCTCCGATAAAGTAACTTACACTTGGGAGCAAAACATCGGAAATTTCAGTTTCAACTCACTGGAGTATTACAAATAAATCATCTGGATTTAGGAATAATCTGAAAGTTGTTTTTGTACTTTAATTGTCATTACTGTAAGTTAATTAATTATGGTATCACTTTTAAAAGGGCTTCGAAATACATTAGTAGATGCTTTTATTTATATAAGTATATAATAAAATTGATCATTAATGCATAACTTAGGAGAGATTTCGCGACTACAAACTGAAATCATATGAAATCGTATTCAGTTGAGTTTAACCATTAGAGAGGTAAGAAAGGCAACAGTGACTTGAAGAAGTATATTACAAAATGATAGGAGGTGCATAATAAGGTGGATTAACTGCAATTGAAAATACGAATCAACAGATTCTGACTAGGGCTTCTAAAAATGTTGAACTGACTGTAATATCTTTTTTGTCTGCGAATCTCCTTTTAATATGCTCCCTATATGATAATGAACTTCTGTTTCACCTTACACATATTATTATTCCACTTAATTTGCATATCCCTTTTATTTTGGTCCAGATAAGATAACTATAATAACTTCCTGCATATCTATAACTACTTAAATTCTGAACTTATTAGGTCTTATTCTTGGCGAAGTCACGAATGCATACTTCTGGGGATTTACATACTTGACGGAAGCAGCTATCTAGTGCTTCCTGGTTCGGAAAGTGGTTTTGAAGGGAGGTGGTCAGTGGAAAACCCCGAAACTAGTGTTTGTGCTATTAGCAGGAATGTACCTGCAATATGTGAAAAAATTTATGTTCCCCTGCTGATTCGATCTTAGTTAAACCAGTTTTACAGTAGGACTGAGATATATCCGTTGGTAAGTCACTATATAGTGATTCGATGTCTGTTCCCTGCAATACTAACTGAATCCCATCGATCGTGTTGTAAAGCAGCCACCAGTCTAAATAACTTGACATCACTAACACTATGTTAAGATGGTTTTCAATCGTTACCCAACTGAAATCAGTCCATGTTGAAGACTGAAATAATAATTTTTTTCATATCTTGCCTAATAAAACGTAAATCTTGCTTTATAACTGGATATACACAAGTTCATTATTAAGTTAACAAGGCTGGAATTACAGTGTTTCGTATTTATTTACAAAGAACTCATAACAGTGTAAAACAAAGGACTATCAAATAATATGAATAAACTGTTGATCTATTGACTGTAAAACCATGTTCTTTAAACATAGTTATCATACATGCACAGGAATGCATACTTCTATGAAAAACAACACATTTTGTATCGTACTCATAAATAATTTAAATTAGTTTTACCCATGAAGTATACAAATACATTATGTCCTTTTTACTTCTTCCCGTCTTACAATTAATCTACTTGTACACACTTTCTTGTTATTGTTTCTTCCACATTAAGATCTTGTCATGAAATTTTTACTGTTTATGAATTATTTAAACAAAACTTGTCAAATGTCCAATGTAATCGTGCAACAATAAAACAATTCAATTGGATAAGATGAGTCATTTTTCAATTATGTTATCGTAGAATCGGTAATTAGACCTGAATATGAAGTGTCTAGTGTGAAAAGTTAAGACGTAATTGGGATGATTTTGTTAGACACTTTATGCTAGTTATAATTTGGTGTTCTTCTGAAATCAGACGATTCTCTGACACCAAGAAATAATGTTATATTTTATTGTGTGACTAAAATTATTTAGATTCACTTATACTGACTATATCATCTGTATTAATTGAAAAAATTCTTAGTGTTGATTAACACAATCGTCATTCCTTCTAAACATAATAACCTATTGGGAAGGCTCCCAGAAACCTCAACAAAGCCTCCAGAACCCTTGAAGGAGCCAGCGACACTCCATCTAATCACTGATCAACAGAACCTTGCGGAATCTTAAAGTGGCACGTTTTTAATGCGTAATATAGTTTGAAACTTCTTGGTTCGGATTGGATGGATCATAATACTGATTTCGTTGTTTTAAAAAATTATAAATATACGGTTATTTTGTGCAGAAGTGACTCTCCATTTTACTGGAATAAAGTTTCACGTCTTCTGAATTTGCGACTAGGAGGGTCCAAGGCATTTGAGTGCTAAAGTTGTTTGCGTCTAGTCAGGATACCATGTACGCGATATAACATAACCAGACTAATGTAATCAGTTTTGTTCATCAAGACATACAGTAATAAAACAATAAAACTATCCATAAATATGAGTAGGAAGTGAATACTTTATAATCCTTATTCATGTGTTTAGTAAAAACTTGTATAACATGAGTAATATGGATAAATTTCTCAGACCTTATTAATCAGATATTTCAAGAAATTTTCTTGGATGTTGATAACTGCAATTTATGTTGGCAATAGAACTTTATGTCTCTCCAATAGATTTCAGTATCAAATATAATTATGTACTATACCATATTTCCAGGAAATTCAATTAACTAACACCTGAACATTACCTCTGAACACAAAAACCTGTTGTCTTATCCAAATTGGTAGCTATTCATTGCATGAAATCTTTAGACTATTAAACTAGAAGTTAACGACTGGTACTTTTAATTTTAGTTCCGCATATTCAACATTTTATCATTAGAATTCTTTAATACAGTCCAATCACTGTAGTTTTCATAGTCAGTGATCTTAAACTATCAGATGTTTATCAATTTACTCTGTTTGATCTGAGTACTTGTGTTCAAATTGTCATTAGTAAAACACGAAATAATGATCATGATAATAAACAAATTAAACCAAATACCTTTGAAATGAATTTATGCAGAACAATTCTACAATGTTTTTATAAGGGAAAACATAAAACACGGAAATCGATATCAAAAGTTAGGAAATAATGTACATACCATCTCGTTCACTTAAAATCGCATGATTGGAACATGTAAATTGCAAAAAGAGAGAAACTATGAAAACAATTCTAATTACATTATTTTTCCATTGTACATAAACTAACTTTTTTCATAAGCGATTTAATAATAATTTGTTTACTGGATGCTTTTAGTAACAGATATTGCTATTTTAATGCATTTAATGTGACTGTGTTCACCAAACCATTACACACATAATCAAATTATGAAAATAACTGCAGTAAATAATGTTGCTCTATGATCATTTAAATAAATGGAAGACAAAGATAAAATTTAAGCTATCAACCTCAGGGTTCGGAATCTAGTTAGTAGAGATTTTCTTTAATTATCACTTGGTCAATAATGATAGTTTGACATCGTCACACTACTTCAGATAGCAAAATTATTAGTCCTTAAATAAATGAATATCATTTCTCTGTAGGAACGATCTCAATATTAATTTCAAGTGTATGACCACCGTTAGTAAACGATCAACTAAAAATACAAAAGTTAATATGCTCATTGAAAATCATCGGTTTCGTGTATACTTCTATATAGCTCACAATTGTTCACGTGACCTAAAAGAACTATCTTGTCTGCAACTTGTATTTTTTCAAACTGTATTAAAGACATAAAATGATTGACTAATGGCGAAAGATACCATATTTAACTCATGAATATTTTCCTGTTATTATGTGTTACCTGCATATTTATAGCATATTGTTTCTCACATAACGATTATTACACAATCATCTATTAATAACAACACAAATTAATCGCATTTCAGTGTATACAAGATAAAGTTGTTGATAATATTTTTTCACCCTATAGAGATGCCGTAGACAGCATTTAAGACTTCCTAACATACTGAAATGTTTCTCTCTAACGGCAAAATAATGTTTCTCATCCGTACATAAGTCTAAAATGGTAAAATAATGATACGTTTACACAACACATAGATTAAATAATTGTATTCATTGAAATACGTGGTGTTTTGACTTTACTGTTAACACTAACTTGAGAACAACACCAACTATTTGTGTTCATAAATATGTATATAAAATTAGAGTTAAGTAATGGTTCAGTGATTCACCATGTTCAGTCGACCTCGAAGTTGCCCTCCGAACAATAAGTAGACAATACAGAACCAGACTTCTACATTATGCAGAAGCAGACTCTATCCGTTGTATCAATGTGAACTTAAGTCTTTAAAAGAAAATTTTTGTTTACCTAGAGCTTCCATGGTAAATGCTTGTTATATTTTTCATTCCCGTTGTTAGTCCATATTTGCTTTCAGTAATGTGTCGGTACTCATTATATCCCGTTTCGTGTGTTCTGCCTATCGCATATGTAAACATTTCACATCATTCATTACAACTCATGGATTCATAATAACACGTTCAGTGTTTAATGTAATCATAGTATTTTATTACATTATTCATTTGAACATTCAACCCCCCACCCTCAACCCATCCCGTCTTTCACTTTAGCTCATTATCATCATGATCATATCGATTTTCATCATAACAATTTGTACGTTTCACTCACAACTAATCACTTCATAATCACTCTCACTCTCTCTTTCTCTCTCACTCATTCCTTTCATCTACACATTCAACTTGTCATCATGATTCTTATTCACTATTAAAACCAGCTGATTATTACATGCGTGCAACATTAAATATTACACTTATAGAACAGCATTGTATTTATTTATATAGTGTTGTGCTAATAACCATCTACACGACTGGGTCGTCATCCAGTGGTAGAATTCCCGCACTGCTGAGGAGTTCCACACTACAACGAAACAGTTGTCTAGTGCTCCCTGGTTTTCAATGGTACCCTGCCAACATCAATCTGTGACATATTCAATCAAATAAATAACCAATCTACACAAAAATGGCCATCCCAATTGAACTAATATGTAAGAATTAGAGCAACAGAAATGAAGTGGGTCAACTTTATCTCAAACCACTATTAATGCTTGAGAGTAATAAAAAGGCGATAGTCGTTACTGAAACTACACTATAGCAATAAGAAAAGTGTTAGAGTAATTACTATGGTACCGAACAGGTCGGTACATAAATATTTAACCTTAAAGTGTATATAGCTACAGCTACACTAAATAGTACGTTGGTACTGTAAACTTCTTTGAGTTAGCTCATTTTATGAATGATTACATTAAAGTCATAATGCGCGGAATATGACAAACTCTAGACACAAACACTTGTAACCAATCATGCACGATTCCGTCCGTTGTAAAACACGGAAGCAGAGACTTGATACAGAAGATGACAGCACTACATTCATTTACTAAAAAAGACACATTTCGAAAGGATATCAACTTCATCATCAGTATATATTTAAACCAACCGGAAATAATGCCATTAACCTCGTGTTGTTCATTATTTATCAGTTTATTTGTTTATTACATACGTCAAAAATTAATCAGAAAGAATGATTCTAGACTGCAAAACATTTCATTTCACTTTAACTAGTTTCAAAACTAATTAGTAATCAGACAGTTTAAAATTGTTGATAAGGAACACAACTGTTTAAACTCTCTAAAATCTGGTAAAACACTGAGTAGTAAGAACTAGAACGAATAAGGATTTCCACAACTCTTCAGGGAAAGTATGTTTCTAAAATGTGTCAAGTAAAAGATGTGGAGGTTACAAAGATTACTTACATAAAATAGAATAACTAACCAGAGATCCATGTCTCACCACAACTGTAAGCAGGTCATAGAATTCATTAAACACTATATATTTCATACAGTTCTTAACAGATATTCATCACGTTCCTTACATCCACGTTATTTTTAATGAATAAAGTGATTACTGTAGTATTATAACCATTCTAGGATAAAACAGCTAGATATTGGTTTTAAATTTTTCACTAGTATCCCTTGTGACGTTGGTCCATGAAGGATGTCACCAACTATAATATCAACATCCAATTTTAGTCGGTAAGTACCTTGTATATATTTTATCATGAATATACATTAGTACATTTACTACTCATTCGCAATATGACATACAACTGTCAATTTCCTCTTGAAGAAAATTTTCAATAACATTCAGTTGTTGTTTTCATTCCTATTATTTCCAAAATATGTAAACATAACGAACAAAACAGATTTCTTTAATTATTGAGAAATTTATCCGTGTACAATAACTCATAAAAAATCTTGTTATGTAGATACCGCTTGTGTACATTAGATTTTGTTTCGTTTTGCATAGGCGTTTATACAATAATCATAAATCTGACCAATTTAATCCTATCCACTAACTCATTCACTCACTCATCTCCCTCATCCGTTTGTATCGCGTAAACATTATTAAGCATATTTTTTTATGCAGCAATATTATATTGTTCGATAGGCATAAAAATATCAATTCCTTATTTGAGTATTGTTTTTCATTTGTTTGTTTACAAATTCCACTGAAAATTGATGATTTTACAAAACTTTATGTAAATTTTCATTGCCATGCTTATTTATTTTTCATTTCTGCTTCATTTCAAATAAAGAACTGAATAGGAGAAAGTTATAAAACACAAGGAAAGAAAAAGACTTCCGCCTCATTCCCCTCCCCACCGCACTGCCATTACTCCATATATTCTCTCGTTACCTTCTTTTGTTTTATCTATTTGATAGTGTTCAGTGAAAGTGGAAAATAATCAAGAAGAAGTAGCCATAGGAAACAAATTAAGAGAATGACTAATCAGTTAATACTATATTAGTCAACTATACTTAACTTCATTCATTAAAGATACAATTTGGAAGAAGACAAAAAGCGGCGTAATATTTCGAGAAAATATATACTCGAAGAATCACTGTACATTAAATGTTTTGATACACTTTATTCCCTTTACTATTTTCAAGTGAGCAAGAACAAATAATTGTGCGGAATAAGATGAACTCATTTTATTTCGTTGGTTTCTCATCAGCTGCATACAACCTAAAATGATACTCTTTTACAAAATTAATATTCGGAGCAAAGTTTAACATGCTCTTGAGAATGCTTGGACTTGGTTTAAATCAAAAATCATATAAACATGTTTTACATGTGAACATAACTAAAATGTTGGAGGAAATGCTGTAAATATATATCCGATATATATCCGGTTCTCAGAGCCAGAAAGATATGCACTTCAGATAAGATAGATTTAGAACTCATTAATTTCAAACAGTATCTAAAAATGAATGGCTATCCAGAAAAATTCATTGACAAATACAGTGTACAAAAACCTGATAAACCAAATGAAATCACAGTCCAACTGAAAGCCGTTTTCATTCAACATGATTTTAAAGGTGACGATATCGTTGAAACAATTAGAAGACTCAGATCAGCATTACGGAGAACTTATTACGCTGGTTGCTTATATCGTACATAATATGTTCACTGAAACAATCGAAAATCGACAGGTATCCTTCTTATGTTACCGCTAACTGTTTGTATAAATTTACGTATACCTTCAAAAGTAGTTACATTGGCAGAACAGAAAGTAAAGCCTACTTGTGTTTTGATGAACATGTCCCTAAAAATCTACCTTTCAAAGCATTAGAAACACTTAATAGTGCAAGCGCTAAACATTTGATTGACACAGAATACCAGACTGACATCACTGAATCCTTCAAAGTGATCAACAGGCAAAATACCTTAAATCTTCTAAAATATGTTGAAACAGTTGCCATTAAACGATTGAAACTAAACTTGTGTGTCCAAAAAGAAACAGTCCTGCATCAGAAAAGTGTTGACATATCATTGTATGGTTATCACTGTCATATTTATCTAGCCTGTAGCTCACTTCGAAATTATATCAAACATATTTTGATGTAGTTATTAGTTATAAGTGAGTCGACTTCACATGTACAATTTTGTTGGCATGACTAGACTCAAGGGTCCTATAAGCTAAGCAACTGCATATAAAAATGCACCATATTTGATGACAGCTAGAAGGAGATAGTTGGTAGGTTACCTGGAACTAAGTTCCATGATAGTTGGCATCTATCAATAGAGTATATATATATATATATATATATATATATATATATATATATATGAGGGCATTTATGATATAAATCGGAACTCTAAAAAGTAATGGACTGGTATGTGTAATGTATTCCTATTTTAGATTGACGTTTTGCCTGTCGATCCAAATAGCTAAATTTTTAGTAAAAAAGTTGTTAGTTGAAGGGTATTAATGTGACATGATGAGATTGCTGTGGTTAATTGATAATTACTTACAAATCTGGGTTGTTTAGGCTAAAGGTTATTAACGAGCTGGTGTCAGTCTTAAAGTCAAACTCACCGACCGTTCATCATATAACATTCTGTCTACGAAAATTATGCATTCAAATAAACAATTCTATGAAAAAAGCAAATAAACACAAAAACACATTTCCTAAACAAATCTCCTCGACACAACAAGAAAACATCAAAACAATTCAATCTTCTTACTAGGCTCATAATTAACTTTCTAATTTACTTTTTTTTCATTCACAAGCAAACTCGAATACAGCATTGATTGAAGTAAGTAGTATATTTAATTACGGGTTCTTTTGTTTTCTTTATGAGTAAAAAGGAAACATTTTTGTTTTGGTTAACAGATAGCCTAAAATAAATGGAAATTTCTCAGACGATAAACTTTAGTCAATAGCCATTGAATATAGATGTTGGGATTAATTTATTAACGTCTATACAATTGGTTTTCAATAACGGATTAGAAGAATAACCCAGTCGTTTAAGAGATTATACATTAAGAAGATCACCTATCGATAATAGGTTGTTGGTGCCAGATGATATGTTAGGTTGGAAGAATTGACGTCATTTGACATCATTTAGTCAAAATAAAGTGGCGTATAAGCTTAGCCTCGTAAAAACACACTTCACTAATCTCCCTTTACATATTTATGTTACCATAATAACTGTTAGTTAAAGAGTCTAGTCAATTTGATTCGTCAAAGTTTGACGCTGGTATGGTACCAATGGGAACCAGGAAACACTGAACAGCTGTTTCGTCCTAGTATAGGAATACTCAGCAATGCACGCCCATGATTTCACTAAGGCAACCTAACCACAGAGCTTTCAGTTTGGTTAACGCACAACCCTTTGCAACAATGAGGCGGTGTCCAAAATTAGAATTCCCACTTCTACCAATTTGTGACTGGTTAAGGTCAGACTTGTTGGGAGTGAGATAGTTATCACCAATGACAGTGAATGGTCATGGCTCTAGATAACAAATTTACTAAAATGGGAATTCTGCCACTGAGCACTACCCGAGTAGTGCAGAGGTTTAAGCGTTCTCCAACCTGAAAGCCGTGGGCTCAAGTCTCATGGTGAAATTAAGGGCGTGCGCTCCTGAGTATTCCTATACCAGGACGAAATAGCTGCCCAGTGCTCCCTAGTTTCCATCGGTACCCTACCAGCAATAATCTGTGATGAGTCCAATTAAATAAACCTAATACCAATCTCCACATAACATCTCAGTTCAAAACGTTTGAAAAATAAGTTTATAAATATGCTCCTCTAATTTACGTCAAGATTACTTATTTTTGTAAAAGTAGTTTGTAGAATATATCAGCATTTTCAAAAATGAATACACCAGTATGCTAATCTCGAAAAATTCACAGATCATCTGCAAAATATCGCAAATGTTTTTGGTACTATTGTAATTTAATAACGTAATGGGTCGAACCAATGATTTAGCTGATATTTGGTGTTATTTACAAAGTCATAGTGGTAAGTACTCCCAAATAAAGCAAACAAGTGATTAGATGAACGACCTAATTACTTGGCTTTACAGGGCAAGAGAATTTGTACATACGGATTATATTGATTAATCATGACTACTTTTCTTTCGCATGGGTGAATAGAAGAGAATGGTTAGAGTAGCTTATGTGGTGACACAGTGCAATGAAAGCCTTTCGAATCCATCTCTCGTCACAGTTTTTTCAGTAAATTACCAGTAATATTTCGTGAAATAAAGGGAGTACTTACCAACATGACTTAATAAGGAACAATAAATATCATTTGAATCATCGACTCTACAACATGTAATAAACTCGGGACATTCTATTTTAGATTCATTCTTTAACATCATTCACAAAATACAACCACAGAAATCAAGAGCTGCACGCATAACTTTTCGTCATACTACAGAAGTCTTATTTATCCATAATATAAAGCTTAAGTCATTTGCATAAAGACAATGTGTTAGATACCCATCTTTTGCATGACCTCGATTCATTGATTATCATTCAAACACCTCTTTCATCTCAGCTCAAAGTTAATCGGTTTGCTCTATTAATTAGATATTATGTCAACCATTTCCTTCGATCATTAATTATATGCGTGTATTACATAATTATGTAATCGTAATTATAAACTTCACACCATAACTAATAAACATTTTGACAAGTGTGCTCACTTGTTAAATGATCAATATTTTATATGACATGTTTCTATGTATATGTGATTGTACAACTACGAAAGTGAATGCTATAAAAGTGAATTCGTCGAAAATGAATCCTTCACAGAGTAGATTTGTATTGTCGTAAATAATATCAGTAATGAATATACTTTTGTGAAAATAAAATCTCTCTACATAGAATTCATGAAAATAAATAATTTTAAAAAGTGATAAAAGCATGAAATAACATAACAAGTCAAGCGTTATCGTGAAACCGATTACACTAGGTGTAAACCGATGTACATATATCATCGCGTCTCAGAACATTAACTCACCCCCCCTTGCCCACGCCCCCCTCCATGGACACAGCATACATTAGGAAAAAAAAGGGAATGACGAAAAATTTATCCTTAATTGTTTAGTCGATATGGGTCATGAAATAGACGTAAATACAGGTTCCAGTTACCATACAATTTACCCAATGCTCCATGCAGTTTGTTGCTCGATAATTTTTTTCAAAGTAAGAACAATAAACACTGTGCGATGAAGTGAATTCATTTCATTTCACGTGCTCTAATTCTTCCATATTAGCACAACACTATATAAATAAATACAATGCTGTTCTATAAGTGTAATATTTAATGTTGCACGCATGTAATAATCAGCTGGTTTCAATAGTGAATAAGAATCATGATGACAAGTTGAATGTGTAGATGAATGGAATGAGTGAGAGAGAAAGAGAGAGTGAGAGTGATTATGAAGTGATTAGTTGTGAGTGACATGCGCAAATTGATACTTAACTAACCAATATTGTTAATGGTGATGATAATGATGATGATAGTTGCAGATGGTATGAAAAGCATAGTTTAATGAAGAGCTAAATAGAATGGCAGGATGGTGTGGGGAGTGGGCTGAATTTTTTAATGAATAATGTAATAAAATACTATGATTACATTAAACACTGAACGTGTTATTATGAATCCATGAGTTGTAATGAATGATGAGAAATGTTTACAAACGAAACGAAATATAATGATTATTGACACATTACTGAAGAAGGAAAACAGAGACAGTGTAGATGAGAGATGGAATTGGAATAAAAGAAAATATTAATCAATGTAGTGAGAAGTATATCATCGATTCCCTTTATGCACACAAATTGAGTTAATAAGACAAATAACTTCTGCTGCTACGTTATTTAGTAGTGTGGTTTTATACTCCCTACAGATAATTCGGATGAGAGCACAGGAATTAAATGAGTGACATTTGTCTATGATGTAAATAGTTTGGGGTCATTTAAAACCCAGTTCTTTCGGGTGTTCTGTGGCACTTTTAGATAACACCCTTGATATTCATCCAACCTCATGAATATGGAACGAGTAAATGCAACCGAGGGTAACTAGAATTCTGTTATCTAAACTCGATTGTGTGAACAATCTTTTGTGTAGGATAAATAATAATCAGATATGTAGTAAGGAAAATCATTTCATTGCTGGGCTGTATTCGGCGACTATTCTACAACCATAGATTAGCCACTTTGGTTAGAGGATTGATAAACACATTCTTCTTGGGACTGTGGTTTGTTGTGGGAGAACGTTTGTTGACTGGAAATACTTTTTAATGAATTTTATAGGATAATGATTATCAAATAAAATTCTACGAACAATTTCCACTTCATCATCTAATGAATCTTCAGAAAATAATCTAGTTGTGATCAAGAACTACTAAATTAAACTCTTCGTATTAGAGATACGACAATAGCTGTTGTAATTCTGCTGTTGCCCTTACTAGGAAGTTTTATGGTCAATGATAACTCTAAATTTAAATAAATTGAGCAAGTAATCATGGAGATAATACCGAACGAATAAAAACAAGAAAATGTAATTGCAAATTGGAACATATAGTTTCGTAGATTACGTAATATGCACTGAGGGAAATTGTGAAGTAAGTAACTTAATAGGAATCGTTACGTGGGAATGAAGAAACGAATATTGAAATTACCTGACTATGTAAGGATACGATTGTTTTATCGGGCGATTCAAGAGAAGTAACTAACTTACAAAACTGTCTTTTAGAAGACTATTTCATTTATTTTGAGTACATGTAGATTGGTCATTTTATTTTTATTATTGTTATGCTTCCCCCTCCCTAACCTCCTATTTGACCTATAAACTGTTATCATATCATTTTTCCATTCAGGAACTATAACTAATTAACTATATATACATGTGCCCCTTTCTAGTCATTCGTGTTCCTGTTTTGTACGAATTTTAGTTTTTCTCATTGGTTCGCTGTATAGTCAGGTTTGTTTGTATATAAACGAGTGAGTGAAATATACTGTTAATGGTTGCTGGCTCACTTATCTTGCGTTCTTAAATCTGGACTGGAGACTACGAATCATCAGTAGAACAAATAGTCTTGGTGTCTGAGTTGCGGTATTGGTTTCTATCAAAGTTACCGTTTCTGTATACCGTGATTTACCGTTTCTCACGTTATGTCAAAGAGTTACAATGTTATGACCAACATGAGGTGGTGATTAAAAATTCTTCGGATGATTAAAGTAGGGATGACGGTTACACAAGTTCCAATTTGCACACAATGGTCTTATTAGCGGATGTAGATACCAACTGTTTTTACTGTTTGCACAAGATAAATTCATAAACATTATGGTATGTTACATGAACTATTCATCGCTAAATCACTGAGAAGGCCAAGTAATTGAGATTTATGCTGTTTCGATAACAAGCGTCTAGTTACTGACTTGCATCTGTGTATTGAATGTAACAGTTTACTATGGTTGTTATAAAGTGCACATCATTAAAAAATCTGTACGATAATCAATTGGATTTTTCCAACTATTTACAATTCACGCATGTACGCAGAGTGCTAATCGAACTGATTAATACTAAGTTTTGAATTATGTGAAAAAAACCTTATTCAATTTGATGGTAGTACAGTAAGAATAATTTTGAATTCTCTGTTATGGTGGGTAAATAATGATTACCTAACTAAATTGATGCATAACTACTTATGTTCTACTTTAGGAATGTGATTGTAGACTAGACCACGCAAATCGCCACTAGTCGAATAGTTGTCATTTTATTAGATAAAATCAGCTTCAGAATAAATTGGTGAATGGATAAATATATATATGAACTGCATAGAATGACCGATCGTCCCGTTAAGATGTCTCCTTACTCAGATTATGATTTTCTGAACATACTTGCGCCCTTGAGAATTTTACCAACGAAAATAATTAAACGGAATTCATGTTATAACAGTTCCCTCTAAGGATCTTGTAAATGAAATCAACTGCTTATACTGTTATTTGACTTATACTTTACATCGATGTACAAATGAGTGTTGCTCAGTGAACAACAAGTACTTCATCACATTAGTAACTAATTATTGCCAGTAAATAAGTTTGGATGATTAGAAATGGGTAAGGTTTGAAATTTTTGTTCGCAAAATGCATTCTTATCAACCTTCAGGTCGATGGCTTGAAGTTATCATTTTTGGAATTTGCATGCGCCAAGAACTATCAGATTTTACAAACTGTAACAACGAAATGAAGAGTATAAAAAATCAATCCTAGATAAATTTGATTACTAGCCGTGAATAAATTTACTGTCTTTCTTATGCTGCATACTTTGATTCCATTACTTTGATTATTTCTGTCGACATTTATTCACTGTTGAGTATCTCGAGATATATAAACCTAGAGTTGTTAAGTAGTTGATCTCTTTAAGTAAAATATAATATTGTGTTTAATGTAATAATTCGAAATAACCATGTTGAAAATGCATTTCGGTCAGTAACAATCAATGGATGAATAACCAATTAAATCTCAATTAAAATTGAGAATTGGTCTGATTGCATAGGTAGCCGCAGATAAAGTGCTTACCACTAAGCATTCCCATGGTTCAACAATTAATCATTCAAGAGACAATTCACTATCAGCCTACCAGGTTCTAGATATTTTTGAACAACCATTCACTGATAACTGATATCACAGATGAAGATTGATGAGCACCGTCGTCAGACAAAAATGTTTTGTCATTAATCGAGATTTTAAGGCAGTGCGCTCACCCATTTTACATAAGATTCAAAGCTAATCTTATGAACTAGAATGCAATGCAAATCAAGTAAACATCAGTAACTATACGAATTAGCCGAGTGATGGTTGATGGCGAGGCTAGATTACTGATACAAACCCTTAAATAAATATCAAAGATAAGACCACTGTCGATTAAAAGAACAATAAATTGTAAATCACTCAAACGCCGATGAAATTAGAATCGTACCTAATTTTCGACTAATATATCACTTAAATATTCAGATTTTGTAATTGCTCTTACGCATTTAGATTACTTGTATTTATCTAATGAGAAAAAGTGATGAGTAGCCAGCGTTAGTGATTAATCTTTATAAATTACATACGACTGTTCAATGTGTGTACTTCAAATCACTTAAGTAAAATTAAAGACACAGAAAACAATGTTAATATTAAGAGAGATCTATTTGTTGTTTACAATTCCTTTGATTAATCAGAATATATGATGATATGGTGAAACATCTGATAAAATAAGATCATAGTAATCATAAATTGAATTAGTCTAGATACATGGGAATCGCACAAAAAATACAAAATGATTAACAACTAAAAAAACCAGACAAATTATCAAGATTATCTAAATGTAATCTGAAGGGAAAGAGTATTTAGGTGAAACATTGATGAGTACAAATATTTTTAGATAAATACACTAAACAGGAGAATTCAAATTCACAGTTAAAAATAAGTTGACAATATCAACATTATCGATGATGATGTAATCAACTTGAAAATTCACATTACATGAGTCCTCCACCTCTATAATATAAACATTGTAAAAGAATCGCTATATCTAATCCAATCTGTAACAGACTACACATTAGAAATTGTAATGGCGCTTGTTCCAATATGAAATAAATTGTTTTAAATACATCACCTGAAGTCCACATTAACACCATTGAAATACTAAGAAAGAAAGAAAGACAGTACCGTTAATTCGACTTCATATTAAGTTTAAAAAAGTCTATAACGACATGGATGTCATAGGTTCGAGACCTGGTGGAATTGTGGGAACACACTCCTAAAGAGTTGCATGCCAGGAAAAAATAACTGGCCAATGATTCGCTGTTTTGAACGATACCCAACTGTGATCGATCTGTGACGAATATAAACAAGTTATGCAAATGCTAAAATTTTATTTTAGAAACCATACTAGCTGTAATAATCTACATTACTACAAACTTCACTTAGCAGTTGTCGAATAGCTATTGAGTACTTACTCCATATGAAAATACTAAACAAATTCGTACTACTTATTACAAATGGCCAAAAAGAAAAAACTTATTAAGAGGTAGGCGTAATGTATACTAGAATATATGCAATCCAATAAGCTAATTTCGTCCGATCACCCAGGCTAGATCCATCTGCATCTCAGGGTTAAAGCTATAGAATCAAAATGATGCTTCACATTATTATTAAAAGTTCTTCCAACCACCTGTTGGTATACAGTCAATTAGCTCACGGTGTACATACATCAACACTGTTTGAACATGATTTCCTGTCAGTTCGGTAACGGAGACACGACTAATTCACATATGACATCTGTGACATAAACACTGATTCGTTAGGAATAACAGCTTTGATGTGACATTCGTTTACATCTCAAATCAACTATTTATTATCTGATAGGCAGTATTCGGAGAAAAACTGATTGGACAAGAGGGACAAATAGATTGTAGAAAATCACGATTAATGTACACAATGCCTTCAATCACCTATTTGCATGTTGCTTGTGATCTTTATTTATGGTTGGTTCTAGACAGATTTTTCTCGACTTTTTTCTAGTTTTCTACGCATTCTAAATACGCTTTGCTTCTTGCTATTCTCTAACTTTCTTTACAGATTGTCCACTTCGCAGCTTTCACACAACGTAAGAAATCTTGCAGGTAGAATCCACTACACTTGCAACCTCCTCCCCAACCAGCCCATCGAATTGTTCAGGCTGTAAGCGCGCTGATCTTCGGTCATTACATCTACTCTTTTCCATTAGGTCCAATGAATCCACTTCCGAAACTGACTAGAGTTACAGAGTTTCCCTTTGTTTCCATTTTTAGTGGTACACACACGTCCGCACTTCGTGATGACTACGTACGGCCCTTCCCACCGAAGAGAGTAATCTCCGTGGGCCTAGTCTATCTCTCATGATATCTCGCTGTTCTTTATAATAATATTTCAGTACAGTATATTTAAACAGTTGGCTGGTAGTCTCTGCAATGTGTAGCCTACTTACTCGTAATCTGAGGATCGGTCATTTCAGTATTTTCGAAAGTCAATATTAAGTCATTCACAGACATATATTCCAAAATCTAAATGACTCTAACCTCTAGTATTGATCAGGTAAAAGAGGACGCAAAACTGTAGAACCATGTTTCATATGACAATGTAATTTGACGAAACATCACTCTCCTGTTTTAGCATTTTTATACAATATTCCCTAGCCTTCACAGTAAATTGCATAGCCATTATTAAAAAGAACCACACCAATTTAGTCGCGACATTGATCGTTTGCCGTGCTTCCTCACACCAAATATATTTGCCAATAAATAATCGAATTCGAGGAAACTTTAGTTTTCGTATGAAATTCAAAAATGAGTGAATTTATGTTTAAAAAGTAACAGAAATATCTATGCAAAGTGCTTAGAAAGCTTGAAATTCTCAGGGGAAATTCACAGCATTAAATAATAAAAACGACAGTGTTGAAGGTATCACATGCCTACTATGCAAAATGCATACATCCATCAATGTTTGCCTCGATTAATTATTTTCATAATAAACTTAAGCAAATAACTTAATTAGTAGTTCACTAAACAATTAGTTAGCTGAAGTAGAAAAATAAAAGTATATAACTACTTATTTAAATGGTTCATAGGCTTTTATCTTAACTTTCATTACAAAAAATAACTACCTTAAATAATCAATTCACGTCACAGGTTAAGTGCTATAAGAGGAGCGATCATTTTTTATTCATGTGATACAGTTATTCAGCTGAGTTCATTGTGAAGATGATCAAATTAACACAGTGAAATTGATTGGTTTCAAGGCATACTCAAAATGTCAGGGCTGATAATACCTGGTAGGTAAAATCAAAGTACATGTATGAGGAATCATAATTGTGACTTAGAAGTCGGATTCCTTAACAATTGATTAACGATCAATGAACTGGATATAATTCCAAATCTAGTAAGAATTCAGTGAATTAACGAATAGAATAAATAGGTTACGATTAAATTACTTTAATAGAGTAACATTTATTCAAAGTGAAGATCAATAATCTTAGCAAAGTACACTTTAAAAGACACTTTCACTCATAAACGACGAGTTCAGAAAAAAGAAAACTACTTAAACTATGACAGTTTGCTTCAGATTTAATTTGTTTAGTAGAATTTTTTGTTACAATTACGCACTAATTCATTAGATTCAAGTTAATTGATGTGTATACGCAAAGAAAATGCCATAATAATTGTAAAACTACACTAGAGCTCAAAAATTAATTCAATAAATTACAAACTCCAAAAGAGTTTGTATTGATGCCTGATAACATCTATTGATGAAAATAGTTTTGATTAGATGAGTTTGTAAAAACTAAGGATTTGAAAATCGATTTATCTGTAACTAAGAGATACACTTTCTGAAATTTTCACCGATATTGTGAGTTTCATTGAGTCGATCCACTGAAAAGTTGTGAACAGATGTTTCCTTGTGGCACTAGAGAACAGTAGGACGAAAATTACAAATTTAACTGAGTTTTAATATCCAGCACAACCCCATCCAAAACAACTAGTAAACTGATTATTTTTTGTGAAAATGAAATATGACATTTACTATTTTTCCCATACAGTATCAACCTTACACTTCTAGAGATTAGATGTGTGCATTGAACGTAACCATACCAGTAAACTTTCTATGGTCAAACTACATAAGTTCATATATACTGAGTAAACAAAAGGACGAACTTAGTGTACTACCCAAAGGTAACAGCATAGCATACTAATCAAATCATGAGTGTACTTAATCATATCTTAAATCAATTCAATGCCTCCCATAAATTCACAAGCCACTCGGTACTTCATTCACGAACGCATTCTGGGTTCGATTTCGATTGTTTGCTAAAACCCGATCAGGAATACCACATTAATGATAACACTGGATCAGTACGATGACTCGTCATGTTTATAACACTTCTTGTAGCCCCTTAATACATTGGACTAGAGACTAGTAAACATACTGTACTTTCTATAGTTTAATATTATAAAAAATCTTTGGAAAACCTACTACATAAATCTTTATTAAGTTATGAAGTTGTACGAGTCAAGTAAAATCAGTAGCAGCTCAATGACAAACAAAAACATTGAACTCTTTGTAACATATACCGAATTCAATAGGTATCATCTACTTACCTCATGCCAATAACTGATTTGTTGTAAAAATTCTTTGCAAATTGTGGTAAGCCCAACATAGCTTCAATAAATAAAGCAACAAAGCCTAATAATTGGATGTAAATTCGACTAGATGAAAATAAATAAGTGCATAGACCGGAAATCAATGTAAATGAACATAAGAATAATAAGTAACTGGAGAAATATGTCCATTTCCAAAACTTATGAAACCAAATATCTGTGACGAATAAGAAGAAACACAAAAAAAAACGACTTAGCTGTTATTAAGGTATACGACAAAATAATAGATATGAAATAAAACACAGACATTTCTATTACACAGTACATAAAATGCTTATAATGATCGAGTGCCAGTTACATTCGGACTATAGATATTTGTTACTTGAAATTATTCATTTAATTATTTATACCTAACAATCTTGTATCACTCACTTACTAACGCATACTTAGTATGAAAAAAATAGCCGGACAAAACCACACTATGGGAAAAGATGATGACCACTAGTAAGGATAATAACGAAAATAATGTGAACATGAACCAGTAAAAATGTGATAATGTAATCCAGTAGCAATGTGTAGAATTGTGTACTTGGCTTGAGACCACAGTTGTACGTATGAGAGAAACTGATACTATTCATTTGTTTGAGACAAGTTTAGCCACGTTTCAAAGTATTATCATTCGCAAACTATCACAGTTGGTAAGAGCTATAGATAACTATAGCTGGTGACAGTGCCAATTATTAAGGTCACCAATGCAATCAAGGTTATCCAAGTTACCTATGCTGGCATAAAGAACATCACTTTCCCAACAGTATGTATGTATGTATAATCAACATAGAACCTGGCACATGTGTGCATCGGTTCAAGTTGCAATACCACCATGGCACCGCAAGATTAACACCACCACTATTAGTAGAAGTTACTTCAATAAAATAAAATAATAATAGTAACAAGGAGTGTGAACATATAGAATATGGTTCAGGAAACGTAGAAAGAAAGTTATGGAATAATTTAAAGCTCATGATTTAAGGGAGGACAATGAGTGAATACGTCTGCGCCATTGTGACCGATTCTGGACCATGTCACTCAGTGTTTCTAGCCACTGGTTACGGTAATCGCAGGGACCCCATCCAGGTAGCCTGCAGTTACCGACACGACTCAAAGCGGCAGTCAGTGACTTCAAAGACTGATGCCATGTTTTAGTTTGGCCACCTCTAACTCTCTTCCATCCTATAACTATATCAGCCAACATTACGCGTCGAGGCAGACGGTGGTTGGGCATACGCAATACATGTCCCAACCACACTTGATGAAGATTCACAACCTCATCGACTGATATACCACATTTGCCTAACACCCGTCGTCTAACCTCGTTATTACTTACTCGGTGATCCCAGCTAACGCGAGCGATGTTTCGTAGACATCGATGGTCGAAAACTAATAACCTTCGAGTGTCATCTACTCTTAATGGCCACGTCTCACACCCATACAGTAAGACAGAGCAAACTGTTGCGCAGTACACTCTCCCTTTCGTTGAGAGACGAATATCTCGTCTACGCCATAGGTGACGTAAGTCGGCAAAAGCCAAATGAGCTTCTTGAATTCGTACTGAGATTTTGTCAGAGACCAACCCATTAGGGCTAATCAGACTTCCAAGATAAGTGAAGTGGTCGACGTGCTCAACTACTTCACTCCCTATCTTTAGTTCAGGTGTTGACGAAAACCAGTCCTGGATCAATAGTTTGCATTTAGAGGGGGAGAAACGCATTTCGAACATGCTTGCATTCGAGCTTATTGCTGTTAAAAGTTTCTGCATCGTATCAGCGTCTTCGCCGAACAGGATTATATCGTCAGCATATTCTAAGTCAATAAGTGTATCTCCTGGTAAGAGATCGATTCCTGAAAAGTCAGACGATGAAAGTGTAATTTCTAACAGTATGTCAACTATGAAATTAAACAAAAATGGGGAAAGTGGGCAGCCTTGACGGACATCACTTTAGGTTACAAGTTCAGATGACAGTTCGCCATATGCTCTGACACGACTAATAGCGTTTGAGTAAAGAGCCTTAACAGGTTTTATGTACTTTTGGGGCACACCTTCCAATGAAAGACATTGTCATAGAACTTCACGGTTTACAGAGTCAAATGCCGCTTTCAAGTCAAGGAAAACCACTATTGTCGGCCGCCGAAAAGTATGTCTGTGTTCTAAGATCTGACGAACGGTGAATATCTGGTCTATACAACCCCGACCAGGTCTGAAACCAGCCTGATTTTCTCGTATTTGAAGATCACGAGTTGCAGTTAAGCGTCTGATAACTATAGAAGCTAGTATTTTAGACACTATATTAGTCAAACTAATTACTCTATTGTTATCCCAGGACGATTTTGACCCTTTCTTACTTACTGGGACGATTAACGATCAACACCAGTCAGATGGAATTATGTCAAGTTCCCAAACGTTAGTCAAAATATCAGTCAGCCTGGTTGTCAATGCGGGACCACCATCCTTAAACACCTCTGGGGATAATCCATCTGCACCCACTGCTTTGCCTCGCCTTAGATTAACTATAGCTTTTTCGACTTCGACAAGAGTCGGGGGACCTAGGTCAGCTTTCCATTCTGGATGTCTCGGAATAGTAGGAAGTTCTAGAGTAGCTGAAGGCCAACTAAACTGTTCCTTGAAGTGTTCAGCCAATCGTTCTAAACGTCTAGACTGAGAGCTAATAAGCGTTCCATCTTTTTCGGAAATCGTCTCTCTAACGCTGGATTTTTTAACTCCGGTTTCTTTTATTAACTTGAAAAGTTGTCTAGTGTTACCTAACGCCGCTGCCTTTTCTATTTCCTTTGCTTTCGTTACCCACCACTGCTCACGGTCGTTTCACAGACTTTTCGTCAGTTTATACCTGATTACTCTTCTCTCCTCGTTATATTCGGAGCCTGACGGGATAAGTCTTCGGAGTCTATCAATTCAACAGAAGCCATTGAGATCCATTGATTTTTTGACATGTTGGTTTAAGTCCATGATAAATGTCACAGTAGATGCTACAGCTGTTTGGACATCTTGCCAAGCAGTACCTAGTTGGGTCGCATCTTTATAATTGCCTAAGTGATTCCTCAGTTGTTCCTGGAATTTAATCTTGTCTGTTTCATTGCTGAACTGAATTCTAAAATGTTTTCCTGTGGTAGTTTTTCTTCACCCAGTAAGACGCAAGCAAATGCGTGATCGTACTAGAGCGTGATCAGAATCTAAACATGTACTCCAGAAAGATCGACAATCTTCTATCGAGCCTCTCCAACGGTGATTTATGGCGACATGGTCTATTTGAGTCCACTGTCGAGTAGGGCCAGGAGGTCACCATGTTAAACGATGTCGCTCCTTATGCTTAAAGTTCGTGTTGACTAAAAATAAATGATTATCTGAGCAAAGCTGCAGCAGACGGTCGCCGTTATCCGTTCTCTGAGCTGGAACACTGAAGCATCCACCTAAATGTCTTTCAGATTGGTTCAAGCTACCTATTTGGGCGTTAAAATCACCAGCCAAGATTACCGAATCTGAGTGTTTGGCCCTATGAAGTGGTTCAGAAAGTTTTCTGTAAAATTCATCTTTCACTTCATCCAGGCTGCAGTCGGTGGGAGCGTAGGCAGAAACAACGAAAAGACAACGGCGTGTGTCCCTATCTTTCCGAGTTCTTACTGAACCATTTAGTCGGACGGCACATAGGCGACTGTCGACAGGAACCCATTCAAGAAGCGCCTGTTCTGCTTTCATACTTAACGCAATACCTACACCGGCTAGCCCACGAGAAGTTGCTGTTGAATCGCCAGATAAACGAAGAGTGTATCGCGAAGGTTGTTCATTCTGACTAGATGAGGTCAAGTGAATGACCACGCTAGGATCCTGTATGCGTGTTTCGGAGACACAACAAACATCAATGGCGCGGGATTCTAATGTCCTAGCTAGGGAGGCTTGTTGCCCTATTTGACACAGGGTTCGTACATTGAATGCACCAATGTTAAGTTTGGAGCGTGGTCTTAGTATGCTAGGAACGTTATTTTGTGGGCCGGAATTGTTGGCACTAATGACACAGGAGGAAGTTGAAAGTAAAGATTTAGGCTAGAAGGTAGGGGCAGGATAAATATTAGGAATAGAAAGAGTTTGATTAAAATGGCAGTGATCTTGCGTGTTGTTAGCGGTATGAGGGCGGTTATCTCTTCCCAGTTGCCCACACTGTGGAAGGATTCTTCTTGATGTACCTGAAAAGCAAAATGTGTTACGGTCGGCCTGAAAGACCTGGGAGCGTGACTGCAGTGCCCATGGAACAACTGCTTGAGGCCGGTCACACACGGCCTTTTTGAGAGAGGTTTTCGTTGTTGTTGTAGCTCCGTACTTGTTGAGGCCTTACTGCCGGAGACAGAAATCCGTGGAGTAAGGTGAGGTGTGCATTTTTAGAGTCGACCTTTTCTAACCCTGCCATTCCTTTGTGGAAAGGCAGCATCGCTGTTATGCTGGTTGTCCGAAAACACCTTACTGCCGTCACACCTCCGTACAGCCAGCAGTACAACTTCGTCCTCGGACTTTATATTTGCTGCTCTTGGTTTCACTGCTTTTCAACCGACCTGCCTGGCATGGTAGGACCTTGAGGAACGGTTGTTCCAGCCAGTATAGCCCAAATGAGTCATCACAATAGGCATGCCCGGCCACCACGTCAAGGTAGCAGCACGGTCGGTTCCCAAGAGTGAAGAACGCCGATCGACAAAAGGTATTCAAACTCTATGTGATTAATGTTAAAATAATCTCTTATTTCGACAGACGTATTCAAGAATAAAATTGCATTCGTTGAGATAATTCAATCTGAAATATTTGGATGGTATAGTTAGGTTACCCGCTACGGTTTTCTCTTATTCTAGTCAGTTTACATCTAACTAGAATCAAGTATATTGTCGATACAAACATTGTTAAGCATTTAGAACTAAGTCAGGATAAATGCATAATTAATGGAAACTAATATTACACGCCACAGGATAATATGTATTCCTGAAAGTATGTTGACTAGTAACCGCATAATATCCAAATGCCAAAAATCCAATCTGGCTACTTGTTTAAGTTTGTAAATTATCTAGACCTCAAATACAGATAGCTTTGCCTGAGAGTAGTAATAGGCTTTGGTTATCTGGCATACCGTCAAGATATTTAAATGTATTGGGCCGAGAGTGCATGAACCCTAATTCTGAATCTGCTCGGTCTAAGTACTACTCAGATGGATTGCTACAAAAATTTACTGGTCTTTTCAAGTCAGGGCTGGGTTACTGCAAAACCATGCAACCAACGGCTAAAGCTCAAGACCAATGCATCACTAGTGTTCAGATCCAAAAGACATGTTCCTTATGCATCCTTGGCAAAAGTCAACGAGGAGCTCATACGATTGCAGCAGCAAGCAATCATAACCCCGATTAGTTACTCGAACTGGGAGGCTCCTATTGCCGTTATCAAGAAACCTAACGGATCTATACGAATCTGTGCTAATTTCTCAACAGGTCTTAATGCAGGAGCACCACTACCCTCTCCCAGCACTAGATGATTTGTTTACTATCCTCAACGGTGGTTGTTATTTTGCAAAACTCCACCTAGATGATGCATACTTGCAAGTTGAAGTTGTGCCCGGATGCCGGAACATGCTGACGATAAAAACACCGTGGTCTGTTTCAACATAACCTAATGCCGTTCGGGGTAAAAACTGCCCCGGTTATTTTCCAAGAGCCGATGGACACGATTCTTTTTGGTATCCGGGTAGCTGTATATTTGGATGACATTTTAGTTATCGGCAGATCTCCTGCAGAACTTGGAAGTCGAGTTAATGCAGTTCTACAACGAATCTCGAAAAATGGGTTCAGGCTCCGCCGTGAAAAATGTCAACTTTTCCTGAAATCAGTAAAATACTTAGGATTCGTTTTCGATTAAAGTGGACGCCGACCAGATCCAGGAAACATCCGTGCTATTCAACAAATGCAAGCACCTACAGATGTTCCTTCACCTAGACTTTTCCTTCGAATGATTAGTTGCTACTCAGTTTTTGTCCCATCATTACATCAGATGCGTCATCTACTAAACCGTCTGCTTACAATATATACAATATACCGTGAACTTGTACCAAGGAATGCGATTCAGCTTTTTGCAGACTGAAGTCTGCATTGAGTTTTAACATGCTACTAACACACTACGATCCAAAATTACCAGTCATCGTAGCGGCCGATGCTTCAAGTTATGGAATAAGCGTAGTTATATCCCACGTACTTCCCAACGGAAAAGAAAAAGCAATAATGTATGCTACCTGTGCACTAACTCAAGCAGAGAGAAGATATAACCAAATAGAAAGGAAGCGCTAGTCTTGGTATTTTGCTGTTCGACGTTTTCACAAGTTTGTGTACGGCCGAAAATTTAAGCTTTCAACGAACCATAGACCACTACTCACTATTTTTAGGTAGAAATCTGGCGTACTAGCACATACAGCAAACCACTTGTAGAGATGGGTATTAATCCTACTACGATATTATTCTGAAATACAATATCGTCGAACAGAAGAGTTCGGACAAGCTGGTGTTTTATCACTATTGACAAGCCAACACCCAACAAACACTGAAGAGTCAGTAATTGCCACGTTATCCACTAAGGATTATGCTGTAAATTACTTATCTGATGCCATCTGGGCGTTGCCGGTGACCGTAAAAAATACTAAACAAGCACCAATCAGTGACCCCATAATTCAGGTCAAACAATTCGTCACAAGCAAGTGGCCAGAGAACTTAGAAAATGATTAAGAAAAATTCTCTTACTGACGAGACTCCCTCTGTATTGTCAATGACCGCCTAATGTTTGGTGAGAGGGTGGTAATACCGAGATGTCTGCAAGCCGAGGCCTTGCGTCAATTTCATATCCTACATCCCTTGGTACGGAGAATGAAATCCATTGCACGAAGCTTCGCCTATTGGCCGCAAATGGATAAGCACATCGTCAACTTTATAAAAGACTGCCACAAATGTCAACTAGCTGCCAAACAGAGTAAACAAATAGACCCAATACCCTGGCCACAACCAGAAAAACCATGGACGCGATTGCACCTAGATTTTGCTGGTCTAATAAATAGTGTCACATATCTCGTAATAGTGGATGCCTATTCAAAATGGCTAGAAATTGTCCCCTTAGTGCAAGCATCTACCAATAGAACTTTGTAAATACTGATGGAGATTTTCTCTCGACATGGATTACCAGACACACTGGTATCAGATCACAGGTTTCAGTTTATGTCGGAACAATTTCAAGAATCCTGTCGCCGCCGTGCAGTTAACCACATAAGATCACTGCCCTGCTATCCACAGTCAAATGGACAGGCTGAATGTTATGTCGACGCTGTCTAAATCAAAAGAAAAGGGTGTGGTCGATAGTCTACAAAGTTTTCTGTTGGTTTATCGCACTAAATCAAATGATAACACTCCAAACAAAGTATCTTCAGCCGAAGACTTGGTGAACCGGAAACCAAAAACAACTCATTATGGTATGCTACCACAAGGATACCCGACAACTCAAGGAAATTTACCAGGATTCAAAGTCGGTACGACAGTATTCGCCCGTGATTACCAGCATCAAGAGAACAAATGGATAGAAGGATAAATGACAAGAAGGCATGGGGTAGTGCTGTATGAAGTGATTGTGGGAAAAGACAAATGGATGCAACATTTTAATCAACTACGCAAAATAAAAGGTGTCCGAGCCTGTTAAAACTACAACAATGCCCTTAGATATTTTACTGGATACTTTTAATTTATCCAGCTACAAAAATAAGCAAACAGAAAAAGCCCTTGAACTGAAATTACAACCAAGAAGACGGTCCAACCGATGCCGGCAGGAGACGGTGCAACTACAAGTAAATCCCAAAACAATGCTCAATTAACAAGAGGGAGGATTCAAAATTCCCAGAAATACAATAGTTGACTTACGCAAGCGAAAGAAGTTGTATTTATTTTTTTGTAAGCTTGATTGTAAACTATCATCCCATTAATTTAACTTCAATGTGAGTCCTACTCCTGATTACAGTTTGACAACATTTAATTGTATCAATGAAATGTTGATGATTTCACTTCATAAATAATCACTGTAAATTAATTGATACAAAAATCGATCCATTTATGTAAATATGGTTTGCTAGTCTCATCTCACTTTTTAACTCCACAATACAAATCATCCTCCAAGTCTAGTCTTTTGGAATAGCTGTGGGTTGGGAAGGAACAAGTCGTGACATGCGACTGAAGTACAAATACCAGAGATAGCGTTTCGCATTAATTGTATAGGCTATCAATGAAATCAGACATATAATCCGGCTACTCCACATCTATTAGCTGTGTCGTACCGCGAACCGTACTAAGTAAGAACCCATGCACATTTTACCTCCATACCAGAAAACATAACAAATTCAAGCAAATTATAGTTGTTTAAATTAGAAAGGAAACATATTTGATAAGCAAAGCAGTAATGATAATAATAAAATTCCATTAAAAACCCATGTACCTCCGAAACACATTATAATTATGCAGGCTAGTGATATAAATTATAGCTTCCTACACAATAGTAGATGAGGCAAAATTTAAATCTAGAACTTAATGCTTACAAATTACGGACACCGAAAATCAAGCCTCAAAATGCTCTGGTACGGCTGAGGGTGGAGGATTTACTCACCTCGAAATACCCTAATATGGCCATGCATCTAGCCTTTGCCACGAAAGTCCTACGCACTGGCTTGTCGAAGTGAGGGTGTTGTTTACTAAGATGAAAGGCCGAAGGCGAATGCCCGACTATTAAACCTGGTTAGCAGACATGGAAGGTCTTCCTAGAAGAGTTGAAAAACTTTTCTTTCAAATTAATGGTACATATAGGCTCTATGGTCCTTAAGAAATGAATGGCGGATGAACCAACTTCTGCCGCCGGCTACCACGATACTGCATCTCCCGACGATGTTCCACTGCTTTGTGAACTGATCTTAAGGTAAAAGGCTCGGGGAGTGATACCTTAAGAAAACCACCTTCGCCGGTTTGAGCAGCCATGTAAGTACCTCAGCCCACAAACAACTACAGTAACTACGAATTGCGAAAAAATGGTCCGTTTATCACATTGCCTCTAACTCGAACGATACTTACACTTATGCGATATTTACTGTCATTTTAATAAAGACTTTTAATTACATTCCCTTCTCTTCCGTTTCGCCTCAGTTCCTTTGGTTTGTTTCCACCATTTATTCTAATCATTCAGCAGCTCGTTCACGGTGAAAATTTCTCCTTATCAGTTTGGTCTGAAGTCGCTGAATGGTGAAATTTCTGTTTATCGCCATCAATGTCGAAACCTGATACAGGCTTTCTGAAGCTACGTATGTCAGTTAAATTGGCCTTCCTCAACGTCCACACATTGATGTAGATAAGACAATAGACAGGTTTGGCCACGTCTTTAGAAAACCTTAACATCGATGACTGTCCCCTACGCGAGATTCGTATTCAGGACTCTGGTAACTTGTCCCCCCACCACCACCACCCATCTGTCGATTCGAAGAGCGTGTTTCCTAGATGCCTATCCAGGGACCCTGAAGCATTGGTGTCCAGCTTTGCCGGTATCGTTGTCGCATTAAACTCCAAAGTGGAGACATTGCTGACTGACTGCATCACCATTAACGACCGCTTATGTACTGTTAGATGAGGTCTCATCAAAATGGGAAGAAACTGGCCTGGTAAACAGTGTCTCTTTGTAATCTTTACCTACACACCGACATATTTCAGCCTGGATGCAACCAAGGATGACTTCTATTATCATTTAGACAATCTTTTCAAGAAAGTGCATTCCACAGATATTGTAGTACTAGTTGCAGATTTTAATGTCCGGATCAACTCTCTAAGACTGGGAGGAGTCGCCTAGACGACCAGCAGAAACTCTATGGTTGCAGGTTAGATAACGGCGACCGTCTTCTACAGCTTTGTGCGAAACACATCCTGTTTCCGGCCAGCATCAACTTCCTGCACAACCACTACCGATATGCTACCTGGAGCCCCCACTTTGCAAACCAAGCCTAGATACAAACTGATCACATTGCGATCAGTTACCACTGCATGGTTGTACTCACGACTGTCGTCCCTTTTGGAACACTTATTTGCCTTCTTATCATAGTTTGGTTTGTGTAAGTTCCTTACAACTCCAGGAGACGCATCGGTCCACTCCAATAACTCGTGAATTTGATAATAAACGTAGATTCTTAAGCCGGAAGATCGTGAAAAGGTTGCGTGAAGACCTGGAAACCTAGTGGTCTGAGCGTGATAAAGAGTTGGAAGCAGCAGCTGCATTTGATAATTTCCGGAAGCTCTGTCAGCTCATCCGAACTACTGGCAGCAAGAAGTGTGGCGTCATTGAAACAATCTGTGGAGCTGATGGTACGCCAATCACTAACATCCAAGATCGTCCTAGACGATAGACTGAGCTGTTGGAGGGTCAGTTCAAATAGTCTGTTGCTTTAACGACTTTGGTAAGATTGTCCTGTCCTTTATGGCCAGTGAAGATTGACCCATCTAATGAAGCTCGTAAGGAACCCCAACTTCTTAATCTTAACAAATAACTTGGCTTTGATGATTTACCCGTTCCCCCCCCAGCACTTTTACGGATGGTGGCTAACCCTTGGTCAGAGGACTGACAAAATTATTTGGAAAGGTTTAGGAGAGTGCTCCACCATCTTGGAATGAAATGACTGTCGTTCTCATCTCCATATAGAGTTCATGTGGAGAATGTAATAAATATCGGGGGATAAGTCTATGCTTGATTGCTTCCAAATTATGGATTCTCTCATACTTCGCATATTGTCAAAAACTCGTGAAAAATTGACTTGAGAGGAGCAGGCTGGTTTTTGATTAGATTGAGGATGTACTGACCACATTTTACCATCTGCCAAGTGTTAAAACATCGTCACATTTACCGAAGACCAACAATCGTTCTTGATATTAGGGTCGTCTTCGATCCATTCAGTAGGCAAATGGTAATGTCTTACAGTGCGATAGCATACAAATAATTAAAATCGCACTTGGTCAGTTAGCAATTAGTATTCGTAAGTATGGTATGTAATTTGCACCCCCCCCCTATTTCAAAGTACTTTTAAAAGACTGGCAGGGGTGAGTACCTGTTTGCACTATTTGTGATGAACAGCTAAAAGTAGTCGAAAAGTTCTTTTAACTGGGTAGTTGTGTGAGTGCTAGTGGTGGTGTGCTAGATGAGGTCAATCTACGCAACAATGAAAGCAAAATCGGCTTATGCAGAACTGGGTCATCTTTGGTGCAGTCGTGATGTCAGTCTGGCTGTAAAGGGTCGGACTTACAACGCTTCAGTGAAAGGAGCTCTGTTCTATGCTTGTGAAACTTAGTCTCTCTGAGCTAAGGATGTTCGGCATCTATCCGTATTCGAACATCATCTTCCCCGAAAAATTGCCAACACCTGGTGGGAACATCGTGCTAATAACGTTGAAACTCGGCATCGTGTCACCATCTTGAAATACCGGCCTCGGTGACTTGGTCGTACTTTACAAATGCCATTCAAGTCTCTTCCATATTTAACATTATATGCCGATGCTGGGACTAGTTGGTAAAAACAAAGGCCAGTTTACAATACGGTATCGTAGAATGAAAGGAAGCTGCATAAAACTGGTTTTTGTCGATTCATCCCAGCTTCCTGGTTACGGTCCTAGGGATAGTGCAAATCAGAGGCTGCATATTTTATCAGATATGGCACAGAATAGAAGCCAGTAGCGATCTTGCTGCAATTTCTCATCACAATCTTCATAAAAGTGATGGCCTCTTACTAGGAACAAAATCTTGTTTGTATATCTATCTGACATGAATCTCTTGCACTGTAATTCACTTGTTGTCTTATTAGATTTTACATTTTACCCTTGATTAACATCTTCCCCCCCCCCATTTTTGTCACAATGATACTTCGTACTTATGTGGCCCATATATTTTTGATGCTGTTTTGTACTGAATTTTATATGATTAAATAAATAAATAGCCTAAAGTCAACCCTATATATTTTGGAGAACCAGAAAGGTGAGACATATATTATAGTAGAAGGGAGATACTGTGAACAAAACAAAAACAGGAAAACGTTGTGTTGTAGATAACAAATAACTATATTTAATACCGAATAAAGTTATTATTAGTGGTGAAATTCGTAAAATACCATTTAAAATGGAGATTGTAAAGACAGAAACGTTAAAGAGTAACTAAAATATCTGAAGTAATCGTTCATTCTGATCGCGACTAATGTCAAGGTTAAAAACGGTAGGCCCCAAAAATGTACGCATCATGTTACTCAACGGATTTCTGTTTTCGACAGTAAGGCTTTGACAAGCATGGAGTTAACACATCGAAAACTACACTTAAAAAGGTCGTGTGACCAGCCTCAAACAGTTGTCTCTGGGGCATCGCAGTCACGCTCCCAGGACATCAAGACCACTCTAAACCAGTTTTCTTTCCAAATACCTATAGGAGAACCCACCAACCCTCCACTGTATGGCCAAACAGGAAGTGGTGACTACCCTTATACCTCTAGCAGCATTCGAGATTACCGTGTCGAAGATTAAATGCTATCTTCCTTCCTAATAAATCTAACTGAACTAGGTAAGTACAAGTTTGTGTATATGAAACGTTAAGGAGCATCTAATAAATAATACCTAAAAATATGACTCAGTAACAGGCTATACAAAACAACATTAAAATTTGTTGAAATTCTGATCTGAATTAAAATAACAATAACAATAATACATTGTATACGATGTAATCTTTTGAAGGCATAATGTTACTGAACAGTATAACTTGTAGTGACAAACATAAAAAAATACAAACACTTATAAGAACTCCAAGAGGTCAGCTATCAAAGGGATCATTTAGAACAAAGTCAGTCAGTCACAACGCAGAACTTGGTACGTGTGTATTAGTTTAAGTTTCTATGCCTCAATTAGCAGACAGAAATAAAATTGTCGGGCCAAATCCCAGAGTAGTGGAGGAAGTAACAGTGTTAGTATTAATGGGGAGGATTAGAGATCAAAGACAAAATATAAGAAAATTTAAATCGGTAGAAAAAATTATGATGAATTCGGAAACCTAGAATTTGAGGGGCAGAGGACAAAGAATGGATGCACCAGCGCCATCGCGAAAGATTTTCAGTTATGTGGTTTAAAGTCTCTAACCACTGGTTACGATTATCACGCAGACCTCAAACAAGTAATCTGCGCCTGATTAAGACTCGCTGACCTATCAATCGACTTGTTATCTTTACCTAGTGCCATATCTCTAATCCAAGTATTGCTTACTTGATGGTCCCAGAAAACACGAGCAATGCTTCGAAGATATCTATGATCGAGTACTAGTAACTTACGAATATCCTCTATCCTTAATGACTATAAAATAGAAAAGATCGGACTTTTGCGCAGTAAACGTGTCCGTTGGTCAGTAAACGGTTGTCTCGCCTACGCCACAAGTGACTCAAGTTGGCGAAAGCCAATCAAACCTTCTGTATATGAGCAGAGATTTTATCAGACACCAGACCATTAGGACCTATGAGACTCGCAAGATAGGTGAAGCAGTCAACACTCTCAACTACATCGCTTCCTATTATTAGTTTCAGTGCCGACGCAAGCCAATCCTGAAGCAACATTTTGCATTTGGAAGGTGAGAATCGCATCCTAAACATGCCTGCAATGATGCTTAGGGTAGTCAAAAGACTGTATTTTGTCAGCACCTTCACCCAATGGAACTATTGTCTGCATATTCTAAGTCAACAGGTGTATATCCCGGAAGGTTAGCTTCTAAGCAGTCAGACGACGCAAACGTTAATTATAAAAGCATATCACTGACAAAATTAAACAATAATGTGGAAAAAGAATAATCCTGATAAACACCACTTGAAATCAATTTTGAGGACAGTTCGCCATAAGCTCTGACTTGACAAGTAATGTACGAGTAAAGGGCCTGTACAAGGTGAATGTACTTTTTTGGCACGCCTTTAAGTGACAGACACTGCCACATAACCTCACGATCAACAGGGTCAAACATCGCCTTAAGGTTAAGGAATGTAACTATTGTCGGACGCCGTAAAGTGTGCTTATTTCTTAGAACCAACTAAAGTGTGAATATTTAGTCTATACAACCACATCCAGATCTGAAAACACCTTGGTTCTCCTCAGTTTGCTCTTCACGAGCTTTAGTTAGGCATTGAAGTATTATTGAAACATGTATTTAAGACACTATATTCACTAAACTGACTCTACTGTAATTGTCACAAGAAGACTTCTGTCCTTTCTTATAGACTGGGACGATTAGTGATCGAGACCAGTCAGATGGGATTACTTCCAGTTCCAATATTCTAGCGAAGATCTCAGTTAGTCTCACTGCTAAAATTGGACTGTTGTCTTTAAATATCTCAGAGGTTAATCCATCAGGTCCTGCAGCTTTCCCACGTTTTAGATTCCCTATAGTCTTTCCAACCTCACTAAGGTTTGGAGGACTGACATCAATTTGCCATTCAAATTGCTTGGGGATGGTGGACAACTGAAGTGTGGCTGAAGGCCAGTCTAATTGTTCCGTGAAGTGTTCTGCTGATCAGTCTAATCTCCTGAATTGATGGTGAATAATTCCGAACAAAGCAACACACGAAAACAAGTCTAATGTGTTAAAACATTCTCGTATTACAATTACTAACCTCTGAAACGTCCGATATTCCAATTCACTGTTTCCACTGTTCTTATACCAACTGTACATGGCATAGACAAAGAACGCTTAATACTAGATAACTGTGTTATAGTTCTCATTAGAATAAGCATAGTAGTAATCATAACAAAACTTTGGGAAAGTAAGGCAGCTGGGTATGGCTGTACAAACCTAAAAAAGGAAATATCAACGTTTATATAAATTAAAATACACTATGAAGTAAAATCAAAAACAACTTTCATGATGTATAAACACAGAGATATATTAAGCTTATCAGCACCACAGACGGAGTTATACCAACAAAATAAGGAATACGATCAATTGTAAGCTTATTTACTGACCGATAAAACCCCGCTTTCAATTACAGGCCAACATTTACGTCAAATTTTGTTAGACAGACGCCATCATTCAACTTGACAAATAATTAAATAGTAAAAACAACATTTTTAGTAACTACAACAATTTAAAAGAATGCGGTCATTCGTGAAAGGACACTGGGATAAAATACAGATTTGAAAAATGACGGCATGAAGATGCAACAAAACTTCTTGCCCAGAAATAAAAGGAAATATAACCTGAAGCTTGGCATAATGCCTACAAATCGAAGCCAGTACCAAATCTAAAGAACTTCCTATCTAAGACATATTTATCTAGTTTTGCCTTTATATGCTTTCTTAGTTCTGTCGCAGTATAATATACACCCTTGTTACTCTATAATGTACAACCTTTAGGTACCAAGTTGCTCGAGCAGATAATAAGTGGTTAGAACAAGCAACTTATAGCCACTTATATGTGAATGTGGCGATCGATGGATGGAGACACTGAGTGTCATAACTTAGGATCAAAGTGGCGCGAATGTATTCACTGATTATCTTTCCATAGATTTTAAGTTCGATTCCCCTTTCATACATGCCTTTTAGTTCTTTCTTGTCGAACTGTATCCTGGTATAAATCTTGTTGATTTAATCTCGTCGTGCTAACGTGGTATGGCAACTTCAGCTAACGTTCATGTGTTCAGGGCTCTATATTGATCATAAGCGACTGCAGGTTTGAGCCACACTCCGACTACTGCCATTCCGGCAGCTACATAATAGTACTAATCTTGACATGATTGGGGATCCCAGAGATATACACGAACTTATGCATTGTTACAATTAGGGGGTTTGTCACTAATGACTAGCTCCTTGAGGTAATTCCTGGAGTTCTAGTGTGAAGATGTGACCGGTAGAGTTCAACCGTGTCGGGTGTGAGACAGTAACTCACCGATGGCATAGAGGAGGTAGCGCAACGTATCACGAATTGTCTGAATTGGAAATACCAACCGTTAGAAGCCGACTCAGTAGCCCAATCGTAAAGCGTTCGCCGCGGAGCCAGTAGGTCCTGGGTCCGATCCCCGATGGGGTCGTGGATGCGCACTGCTGAGGAGTCCCATACTAGGACGAGACAGCTGTCCAGTGCTTCCAGGTGATCAATCGTTGTCTGATTCAGATCAATTCGTGATATCAAAACTGACAGTTATGCATAGCTGCTGTTATATAATTGTCTTTAAAGTGAGTTCCATCATTATTGTATAGTTATGCAGTAAACCTCAATTTGCGGACAGATACTCATTTGATCTACAATTGTGAGACTTCTTCAGATGATTATCTGACTAACTCTTTGGAAAATATTGGCACGTTATAAATAATCTTCGAAATCTCCCATTATGTTGTGGTACCGCATAAATAAATAACTACAAGTTGTACAAGAAACATTAGAGAACTAATTCCTTAACAAATTGAAAAGCATATACCATAGTTTGAAAAATCACTAGATACTATGTACATCTTACCTAACAGTTTTTGTTATAGACACAAGGAAAGACTTGAAGGGAAAACGAATTCCCTAATAATTCGATAAATTTCTGTCTGATTTCGACAAACAAAAGACAGCTATTTATTTCATTAAAAACACAACGTATAAGTAGTGAAAAAACCTACCAAAACCATATTCTTAGAATGTTTGATATCAAAATGACAAGGCAGACATATGAGGAAAAACCTTTGATAGATTGCGATTTACGAATTTGTATGTACTGTGGAACATAAGGAACCGCTCCCCCGAAAACATAAAGTAGGCTCAGAAAGTTATGCATTAATCTCACAGTTCCATTTGTAACACTTTTATCCGTTTGAACAAAATTAGACATAAGTTAAAATAAACGATGTCTAAAAAAAGTATAAAAAAACAAAACTTTGCATTAAAACTTAAATACAGAAGTTTTTGATTAAAAACAACTAAGCTATTCATAAGCACTTAGCAAACATTTTAATAAATTAGCCTTCTTTACACAACCATCATACGAACAACTCAATCATAGCAAATGAACATTATTTAATCTGTATCACTATTAACGAATTTCGTTCAGATTTCACGATATTTCTATATTACAATCCTTACTGACAGGTTCCATGAAGAATCAAGGCATGAAGATTACTATAGGTTTCCTAACGTTTGGTTAAAATGTAGTTTGCATTTATATTAGCCTACCGACATTGACAAAGTACTTACGAACGAAACATCTACAATTTACATTTCCTGAAATTTAGCAGCCATGCTAGGAGCACGTACAGAATCACTAGCGTTGAAGTCTATTTCAAAGTACGAGGTGATATGTCAATCCACAAATTAATCGATTCCATAAGAAAAGTATGTTTACTGAAAAAAGTAAAATGCATTGATTTAATATATACACTACTTAGGACGCCATCGAACAGAGTATCCAACACTTTTTTCGATAAGCTAGTTTAAACCAATTGATCTCTGTGCGCTCACATCTTGGTGTTGGGTTAGGGTTGGGTTCTAGGTCATTGTTATAGCTACTCAACTGTGGATCAACCTCTTGCTGCGGCAGTTGACCTATGGGCTCATGTTACTTGAAAATGAATAAACATTTCAGGGCAGTAAGTTGGCAGTACTAAACAGGCATCACGTCGCCCGAACTGTACAAACAGATGAATCCGCTTAATTCAGACAACTTTCCAGACGTCCGGTTTGTGATTGGGTAGTAACTGGATCACCTACACAATTATGTAATCAAAGAAAAACAACTCAAATACGTGAGTATTATAGTCTGATAGTACTAGATGAATTCAATTAATTTTTTTCTTGAAATGTCAAGAAAAAATTGTTTCAATTATTTGGTTACATTTAACCTAGATTTAGGCAAAAATGTAATGAGTCAATGTATGTATGGATTGAAATGGAATAACTTATCATATGAAACATCATAAACGCTTGGTGCACATGAACATTACCCATCAACTAAACAAAATAATCGTCCTAGTGTCAGTTACTCCGACTACCAATAAATGATACCATAGAAACGAACCCTACTTGTAACACGTGTTATTAGCATCTATTGACAGGCAGAGATCTAAAAACCACAGCACACAACGTTAATCAAGAACTTCACGCAAAGTGAGAACACAGAGTAACAGCCACAGGTCTTTTTTATTTAAAAATTAAAATACGCGGTTCTAGTACAGAAGTTGAGGTTATCTACAAGATAATCTCATAAGTCATCTTGCAAGTTCATTTTGCACAAGGCTCGTTCTTCTTCCAACACACTTATCCTTGATCGCCCTGCAAAAGAAAGAGAACAGATTCACGTTAATAACATCGTACACAGTAATTTCAACACTGTGACACAGTGATTACACGAAGAGAGCGCCGATTCCCAAGAAAAAATATCGTAGTCTCTAATATTCAATATTCTGGTGATTTTCTATTCACGGACAGCAAATAGTTAAAAGTTCAATTCCAACTTTGCTTGGGAGAATTAGTGAACTGTCTTTCCTTGAGATTCGTGTCTAGATGGTTGAAGTGTTTTAATTTTTAAAGAGTACAGCACTGGCCATATTACTTCTGAAACTGAGTGGATGAAAGGTCAAACTATGAAGTAAGAATAGTAGTTCCTACATTATTTTCCGTCCAGTGCCCATAAAGCCTAGATGTTTGTCGAGCTTTTAGCTAAGGTGCTAACACAGCTTCTTCATATACAGAGTTCCATAGTTTGCTTATTCTAACAACAAAAATTTAGCACGAATTATTGTGCGACCTCTTTTGTATTCTATTATATATGAGTTTCCTGCAGATTCTATGATTTACCCTATCGGAAGGTTTATACAAATCTTAGAGGACAATATGTGCGAAATAGTTGTGCTCTACTGATAGAGTTTAACTATTTCACATTGTCAGAAGGTTAATGTTACAGGATATGTCTGAACGAAAGCAGTGCTGAGATGCAGATGATAGAAAATTATTGAAAAAGTAACTACAGGGACATATGTTGGTGGATTTCTCCTTTCCTTCGGCTGAGGTAAAGAAAACTGAACAATAGTCTAAAACCTTTACTCCCTTGCCTCCACTTTGCATACAGGTATGACTACACATTACTTTCACTCAAAGGATTGCTTGTCTGGAGCTAGGAGCAGCAGGAAAGAATAGCATAGGGAAGACAGTGTAGATCCGCACATTCACTAAGGATCTAGAGATAGATTTCATCTAAACCGGGAGACTTGTGTGGAATTAGACACCTTATTATCGCCTTGGTAACAATCAATGTCGAGGTATTAGTTAGGTAGAGGTTAGATTAAAATCCCTTGGTTAGTAGGTTAGTAACTTCAGGATGAGTGCTGTGTACGATCATTGAATCTTTATCAAACAAACTAGGAGTCAGGTTATCTTTTCTCCTCATGTCGCTATACAATGTCTTATTAAATAGATAATGAACACATCTGTTGTCAAACTGTGTAAAGTCTATGCCAGAGACATTTGAAAGGTTAATCGAACTACTTTCATGGTCTCCTTTATCATTAACTGCGGTTGAAGCTCTGACGGGAAGTACTACTACTCTTATGTTCTTGCTTGGAGGTGAGTCCTTGCTGGTATTGGAAAGGGGTTCCAGTTCAAAGATTGCGATTACAGAGTATTTCTGGTTTCCACCGCATGTGACTACACAGCTGTCGTTACAGGCCTGTGTATCGCGTGTATCGCCTTTTTTCTTAACGAGGGAGTTTGCTTTCAAATGAAGTGAATTTCCTAGATTTGAGCTATTCACCCGATCTTTCAGGTTTCGTTGTTCACAGGCACTTGAATTCTATGACCACAGTAGGTGTTGAGTGAGCCGGCGAGGCCTTGGTTGTCAAGCTCATGTTCTGCTCATTTACAAGACCATGTTAGGTCTGCACAAAAGTTATACGTAGCAGAACCTTTGACAAGAGTTGGGCGACATGAAGTTGTATGATACCTTAAGTATTATTGTGTCTCAAAATGCAACCTACTCATATTTTACAGAAATTGCACCTGAAGGAAAAGTCGTTTTCACTAACGAGTTTTATATATGCATTGCATTCGTCCTCGGTAAACTGTGGTTTTATCCTATCAGGTCGTTTTACTAAGTTGCACTCGTGACGCTTTCTTTTACTGTGCGTGACAGGCGTGACCGCATTTTATTTCATGCCACCGGAGTTTGGTATGGAATCTTTCTGTCTATTGTTTTCCGAGGCTGACACTAGTGGAGGCCATTACGGACTAAGTAGAAGCAATTTTGCCCACTCCATTCGCACATAATCTGCCAACGGCCTCCTAGGTGGTCATCGGGTGAGCCTATCGAGTGGAATAGAAATTCATGGTCTACTTTTACTGGTGCTAAAATTTTCGGCCCGGCCTTCCACCTTGGTCCTCGCTACCAAGAGACTGCTATTAGTGCTATTAGTCATAATGATAGATGGTAATATTAATTCTTATAAAATAAAAGTTGATGGAATGTGAGCCTAATAAAGAGATGGAAAGTGTGAGTGGAATATTTAAGTAAGGGTACAGAAAAATGCAGAAGTTTTTGAAATGGCATATCTAATAAGATTTAAACTTTACCTTATTTGTACCAGTACTCATCAGAGTTAAGATAATTGTTTGCGCAATTACCTAGTTCCCACGTTACCACTGGGATAGTATTCAGATTGTGGTCAGGCTGCATATACCAACGTGGAGTAGTGTGTAACTGGTGAATGGGTTGGCTGGGTCCATCGTACAGTGAGCTGGCTGTGGAATGACAATAATAACAACTTATTCTTGAAAACGGATACACATCCGTTTTACAGGTGCGGTAAGTTTGGTACATAATGCATAGTAAAATGATATCCAGATTAGTTATCAGATAGTTTCAACGCTGTAACAAACACATGCTAAATTTTGTAAGAGGTTCGGCGTAAAGTTCAAGACTACAATAATACTTATGTATAGCAGTATATTTATACACAGTAATATAAAGCAAACCAGTTCGCCGAAGGCGACATCCACAAACGAAGTAGATTGAGACAAATAAGTCTTGTGGAAGATAATATAAGATTCCAAATTGTAAAGGGCAACAAAATTGTACACACGGACTGCAGTATTTCTGGTGTGACGGTTGAAAAGTGAAGAACAGCCGTCGTAGAAGACAGATACATAATCGTTCCGCGCCACAAGATTTGAATGGCGTATAATCGTCAACGTACTAGGGTATCTACAAATATATAAGGGAAAGAAGCGTATGAAAAAATATATGGCTTCAACAGGAGTTATGAATAATCGACACGGTAAGATCTAATGCTAGATATATGTCTGTGTAGATCGTAAGGGGGGGTCACTTAGATTGCATTTCGTTACAGGTGGAGAATGCTAACTTGTGAAGTAAATTGTAATAGAATATGAGGGTAATTCTAAAACCCCGAAGCCAAAGGATAGGAAGCTTGAGTATCTGACATCCTGTCATGTATTCCTGTTCTTCAGCGTTTCTTGATACATAGATAAAACACCTTTAAAGAGATTCTAGTTTATGTTTATCTCTCACCCCTAGATAGCTGAGAGCAAGCGGGCAATATTCTAAAACGGGGCGAACACAAATTTGGTGCACTATTTTTTTGGCTTATTGGTTATGAAAGTTGGGAGCAATGTAGCTTTAAAGTTTCTTCAATTTGCGACATGTTCGGAGAAGGGGGGATCATCGGTATATCCTATATGGATCAACAACACCCTCGACTTGATATTCTTTCATAATATAACACCAATATACATAGAACATGGCTGAAAACTTCACAATAATGACTGCAACACAGTTCTATGCATTCTACAATTCCTTTTAGAAGGTAGTAAGTACAGAACGACCTGTAAGCGTTTGCGGTATAAGGACTTTGACCAAGCTGATTGTGGCATCTTTCAAAACCTAGTTAGATGCTCTGATTGGGCCTGCTTCTTTGATGGTGGCAGCAATACTGAAGCACTGGAAGTATTCCACCGTACCATAAAGCCGTTAATAGACACCATAGTGCCAACAAAGATGGGCTACAAAGTAATATACTCTTACGTCAACACTAAAACTAAGGCCAGGCTGCGTAAACTAGAAAAAAGGTACATCATCTCAAATGACTTCGCTGCTTTGAATCAAATACACTGTTTGCTTGAACAGGTAAGATGTCAGTATAAAACTTACCTGAAAGATGAGGAATGTATAGCACTCAATGATGCATCTAAATATCTAAACTTATGTAATCTATTAGAAAAACGACTTCATTCAGTACTGCAAAACAGAGTAACCCACGATGACCTACAAGTTATATGTGAATTTCTCAGTAAAATATTCGCGATTAACGAAGCACAATTCAAACGCCGGACGTCAATTAAGACAGTATGCTCAATACAACGCTAATTACTATAACACTGAGCTTAAAAATATCACTGAATCTAAAATAATAATAGTTTATTCTGTAGTATTGCAGTACTAGTAGCATATTTTGTATTACAGAACACTTCCAGTAAACAACCGCGCGCTTTTTGTCCCTGGTGCTGTAATTTCATGGAATAGCTGCGAGAGAGCAGGACGAAACTATGAAGACTATCCAGAAACGGGACAAGGCTGGTATTTTGAGAATTGGTTAAGGCAGCCAATTTGTGTGGGCTGGTCTTGAGCGGCAAGTTGTCAGTGCATTGATTACGTTCCAAGCCAGCGTTTGGAGTAAGTTCGAACTTACTCCTTTAAGGATCCTTAAAGAAGATCAATTCCTTACAAGTCCAGACCGTAAACTCGGAAAGGCGGTGACATAGATTATGAGATAGGATAAAAAAAACGAATTTAATTAGTTGAATCAAAATAAACAATTTCAAACTACAATCTTTTTCGTTTTTTTTACTATAGTACTATAGAATTGTAATAAATTACTACGATTCTTAACTACATAAATTTGTCTGAAACAAGTAGGGATTGTGTTTAAAATAAAGGGGAAATTCGTCTGTAATGAGAAGGAAATAGTCGACAATAAAGAGGAAGAAGGGGGGAAATTCGTCTGGAATAAGGGGGAAAATCCGCCAAGGGGGGAAAATTCGTTTAACTGTCGCAATTTCCCCTTTGATAACCATTGAAATTTCCCCTTTATTTCCACCTTCAGCTACTTTATTTCCCCTTTTTTGTTAGTTTGGGTATAACGTACATGGTTATAGTGTTTGCAATCTTAGTACCTTAATAAGCCATTGCTCATTGATTCGAGGTTTAGTGGTAAGTCGTCGAACGATTACTACAAGTCTTTCGATTCTAGATATGGGGAGATCAGTCGTTTTATCTAGTCTGCATTCTCGTGTCACACATTGAACGGACCGAGTACTTCTCACGTTATACTAGAATTTGAATAAATCGGTAGTTTATTCAGTGCCTTGGAGCCACTAAAACTAAACTACACCGCTGACCTTGAAATGACCAATGAGAATCAAGTTATTACTTTTAAGGGTGCGCGCGCATTTAAGTTCAAAATGCTTACTTTGGATCGGCTTATTGAAATGTTTAGTGAGGACAATATTATTTCTAATCTACAAGTTTTTGGACTACTTCGGCGAGAGTTAATTTGTGATTGTGGCCTTAATATGACTCAAATACCGTACAGAGACAGTCGGGATGGAGTAACTTTTCGATGCAATAGCTGTTGGCGAAGAAAGTCAATAAGAACGGGCAGTTTTTTTAGTAAATCTAAACTAACACTGCGGCAAACCTGCATGTTAGTTGTCTTGTGGAATATGCAGTTGCCTGTTACTCTGGCATCGTCTCTTACAGATGTGAGCGAAGTATCAGCTGTGCAATGGTATCAACACTGCAGAGACGTATGCTCAGAAATGATGTTGCGGTTGAATCTATCACTTGGAGGCGTCGGAAAAATAGTTGAAATAGATGAATCGGCCATCAGAAAGAGAAAATATAATAGAGGAAGATCTGTAAAAACCGAATGGGTAAGTAATAATTACTTTAAACTTACTGGTAGGTTCTTGGTATTTATGACCGAACATTAGGAAAGGGACATTTCCAGTATGTCCCAAACCGAAATGCAAGAACCCTAATACCAATAATCCAAGCGTATGTTCAACCAGGATCCATCATTTATACTGACGACTGGAAAGCATATCGTCCTCTCCGTAGACTCGGATATGCTCACCATGTCGTAGTTCACCATAGACATTTTGTGGACCCAAGTACTGGTGTTCACACACAAAACATTGAGGGATACTGGTCTCGTCTAAAGGAGTTTCTTCGACCTTATAAAGGTTTTAGAAACAACATGATTTGGAGCCATATGGATGAATTCTTATATCGTTCATATTTTGAATTTAAAATAAATGAACCCGTCTCCAACCTGCAGAAGTTCATAAATCATGTAAAAACAGTGTATCCTGTGTAATTATCTTTAAAAAATTTCGTTTTTCATAATAAATAATGATTTTATCTACCACTGCATTCTCATTGGCTAAAAGGTACCTCAAGGTCAGCGGTGTAGTTTGGTTTCACCCACTAAATAGTTGGTTTATCGCTCGTATAAAGTGATCTATGCTATCTAGCGCACGGATTTCTGCCGGTAAACTATTCCAAATGGCTGTGAATTTATGCACGAAAAATTTTGAACGTATTTTAGTCTTACAGTGTCCCACCCACACTATACCTGTATCATTTCTAAGGCTATAACTAGGTGCATCGATAAACTTTAATATAGGGTCGGGGGAGTATGCTAGATGGTGTAAAACTTTGAAATAGAATGTCAGATTGAGCTTAGCTCGTCTTTTCCAAAGTGGTTCTAAATCCAATGCAACGCACCGTGTAGTATAATTTAGTCCACAATCTATCCCCAGTATCTTTTTGTGAAGTATCTCTGTATCCCTTCTATCTTTAGCTTATCACTTATTCGGAGGTTGCTGAGTATGAGTGGGCAGTATTCAAGTAGCGGGCGTACACAGACCTTGTATAATACCAATCTAGACTCACGTTGGTAGAAATTGTGGATAATACAACCCCTAAGTCTGCGTGCCTTTGAGGTGGTAAATATTGTTTGTTCCTTGAAAGTAAGATCCGTAGTGTATATTAAGCCAAGGTCCAGAATCGTCTTACATTCAGAGATTTGTTCCCCATTTACTACAGTGTAGGTTGAGGTTGCGACACCTAATACTGATCCAGCTACATTTCTTAGTGTTAAAGTGAAGTTGATGTTCTTTACACCAGGCAGTGACTTCGTCTAGCTCTTGCTGTATGATCTTAACAGTGTTGTGCAGGACATTTATGTCGCATGAGTAGACAACTTTCAAGTCATCTGCGTGTAAGAAGGTTTTACTAGTCTTAAAACAGCTACTGAAACTGTTGATATATATTGTAAACAAGAGAGGCCCTAATGCGCTTCCCTGTATAACCCCACTGGTTACTCTCTTAGGAGATGATTGTGCTGAGTTTACTTTTGTTATCTAAAATCGACTAGTTAAGAAATGATTTAAGCCAGCTCAGTAAAGGGTTTCGAATCCCTATGGAGTATAATTTCTCATTGAGTATGCTGCGTGAAACTTTGTCAAAAGCCTTAGATATATCGAAGTATAGGACTAAAACTATTTTGCGTAGGTCGCGGCAAGATGTAATTTAATTAAAGAAGTCAAAGTGACAGGTTGAACACAATCGACTCCTCATAAAACCATGTTGTGATATAGATATTTAGCTTCGTGCTAGTAAGTATTCTGAAATGCCATTTTTTATTATCCTCTCCATGATTCATGAAAGAACAGGTGTAATATTTATAGGCCTATAATTACTTGGGGATAATGTAGCTAGTTTTCCAAATGTTTGGGTATTTATCTGTGTCTAGCGACAAATTAAACAATTTAAGGAGTAGAAGCGGCATATCCTCACCATATCTTTTGAGGAAGACTAATGGGAGGCCAACAGTTCCAGAACCTTTTGTAGACCTAAAGTTTCCGATAGCTTCAGCTATGCATTTAGCGCTGAGAAGTATTTTGGACAATGTACTGTCTACAAGTACCATGCGCTTATAATTTGTAGGTAGCTTGGCCTCAAAGTTGTTAAACAAGTTATTAAAAATTTTGCATATTGCTCTGGGGTCGTTGTATACTTTGCCGTCTTGGATCAAAAATGGGATGTCTGTTGGGGTGCGTGTACGTTTATTAAGGAGTGCTGTCAAATTATTCGTTTTAGTACCGCTTTTAGGCGCAATAAGCTCCTTGTTCCTTTTACCTTGATCAAGTGACACCCTAACAGATTCTAGGGTTTACCATATTAAGTATAGACATGAAAAATCATAAGAGAAATAACAATTTGAAAGCTTTCTGAGTTTCGCTCGGTGTTTACGTGGGAGAAATGACAACTTATTCCTAGAAGGCATGCATGTTGTTTTGGGGGCTATGGTATCTAAGCATGATAGAATCGTCGTGTAAAAAATTGTTAAAGAGTCTTGAAGTGAGTCAGTAGTAAAGAAGCCGTTACAGTCAGAGTATTTTATTAGTCTCTCCGAAAGCTCCCAGTTCGTATTCCTAATGCATAGGGTGTCTGTGTCATATCGGTACTGTTTGTGTGCTGTTTTCAGTGAGAGAATTGGCAAAGAACAAAAAACCACTCTGGTCGCTAGTAGACCATGCTTCACCGACTTGCGTCGTGATGGGTATGATACTGCGGCAAAATATCAGATCTAGGATGTTGTTACCGCGTGTAGGTTGTGTGACATGCTGCTTTCATCCATACAAATCTATAGCGGTAATTATGTCGTGTCATTGTAGGCCACTGCTTGTCTTCCAGTTGATGTGTGGCAGATTATAATCTCCTGCAATCACTTTATAATCAGCATCTAAGGTTGGGGCCTGTGCAAATAGGCTACACAGTGCTGCGTCTGTTTCTGGACGTGGGCAGGATGCTCTGTACACAGCCTACAAGCACCTTATAATTGGTGCCACATACCATGAGGCAAAGTATGTCGGGGATTGTACTTAGTGTTAGTTCTTCTACTTTTGTTACAAGGCCGTGACTATGAATGTATATCATACGTCCTCCCCCCTTTGATTACCTCGGCTAGTGCGATGCAAGGAATATCCATCTATGTTTATATCAACTTCCAGTACTGAAGACGAACACCATGTTTCAGCTACTAATATGGCTGATGGCCTAATGATAAGAACTGTTGTTCTAAGGTCTGACATTTTGTTAAGTACCGAACGGGCATTGATGAGCACAATCGTAAAAAGGTCTGTGTTCATGTGAGTTAAGGTGTCGTTGTTAAAGGGGTTGAGATAATAATTATGGATATAACTTGGACTGGATGTCAGGGGTCTCTAAACATTTGCCAAACATTTGCAACTATTTGTTTTAGGTATTATTTACCATCACAGCTCAAATTACTCAGACAGCCATAACAACTGGTTAATGTGGCTTACAACAAAACCTTGTAGTCAAATAAAACAAAAATTGAGACAACCGAAGAAGGCAACAGATAATAGCGAAAACACATATAGGAACTACTTTCAAGGTAAAAGTCAGCGAAGGAAAACGAAGACAAAATGAGTTATCACAAAGGCAAAAAATAATACAGTCACACAAGATACGATTTAAGTAAAACTACAAAATGCGGTATAAGCGAGGGGTTTTTATGCTCATGAGACTGATTTATGATAATAATAATAGTAATTTATCATTGAAAACAGGCACATGCTAGTTTTACCAACTTAATTACAGATTGAACGTAAAATTTATAATTACAGTAGTAGTTATATATGCCAGAACAGTCACAAACAAAAATATAGAATAAACTAATAGAGTTCGCTTATGGTGACACCACTACGAACAGGAGGAATAATTAAGTAGGTAGACCATTAGTTAGACAATCGGACTATGCATATAAATATTAATAATAGAACCCAGAAGATACTGGTTCACCTAGGCATTACATACACAACAAGTGTAATGTATTTGTAAAATAATAATAACCAATTTACTTACTGGTATCAGTAGCAATTTATATACAGGTGGGTACAATTATCAGACAGAATATGATTTTCTAAAATGTAGGGGCAACGAAATCACATATACATGCAATAGAATGTCTGGAATGAAATTTAAAAGCGAAGAACAGACATAACACACGTTAAACAAGTAGTCTTTCTATTAATTTAGTTACCAATCGTTAACAGAATACTCGCGACGCAAGATTTGTATGACGCATAACTGTAAATGTACCACTGTATCTACAAGTATATAGGAGAAAGACAGGAGTTCAGCTACTGCAGGAAACATGAATAATCTATACATTGAGGGGACCTAGGATCTGGAGCGTATGATTAGTGTTCGTTGTTGCGGGGCATAAGTTAAGTAGGTTACCAGAAGAGAGAAATTTGTCAGGTAGAAAATTATGATGTTTTGGAGATATTTGGAAGTCCTAACGTCCACTGGTTGGTTTCTCCATGTCTAGGAGAATGTGACCAAGTTAGCCCTAAAGACAGCTTTAAAGAAGTCAACTGCAGTGCAAAATATATGGTTACGTAGATCATAAGAGAGTAGGGGTTTGCTTAAACTGAATTTCGTTTCAGGTAGAAATTGCGGACATGTATATTGATTTTTGAAGAAAAGCGAAGTTAATTTTCAGGCGCCGGAGCCCAAAAGGAGGGAGCTTAGATTTCTGACATCTTTTTAGGCATCTCCATCCTTCACTGCTTCCTAACACCTAGAAGAGAAAGTATCTCTGAACATACTGAAGCTCGCATTTATTTCTGTGATTCCGAGGCTGAGAACACGAAAGCAATACTCCAGGATAGGCCATACACAAATTTTGTACAGAATTATTTTTGCTTCTTGGTTTTAGAGGTTGCGAATAAAATGTCTCTCGCTCTGCGAGTCAGTGTTGTAACATGTGAGAAAAATGAGAGACCAAGCTAAGATTAGCGACACTATGTAAACTTGGTAAAGTCGTGAATTGGAAGGTCAACTGTAGTCTAGTATGTGGTGTCCCTGAGCTTGCAGCTTTTTCCACTACTTATGGTTCCAGCTAACGAGTGCAAAAAACAGCTTCTCCACCTTTGAATGGCAGGTTTAGGAGTACAGAGACAACGAAGCTTCCCACACTTTAAGAATTTTCTAGATAGGTCTTGTAGTATCAGTGCCAATTTGGGCTTGCTCTTTGACAAAGTCAAGATGAGGGTCTCCTGCGCGAATAGCTTTTCCGTTGTGACTTTCTATATCCGAGTTGTTCCTATAGGTTGAGTAAACGTAGAAGCGTGTCATATAGTCTACTTAGCTCACTAATAATAACGTAAAACATTTCACTCATAAAATGAACGTTGTGATTAGTTGTGATGACCTTCAGAATTCAATCAACGGTGGAAGTTAGTTTATCCAGTGATTTACCAAAACTGCAGCTGGGGAGGAGACATTGACGTAAAATACTCCCACTGAAAGTGTACTGGCCGATCATTTCTAGCATTTGGGCCATTTGTGTTGCCGAAGAGCCATTAGTTCGATGTGATGAGGCGGTGGTTCCGGTCATTGGTTTTCTGGAAAGTCTCTTCGACTGAGGATGGTCCTTATACGTTAAAGTGTAATATAACTTATAATTCTGTGCTGGAATAACCTTATGATGGTTAGGAGTCGAGCCTATAAGTCTACCAAGGCCTGATCTTGGAGCATTTCTTCAACATAGCGAGGCCAAACTTCTATGTTGTCGGAAAGAATGAGTTGGAAATTTGAAGGACTGATAGTTTCGAATTTAATAAATGTGGACTTAATTACTCATTACACGAGTATAATGCGTGTCTATAGAAAAATATGTGCGAAAATGGGAAACACTCTAGGTATATAAAACGCGTCGGCAGCAGAACAAAGTTATAGAAGGTTGGACTGGGCACAAGTCAACGGTGGACTTACTAATAAAAACTTTCCCAAATGTAATCAGGTTTCGTGCATTGGTTTTCCAAAAAATTCTAGTGCAATAATAATAAGCAGCAGTAAATAAAAAGAATGACATTTATGCGTAGACAGGAAGCTAACAGGATCACAGCATTGTGGAAGTGCATAGAGATGAAGCTGCTTTGTACGCTGGTGGCATTGTGATCTTATGGTGATGAGTGACCGAGCACCCGAATATACTATTGCCCATCCAAACAAAGGTAGTTAGAGGTAATAACGAATGCCTAGTGAACTATTCATTATAGGGGGTTATTTACTGCTACAAACTAAACAATTCAAATTTATTGGGCTTGAATTTCTTAGTGCTACGTAGCTCCCCCCACTTTGGGGTTACAATATTATTAACCAAATATACCTGACCCTATTACCTCGGACTCAGTATGTTGCTACAAGTTGATAGCTACCCTTATCCGTCTCACGATAACCTAATGTAAGGATATTTCGAGGTACTTAAACCTACATAACACTGCTACTAGTTTAAATGAGTACTGACCTACTTTGCTTCACTATCACTATTCATTTCAATGTTCCTCCAACAGCGACCAGATTACTTCCAAGTGAAAATGCTTAGCTAGACGTGCACACGCAGTGTAAAGAAGTTGAAAGTTGCCAGATATACCCGTGATTTTCTAAGTAGCAAGTTTCAATGAAATGATTAGTAAACCTGTATCAGTACGCCTTTGATAACCCCTATTTATCAATCTCTCAACATATTTTCTACCGAGTAGATTATGTTGTTGTAACCTATTACCTGAATTGAATAGTGAAACTCCGGCATCAGAATACAGTTGTCCTGCATACATAAACCACCCAGATTTCTCCAGAAATTTCCACAGTTGGCTAGATTCCTTGCCGGAAATTTAAATTAGCGAATATATGTGGGTCGTCGATGGATTAGTTAAAGAAATAAAAGACTGCTAGCATTTAGTGTTCGCTATTACTAACTGAGTGAAAGGCCCAATCCTGTTGACTGCTGATCTTTTTATAAATAATTTGCTTTCTAATTAGGAATCATAACCCTCTTATAAGCTGGTGATCTTAAAATTTGGAGGAAGATGTAAGGCATTTTCCTAGAGGATTTAAATGAAATACATAATCGAGCCACCTATAACTTCCTAGCAATTAATAACAGTTAGTTCAGGATGCTAATGGTGAACAGCAATAGCACTTTATCCATGCGCAGTTATGGTGTTTCGCTGTCAAAGTATTGCTAGAAAGGAAATTAGAGTCAGTTACTATAGTCTCAGGTGTTTCATTTCACTGGCATCTCGGAGCAAAGAAGGCACATTTCGTAATAGGGTTTCTTTCCAGAACAATTTTTAGTGCAGACCCAAGATATCTTTAAAAAATTTCCCACATTATGCTTCTTAACCCTAAGAAGGATGTCGCTCTTTTAAACCATAAGTCAGAGTAAACTAGAAACTGGAATAAAAATGAATCGTATGATGATAATGTAGCACAAGTCTCGGAAACCTATCTGCCCAAGTGAATCAACCAGAATGTTTATCACCAAACCGAAAATAAGGGTACCCTATACGGACGAAATACCAAATAGGTCATATATCACTTTAGCCGAAAAAAGAATGGTGCCGTCTTAAACTAGATAATTTAACCATAAGGTTAACGTCTACCTGATCTCTGTAGACACTCAGGGACAGTATCTCAGGAGCTATTCAGTTATCGCTCTTGATTGTTCTTTTTGACCATCAGTTTCCAAAGGAAAATAATGGACACTACATCTCCCTATAACAAAAACACCCTCCTACAAATTAAATGTAGACATCAAAGAACGATTCACCGATTCTGCTAGAAAGGTTTGCAACGTTACTTAATCCTGTAACGAAACTTTGGATTCGAAAGGTGATTCCCATTCGTTATGATGCAGGAGTGTATTGTAAACGTCCCAACTATAAACCTGATAACTGATATTTAATCCGCACAGAAATGAAATGATAACGCACATGTAAGACAAAATTTCAACAGACCATCTAATTGTTTCACATCATTTTGTAAACGTCGTTGCTTTTAAACTGCTAGCATTTTTTTTGGTGAGCCAATATTATGAGAACTGGGTACTTCATTATTACAATACTTCAGTAACATACTTATACAATAAACAAATTATGGTAAGTAAAGATGGGGATCTTAAAGTCAACATCTAATAAAATGAAATGGAAACTTTAGGATTTGAAAATAGGTCAGGAATTATTAACTCTGCTGAAAAATACAAGATTGTGAGACTCCCTGGTCTAGGAAGACTGATTTGGAACTTTCATACCCAATCACCAGCAGCCAAAGTACCAACAATTTTCGTGAAAATGTTTTCAAACGATAGACGGATCAATAGTAGGAATATTTATCATACACTTTGTAGATTAACGGTTCGAAATCAATTTGTCTAAGTACTATCTATAACATACCCCCGCGATAAGCTTATAAATGCATGTATAAGTATGCATGCATGTGCTTATATCACACAACAAACCGAATTGGAATAACAACATTAACAAGAGATGAAAGCATTCTCCTACCTATGTACTTATTTTTCCAAGAATTATGTTTACCCGTGTTTATCATTATATCAGTACGACTATGTGAAGTGGCGTGAATTCCGTAAGACACACTCAGAATATATAGATTAGTATTATCAAAATAAAGATAATAGACACGTAACCGATCAGTTCTGATTTATGAACGAGAATGAGTTAATAAAAGTCAATAGCTTAAGTATAAGCCCAAAATAAGGGCGATATGAAGATAATTAAAGCAAAATACCCGATAGACATCCAATCAGTACATACATATAACCAACGAAAAATAACTCCGAGTCGTACTTCTAGTTAGGTCATTTCTTATAATTTGATGCTATAAAGAAGCACTAGCTACTCAATCCTACAGCAGTCAAAAATCTAGCATTAGTATACTTTGCACCCCAGTGGGCGATGTTTTTGTCGTATTTAACCACTTATTCTGAAATGACGGTAGTAAAGCGTACTACTTGCAGCAACAGCTTAAACATATTTTGAAAAAAACCATACCTTTGTATTACATGAGTCTTCTGTTAAACACATGTTGGATATGAGACTAAATAAATCACTCTTTTACAACTGGTGACAGAGGAGCGCTTTCACTACCTGAATAATACACTTAACAGCTGTTTAAAAAGAAACAAAGCCACAAACGAGGTGATTACACAAAATTTTAGTCAATATCCAGTGAAACTTGAAAAACGAATAATTTGCAGCACACTTGTATAAATAGCTAGGTAAAGGTGAGTCGGTGCAGCCAATCGCTTAGTAAATAGCATATATCGGAATTATAACGACTGCTGGATTTGTTACCAAACTTTTACCTAGTTGAGCGTTCGATTCAGTAAATTATAAGGTCATTCACTCTAAGCATACCGGCATACTATATTAGTGAATCGGCATTTTATAAGACTGATGACGGTTAGAGCCTATCAAAATAACAAGCGTCAAGATGAAAATGATTACCATTATTATAAAATGTGAACAGGCTTGTTATTTCAATTTGAAAGGCACAATCACATATGGACTTGTTCGCACTATTAAAACACGAACAGTTCATCAGGTTTTAGATGCAACACCTTAAAACTCTGTAAAAAAAAAACCTTGTCTACTCATTAAATTTTATTCACATACAGGTCTTAGTGTTTAATGTTATTAAAATCAACAATTCCCCATATTTCAATAGACTGTGTGGATAGGAATGATAAAAAGTATGCAACTAAAACTTGTCTTACGAAGCTCTTACATTATTTCGCAAAAGTATCTCTACAAAGAATGGAAGTAGTGGATTATACATTTTTATAACTTTTATTCGCACCCTGAACTGCTCACCAGTTATCCCAGGAAGTGAGTAAATTAGGATGAACATTTTATAATATAAGAAAATTACGATTGAGTGGAAACACAATTAATTCGCCATATTCTGTCATCCCAGTAGATTTTATTGAATCAATCGCGATATCATAATACGAAGTAAATCAATATTCAAACAAAACAAAATAAATTACAGGATTAACAAAGTGATTATTTACTGATACGGGAACAAATTGCAGTACATTTCCTCAATAGTACAAAAATTTTCTTATCACCCGTATAGCCACAGTTTAGTAGTCAAGACACTCTAATTCCAATTTCATGTTTAAGGTTAGAACGCCGCACCTTACCAACTACGGTTACAGTAGACAAACAGTAACACTAACCTCCATAACTAAGGTGACTAACATCCCCGAAATATGAGTCTGTACAAAATAAACGAGTTACTTTATTCAGTCATGCGTGTGCTTAACTGTAAGTAAATTACGACAGTGACATGTGCAGAAGACATATGATTGGTCAATATCATACGACAGACATGTGCGACAAAATACTACAACTAGTATATTATTGCCTTATATTATAATAATATATGCGTTTGGGTGATTAATCGGCCTCTTGATAAGTCAGTCGGGTCATCGTGCTTGAGAGATAGATTAAGGCACGGCTGGGGGTTAGCTGTAAGACATCATGTTGCACGCAGTCAATGTAGAACTTAGTACGTGCGTATATCGGTTAAACTGACAAATGCATTTTCAGTGAGGACCGGAGTCAGACAAGGTTGCTTGCTCTCACCTTTTCTCTTCCTCCTAGTGGTCGACTGGATCATGAAGACCTCCACATCTGAGGGAATGTACGGGATTCAATGGACAAGTAGGATGCAACTCGATGATTTGGACTTCGCAGATGATCTAGCTCTTTTGGCACATACACACCAACAAATGCAAGCAAAGACAACCAGTGTAGCAGCAACTTCAGCATCAGTAGGCTTGAACATACATAAGGGTAAGAGCAAGATTCTTAAATACAACACAGGAAGCACCAACCCAATTCAACTTGATGGAGAAACTCTGGAAGAAGTGAATACTTTCACATATCTGGGGAGCATCATCGACGAAAAAGGAGGGTCCGATGCAGATGTAAAGACAAGGATTGGCAAAGCCAGGGAAGCATTCCTACAGTTGAAAAACATTTGGAACTCAAAACAAATATCAACTAACCTCAAAGTCAGACTCTTCAATTCGAACGTGAAGACAGTCCTGCTGTATGGAGCTGAAACTTGGAGAATTACTACAAACATCATCAGACGGATACAAGTATTTATAAACAACTACCTACGAAAGATACTGAATGTCCATTGGCCGGAAATCATCAGCAACAGCTTACTATGGGAGAGAACAAACCAACTTCCAGCCAAAGAAGAAATTAGGAAAAGACGTTGGAAATGGATAGGACATACATTGTGGAAACCATCAGACTGCATCACGAGACAAGCATTAACATGGAACCCAGCTGGAAAACGGAAAAGAGGAAGGCCTGAGAACACGCTGCGTTGAGAACTGGAAGCAGACATTAAAAGGATGAGCAGCAACTGGAAAAAATTGGAAAGGATTGCTCAGGACAGAGTTAAATGGAGAACCCTGGTGAGCGACCTATGCTCCTCAGCGAGGAGTAACGGGCATAAGGAAGTAAGCAAAGTAATATCGGTTAAAGTTGCCAAGCCTCAATTAGCAGATAGAGATGAAATTGTTGAGCCAAATCCCAGAATAGTGGAGGTAGCAACAGAGTTAGTATTCATGGAAAGGGTTAAAAAAAGAAGATAAAATTTAACTGTATATATATATATATATAATTTAGTAAACAGAAAATTATGAGTTCAGAAACTTAGAATTTAAAGGAGGACAGGGAATGGATGCACCTGCACCACTGTGAACGATTATGAGTCATGTCACCCAAAGTCTCTAATCATTTGTGACGATCATCACGCGGACCTCAACTAGATAGTCTGCACCTATTAACATGGATCAGCACAATTGTTAATACCCTGGTAGATTGGTGCTGTGTTTTGGTTTGTCCAACCCTAGCTTTTGCGGATAAATCAGAATCAATAGAATTAACCATCCTTATGTTAGACATAACAGATATACAAAGTATACTAACATCAAATTAATACAAAAAGTTGCGATTTTATTTAAAAACACTAAATCGACTATATACTATCTTCAAGTTTAATCTAATTCATAACCGAAATATAAGTTTTGTCAGTTTGAATTGACTGCAATTGTCTTGAAACTGAAGATACTTCATACTAATAAAAACTGACAGTTGCGGTATATATATAAATTAACATTTTGTTACATCATTCTTACTAATTAGTATACAAATAAAGGATATTTATTAAAATAATATGTACAACATATAAGTATTTTGGAAAGTTAATGACGTCTATCACGATCTTTATCTCGAGCGCGTTTATGATCTAAAATAAAAATTTGATAATTAGTAAGCACACGTCAAACGTCACATTACCTGGTGAACGACTATCATCACGTTTGGATCGACCATTTCGACGATCTCCAGAACGACTACGTCTATTTTTTAAAAAAATAGGAAAGACAAATTCGAAAAAATGTTTGACAGGCAAGTTGAATTCCAAAATTTTTGCATCTATGGGAGACTTTAACGAAAAATTGGTTTCTTTGATGATTTCGTTATCAATATTTGTGAAACAATATTTCTTGTTTAGCAAATGTTAATGATCTCACTGAATTTCACTTCACTTAGTTACATGGAGACACGACGCACTGAAGGAATGCAACTAATCACATTAAAGCCTTCACTATATAACCGACCATGTATACTAACTCATCGAAATACATTTACCTAGTATCACACCACAGAAGTAAAATACATGAGATACGTCAGACTAAAGAATTATGTGTTAACGTAGCTCACTGAATGATATTCAGCGATTTGCCAATAAAGAAACGACAGACAAATATTACTTTGTATGATTTTGCTTACTGGCATTAGCGATTTCTGGATGAGCTTAGTCTTCAAACACGGATGAGACAGTCGTACAGTGTTCTCTGAATTTCGTAGGCAGAAACTATCTAGATAGAGTCCGTGTGACAACTACGATCAGTGTTTGAAGATATTGAGTGAAACAGATCAGAGTCGATCACAATAGTACAGGTGCATCGACTCGTTTGTTACTCATCCTTTTAATCTAATCTTGTTGCGCTGTGGTAACATAACAATTTGTGCTGAGCTCAATATGAATTATGGCTAACATCCGGTGTCAGTTTGTGATAAAGATCTTCTCAGAAAGAATATAGTGGAATGCGTGGGCAACACAACCTGAATAATAAACGCTGTTAGATACATAATTGACAATTTCCAAACTTAATAACTTTATAACTATACTTGCCTTAAGGCTTTAGTATTTTATAATTCCGCCACTACGCGAGGCCTTGCTGGTGTACGTATAGCATTAAGTCCAAAAGCCGAACAGGCTCTCCTTCACTAGATTCCAATAAACAGTCACTTATGCGCTGTCCGATTAAACTGGATGGTAAGAATTCGGAAAGATAGGGACACATGTCGTTGTCTTTTCATTATCTCTGCCTACGCTCCCACTGATTGCAGCTCAGATTAAGTAAAAGATGAACTTAACAGAAAGCTTTCTAACCTCCTTCGAAAAGCTAATCACACTGATGTAGTGATAGTGGCTGGTGATTTTAATGCCCAAGTAGGTAGATTAAGCGAAACCGAAAGCCACGTAGGTGGATCCTGTGGTGTGGAGGCTCAACGAAACAGATGATGATGATCATTTATTACAACTACTTTCAGATAACTGTTTGTTTCTCACAAGCACCAACTTTAAACATAAGGAAAGACATCAGTTGACATGGCAACCTCCACAATCAAATCAACACTGGACTCAAATAGGCCCCATTTCTATCAGCCACCGTTAAAGAGGCTCTATAGAGGATTTCCGCTTATTCTGAAGAACGTGTTTAGACTCATACCATGCTTTAGTACAAGTGCGTATTAGTCTGCGTCTCAATGAACGTAAAAGATCGATGGAACAGATTCCCCTCAGAGTTCAGCTTAATGTTGAAAAAGTCAAGAATACATTTCAGGGACAACTAGAAAACCAATTAGTCAACTACGTAAGCTGTACGTACCCATCCTGAGTCAACATGGAATGATGTACAAAAGGCTGTTGAAACAGTAGTGATATCTACTAGTAAACTAAATCAAAAAGTTAAGAAATATCAGTGGATTTCAGCTGCATCTACTGGACTGATAGATGCTCGGCAACACATCTCGTTTGGTTCTGAACACGATGAGGAGCGAAGGCAACTTAAACACAAGCTGGTTAAAAGCTTACGCAATTATCGTGAGAAGTGGTGGATGGGAAAAGCTAAATAGATGGAAAATACAGAGGCAATAGGTAACAACAGGCAACTGTTCAGACTTATCAAGGAAACGGGTATAAAAAATCCAGCTGTAAGTGAAACTGTCTCTAAAAAAGATGGGACCATTATTCACTGTCAATCCACAGGATTGAACCAATGGGTAGAACAGTTCAAGTGGCCTTCGGCCTCATCCCAGTTGCTCACCACTCCCAGGCAATTTGAATGGCAAATTAATATTGGTCCCTCAAGTCTTAGAGGTTGAGAAGGATATAGGGAACCTAAGCGTAGAAGAGCAGCAGGACCTGATGGTTTAACCCCTTAGATATTTAAAGATGGTGGTCCAGTTTTAGCAGCAAGATTAACTGAGAACTTGGCTAGAATCTAAGAACTGGACATAATCCCATCTGACTGGTCTCGAACACTAATCGTCCCAATCTATAAGAAAGGACAGAAGTCCTCTTATGACAATTACCGAGGAATCAGCTTAACGAATATAGTGTCTAAAATATTAGCTTTAATAAAACTTCAAAGTCTAACGAAAGCTCGTGAAGAGCAAACTCAAGAAAACCAAGGTGGTTTCAGATACAGTTTTATAGACTAAATATTCACAATCCGGCAGCTTCTGGAACACAGACACACTTTCAGACATCCAACAATAGCTGTATTCCTTGACCTTAAGGCAGCGTTTGACTCTATCGATCGTATGGTTATCTAGGAATGTCTGTCATTGAAAGGCGTACCAGAGAAGTACATTAACCTTTTACAAGCTGTTTACTCGAACACCACATGTCGAGTCAGAGCTTATGGCGGATTGTCGTCGGAACTGATTACCTCAAGTGGTGTTCGTCAAGGTTGTCCGCTTCCCCCATTTTTATTTAATTTTATCATTGACATACTTTTAAAGTTAACATTGTCATCGTCGTCTTCTCCGGGGTTGACTTCCTTCCAGGAGATAAACTTGCTGACTTATAATATGCAGATGATATAGTTCTCCTGGGTGAAAATGCTAGTAAAATGCAGAATCTATTGACTACCTTAAACATGAATGTAAGTATGTTTGGGATGCAATTCTCCCCATCCGAATGCAGTATGTTGCTTCAGTATTGGCTTGATTCGGCACCGAAGTTAGTGATAGAGAGGGAAGCAGTTGAATGTGTTGACCGCCTCACTTATCTTGGGAGCCTCATCAGTCCTAACGGCCTGGTGTCTGCTGAAATCTTGGCTCGTATACATGAGACCCGATTGGCTTTTGCCAGTTTGCGTCACATGTGGCGTAGGCGAGACATCCGACTACTGACCAAAGGACGTGTTTACTGCACAGTAGTTCGATACTTGTTACTTTATGGATGTGAAACAAGGCCATTAAGGATAGAGGATATTCTTAGGCTCCTAGTATTCGATCATGGATGTCTTCGACGCATTGCTAGTGTTTTCTGGGACTACCAAGTAAGCAATATGTGGGTTAGGAATAGAGTACTCTGTAAGTCTATTGATGATGTAGTAAATCTTCATCAGCTGAGGTGGCTAGGATATGTGTTACATATGCCTGACCACCACCTACCTCGACGAGCAATGCTGTCTGATGTGGGTGTAGGCTGGAAGAAAACTAGGGGCGGCCGAACCGAAACACAGCATCAGTCCATGAAGTGATTGACAACTGAGCTGAGTAATGTTAATAGATGCAGACTATCTGGTTGGGGTCTGTGTGATGATCGTAACAAATAGTTAGAGACTTAGGTGACATAGTTCAAGATCGTTGGCAATGGCGCAGGTGCACCCACCCATTGTCTTCCGCCAAATTCTAAGTTTCTGAACTTATCATAATTTTCTCTTTACCGAATCATATTTTCTTAAATCTTATTCCCGATTTCTTTTCCATTCCATTCATACTAACTCTGTTACTACCTCCTCTACTCTGGGATTTGATCCAACAATTTAATCTTTATCTTCTAATTGAGGCATGGCAACTTGAAATGATGTAAGCACGTACTAGGTTCTAAGTTGTTACTGACTGAATGAACTGTACAAAATGTTGACAAAAGAGCCTATTAAACGTTAATAAACTTAAGCAAAGTTATGAAAACACATAGAAAGCAGTGTTTTCACGAATGCATAATTTAAAATCCTTATTGATGAATGCAACTTTTATCCCTTTGGTTGAAGAAAACATGAGATACGAGAAAAACCATTGGAATATGTTATCAATGTGGAGATGTCATTACTAAAAATGTTCTGACCATTACGAAGAAAAGTAATGTACCGAACGTAAAACTGCCTATGAATTATAACATAATAATAATTACAATCGTTTTTACTTGCCTATGACCTTTCTCACGATCATGTTTTCGTTCATAATCATCACGATCTTTATGCCTTGAAGATACATGGTCTCGTTCTTTCTCTCTACGTTCAGCATGTGGAGACTCTTCACGATACTTCCGTCTATGATAATGGTGATCTTTCCCGTGTTCACGTCTTCTATGTCTATCTTTAGATTTATGGTTTTCTTCAGGATGATTCAATGTGTCCAATTCATCAACAGTATATTGTAAATCTTCTAAATCTTCATTCAAAAGTGATTGACGTGGTTCTAATCCATTCAATTCTTCGAGAACTTCACGCTTTTGTAAACGAGGCAAAATAACATCACAGACACGTTCTTCAGTAAGAAGCTGGTCGATAAAATCATCCATGTAGACTAAACTAAAATCTGTCACATAAGTAATAAAATTACGTCAGTACAATAACTTCAATAACCTACTTCCCATTTTATCTTGAAATTTTAAGCGTCGAAAATCGTTATAGAGAGTCTCGAGATATTTGTATATTTCAACAGAATCACCGACTAATCGAAGATAGAATGCTCCTAAAGCACGAGCATATCTATATAGTAAAAAATTGTTTTATGAACCATAAACTAACTTGTATGGTTCTTGTTTAATAAATTCAATAACAATATCTTTGTCCGGTTGAATCTGTAACATTTTCAGTGTAAGACATAAAAAGGGAGTTGGTTTGACGCTTCCACTGAACACACCACCAACGTAACGAAGTTCTACAGCTTTATCGACAAGTAACTCAGCTTTAATTAAGATGAAATAAAGAGATAGCAAGGTTGATTAAGCATACCTGTAAGAGCAAAACAATGTTCTTTCCAGAATTTCGACTCATAAATTCGACTTCGGACGATTTTTTCCAGAAGATATTGGGGATTTGTTCCATGGACTGTATGTGCATCTTTAACAGTGCGATTAGCCATGGTATTATACAACAGTACGCAAGCAATTACTAATGAAAAAGAAAATTAATAAATGTAGTACTACTCAATAATAACATAGAGACAAAGAGGGGACTGTAAGCTTAGCAATACTATCCAATTCGGCTAAGACTATTCAGACCCGTAAAAAGTAGGTCGGGAGAGAGTAAAGTGACATCCCTAAATACAAAGACACAAGATAAGTTGAGGAACCTAAACCGAAGATAATACACGGCCACTTAGATATTACGACGACCAACTTTTAATATATTGATTTGTATATTTTTCAGCGAATAGGAAGCGAAAACAAAGTTCCAATAATCCAATTTACAGTCTTAGTATTAACTAGTGCTTAAAGACATTCTCGTTTTTAGCAAGCTCATTATAAAAAGTGATATGAGAAACACTATGTTCACAGAAGCCAGGACTAAAAAGAAAGATTGTTGATGGTGGGCGTCGGGACGTTCAAATGAAGAGTTCAGTAAACCTGCATATAATAGAACTACAACTTAAAGGAAACCTATAAACCTGAGAAATCTTAGTGAAAAACTATAAATAAGGCTAAGGAACAGCATTTAATGGTCTCTTTTACTAATGCTTCAAGATACATCGTTACTCAAACCTGACGACGCACTATTACAAAATTTAAAGTGGTTGCTTTTGATTTATTTCCACCAGTGACCACTTCAGTTTATCAATAAACAAACTCCCTATGATAAACATTGAGAAAATTATTGCTAAATAGCGGCCTAAAATCTTGAAGTTAGTAGCAGATTAACCCTCAACTGAAGTCTGAGTAGAGTAAAAGGGATAAGAACCTGAGACTGAAGCCTATAACAACAGTATACCGGTGACTTATCCCAATGTACACAAGCGAAAGAGATAAATGCATAATAAATTCACATAGATCGACACATGGTAGTAGGGCAAACAAACGTTTGTTGAAAATCAAACTGAAGAAAATGCCATATATATGAAGATTCTTGTGACAAATATCAACAGTATCACACTGAAAATTTTTAAATTACAAAGCAATGTTAGTTGTTGTAAAAGGATTTCAAGTACAAAATTTTAGAAATATGAAATGGAAAAAGCAGATTAACGTTTAGGTTAGAATTATCCCAGGAAAACGGTATCCAATCTGATGGGTATAGTATTACATCAACAGACTTCAAAATGTGCATCAAGGCGCACATATCAGCGTTGCTAATAAGTTCCCTTTTGACATACACGGTTTATGTAATTAAGAACAATGTCACTTCATGTAACTAAAAGCCACATTACAAAAAGACCACTGGTGCTAACGGACAGGAAAACGATGACACTATCATCGTAAATACATGGTTTGGGCATAGTAAAGTCAGAGTGATTGATTCCTGGAACAAATGGAATATGGAAAACTGACAGAACGAAGTGAAAATGTCGGAAAAAAAGGAATAAGAACAACAATAGGACGAATATCTAAAGTTTGATATCTCTACTGAGTTGGTAACTTCAAATATAGATTTATATGAAAGGATCTTAGTATTGAGAAATGAGTATTAATCTAAGAGGTCAAAGGAAAGGAATAGCAAAAGATTGTCAATTGGTGACTACGGAAACAATGTGACGCACGAAGAAAACTCAAAAGCCTGTAACAGTGGTCGCACAACAGTAGAATTCCAGGTGGAGGCTTTAAAAGCAAATGGTGTCCAGACCATTACGGGTTTAGTATGAAGCTATTTGGATGGGCTTCATGACCATTACAAATAAACAACAGGAACTAGATGTACAGATATATTCCTGTAGCCTAATAAGTCACAGAAACGGAAATCTAGCAAACTTCAACCGTAAACAAACGAGTTGGTTTTGAAGACCTCAAAATAGGGCATATAGAATGGCCAAGCTGCAACGGTGGAGTAACACACTATGTTATAAATAGTATGCCCTTTATAATTATATAGAACCAGTCTAGCGAAACTGGACCATAAGAAATAAATGCTTGCTTCCTGATATGAAACGGAAAGAACAGTCTATTCGTTTTTCAATCATCGCCACCTACAATATGTGAAACGAACATGCTTCTAGATAAACTGCGTATTTTTTATCAGTGTTTCGTTCTATAAGAATATAATGTGCTTAAAATGAATCGGAAGAACTTAAGATAGTTCATGCGAAAAAATGTAGTTAAAAATTCTATATTTATTCTAGTGAAGTATGTAAAGGAAAGGATAAGGACCAATTTAAGTCACCAGACACAGATCAAACTAAATCCACATCTACAAATCAAAAAATGTTTATTAGCTTAACAAACGGGTGTTAAATAAGACTTGCTAGTGACTCCCCACAATGCCAAATCATGTGATCGTGAAAAACAGGGTGATAAAAGAAAGTGGTATGCCAGATGTCATGGAAAAGATTCTACACCACACCTTTAAAAAGTAACTCAAACAAAACCATAGTTTTCTTAATCTATTCTAGCAACCTGTAGTAGAGTCACCCATTTTCTGGTTGTAACGTGAGAAGAGCGACCATAGAGAAGCCAATGCCCATGGACTACCTAGAAAATTTGGAATGGAGAATCAGATGATATAGATCTTTCATTGTATATTTCAACATGTCTATAGGCCACGACAGGTAGGGATATCGGTTCATCAGAAAAAAAAACGAAGTTGGTCGTGTTCATAGCAAGTTCTAGACACTACCACACAAGTTTCCATACCATAGTTTTAAATGCTTAAATCATCAGTGTTTAAACATTATTCGCATAAAACTGTCTATTTGACTGAACAAAGACTTGATACACTCGGAAGACCAGTATCAGAAGGACCATCTAACTGTGAATTAATAAACCTGTGTACTAGAAGAGCATAAGGAACTTACGGCTAGAGCCCTTATCTACTATACCAAGGCTTTTGGTGAATCCCTACAAACTTGTTTGCTACCTAAAACTGTAATAGTGGAAAAACAACTGTTAGTTGAACCGAAAGACGGAATGGCAATAATTCTTGTAGCTAGACTACACTAAACAGCTTTAGCCTCCATCGTATAACCTTGGTGATGGTAAAGTTTCCTATAACGATGTGATATTACCTTCTGTAATAATATTGTTACATTCTGGTGATATCAACGACAACAAAAAGTAGAAATACGGCAGAGATTAAGAAAAAAAGGTAAAATGAAATTGTTATACAATAGAATCCACATGCAATGTCACCAAGTGTAACTCGATAAATACTAGATTTGAGGACATCACGAAATACGACGCATAACAGGTTAATTAATGCGTAGAGGGAGATATAGGGGCAATAACGAAAAAAGAACTAAAAAGCAAGCGTGGAATAAGGGAACATCCAAATACTTGTATAAATAATAACAAAGCACTAACAGAATAAGACGAATCGAAAGACAATAAAAATTAAACAGCAATCATAAAATCTAGAGGCCTAATAAAAAGAAAAAATTAGAAATCGGAAAAGATCAAAGATGAAATACATCCAGTATCCCGCAAATTGCCACACTAACGAGTATACGTTGGGTGCTGGAGGGAGTATGCAGAGTACAGTGTATGAGGATTGGAAAGACAAGTGATGCATGATCAAAGAACGAGTACAAGATACTGGGAACGCCCCCCCTCCCCAACAACTTAAACCTAATTCAGTCAACTGGAAAACGGATTATGGATAAAACTGCTCCCTGACTATCTACTTGTGAGGGCAGTTTACGAACTTGGGACACAGCATTGATGTAATTTATACGGACTTCTGTAGTACTATGTATAATCCTGCCTGTGAAAAACCCAATGGATATATTCATCATGCATAAATACTTCAGCCTTAGTTGTGCTTCCTATCAGATTACAGTCTCATTAAGTAACACAGTTCTACCTATCCACGATAGTATCGTGTGCCTATTCTAGATGGGTGATGAGTTACTTTTCTTGTTGAAAGCAGCTAGTCACTATGTAAGTTAGTTAACATACAATGAATGGTCAACATATAGAACCAAAATACGCACTATAAAGTCGAAACTGCGATCCACTTTCTGAATGTCCCGTACCTGCTGTTTAGTTCCACCACAGGAGAAGAGAAGAGGTGGACTAACGACTCACGGATGTTGCAGCAATCACCTTTGGAAATCGCACCAAATTTCGGTTTGCATTCCAATTCAATATCCAATATCTTGTGACAGGCCAGTTTAAATCAGTTGATTTCTTCACTCTTCAGTTTTGATGTCGAGGTGAGGTTCCATGTGATTGATAGCCTCTGATATCAGGAGATTAGCTTCTCGATTTCGTAATACTCTCCAATTGACACGGTTAATTTGTACGTTGATGTGACTTGAGAGTGAGTGTGCACGTCTCGGAGCAGTGAGATTCCAATTACCAGAGGCTAACATACTCCCAGACAGCCAGTTAGTTGGTTTTGAGCCAAGCGTTCTAAAGTTATAATTGGAGGGGACAGAAACGTGAGGGTAATCAGTTCATCATAAATAGAGAGTAGAAAATAAAATAATAAAAAACGGATGAAAAAAATTAGTCTAAAAGTCGATGGGAATGGGTGTACTGGAGGAGAGTAGTATCAGTGACAATAATGGGTGTGTGGTGTAAGGAGTGTTAGTGAAATGTCGTTTACTACTGCCCCAAGCAGAAGACGAACCTCTGTCAATCCGTACATAGTCGTCTAGCCACCTCTTGCAAGTGCTTAGTGAGGTAACTGAGGCCATCAACATGAGTGGCATATTTCAAATTGAGGAGACAGAGTCTACAACTAGCTCATTGCCCTTCGGTTTTTACATTCATTTGATGATCTGTCGACTTTATGAGACTGCGTGCATCACATGTTACTAAGACAACCTGTATTTCTGCATTTTATGAAGTATATTTATAGCAATTTTCGAAATTAGCAAACGGCCAACTTGCGCTTTCCATGACTCTCCTCCAAATAAATTAGTAGGTGAAGAATCTATCAAAAGTATCATTGACAGTTGATTCATTTTTGCGGGTCATTAAATGTTTCTTCAAATGTATATCAGAGAGTAAGCTAGTAAAATCCAGTACATACGTAATATTAATGAACGTTACAAGAAATATTGCACCTGTGTCGATTCCACCAGGCTAATAGTGTTCTAATACGTTGATAAGAGTTTTTGTTTTGAGGTTTTATTTTCTTCTCTTCATCCTTATTGTGCTCGGCTGATGTGTCATATTATAATCGGCATCAAGGCTAAAATGAGAAGCGTGTATTCACCGTCTCAGTACGATACTTAAGTTCGGTCCTTTCGATCCCTGCCTTTCTCGTATGAGATGCCATTGGCACATGCTCATTTTTGTAGTAGACGCTACAAATAATGATTTAAAATAACTTTGATTATCAGATTGTTCTGGCTCTACGCTCATAACACTTCTTACTTCGATCGTTTGCTTTATTTAAGTACTCATGTGTTTCCGAACTTCTAGGATTATAGAGCACCAACAATGATACCAACAGTAATCTAATTACACTTTCACCATGCATATTGTGAAGGTTACTGCTATCCATGTGATCGTTTTCACCAAATGCATGTCCACTCGTGAAAAGGTTGGCCCTCATATGTCATCATTGCCATACCTACATACTGATATGAGTTCTGTACGAAATGTCAAAATATAGTGATAGCGCCAGTGAGAAAACACACAAGAGCAGCTTCATGAAACAGTAGCGCATATAGTACACAAATAGGTAGGCAACATAATTAATGCAATACAATGAGTAAATATCCTCTGACAAAGTAATAAAGAAACGTTTATCGAATTACTTTATGAATTAAAAATGACTGCATGTGATCGATAGTAAAGACCCTAAATAAGTTTGTTGAATAGGCATAAGATATAAACATGTAAAGGTACAAACTATATATTTTTGCTACCAGTCATGTTTACGGATAATGATCCCTACTGAATAAATGCATGCGTTAAATTGCAATGGAACAACATAATTCAAATACCCAGTGTTAACAGCGTCAAAACTGATGAATGCGACAAGCTAACAGAGTGAATGTTTGCAGTTGGCTGTGAAACAATGAAATGAGAGTGATGCCCCCCCTAAACTATGAACAGTTGTATGTTGTTATTAAGATTGTGTCAGTAGGGATGACATTTAAATTCCTGTCACCAAATTACCGACAGACTCGATCAAATTTCACACAGTTATAAGGACCAATATTGGATGACAATGAAACGTAGTTCGTTAGCTTCATCTTGTAGTATGCTAATGGCATCAGAAAACAGTGACTTTTGTTAACCGTAATGGAAGCATGTTACTGACATCCAAAACGAATATCCAGCAGAACATTGTTCGTAATATGATGGGTTTCTGAGATGCGGTTGAGGACATCTAGTTGCCATGCCAATCATACCCCGATGTGGACCAACTATTCAGCCGATGGACATCGATCAGGGCTTGTATCAATTATAAACAGTATAGTCTTATGGTAGATTCTGTTATTATATGCAACGGCGTTGTATTGGTCGTATCGTTTTTTTGCTTTAGTTACGTTTTCTTACTAGCACAATGAAATAATTATTTCTCACAGACTGAATATCTGTTAATGAACTACAAATATCTTCCATGAAAGGTAATTTGTAGTACAATGTACTAATAAAACAACGATATCGAATACCTGCAAGTGTTAGACAGTCAGCCAGGCAAGTCTCTTAGTGTAAAGCCAATAATACTAACTGCTTATAGCCAGGAGAAACATCTTTACTGTGGTTTATAGTTGCATAGGTTACTAATCATTTTTCGTCCATAGTGTTCAGCAAATTTAATTTACACCTGTCTCTATATTTACAGTAATTCATGTTCCTGACTTTATTAAACCAGTCACGTGTATCAAAAATTGTCCCAATACACGGCTATGATTAATTCCACTTTTGGATTCTCACGGAGTAAACAAGAATGAACACATGAAATATTCACTTTCTGTAATAATCGACTGTAACGATGTATAACTAAACACACAATGTTGACCGAACAGATTTACTTCCTTTGTTTTGTTAGTATTGTATTTACAAACAGCTTGTAATACCTTGGAAAATCATTTACCGATATTTGGATTGATTGTACTGAATAACAGTATAAATATTTGTTTTGCTTAACTCCGCCTGTAGCCCCTAGGGTTGCTGCCGGTCCCAAGCCCGGATAAAGGAGGAGGGTTGGGCATGGGGCTAGCAACCCCATCCCGTAAAACAGCAAATGTGCTAAAAAAACGCTAACCAGTAAAAACCTTTATAACCATTTTCACTCTGCCCTGGGAGTTGGAAGGTATGTTATGACGCCTCATGGTGAAAGCCGAGTTTCTTCGGAAGCCACGAGGCCGATGTCTCTTCTGACAACCAGAGCAACCATTAGTATAGGTACGTGGAATGTCCGCACGCTGTGGGAAACAGGGAGGACCATGCAAATAGCTGAAGAAATGAAAAGATACAACCTGAAGATACTTGGAATAAGCGAAACGCATTGGGTGCAAGCTGGACAGCAACGGTTATCCTCGGGAAATGTGCTTTTATACTCCGGCCACGAAGAAGAAAACGCCCCCCACACACAAGGAGTAGCATTGGTGTTATCCCAAGATGCATGGAAGTCTCTTATAAGATGGGAACCTCATGGACCTAGGATCATCACAGCATCCTTCAAGACGAAGAAGGAAGGGATTGCAATGAATGTCATCCAGTGCTACGCACCCACCAATGACAGCCACGAAGGCAACAAAGACCAGTTCTATGCGAGGCTGCAGTCAATCATCGAGAAATGTTCAGCCAAGGACCTGACTATTCTAATGGGCGACTTCAACGCCAAGGTCGGAGTGGATAACACCGGGTATGAAGACATCATGGGACAACATGGAGTGGGAGAAAGGAATGATAACGGTGAGAGGTTCGTGAACTTATGTGCCTTCAACAAAATGATTATAGGTGGCACCATTTTCTCTCACAAACGTATACACAAAATTACATGGATTTCACCGGACCACATCACGGAGAACCAAATCGACCACATCTGCATCAATAAGAGGTTTAGAAGGACCATGGAAGACGTAAGAGCAAGGAGAGGAGCCGACATAGCTTCAGATCACCATTTGGTGGTAACTAAAATGAAACTGAAGCTGAGGAAGCACTGGACAACTGGAGCAGCAGTATTACACAAGTTTAATACAGCCCTTCTCCGTGATACTAACAAACGCAACGAATTCAAATTAATTCTCAGCAACAAGTTTCAGGCATTTCATAATCTACTAGAAAAAGGTGGAACTAATATGGAAGACAACTGGAAAGAGATTAAGGGAACAATAACCTCAACATGTCAGGAGGTTTTGGGTCTCAAGAAACAACACCAAAAAGAGTGGATTTCTGTTAGAACTCTGGACAAGATCCAAGAAAGGAGGAACAGAAAGACAGCGATCAATAACAGTCGGACAAGAGCAGAGAAAGCCAAGGCACAGGCCGAATACACCGAAGTCAACAAGCAAGTGAAGAGGAGCATCAGGTTGGATAAACGGAAGTTTGTTGAGGACCTAGCAATGACAGCGGAAAAAGCTGCAAGAGAAGGAAATATGAGGCTCTTATACGATACAACGAAGAAGTTAGCTGGGAAATTCAACAAGCCAGAACGGCCAATCAAGAACAAGGCTGGCAAACCAATCACTGAAGTGCATGAACAACGGAACAGGTGGGTAGAGCACTTCCAAGAACTCTTGAATAGACCAGCCCCACTGAACCCACCAGTCATCGAAGCAGCAGCCACGGATCTCCTTATAAGCACAGACCCACCAACAGTCGAAGAAATCAAAATGGCCATCAGACAGCTCAAGAGTGGCAAGTCAGCAGGGCCAGACAACATACCAGCAGAGGTACTGAAGACAGATATAGAAGCAACTGCAAAGATACTCCACATTCTCTTCAGGAAGATTTGGGAGGAAGAACAAGTTCCAGCAGACTGGAAAGAAGGGTACCTCATCAAGATACCAAAGAAAGGCGATCTCAGCAATTGTGAGAACTACAGAGGCATTACTCTACTTTCAGTACCAGGAAAGGTCTTCAACAGAGTGTTATTGAACAGATTAAAGGGCCCAGTCGACGGCCAACTCCGAGATCAACAGGCTGGATTCCGTAAAGATCGATCATGTACCGATCAAATCGCCACTCTACGGTTCATTGTTGAACAATCAATTGAATGGAATTCACCACTTTACATCAACTTCATCGACTATGAAAAGGCATTCGACAGCGTGGGTAGGAGAATATTATGGAGCCTTCTACGACATTACGGCGTACCCGAGAAGATAGTCAACATCATACGAAATTCTTACGACGGACTACATTGTAAAATCGTGCATGGAGGTCAGCTCACAGATTCATTCGAAGTGAAGACCGGTGTTAGACAAGGCTGCTTACTCTCGCCCTTCCTCTTCCTACTGGTCATCGACTGGATCATGAAGACTGCAACATCTGAAGGCACTCTCGGAATACAATGGACAACATCGACGAAACTAGATGACTTGGACTTTGCAGATGACCTAGCTCTTCTTTCTCACACACATCATCAAATGCAGAAGAAGACCAACAATATAGCAGCAGCCTCAGCAGCAGTAGGCCTCAACATACACAAAGGGAAAAGCAAGATCCTCCGATACAAAACAACAAACACTAACCCAATTACACTTGACGGAGAAATTCTGGAAGACGTTGAAACCTTTACATATTTGGGCAGCATCATCGACAAACACGGAGGGTCTGATTCGGATGTGAAGGCGCGGATTGGTAAGGCACGGGCAGCATTTTTACAGCTGAAAAACATCTGGAACTCAAACCAACTGTCAGTCAATATAAAAGTCAAAATTTTCAACACAAATGTGAAGACAGTCCTGTTGTATGGAGCTGAAACTTGGAGAACTACAAAAAGTACCCTACAGAAGTTACAAGTATTTATAAACAACTGCCTGCGTAGGATTCTTCGGATCTGTTGGCCAGATACCATCAACAACAACCTGTTGTGGCAGAGAACTAATCAACTTCCAGTTGAGGAAGAAATTAGGAAAAGACGCTGGAGATGGATTGGACACACACTGAGGAAACCATCAAACTGTGTCACAAGACAAGCACTGACTTGGAATCCTAAAGGCCACAGAAACAGAGGAAGGCCCAAGAACACATTGCGTCGGGAATTGGATACAGACATGAAGAGAATGAACAGCACTTGGGAAGAGCTAGAACGGAAAGCCCAGGACAGAGTTGGCTGGAGAATGCTGGTGGGCGGTCTATGCTCCACTTGGAGTAACAGGCATTGATTGATTGATTGATTGATTGATTATTTTTTGTTGCGTTCATTAAAGCTTTCAACAGCATACAACCTAGAAAGGGACATAAATTACTGTAAATATAGAGACAGGTGTAAATTAAATTTGCTGAACACTATGGACGAAAAATGATTAGTAACCTATGCAACTATAAACCACAGTAAAGATGTTTCTCCTGGCTATAAGCAGTTAGTATTATTGGCTTTACACTAAGAGACTTGCCTGGCTGACTGTCTAACACTTGCAGGTATTCGATATCGTTGTTTTATTAGTACATTGTACTACAAATTACCTTTCATAGAAGATATTTGTAGTTCATTAACAGATATTCAGTCTGTGAGAAATAATTATTTCATTGTGCTAGTAAGAAAACGTAACTAAAGCAAAAAAACGATACGACCAATACAACGCCGTTGCATATAATAACAGAATCTACCATAAGACTATACTGTTTATAATTGATACAAGCCCTGATCGATGTCCATCGGCTGAATAGTTGGTCCACATCGGGGTATGATTGGCATGGCAACTAGATGTCCTCAACCGCATCTCAGAAACCCATCATATTACGAACAATGTTCTGCTGGATATTCGTTTTGGATGTCAGTAACATGCTTCCATTACGGTTAACAAAAGTCACTGTTTTCTGATGCCATTAGCATACTACAAGATGAAGCTAACGAACTACGTTTCATTGTCATCCAATATTGGTCCTTATAACTGTGTGAAATTTGATCGAGTCTGTCGGTAATTTGGTGACAGGAATTTAAATGTCATCCCTACTGACACAATCTTAATAACAACATACAACTGTTCATAGTTTAGGGGGGGCATCACTCTCATTTCATTGTTTCACAGCCAACTGCAAACATTCACTCTGTTAGCTTGTCGCATTCATCAGTTTTGACGCTGTTAACACTGGGTATTTGAATTATGTTGTTCCATTGCAATTTAACGCATGCATTTATTCAGTAGGGATCATTATCCGTAAACATGACTGGTAGCAAAAATATATAGTTTGTACCTTTACATGTTTATATCTTATGCCTATTCAACAAACTTATTTAGGGTCTTTACTATCGATCACATGCAGTCATTTTTAATTCATAAAGTAATTCGATAAACGTTTCTTTATTACTTTGTCAGAGGATATTTACTCATTGTATTGCATTAATTATGTTGCCTACCTATTTGTGTACTATATGCGCTACTGTTTCATGAAGCTGCTCTTGTGTGTTTTCTCACTGGCGCTATCACTATATTTTGACATTTCGTACAGAACTCATATCAGTATGTAGGTATGGCAATGATGACATATGAGGGCCAACCTTTTCACGAGTGGACATGCATTTGGTGAAAACGATCACATGGATAGCAGTAACCTTCACAATATGCATGGTGAAAGTGTAATTAGATTACTGTTGGTATCATTGTTGGTGCTCTATAATCCTAGAAGTTCGGAAACACATGAGTACTTAAATAAAGCAAACGATCGAAGTAAGAAGTGTTATGAGCGTAGAGCCAGAACAATCTGATAATCAAAGTTATTTTAAATCATTATTTGTAGCGTCTACTACAAAAATGAGCATGTGCCAATGGCATCTCATACGAGAAAGGCAGGGATCGAAAGGACCGAACTTAAGTATCGTACTGAGACGGTGAATACACGCTTCTCATTTTAGCCTTGATGCCGATTATAATATGACACATCAGCCGAGCACAATAAGGATGAAGAGAAGAAAATAAAACCTCAAAACAAAAACTCTTATCAACGTATTAGAACACTATTAGCCTGGTGGAATCGACACAGGTGCAATATTTCTTGTAACGTTCATTAATATTACGTATGTACTGGATTTTACTAGCTTACTCTCTGATATACATTTGAAGAAACATTTAATGACCCGCAAAAATGAATCAACTGTCAATGATACTTTTGATAGATTCTTCACCTACTAATTTATTTGGAGGAGAGTCATGGAAAGCGCAAGTTGGCCGTTTGCTAATTTCGAAAATTGCTATAAATATACTTCATAAAATGCAGAAATACAGGTTGTCTTAGTAACATGTGATGCACGCAGTCTCATAAAGTCGACAGATCATCAAATGAATGTAAAAACCGAAGGGCAATGAGCTAGTTGTAGACTCTGTCTCCTCAATTTGAAATATGCCACTCATGTTGATGGCCTCAGTTACCTCACTAAGCACTTGCAAGAGGTGGCTAGACGACTATGTACGGATTGACAGAGGTTCGTCTTCTGCTTGGGGCAGTAGTAAACGACATTTCACTAACACTCCTTACACCACACACCCATTATTGTCACTGATACTACTCTCCTCCAGTACACCCATTCCCATCGACTTTTAGACTAATTTTTTTCATCCGTTTTTTATTATTTTATTTTCTACTCTCTATTTATGATGAACTGATTACCCTCACGTTTCTGTCCCCTCCAATTATAACTTTAGAACGCTTGGCTCAAAACCAACTAACTGGCTGTCTGGGAGTATGTTAGCCTCTGGTAATTGGAATCTCACTGCTCCGAGACGTGCACACTCACTCTCAAGTCACATCAACGTACAAATTAACCGTGTCAATTGGAGAGTATTACGAAATCGAGAAGCTAATCTCCTGATATCAGAGGCTATCAATCACATGGAACCTCACCTCGACATCAAAACTGAAGAGTGAAGAAATCAACTGATTTAAACTGGCCTGTCACAAGATATTGGATATTGAATTGGAATGCAAACCGAAATTTGGTGCGATTTCCAAAGGTGATTGCTGCAACATCCGTGAGTCGTTAGTCCACCTCTTCTCTTCTCCTGTGGTGGAACTAAACAGCAGGTACGGGACATTCAGAAAGTGGATCGCAGTTTCGACTTTATAGTGCGTATTTTGGTTCTATATGTTGACCATTCATTGTATGTTAACTAACTTACATAGTGACTAGCTGCTTTCAACAAGAAAAGTAACTCATCACCCATCTAGAATAGGCACACGATACTATCGTGGATAGGTAGAACTGTGTTACTTAATGAGACTGTAATCTGATAGGAAGCACAACTAAGGCTGAAGTATTTATGCATGATGAATATATCCATTGGGTTTTTCACAGGCAGGATTATACATAGTACTACAGAAGTCCGTATAAATTACATCAATGCTGTGTCCCAAGTTCGTAAACTGCCCTCACAAGTAGATAGTCAGGGAGCAGTTTTATCCATAATCCGTTTTCCAGTTGACTGAATTAGGTTTAAGTTGTTGGGGAGGGGGGGCGTTCCCAGTATCTTGTACTCGTTCTTTGATCATGCATCACTTGTCTTTCCAATCCTCATACACTGTACTCTGCACACTCCCTCCAGCTCCCAACGTATGCTTGATTTCTTTGCAAACTGCGAAATGTCAACCCGGGCGTTGTTGCCTAAATTTTTTTACCTATCTCTTTTTTGTTGCTTGTTCTGTTTTTCTTTTTTTGATTGCGGTTATTTTTAATTTTCCTTTTATTCAGCACAATGTAACCTCTATCCTCATCTTCGGCTGTTGCTACGTTGGCTTTATTTTTTATTGCTTCCCCGTCCTACCTTTTTCCTAATTTTGTCTTAAATGTTATAAAAGGATTGACATGCAATCTTTTGATTGCATATCGATCTCTACAATTATTTTGTTTCAATTTCTTATCCGTTCACATCGTGTTCCTATTGTTTATCTTAATTTACCATCTAAGAGTTTTGTACCCTTGACATCGGACTACACTTCTGTCCAATAATTTTTTTATTGATACACCACATAGCAGATTGCTCCCTATTTTTGTTCCAGTGTAATGTTCTTAGTATTAAATCTTCGTAAATCAATCAGATAAGACAATATAGGGCTACAAACACTATATGCTGAGAGCCATGTTGATATGCTTCTCAATGTATAATACAAACCATTCTTCACAATAAGGAAAGTGCCGGGCTGCATTTTGACTAACAGGCAGATTTCCATTCATGTACATGACAAGAGCCTCCATGAACTTCAAATTCCACACTCTTACGAGCCAAACCCAAACCCTAGGCTCTTGACAAAGTAAAATTCTTACTTGGTTACCTAACATTATTCTCAACATGAGTGCCTCCCCAGAAAACAATAATAAACATGGGAAATCAAGATGTCGGTTTGCCAGATCATAAATTTCAATGCTTTCCGCGTACAACACGAACCAATTTGGCTTATTGAACTTATCAAAGCTGGACGCCTCGTAATAAGCACTTCGTCTGTCACTAAAAGATCCCCACACACAGAACACAGACACAACTGCAGATAAAGACCCTACGTCTGCTGCCTAACAACCCAAACCAGTACTTTAATGAATGTTTTTGTCGTTCAGATTTGGAAACCTAACTGTGGTTCTCCATGCTGCCTTTATTTTTGTACATGTTATTTATTACTAATGGCTAGGTGAGGGAGACTAGATTATCGTAAAACGTCTAAACCTTACACTTTCAAGATTTTTGTCCATGAATACAGCAGAATCTCTATGCTCTATGACGCAGTGTGTTAGTGATGTTGTAAAGAAACTAGCCGAGGTCAAACCGATTTGAATATGGAGCATCCAACAAAAATAAATAAACGGGATTAAAAAGACATGCATGTATTGATAAAGCTACAAATAATTAATCAGATTTTTAGGGGGATAAAAACTTTATACAAATGGAATCTGATTACAAAAGCAAGACATGTGAAAAAGGCTACTTAGCTCTTTGCATTTGTCTCAATCTATATAAATCCATAGGCATACTACACGTAAGACTAGCAGCCGAAAGAGGATTTCTTAACTCTGATCCAGAGCCAAGAATTTGGCCACCCAGTAATGCGGCTGCACGTTCATCTTCATCATCATCATCGTCGTCATCCTCTTCTTCTTCATCTTCAGAGTCACCAAAGGCGTTCAAATTTGTTCGTTTACGTAATTTGGCTTGATGAGCTACAGAACCGCGGTTGCCGGAACCTGTTAAGGTATCTAAAGCTATTTGTTGCCGACGTTTGCGAGCAGCTAACAAAAGTGGGGCGGCGGAAGTTGCTGTACTGGCCAACTCGATGGATAATGCTGTACCACAGTCAATACTCGTAGCCAATTCTTCAGACTCACCGGCAACAAGTTCCATATAGTCTTGATGGAATTGATGCACAGGAAAAGTTGTAAATATACTTACTTCGACAAGTGATTTATAATAGTAATAAATACGAAAATTTCCAGCATGAACTCATTCTGGAAGTGGCTTCCTACGAAATAGAAGTTTGTTGACTCCTGATTGCTATTTTCCAATATTAAATACAATGAAACCGCAAGCCAAAGTGGAATGCAACTTTACAGAATCATTTGTATAAATATACCCTTACTAAGCGATAGAACGACTGTCTACTGGTTTATGGAAAACTGTCGTCACACATTATAAGTGACTAGTATTTTTTACTTTTTTCCATAAATCGAGACTGTGTAATGTATGATGCACCATAGAACCAATATTGAAGAGCTTCAAAAAACACTTGTTTAGTGGCAATTGATTTTGATTTTTTTTAACAAATGTCATATTATACGATGAAATCTATTTTAGAAATGTTCACTGCGCAAAAATAAGGACAAAATTTTAAAGTTAATAGCACCGTGAAAGTTCGCAAAATGGTTGATAATATCATGATAGTCAGTAATAAAAGTTCTCTTCGAAACACACTACAGTTTTGGTAAAATCACATGCATTATTTGGCGATTCTTTGCAACATGAAGATAACAATTACGAACTTCAAATATACTGTTGTATATTTAGAAAAGACTTTATGCACGTTGGCCCAAATAGCCACGTAGAATCAACATCCTTCACATTGCGTGGCCTAAAGCCAAGCAGCGGAAACTGAATTTGATTCCCGAACTAGCCAGAATGACGTATTCACTTTTAGTAGTAGTTCTTGATAAGTGCTAACAAGTTCGTAGCAGACTAACAGACTTTTAGGCATTTGTTATCTTTGTTAAAGGTGACTATGTCGTTCAGTCACCCATAAAAGTCGTGTGTCACTGGCTAGACGACGTTATTATCACCCCACCTCAACTGACAACAATACTATAAAGTAAGTTAAAATTACTTAGAAACCTTTTATCAATCAACTAACCATGTCTAAGGTGCTTCTTCATAGAGTAAACGAAGCTAGTTTATTAAGTTACTATAGCTTTACCAACTAGTACTTGTAAAAAATAATCGAATAATTAGCTTATGTTAACTTTGATATGTGTAGTAGGTAAGAGCTATTCGTTTGCAGATAGCAAATAAATACTATTAGTAGAATCACTATGGGAAGTTATAAGCTATTTAGTACTCCGTGATGTCGGCTGGAGGTGCTAAGTATCGGTATAGGTTAAATCAATGGTAAAATAATCAACGAAAACTGGTTATCAAATAAGTTAAAAATATCCATAAACATCTTTGTACTTTTACTTACCTTCAGGAATCTCTAATTCTAAGAAATGTTCCAAAAATTTGTCCACATCAACAAAGGGACCATGGAAACATTGTGGTGGTGGAATAAGTTTCAATAACGATGAAGCGGCTGGTGGTGGTGGAAATTCCCCACCAGCTACCGGATGACTTCCCGTACGTGGATAAGCTTTCGGTTTAAATGGCAACATCTGACTGACATCTGGCTGTGGATAGGTTGGTCGCGGATCAGTTGCATTGATTGTTGAGCCAAGAGTATCACTTACAACTACTACACCCGCACTGCTACTGCCAGTAACGCCGGACAGTGTAGATCCTAACGAAACTCCAGCAGTTCCATGGGAAGAGATCACACCGCATAAAATATCATCATATCCTTTACCAATACCAGCTAGTTGGAAACGAGTTAATTCCTAGAAAAAAATTGAATGCTCGCTCTTTTAAACACTAATATTACACTTAAAAGTGCTAGCGTTATTAATTTTGAAATGAAAATAAACATGATTATATCTGAATACATGTACACACTCACTCGATATCCTAAAGATCTAAGCTCTGAATCTGAGCATGGTAATAAATCAAGGAAACGATATCGATCAATCAGAAGTGCAGTTTCTAACCTTGAAAATTCTTTTGAACTATCCAACGCTTGTAAACGTCGTTTTTCTACTTTCAATATACTAGCTAGATCGCCGACCTGTTGAAAAGAAAAACAGCAATAATGTGAAACATTTTAAAAACTACTGAAACTCATCTGTTAAATGTGACTGATACTAACTGGTAGAAGAAACCAAAGTAGGATGGAGTTCAAACCCTTGACTTATCGGTAGAAACTCGAGTGCTTGAAACAATGAGCCACCGCTCTATAATACGATATGCTGTATAATATGCATACATTAGAAAAACTATAATTTGTATCAGTTATAAATTACATATTCTTCCAACGAATAACTAAAGGCTTTATAATAAACGAATTGTGAGGCATACTCACAATATTTAGCCTAAAATTAAAGTATCTGTTCTGTTTACGTTTAATGAGTAATCAAAAATCGGGAACCACTGTTATGGTTTTGAGAAGTAAAAATATAAAACGACTGTAATGTGAGTAGTGTTCGCGGGATTTCATACTTCCCTGTTACCGATGTCAAGAACGGAGTTTCTGATCAATCCCTGTTGGCATATGGCCTCTTTAAGTGGACCCCTCAATATTATATGTATCCACAAATTGATGATATTTTAGATCGTAGTTAGCAGAGTGGTCTAAGACGCATGAATCATTCAATTTGAAACTCATCACCTTGATGAATTTGTGTCCTAGTCAAACCAAAACTCTAACCTAATATTAATTGTTTCGAACGCGTCTGTTATTTACTATATTACTAAATGACACGTGAATCACCAACTGGCTCAATGAATATGAATACTCATTATCATTAGCAAATGGTCCGAACAATTAAAACAAGATACAACAGTAACTAAAGTAGAAACCTTATTGACCAAATTAAGGTATAACTGAACAGATCAGTATATATTGATTTACAGTGATATACTTCGACAATATATAATCCCCACAGTGACAGCCGAGTAATGTTGCGAACTGTCTGCAGTTAACCGCGTAGACTTATGAATCTAGCTGAGTAGTATGAAGGTTGGGTTGTCATCGCATGACGTGGTCTGCAGTTCGACCCCCGGAATGCTGGAAAGTGTATACTGTTGAGGATTTCGGTACTACAGTGAAGCGGCTGTTCAGTAGTTTGATTAAATCTAGTTTTAAAAGTAAAACTACAAAATACAGCAAATTTAACAACCCATTATGCAAGCAGTAATATTCAGTTAATCGGTAAGTACATCCAGCTGGGATTTAAATGTAGAGTTTGTGGGTAAACTATTCACCACAGCAAGAATGCGTAGAAGAAACTCAAGTTCGAGAAAGGAACGACCAGAGAGAAAACAAACTATTTACCTGGGATTCAAACTGTAAAAATCTAGCCCATATAAGACGTGCACGTTCTTGAGTAATTTGATTCGATCCTAAAGCTCGTTCAAATAATACTCGTATATTATTATCTTCATTTAAATGTGCCATAAAATCAACATAACATAATACATATTCTGCTATACCACCGAAACGTTTCATGCCTAGTTCAAATATTTTATGTCCAATGGTTTTATCCTAATTTTGAAAAAGAACAAACAAGAAAAGTGATCAGAAAATAGAAGCATCATCAGCGTAGAAGTGAATGTTAACAGTTGATAACTTGATACATATAAATATTTTCATATGACACTTCATGCCCAGTTAATTTGGTCTCCTAAAGAAATATGTCTGTAGACAATCTAGTGTAGTCGAAGCCAAAATATTACATGTGTGCGGAAGTATAATGGAGATCACCAATCATTAAGTGATACCATACGCATATTGTAATATTAGCTTCAGAGGTAGTGTCAACCAACCGGCCTCCACAATATTCATAGTTTGGAAAAACAAAGGAGAAAGACAGTCAATTAATAGTTATGTCTGTACATAATTACTTTACAGATGGGTTCCTAAAAGCTAAGCAATTTAAATTATGCTCATAATAATAGTTTGTCTCAACAGGCAAATAGTGCTGTGTTCAAAATCAACCAATACAGGCATACTTTTTACTAAACGCTAGTGCATCCAACGTAAACGATGGCATACAGAATGCTTCCCATTTGCTAAAATATATTTCCCGTTTCCAACGTTTACAACACCACTGGAAGTATTAAAAAATGACTCTTCATAAACATAGTTTCTAAACCATAATTTAATTCATCAACAAAGTTAATCGGTGATCAATAAGCACAATGAATAATATGTGTTTAATGTTTTTATGAAAATACAAGATGATCATTATTCTGGCTTTGCATTATATAAGTATTCCTTATAACCGTCACTTAAATGCTTAACTCATTTGAAAATTGATGTTATAATTCATGCTTTATCGCTATTCAAAACATATTTCAAAAGAGCAAGAACAAATATTTGTGCAGAATAAGATGAATTCATTTTATTTCGTTGGTTTCTCATCAGCTGCATACAATCTAGGATAATATTTTACAGAATTAATATTTAATACAAAGTTTAACGTACTCATGAGAGTGTTTGAACTTGGTTGAAATCAAACGTGTTAGACATGTGAACATGACTAAAAATTGAAGAATATGCTGTAAATATATATCGAATACAAAGGAAGGTACCAGAAGGCAAAATAGAGATCAAAGTTCAAATGATTACATAATAAGAGGTGGTCGGAAATATATGATAATCATGTGAATTAAATTAAGTTCAGTTGTTAAACTTCTTGAAACCATTGACATTATATGCCAACATTCAGACCTACTTCCTCTACCAGTGATTGAATTTAAACGACTATTACTTCTGTGCACAAAGGACATCCAGTTCCGGTTCGACAACAAGATATATCGTCAAATCGATGGTGTTGCAATGGGTAGTCCATTAGGTCCTATCCTAGCAGATATTTTTATGGCCAATCTTGAAAACACAAAACTAAAGGAGGTGATCGAGGAAATGAAACATTATTCAAGGTACGTGGATGATACCTTTATCGTATGCAGTAATGAACAACATGCTAATTCCTTATTAAAAGTTTTCAATCAAGCACATAAAGATATTCAATTTACTATGGAGGTGGAAAAAGATAATAAATTTCATTTCTTGGATATTGCCATGCAACGTCGAAAAGATGGTTCAGTGCGACGGTCGATTTACAGAAAAACGACGTGGAATGGATTGTTCTTGAATTTCAATAGCTTCTGTCCAATCCATTACAAAATAGCATTAGTGAAAACATTGGTTCTCAGAGCCAAAAGGATATGTACCTCAGATACGATAGATTCAGAGCTTTCCAACATCAAACATTATCTAAAAATCAATGGCTACCCAGAAAAATTCATTGACAAATACAGTGAACAAAAACCTGATAAACCAAATGAAATCACAGTCCATAAGAAGCCTGTCTTCATTAAACTCAATTTTAAAGGTGATGAGATTGCGGAAAAAATCAGAAGAAGACTTGACTCAGCTTTAAAGAGAACTTATTATGCTGCAAAACTGGTTTTATCGTACATAACAACATGTTCACTGAAACAATCAAAAGTCGACAGGTATCCTTCTCATGTTACCGCCAACTGTCTGTATAAATTTACGTGTACCTGCAGTAGCAGTTACATTGGCCGAACAGAAAGAAGGGCCTACCTACGTTTTAATGAACATATCCCTAAAAATCTACTACTTACAGGAATGAAAACACTTAACAGTGCAATCGCTAAACATTTGATTGACACAGGACACCAGATTGATATCAATAAATCATTCAAAGTATTCAATAGACAAAAAACTTTAAATCTCCTAAAATACGCTGAAGCGATTGCCATTAAACGGATGAAACCAAATTTATGTGTCCAAAAAGAAACTGTTATTAGCCTTTCTTTACCCTGGTAACTTGACTTATGTGTCGTCATATTCATTGCCTATTTCAATTATTACTTCTTTATTGGATCATATTTCTTGTTACATCACCATTTTTAGTTCAACTTTGTGTTTAATTAGGTCATTCTAAGTTTAACAACTGAACTTAATTTAATTCACATGATTATCATATATTTCCAACCACCTCTTATTATGTAATCATTTGAACTTTGATCTCTATTTTGCCTTCTGGTACCTTCCTTTGTATTCGATATATATTTACAGCATATTCTTCAATTTTTAGTCATGTTCACATGTCTAACACGTTTGATTTCAACCAAGTTCAAACACTCTCATAAGTACATTAAACTTTGTATTAAATATTAATTCTGTAAAATATTATCCTAGATTGTATGCAGCTGATGAGAAACCAACGAAATAAAATGAATTCATCTTATTCTGCACAAATATTTGTTCTTGCTCTTTTGAAATTAATAAAGGGAACAAAGTGTACAAAACATATTTCATCGACTTCTTGGGCGACTTTCATCAAGAACGTAATGTTAGATGTTCGCGTATTCACTGGACAAATCAAGTACATATGCAATAAAATACAAGTTAAAAAAAATAGGATAAACCCACTTTACTGCAAAAGTATTCCATCAATGCAGCACTACAGTAAACATGATAAGTAATTCGTGGATCATCACGGGCTAGTTTAAACACATATCTAGCAGACATTATACCCTCGGCTCGTCTAGCAAAACGCATATATTGTATGTAAGGCTAGAATGTAAATCAACGAGGAAATAATTACGATTAAATAACCAATCTTAAGTTTTCGTAATAAAACAATTAATATACAATAATGTACATGACATAAATTGTGAATCCATAAAAGCATGGCCGAGTACTGGTCAAAAAATTAAACCAACTTATATTAAATAACAAATTTTGAGCACGTTAGCTTACATCTCACATGGAGAGATAACTTAGTTGTTTATTAAACTTAGCTGTCAACCAGTAAATAGTAGATTTGGACGCCGTCCCAATTATTCCCATTTGAATATCTAGGTAGTTTCTCATTAGCACTTAACGCGTCACTCACTTTCGAAAAAGTAAATTTCTAAAAGCGAATTGGAATTTAATCCAGTAGAATATAGTAACTCTGATTTCAGGATAATTTGCCTATAATGACTACGCTGATTGATTATCAGCTACGTAGCAGGATGCATTAGGTGTCTCTTTCAATTGTTATCTAACAGCTAAACTGAAATATATGCATATACCAGCTGCAAGTATTTTCTGTTATCTAATTTGACTACAATTTACGGAAAACTCTAAATATACAGACCACACGACGGTAACGTCGCAGCAAATACTGTCCAATTGTAAAAGTGTTTACATATGGATTATAAAAACAGCTAATATTCTGCAAACTGTTTAGACAATTAGTTAGCATACAGTTATCAGTCATACCACAGAAAATCACTACGTTCGAATATCTAGAAAGTCGCAGTTAGATTTTAACGACAATTGTGTCAATACCTTCCTGCAAATTGGAACAAAGATACGAGAAAGAAAGCGAACAGAAACGTGATAAACGTAGCAAACAAAAATGATCTTTTTTGAAGTGAATAATATTACAAACTAGACCTCTTGACCCATAGAACTAATTACTGATATCATTACAAAAGCATGTAAATTCAAAATAGAAAATTCAGAACCAAAAGTAACTCACTTACCAAGGTCGGGTCGATATTCTCCAATGAGACCAATTTTTTGTAAATAGAATGGACTTTAGCATATTTACATCGCCCTTCTTCATAATCAGCATAAGCAAAATATAACATCATATTTGTCTTAAGTAAAGCAATAGCTCGTTCATACATTGCTGCAGTATCATTGGCAAATTGTCTAGCTGTTGTTTGATCCTTAAATAGCAAACGGAGAGTCGATAAAAAATCATTCGGAAAAACTATGGAAAGTTAACATAAAATACGAAGAAACATTTTGGTGGTGGGGGGAGTAGAATTATTGCCAAACTAGTTGTCTGAGGGGAAAACCTTACTACCCTCATACCTCTACACAATCAGCAGTACAACTTCCCTCTCGGAATTTAGGTTTGCTGCTTTTAGTCTTAGAGTACTTCAACCGACCCGCATCAAATAACAGGACCTTGAGATACGAATGTCCGATTGATTTGTCACGGTGTGAAAAGACCAATTGGGCAAGCAATGATTTATTTGGTGAAAACAGAGTATGTCACACAATATTACATACCTTACTACCAAGAATCAATTTGCACATCCTCCGCGTTCTCTGGACTGTGTCGTTTATTAGCTTGCTTCTTTTGGTTGTTCTCGATACTCCTCTGTATTTTAATCATGCTTTACTTCTTGCCACCTCGCAACATGCTTTGTATGCTGTTTACTGATTCTTCCTAATTCCCTATGACGCTCTGCTACCTACTACTTATTGATGACCTTATAAGTAGTATCCACCACACTCGCCCCTCCATTTAACTGTTGTGCTCGTATGCGCGCCGACCTTCTTGCCTCTGTGGTCACTGGTTGTTTCTGCGTATTTGCCCCCATCATTCCAACACATCCATCTTTGCGATTGACTTATGTTTACACGCTTCTCTTTGTTGTCCTTCTTGATAGTGTATACCGGTCCACGCCTAGCGATGACTGCATACGGGCCCTCCCATTTGGGGAGTACTTTCTTCGAACCTAGTCCGCCGCCTGTTATGCTCCTCCGTCCTCTACACTTCACCAGATCTCCCAATGAAAAGTGTCTCAGGTGATTCTCTCGATGCTGTTCTGATCGTTTAACGTCCATTTCCTGTTTCCGTTGTATGTTTTCCACCGCTTGTTTCCGCTCTACCTTGCATTTCCTATCATTCCACTTTTGTGGCTGAGGCCAGGCGATGATGTTGCCTGGCAGTCGTGGTCTCGTTCCGTACATCAACTGAAATGACGACTTCTTTGTTGTTCCTTGATTCGATGCTCGATGTGCTAATAATATCATCGGTAATTCCGTCTCCCAGTTACCCCCCTTTGCTGCCAACCATTCTTTTAGAGTATGATTGTTTCGCTCCGTTAGTCCGTTGGTCTGCGGCCAATACGGTGTTGTTCTGACTCTTTTGATACCTAACTGCCCAAGGCGAGATGTGAACTTCTCGCTCTGGAAACATGGACCCTGGTTGGTTAACATCACTCTCGGGACGCCGTGGTCGGCCACGATGTGCCGCATCACTGTTTCGGTCACTGTCTCTCCTCGTTGATCAGGAATCGCCACAGCCTCTACCCAACGCGTAGCATGCTCGGTCATCACCAACACGTACTGGTTCCCGCTCGATGTCTGAGGAAATGGACCCATTACTTCCACTGACCACAGATCGCCTACTGTCGTTACTTGGATGGGCTGTTACGAAGTACGTATGCATTTATCACCCTTCATTAACTGGCATTGGGGGCAGGCGAGGACGTATCTCATCACGTCTTCTTGCATTCCTGGCCAGTAGGCACCCTGTCTCAGGAGTTCAGTGGTTCTTGCGACGCCTGTGTGTGCTAGTTGGTGGCATTCACTAATTAGTTCATGTCGTAATGGCTTTGGAATTACGGCTATCCAGCTTCCATCGTTGTCTTTCCATGTTAACACTCCAGCTTCATTTAATCTTAATCTGTCTTTTTGGCTTAAAAACGTCTTTACCTCTCTGCTAAAGTGCATTGATTCGTCATCCACTATTTCAGTTAGCGCTCGTCTCACCGTCCTAAGCGTTGGATCGGCTTTCTGGCAACGAACTAGTCTTTCAAGGTCTGTTCGCACTCTGTTGATTCCACAGGCAATTTCCGGTAAGCAAGCGTCCTCACACGGTCGTGACAGCTATTACGTTTCGACTTGCTGGTATGTGGCCAATCGTGAAATCATATTCCTGCAGGCGTAGTGCCCATCGTGACAATTTTCTTCGGGGTTCTCTTGCTGTCTTCAACCACTGTAGCGGCTTGTGGTCGGTCTGAATGTGAAATGGCTGGCCTAGCAGATACGGTCTCCACTTATCAACTGCCCAAATGATCGCTAGACATTCTTTCTCGATGGTCGAGTACTTCTGTTCCGTTGGCGTTAAAACGCGGCTAGCATATTCCACTACCCCGTCATCCTGCCGAAGTACTGCACCAATGCCAAAATCACTAGCATCTGTGGCCACTGTGAACTGTTTTCCACGGACCGGTAGTCTCAATGTCATCTGCTTTGCGTTTAATAGCTGCTTGATCTGATCAAAGGTTTTCTGCGCCTCCTCTGTCCATATAAATTTTTCATTCCTTAATAGTTTATACAGTGGTGCAGCAACCTCATTGAAGTTCTTTATAAAGCGGCTGTAGAATGCTGCTCTTCCTATAAACTGCCTGAGTTTTCTTTTCGAAGTGGGTGCCATTATGTTCTTGATAGTCAAAATCTCCTCGGGTAACGGCTTCATTTCACCATCTCCCACTTTATACCCCAGCAGTGTGACGTTACATTTGGCTATCTGCGACTTTTTCTTATTGATGCGCAACCCAAACTCCTCAATTCGTTTGAGTACTGCTTCTAGATGTCATACGTGTTCTCTCTCTGTTTTACTATAAACCACCAAATCGTCCCCGTACACCTTCACGTTCTCAAGATTTCGTAACAATTAATCTTCTAAATGTGAACGGTGCTCCTGCCAGCCCAAATGGCATTCTTCTAAACTGGTACTGTTTGTGACCCACAGTGAAGGCTGTCTTGTACCTGTCGTCTGCTTTTATCGGTAGCTGCCAATACCCTGACCTGAGGTCCAGTACAGTAAACAATGTTGCTTGTTGTAAGCGATCCAGGGTTCCGGCTACAGTTGGCATTACACATGGCTTCAACTCAGTTATACTGTTTAGTTCTCTGAAGTCGACGCAGAACCTATATTTCCCATTGGATTTCTTTACTAGAAGCACAGGCGAGTTGTAACGACTATCGGCCTCTTCAATTATTCCATCCCGCCACATTTCTTCCACTTGACGATTTACTTCCGTCTCGAGATGAACTGGTATCCGGCGTGTGTGGAACGTCGTCTTCTTATGACTGTTTATAGGGATTTCATGCGTCACCTTATCACAATACCCATAGGCCTCTCCGTCGTCGGTGGAAAGGCCTCCATATTTTGCTACTGCCTTATTGATATTTTCTATGTTCTCTTGCGGTAAGATCGTGGCTTGTGTCTTAGCTATCTCGCTGTTCTCATGTATGCTAAAATGCCCGTACTTAGTGTTTAAAGTCTTGTTCTTTGTGTCAACTACCGCCTCCACCTCTCTAAGGAAGTCCGCTCCCAGTATTGTTTGCTGTATTCCTTTAGTTACTACGAATGGATATCGTACGATGCAATCTACAACTTCGACACAACAGTCTGGGACTCCTAAAATTTTCAGTGAATGCCCGCTCACTGTTTGCACCGCTAGTGAACACGCCCTGATCTGCCGACACAGTCCTACATCTATTATCGATATAGCAGCGCCCGTGTCAACTGAAGAAACCAGTACTTTTCCGTTTACACTCACTTTTGTACACAACGCGCCTATATTAACCGACCCCACAACCCGAAAAGATGTTTCAAAGAAAGAAGGCTGTGTAACGTTTAAAATGTCTTGGTCGTCGTTTCCTCGAGCAGTTCCTCCTGTAATGTCCGAGTTCTCCACACTCAAAGCACCTACTCCCCTTCTCAGCACGGATTCGGACCGCCGTGACTTGCCCCTTCAGCTCGGCTATTCGCTTCTCCATAGACGCCGACCTGCTGTCTTCGGTTATCGAAGAGACCGTCTTGCTAGCCAACTGTCTGCACAGTCGCGCCATCTCCAAAACATCCAATGGCTGCACCGTATGCGCCAGTCGAAGTTGCCTGGCTGCGTCATCCGGGACACATTCCAGGAACTGGGACGTCAGCAGCTGCTGTCCCGAGCTGTCATCTAACGGTGGCAAAGCACGACGCAGCAGACTTGTTAGAGTGGCAGCCAACACCGATGGATCACCGTCTGGGGCCAGACGCACGGCCCTGAACTGCTGCAACGCCAACTCCCTGTCCGCAGGACTGTCGAACTCAGACACCAACCCTGCCACCATGTCTCCCCACGTGGCCCCACCGCCAGCGAGCTCCACACCGTCGAGCGCCGCCTCCGCGCGTCCCCGCAGGAGGGCCCCGAGGACTGTCACCTTCGCCTCCTGTCCTCGCACACCAACCAGCTCCGCGATAGCTTCGAACTGCTGCAGGAATGCCCTGACGTCCCCATCCTCGAACGGTTGCGGCCACGGCACCTTCATCTCGTTCAGAGGCAGCGACACCAATTGTGGAAAGACCAATTGGGCAAGCAATGATTTATTTGGTGAAAACAGAGTATGTCACACAATATTACATACCTTACTACCAAGAATCAATTTGCACATCCTCCGCGTTCTCTGGACTGTGTCGTTTATTAGCTTGCTTCTTTTGGTTGTTCTCGATACTCCTCTGTATTTTAATCATGCTTTACTTCTTGCCACCTCGCAACATGCCTTATATGCTGTTTACTGATCCTTCCTAATTCCCTATGACGCTCTGCTACCTACTACTTATTGATGACCTTATAAGTAGTATCCACCACAACGGTAAGCAAGATCCACCATCACGTCCAGGGAGCTGGAATGGTCGGGTTTAGTTCCTTGATGAGATCGAGGATATGCATTCCCAAAGAGTTTCATACTAGGAAGAAAAACTATTCAGTCCTTCCCAGTTTTCAATCGTTGTCTGACTCAGACCAATTCGTGACAATAAATTCAGGTACTTTAATAAAATCATAAGTTTGATTTCAGTTACTTGCTCAAAACATGATAATAAAGCAAGTTATCAAGACGGTTAGTATGTTTTACACATAAAAACATGAGAAGCACTTACACCTTTTTCAACTAAAACTTTGCTTGCATGATCTAAATAGCTAGCAGCTTCATACCATATATCAGGGTGATGTCCAAGGCATAAAAGACACTGCTCATAGGCAAACATAACTGAAAATAAAACAAATAGCACGGTTAAATTTTTTATGTAATTAACAATGACCATTTCTGAAACTAACTTCAGTATGACAATAATGTAATCTTTATCATAGTGGTTGTTATATCGAAACGTTTCGGAGCTTATTAACCGACGACATTTAATGCAGCTGCAATATGAAGTGATTGTTGTAAGTCCATCCACTAACCTGCACTTGAATGAATAGCATATACCAAATAATGTTTTGTTGGGTTCTCTCTTATCGGCATACTGGAGAAATTTTTGGGTGATGGACACTTATTCAGATAAGTTAATGCCAATATTTTATATCACTGTTAATCCGGTATTCCTTCACCTTCTCTAAAAACATTTCGAATTAGTTAAACTGACTGGATGTGCAGTTTTAAGTAGAAAAGGCTAACATGAGCCTGTAAACTTTAGTCGACCGACATAGTTGTACAAACGTTATGTAGCCACCACCTACCCCCTCAACATATAACTCTGACTGGTAGAAGAATGAGGTTAGATGGAAGCTAGGAATGGCTAGATGAAGACAGTATCAGGCGATGGAGTCAATACGCCTGAGCTTACAGAGATGAAGATAACCCAATTTAAGACGTTGTATTGTACGGCTCAAAATCTGTCGATATGCACAGCTGCATTTATTTCTTGTCGTCCTCCAAAGGCAAAACCTTGAGGCATACCTTTCTTCTTAAAATGATGATTTATTGTAAGAAAAAGGTAATTAAAGTGGCAAAAAGAAATGAACTAACGAAAATTCCTCAAAATGAGAGGACTACAAACATGCAATCTTTTGGAGCCCCAACCACTCGTTTCAGTAAATAAAGAAAAAGAGGAAATGTTATGAAAAGCAGTAACTACGTACTACTGTCGAAGAGATCGCGTAATTTCGCAAATGAATACACATGCAGTACGGTAGTTGACGGATCTATGGAAAGGCTGGTAGTCAGGAACTGACAACAAGCCCAAAACAATTCAAAACTAAACACTGATTGTGAAACTTTTACAATACTAGCAAACACCAGCTTTCCTAAAAACTCTGCCATGTATTCAAAACATCACCTACCTCTTTTTGTGACCGTGATAATATCTTCTGTCTTCAACGGATTATCTTTCTCCCACTGAATGTATTTCTTCCAAAGTTCGACCTTTAAAGTAAAGTACGAAATAATGTAAGACCGATATTGGATAGAAGTGTTAAGTACAGACGAACAGAAAATGAGTGAGGAAGGTCAAATACACACACTACTGAGAGCTTCAACAATGAATTACCAGAGAAAATGTAGTTGCAAAACCTATGACAAACTGACATTTGACACAACTACATTTACTTCAAAGTGGTATAAGGTAACGAGTATGTATGTATGTACAATCCCCTTCTGACAACCGGAGCAACACTTAATATACTGGACCGACCTCAAACAGCCGTCCCCTGGGCACTGCGGTCACACTCTCAGGTCATCACGACCTACCCTAATCCTCTTTCTCTTTCAGGTCCCTCAAGAATGACCCTTCCACGGTGTGGGCAACCGGGAAGTGATAACCGCCCTCATACCGCTAATAGCACTCGAGTTCACCTTGTTCATGATCAAACACGTTCTCCGTCACTGGTCTCTACTTGTAACACTTCTCCTACAGTTTCTATGCGCGCCACTTTTACTGGTTACCCGAGTTCCCAAATTATCATACCAGGTCTCCTGAAGCCACGCTCTAAACTTCATGTTGGAGCTTTTAATATGCGTACGCTGTGTCAAATCGGTCAACAGGTTGCCTTAGCTAAAACATTAGAATCTCTTGCGATTGATGTATGCTATGTCTCCGAAACACGCATACAGGATCCCAGCATGGTCATCCGTTTGACCTCACCTAGTCAATGCAATGGAACAGCACACTTCACTCTTCGTTTATCTGGAGACCCTACAGCTAGCTCACGTGGCCTCGCTGGTGTAGGTATAGCACTAAGCGTACGTGCAGAACAGGCTCTTCTCGAGTGGATTCCTGTAGACAGTCGTCTATGTGCTGTCCGTCTAAATGGCTCAGTACGAACTCGGAAAGATAGGGACACACGCCGATGCCTTTTTGTCGTCTCTGCTTATGCCCCCACTGATTGCAGCACAGATGAAGTGAAAGACGACTTCTATATGAAGTTCTCTAGCCTCCTTCAGAAAGCTAAGCACTCAGACATAGTAATTATTGCAGGAGATTTTAATGCCCAAGTAGGTAGACTAAATCAGGCTGAAAAGCACCTAGGTGGGTTACTCGGCATCCCAGCCCAGAGAACAGACAACGGAGATCGTCTGTTGCAGTTATGTTCAGACTACCGTTTATTCTTAGCTAGCACAAACTTTAAGCATAAGGCGAGACACTGTTTAACCTGGCGACCTCCAACATCTACGCAACGATAGACACAAATTGATCACATCGGCATCAGCTACCGTTGGAGAGGTTGTATAGAGGACTGCCGCTCTTTCTGGGGCACTTGCCTAGACTCTGACCATGCCCTAGTAAGAGCACGTATCTCTATGCGTTTTACTGGTCGCAGAAAGGTTACATCGGGCAATCCCTTTAGATATCACTTTGAAAGTGAGAAGGCGAAGATTGCATTTAGGAATGGTTTGGCTAAGCATTTAGTCGCCCATGACCAACAGGTTTCCCCCGAAGTAGCTTGGAATGATTTTAAAGCAGGTGTAAACGCATCAGCGCTATCAGCATCTAACCCCAATCCAATGAAAGACCATTGGATCTCTAGTACTTCTAGGGAACTGATGGAGGCTCGAAAACTCATTCCAGCAGGCTCGGAGTATGATGAAGAGCGACGACAACTGAAACGTAGACTGACAAAGAGTCTGCGTATGGATCGTGAACAGTGGTGGGCAACAAAAGCAAAAGCGATAGAAGCATCAGCAGCGGCAGGCAATAGTAGACAGCTGTTCCGACTTATTAAGGACACCGGTATCAAAAAATCGGCAGTTAGTGAAATCATCTCCGAAAAGATGGGTCGTTGATCTACTCTCAATCTAGAAGATTAGAACGCTGGGCAGAACACTTTCAGGAACAGTTTAACTGGCCCCCAGCCACGCTTAGCTTACCCACAATCTCCAAGCTACCCGAATGGAAAACTGACACAGGTCCCCCAACTCTCAGTGAAGTTGAAAACGTCATAAGTAAATTGAAACGTGGGAAAGCAGCAGGGCCTGATATGTTGTCTACCGATATCTTCAAGGATGGTGGTATAATGTTAACGTGCAGGTTGACTGATATATTAGCCAAAGTCTGGGAACTAAACTCCATCCCTTCTGACTGGTCTCGATCGCTGATTGTTCCAGTCTACAAAAAGGGACAGAAATCCTCTTGTGATAACCACAGAGGAATCAGTTTGACTAATATAGTATCTAAGATATTAGCCACTATAATCATCCGACGTTTAACCAACACTAGGGAACAACAGACTCGGGAAAACCAGGCTGGTTTCAGACCTGGCCGGGGCTGCATTGATCACATATTCACCCTGCGCCAGGTCCTCGAACACAGACATATGTACCAACGCCCAACTATAGTTGTATTTCTTGACTTAAAAGCAGCGTTCGACTCTGTTGACCGTGAAGTCTTGTGGCAATGTTTGTCATTAAAAGGCGTACCTGAAAAGTACATTTACCTTATAAAGGCTCTCTACTCGGTCACCACTGGTCGAGTCAGAGCTTATGGCGAATTGTCACGAGAAACCTCATCCTCAAGTGGAGTCCGTCAGGGTTGCCCCTTATCCCCATTTTTATTTAACTTCATCATAGACGTACTGTTAGAAATCTCTCTCACTTCTTTTAAGTCCTCTGGGATTAGTCTCCTTCCAGGAGGCTCTCTTGTCGACTTAGAATATGCAGATGATATAGTCATATTTGGTGAAGATGCACACAGCATTCAAGGTCTCTTGAACACGTTGAGTAACAATGCAGGCATATTTGGGATGCGCTTCTCCCCTCCCAAATGCAAAATGTTACTCCAGGACTGGTCTGCTTCTTCCCCCAAATTATTTATAGGGAGTGAAGTAATTGAATGCGTTGATCGCTTCACTTATCTTGGAAGTCTCATTACCCCTGGTGGGTCGGTGTCTGATGAAATCTCAGCGCGGATCCAGAAAGCCCGATTGGCATTTGCCAATCTACGGCACTTGTGGCGCAGACGAGATATCCGTGTCTCAACGAAAGGCCGGGTGTACTGCGCAGCAATCCGCGCCATCTTAACATATGGCTGCGAGACATGGGCCATGAAAACTCAAGATATGCGTCGTCTCCAGATATTTGACCATAGGAATCTTCGTAACATCGCTCGTATACCATGGAATGACCAGACTAGTAATAGTGAGGTTAGACGAAAGGTTCTTGGGAAACACGGTAAATCAGTTGAAGAGGTCATTAACCTTCATCGACTGAGATGGCTAGGACATGTATTGCGCATGCCCGACCACCGTCTACCCCGTCGCGCGATGTTAGCTAGGGCCGAAATAGGATGGAAGAAGGTTAGGGGCGGCCAAACTAAAACATGGCATCAGTCCATGAAGTCCTTGACTACTGGTCTAAGCCATGTAGGTAGATGTAGACTACCTGGTTGGGGTCCGCGTGATGATCGCAACAAATGGCTGGAGACACTAGATGATATGGCTCAGAACCGGTCACAGTGGCGCAAGTGTATTCACTCTTTAACCTCATCTAGATCTTAAATTCTATTGTTATTTTCTGGACATCTTTACTTACTCTTCTCTCTTGTATTCTGTCTATACGTTACCTCAATACTCTCGTAGTGCTATTATGGTATGGCAACTTGAACCTACAGGCGTTTGTGCCCGGTTCTACGTTGCTGCTGATGATGATGATGATGACAATCAACATAGAACCTGGCACATGTGTGCATCGGTTCAAGTTGCAATACCACCATGGCACTGCAAGATTAACACCACCACCACTAGTAGTAGTAGAAATCACTTCAATAAAATAAAATAATAATAGTAACAAGGAGTGTGAACATATAGAATATGGTTCAGGAAGCGTTGAAAGAAAGTAATGGAATAATTTAAAGCTCATGATTTAAGGGAGGACAATGAGTGAATACGTCTGCGCCATTGTGACCGATTCTGGGCCATGTCACTCAGTGTTTCTAGCCACTGGTTACGGTAATCGCGAGGACCCCATCCAAGTAGTCTACAGCTACCGACACGACTTAAACCGGCAGTCAGTGACTTCATGGACTGATGCCATGTTTTAGTTTGGCCACCTCTAACTCTCTTCCATCCTATTCCTATATCAGCCAGAATTGCGCGTCGAGGAAGACGGTGGTTCGGCATAGGCAACACATGTCCCAACCACACTTGATGAAGATTCACAACCTCATCGACTGATTTACCACATTTGCCTAACACCCGTCGTCTAACCTCGTTATTACTTACTCGGTGATCCCAGCTAACGCGAGCGATGTTTCGTAGACATCGATGGTCGAAAACTAATAACCTTCGAGTGTCATCTACTCTTAATGGCCACGTCTCACACCCATACAGTAAGACAGAGCGAACTGTTGCGCAGTACACTCTCCCTTTCGTTGAGAGACGAATATCTCGTCTACTCCATAGGTGATGTAAGTTGGCAAAAGCCAAACGAGCTTTATGAATTCGTACTGATATTTTGTCAGAGACCAACCCATTAGGGTTAATCAAACTTCCAAGATAATTGAAGTGGTCGACGTGCTCAACCACTTCGCTCCCTATCTTTAGTTCAGGGGTTGACGAAAACCAGTCCTGGATCAATAGTTTGCATTTAGAGGGGGAGAAACGCATTTCGAACATGCTTGCATTCGAGCTTATTGCTGTTAAAAGTTTCTGCATCGTATCAGCGTCTTCGCCGAACAGGATTATATCGTCAGCATATTCTAAGTCAATAAGTGTATCTCCTGGTAAGAGATCGATTCCTGAAAAGTCAGACGATGAAAGTGTAATTTCTAACAGTATGTCAACTATGAAATTAAACAAAAATGGGGAAAGTGGGCAGCCTTGACGGACATCACTTTAGGTTACAAGTTCAGATGACAGTTCGCCATATGCTCTGACACGACTAATAGCGTTTGAGTAAAGAGCCTTAACAGGTTTTATGTACTTTTGGGGCACACCTTCCAATGAAAGACATTGTCATAGAACTTCACGGTCTACAGAGTCAAATGCCGCTTTCAAGTCAAGGAAAACCACTATTGTCGGCCGCCGAAAAGTATGTCTGTGTTCTAAGATCTGACGAACGGTGAATATCTGGTCTATACAACCCCGACCAGGTCTGAAACCAGCCTGATTTTCTCGTATTTGGAGATCACGATTTGCAGTTAAGCGTCTGATAATTATAGAAGGTAGTATTTTAGACACTATATTAGTCAAATTAATTCCTCTATGGTTATTACAGGACGATTTTGACCCTTTCTTATATACTGGGACGATTAACGATCAACACCAGTCAGACGGAATTATGTCAAGTTCCCAAACGTTAGTCAAAATATCAGTCAGTCTGGTTGTCAATGTGGGACCACCATCCTTAAAGAACTCTGGAGATAATCCATCTGCACCCACTGCTTTGCCTCGCCTTAGATTAACTATAGCTTTTTCGACTTCGACAAGAGTCGGGGGACCTAGGTCAGCTTTCCATTCTGGACGTCTCGGAATAGTAGGAAGTTCTAGAGTAGCTGAAGGCCAACTAAACTGTTCCTTGAAGTGTTCAGCCCACCGTTCTAAACGTCTAGACTGAGAGCTAACAAGCGTTCCACCTTTTTCGGAAATTGTCTCACTAACGCTGGATTTTTTAACCCCAGTTTCTTTTATCAACTTGAAAAGTTGTCTAGTGATACCTAACTCCGCTGCCTTTTCCATTTCATTTGCTTTCGTTACCCACCACTGCTCACGGTAACGAGTACATATTTTTTAAGACTAACGAATAAATTTGTGATGTAAATTTGTTAATTAAATATCGATCATTCAAGGACACTACTTAAAAACTCATGTATCAAAATGAGTTTCTGGTGAGTCAATTACTTTTTAATTATTTTCATACTGAATGGCATACAGAAAATAATTTCTCTTATTGACAACCTAACACGGATAAAGTGGTGAATTTTGAATTTGTAAACAATTTCCTCATGTTAAACGTGAACTAGAAACAGTTGGAGAGGAGGGGGAGAGAGTGATACATGACTGTTTTGTAAATCCCATTAAAAAACATGATTTTATTAAACACACTGAACGGTTCAATCATCACCGAATAGTCCTAGTTAGCTCACTTATCTCAACGTCAAGCATCTGAGTGAGTCTATAAAACCTAGACAAAGGAACAGAAACAATAATTCAGCAAAATAGATGAAAATACTGTTAACGACTTTCTATATTAATTAGTGAGAACGAATAAATATTTGAGAGTTATGTAATTTAACAATTATGCCATCGTGAATTGTATAGTGAAGCTTTGTAATGTATACGTAAACAGAACGCATATGAACTCACTTGTTTTGCTTCATATGGTGTATTCTGAGGTGGTACTGATGGCATAGTCCTGGATAGACCTTTTGTAATTACTTCATATTCTTTGGCTACACGACGTGCGTTCATATAATCCCGACTACGTTCTTCGGTAAATTTCTTCGCGATAAGCGGATTGATTGAATTTTCATACATGCAATAATCACGCCAAATAGTCTCGATACCAAGCATAGGGGTAACAATTGCACGTTGATAAACACGCCTAGTTGCAGTTATTTTTTGGCTCTCTGCATATGAACCCTGAACCTGACTGCATCAAAATTAGATAAAAAAAAGAACGGAAAAATAGTTGTATCCACAACAAAGGTATATCGTCGCGTTTGCAGTTAAACTGCTTTTTACAATAATTCAATAGAGATTATGACAGAATACATTCATCATGGCATGATAAATAGTATATAGTTGGATAGCGGTATACCAATGTTAAGGAAAGACACCTAAAATTAGGGATAGGTGTTAATAATTAACTGAACACACTAGACATATGAATTTAGTTGATTCATATGCTGTTTGAATGCTAATGTTAATGAGCATAGTAAAGTATGGAGACAAGATTTGAAGCAATAAAAGAGATATCATGAGCTGTTTTCAAAACAAGAGGTTTTGAACTTTTCCTGTTAGGTTGAACCTCTAAACTAGGGAAAATTATTATGTGACGGACGCGCTTCATTACTATCAGCCAGTTAGTTACAACGTAGGACTTGGTGCATGCGTACATCAGTTCAAGTTGCCATGCCCCAATTAGAAGATAAATATTAAATTACAATTAGGGGGTTTGTGGAGATAGTTAATATTCAATTTTGACATCACGAATTGATGTGAATCAGATAACCATTGATCACCTGGAAGCACTGGACAGATGTTTCGTCCTAGTATGGGAGGAGTCCCACTTGAGGTAATCAGTTCCGACGACAATCCGCCATAAGCTCTGACTCGACATGTGGTGTTCGAGTAAACAGCTTGTAAAAGGTTAATGTACTTCTCTGGTACGCCTTTCAATGACAGACATTCCTAGATAACCATACGATCGATAGAGTCAAACGCTGCCTTAAGGTCAAGGAATACAGCTATTGTTGGACGTCTGAAAGTGTGTCTGTGTTCCAGAAGCTGCCGAATTGTGGATATTTGGTCTATAAAACCGTATCTGGAACCACCTTGGTTTTCTCGAGTTTGCTCTTGACAAGCTAGATGTCGAAGAAGAGAAACATCCTTTAAATTCTTTCAATGAACCTAGCATATAGTCATACAAGTTAGAAGTCCTTCTCTACATATTATTCTTTCTCAAAACACCTTTTTTATCTCATGATGTTTCTGTCTAATAAATATACTACCCCCGTAATTTTGTTTTGGAGATGCATTTATCTCCCTTACCTGTTTTTGAATGTATAGGCATAAAATGCAGAATATTTACTCGCTGATTTTGTTAGTTTTCATAAATGAATTTAATTATCCAGTGGTGAATAGAAGAAAAGAAAAGCACGACGATTAAAATCAACCAAATTTCACTAACGACTGATCTAACTGATAATAAAAACTTTGACTGACTATAGTACGGTTAAGTTAAGCACGCGGGATGATGAAGGAAAAAACTTACGTTGATCGTAGAAAGGAAATATAATCCGCCCATATCGAATAAGAATTAAGGTCTAAGCCCATTTTATCCAGAGTAAAATCATAAGCTTGTGCCATCTTCTCCCTAGGCCGCTAAAAAGTTGGTTTAAATGCCTTACTTGAAGGACTGGTGCTTCCCTTTGGTTTCTTTAATGTACTGTAGGTATATTTTCCATAGATCAATGTTTAATATTTTGACTAGACAGCGCTGAAACAATCTTTCCACCCTCTCGTAGTTTTTCGCCTTCATCTAAAAGCCGCTATACAAAAAGGCTCGTGTTACTTCTTGGCTGATATAGATCTTCCAGTATTGGCCAGCTACTGGGAACTGGGAAACAATACGTTCGAAAACTTCCCGTGCATCTTCAACCTTTTTACTTTGGGCATCACGCAAGAGAACACTCCACGCTTCGATGTCCCAAGCATTAGACTTGATTCTCTCCTCTGCCTTCTGCATTTTGTCCATTTTGTACACTCTTCTTTGCATAAACGGCATCTTGCTAGTTTGTGCTAGACTTTGAAAGGTATCAATATATATCAAGATTACCGCCGTTCAACATGTGTTCAATCCAAAATGTTTCAAACAGTTGGAGGCTAATAGAAAAAGTGTCCGCTTCACAGGCTGCTGTGTCTAGTAACGACGGATCACAAGTTTTATAGAGTATGGACCCAGCTGTATAAAATGTGTGTAGATAAAAGAAGTATTAGCAAGTAACATGAGAATTCAGCCTGAGCCCTTACGAGTAAGTCGATTTTTTTCCTAAAAGTCCTGATGGAATTTACATGAATTATTTCAGCCGGTAAGGAGTTGTGGAATTCGAGTGTTCTTAATGAGAAGAGACTGTCATTACAATCCAATCTACTATATTTCATCCCTAGTTTTGAGTGTTCCATCTAAGATGAGTGTTTAAATAAATGTCCCACTCGGTGCCCCGGAGTATTTTAAATTTTGTAAGTCACCATGAGGTACTCTCTAAGGCGCTTATATCCTAGAGGACGCAAGGAATTCGCTACGTTTCCGGAACTAGAGTTTATTAACGAACTTCTTGGGACTTCTTTGTTTTTTTTACTTTAGAGTATTCTTGTCTTTCTATTGCAAGGGGCGGGAAAACACCAAGTTTACGTACTCTAAATGAGGGAGAATAGAACCACTGAATATTACTTGAAAGGCCCTATTATTAGACTAGTCGAAAATGCATCTCAGATTCAAAATATGAGAGGTTGGTTCAGAGGGCACTTTTGTCATATTAAGTATCCGATTTCGGGTTGTATAGGACCAGGACACACAAATCTTTTTTACTAGTGACTCACCTAAAGGGAAGTTATTCGTAGTGCATGCCTGATCCTTTTTGTGCGGAGTGTAGAGGCCACTGTTACCCCCTAACACTGTTATTTGTACTGTATAATTCTTTATTGATAATTATACCATAAAGTTTGATTTCAGTGTAAAAATTATTATTGTTGGCGCGTTGTAAAATTGGTGACGCTGCATTCTCTCGGTTCAAATATATATCTGTCGCATCTTCGTTCCTGACTTCTTGATCATACGCGTAATTGGTGGTTGTTGTGCGTGTATACGTCTGGTTATTTACGAAGACGAAAATGCGGGATAGATAGTTATTGGTTCTAACGAAGTTACAGATCCAGCGGTATAAAATAAGTCAGTCTCATAATCAGAAGGTACCAACAGGAGAATGGAGGATTTTGCACTCTATTGAGCTGTAGGTCAGCCCATTTTTATCTGCCCAACTTTAAAATCGAGTTAGGTCATTCCGTATTACAGGCTATCCTCCTGGTTGCTGACTTCCCACCAAAGTCCAATATCGTCAGAAAACAGTACTAGTTTAGAATATACTTTCTAAGGTAGGTCGTCTATATAGGTCAAAAAGAAGAGTGGTTTCAGAAATGCACCATTCAGAGCATCATAGTGGCATCCTACAGCCTGAGAAAATGAGTAATTTACCCACATACTGAATTGTCTTTTATCTAGATAAGACTTAAACCGGTCAATTTAAAACGGTTTACTGTCTATCTATGCAAATTTGTGAATAAAAAATTACTAACCCGGCCGAATATTTCTGAGAAATCAGGGTATACTACTCCGGCTATATCCAACATCTTTTAAACGGGCTAATCCGAACCAGTCGGATTCTCAGTTGTCACTTATTCGGTTTCGGGTTTTCTCAGTGGTCCAGTTGAGGCTGTCTAACGACCAACTTACTTTAGTTCAAGTGAAGTCAGCAGAAAATAATTTGTTATCGATTTTATTATTATTCTCCTTGGTCTATTGTTACCATTTTTTATTTTTTGTATAGTAATGTGCACCAGGTATATGACCAAGTCGCGTTTGTCGTATAACCAGAGCAAATCCTAACGATTGAGCTCACTCTTATGAATGAAAATGAAACAAAAGACAACGAAAGATAGAGGAGTTGTATTTGATCGTAAGTGGAGCGTCGATGGGATAGCGACGTCTAGGCTGGCTAATTCCAGAGAGAGGGATGCCTCCTACGTTGTAACGTGTCGTGATCTGATGATGATGCGTGACCGGGCGCCTTCATCTATTTATGTCCGCTAAAACAAACATGGTCGGCATCAATGTCGAGAGCCTATACAACTATTTATTTTGAGGACTATTTACCGCCATAATAATAATAATCCATTCTGACTTTGTCTCGCTCTACGCTTCTCCTCCTTTTTTATCTTTTAAATTTTTCGTAAGAATTTTCTTTGTTTATTTCTTTTACTATTTCAGATTAAGGGCGCATACGGACGCACCATTCCACGTGGTGTCTTATTTCCGGGTAGCTGGAAACAGTACGGTGAGTAGAGAAGTGTGAAGAAAAATAGAAGAGGAAAGGAGGGTCTATAGGGAACAGGAAGTGCCGCTACGAAGACGAACAGTGCGGAGAGCGCGAGGGTTATCCAGTATACGATATTCACTGGTCTAGATAAGAGCCACTGTCGGCTTAGGTTAAAGCGAATGAAAACAACATGGATGACTGCGAAACGCATATGAATGGGTGTATAGATACACGACCATGAAGAAGAGGGAAGATGGGAGTGAATGGAATAGCCTTGTTGGGAGGACAGTAGGGATCAACGACCTCGAGACAAGGCGGTAGTCTGGTCTGATGTCGATCCCAGTGAATCGTCTATACGGATGAGATAATCTGATTCCCCTTTAGAAGTAGTTTGTTGTAGGGGCTCAGCCCATGCTTGTCTGAAGTGTATCCCGCGCTGAGTACACCCTAATTGATAAAAATGCGATTTTACATGTGTGGCAGGTCTGTTGCGGACAACTTTCCTGTAGTGTCATTTCTTTTAGTTGAACGGTAGCCCATTGTATAAGTCCAGCGCCACAGAATTAGAATGTCTTTTTCAGTTTCTGGGTACTTTCGCTATGATTAGTGGACCTTTTTATTTTTTGCTTCATTGGCGTAGATCAGTTTAGTGGAGTTTATATTCTGTCTGAGGTCAATAACGCAGATGCGAAAGAGGCGGGAAGTCAAGTATTGCATTTCAGATGATGAAGTCCTCCAACAAGAATGGATCCTGTTTACTTTAGTTGAAGACTGTGAAAGAAAATCTATCGTTACCGTTGAAGATGGAGTGGACTTAACACTTTTCATTCTAATGGTAGTCACCTTTATAGTAGAAACAGGTTGGTTACTTTGTGGCAGACGACCGCAACTTATTCTTGAGCCTCCTAGTCAAGGAAGCCAGCGCACCGACATTATTGAACATTGTTTGGTAGAATTGTCGTCTGTTGTTGGACCTCCATAATTCCCACGTAGGATTCGTCGTGACGCTCGTGGAATTAAGTGGTAGCCAATATACGTCTAGAAGTACAGAATACTGTTTATTAATTTGATGTTTTGGACTTGTTTATATCTTATCAAAGCCAAAGAACTTGTACTGTTGTTATAAACGCTGTATTATGAAAAATTCAAGTGTTATTACTGTTGACTTGGCTCCTGAGATAAGAATAACCAGTTTTCTAAAGACTCACAATTGCGACTGATCAAGCCTATCCGAATAGCTTACTCGACATTCCTTGTTTGTGTTTCCTATTCTAAGGACTTACAATATTTAAGAGATAAATGTATGTGTAATAGCAGCCTGGGCGTCATCACGATTAGGTCTTTGAATTGTATGCTATGCAAGAATGAGTTAAACTTAGTATTGTAACTCTTAGTCGAATTGACAGTCAAAATGTTCACTGAGGCCTCGACACTCCAAGATTGTCAAAATTGATCTCTGCCAGCTTGTGAGCATCACAAATATTTGATTTGTGCCATTTCTTCGTACTCCGATGCGATTATAGATTAGCTGTAAGGTTGATTTTAAGGCACATCCTACTGTAGCGGATCCCAGTATTGTACCTGTTCTACAGTTTTAAGCATGATCTGTGCTCCCGTATTTTTTACGATATCATTCAACTATGCCAAGTCCTCCTCCTGGTCTTTAAGGAAATTTTGGAGCCACATTTTACCCAGCCCTTCTTGTTGGCTGGTGTATGCGTTATCAGGACCTTGCCCAGTGAACAGCCTCGCGAATAATGCACCTTTTAATAGACCAGAAGTATCTAGCAGTTGACTATTCCCAGCCTGGGGTCATGGAGCCTGGTAAGGGATTTATCTAATGGTCTATAATTTGGTCCTAGCATAACGAAATCGAAGTGAAAACATCCACATGGAATGTTGGTGGTTATCAGGCTGGATGTGATCCCGGCGTGGTCACCATTGTCAGTGGTAAGCGAGAACTCGTACATTAATCATGAGTAGTCTGTCCATTTTCAAAGGCTTCTTATGTAGCCACCCTCGTATGCCATCTCACATGCTTGATGAACCCTACTTGTGGGATCACATTCTGCATCCATTTGGGAAATAACCCTCCAAGATCGATGGCTAGTGCATTAAAATCGTCAGCTATGATAATTTTTTCAAAACTTAGGCCTGATAATGACGACAGAGTTTCCAGCGTATTTTCGTTTTGGACGTTGTCACTTACAGAGGGACACCAGCTACTTGATGTTATAAGTACGAAATAAATAAGCTGGCATCCTGGAGTTCTACCAGTGTTGTGCAAGCAAGTAAAAGGTGGGGAAGTGTGCTAAGGTAGTTGCTTACACAGATAGCGGCTCGACCTCCTCCACCACGATCCATTTAGCCTCTAAATATTGTCGCCAACATACGCCTACTTCGTCACATGTTGCTCTCAATGTTGGCCATATTTCGGTGAGGATAATAATTTTCTGTTCCTTAACAGAACATAGGCTGAGAAATTAAAACGATTTGTGTCTCACACTTCCGCGCTACTTTGGGGGGGCACCTATTTGCTTGTCCCAATACCACCAATTCCCGGACGAGAGGGGAATGACATAAAATTTGTATAAAGAAGTGCATTTGCATCATAAGAGTGGCTACTTCCAAACGAATTTACAGTGGGTTATGAGGCCATGCCAGATTCGTTTTTCCATAGAGTTTTATGCATCAGTTGGTTAGGAGATATGATGTATCTAAGACTAAAATAGTGGAATGAGTTGCAAACGCATCAGCATACACTGGGTTGCAACATGTCCAGTGTCTCAGATTAATTAGTGCGTCATCAGCAGTATTGTTTTTGTCTCGCCCTCCTTAAACCCCACGACATTCATTGTAGATTATGTGACGGGTAGCAAGATTAGGTATTAAGTCAACTCTACATGCTCCTCGTGATCGACGATCAATTCGTCTGACTTTTATAGCTAGTAATCTGGCTGGGGTTATTCTACAACCATTGCACTTTCTTCACGACTGTGGGTATGGGTGGCTCACCATGAAGTTGAAGTATCCACCGAGAATGGACGTATCGTGGAAACAGCGCATCCACTTTCGACAGAAGTTACCCTGACGGCTGCTGCTTACTGGTTCAAAATAATATATACGAATACCTTAATAGGTTGTAGCATTTATGTTCTGTTTTATTTGAGAGGACTTGTAGTATCAAGTTTTACAGCCCATAACCAAGAAGAGAATGCTTAAGAGTGAAGTTCGAAGTTCTTTCCTTCCTTATCTTTTGTAAGCTTTCTATTCAATAAAGTGAATTGGTGAAAAGGGTTATCACTCTATTTTGCAGTTCACCATTCCACTAGCGACCAGTTAATGTGGGTCTTAAACCGTTAACAAAGGCCTTGAATGATAAATTTAATAAATACTACCCACGAGAAATTTGCCACCTGAATTTCACAACCCACTTTACTGACAATGTGAGACATGTCGACGATGGAGAAAATCATGCAGTTGTCTCAAGTGAACGCTTGACTCGCATGCGTACATGCAGACTAGCTGGGACTCGTACCACACTCAAGTGGATGAGACTAGTTATTTTTCAAGATTTTTAATGGGTGTTTCAATCGCTGCTTTCACAGCTCAAACAACAGCAAAAGCCCTCAACCAAAACTAAGTAGTCATATTGGGTGCTTTCTTTGCAATATTTATTGATAGCGACGCCTAGTTTGAGTCGGAGTTATTCAACGGTTTACCACAACTACTCAGAATTAACAGGATTTGATGTATAGTGTTTCGCCTACAAGTAAATGGTCTGTTGGAAGGGTTCCATCATCAGATGAAAGTTGTCTTAACGTCATATTAAAACACTATACATTGGACGGAGGTCAAGTTCATAACAATAATATAAAAATTATTAGTGTTAAACAGTAAGTGTAGTCTTTGAAACAATATTCAGACTCGATGGTGAGCTTATTAATCTTGGTACTAACAGTAAAAACCGCATCAAGCCACTCATATTGATCGGTTGTAAAAAGGAATGAGTCAACTTAAGCCGATTTCCGGTTGTAAAAAATCACAGGCTGTGCATATGTTTGAAGATTTAAACGCCTACATTCATATTTGGGTTAAGTGTGATGAGGCTAAGCCTCTCCCAATCCTTTTTTTCGAAGAACCTTTCAAGCAGACTGTCTCGTAAAACAGAAATTACCCCAGGCAAACAAATGGCATAGATTGGTTCAAACCCATCTGACTAAATAGAGTGCTACCTTGTGATTTGCTAGACTGTCTACCAGATGAAGTAATGACACTGTCGCAGAATATCGATAGCAAGATTACATATTCTCGGCCGGTAGTTCAAATGTCACGTCTAAGTTTGTAATTTGAATTTTTCTGTGACTAACCCCCTTTACAGAAACGACCAAACAAATTTTAATACATAGTTTTGCTTGTTTTAACTTTTAAAAAACAAAAGGATAAATTAGTAAGTTGGCCCCGGCAAAAAGAGATTGTCTTTAAACACACTTTCCCGCAGAGTATTGTTTTATGTATATTTGAGTGCAGTCCAAATGTACAACTGATCTTACACCAAAGTGGGTCCTACAATATGATTTTCTGTTTAAAACAACCGGCATTTTTATACCCTATACTTAAGTAAGCTGACAACATCAGAGGATATGAGAGAAATGCTTAAGGGACAGTCGGAATTGAAGGTTACTTCAAAAACACTCCGAATAATCGCAACTGCGAAAGTTGTTTATCCGAATTCATAGCGAGTTCAATTTATTTAGTGATAAGGTTTATCAATCAATTTGTTTACTTTTTATTATAAAAGCTAGAGTCAAGATTGCTTCTAGTCACCCTGTCAAATAAGCTAAGCTGGTTTGTAATGACTGAGTTTATAGTGGTGCTTCTAAATGCTATGTCAGTACTGTTCGAGACTGAGGGTGGATCTTGAACCTCGATTGACCGTAACAGTATTATCACCAATCAGCCGCTCATAATAAAAACCGTCGTCACGATACAAATAGCAATTTCACCACCAACGGCAAGCTCTTCTTGTCTTTTCTCTGAATGATAAAGATTGTAGTAGGTGGAGCAGAGGTGTTGGTGTCTACAGAGTTCTCCAACACTACGTTACATATCTCGGGGTTCAGACTTTTGGTAAATGCCGTGAATTATTAATATTATTATTATTATAAAATTTAGCACAGAATTCACGCCAGTTTACAGGCATGATCATAATGATACAGGAATGCTAACGCTTACACAATAGAACATAAAGTTTTACAGAAATAAGTGCCTGAATAGCAATAGAATTTACAGAACACTGGATTCTTGCTCAAGGAGATTAAATGTAAACAAGAAAACCGTCAACTATCAGCTGGAAAGTACTTTGTATTCATGGGTGTTCAAGGATACATGAGCAGAGAACACTGATCAATATATGCAGCCAGTTCAAGTAAGGAGTGTCATAGACGTGATATTAGGAAAATTTAGACAATAGATGGTTGTTTGAAATAGTCAGTTGTAGTGTCATGTACGAATATGACCTTATGTGAACAGCACTTCGTAAGAGGACAACGAAGATGGGACGTATCACATGAATGCATCACGAATAGACCATGAGACACGCTCCCCCTTTCAGCGTAGATTCTAGGTGATAATTTCAACATGATACGGCAGTCGGGAACTGAAAAGATAAAGTGATATAACAAGCAGCAGGGCAAGAGGACTTAAATGACTAATTAAGTATGGCTGTTTACAGTGGAACCTAAGGTGTACATGTTACATTAAATAAAGCATATTTGTTATTTGTCTGTTTTCTTATTCTAAAAACTATTGACTAATACTGGAGATAGCTATGACAGATTTTAGATCTACTCTAGGATAAAGAGCTCAAGGAAGTGGTATAGGGAAATAAAGGGTAAACGGCACCATCTCTAAGAAAAACATGGGCATTAGGAGATTCTAGAGCACTATCTTCCAGGGAGGAAAACGTTTTATTATACGTAGGCGAATAATCAAAGATGCTCCTAAGACCTGCAGAATTTTGCAGGTAATTTTGTAGAAGTGTTATTAAAAGGACTAAATGCCAGAAGGTCCAATGATAAATGTACCCCATTACATATAAGTTATGTTAGGTAACTTGCAGATATCGGTATTGACTAAGTAGAGGTTTGTTGTGAATGTACACTGTGACAGAGAGCTACGTTATTGAATACCTTCTGGAAACCGGTTTCAGAGGTTGGCATAACGTCCAACAAATGAGGCAGATTTTAATTTATTAGTGGCTTTCTGCTCTCTTACCAGAGAATTTTGGTTCCGTAAGTCATGCTTACGTTTTTGAGCATATATCAAAGCAGTACAATCTATTATAGTTTCTTTATGAAGAATTTAGAGTATTATTAATGCCCAGCGATAATTAACCGTAACAAGCATCAAAATTAGTTGCCGTGAACCTCGAGAGAAGCCATCCCGGTGGTAAATGCATATTAAAATAGATGACTGGTATGTAGGGTATTAAGGTGGAGAGAAAAATGAGAGTGATGAAGCAAGGCTTGGTCGAATGAATGAAGTCCGTCACAAAAGTTAGTGATATTATAATGTTAATAATAATCGCATTGTTTAAAAGTGGAATGAGCGAAACAATTGGCAAATCTTCCGACGCCACCTCAGTTATTCTGAAAAACGACTGTAAATTTGCAAAAAATATGAGCCATTATGATTTCAGGTGTTTCGTAGATGACTGGCAAAATTACAACACCCATCCAAGTGAGGTCGTGAATGTAGTGTGGTAGTGAAAGTGCAACAGTCGTTGTATTGATCAGAAAGGACAATTCTGGTAACAGTCGAAATGTCAGAGGTGCATTTCAAATCAACATATGTAACAAGAGGCTCAGATACTCGTGAACAGCCAGAAATATTACGTCCTTGTCCACCTAACACACCCCACAGAAGTTCAAATGTCAGAAGTTACTAGGCATAATTAGAGAGCGGTTTATTCCTTTAGATCTTAGTCTGGGTGGTAGGTGCATGGTTTTAGCTGTATATAGATAGAGCATTCCTGAAAATGAAGGATAAGTGATTACTGAAGAGTAGAAGTGATGAAAGTCCTACTCCTTTCACGATATTCGTAGAGATTAGCTGATATTAAGCCTTCTTTTATATAAATCAGAAGTAGGTTTTGTTGTTATCTCCATAAGTAAAGGGTTCTACACTTTATAGATACCAACTACAAAACTTCATCAAGTACCATTAGGCTGGCTTACTTATTTTCTGTACTGTTTGTCTTCTGTGGTTCGTTTTGTATGAAACTGTATGAGTGATCTGCTTAGATAAAGTCGTGAGCTAAAAAATATTGTAACACTTCTTCACTTCACAAGATTTAACAGAACTACTGTAAAACAAGCAGCGTACGATACACATTTTAGTCCAACTAGACCTTAAGCTGCACTTATCTGAACACGTTTTAGGCGAACACTATCGTCTTTAAAGTAAAATGAGAATATATCAGACATTTCTGAGAATCTGCATTTGGGTATCTGCCTTTGGTTTTTTACCTCGTCTCTCTGTTCGTTTTCAGATAGTTTGGAAAAATAAAACAACATTTAGGCATGTGAAATTGTATAAAAAGTGAATCCGCTAGCACAGTCTAGTAAATTCTCGGCCTTCTATGGAGCGTTGGAAATATCATACAGCACAGTACGTGGCTAACAGATTACGTCTAGAAGAGCTGTGTCTCAATTCGGTATCTTGCAACCGTCTAAAGAAGAATGCAGCGACTACCAAGCTTGGTTTGTCCATTGTTGCTGAACTTTGATAATGGCTGAGTCAGAGCGTTAATAATGATGCTGACGTGATTCTCATAGAGTCCAATGAAATTGTTTTGATTTGACATTTCTTTGTGTTTATCGTAATTCTATATTGTTGCAGTCTCCCGAAAGTTGTGTCCAAATGTTTTATATGTGTTTGCTCATCTGAGCTTCCTATCAAGCAGTCATCGGCGTATGCATGGACATGGTCAAACCCCTGGAACACATCATCAGTGAAACGCTGGAATGTCTGCGCTGCATTCCTCAAACGAAAAGGCGTTCTGAGGAATTCGTAAAGGTAAAATGAAGTTATTATAGCAGTTTGGGGATGTCGTTATGGGACATCGGTATTTGCGTGTACACCTTTACTAGGCCGATTTTTGAAAATACGGTCATTCCCTTCAAGTTAGCAGTTAGGTAGTTAATGAGTGGTGAAGAGTGACGATCAGGTGAAGTTTAAGTGTTGGGTCGTCGGTAATCACCAATGGGACGCCAATCACTGCTATCTTTTCGGGAAAATATGTAATGGAGATGACCATGGGCTACTGGATGGGAGGAATATACCCACGTCCATCATATGATCTAATTCATTTTCCAAAATTCTCAACTTTTCGGGTGCGAGTCGGCGTGCCTTCGAGAAAACAGTTTGACCTGTAGTTGTGATGTGATGTGTAACACTGCTGGTTACATATGATAATTTTGATGTCGCCTAATTCAGATCTGAATACTTGTCAAGTGCTGGCTAAAAATAAGGCTTAATTAGATGTTTAAAACGAAGAGGGTATAGGCTGCAACCTGAAGCAGTGGTTCCTTAGACGTATAGCTTTGCGTTGCAGTCCATTAGTCTCTTTTCGCTAGGGTTCACAAGTAGGTTGTGATGGCTCAGTAAATCTATGTCTATGATAGGTATTTCCATATCGGCGGTGGTGGAAATCCAGTATATGGGTTCCCGTAAACCCATGTTTAACCAAACATATCTTTTACTATACGTAGCTATTTCTTTCTCGTCAGCCACTTGTAGATCGAATGAATAACAGGCGGCTATTACTACTGGCTACGGTTGTCGTTGGTGATATAGCTTTCCAACGCATGAACAGTGAGTTTATGCCTAAAGAAATAACAGGGATCCCTACACTTCTTCGAAACCTTGCCATAGGTGTTCTGGCACCAACACTAATGTGAGTTTTCCCTTCGTCGAGGCCGAGATGAAGTTACTTTCCGTGAAGGACTTTGCTTATGAGAATTGCTTTGTGGAAGTGACTCTATGGCGGCAAGGAGCTGAACGTGTAAACCTGTCACGTCGTGTTCTCATACTCGGATTCTGCGTAGAGGAACCAAGCTCCTATATTATCTGTCCAAAAGGAGACGAGCTGAAAGTCTGGAAGTGTGGAAGGTTCTGATCCTAATTAGCTGAAGTATCTGATCAATCATCATTAAGGTACTGATATATGCAAATACAAAAGTACAGAGGAAAATGCACGAAAAATGTATAATAATACAAAAATTCTTTGTCGAAAACTGTAAACAGGAACGAACTTACAGTTATGATCGTACTCAGATCACGTCGGTCTCACCAATCAAGTGCACCAGATATATGACCAAGTCGCGTTTGTCGTATAACCAGAGCAAATCCTAACGATTGAGCTCACTCTTATGAATGAAAATGAAACAAAAGACAACGAAAGATAGAGGAGTTGTATTTGATCGTAAGTGGAGCGTCGATAGGATAGCGACGTCTAGGCTGGCTAATTCCAGAGAGAGGGATGCCTCCTACGTTGTAACGTGTCGTGATCTGATGATGATGCGTGACCGGGCGCCTTCATCTATTTATGTCCGCTAAAACAAACATGGTCGGCATCAATGTCGAGAGCCTATACAACTATTTATTTTGAGGCTTATTTATTGCTACGGCCCTATCCTCCCTTAATGGGTACATGGGGACCCAAAGATGTACCAGCCAAAGGACAAAACCCAATACGCTAGACATTGGTACACGTCTCTTTGATAGCTAGCGGTATTGTGCAGCTTCTAGGCATCTGTACTGACGCTATCCACATGATTCTAGTTACGATCTTATCAAATAGAAGGGGATGTGTTCAAATCTCTAATCTGGAGTTAAGTCCGTTTTAAGAGGGAGATGGTTGTGTATGCCTACTTCGGCTTTATAGTATGTAACCCAGGAGTTCGTCCATTCTTTAATATCCTTGTCAACGTTTGGCCAGAAAGATCTTTGAGTAACCAGTTTAGTGATAGCGCAAACTCTAGGATGAGATAGATTCAACAGTATGCTTAAAATCACGTGTCAATAATTCTTGGACGCGATTAAGTGAGTTGTATCTGTAAAAGAATTACAAAGTGGAATGTTCCTACCTTTTCCAATAATGTTCGTCTACGGTTTGGATGCTGCAGCTGGTAGCCTGTAATGGAGATTGTCTTTCTTTTGTAGTCAGACTCGTCCAACATGATTGCTATGGCTTGGACGTCAGGTTGCAGATAGTCACCAGTAGGATGCCAAGCCTTGATATCTTTGTGACTAAAAGTAATGAAGGCAACTATGGGTTACTGGATGGACAACGTAACCCAAGTCCGTCATATGGTCACATTAATTATTAACCACTGTGTTTTTCAGGATAAAGCTGACATGCCTTCAAAAATACAGGTTTTTCTGGGTCTTGATGTAGTGTGAATTTAGACACACATGGATGCTGCCTCATGCAGACCAGGATAATTACCAAGTACTTGCCAACAAAAGAAGCACATAAATTTGTTATACGAATCGAACATAAGACACAATTTGGAGTAGCCGTTGAATAAATGGATAGCAACGAGTAGTCACCTAGCTAGGGTCAACGAAAAGGTTGAGACTAGGTAAATTGAAGTCTACGATAGACATTTCGACATAAGCAAATACGAAAAGGTAGTGTGCACGACTGAACTATCCCAAGCACTCTAAAAGTACAAATTCCAGAATGTTTTCAGAAACAAACGCAAAAATCAAATAAACTGAGCACATGAATAATTTTAAAGGATAATACCAAATTTTCAGTTTTGAGCATCTGAATTGAGTGACTTTTTTTCTTGTGAAATATATAACACAAAACGAACAACCAAGTTCAAAATAAGTATCATCTCCACTGATCTCCACATATTAACTTACAACTCTTTGATCCTTTGAGAAGGCTAGTGCTATAAAACCCGTATTCTTTTGAATGTTTCCTTTGAGCTCGAACTCCACATAGTTTTCAGAATTTACAGATACTAGCTTCCATGTGACGAGAAACGCGCAAGATGACTCTGTACACACAGCAGGCCTCAAACAACCTTTCGTTAGGGCACACTCATGCAGTGTGATATCAGGAAAAATACCGTCAGTAAAACCTTCAGACAATGCCAAGTTAATAAGCAAAGAAGCTAGGATGAACATGACTTTGCGGCAAACAATGTTAGTTATCGCGCCCTATCTTAAGGGACCTGCTTATTGAGTAACGACGGCCGAAAATTGGCTTTCAGCAAGATTATACCCGGCCATTTCATTTTGTATGCAGAAAGATAGCTTGTCGTTATGAATGACAATATTGTACGTAGTTTAATAGAATACATGGGGCGTATCCGAAGAACTTTTCGTGACTATATATCAGCCTCTGCTCGAAAATGCCTACTACTAAGCACATTTACAAGCATTTACAAAGAAAGTATGAGAACAAGCCGATCACATTTTAATTTCCCAGGCAGATAAATGTAAACTCCATGCAAAGAAGTTGTTCTACTCACCTATTGACAAAACATAGTCCACCTCATGGTGCTAAGTTTTCACCTTTGACTATTACTGACGTGGTACTTGACAGTATCTAAGTTTTCTAAGCAGGATTAGCCAAGAAATACATCAAAGCCGTGAAGCTTTTGCATCAATTCCTGCTTCTTAAAGCGGTTAACTACAGGGATATTAGTTTGAAACGACCCAGATTTAAAACAGTACCTGGTCATCCGATAACAATATACATAGTATCTCTCACTTAGCATTTATCTTTAGAACTAAAGATATAACACATCACAACACAAAGTTCATCCAACCATAAGCGTGTAAGTTCCTGGTGGTCGTTTATAAAAATGTCCAAAACAATAGTCAAAGCAACAATATTCCAATACCAAAAGTTTACTAAGAGTCTATCAACTCTGCAATACTCAAAACGTCTAGTAAATCCAAACAGGCTTGAGTAAATTTTGCTAGCAGGTGAAGAAAGAATAAATATTTTTATCCAGAAAACTGACACTTTGCGGATTTCTATAATGCACACTGTTAAACTAAACAATATATATTTTTAATACCAATGGTTCTTCAAATTTCATCATCTATATATTACTTCATATTGCGAAAGAAGTGATGAGGAACGACGATATACGTGGAATCCTAAATGCCGGAATTTGAACCTCAAAAGAAGTAATGTTTACTTCTCCAATCAGTTTGCTAAATAGTAAAGTGCATTTCAAAGTCTATCGAAAAACCATAAACCTAATCTATCAACTTCCGGCTTTTAAGAAATATCTGGATAAGAAATTGCCTGTGACTTCTGTGTTTGTGAGAAAACGAAACCACCATAAAGTTGTTGGCATAATGTGCTTACTCTTCGTCCTTTATTATTTATTGAGTGATGGCCACGTATGAGTATTCTAAATAATTGAATTTCTGGCTTGTTAATCTTTTCCAGTTACTCAAATAACAATTCCCTCCAGACAGGGCGCGATAACTAACATTGTTTGCCGCAAAGTCATGTTCATCCTAGCTTCTTTGCTTATTAACTTGGCATTGTCTGAAGGTTTTACTGACGGTATTTTTCCTGATATCACACTGCATGAGTGTGCCCTAACGAAAGGTTGTTTGAGGCCTGCTGTGTGTACAGAGTCATCTTGCGCGTTTCTCGTCACATGGAAGCTAGTATCTGTAAATTCTGAAAACTATGTGGAGTTCGAGCTCAAAGGAAACATTCAAAAGAATACGGGTTTTATAGCACTAGCCTTCTCAAAGGATCAAAGAGTTGTAAGTTAATATGTGGAGATCAGTGGAGATGATACTTATTTTGAACTTGGTTGTTCGTTTTGTGTTATATATTTCACAAGAAAAAAAGTCACTCAATTCAGATGCTCAAAACTGAAAATTTGGTATTATCCTTTAAAATTATTCATGTGCTCAGTTTATTTGATTTTCAGAGTTTTCTCGAAATATGGTTTTTTATTTTTCAATCATGGGCGACTGACTACCATGCTAGTTAGTTATTCGGTCGAATGCCTTCAAGCTCCGTTTCTATTTTTTTTTATTATAATTTCTTAAAATGTGTTCGATTCGCAAGCTATTTGAAAACAACCTATTTAGGGATTTACTATTTTTGATCCTTGTTTCTTCGTAGTTTTTTCTCGCGCGTGTTTTTCTAGTCACTAGCTTTTAATATAAGGTTTACTTAACATTCTATTATTCATTTTATTGAAGATGTTAGTGATTCTCGAGTGCTGTTTTTAAAAGTCATTTTTAACTTGTGAACTTTGTGTTTTGTCGTAAACCCACTCTTCACACAAGTTTAAATTGGCCGTGGTAACCTGGACGTCATGTTAACTTTGTGACTGAAAGTACATTTAGATAAATCAGTGTGATGCTGAAGCTCGTTAATGAGAGACGCATAACTGAGTCTCCTAATTTTACGTTGACAACTTATACTCATGCATGCGTTTTTCAGCCCTGTCATTCGGAATGAATGTGACTGTTGGCACTAGTCATTGGCTAGGAAAATTTGCTACTACACTTTCTGGTTTTTCTCCCCATGTTACTTACCAATTTTGTGGGTCTATAAACTTATATTGTAGGTTGTTTGTCCATTTTGTTATCATTCATCTGGCATTCGAAATTTCTACATAGTAGGCATACTGTTTTCGTACTTGAATCAGAATCGTTGTTAATCAAAACAACAAAAATGATTAAAGTATGAAAAAAACACAAAAAGTAAATAAACTTTGTGTAGTATACATTTTAGTGATCATTTCATGAAAATATTTAATAAAGTAATTGCTTTGAATAAGAATACAAGTAAGTGATGAAAATGCTTATGCTGTTAGCATTTGTACTCATCAAGCTGTGACAAACCCCCCTTATTAAAATAAGTTTGTTGTTTAAAGTCAAAGACGTTTTAGCGGAAACGCCTAGCTACAGGAACATCAATACTGGTCTAATCTTAATGATATATTGCAGGCGATAGTTTGTTATTACGTTTCTTTGACTTATTCTTCCCCCTCCCAGTCTCACTTTGGAAGCTAACGGATTGTCATATTTTTCTGTTTGTAATACCGTATCCATAGGAGTAGTTATGAGTAGATAAACACGAAAATAATTGGGTTTACTAGCAACAACTGTTTAGGATTTTTTTCAGTGTATTCGGGTATTCTACACGCCTTAATAAACTGACAATTAAATAGTAGGCAATTTACATGTGGTCGAAATATTTCTTTTGTTTCTGTTCTTTACTTAATAATTATTCTGATGTAAGTACAAACTAAACCTTATTTGGTTTTTGCACGAATATTATTGCTTCATAATCTGTTGCATAAGACATTCTATTTCCAGCCTGCATTTCAGACTAACAAATTATTTTTAGCAATCCTATCGAACCAACGACATTATCCTAAATCCAAAAAATGTCGTTTGCATTCGCACACCACTATAAACGCTACGAATGATGTAACACGGTAAATAACTAAAGTAACTCTTTTGTCAGTGTCGGAATTCGCCTTTTTAACTTGATTCCCGTAGTCTGCTATTCTGTGTTAGTGCTTATTAAGTAACGAGTAAGCCCGATAATCTGTGAGTTTGCGTCTTCTGTAACCGAACATATTTTGTTTATTTTCAAGGCTACGTGAAATCCGTTTCAGGTTTGCACATAGCGAATAGTCTGTTTCTTTCACTAAGTATACTATATGAAGCATACTACGGCATTAATTATGAGTATATTTTAACATTAGAGTATCACACCTCATTTGTTCTCTATTAAATATAGTTGAGTATTTGTTTGGTATAGTGCAATCATTGTTTGTCATACTTAACCATTTTTATCTATTTACAAATGTATTTTTACTACAGTTGTCATTTGAAATAAGAGCAATTTACCAGCCAATGCACAAAATGAATGAAACGTGTGTTCTGCAAGCTTTCCAAGTATTCCAACTGGATTAGTGTTATATTTTAATGGATAGTTTAACTTTAAAGTTTAATTCATGAGAAAGTTGTTAAATACCAAAATTTATGTACTTGTGCAAACTGGTGTTCAATCCAGGTTCGTTATTCATTTTGTCAGTGTAATTAGTTGAAAATGTAGATGAATTTCTCTTTAATGGACATCCTAGCCATGTTTCTTGTAACATGTATCAATAGACAATATCTCAGGTACGTTTATTATTGGGAGTTATTTGCAGCATTTAGTACACAATTTCATTACCGCATCAAATTGAAACACCGTCAACTTGATTTTGTCACCATTTATGATGCTCATTTGGTATACCATATGCTACTCACAAGATGCACTTAAACCATTGATTTGAAATATATTGTTCGATATTTTCAACTGATAATGGACGTTAGTGACGATTCCATACCACTTATTGAGTGACTGTTTTTCTATCAACATGACTGACTCTAAATGTCATTACTTCTCTCTTGATCTCCAATAATTTCCTAAAAGCTAGTCGCTAATGTGTTGCGTAATTTCTACTTGTTTGGTTTTCAAGATTTGCTCTAACTAACAGATTTTGTCACGAAATAACATTAGTTGTTGATGAATGAATGAGTAGTCGGGGTTATCCACAACGTTTTCGATAGCCATTATCCATAATTTGGGGTAGTTTTTCCTTTCATTTAGTGGGTTTTCTTTTATTGCATACTTTGATTGTAGATTTATTTTAAGCACCTAAAGATACCACTGCATGTTGTAGGAATATCAGTGCCTGAAAGTTTAAAACCCTAGAGGAAAAACAAGCATAATGAAAGCTGGTGCTTAAAATAACGTTTTCCGTGTAGATTATGCACTAATATATTATGCTCACTCACTAACTGAACAGTAAATTACCGGAACTGTGTGGTACAGTACATTAAATGAACATTGTAAACGTCCCGGATAACCCCAGTCACTAGTTATGGAACCATTATCAAGTTCAGTAATATCCAATTGGCTTACATCTGTTCTTAACGTGTAGTGATTATTTGACCAAATTGCACCAGTTTTAAGGAACAATTAAACTATGCTAATAAGTTTTTAGATCATATTTTCCACATGTTTTCGTCACGATGTATTTACCCAATAACAGTAGGGAATTATTTCATCTGGGACTAAAGGCTTCACGTTTTTCTATTTCTTTCATCTATATTTAAGTATACGTACGTTTAGTTTTTATTGCTAGTAATATTCACTCATATCAGCTAACGACTCATAAATATTCTTTTAATTACCTTGAATAAATTTTAATTTAAGTTGCGAATAGTTTGTTGGTCAAATAATGAATAATTATATTTAAAACGATTGATCTCAGTGGGTAGCGCTAGTCTCTGCCTTTTGGTTTGTTTCTTTATAGATTTGTTAACAGATTTACTTTTAAATGCTATTTTATAATTTTATAAACAATAGTATCGGGATACCTTCATCAAACTATTAGTTCCGTAAACTTCAGTCGCTTTTCTACTTTTCCTTTTTCTGTGTTATGCCAAAAATTCCATTACTCTAATCATTGTTCTATCATTTACTTAATAATAGTTACTAGGCTTTTAAAAATAGTAATAGTATGTATATATTGCATTTACATTTTTGGATTAACCCCTGAGATATTTAAGAATAGTGGTTTAGTTTTAGCAGCGACACTAACCGGGATCTTGACTAGAATCTGGGAACTGGACATAATCCCATCTGACTGGTCTCGAACACTAATCGTCCCAATCTATAAGAAAGGACAGAAGTCCTCTTGTGACATTTACCGAGGAATCAGCTTAACGAATATAGTGTCTAAAATATTAGCTTTAATAAAACTTCAAAGTCTAACGAAAGCTCGTGAAGAGCAAACTCAAGAAAACCAAGGTGGTTTCAGATACGGTTTTATAGACCAAATATCCACAATCCGGCAGCTTCTGGAACACAGACACACTTTCAGACATCCAACAATAGCTGTATTCCTTGACCTTAAGGCAGCGTTTGACTCTATCGATCGTATGGTTATCTAGGAATGTCTGTCATTGAAAGGCGTACCAGAGAAGTACATTAACCTTTTACAAGCTGTTTACTCGAACACCACATGTCGAGTCAGAGCTTATGGCGGATTGTCGTCGGAACTGATTACCTCAAGTGGTGTTCGTCAAGGTTGTCCGCTTCCCCCATTTTTATTTAATTTTATCATTGACATACTTTTAAAGTTAACATTGTCATCGTCGTCTTCTCCGGGGTTGACTTCCTTCCAGGAGATAAACTTGCTGACTTATAATATGCAGATGATATAGTTCTCCTGGGTGAAAATGCTAGTAAAATGCAGAATCTATTGACTACCTTAAACATGAATGTAAGTATGTTTGGGATGCAATTCTCCCCATCCGAATGCAGTATGTTGCTTCAGTATTGGCTTGATTCGGCACCGAAGTTAGTGATAGAGAGGGAAGCAGTTGAATGTGTTGACCGCCTCACTTATCTTGGGAGCCTCATCAGTCCTAACGGCCTGGTGTCTGCTGAAATCTTGGCTCGTATACATGAGACCCGATTGGCTTTTGCCAGTTTGCGTCACATGTGGCGTAGGCGAGGCATCCGACTACTGACCAAAGGACGTGTTTACTGCACAGTAGTTCGATACTTGTTACTTTATGGATGTGAAACAAGGCCATTAAGGATAGAGGATATTCTTAGGCTCCTAGTATTCGATCATGGATGTCTTCGACGCATTGCTAGTGTTTTCTGGGACTACCAAGTAAGCAATATGTGGGTTAGGAATAGAGTACTCTGTAAGTCTATTGATGATGTAGTAAATCTTCATCAGCTGAGGTGGCTAGGATATGTGTTACATATGCCTGACCACCACCTACCTCGACGAGGAATGCTGTCTGATGTGGGAGTAGGCTGGAAGAAAGGTAGGGGTGGCTAAACCAAAACATGGCACCAATCTATGAAGTGATTGACAATTGGGCAGAGACATGTTGATAAATGCTATCTGGTTGGGGTCTGTGTGATGATCGTAACAAATGGTTAGAGACTTTGGGTGATATGACTCAAAGTCGTTGGTAATGGCGCAGGTGTATCCACTCCTTTTCTTCTTCCAAATTCTAAGTTTCTGAACTTATCATAATTTTCTCTTTACTGAACCATATTTTCTTAAATCTTATTCCCGATTTCTTTTCTTTTCCATTCATACTAACTCTGTTACTACCTCCCCTACTCTGGGATTTGATCCAACAATTTAATCTTTATCTTCTAATTGGGGCATGGCAACTTGAACTGATGTACGCATGTACCAAGTTCTACTTTGGAACTGACTGGCTGACAGACTGCATTTGCATTTTGATGATGTTCTTTGTTTGTTTTGCTTCTTTTGTTACATTGTACGTATAGGCTTACATCTTTTTTTTAATTATTGATGTTAGTTAAAAGCATTCGAGTAGTATGCCTGACTGTTTATAAGACGTTTGACTCACCCTATCTTAGGTAGTTTAGGGTTGTCTGAATGAAACTCGACATAGTTTTTGAACCTTTATGCTATTTGTCAGCATGGTATGTCGAAAGCATTGAAAGAATTGATGTTCCCAATAATATTCTAACCAACTGCATAATTTCATAATCTAAAACTTTACTACAGATATTCTCATGCCACAGCTTGTCTCTTTTGATTGGGATATTTACATCTTAACTGTGCGTGATGCCAAATCATTTGGGCTAGTAGCTATACTACAATTTGACAGATAGAGCTTGGTTAACACAAAGGACTAGACAAATGTAATATTCATAATTACTTAGTAAACCATCACTGGAAACATCCTAGTCATATAATAAACCAGTTAGGTCCCAAGCGACTCAGTAGTAACACCTTAGATTGTGAAGCCGGATAATGTGGTTTCGAACACTCCCCTCCTATTAATCACCTTAAGATTGGACATATTACTTGATTACAAATACCACATAGCACGAAATCCAGGTTCAGGATTTTATACCGATTATCCCTAATCACATTGATGATGCCCAGTCACCATGGCTAGTAGCCAATTCGATTGATGGAGTTTCATCAGCACCATGGATTAGACAAGTATGACATTGGTTACAGCTCACAGATTAGTAACCTCAATATCTACCTTATACTTGATTATTAAGTTACATTAGTAATTATTGGAATTAACGATGTCGCTCGTAAAAATGCATACTATCCAAACGAATCAATAAATTGTTAGTCTTGTTTTTCTCTAATTAAAATTTAGCATTCATCGAAATGTAACTTATTTCATTGTAATCAATATCAATTTAATGAATAATTCATATTTAACCTTCAAAAATAAATAGTCATCACTACATAGTAGAGTGAAAGGATGCTGAGTATTTTGTATAAAAGTATCAAAAAGTAATGTTAATTCTCAATATTTGTGACAGTCTATTGATATTTTCCTATATTGCAGTTCACTTATGCACTTTTTGTTATTATCTTTAGATAGAAATTAAGCGCTATTCGTTTTAAAAAGTCTTCACAATTTTTTTAAACCAGTTGATTCATAATTGTTCATCTATGTTCATTATTGACAAGAATAACCAATAATCTATAGTGACGAAAAACTGTTGCTGAACTTGTTTTGATTAAAAGGTTTTGTAGGGAACCGTTTAATTTGTAATTTTCCTACTCTTTTGCAACTCATACTCTTAACGCCGCTAGGTAATCAAGCTTAGAATATTCAAGTCTCACGATGATTGCATGGCTTTCAGATGACTTAGTTGGAATCCAGTGACTCATATTTCCGATTTCAGTTAATTCATGATAGAGTGCGACAATCACTCAATATCGTCAGTAATGATTTTCACTCTACTTGTAATTTCTAACTACTCCAATGACTACTCCATATCGGAAACTTGAGGGAATCCTAAACCAGTAGTCACCAGTGAACATATAATTGTATTTCAGTTGACTGATTTTTATAAAGACATTAGTCCAGACATGAGGTGACATTGTTTCTAAACAAATCCTCGAAATATTGGATAAGAAAAGAATAATTGTCATATCTCTCAAATGCTTGAAGATATAATTGGTATTGATCTATCCATTACGTTTTTTATCTATTTTTAAACATATTGTCACGTAACTTTCTTAAAGTGGAAGCAATTTAATGCTTTCCATCTGCTCTAAGTTAGTACACACGTTAGCACAATGCAGCTGGTGAATTACGTCCCCACTTCACTGTAAAGGTAATTCCAAACTTATTCCAAATATTTATATCTATCAAATTTTTAAAGAAATAAATTTAAACTGATTAACACTAAGAATGCTGGACTGCATTATTCATATGGTGTGGCTGTGTCTTAAAAATGTTTTCCTCCATGATTTTATAGAGAACTCCGTTAAGTTAGTATAGTCATTTATGTTTACTAACAAATGAGGGGTCCGTTGCATCTATTTATACACAACTTTGAACCGGATACCTATGTAAATCGGTCCAAGTTGCCACCCCTAGTTAGCACAACGTGATAATGGCTTATTCACATTCCTTCACCATGATGAGTATATTAATATCAGGTACAATCTAATGTATTTAGCTTTCAACCACACCTAATGTTTAACTACCTAAGCCGACATAGGTGTAAAATGAGAGCGGAGACTTCAACCTAAAAATTAAATCATATATTTTAATCATATTCTGTTCCTCTTAAATATCATAACTGAATTGTAGTACTTGTACAATTGTAAAGTTTTGTTTAGTTCGAAGAAACATGTAAATCAGATTTAGTTTATTATCATAAACTTATTTGCGCAATTTTGTTTTTTTCAGATAGGAAACCATAAATAATAAAGTCAATAATATAACTTCATGGTATTTCCTCAAATTTCGTACGGTAATACTATTTGTTACAAAGATTGGGAAAAAATATATCTGCACCTAAAGTCACCCACACCAAGTTTGACGATTAATAATTTGTTCCATAAGTGTTCATAACTCACTTCAAGATAATATGAATCTAAATAAAGTTGTTATTTCATTAGGTGGATTGGAGTAAGACCGTTAGAAATCTAGATAGCTCGGTAATGGTTTTTCTACAATATTTGAACTGGCATACGAAGTAGGAGATACTTCTAGTATACCGCATCACATTTTATGTCAATAATGTTAACTAAATGTATCATGTTTTATGTTCTAAAGCATTTAATCTAGTGATCGTGCGCGAAGAATATTCTTGTAGATAAATTTTCATCAGGTTTTACATTTGTAAATCCAAATTAATAATCCAAAATGAATAGCCAAATTTAAGGTAGAAATATCTTTTAAATTAGATTGTAGTTTACGAATGAGACCGTTATTGTTAAAATGAATAGTTTATGCGTCGATTGAAATTGTCAAAGTGATCATAATCATCATATGATTAAATGCTTATTGAGGTGATGATTTTAGATGACGCGTAAACTATTCATTTTGGTAACAAAAATCCCAGATTCGTAGACCATAATCTAATTTAGAATATATTTCTATCTTAAACTTGGCTATTCATTTTGGATTATTAATTTGGATTTTTAATTGTAGAACCTGATGAAAATTTATCTAAAAGAATATTCTTCGTTCACTATTGCTCTGATTTAATCTAGCATTAGTATGTCATGTATTCGGTAAAAAGTTACGCTTGTTGATAGTTAAACATCTCAGCAATATAACGATCAGTCTTCGTTTAATAAGTTTTCCCCACATGTAGACTAATTCATTAAATTGTCGATTGTTTATGAACTGTATTTTCACTTATGTTTTTCTCTTGAGAGTAAGTGTTAAACTTAGGTATGAAGCATAAATTATTGTGCATTTAGCTGTTCTGGTCAACGACGCGAGGTTTAAATTGTTGACCAATATCAAGAGATGTATTACTTGTATACCACGTACTCATTTTTTTCATCCTACTGTTATTGATTAGTTTTCTTTGTTTGCTTGGATTATTCTTTCCCAAAACCTTTTTTTTAATTGACAGAAATCTCGTTATGAATAAATAGTAATATTTTTTCTGGTTAGTTAACTATTCGCGGTTAAACATTTTTGAAGAAACTATAGTAAAGCAATACAATTTAAACTAAGCGGATAATCTTTGTTGTAATTAGTTCAGTATGTCACTCACCAGATGTAGATTTGTATACTAAACTGCAAACCACATTGTAAACGTGAGGACTGATGACACTACCTTGTTGCCAAACCAATTTAGCGATTTGGCTGAAAACCGAACACTATAACCACTGAGCCATCACTCCATTTAGTATCAACTAAGTGTACAAAAATGGGGCCTTTAATCATTCACTTTGCCTTTTTCTCAAGTATAGAGAATAATATTAATTAGTGTAATCGATGATTTACCTAATCGTACCGCGGAATGACTTCCAAATCTTCAAAATTATTTAGTGATTTTTAATCAACTTTTTATCTTCAAATGACAGTGACTAAACCTATTGTGTAATGGTTGCAAACAGCTGTGGACTCTTACCAGTTAATGTATCGACTAATAATATAATTGTCATTCGACCATTCAACTGTAAGACAATTTAAATAAAGTCAAACAAACATTAGAAACTAGGTGGGTGTATTGTTCAATTCTGCTACATCACCACAGGATTTAAAATTTCTCCCACCCTACATCCTACGTCAATCATAAACAGTTTCGTTTAAGTGGATTCCGAATACTGAGTTTTAATGTTTCGATGCTGCAGTGTGAAAAAAAGATTGCAACGTTTTGAATATCCCGTATGTTCCTAGGTAATTTAACAAATTGTTTTGTTATGATGTCATAAAGCTGTTATTGCTGACGCGTACTACAAAATAATCGATATGACCCAGTGCGCACGAAATTACAATGACAAACGTCAAATGGGAGTGCCAAGTCAGTCCCTGCACGTCTGCCTCTGCCCACTCAGTCCGAAACCGAAAATAGAACACAAACGGATGAATCTGCCAGATAAATCATATAGTATTTCAAGCATTGGCGCGGATTGGTAAGGCACGGGCAGCATTTTTACAGCTGAAAAACATCTGGAACTCAAACCAACTGTCAGTCAATATAAAAGTCAAAATTTTCAACACAAATGTGAAGACAGTCCTGTTGTATGGAGCTGAAACTTGGAGAACTACAAAAAGTACCCTACAGAAGTTACAAGTATTTATAAACAACTGCCTGCGTAGGATTCTTCGGATCTGTTGGCCAGATACCATCAACAACAACCTGTTGTGGCAGAGAACTAATCAACTTCCAGTTGAGGAAGAAATTAGGAAAAGACGCTGGAGATGGATTGGACACACACTGAGGAAACCATCAAACTGTGTCACAAGACAAGCACTGACTTGGAATCCTAAAGGCCACAGAAACAGAGGAAGGCCCAAGAACACATTGCGTCGGGAATTGGAAACAGACATGAAGAGAATGAACAGCACTTGGGAAGAGCTAGAACGGAAAGCCCAGGACAGAGTTGGCTGGAGAATGCTGGTGGGCGGTCTATGCTCCACTTGGAGTAACAGGCATTGATTGATTGATTGATTGATTTCAAGCATTCCTTTATATATGCATGAAACCTAACCACGCATCAGTCAATTCGGAAATTAATATCAATGCCAAACAAGGGAGACAGTTGTAGTAAATTGGGTAACTTGCACACAATCAATTAACTGTAGTTCATAAATGAGAAATGATATACTAACAGTTAATGTGCTAAACAGGAGGATAGGTCACGAGGGATATAATAATGATAGGAAATAATATGTTTACTTTACACTCAACTAAACCAACTGAAGTGGTCGTCTAAAACATAGTTCTGAGATCTTGTTATTATTCCATTATCGCCCAGTATAAGATAATTAGAATGCCTTTTATGATTTGACTGAATACATTTGAATACCTTAACAATATTCTGGGTATTTATAGCTGACTAATGTTCTATGCGAACACTCAATACACTTCATTGATCTTTATGGCTTCAGTGTAATTGCGATAACAGATTTTGGAATGGAGAGAATTAGCATCACATATCCACGTAGAAGCCCTTACTAATGCACCCATACTAATAACAAAGATAGACGGATTCTGCAAGCAAAATGCCTACTTGCTAGTATCACGTAGCAATTCACCACGAGAAATCAATAATTACTTGTTTTCTGTAAAATATGATTGGTCATTCTACTAACTACTTTCTTTTTTTGCATGTGTGCGTGCACTTATATTGTTTATTGATTGGTTGATCGTGCTAACTACAAAAATATTATCTGAAATTCATTTCACCAAGTTATAACTGCCACGTAGGCGGAAAATTCAAATAAAGTCTAGTTATTGATTTAAGAATAAATAAAAGCATTGTGTTGCATAACTTAAACAATTTTGTTTTGAAGTTACGTGGTAGGGGGGGGGGGTTGTAGAAATAGTATTTTTAGCAAATTGTTTTGCCAAACTATGTGGCTTTTTATGTAGATTAATTAGTTCCCGTTAGATCATGTGTATACACTACATGTATACCTAAAATTAGAATGTTGGAAATTATACATCGAGATAATGTAAGATGAATAATCTTCATACCAATTGACAAATATTTCAGTGATCACTTACGTGTTGCTGAGGTATATATTTAACAATAAGTTGGGCTACCGTATGGTATAAGGAGGTGAGTATAAACAACCCTTAAAATGTCCACGAAGAATAGTCGTAGCCAATCAAAAATCACGTTGAAAACCCGATTTTAACCAATCAGAAACTTGTAGTGATACTTAGACCTAGCACTGGATGCATAAAACTGTCAAGGAAAACTAACTTTTAAAATCACAGAATAAAAACTATTGTTTGGACTTGTCGAACGATAATTTCTTGTTGAGTAGACGATGTCTGACATACAATTCAACTCTATTCCTAAACTAAGACGTAACGCAGCTCTTGACTCCATAACTGAAAACAATTTATCGATACTGAAGACTCCGTGCACATTGTAGGTTTTAGATTACTGATGTCCCATAGCTATGCAAATTGGTGTTTGTCGTCTTTCTTATTTACAGGCAGAAAAGGTTTGCAGAAAACTTTAAAAAATACATTACTCTTGTAAAGTCTATGTCGGAATTCTCAAGTTTTAAGCTGGTTGTTTAAAATGACTACCTATTGCGGATATTCTAGGAATATCATTAATCATTCGACGAGTGGTTTGATGCGAAGACTAGGATGCTTATCGCAGTAGTCATTCTGACCCCTTCTAGGTTGGGCTACCAAACGAAAACATCTCATGAAGTCATCAGATACTATTTCGCCGAATGTAGGGCGATATAAACAATGTGATATGATCTGAAATCGGTCTCATTGGCATTGTTACATTTCTTTTTTTCTCTTAGGTACTTTACTTTTCTTATGGTTGCCTAAAGGTTGTTTTTTTTAAATCATTGTGATTTTGACTATTCTATCATATGTCCACCATAAGCATATTGTTCGAAAAGTAAAATTACCAATTTTAGAGAGGAAATAAATGTATTAGTGGAGATACATGAAACAGTTTATTGCAGATATCTACTAATATATCATGAAATGAGTAAAATGCATCAGGATACTATAGCTTTTACAGAATATTTTGAAGTTATTTAGAGTATGCTTGCACTTTCTAAGTTGTATCTCTTCGATGAAGAAATCATTTATCGGGGAATTCCATTAGTATAAAATTGGAATTATGCTATTGAAACTCTCTCTTTGTTGTTGTCTTGACGTTCTCTGAATTAGTCTTTAGTCATAGATCAATGTCACTTATACACTTAAAATATTTAGGTTTGTTAATTATCATTGTACTTAATTGAGTGTTTATTGTTTCTTATTATCTCTTCATAGATTGAGGTGATTTAATGACAAAAATACTTATTTGGGACGCATATAAATACGTATAGCTCATTTCAATACACTTCAGCATTGAGAACTAATATCTAATGTATCACGTGATTATTAACTGATCTAAATTTTAGACTAACAGTAGAAATTTAATGATTTCGACTAAATAGTAATTGTTAGTTTACAGAGTGCACGTTTACATAAAATGATTAGATGTAACACACCATTTCTGAAGAAATATTTCAATTTTAAAAATACCAAAAACAATAATTTATTCTTTAAATTAGTTGATAAGGCATACTGATAAAGCTGCATTGTACTGTTGAACCAATGTGAGAGCATATTTTGCGGTTGGTCCTCAAATGCAATGAAAAGTACTCCTGATATGCTCGTTTTAACTCTACTCCTAAGCAAATCATGTTAGTGGTGCACTCGATAATGAACATTGTTATAGTGTAGTGATTTGGACGTGATCATTTGTTGACCTAACGAGTGTATGTGCAAACATTCTGAATAATTTAAACGGCTACGGATCTAGTGTCATTCTTAAATGTCTCTCTGTACAAAATACATTTTAATTTTGCGATTATTACTGAAAGTATTCAATGTTATTATTCTGCATACATCTTCATCGCATCCCAACAATATATTCGTTATTAAACATGTATTCTCATTGGCATTATCATAAAAGCTTCAGAGTTATTTCGAGATTAAAGCATAATTACGCTAACACATCAATTTTACACTCATAAACTGATGAGACTACAACGTCTTAGTGTTTACTAAGTTTGTTATGCCCAGCACTTTCAGTTGATTTTCCATTCACTGAGTGAGTGGTTGTTGTATATTAGTGTCATCTTGGATATAAATTTCATTTCAAACTGCCGAAGTTATCCGCGTCTGTTGTGAGCACTCACATCTTGACACAATCATTAAGAAACTTAGGGCTTGAAATAAAATTTTTAGTGAGAATCACACTCGTATCTTCCACCCTTCCAATCAGTTAACAAAAAAATAACCGAACGTGCTAGGTACAATCCATTTGGTGAACGCAGAAAACGTTAACAATAACTTCAACCAAATAAACTAATTTCGTGCTAATAAACTGACGAATTCAAGTTTATTTAACAATCTCTTCTTAATACAGTTGATCAATAGGCTAATTTAGGTTATTTCTAAAGGTCCTAAGTTCTACCGTTTATAAATTTATTTAATATTTGTTCAGGATCACTTTGAACTATATAACTAGTTGGACATTAAAATGTATCGTGTTACTTGACCAGTTGTATGAACTTCTGTCTCTAACTAATTTGGCACTTCGTATAGTGACTTTCGTATTATTTATATGAATATTTCCTGCCAAGGTATTAGTCGCAGAGTCTACAAGTGATTACTCATTTCTGTGTGATAATCACCTTTTTTGTTTCAACTTTACTTTTCAGGGTGATGATGGTGTTGTTGGTTGTTATTATCAATCATCTACTAACACTGTAAACATTCGAGCTGGATATAATGATATAACTGGCAAAACTACCAATTTTTATAATGGACCAGATGAAGTAAGTAAAAGGTGGATTTATGTGTGTACAATTAACATATATTTTCAAATGCTATCGAATTTTTGACGTTTTTTGATATTAGATAAATATGTACATGAACTACCTAGCGATTCTGTATTTCTCATTAATGAGAAGTTATTTTGTTCAACGTATCGAGTGGTAACCTCCCTGAAGGCTGTTGATAGCAAAGACATTTCTACCAGGCGGAGCCTCAGTTAGTAATATTATAGTGTGATTGTTGTAAAACTACTCTACTAATGCTAAACGGTTAACTAATTTTTGCACAGAGCAGAACATTGCCAAGGTACACAAACACAGAAGTGGTAATGATGATAATAATTACAATTGCAATAATTAAGAGTAAGTAATATCGTCGTATCATTTCTACCGAAAGATTTTAATTTGAAGTTTGACTGGATTCAGCTTTCAAATGTTTCGCTGAGGTGAGTGAATTTTGTATTATACAGTGACTTCCAAAAACATCAAAGGATGGTTCATATAAATCTAAAAGTATTTGTTAGGTGATTGATAATTCTAGCTTTGGGTCATAGTTTCAAATCCCATCCTTTCAGGATTTGTTTGATTCGGCACCGAAGTTAGTGATAGAGAGGGAAGCAGTTGAATGTGTTGACCGCCTCACTTATCTTGGGAGCCTCATCAGTCCTAACGGCCTGGTGTCTGCTGAAATCTTGGCTCGTATACATGAGACCCGATTGGCTTTTGCCAGTTTGCGTCACATGTGGCGTAGGCGAGACATCCGACTACTGACCAAAGGACGTGTTTACTGCACAGTAGTTCGATACTTGTTACTTTATGGATGTGAAACAAGGCCATTAAGGATAGAGGATATTCTTAGGCTCCTAGTATTCGATCATGGATGTCTTCGACGCATTGCTAGTGTTTTCTGGGACTACCAAGTAAGCAATATGTGGGTTAGGAATAGAGTACTCTGTAAGTCTATTGATGATGTAGTAAATCTTCATCAGCTGAGGTGGCTAGGATATGTGTTACATATGCCTGACCACCACCTACCTCGACGAGGAATGCTGTCTGATGTGGGAGTAGGCTGGAAGAAAGGTAGGGGTGGCTAAACCAAAACATGGCACCAATCTATGAAGTGATTGACAATTGGGCAGAGACATGTTGATAAATGCTATCTGGTTGGGGTCTGTGTGATGATCGTAACAAATGGTTAGAGACTTTGGGTGATATGGCTCAAAGTCTTTGGTAATGGCGCAGGTGTATCCACTCCTTTTCTTCTTCCAAATTCTAAGTTTCTGAACTTATCATAATTTTCTCTTTACTGAACCATATTTTCTTAAATCTTATTCCCGATTTCTTTTCTTTTCCATTCATACTAACTCTGTTACTACCTCCCCTACTCTGGGATTTGATCCAACAATTTAATCTTTATCTTCTAATTGGGGCATGGCAACTTGAACTGATGTACGCATGTACCAAGTTCTACTTTGTCACTGACAGACTGACTGATTATATTATGAATAATTTCCATGAACACACTGTCGACAGTTTTCTAATGCTTTTGGTTTATTCTATTATATGCATTGATCTATTATTCAGCAACATATAAAGTAAATATTGATTAATATGAAAGTATGTGTTTTAAAGGATATTGGAACTAAAGATTTGATTGAAGATAACAGGTGACCGTATTCACTCTAGTGTGTTCAGTTTTGAGCCGTATCACTAAGCTCTGTGGTTGAGAAACTTCTAAATTTCTGCGAAAATCCTGTTTTATTAACTTTTCACTTCTACAAATCTATTTGACCTCATTTATTATTACTTCTACTATTGCCATTTATAGCAATTATTAATAACAGAAGGAGAAAACTTAGGCGGTGCTTTTAATGCTATGGATGGTACGCTACAATGTCGTTTTAGACGGCGTGTTCGTCCTTTGGATACAGTACACCAATTAATGGATTTAACATCACCTAATGCATACCACTTAATTGTTACTCGTGGTGCTGAACGTAAAATAGATGGATTTGGTCGTCCGTTTGCTGGTGGTGAATCTTTGTCACAGCGTCCAGTTGTAATTACTTCGTAAGTTAAAATTACTTCTATGCCTTTTGGAATATTTATAGAAGGCTTACCTTGTAAACACATCAGCATTTTTGTTTTTAACGTATCATTCATCATAAACGTAGAACCTGACACTTGTTGTTTCCAACTACTAGTCGTGATCGCACGGATCTCCACTCATCAATATGGCTCAAGCTATGTTCTCTGATAGGTTTCTTATTTTGAGTTCCTGAAGCCCAAGATTATTTTTAACACTAAGTTAAACCAATGTGGTCAATATTGGTTGGCAACTAACATACACCAACCCTTCGAAGTGCGTAGCCTCGCGGGGTGATGTAAGGATACGAGAGTGCTGGAAAAATTGATGTTTCAAGTCTAAATTATCTTACTATAACTCTGTTTATATGATAACAAAAGTACTTCTAATGAATTAGTAAAGTTTGAGAACTAAAAGTATCAGTAACCAGTCACAATAGTAAAGGTCATTACGAATCAAATACTTAGGAACAACTGCTTAGTCGTCACAAGTATAATCTACTAAAAAAGAAATGAAAATAAGTGATTAGCGTTTTCTCTAGTACTCAAAACAAGGGGTACTGGCTTTATGGATTAATAATATTTCTTTTATCTATCAGCGATTAACATTCTTCTATTATATTCCAACTACTGCTCCTATCAACGTTGTACAACAAGATAAGTAATGGTTGGATCTAAGTATATTCAGTTACATTCCAGGTCTCCTATTTACGTTGAACACTGTACTCTGAAACTGTATTAGTGATCTATATCAGTAGATTACAATCAGCATTAAGTTTTGGTAGATATCCATTTCTTTCCATACTATCAATTTAATCTTACTTATCATTATAATATATCCAGTTGTTGTCTACACTTTTTATCAGACCTATATATGGTAGTATGACGGGAGTGATTGGTCGTAGTTCGGCAATAGCTAAAACTCATGGATGTCTTATGGTATTAGCCTGGGTATTATGCGCTAGTATTGGTATTATACTCGCCCGTTATTACAAAGATGTTTGGCCTAATTCTGGATTATTGGGTGAACGTGTTTGGTTTCAATCACACAGAATATTACAAGGCATATGTGTTGGTTTAACATGCATCAGTATAATATTGATATTTATCTACTGTGAAGGATATTCACAAGCAACTGCATATCCATATTACATACACCCAATACTTGGTTTAATTGTCTTCTCTTTGGCATTGATCAATGTAAGTTTCATTAATGGTTTGTAACGATTTGTTATATATATTTGTTAAATATTAGTGTCATCTAGCTAATTTTGAACTGGAACGAAAGTCTCCTTTTCATTCGTGTCTACTAGTTTCCAAGACTAAATAACAGCAATTCAACCTTAATTTTCCTAACGTTACAATAAGGTAGTTTTTTGTTAAGAGGTATTTTCTATGATAACAACAGTATCCTTCTAAACATAACAACTAACGGAGTAAGTAACAAATGTGAACTCGGTGATTGTAAAATTCAGGTTATTTTCGTTGATTTTTCTATTCATCTGAACTACAAATTTTTAAGAAAAGGTTATACGTATCTATTGAGGCTTTCATAAATGATACCATTCAGCTAATTTATTATGACGACCTCGGTCCCTTACCAAATAACTGGAAGGTTAGAAATGATCGATTCGATAATTCACTTATAGAACTCTAACTTGAGCCTTGTAATTACATGCATATCGCTTTGCAATCAGAACCACTGATTGATTGGATCTGAACTGAATCAGAAAATAAATGATTATTAATAAAGAATGGAAATTAAAGATCACATAGTAATCATAGATCCATCACTCTTATTTGCTTTATCATCTCATATACTTGAAACTCTGTATCATATCCACATTCAAATCAGTTGACCTCAGATTGAAAGATTTCACTACTAAATAGCTTTCAGTCTCAAATTTACAAAATACTAGAAAAATATGGAACAGTGTACAGTAATTGAGGCCAGTGGCTTATTTGTTACAGCATTAATTAGGCTTTCATTTGCTCTTGTCTCAGATCTGTTTCTCGCTCTCCACACTTTATTTTGAGAAACATACGTGTACATGGAGTATGGCCTACAGATGAGTACACAACTCTGTGCTTGGTAAATAAATTACAAGAAAAAACTGCATAAATAGAGATGGCATTACATTGATGAAATTTGTTGTTCTATTTCAAGAAGATTGTAAGATTTAGCTGTAGTTGTCAGTTAAATGGTCTGTGAAATATGTTTGATGATACATAAAATGTTAAGTATATATACTACGGAGAAGTCTCAAAAATTAAACAGTTATATTAGCTCCATTTGTATAGCAAAATCTAGACAGATACTCTCCGAAGTCTAAGCATGATACTATACTAATACTAAAAAAATTTCATTTGTTTATTAAGGGACGCCAAAATTTCGAAATTATTCCTAAAAGTGAGTTAATGTAAAGTTCCAAAATAATTGCTAACCGTTTCAAATATGACTTTATTCAAACTAATCATCTCTAGTTATTGATGCTTTGGAATATTTCTATTCTGTTTTAGCCAATTATCGCATTGTGTCGTTGTAATCCTGCTCATGAGTACAGACCATGGTTTAATTGGATACATTTTTTCATTGGAACGTTTGCATACGTCTTATCTGTGCCAACAATGATGTTGGGTTTACGTATGCCTGCCGCCGGTCTACAATTACAATTTATTAATTATCCATTGTGGATTTTAATATTTTTTGTAATCTTTCAATTTATGATTGAAATTATTCTAGAAATACATGGATGCTTCTATTATCGTAGAAATAAAAGTAAGAACATAGTTTAGATTATTAATTATCAACTTTTTTCGTCTCGTTTTAATCCTATTTATCTTAAGTTGAACAATTTTGATATAAATCAGTATTGTTAATCTATTAGTGGTTAATGCAAATGTTTTATATTTGACGCCGTTTTACTTAAATTTAATTTGACCAAGTATCATAACGAGAGAGGTTATTATGGAGTTACTCTAGTGGTCGTTGACTTGTAGAACTGGGACATTCGCACTACTGATTGCTTTCGTTCTCCTAGCAAGTGGGCATTTGATTTGTTTGGCCTTGAACCACTTAAACTGGTAGCCACACGTAAAAGTGGATGGCTAATCACTAATTCTGAGATGGTGACGTGCTGTTTTTGATATTGTTGGAGTTAAAATTATGGATAAGTGGGAGACCTTGTAGTACAGTAATGAGTCTGGCGTGACTATGGATAGACTGTGTGGTCGTTACACAACAACACTTCGAGGATCGCAGCTTGAGAACAGTAGAAGAGAAAAGAGAGCACTTTCAGGATAGATTTTGTCTCAGGAAAAATTATTTATTGAAGTAAGTATTACAGCATATATAGTACTTTACGAAGCAAAGTAACCAACAGGTGTGCATCATGCTGCGTTGCTACGTTCCAATACAATGCATTATCATTCTGAGGTGTACAGCGCTACAGCAACAAGAAATATCGTTATGGCAGCAAGTCAAAATAACGAGTTACATCAGCTTCAACAGAAACACAAACTAAATTCCTAACACAAAAATATTTCTTTGAGATAATTATTACTTATATTCTACTGTCCATACATTGTTAAAATTAAAACAATACGAACCCTTCATATAGAGTTATGATGAATGTTCAATCTTTCTTCCTATTAGAATTTTATTTCAACGTAGATAAAATTTTACTTCATAGTTTAGAAAATATTTCATTAAATTTTTTTTTAAAAATTGATAAATTGGTTTATTTTTTATTTTTTACATAAATCTCATACTACAACTGCACTAAGTGTACTTTAAGAAGATGTAGCGTGAGATGAAAAGCGCAATTCAACAGATAATGATGATGAATATAAATGTGAATTCGGTTTTGAGTCTTTATCGAGTGAATTGATTGGTATATGTGTTATATACGCCGAGTTATTATCTATCCCAACATCCAATCTTGGTTAGTTACGAGTGGATTGGGATAAAGGTAGAAAGTGTCCAACCAGAACCTAACATCAGTACATGAATCGTTACCTCCTTGTGTGAGCAATTCTGGTAGGTGCAGACATTCGGTTTTAGGGCCCACGTGACTAGTACATTAGGTGACATAACTCAGCGTCAGTCACAATCGTAAAGATGTATTTGCTATTCGCTTTAGGGATCCGGGTTTGCAAATTATTTTGTACCTATCATTCCGCGAATGAATTCTTTCTTCCTGAACTATATCCTCTATGCCTAATCTTTATATTCTATCACTATGTTCGTGTGATTTCGCAGCAAGCACAACTTCCAGCATGTTCGTCCGCTCGCCTTTTACTCTCATGTCTCGATGAAAACGAACAAACTACAGGATAATTCGAATATCCTCATTTACAAATACACGCTAAATTTAATAATGTCAGGAGTCTCACCTTTATAATATTTCATGGGACAATTGAAGCTAACAGATTTTAATATTTTACTTGCATCCAAGCAGAAAAACTCTTCCAGTTATTCCATTCACGTCTTGAGTATGTAACACATATTATCAACTAAAACACTATTGTACATCAGTTATTCAACTAATTTGATTTTTATACTTGATCAGTTATAATTAACACTTATTACGTTATATATATATATATAATTACTATTTCTGAAAACTATTGTTTCTCCTTTACAGATAAACGTCGCACATATGTATTGGAGATTGATCAATATCAAGCTGCTAAACGTCTAAATAATGCACGTCAGCCACGACCTCCCGAACCGGAACCTTCTGTAAGTTTCATTTTATTGAAAGTTGTTTCTCTTAAAATAGAAAAATTGCTTATCGCATTAATATGTGTTGACTTTACTATTGACTTACGTCAGTTAGACAGAATATTCAATTATTTTATATCATTAAAACACAAAGGAACTATTTATCCCCAATATATTTCATAAGTCTTGAGTGGTAATATTGCATAATTAATTTGTATTGTCACAATTACTACACAGTCTATCATGTCTTAATCTTTGAAGTATTGACAATAAAATTAAAGTTGGGCTGTAGGTGGCAAGTGTATTCCAGGACACACGTTTTATACTATTTCTGACTCGTCATCTGAATGCATCTGCGTCTTAGTGTACATGTTCACACTGGGGTCTGACTACAATTTAAGAACGTTTGTTAATAAACGCTGTTTTTTGACAATCCTCTAAGGATGCATATATAGTAACAGTGTCTGATCAACTACAGTCCTTAGCAACATCAACAAGAAGATATAAATTCATTCCGGTTATACTGGCATTAAGATTTTGAAGCCTCACAGAAAGTGATTGTAAAATAATAATAATTTGCCAGAAAATCACCTAAATTATGAAGTCCAAGTGAATTCCATTTATTCAAATAGTATTTCAACAATATTTTCTCTAAGTTGAGTTTTTTAAAGTGGCTTGTTTTAGACAATTTAATCTCCAAAGTAAAGCCATCTAGATCAGTGAACTCGATTAACCAGAATACTTCTGAGTTATAAACATTCTCAACCATCTCGTTACACTAATGTTTATATATTAGATATATCATTTTCACCTTAGTCTGCCTGAGGTTATTTGTAATGATTTTGGTGTTTAGTAAATACGCTACATCCAGCGTTTACTATTACTTTCCCGTCATTTGATAGATGAGTGTAGCATATTTAAGCATAATTTGATTAGCAATTTAGTTTCAGACATCTGGAGTTGTCCACAACTATCTGCGACGGACGTGTCATAATAACGTACTCCCATATAATCAAATGCTGCTCTATATTAGCTTATTGTCGTGAATCATAGGCTATGCGTGCGTTTCGGGTTTTTGATCTTTGATACCTTCAAATTATTACTCACGTATCTTGGAGTAAACGGGTAGACGATGTTGTGTTAAGACACAGTACCGCCTACCTCGACTTACGATGTTGGCTGGTATAGGAATATAATAGAGGGAAGCTAGGTTCTACCAAACCAAAACGTTACATTACTGTTCGCAGTTGTTCACCGTTGACCTGCTCTGTGTCTGCAGGTTCTGACCTTCTGGTTTGCGTCCGTGTGGTAATCACGATCAGTGGTTGAAAACACTAGAGTGGCTTTTGTGGATTCACTTCTTATCTTCTAGATCTTGATTCCTATTATCCTTTTGGACGTATATACTTAACGAGCGGAAAAATATCCTAGTGAACATGACAAAATTGTAGATAACATTACTCTATCTCCATTTAGTGTACAGTGTGAATAAAACATGACTTTAAATAAATATATGATTGGTTTAATTAATATAGCTATGAAATTCAGTCGGTAAAAACTACCATGGTGTTTATTCGTCAATAAAGTATTTGTAAATGGTAGACGAAATTACTCTTAACAGTACTGAAAATATTTTCCTACTTGTTAAAAAGTGTGGAATAAATTGAACAACGCGTGTCAGTTTTCAGCTGAATCCTATCGACATATTAAATACAGGAAGAATTAATCATTGTATTAATTAATCTTCATATTCAAGTATGGACGATTGGTTTGTAAGCCCTATTCCCGCTACACGTACTTCAGTATGCATAGCCACATATCTAAAATATATAGTGTTTTAATGTTATTATTTAAAACAAAAATAGTTACTAATTGTCCTTTCTCTCTATTCCATTTCTTCGATAAATTTTAGGGCCGTATGTTCAAGTATTTCATAATTGGTCTGCACGCTACAGTTTGCGCGATTGTTGCTGTTATCCTCATCATAATTATTGCAGTTAATTAGGCTGCTTATTTCTTCTTTTACTTTTAAACTACTTTGTTATTTTATCAATAGTCTTGAAGACTATTATAATTGTGCCTTACATATATCTTCACGTTTGCACACAATCCAACAACAAAACAACAGCTAATCGTATTTATCCTTATCAGCTTCAAGCTCTCTATTTATTGTTTTCTTATAGTTTTAGTCAATTGATCACTATGAATATATTTATAAGTTTTTTTATATTATCTTTAGACATATTAATAATAAGGCCGCAAATAGCTTCATTTGTTTTGTAATTACATGCAAGTACATGGATAGTTCATACTGACCTACACAAAATAGTATTGCACAACTTTAGTAAAAATTTGAAGAGACTGGTTTCTTTTATCGAGTAATGCAAACTAGTTGTTTTTCTTTCGGAGATTATTCAAAGAGCCTATTGTTCTTCCTCTTTATTTACTTATTACATCATACTAATTGCTCTTATCTATCGGTTTATTATCTTCTTGTCTTAATTAAAAAAAGAGGATGAAGAAGTGGATATAATTTACTTATAAAAATTTTTTGTGATATGAAACCTTGCACATCCACGTGTAAACACAAGCATACACATGCGGAAGCATTATATTTATAGGGTGGATGTATGTGTGTGTATATATGCACCACATTGATATTTAGTGTATTTTTTATAAATGACCATAACCGTTAACGTTATCAAAGTTTTTACCAGTTCAGTAAACTGCATATTTACATCTCATATTTGCCAGTCCTATTGTGTTTGGTGAACAATAATTCATTCTGTTTGAACATTATTAGATAGACGGCAGTATTTAGTTTATCTGAATAATAGAATCTCAATACTTTAACTTTAACTCATTGTTTATACTTACTTACCTCATGTTGTTAATTACATTTCTAGGTAGTTCTAACACCTATCATAGCCATTTATTTATGTTTGACATCTCCATTTTTTTAAAAACAGTATGATGATGGTGTAATCCTAGTGTTTTGGTTTGTTTAATAAACAGCTTTTTGTCCCTCTCTTAGCTTTATTACATGCCTTCGTTTCCGTTTTTTATTCTGTTTATTTAAGTCTTGCTTAATTTTGTTTTAATATAAGGATGCATTACATTTGAAAGAACAATTAATGCAGATATCTATTCACATTATATACAAATATATGCATACATATAGATCTCCAGTTGCTTATTTGTTTTTGAGTAACTCTTGTAGGAGAATTTCGCGGTTTTACTTTTCTCACATATATATACAGCGAAAATTGCATTTTTTTCTCGACAATGATTATTTTTGACGCTCTCAGCAAGTGTGTTTTATCTAGCACATTCTGGGATTTTCCCTTCATTTGTTGGATCGATGTTGTATATTATAAAGTAATTTCTAGTGACGATCTCATTTCAAGCTCTGAATTCCGCTATGTTTGTTTTATTCATCTAGTATTTTAGGCCGCATTACATATAAAAGTTAATTCCAAATAACTATTATTTGATCCGATATTGCTAATGTTAATTTCACACAAATATGCATTTACTAAATGAATAGATAAATGACCGAAAATTCTGGCTACACCAAGGTTGGAATGGACAACACCGGGTATGAAGATATCATGGGATGACATGGACTGATAGAAGGGAACGTAAACGGTGAGCTGTTCGCAAACTTATATACCTTTAACAAAATAGTTGTAGGTGGCCAAAATGAAACGGAAGCTAAAAATAACTAGACATCTTGAACAATAGTATTCCAAAAGTTTAATACAACCATTCTACGGGATACTAACATGCTCAACGAATTCGAGTAAACTTTCAACATTAAGTTTCAGGCCTTTCACGACCCGTTAGAAGAATAGGACAATTGGAAAGGGAATTAAGGAAGCAATAACTTTAACATGTCATGAGATTTCGGTAGTACCCTGTTAGTACCCTGTATAAGGTCTAAGAAAAGAGGAGCAAGAAGACATCAACTAGAACAGCCCAACAACAACAGAGAAAGCCATGGCACAGATTGAACACACTGAAGCCAACAAGCAAGTGAAGAGGAGCATTAGAACGGATAAACAGAAAAATGAGAAAGACCTAGCAATAACAATGGAGAAAGATGCAAGAGAAGCTGATATGATAAACCTATAAGGCACAACGAAGAAGCTAGCTGGAAGGTACAGTAAACGGGAACGACAAATGAAGAACATAGGTTGCAAATCAATTGCTGGAACAACGAAAAACGTAGGTAGAGCACTTCGATGAACTCTCAAATAGACCAGCCCCGCAGAACCCACCAGTTATCGAAGTAGCACGTACAGACCTTCCTATAAATATCAACCCACCAAGAATAAAAAAATCCGATTGGTCACGCTGGAAATCGAGAGTAGTGAAGCAGCAAAACTATAGAACATACTAGCTGAGGCACTGAAATTAGATATCGAAGTGTATGCAAAGGTACTTCATATCCTCTTCAGAAAAGTTTGAGAGGTAGAGCGATTGTCAACAGGTTGGAGAGAATGTCTCATTAAGATACCTAACAAAGAGAATTTCAATGTATGAGAGCTACAGAGGTATCATTCTACTTTCAATACCAGGAAAAGTCATCAGCAATGTATTGTTGAAATGAATAAAAGATCCAATTGACGCCCAACTTCGAGATAAACAAACCGGATTCCGTAGGCATCGACTGTGTACCTACCAGATCGCGACACTATTGATCATTGTTGAACAGTTAATTAGATGGAACTCACCACCTCACATTAATTTCTTTGACTATGAGAGGGCGTTTGACAGCGTGACGGCAGGCAGCTATGAAGACTTCTTCGACACTATGGTGTGCCTTATAATATATACGAAATTCTTACGACGGACTACAATGCAAAATCGTGCATGGACAGCAACTCACGGATTTTTTCTAGGGGAAAACTGGTGCCAGATATGGCTGATTACTCTCACCCTTTCTCTTGGTGGTTGGCTGGATTATGAAAACTTCAACATCTCAAGGGAAGCACTGAATACAGTAGACAACTTAGATGTAACTAGGCGACTTGGACTTTGCAGGTGAGCTGGCTGTTCTATCCCACACACAGCAAATGTAGATGATGACGGACAGTATAGCAGCGGCCTCTGTAGCAGGAGGCTTCAACGCACACAAAGCATGATCCTTAAATACAACACAAGCGAGCACCAACCCAGTTACACTTGAAGGAGAAACTCTGGAAGATGTGGAAACTTACATTTCTGGGGACCAGCATGATTGATAAACAAGGGCATTCTGATGTAAATGTAAAGACACAGATTTCAAGGGAAGAGCACCATTTCTTCAATTGAAAAAACATTTATAACTTAAACCAGCTGTCATTCAACATCGAAGCCAAAACATCCGATATAAACATTAAGTGAGTTCATTTGTTTAGAGCTGAAACCTGGAATACTACGAAAACATCGTTTAAAAAATACAGGTGTTTATCAACAGATGTCTGTGCAAGCTACTTCGGATCCGTTAGCCAGATACCATCAGCAACAACTTTCTATAGCAGAGAACTAGTCAACATCCAGCCGAATAAAAAATTAAAGACACTGGAGGTGGATAGGACACACTGAGGAAATCATCGTGTCACAATACAAGCCCTAACTTAAGTCCAAAGGGAATGAGTATGACCAAAGAACCTAATGGACCGGAAATTGGACTCAGACATGAAAAGAATGAACAGCACTTGGGAAGAAATAGAAAGAATCCAGGACAGAGTTGGTTGGCAAATGCTGGTCAGCAGCCAATCCTCATGAGGTAACAGGCATTAGTTGTTTGATTGATCCAACTACATAGTTGATAAACATTGTAACGATGTATATAGTTCCAGGTTTAATAACCGTAGATGCTTGAAAGAAACTGATTTTTTTGTATAACCTAAGCCTTTTAATTGTTAACATTATATTAATTACAAACAATCAGCTTATTTAGTTGACTGAATATGTCATAGATTGATGTTGGCAGTGTACTATTGTGAACCAGGGAGCACTGGACAGCTGTTTCGTTCCAGTGCACAACTCTTCAGCAGCGCTCATCCCAGATTCCGCACCAGGGGCTTCAGGTTGACGGCGAACGCCCAACCCTCTTCACCACTGGGTCGGCATTCAGTGATAGAATTCCTACTTCCACCAATTTGTGATGATCGTCGTAGAAGAAATCTCAATTCTTTATAAGAACGGTCATGAGCCGCTCAAGAGTACAGTATTACAAGCTACTATTTATTGGTTCTTAGTTCTTAGTATTCCTTTATCAATTATCCATTCGTGATGCAAATTGTATCGTTCACTCTAATGCGACGTAAATTATGAGTTCATGTCACGGGTTGTACGGTCGTCATTCCATGCCCTTCAAAATTAGGAAGAAATTCATTAAATGATTCCTAAGTATTGCATCCTGTAAACAGTTTCGTAAATGCATTAGAAAACTGTTGGTATGTGAGCGTATATCTGTGCATAATTACGTGGCTAATGTGTCTTTATTTGTTCAAATCAACTGGGATAAGTGGGACTCTGTGTTCATGTTCTCTGTCTTCATACGTATAACACTTGGTGGTTTGGATTCGGTATAAATTTTGTTTTAACTTAAATGCTAAAATAAATGCATTAAGATTTAAATACTACTGATAATGTATTAAGTAGTTGAAGTATGTTATGCAAAGATATATAGGATGCGCTTGATCATGAATTTTTTGCACATCTAGTTCGCACGTTATGTGTAGTGCGTGATGCAGCATCTAATATCTTCCCTTTCCAGAATACATTAGAGACCATATGTATATGTACTATATAAGCAACATTTTTGCCATGCATACATTTTTGATCAAAGTATTTCATAATACATATCATTTTAAGTATAAAGATTCACCAGGTTGCTAATCTGTGATTTATTTTGTTTAAGTTATACATTATTTTGTGAGAATCCAAATCTTGTCATTGACTGAATTTGCAAGAAATTTCAAGCTAAACGAATATTTTTGCATACAACGCATTGCTAGAAAAGAATCTGGATATGTTATTAAATAAGTGAAAAATCCCGATTGCGTCATTCGCCAAAAGGAAAACAAAATAATCTCTGTATTAGGTGGCATTATTTAGTATTGTACAATCATGTATAGTTGGAATCATACATTATGATTTTATAAAGAAGTAAGAATATGTTAAGTTCATTGAAATTGTTACCATAAATTTCAAAATGAAACTAAGTGGTATTTAGTAACACCTTTGAAAGAGGTAACCCTCCTGTAGATTTCGGAGTTTCAGTGGACTCAGCATCTCTCTCAAAGACCAAAACAGTCAGTTTTCTAGAATTTCGTACCCCATTGGGATATAATGTTCAAGAGCAACACTTCAATAAGTGTCCATACTTTAGTGATTGAATATCTATTATTAGAGATGTAATTCGTTAGCTAATAATCTAACATATCGATTGAACACTGACGAAGGAAAATAACTGACGGTATCGAAATAATTAAGAGACTTATTTCGGAAATTTCTAGGATAAACTTTAAATCAGATCACACTGATCAAAAGATTACTTCGTGTATGTACGTATATTCACTATATGAATATTGGGTATAATGATCTATGTAAACATGGCGTCCGTATAACTAACTATCAAAGTAGTTTAATTCGGTGTTTCTCAGTGGGCAAACTCAGGTTAATAATGTTGTTGTTTCATTTAATCAGATTATGTACTACCAATTACTGATTAATGTTTATCGTACCACAGAGGTTATCTACTTACATTTATCCACCATAAATGTTTTAACTTAATTATAATATGAAGTTTGCAAACCTACAATGAAATAAGACCATGCATCTTTTCATAGTTAGAAGTGATTATATCATTGAATATTTGGATCGTCAAAATATAATTTGAGAGAATAAACAAACGCTATCTAACCTCCGATACCCACCTCGAAAAATTTATTACAATTGTGGAACAGTTAGTGTTGTTTGTACATTAACACTATTCACACAAAGTAATTTTCCAACTCACTCTTGTTACACTGATAGCAATAAGTGTAGAATGACTTTTAACAGTGGGCTAATTATATCAACATATGTAGATGAGCATGTGTTGTTTATTAGACAATCATGAAGCTGAACATTGGGTTGTATCTCATCATGAATCGCAACAATATGACTGAGTTGAAGAATTCAGTCATCATGATCACTTTCTGCATTAGAGGCCCTTCAGTTAAACTAAACTAGTGGTATTGTAAAGACGACCTTGAAGCAATTTTATCCAGTGAGGGAACGGTGAGTGCTGACAAGCTTGTATTATTAAGATTAGGAATAAATAATAATTATAGTGGATATGTTAAATATGCACGATTAGTATGCTTTTCATGGTTATGTAGTCGTTCTATTCCTTGAAATTTTGAATACAACGACAAATATTTCACTTAGGTAACTATGTATCACATCATCATCATCATCATAAGCAACCGGGCACAAACGCCTGTAGGTTCAAGTTGCCATACCACAATAGCACTACGAGAGTATTGAGGTAACGTATAGACAGAATACAAGAGAGAAGAGTAAGTAAAGATGTCCAGAAAATAACAATAGAATTTAAGATCTAGATGAGGTTAAAGAGTGAATACACTTGCGCCACTGTGACCGGTTCTGAGCCATATCACCTAGTGTCTCCAGCCATTTGTTGCGATCATCACGCGGACCCCAACCAGGTAGTCTACATCTACCTACATGGCTTAGGCCAGTAGTCAAGGACTTCATGGACTTATGCCATGTTTTGGTTTGGCCGCCCCTAACCTTCTTCCATCCTACTTCAGCCCTAGCTAACAACTATGTATCACTGATATACTCGACTCTTAATGTGGTCTCAAATGCCTTTTGAGTTTACTCTCCATTCCTCGTCAACTATCTGACCGACACTACGGATTTATAGGCTATTTTTCAGCATCATTTCAGACTATACATGTGTGCAATATTCGTACAACTAGATAGGTGTCAATAACTTAACATTAAATAATGCTTCTGAGGTTGACACTGACACTGCCATAATCCGACACACTACCAGATTTATGATATTTGTTTTTCTTCAAGACATTGAAATATTTACCAATCATACATATTTCCATATCTAAATTGACCTCTTACATTCACTACTGTAAACATTATCTTTCTTAGTATTCTCCTAACTAGGAGGTAGATCATCATCATCATCATCATCAACAACAACAACTTACCTTAGTTTCTAGGAGTGCTCTTTTCAGAGATCATCATAATTTTAGTTAAACTCGTCTACCAGGTAAATTACTTATCAAATTTTAGTGGTCTGCCAACTAATGTTTAGTCTTATAGAAATTTCTTGAAAAAGAATCAAGAATAAGATAAGGTGGGTTTTGTGTGTTGTGTTAGTCAGAGATTGACAGAGATCGATGAAAATTTTAAACATTGAGGTGACTGAAAATGCTAAACTTTGTTGTATTCTAGAACTCAGTAGTTCACATTCATGCTAACTTCAAATTATTTGCTGAATCTGCAATTGTGTAAAGGTAACATTGTAGTCAATAAACAAGTTGGCTTATTGTTGTATACTAATTGTTGCGATGACCTAATAAGTATCAAGAAAACTTCTGGGTCTTGCACGTAATTCGAAAATGAAAAGGTTGTGCTCACTATTTCATAAAATGGCGCAGTAAAATTACTTCGTATATTCCTCAGAACGTTTGAAATCATTAAAAGAAAATATGTCACCACAGAGTAAAAACAATAATGTTAAACGAGTTAAATTCTCTATTCTAGGAAGATTTTAGGTAACACATAAATAAGTCAGTTTGCGATTCAGTTTAACTCATTCGTAGTAAATGTTTAAAGTAACTACTTAATCACTGGTTCATCAAAGTAGTAATGCTAACTTGAATAAAGATCACTAGCATATCTTTATAATATCATTTTCTTCATCTGTCTACTTCACCATCAAATTTATAAATAAATATTAATTTTAAGTGAAATTCTTATTCCGCTGTGGGAAGTATTTAACATTATACCATAAGCGTGAATATATTCAGGAGTTTACTGTGGTAATAAACGGATATTTCTGTATTATTTGAATAAGAAAAAGTTAATAACACGCCAGTAAACTTACTGAAGTCATCAAAATCTATTAGATTTTGTTATCGTAGTTAGTTAATGCTGTTAATTCATCCAGATTTTGTACTCGTAGACTGAAGAATGTTTTCAAAATTATGCGGTATTCATAATTTCGCTGTTGGTGCATCAGCATATTATTCCAATTAAGTGAAAAATAAATATGAATTTGAATACTTAACAAAAAACTTCTTACAGCCATTTATTTTTATTTGTGATAGTTTTATGAATTATGTTGATTGTTCTGAACAGTGTGTAATATTGTCCAGTTAAGCGAGTAGTCATTGATATTATGGTTGTTATTATTGTTTTACTTTTATAAACTGTTTATGATTTACAAGAAAGAAATTAATGTAATAATATAAACAACTACATTTTCATGCCTCTATTTTCGAAAGAACAAAATTCAAAGTTAACTGACTTAGTAGTCTATTGAAATTGCATTTATTTTTGTTTATGCTCCATTATCTCTTCGTTGGTATGTTTAATTTATGGAGATAATCATTTTAACAGAAAATATCTATGAATGGATTGATACATAAGCATGAGGATAACACTATAAACAAGGATAACATTGATGCCCAGAAAAGAATTTTGATTAATGACCTGTTCTTCTATGTGATAAAATACTCGCATAAATGGAAAAATATTTAAGTAATAAATAGTCCCTTATCCACATAATAGCTGTTTTATTTAAGCATTCATCTTTTATTGTTTGTTTGCTTAAAATCTTAAGATCAGTTTATTGGGAGTCATCAACCCATTTTACAGCTTTTATCATGTTTGGCATGCTTTCCCAAATCACATTTGACTCATTATAAATCGTTAACTGAAAGTAAGTTCCATGTTATTCTCATTTATTGAAACAAGCTGATAATATAAGGAAAACAAAATTGAGCTGTTAGCATATTACGATGGTGACAATAGACAGCAATACAAATACCCTTTTACAGTTTATGCCCCACCTAAGAAAAACATTGTGCATAATAACTATGTACAAGATATACCCTTGATTAAGATAAACATGGAATAAAAGTGTTCTGTCATACTTTACTCACCCTATTTCACCATATTTCCTATCATGTAATCGTCCGACATTGTTAACATTCTTACCGACTGACTATTTAAGATGTTATACACTTTCCATTCTGTTAGCTGTTGATTCCAATTGTACTTCAATAGAATAGTTTTTACGAAAATTAAAATAAATGTAAATAATTTATCTATTGTAACACCGACAATCAATTAATTATAAGAATGATTGATCATTTACAGCATTCAATATTCACAAAAGCGTGATCACAAATCCTCACTAATACATTCACATAAGTTAAACAAACCACTGTTTATACAAACTTAATAGCCTTTCAGACAACATACTGGCGTTAAATCAATAGGTACTGAGTTTCAAATCTCAGCGTATACACTTTCAGATCTAGACGTATCCATCATCTGAATTATTCTAAGAAGTATTTACGCAAATACAAAATTCTGATTCAGTATCATACCATTGTCATATACTACAAATGAAACTACTTGGTAAAAAGACGAATTTACAGTGAATTAAATACAATCATGATAAAACTTAAATAATGACGACAGTTTTCTCTGTTGCTATATAAGACGCTTCTCTACAATTAAATAGTTATCCAGTAAATAAATGAGATGACTCATGGTTGACTAGAAGTTAGGTTAACGCCCATGATAATAATATACGCTCTCAGTTATCTTGTAAACTAAGGGAGTCCATCAACTAAAATGTAGCTTTTTTAATGTTATCATATGATGTAGTCGCCTTTTCGTTTGTTCTTACAGTATTTTTTTTGAATAAACTAGTAGATAATCTCCTCATATAAAATGGATTCCATCTCGTTATCATAGACTTTCATTATTTCCATTTTTCAACATTGTAAATTGTTGGCATGATAACCATACCACATACAGTTTTTAAATAACATTTATGAGTTAATTTACAAACGACTGACTCAATTAAAACTATAGCAGTTAATCATGTAATCGACTGAATGATACTTTACCATCACGGTAATGAGTAAAGATTGGATTTACTCATGGAACATTTCTAAGCAATAAGCTATTTTTTTATATTTCAATGACATATTGATAGTTACGAAATCATCAGGTTTTGCCGTACGACAATGTGATAACAGCGCGAAGATCTATGAACAATGAGGATAATAAAGTAAAACAACTTGAAGATTTGGAACCAGTTATCAGTTGGATAAGTCAGTGGTTGTTAGAAGTTAATTCTATTAAAGTACAGTAATGCGCAAAGGCCACTGTGATTACTTAAACAGCTACAAAATGAATACAATTATTTACTCACAGATGTTGAATGTAAGTTAGTATTGATATTAGAACTTCAAGTGAATATAAGGTGGTTACAGGAAGGAACTTCCAGATCTCATAATCTGTTCACAAAGCATTTTTGAATTTTCATGAAGTGTTCTGAGTGATATATTAAACATGTGTAGTCTATTTTAGGATATAAAATTCAAGAAGCTAGTTCACGCTTTAAATGTGAAACAGATAAACTAGAACGGGTTTAGCTTACAAGTGACAAAACGGCAAAAGGTGTTTCTGGCCAATTCTGTAAAGGCAGACAGAGACACTTCAACCTTTTTTCACCATCTTATCGTAAGTGAGAAGGTAGTTTAATACTGGTTTGTTGTACACTGAACAATTATTATAGGATCAATATGTTACAATATTTTCACCCAAAATTGACCATTTGAGAGAATATTCTTTGAAAGTTCAAGAACGACAATTAAAACGTTTGCATCTAAAACAACATCAATCGCACCGAGATATAAATTACCATGATTCTGTACCAGAGCATAAAACATCCTCATTATTTCTATATAAATTCAACGCCAGATTTAATCATCACAGTACGGAGTTAACAAACGCCATCTAACCTCCGATACCCACCTCGAAAAATTTATTACAATTGTGGAACAGTTAGTGTTGTTTGTACATTAACACTATTCACACAAAGTAATTTTCCAACTCACTCTTGTTACACTGATAGCAATAAGTGTAGAATGACTTTTAACAGTGGGCTAATTATATCAACATATGTAGATGAGCATGTGTTGTTTATTAGACAATCATGAAGCTGAACATTGGGTTGTATCTCATCATGAATCGCAACAATATGACTGAGTTGAAGAATTCAGTCATCATGAGCATTTTCTAAATTAGAGGCTCTTAATTATTAAAATGAATAAGCTTTCTCAAGAAAGAATAGAACAAAAGAATTAACTGAATTTCGGCATGATGATCGTCAGTGATTGACCGAAATAGACGAAGAATTTGAACAATAAAGAATATGAAAGTGCTAAATGTTGTTGTATTTTGAAACTAAGTAATTCACATTCATGCCACATTTACATTATATGCGTAATCTCCAAATGTGTAAATTTACATTATTTATGTTGAACTGCGACTGGCAATTTAAATAATACTTGTGAATAATCTCAATATTGAGGTAATCCTCTCAGGATGCACATATAACAACAAAAGCTGACCAGCTTCAGTCCATAATAAATCAATGGGAAGATACAAGTTCATTCTAATATTTTAGTACATTGTTATACGCGAATGGTCATTATGAGTTTCACATATACCGTTGCGATTATTCAATCCACCTATTTGATTTTAAATACAAAATTACTTTATTTTTATTTTAGATCTATAGGTCTAGCTCAATAAAATGACTTACTAATAGATTTATGGAGATTGTGGTGATAAGAGCCTACGTGAATTCAAAATTATTCTCAATACGTAATTAGTAACTAAACTATAATATCGTGGCTAGTCTGTGATAATGGGGCAAATTACTTACGAATTTTTGCACGGAAACTAAAACTGGATGACGTACATGCCACATGTCTCATAGTTATAAAAATGATCGAGAAAGTTACTTTTGGCATAAAAACGGTTAAACATAGATTGAAAATGTAGATCTTTACATATATACAAATCATTTATCTGGTTAGTATTCATCTAATTTCATATATATTCACTTGTATCAGCTTGTGATCACATCGATGTTAGTTATTTTTGGGTTAATGAAACAATTTTGTAATACTTTAGTTACACAATCAGAAAATAACGGATAATATCTTCGTAAGCTTAATAGAACAATTAATGAATTTTTTACAACAATGAACAAACTTCCTAGAAACTTGAATTTCAAGAACATATACAATATAATGAATGACACTATCTTCTATACATAAGCCGATCTTCGAAGAAGTGTTTCTTCGACGTTTGCCAGCTCAGTGTTCGTAAGTAAAATGTTTTCTGGAGACCAAACGGCGTTTACTAAATCGGTTTAGAAGCATTTGCATGCAAGACTTGTTAAACCTCCAGAATACTAAACGAATAATGAAGTTAAAGTCTATTCGGATTTGTTGTTGCCTAAGATTATCAAGTCTTTTTGGTCTGACCTAAGTACATGAATAAAGAGTGTAATAATATCAAAGTGCCAGAAAAATGTTAACAACTGTATTATACTGTTTTTTTTCTAACTCCTACAAATATAACTTGTTTCTTAAATGCGTTTTTCAATTCATATTTTCTGTTTTCTTTTAATATGTAAATGTAAGCACTTTTACATTGTAGACACTAAATTGCTGATGTGACAGACTTCATCATATCGACATTACAGACTGATTACACAGGACAACATATAACACAATCTATCTGCCCTTTGTAAATAACAAAAGTTGTTTGACTGATCAACAGTAATAACAAAAAATTTTACCAAACATCTGACCATGTAGATAAAACAGATATAAATTTGACTACTCGTAGATAATCGTTTTACTCAACTGAAGTTAAAAGTGATTCATTTGTTTAAATTTTAGTTATCTTTCATAAGAAAAGTTATATTATTTTCAACAAATATTGGAGTATTCAAATCTTCTTCTAATTCTCATCAACTCTCCTTAATTTAATTCAAATACGAGCTTCCAAATTTCGTGATTTACGTTGATTATCCCAGAAATAGAACATAAACATTACCCGTCAAGAATACCGAGACTAAAGAATTGAAATGTAAAGTAGAAAGTTACCTGATTCGTTAATCAACATTTTTAGTTATAACTATGATCAAGATATAATTCAACTACTTATTGTATGATTAACCACATGATATAATGTTATATATACTTCGTGCTTAAAGTTAATTTCTTCTTACGGAAATATTTAGTTCAATAATATCTTAAGCATACAGTTGTTCTTACTGTTATTGTAATTACGTAACATAAACTTCTATTATCAACTATGCGCTCAAATGAATAGCACTATAGTCATCATATGATGAATATGTTAATGTGTATGTTTCGACTTGAGATAGCTTCCATAATAATTTATTGACCAATTACACTGAGTCACATACAATTATGTACACCCTACGACAATGAATACATACTGATATATTTCTGAATGTTAAACACACACACACAGATACATATTATGTAAACAGAATATCTTATGTGAAAAGTTATAAAAATTGTGAATTCAATTGTGCCACGTCATTACTTGGCACAGACACTTAAACAAAATTGTGCAATGTAATATGAACAATTTATCTTAAATAGCCAACAAACTTTGAAAAGAAACTAACTGAGATACAAAATGTTCAAAAACAATTTATTTACTGTTTTGATGTCGTATATTATAAAATGAAATGAAATAGACAATTATTTCTAGTCAAATTATGTTAATTTGTGTTTAGTGAATTAAGCAATTGATACAGTTTGAATGATCAAGCCGTGAAAGCAAAACTGAGGAACACTCATTCAACTAAAAGGATAAACCAGTGATCATTTCTTTAGCGTGCGAATGTAGGCTAGTTTTCTTATTCTCTTACGATAGATAGATTGAGAGAGCTGTGTGGAAAATTAGAATTATCGCAATAAATACATTATACAGGGAGTTATATTAGAAAATCTACTCTACTGGAAGTGCCTTCTAAACATAAATATAATCATAATTTATTTGAACTAGAATTCAAATACTCCTAATTCACTGCATTTGGATACCATAGCAACGTACTGAATAATCAGAGCTAGGTTTTTCACTAGAACAAATGGTTAATTGTCTGATCAACTGGAATGTCATAGTATTAATTTTTATTTGTTGAATCAGTTTAGATAAGTGGAGTATTAGAAACTTCCATATGTCATTAGTAAAATAACTTTTGCATATATATTTAAGTGTATTTCACTACCATCTAGGATTCATTTTGCGCAGTAACCATATCAACAAGTGATGAGAAACTTGACTTAATAAATTCACAAACAAACCAAAGGTTTTTGTTAAAATCATAATCACATCACCGCTTGTAGGAAATTGTAGATTTGAATAAATTTGATTAGTTTGCAGTCATAAAGGTTTTGCACTACTGAACAATGACTTTCAGTTAAGGTGATACATTAGCGATATTTCAGCGACGAGTAACCGATTTAAAAATCGCACTATTTTTGAAAGGAGTTTCATGAAGACCAAATTTTGCTTCACTATAAACATATCTTTCTTGTCCTGCGCATGCTGCTACCACTGTTACCCCCTATTATAACTATTTGTACTACAATTAATGTGACGAGGACAAATCTAAGTGTGAAAAGTAACTTAAATTATAGTTTATGCGGATACTAGGTTACTGGTTCAAGTTCTAATTCTGCACTTCATGTTAAGCTCTCAGACATTTTTAAACTATTAATTGTACTAAAGTGTTCAAATCAAGATACAGACAATAAACTGTGAACGAGTATTTAATTCTAGTTGGTTACGATGTTTATTGTTTACTGAAATGTAACTAATGTCATATTTAATATAATAGTAGGTTAGAACTGAATAGTTCAGCTGTAACGTCTCTATGGCTCAATGCGATGTGATTACATATCCAATTAAAGTATCAGATCCCCAACATTAGAGATATTACTGTTACAAGTAACAACTAGTATCAAATTTGGGCCAAGATTTCTTACCAACTACATCCAATTACCTAGCACTGATACACGACACACACGATACCTAGTCCACATACACCTGACAAGATTGCTACTTGTTTGATAAAATTTGTTAGCATCAAAGGCTAAAAAAACTGGGCAATGATTAAGCTTCACAGATTGATTAGTGTAGAGGCTTATAATAATTGAAAATCAAAATTCATCCCCCTAGTTAGTGAATATTGACAACACGTGAGAAAATATTTTTAATGAGTTACCTCCGGATGTATAATGATTTAGAAGTCAAATTATATTATATGTATATCTAGGTGGTTGATTAAAAGAGTATAGTAAAACGAATTACAGTCTTAAAAATATATGACATAGTGATGAAGTATAGTAACGAAAGCACTCTTCAGTGGGAGGACAATTTAATTGGGCGTTGTGGAGATTGTTGACTGTCATTGTGATATCATGAATTAGTCTGAATCAGCCAACCATTGATCACCTGGAACCACTCATACTAAATAGTAACTACTACTAGTAGTAGTAGTAGTAAGCTCACTTCACTATTTCCCTCACCCAACTGTTTACGTAAATCTGACTTTTAGTAAGTAATAATTCATCCATTTAATAAATTTTCTAAAATCATAAAATCTTAAGCATGACATACACATATATATGTTCATAACAGTGAAAATTGTTTAACGAAGTTTTTAAATAACTGAAATAGGTTGTTGTTCTAAAGAACATAGTATCCTACTTTTTTTTGGGGGGGGGTATATGGCTGTCAGCTGAGTTGATAAGTTTGATTTATATTAAGAGGACAAAAAATTATCACATTTTTTTAGTGTAATATAACACTTTTTCAGATATAAGGTAAAACTATGGCACTTACAAAGGGAAAAAAGTTATTGTAATCTTTTTGTGTCATTTCTAACTTACAGTTGTTGATGAAAACGGAAGGAGAACAACCAGCATTATTACACCGTTGCTTTGTCTCTGGTTGAATTCATGAAACAAAACTACCCATACATACAAATATATTTATGTATATTTAATATGCATATGATGAATAAAGATGTGAGTACTTAAACAGATGGTTTTGTGTAGTTTTCAGTTTGTCTTGTACTGAATGCTGTAATATCGACTTAGTGACTAGTTGGTTTCAAGAAAGCATCTACTCGTAAACACTGAATGACAAACACTAGCTGGAAAAAATGGAGGAAACTATTTCGATAGTCAGTTAATGTGTAGACTATAGATTCACTTATCATATCAAATACGATTTTATGGATACAGTAGCTTCTGGCAAACATACTAATTTAGGTAACAGGTCGATTGATTTTCCACTGGAACAAATGAAACTATAATCAGTTGATTTTTAGAATTTTCGTAAACTATTTCTCTAGCCCTATCAGGTCTAAGTACTTTCAACAATTCTCTGATTTGTGAAGAATTTCTTAATGAATTATCGTGTTTTGTCTTTTGTGTAAAACTGCACCATACTGTTCAAACATGATACCCAATCCATAAAACAGCTTACGAAATTCAGATCTGATTTCACAGATGATTTTAGTTGAGAATGATTTATGGTGAATTATAAACTATATTTAAAACTCCTATAATGTAATGTTGCTGGTTGTTTTGTTGTTCCACTTTCAATTAACTTAGCTTTCTGAATAACTAATTTATTATTACTCGGATGTTATACAGTATACATCAGATGCGAACATAAATGAGTATAGAATTAAGACTGTAACTGATGTACATAAAAAGGCTGAGATCTTCAGAAGAGAAATATTTGGAATCTATTCAATCTAAAAGATTCTAGTCAACAATAAAAGTGATTTTATTAATGTTCTGTTGTTCGTCTACTTATTTTGCATACTTATCAAACACTAAATCTTAGTAACAATCTTCAGAAATACTAATTCACACACAACTATATTGACAACTTTCAATAGCTATACTTAAACGCATAGTGAAACAAACAGCTAATATTCATCACGTGACAGCATCTTAAAATCTGACCTGATAGTCGATAATAAAGGTATCCTGTTCTTAAAAGTAATAGCCTTTTACATAGGAAAACATATTTATATCTATATTACAGGTGGTAGATATGAGTGTTGTATTGAAATATAGTATTCATATTAGTGTTCGCACTAACTTCTGTTTGAATATATATTACACAATCTATATTCATTTGCTTTCTCTATAAAATGAATTGTGGAATTCATGTAAATATGAGTTATTCAAGATTATTTGTGTATATAATTTAAGGTCTGTATTTGTGTCTGGTCTATAGATATGCTTTTGGCTAAAGAAGTAAACAGAGCAATGTGTCCATGAATGTTTGGAAAGAAAATAAATAAAAGAAAAGGTGAATTTAAGATTCATGGAGTTTATAAAATATACTTCAGTTTAATGATGGAAGTATTTGAAAACAGTTACAAATAAAGGACACACGCATACAAATGAAATAATCGAACAATTGAAACTGGAATTTAACAGCCCAGGCTTAGACTATGTTAGGATTAATCAATTTTCTTTACACTTTAATGATCTTTCAATACATGTGGGTTTATAAGAGAAGTTGTAATCTATCTACCAATTAATCTTTTTAAATTTTATGATTAATGGTTATTGAAATATAATTCATGCATTATAACACTTTCTGTAAGAAGCTTGGTATAGTCTTCAGTTTGAATATTTAAAGATTTAAAGTTCGTCATATAGGTAGTTGCTACTAACTTCATAGAAATTTTCAAAATGCATCACAGTATGTACCAGTAATAAAAACAACGAAATTACTTAGAATAATAAACACAATAATAATAGATATAGAATATACATCTAAGAAAAACAAGATTTTTCAATCATCCAATCGGACAGCTGTCAAATGAATGTACAGCAATAAAGAATGCATGGAGCGACGGTTTATTGCTAAGGTGATAGGGTTGGAGGGGTGGGAGGGAGGTGAACGATATTTTCGCTATAATAAAACAAACAGGTAGTAATAAACAAACTTTTAATATAAAGTATCTGTTCAATATTTATTTTTTCAGTTCCAAAAGTGTAATTTAACGATTACATTCTCTTTAAAACTCAAATTATACAAACTCTTTTTAAATACAAGAAGGATGTATTAGATTACAGGGTTGTTTGTATATGTATTTACTAGCTGTGACTTGCATGATTCTGGTTAATCACGTTTTAATGTGCATGTATTATGTGTGGCTGACACATTGATAAATAAGGTAACTGTAGACGATTTTTCACTGTTAATGAAACTATATGTAAACAAATATGCTATGCAGAACTTGGAGTAATGGTTTCATTTATTGTATTCGTGATAATTTTCTACGCATAGGGAGGGTAAAGTTGAATACATACTTAATCCGTTTATTGTATAAGGTCCAGCGATATTTGCACTTTAATGCGGGTTATTTCTTCACAATATTAAACAAGTGAACAAGTTAAGTGTATTCTTAATAACACAATATCTCTCTATTCAAGTCATTCATATTTACTTTTATATTGAACGGTGCATGACAGTAAAATTAGTCAGCAGAAATTATATTTCATGAATTATAGCCTTATCAACAAAACACAGTTAGGTTAGATCATGATCAAACTTCTTAAAACAAATAGATAAAATCATACGCAGTAAACAGTTTATCATCAAATAGCTTCTAAGTTCAGTCCTTCTGATTGTTTATGATGTCATGTAATAGAATAAGTAAAGTCAAGCAGATTAAGGTTTATATTTCACGGTATTTCTTTAAGCAAAAATATGCGTATGTAAATTGTTAGAAAATTGAACTACCAGGAAATACAGTCATTCAGAAATCAACCATAAAACTACCTACCAATAATTTGAAAGCTTAAGTTAAGTAAACTATCACCATATTAACCTACTTCGATGTGATACATAAACAACTGCGTTTAAATAAATGATGATCTGAGATACTTATTAACCTACTGCTTGGCATTAACCAGATACCTAACCAGCAAGCAGGAACTCCACAAGTTTATTACACGCGTTGTGTGAACATATGTCTCATTAAATAATGGCTTTAATTAAATTACAATTTTCCAGTAGTGTTAACATAAAATTTAAGAATAATCAGAGAATTTTCCTTCAAAAATGAAGCCAACTGAACGTGGTTGCTAGACGAAATTTGTTCTGTCCACCTTAAAACTCCTTATGACAAGTAAATAGAAAATTGAAATCAATATTAAGATTCGTGTCATTAATCCTAATCGTAAATGAAGAACACAAGACACCTAAGCCAACCACTAGATAGTCAGACTATATTTCACTCATCCATTTGTATACACTCAAAACCTGACCACACATCACACCAATAGGGCGAATAACATTTATGCAAAGCGGACAAAATAATAACTAAGGACTGAGAGTACAGGTACAGGATAAATTGGTTATAGTTCCTGAATGACAAATGATAACAGTTCATCAGTCTAGTGGGAAGTTAAGACAATACGAACATGACAATAATACAAATGAAATAATCAATTTACATATACTGAAAATTGATGAAACAGTCTTCTGAAAAACAGTTCTCGAAGTTAGTTACCCTTCTTGAGCAGCCCCATATAGCAAAACTATAGTGATTTTAAGCCAGAGTAAATACTTTATGTCACTTTAACTAGAACGACAGCGAAATGAAAGCAATTGACACAATGCATGTTAGAAAAGTTACAAGTCAATCTACGTTATATACCGGTAACAGATAGTTTATTCAATGGTATATATACTTCTGTGTTAGTTAACAGTATGTGTGTGTGTATGTGAGTATTTGGAAAGTACACTACTCATTAGACATTAAGGACCAAATCATTCAAATATTAAGCAACCGGTTGTAGGTTTGAGCATGATTTTATCTACTCCAGTATACCCGCCAAAATTATATTATTAGCAGTCATGTATACGGTTTAGATTAGACATCAGTACATAAAACATAACGCAGTTAAACAGGATCTAGACTTATAATACACAGAGTGAAATCATAATGACTTCTTCGAAATGTTGACATTCCAATATGAGGGCATAATTTATTAGTTTACTAACTTGATGTTGACTTTGCCTTATCAACCAAATAAAATATATATTGCGAGAAAAATATACGACTTAGAATGCATAATTCATTCGCTTAAAACAATTGTCATGTAATTAGGCGTTGCATACTGCAATTGATAGGTCTATTTTACCATATGTGCATCGTCTTGATACACCATCAATTTACAAGTGTGGTGGAATTTCCGAAAAAATGTTCATTACAGTTATCATGGAATTTGTGTAATTTTAATTATTCACCAAATGGGCAAATCCTTACTGTCTTTATATGTTACATTACAATAATGGTAATATGTTGTTAAGATTATGCAGCTCCTAATGAATCAGTTAGTCACAGTACACTCTCTTAACTTCGCATATGACTTCATGCATTCTACGGTTATTAACAATAAAGAGTACGTAAACAAGAATGTCCAGTATACTATAGTTTTACTAAGCCAGATTTTTAAAAGTAGAATGTTTATTGTCAAACAGTAGTTAGCTGAATATATTCATTCGACATTCTGTTCATCGAATGGATAAATGTAACTACCTAATCAAGCATTTATTTTAGAATATGTTATTCGTGGTCATACATCAAAAATATTGAGTATCTTATTCATAAAATATGTGGAGTCTTCAGTTAGCCAACATTTAAAAAATGGAGTTTGCAGGAAGTATTAAATGAAATCGTCACACAATCATAATTAACTATGGAGACATTTAACTGGTAAAAGTTTCCATAGGTAAGCATAGTCAACTTAGATTTATTTGAGTCCTTAAATGAATTAGTACTATGTTTATTCCTTGGAAATTACAACGAAGAACTGATGGTTAATGTCACTATCGAGACTTGGTAGTTTGGCACTATTCAGTTACATAAGTACCAATCAAATACACAGGAACTCATTTGACCGGTCCTTGAAAGACATTAATTTAAACGAGTTTAATTCGCCATCGAAAACAAGGAGAAACTAAGATATTTTGGCATTATTAAGAAAAACAGAAATTCAATAAATCAATAGGAATGAATATAAACTGCTTGGGTGAAATGCAGCAAATAAGAATTTATGCAAGTAAAACGAACTAGCACTTCACACTGAAAATTGCAGAAAAGCCTGCAAGAGAATCAAAAAATGATGAAAATCTCATTGTTGATTAGTTTGTTTATTTTCATGTTTACAATTATGCATGATATTGATGAATACCAGTTCAAAGTTTATCAGACTATTCAAACTGTGCACATCAATTTGTATGGAGCACTTCACCTTCAATGCATCTGTTGAATCAACACATTTGAACAAAACAATTCAAGTATTCCCGTTCCAAAACAAACAAATACACATTTATCTGATGTAGGTAATGCGAATGCATATGTGAATATATGCAGTTATTTACAAGTCAATGTATTCACAAAAATAAACAGTTCATTTGTCGTTCCATTAACTGAACATGAATAGGTAGGCGTAGACTTGCATTCGATGTAAACTTGTGTATTCTACTTTGACCACTCGATTATTATTATTAGTTTTAGTATTAGTATTGTAACTACTTACAATACTACTGATTAATATTGACAGCTTCAGCAATTAGAGTTGATACACATTATTACTCAACGATAATCGTTGTTGTTCACTCATTACCTCTGATCAATCGAAAACAAACATTCACGATCAACTGAACTATTCCACATCAACGAAATCATACATACACTGAATATTCACAAACAGTATTTGCACATTTCCGCACTTCACGAATATACAACAACATCTTATCAGACAGCATTCATCTTCAATCATTCATTCAAAGTCTTATTAATTACAATAGCAAACACTTGTGAAACTGAGACTTTCATCAAACTCATCAATTGAACATGTCTAACTCACTCATTAACTAGCTGACTAACTAACAAACTAACTAACTAACTAAGTAACTAAGTAACTAACTGAGAGGCAGAGTTACAATGATGCTAATTGAAAACGTGAAACATTCTTATTCATATCTGTGTATTCAATATTATCATTCTTTGATCATCATTGTGTTATCAGTGACCGATTTTCAAATGATGAAACGACATCAATCTTTCCATTCAAACAGAATAATTCGAGTACAGAAATCAAATATTGCACACAAGAATATTTAGCCACGTTTATATTCTTGCGTTTTACTTTAATTTCCTAAATGCAAATCAATCAAATAGATGACATTAACAAAATTAGACAGTTTATTAAATCGTTCTAGTTAATTCTGGGCTTTATTCTATTTAGTGTCACTTTAAAACACATTCGATTTAAATGAATTGCATTCATTATGTTTCTTTGGTGGAGGTTTACAAAACGAAAACTATCAGCGTAGTGATATTAAATGAATTCACTTGGTTTCGTGGGTTCATATTCTTCCACAAAAGCAAAATAATTGTGCAAATAACAAAAGTGGATTTAAAGTGGTGAATACTGTGAACTTCAATATAAATGCACATTTAATAGACAACTTCATGTTACAAGGATAGTAAACTATCTTCTGATTTCACTTCGAAATGACGTCTACATGACGTCTTCAAAAGGTGTTTACACAAAGTAAAATTGTTTGTAAAGATATTCGGAAACCGAAAATAGTTGAGTAAATTGTTTGTTTATGTTAATAGTTTACGTTTGATAGATTCTAAGCTATCTATTGTAGTAAAACGAAAGCACCACATGAAAGAAAATTGTCTGTTCAACTATTTTGTTCAGATACATAAGTCCTAACGTAGTTAGTGTGATGAATAACTTTTATCTTGTTAGTGTATATGATTTTCATTCATGGATATACTAGATTATTGTCAAAATACCATAAGATTTTTGCCTTTCAGGCTTTCTCATCAGCGACTCATAAGAGAATTGATTGAAATCATTAACTGAATCATTCGTGATTTCAATCAATGAGGTTGTAGGAAGTAGTCCAGTTAAAGTGGATGCTAATGATTTTCAGAGGTTTTCATCGGTATTTGTAGCGAACTAAGTTGAGTAAAATAATAAAACATATCAATTATAAAGTAATGAGGTAATGGAGAATATTAAAAGGAACCAGTCTAGTAATATTGATAATGTTGTAGAGGATGAAAATTAATCATTTTTTCTATTTATTCGGGGAGCAGTTGAATGTTGACTACGTACTCTTTGTGAATAGATGTCATGTTTTAACTTGCAAGTTGCCATGGACTTTACTACCTCTTATTAGAGTTGGATTATTTATTAATATTTGTGAACGCACTTGTTATATGCACCTGATGTTGACATATTGGATATGCGGATGAGTGTTGTGCGTTCAACAGTGTCATTTAAAAATAAAACTATCTCATCCACTGAAATGAAGGGTTTGAGGAATGTCCGTTTTACTATCCTTCCAATGCTAAACAAACTTACACTTATATATTCATGTTATGCTGTGAAATGTGTATCTTATGCTGTGCTTTAAACAGAAACGATTGTGTGCAATAAAAGTAATGCCACTGTAAATGAGAGGGTAACTGCCATCCTAAAATGAAGTATTCAGCGATATAGACTAATCTTGTTAAATTTACTCCTCACTTTTTAGTATTTGTAATTTATAAAATCACAGGTGCGTTAATCATAGGAGAAAATTATGAATTCATGTATTTCCCGGTTTCTTACCAGCTATTTTTCAAACTAGAATCAATAGCAACGAATATTTAGAAAACAGAAATTTTCCACACACTTCATATATTCCTAGTGGAGGATTTCTCATCAGGGACGTTGATTACGAATGGATCATTTGAGATATCTATACAGCCGAAATTTTATTTATTGAGTAACGTTAACAATCTAGAAAATTGTTGTTAAAAGAATAGCAAGTACTATTACCGAGTTAGATTAATCAAAAGATTTAAGTGAGTGTACTTCATATAAGGTGGAAGATGGAAAATGACATTCTATCTGTGAGCATGTAAGAATGTGTTCAATAATTTAAGTTAGAGAAATAACGCTGACAGTCACCACTAGCTTTTCATCAACATGAGTTATTCACTAATAGTTATGTTCATTTTAAAATAAAAATCTTATTACTTTCAGACTCCATTTACATAAATAGCCAAGGACCAAGTGAATATTTGCAAAATGTCTAGATGCTACACGAAGAAAGCATGCTATCATTACTACAGACTTTTCGTTATATTTCTATCATACTACTAGTTCCAAATAAAGTAGACTACGGTTTAAAGTTATTAGGTATTTATTTGTATATGGATTGTCAAATGATAATAATAGCATTCCTAAATCAAGATCATCGTTATCTGCAGTAGTTTATCGGATTCTCTAAAATTAAAACTATCATTATACAGATATGGATATTAAGACAATTTTGTGATTAAGTATTAAATTACACAGCTACAGAAATAGGCATTACTGACGAGTTCTAATCAGCTCGGAATCTAACACAACAGGGGTTTCCTACTGACTAACTCCGGCCATCTAACATGAGAACATAATGAAAGAAATGTTCAGTCATATAAACTAGTTGCCACCCTGCTAATCACTTTAGACAAACTTAACATTAGTCACCTACTACTCAGTTATAAATTATACAAGAATTTTCTGTCCGACCACATAATGCATGAATAATAATCTACTTACTTGTAATCAATATTAATGTCACATACTGAAAATCATTCTAACTGTGACCAGTAAAATATCAGTTTATATGTCAATTGGCGACTTTCGACAGTTTGTTGTTTGTTGTGAATTACTCAGTTTTTATATTACTGAATTTTTTCTAAAAAGCCTATTTAAATATTTCTATTCAAATGATTACTTGTAGAACTGTGCACTTACGGAAAACATTAACAAATCGCAGTAACTTCAGAAACATGTGACTTTAATACAGTTTTCTGATGATATATAGATTGAATGAATTTCCCGAAAAATTTACAATTTTCACTATATGCATAGTACCTTGTACTTAATGCTACTTTCCTCGCATTTGATAAGTAATTTCATGATGACATTTAGGTTTTACTTTGTTCGAGTTTTTAATCCGTCATTTTGGTATTGTCTTAACTGATATATTCAAAAACATCATTCTCAGAGATCTTCCGATATTCGTAACAAATTATTTAATTAAATTAACACGTGTGTGGCACTCGCTTATTAAATCAATGAAAAATAGTCATAAGCCCTTGGAAAATAATACTAAATAAACAATGAAAATGTTTTGGTTAACTTCACCTTTCTTGTCTAATTAATTTCAGAGTCAGAATAAAATAGATCTATTAATTCACTTTTAAGTGTTTTACTGTTTTATGGATGATGTTAAGGACTGAAAATAATAAATCTCTCTTGTTTCGTATGCATTCTGAGCAGATTACTTTGAAATAGACTTAACTCATAAGTAGGTTACAAATTTGTATTACCGACGACTATTAGCAGAGTCTCATAATCAATGCGTTTTCTTCGAAAAATATGACATTTTTGTCAAACACTCAATTTAATGATTATTGAGCAATTATTTCATATTATTTTAAACGAACTTATGAATAAAACGCGTGGACTTATAAAAGTAGAATCTACATAAAACATTTTTGGCGCTGAATGTATTCGGCAGTTTTGTTTTAATGTGAGTTCCAATTTTTATTGATCATGTCTGAAATCATCGTAATAAAATTATATTCGACATGCATCATCTAACTAAGAGAGTCGTTCAAATTTGTATTCAGACCGTTGTAACATTTTTCTGCATTAAGTGAATTAATTCGTAGCTGACATATTTATTTTACATGAGTACAGCGCTATGAATATTAAACATTTTCACATTCAATAAACACATGATGTATCCACAAGCACAAAAATGTACACATCATAGTAACTTAGCGAAAAAAATAAATGTAACACAGTTCCACATTTGTTTGCGTTTGTTTTAAACAAGAAAAATAAATCGTTTGAACATTGAACTAGTTAAAATAATGTTTGCATTTGTTTGTTAGTTTGTTGATTGGTTTATGATTTTTTTCGTACGGAAACCACCGTTCTCATTTGTAAACACATATACAAACATATAAATATGTACATTTAAGTAAACAGAAAATGGATGTGCTTCATTTGAAATTAACTAGATAGCATTCGCTAGATCGATTTACTACCATACATGTAACCACGTATATGTGATTTTCAGTAAGTTAAGCAAATACTTTGTAGCTAAACGAATATTTAGTCTGAACATGCTGAACGGGTTGAGGGGGGGAGGAACGCTGTTAAGGAATGTGAACTAGCTAATTTGATAAAAATAAGTATTTTTGGAAGTTGAGATTTTCGATTACTGTTTCTATGTTTGTCTAATGTCATTTTATTGGTCAATTTAATTGAATAGAATATTGTTACAACGTAATTAATCCACTGAGAATGTGAAAATTAAACTTGAAAGAAATTCTAGAGTTCGTTTTGCAACATTAAAATTATGAAAATAATAACTATCTTTTAAACTAGCCGGTTGATTATAGCAAAACAATGTTGAAATACTTGAGCATCTGTGATATTTCAGTTAATCTTTGGTGAACTGAATTCTATTTAGTGATATTTAGAGACCGCCCAGTAATCTGAAATTTTTTGAAATACCGACTTTTCAACTGTCCAAACTTACAAGTCTTAGATTTGTTGGTAATTGATAATTACAAAAGCCAACGGAATGTGCTCACACATCACATGAAAATGCTTATAAGATATTGAGATCCAAAGTATAATAAATAAAAATTTAGAAGATTGGAGTTTGGATGTTTAATAATCACTGTAGAAGATTTCGAAGTGTCGACCTGATATCCTCTGTTCAAATAGGTTTCTAGATATTCCATTAAATAAGGTACTCTGTCCTCGAGATAGTATGCATTTAGGAACATGCTTGGTAAACCTAAGATAAGCTCTCATGCCTATTTAACGAAGTTGCTTTTTTTGGCTGATGCATGTGAATCTGCAGACGCAGTTGGAGAGTTGAAGTTGAAGAGCTGAAACTGCCTAATTTAAACTGAACAAACATCTATCGAACATTTCACCATGTTCATAAGTTCTTCCTGTAGCTTGTAGACAGTTCATATTATATCTACTCTAATGAATGGCATTTTGACAAAAATATAAAAATTCAGATATAGACTGCTTTGTGTATTTTAAAAATTAATCGAGTGCATTGTTAGGCTATCCGCTTTCTTGCTTATTGAGGTTGCAATAAAAGTGCAAATCATAACTCTTCGTGATAAATAGTAAATTAATTTATAGACATTATTAGAAATTACGTAACAATGAATCGTTAGTTCATCTTACATTCTGATATTGCAAAGTCGTACATGCACTCATTTTGGAATACAAAGGCTGATTAATAAATATAGATTATTTTATGTATTTGGATTTATATAATCAAGAGAGATAAGCATTGAATAAGTTGTGGTCTTTATTAGGATGAAAATTTGTAATTCGCTTTGTTTCTACTTCAATATTCTCACCAGCTAACACTTTAACTACTGAAAGTCCTGAATAAAGTAAGCGAAGTGAATCTTTTCATTTCTTGTGTCTATTTGTTGAATAAACGACAATTGTTACATTAGGTTCTGTAGCTATTTCTAATCTAGGTAACTGGAATATTTGCAAATAGATTTCTCTTATTGAATGTTCACTTACATTATAACATCGTGACGGGATTTTCAGACCGTAATACTCAAACCGTTGCGGATAGCATGCTTTTTATTATGTAATTACCAATATTTATAAAACCATGTAAGCTAAACAATGTAGCAAATTGCGATCCTTATTACAGAATAAGCTATAATTCGAAGTCTATGATAGTTCAGAGGAATTCTAGAGGATAATCGACTATTTTTTCATTATTCCTATTGGACGTTTGTTGGTTTTTTCTACTAGTTTTAATTCTTTTTTCAGAAGCTTGTAGAATCCGAAGGTTAAGCATAATCTTGTAAACCTTTATTGCAAAAATTCTTCCATACTCCTCCTCTTTGGTTTGTTCTTCGAGTCTCAACAGTAACCACAGTGAAGTAATCAAGTGAGGTTAATAAGAGTTGACAAACAACACGTCGATTTCCACAAACACGACTTAAAAGTCGAAGTAGAAATGAAATAGTCAACAGACACATAATTTAAGACATGATTGAAGAACGAATTGTCTAACGAGATAGTATATAGCCATATTACTTATTCTGCATATCAGAATAGCTCAGCAATAAAGTCAAAGTACTTTTGAAGAGTTTTGTGCCATTTCACTAAAATATATGACATGATTGTCTGTGATTTTCCATAATCCTCATCTCACGAAAAAAATTGGTTCATCTCAGTCTTTTTAAACGTTTTTGCCGTGATTATCATATATTCTCCTCATTTCTTCACACGAAATGACAAAGTATTCCATACAGAATGTTACTAATTCAATACTAACCAGTGCTGACTGGAGTGAAATCGACAAATCGTGTTCTCATTTCTTCGCACTGTGCTAAATGTCATAATATTAAAAGGCTTCCCTAAGATCACTTTTATCTCAATTTACTAATAAATATTGTTGTCGTTTGTTGATAATGAATAGTCTTATTCTGGAAAAATAAACCATTTCAACAAAATGATTTAATGTAACTCATAGAATTTACCCTGCCTATACCATCATAATCATGTTCATAAAAGCATTTAAAACAAGCATGATTACTTTTGTGAAGCTTCGAAAGAACATAAACACTGATGTAACCATGGAAATAGCCTATTTAGTGATTAAATTAAGCGCTTATCTCCATCAATTTACCCTATTCTCGATAAGTGAATAAAACATTCAATAGGTTGACACAAATTCTTTTCTTATACATCTATGCAAAATTCTCATTTATTTGTTTGAAATAAAAACAAACAATTATAGAAACGAATGACTCAATTTTTATCTTTTTTTTTTTATTTAAGTCCTTAATCGCGCTTACATAGCATCAATACAGTGCTATTCAAGCATTTATTTACATCAATTTAAAAATAAATCAAACTTGAGCTTCGTTAGTATTTATGCTTATTCGCGAGTATGTCTGTGTGTAATGAAATGCGGGTCTATTATATACACAGTAAACCAATAAATAAGTATCACTAATAGCAGTAGTATACTTTGATTCTCTTATAAAATAATGGATTATTGACTAAAATTCATTTTGACATTATCACATAGATATGTAATATCAATTCGTTTTTGTATATTTCTGTCATCTTGAATGAAACTTAAGGTTACATTAAAATAACTTATGTTGAAGAGTGGGTGGATTGTTTTCAGACTATTATTAGGTTTTATTTTATTGCATCATTTTTTAGGAATTATGACTGAACTTAATTGATCTTGATTTTATGACTCTATTGACCTCAAGAAGCAAAAAAATAATAGTTTTGTTTTTTATGTTTTTTGTTCTAAAAATTTTGCCGATGATAAATTGCTCTTAGTAAACACCTAAATTATGCATATCCTTAAGAATAACAATGAGGATTATTTATACTGAAGCATGGAAACGTATGAATTACTTACCAATTTTTCCGCCAATATGAAACATGCACGACTCAACGGATATTTCATACTATATACAGAATTTAAAATAATAGCTTATATGAATATTTTTTTATTAGTCTTTCGAGTTTTCTGTATCATATCTACACGCTATTCAGAATAAACTTCCAGCATATTGTGTATATGATTACTATTTAGGATGTTGCAAAATTCTATAAAGGTTAAACTTGTAGCAAGTTCATGAAGCCAACTTTATTCCCGTTGTTTCTTCCTCCAGTCCAAAATAAATTTTAAAAGTAAGAAAATATACAATTCGTTAAGCCTAATTATACAGAAAACAATTAAAGTTATCATCCTCTAACATGGTTACATTTATTTGAAACTCCTGTTTGTTCGTTTGTTTACTCTCTTCATGAAAACTTTGTCGATTGTGCAAGTTGATTCACTCAATAAAATGAAATCACTAATTTTCGTCACCGTTTCAAAATATGTTGCGTTCGATATTTGTCTCTGATTCTATCAATTATGAGTTAACTTCTACCAAACAAATATTAAATGTCAGAGCAACAGATTACTGTTACCATCTAGTTCGTGACTCCACAACCATAGCCAACTACAATGCGATTTGCTATTAATCTATAACTTATGGAAATCTTAATAAATATAGTACCTTACCATTAAACTATCTTCGTATAATTGATTCATTCAAGTCAGTTATAAGAAATCTGTGCAGTCTAAATAAGTCCATCATGAAAACAAATCTCTGTACCCAATTTATATTTGACCGAAGAAACCGTGTTGCCTTAATAAAAACGCATTAAACAAACTCAATTTGTTTTCAAATCTTTCTGTAAAAACTTTAAAATAACTTCTGACCATCAAACTGACTTAATTTTTCACTGTCTAAATCTATCCATCATGATTTTTACTGGTGTTTTGTGTATCTGTTGATATTTCTTTATACATAGTCTCAGCTACTGACCACAATTTGAACTGAAAATGTTTCCAAAATATGAAGTGATTGTAAAGTTCATAATGATTCGTATAAGTAAACACTACGTTGAATGTTATTCAACTAAATCAATGAAAAGAATATTTGTTTAAGTTGCTCTGATGTTTTAGTAAAATGTCTTCATCAATATAACTTTAAATGATAACACTACAAGATTGAATAGTCAACACAATCAAGGCAGACTGAACACACATTTCATTTTTAAACCATAGTTGGGCTAAAACATGAACTAAAAATCATTCTTGTATTCCCAATTTAAAGTTCAACTGACTAATTTCAGATGATGTAAATTTTTTAGTGAAATTCAGCTTAAAAAATCTAACCAAGATCTTTAATGATTTAGATTATCCTCACTGATTTTGTAGTTCCCATATTTTTAGAACAGCATTTTATTCATTTTCTAACTCATTTAGGAGATGAGTGCTAAATTTTTAAGTGTAGATTCACATGTATGAATAATTTTTCAAAATTTATCATATGGGACTACTATATACTAAATATGTTCCCCGTCGTATGTTAAGTGACTAATTTTAGGCCTCTGGATGTGCCAAATACTTTTTGAATAAACTGCCTAAATGAACTAGAGATATCGATGCTTTATGTGCAAATACATTCCTTGAGAAATGACATTTTCGTTTACAAAAGTCATGGGGATTCTAGTGCAAAATTTATTAAATCTTGAACATTTTAATTAAGGCACTTAACTGCGCCAAGGGTTTTTATTGAAATTTTGAAAATTTATACTTCGTTGACAAAGTCTAAGTAGCTTAATGTTTCATGGTAAACAACTTACTCCGTGAGTAATAGTTCTCTTATAATAGTATATTATAAATATTGAGTAGCTATTCGCAAATGAGTGTTATGGAAATTGTTGAATTCGATATCACGAACTAACCTGATTTAGAAAACAAATGAAAACCAGGAACCACATTTCAAACGTGCCCTTCCATAACTCCATATCCATCACCGCGATATTAAATTCATGTATAACAATCGCCACAAAACTCTTTTATAACCAGTATCTGATCACAAACGGCTCGATCTAGGAAGTGATTTCTAGAGTTATAGTAGGATGACCATCTGGATTCAGTGACGATATGTGGCAGTTGAGCGTTTGCGGCTTAACCCTGAGATTTATACCCTTGGGACAACGTAAATTTCAGGTAACTGAACAAGCTAATCTCGATTTTTCTAGTGTATATTTGATTTCTCTAGTACACAAGACTGAATTGTTCAACAAAATTGCCTTAACGATTACATAATCAGTCCTTGTTAAGAATAAAATATATATTCATTTTAATGCCACTGATGCTGTTGATACTACAGCGGTTGTAGATTTAATAAAACATAATGCTGACTGCACTTTGAATCAGTGTTGGATTAAAAGCATGTTATCGGTCAACTTAGTCACAACTTTTAAATCGTTAATTAGATTTCAGATTGTAATACATGGCCAACTATCCTGAATAATAGTTTTAATTCTAGTCAACTGTAAAATGTTGAAACTATCAGTTCAAATCTCCGTCATTTCCTATTTGCCCCTCTCATGATAACAAAAGGTTTGCCTCACTCGTAAACGACACAATGTCGCAATCATGTATTTACAAGGATGCTAGGAAAACTAGAACTTGTACACAGTGAACACTCCAATTCAAATAAGTATATAAACAGTTAATTTATTCATTCTATGAGTTTAAAATTTGTCTACATGTTTGTCATGACTGACATTCAGAAGAAAGCATTTGTTATTAATTATCGTATTCGAAAAACATGAATCGTTTCAGTTTCCTGACAATGATTATTAATTTGTCTTCACAACAGACATTCGGTGATATGTTTCTGACGTAATACTGGATCCAGGGAGGTTCACAGCTTTTACGCAACTGCTCCTCGATGAGAACAGGATTTCGAAAAAGTTTTTATCTTTATTTCAACAAGTTATTATATTGATCTGCGTGTACTCCAACACAATCGTTATACTGTCTTGATAAACACCGTTAGAATGTATAACAGACAGTTTTACCGTTTGGAGATTTCAATCAAACTGCAATTGAGATTTGTTCAAACACAACGGTTTATCATTTACACGGAATTCTGAAATATCAATATGTAGAATTATTTCGTAGGTTGACACAAGCTCATAGTAAGCACATTTCATCTAAGAATATGAACTGTATGATCTATCACATTATATCAAACTAAGGAAATGTATCTCAAATGTGCACACTAATCTATGTTGCCGGAAAAGAACAATTTTAATATATAACTTTAATGATCACACTGTTTACTCGTCAAGTGACTCCCAGTTTATGTGTCGGGCTTGGTAAGGAGTTGAACGAATTGAAATATGAAATCAACATGTAAAATCTGATAAAATAATTAATTGTCAGGAAACCATCCATAGGTGCTATAGTAGGAAAACGGTTTATTTGTAAAAGAACCTCAACATCTTATCCTAGATAACATTAGCGTTAGTGACTTGTAGTTGAACACATTTTATCAGTAAACATTTTAGTCCCAAGTAACAATTTGTTTAATTAATGAATATGGGATTTCAAAAAACATTTTGTCAATTCATATAAACTTAGATTTTGACTACATTTACAAAGACTATATACAGTTAAATTTTTCAGTAACATCGCTTGAACATAATACTACCTTCGATAGTATTGATAACACAAAATTAAAAGTTATTTCACATAGTTTAATAAAGAAGTATACGATGTTCAAAGTAGTTACTTCTTCAGATCTACATTATTTATTGACATGATTATGTGAGAATGCATGAAAATAAAAGACAGTGACATTAGTTTTGCATATTAACATGAATTCCTGAATACAAAAGAATGTTTAGCACTGAAAAGACAAAAAGACGAACAACTACACATTTTCGTAAACAAATTACGTATACACTCCACTTCAAAGGTAGAGGAGGTGTTAGAGTTCATTAGCATGAATCTGTCGGGTAATCCAACATGCCAACACAAGCTGAATATAACATGTGCATTCACAGCAATTTCTAAATAATCAAACTATCCGAACCATCCTGTAGGCATGAAAGGATTCATGTCATTTCATCATTTAAAAATCGGTCACTGATAACACAATGATGATCAAAGAATGATAATATTGAATACACAGATATGAATAAGAATGTTTCACGTTTTCAATTAGCATCATTGTAACTCTGCCTCTCAGTTAGTTACTTAGTTACTTAGTTAGTTAGTTAGTTTGTTAGTTAGTCAGCTAGTTAATGAGTGAGTTAGACATGTTCAATTGATGAGTTTGATGAAAGTCTCAGTTTCACAAGTGTTTGCTATTGTAATTAATAAGACTTTGAATGAATGATTGAAGATGAATGCTGTCTGATAAGATGTTGTTGTATATTCGTGAAGTGCGGAAATGTGCAAATACTGTTTGCGAATATTCAGTGTATGTATGATTTCGTTGATGTGGAATAGTTCAGTTGATCGTGAATGTTTGTTTTCGATTGATCAGAGGTAATGAGTGAACAACAACGATTATCGTTGAGTAATAATGTGTATCAACTCTAATTGCTGAAGCTGTCAATATTAATCAGTAGTATTGTAAGTAGTTACAATACTAATACTAAAACTAATAATAATAATAATCGAGTGGTCAAAGTAGAATACACAAGTTTACATCGAATGCAAGTCTACGCCTACCTATTCATGTTCAGTTAATGGAACGAAAAATGAACTGTTTATTTTTGTGAATACATTGACTTGTAAATAACTGCATATATTCACATATGCATTCGCATTACCTACATCAGATAAATGTGTATTTGTTTGTTTTGGAACGGGAATACTTGAATTGTTTTGTTCAAATGTGTTGATTCAACAGATGCATTGAAGGTGAAGTGCTCCATACAAATTGATGTGCACAGTTTGAATAGTCTGATAAACTTTGAACTGGTATTCATCAATATCATGCATAATTGTAAACATGAAAATAAACAAACTAATCAACAATGAGATTTTCATCATTTTTTGATTCTCTTGCAGGCTTTTCTGCAATTTTCAGTGTGAAGTGCTAGTTCGTTTTACTTGCATAAATTCTTATTTGCTGCATTTCACCCAAGCAGTTTATATTCATTCCTATTGATTTATTGAATTTCTGTTTTTCTTAATAATGCCAAAATATCTTAGTTTCTCCTTGTTTTCGATGGCGAATTAAACTCGTTTAAATTAATGTCTTTCAAGGACCGGTCAAATGAGTTCCTGTGTATTTGATTGGTACTTATGTAACTGAATAGTGCCAAACTACCAAGTCTCGATAGTGACATTAACCATCAGTTCTTCGTTGTAATTTCCAAGGAATAAACATAGTACTAATTCATTTAAGGACTCAAATAAATCTAAGTTGACTATGCTTACCTATGGAAACTTTTACCAGTTAAATGTCTCCATAGTTAATTATGATTGTGTGACGATTTCATTTAATACTTCCTGCAAACTCCATTTTTTAAATGTTGGCTAACTGAAGACTCCACATATTTTATGAATAAGATACTCAATATTTTTGATGTATGACCACGAATAACATATTCTAAAATAAATGCTTGATTAGGTAGTTACATTTATCCATTCGATGAACAGAATGTCGAATGAATATATTCAGCTAACTACTGTTTGACAATAAACATTCTACTTTTAAAAATCTGGCTTAGTAAAACTATAGTATACTGGACATTCTTGTTTACGTACTCTTTATTGTTAATAACCGTAGAATGCATGAAGTCATATGCGAAGTTAAGAGAGTGTACTGTGACTAACTGATTCATTAGGAGCTGCATAATCTTAACAACATATTACCATTATTGTAATGTAACATATAAAGACAGTAAGGATTTGCCCATTTGGTGAATAATTAAAATTACACAAATTCCATGATAACTGTAATGAACATTTTTTCAGAAATTCCACCACACTTGTAAATTGATGGTGTATCAAGACGATGCACATATGGTAAAATAGACCTATCAATTGCAGTATGCAACGCCTAATTACATGACAATTGTTTTAAGCGAATGAATTATGCATTCTAAGTCGTATATTTTTCTCGCAATATATATTTTATTTGGTTGATAAGGCAAAGTCAACATCAAGTTAGTAAACTAATAAATTATGCCCTCATATTGGAATGTCAACATTTCGAAGAAGTCATTATGATTTCACTCTGTGTATTATAAGTCTAGATCCTGTTTAACTGCGTTATGTTTTATGTACTGATGTCTAATCTAAACCGTATACATGACTGCTAATAATATAATTTTGGCGGGTATACTGGAGTAGATAAAATCATGCTCAAACCTACAACCGGTTGCTTAATATTTGAATGATTTGGTCCTTAATGTCTAATGAGTAGTGTACTTTCCAAATACTCACATACACACACACATACTGTTAACTAACACAGAAGTATATATACCATTGAATAAACTATCTGTTACCGGTATATAACGTAGATTGACTTGTAACTTTTCTAACATGCATTGTGTCAATTGCTTTCATTTCGCTGTCGTTCTAGTTAAAGTGACATAAAGTATTTACTCTGGCTTAAAATCACTATAGTTTTGCTATATGGGGCTGCTCAAGAAGGGTAACTAACTTCGAGAACTGTTTTTCAGAAGACTGTTTCATCAATTTTCAGTATATGTAAATTGATTATTTCATTTGTATTATTGTCATGTTCGCATTGTCTTAACTTCCCACTAGACTGATGAACTGTTATCATTTGTCATTCAGGAACTATAACCAATTTATCCTGTACCTGTACTCTCAGTCCTTAGTTATTATTTTGTCCGCTTTGCATAAATGTTATTCGCCCTATTGGTGTGATGTGTGGTCAGGTTTTGAGTGTATACAAATGGATGAGTGAAATATAGTCTGACTATCTAGTGGTTGGCTTAGGTGTCTTGTGTTCTACATTTCGGCTTGGTAACTAGAAGTTACTGAAGGGACGCTTTCGGGACGCTGTTTGGCATTTTTGGGGTAACACTGTTTTTCATACACTGTGATTAAACCGACTTCTCAAGATATTAATAGTTTCATATTTAAACTCTTATATGTGCATTTATACTTTTAGAATTAATTCGATATCAACAACATAGATGTACGAATACTATATATTGTCATATGTATCTGAAGGTATTCAGCCGAAAATTCTTAACCTAAGGAACTAGACATTGAGTGCATCATCCTATAAAGTTAAGGTTTTAGTTTTTAAATGTTTTTAAATGCCATTAGTCCATAAATTTTGAGGCTTCTATCCAGGAATAATTTCGAATCAGAGTTTATTCAACTTAGGATAAACTTATCGCATCTTTCAATATGACTTAGTTCACCGTTTACTCTTCTGAAACCCCCTATAGCTAACAGAAAAGAACAGGGCTATTCTTGAGGCCTCAAAAGTTTGACTGAATAAGATCAAAATCAGTCTGTTGATTAATTATAATTTTATAAACAGAACTTTGAATTTTATAAACGTAAACTGTAGTTATAAGAATGCAATTCAGATGTTGATAATATCAGCGTGAATCTTAAATGTGTTATTTACTATTAAAAATTGTCTAAAACAAAACATATATTTCTGGTTCTATGTGTACATTTCAAATGATACTGCATTTTGTTCCAAGGTTACTTGCAAATAAAGATAATTACGAAAATCAGTAATCAATCTATAAAAATAAAACTAGACTGCTAGTGGAGAGCATTATGATATTTGTGATTGTGTATTTTATTCGTTACGTAATGCAAATGGTTCACTACTTGTAAACTATGTTGTGCACATGACCATATTATTTCTGTAAATACTCGATGCTACTGTTGAATGCTGGAGTCAATGACACCGGAAAGTGTAAATAACAAGAAACGATCTTATTTTCAGAAGTGCTATTTTTAGAATTGTCACTCGAAATTACATTTCCGGTCAGATATTGTTCATGGTCTATCGTACTAAGCTGACAGTCAAACTGAACTGATTATTTTAAACAATCAAATTATAAAACGTTTACATTCATTTCATTGAGTCATAACAGTAAAACTCACATAGTTTACAATCTAAATTGTAATGGATACGCGAAAACAGTGTAAAAAATTAAATATCGGATATTGATTCAGTCAGTCTAATGTTACATTGTAGCTGAGTGCAAACAAACAATATCATTTGTGAAAAGGACTAAACTTATAAAAATGTGGTTGTTTATTACAAACAAGTGAAATATGATATGTAAGAATGATAACTGGTACATTTGATAATGATTCAACATGACAAACAGCAATTATTTGCTTTACGTATCAACCTGTTTCAGTAGCATAAATGTTGGTTGATATAGTATCAAAACTAAACTCATATAATTTTGTTTTAGCGGATTAGTAGTGATACTGTTTAGTTAATTACACATTCAATTTTGGAAAAATAGATATGGCTAAAAAGTAGATTATTTCAATCCAATGTGACTTTTAGAAACACTGTTCAGCATTTAATCATCTATAGCTACAAAACTGGTTATTTAAGTTACTGACTAAATAATAACCAAACATAATTTTGACCTACTTCAGAAAGTGAAGCGCTCTAACCACACTCCTTGAAGTTATATTCTACTTCTACTCGTGTCGGTAACTTCAGGATATATGTTATACATTCTACACAATAAACTAATATTAGTAGCTGTTTCCCTAAACATATCAACAGTGAGAGTCAATTAGTTAATAAATATCCACATCAGGTGATCGTTGCAGCATTATTAGTGTGTATTCATTATCCACCTAGCTGAATCGATTTGATATTATACTCACTACGTGTAGAGTGAAGCCGTTATCCATCAACAGTATCGGATAGTAATCATATTGTAACACAAATAAATTAAACTTAGATATGTATGCACTCGATGTTTTACTGTGTTATCGCTATCAAGCTTTCCATGAATATTTTATGCTATAAATTTGATCCTCTGTTGAATTATGAAACATGATTTCACATTAGACCCAAACTATATTAGAAAATCTGCTACCGACCTTCCATGTCTGCTAACCAGGTTTAATAGTCGGACATTCGCCTTCAGCCTTTCATCTTAGTAAACAACACCCTCACTTCGACAAGCCAGTGCGTAGGACTTTCGTGGCAAAGGCTAGATGCATGGCCATATTAGGGTATTTCGAGGTGAGTAAATCCTCCACCCTCAGCCGTACCAGAGCATTTTGAGGCTTGATTTTCGGTGTCCGTAATTTGCAAGCATTAAGTTCTAGATTTAAATTTTGCCTCATCTACTATTATGTAGGAAGCTATAATTTATATCACTAGCCTGCATAATTATAATGTGTTTCGGAGGTACATGGGTTTTTAATGGAATTTTATTATTATCATTACTGCTTTGCTTATCAAATATGTTTCCTTTCTAATTTAAACAACTATAATTTGCTTGAATTTGATATGTTTTCTGGTATGGAGGTAAAATGTGCATGGGTTCTTACTTAGTACGGTTCGCGGTACGACACAGATAATAGATGTGGAGTAGCCGGATTATATGTCTGATTTCATTGATAGCCTATACAATTAATGCGAAACGCTATCTCTGGTATTTGTACTTCAGTCGCATGTTACGACTTGTTCCTTCCCAACCCACAGCTATTCCAAAAGACTAGACTTGGAGGATGATTTGTATTGTGGAGTTAAAAAGTGAGATGAGACTAGCAAACCATATTTACATAAATGGATCGATTTTTGTATCAATTAATTTACAGTGATTATTTATGAAGTGAAATCATCAACATTTCATTGATACAATTAAATGTTGTCAAACTGTAATCAGGAGTAGGACTCACATTGAAGTTAAATTAATGGGATGATAGTTTACAATCAAGCTTACAAAAAAATAAATACAACTTCTTTCGCTTGCGTAAGTCAACTATTGTATTTCTGGGAATTTTGAATCCTCAACAATTCAGAAGTGTAGTTAAATCCCAAACTTTATTTATTATGCATCACATTACTACTGTTTTCATCACAGTTCAATGAGAATTTCTGGAAATAGATTATGAATTATTTGTATATTTAAATTTACTTATAAAATTAGCATTGGGACAAAATACTTTTAGTGCAAACTTGGTACTAGGATCTCATCGCAAACTAGTTGATATCATTTAATGTGAACTAGAGAATGGTTGGTAGCAGATTTTCTAATATAGTTTGGGTCTAATGTGAAATCATGTTTCATAATTCAACAGAGGATCAAATTTATAGCATAAAATATTCATGGAAAGCTTGATAGCGATAACACAGTAAAACATCGAGTGCATACATATCTAAGTTTAATTTATTTGTGTTACAATATGATTACTATCCGATACTGTTGATGGATAACGGCTTCACTCTACACGTAGTGAGTATAATATCAAATCGATTCAGCTAGGTGGATAATGAATACACACTAATAATGCTGCAACGATCACCTGATGTGGATATTTATTAACTAATTGACTCTCACTGTTGATATGTTTAGGGAAACAGCTACTAATATTAGTTTATTGTGTAGAATGTATAACATATATCCTGAAGTTACCGACACGAGTAGAAGTAGAATATAACTTCAAGGAGTGTGGTTAGAGCGCTTCACTTTCTGAAGTAGGTCAAAATTATGTTTGGTTATTATTTAGTCAGTAACTTAAATAACCAGTTTTGTAGCTATAGATGATTAAATGCTGAACAGTGTTTCTAAAAGTCACATTGGATTGAAATAATCTACTTGTGGTGACAACGTTTCTCGGGTGTCAATGAAAATTCCGAAATCAAACAATTCAGAACAAAGAATACAAGAAAACTACAAAAATATTTTTATATTTACATATTTATTTATGTAATCACCACATTTCGATTGTCTAAAAATTTCCATTTGTATTAAAATAAAGCACTTATGAACGAAGAAAATACTTACAAGAAATTCTCGTCAAGTTCTAGCATATGTCTACCTAACTTAATTGATCGTCCAAAGCGCATATACATCACAAACATCTTTTAAATTAGATTACAGCTTATGAACACGAGATTATTACTGTTTCAATGACTAGTTTATGATGTTAACGTAGATCATTTTTTGTGTTAGTTGAAATTGTCAGGGTGATCATAATCACCAGAACAATATATGTACTTATTTTAAGAGTAAGAACATCGAATTCTTAGAGGCGGTTCGGACTTACTCTAACACTTGCAGTAGTAAACTAATGTATACTAATGAACTGAGGTATCCACTTTCTTTAAGCCCTTCACTCATGATACCGAATTCTTTTCCACATTATCACTGAGACGAATGTTTGTTACTTTGTAACTAAGTATTTTTATCAGCTTTATTTTGTGCTGCAAAGGTATAAATGCACATATTGATCTATCCACGTACTTTGTGCAAGTACCTTTTGGTTGAGGCACCAGCTCTTTTTGTTATTAGCTCATCTAGAAAAACTACTTCGCCTTTATTTTTCTGACCACTTGTGAATATGATGGGTAGGTGTACTTATCTAAACTGCCTAAAAAATTCTCATTATCTTGTATCGTTTTTTTATTACAAAGGATAAATGAATCATCCATATGCCAATAATAGAATGTGAACTTTTGAATAAACCTTTTTTCGATTCGACTAGGAAACCTGATAGAGAAGTGAGTAACTTTAATAATCCCATATTTATAGACTAATCTTATTTAAAAGATATTTGTGATGCATTTGAGATTTGGATTATTATCTAGGCTACATTGATAAATATAGTATCTGATGAGGATATATTGAGAAGAATATTCTTCATTCATAACTGTTCTGTTTTAATCTTGATAACTTTACATCAGTCTTCTTTAATATGCATTGACGAGAATGACATTGATAAAATTTAGGCAAAAACAATCGGATTTTATTCATTGTGTCAAGTGATTAAAGCATTTTGATAATATCTCATATTAACGGACAAGAAAACATATAATGTAGATCAACGTCGATTACACGTATACATGCTTGGTGAATTAATTGTATCGAAAATTACATTCAAACGTTCAACAAGGAGTTACATTAAACAAATCACAATGGTTATTTGACTGTAACATTGTAATAAATCTAATTGTATACTACTTTGTACTACATCTATGCTCTGAATCTGTCATTATGTAATTAGCAATTTCATTTTACAATGTGTAATAGTGCAGCATAAATATTAAAGTATTATTTGTCCACTTGCATGAACTGTAATATCAACATAGAAATTTCGATACTATTCTTTGTGTATTTAAACAAAACATGAATGAACCAACAAAAGTAATTACTGGTATAATAAATCGAAACATGTAAATTTTTGTTTCATTTACGTAAAAGTAATAAAGACACTCTAACGAACATCAATATCTTACGGCAAAGGAATTCATTGTTCACATAAATAATGAACTTTATTCAAATTAAAATTAATTTTCAGTTTGGACTGTTACCATCTCCAGAAATGATGATAATCAGTCAATAACCAGATAGGTGTATATTTAAAGGTTAGGATTAGTCAGTAATTTACACATACTATATCCTATAAGCCTATAAGATTTTTCAATCACATGCTCTGAGATGAACATCATAACCTGAAAGTTTGTACTAAAAACTATCAAACTTTAGCATAATTAGAGAGTACAAATAGACCTGGACAACTAACAATTTATTTACGGTTGAAGTTGTTAGGAAATAAATCTCATCAACCATTCATCCTAGTGATAATGTGTACATTAGCAGCTAATGTTGACAGAAAGTTTTCACAGTCCGAGTTAGATAGTCATCCCCGATGACAACGACTGACGATTACGTAGAACTACAAACTGACTAATTTTTGAGGAGTATAATACTATAAAAAAAGAATTCAATAGTCTAAAAGTAAATAACTCATAGTCACATATATAAGTACTCTATGGGTGTGAGCTACTAAAGGGTCTTTAGATAAAAAGAAACGAGTTTCCAAATACGATTCTTTAAGGTTAATGCTGCTCTGATTGTTAGCATTTAAGCAGCTATTTCTCTCATATATTTCACTAGTTTTTAAAACTATTGAACGAAATATCTTAAGCCTTAAAAATGTGATCACTTTTGCACTTTTTTCTGCTTAACATGAATGACTGAACATTGTGATTGTGTGTACATTGCATATGTGTGTGTATGATTCCTTTTTCAGTGTTTAGTACATATAGTCTAATCAATATTTGTTTATTGAGTATGATTTTCTCTCTTTTCACTAGTGTACTCCAATAATTACCATAGTTATTATATATATATATATATATATATATATATATATATATATATATATATATACATAAAAAAGTAATTTATAATTTAGAAAAATGTAAAAATTTGCAGAAAATATGTCTGTTGACTAAATAATTAACTTAATGAGAACAATGTTGAATTTCCAGGTCAAATTGGATTATGTTCATTAAATATTTGTGTGTGAATATGTAGTGTTCATTATTTTAGTATAAGAAAAATTTGTGCCAAAGTAAACTTTAAAAGACAAAGACGATGTCCTGATATTTGCTTTAATATGTTGAATAGATACATGTAATTATTGTTAACAACAGAATTAATGTTTTAGCTAACCCTTTATTATCACGAGTGACTATTGAGAAAGTATTTTAATTTTTAACCTGAATTGATATCTGCTTGGTATTCACTGGAAATTCATAAGAATGTTGATCAACGTTTGATATAATATAATGATTATTTAATGACATAAATGACAACAACGCAGGTACTTACATAGTTTAAGTCGACTAGGTAAAAGTACGCACTAATGAATATTAAACAAGAATATAGCAACTTTGTAACCCTACTTCTTAATTGGCTTCTTAAAAGAAGTTACTTTAGTTGAAACCTACAAAAATAATTGAATTTATGTAAAGAACGTTGAAATAAATTCAAACATGGAATTAGTATGGAGTCCCGAAAAACCTAAATGAATCGATAAATATCCAAAATATTATTCAGTAATTCAATCAATCAATGCCTGTCACTGCTAGTGGACTATAGACCACAGACCAGCGTTCACCAACAAACTCTCTCCCGGACCCTCCTTTCTAGCTCTTCCCAAGTCCTCTTCATTCTCTTCATATCTGTCTCCAATTCCCGAGGCAATGTGTTCTTGGATCTTCCTCTTTTTCTTTGGCCCTCAGGATTCTAAGTTAGAGCCTATCTTGTGACACAATCTGGTGATTTCCGCGGTGTGTCCTATACACCTCCATCAACTTATGCTAATTTCTTCTTCGAACGGAAGTTGATTAGTTCTCTGCCACAGAACATTGTTGCCGATGGTATCTGGCTATCGGATCCGAAGTATATTACGCAGACAGTTGTTTAGAAATGCTTGCTAATCGTAGTTCTCCAAGTTTTAGCTCCATGCAACAGAACTGTCTACACATTTGTATTCATATTTGACTTTAATATTGACTGACAGTTGGTTTGAGTTGCAGGTGTTTATCAGCTGTGGAAATGCTGCCCTTGCCTAGCCAATCCGCGCCTTCAATTCTGCATTAGACTCTCCTTGTTTATAGATGATGCTGCCCATGTATGTAAAGGTTTCTACATAGTCCAGAGTTTCCCCGTCAAGCGTAATTGGGTTAGTCTTCATTGTTTTGTATTGAAGGATCTCACTTTTCCCTTTGTGTACTTTGAGGCCATCTGCTGACGAGGCTGATGCTACATTGTTCATCTTCACCTGCATTTGTTCCTGTGTGTGGGACAGAAGAACTAGATCATCTGCAAAATCCAAGTCGTCTAGTTGCATCCATGTTGTCGACTGTATTAAGAGCTTACCTTGAGATGTTGAAGCTTTTATGAACCAGTCAATCACCAGCAGAAAGAGGGAGGGCGACGGTAAGCGGCTTTGTTTGACACCGGTCTTTACTTCCAATAAACCAACCTGTGAGCTCACCACCATCTACTATTCCGTAGTGTAGTTCATTGTAAGGATCCCGTATGATATCAACTATCATCTCACACACACCTTAGTGTTGAAGAAGGCTCCATAATATCCTCCTGCACACACTGTAAATTGCTTTCTCGCAGTCGAGGAAACTGATGCAATGTGGTGAGTTCTATCTAATTAATTGTTAAACAATGACCTGCAGTGTTATGATTTGCTCGGTACACGGTCGATGCTTACGGAATCCAGCCTATTTATCACGAAGTTGTGTGTCGACTGAATCTTTCATTTGGTTCAATAACACTCTGTTGAGGACTTTTCCTGGAACTGAAAGTAGGGTGATCCCTCTGTAGTCCTCACAATTGCTAAGATCACTTTTCTTCCGTATACTGATGAGATATCCTTCTTTCCAGTCTGTTAATATTCGTTCCTCCTCCCAAATCTTCCTGAAGAGAATGCGCAGCATTTTGGATTTATTTTCGAACCCGACTTCAATGCTTCAGCTAATATGTTATCTAACCCTGTTGACTCGTCACTCTTCATTTTTCGGATGGCCATTTTGACTTCCTCGACTGTTCGTGGGTCAGAATTTGTAGAAAAGTTCGTAGATGCTGCTTCGATTACTGGTGAGTTCAATGGGGCTGGTCTATTCAAGAGTCCTCCGAAGTGTTCGACCCACCTGTTCTGCTGTACTTGAATCTCAGTAATTGGTTTGCCATTATTGTCCTTGATTAGTTGTTCTCATTTACTGTATTTTCCAGCTAGCTTCCTCGTTGTATCATATATGTGTCTCATGTTTTCTCACCTCGTAGCTTTTCTGCTGCCATTGCTGTCTAACACATGATGCCACATACTAGCTCTAATACTCTTTTTAATTTACTAGTTGACTTCCGTGTATTTAACCTGTGCCTTGGCCTACTCTATTCTTGTTCAACTGTTATTAAATGCTCTCTTCTTGTTCTTCCTTTCTTGAATCTTATCTAGAGCACCAACAGAGATCCATTATTTTTGGTGGTGCTCCTTGCTGCCCAAAACCTCATGATATGTTGATCATCCCAGTTGTTCTTCATCGTAGTTTCCCCTTCTACCAATAGAACGTTAAAAGGCCTGAAACTTGTTGTTGAGAGTCATTTTGGATTCGTTGAGTTTGTTAGTATCCCGAATAAGTGTTGTATTAGACTTTTGTAATACCGGTGATCCAGTTGTCCAGTGCTTCTTCAGATTCAGTTTCATTTTAGCTACTGACGAATAGTGATCTGAAGCTAAATCAGCTCCTCTGTTTGTTCTCATGTCTTACATGATCCTTCTGAACTTCTTATTGATGCAGGTGTGGTCGATTTGGTTCTTCATAATGTGGTCTGGTGAAATCTATGTAGCTTTGTGTATGCGTTTTTGGGAGGATATGGTGCCACCTATAATCATTTTGTTGAAGGCATACGGGCTTGCGAACCTCCCACCGTTTTCGTCTTTTTCTCCCAGTTCATGTTGTTCCACGATGTTTTCATATCCAGTGTCGTCCATTCCAACCTTGGCATTTAGGTTTCCTATCAGAATGGTCAAGTCTTTGGCTGAGCATTTTCAGATGGTTGACTGCAGCCTCGCATAGAACTGGTTATTGTCATCTTCGTGGATGTAGTCGGTAGGCGTATTGCACTGGATGATATTCATTGTTATCCCCCCTTATTTGTCTTGAAGGATGCTTTGATGATCCTAGGTCCATGAGGTTCCCATCCTATAAGAGCCTTTCATGCTTCTTTGGACAGCATTAATGCCACTTCTTGTGTGTGCAGGGGAAGGGGGAACTTTCTTCTTCGCGGCCGATATACAAAAGCACTTCTTCTGAGGATAATCTTTACCGTTCAGTTGTAACCGATGTATTTCTCATATTTCAAGTATCTTCAGGCTGTATCTGTTCATTTATTCAGTTATTTGTAGGCTTTTTCCTGTCTCCAACATCTTGCGAACATTCCACGTACCTATATTAATTGTTACTCTGGTTGTCAGAAGGGTATTTGGCCTCGTGACTTCCGAAGAAACTCAGCTTTCACCATGAGGCGTCATAACTTTTCGAAATGATGACCTTTCAACTCCCAGTGCAGAATTTAAATGATTTAAATTGTTTTTTCTGGTTACCGAGTTTTTAGCAAGGTTGTTTTCTCCGGAATCGGGGTTGGTAACCCCATACCCATCCGTCCATCTTTTTCGGGGCTTGCAATCGGTAGAAACCCTAGGGAGATTCCAGTCGGAGTTAAAATAGTATTCACCCGTGCAATTAATTATATCAGAATATATTCTAACATATTTCAGTAAAACTAATTAACTTGATCATCCATCCACATTCATCACGTTATTGTCTGAATACTGTGTCAGTGAAATACTATTAACCTTACTAATATATACGTAGATATTCAAATATCGTAATGTACATTGAAAACAAAATCTACGACTAGTCATTGTGTTTTTTCTCTCGTCTCATGCAACACACTTTAATACTGTACTATTACTATGCAAATGATCTTGAAATAAATTTTTGACTGGACTTGAATTGTTTATGGATCTGTAATGGATTAGATAAAGTATAAATATAAGTAAACTAGTTGTTTCAGCCGATTGCAACATTTTTAATAGATAGGTTTCATGTAATATTGATGACTTCGTTTGAAGTTATAGTTACTTCAAAATATCCCTATTAAGCAGTTTAAAACAAAACTTAAAAAATTATAAATTATAATTTAGATCCTTTTTTCGAATCAAATAAATTTCTATCTGTTCATTTCGAATCTGTATCGATCAGTATACGTTATTAAGTTGTTCGTTCAACATAAAATAATACTTAGTGTGGTTATTTTGGAGAAGTATGCTTAGGTTAATAGTGATTACTTGGTATCACCATTAGCCCAAGGGTAAGTAGTTTCTTATTCTTGTGGAAATTTATACATGGGCGACTCATAGTTACTTCAAGATTGGCATACAAGTGTCAACTCTTCCTTTTTAATGAAAAAAAAAAAGAAAGAGCTCCCATCCCTATTTTCGACTAGCGAATTTATGAAAACATGAATAATAACCAAGTACTGAATTAGAAAATGATTCTTGGTATTCACCAGTATAAGTAGCTTCAAGGAGCAATGTTCTTGCAGTCGTATAATTTCATTCTCCAAATAAGCTACTAGCATAAATACGATTGAAGCGATGAAAGTTCACTAATCAATAAGCTGATAACATAATAACTAAATGATTGTAATTGGGTGCTGTGGAGACTGCTGAACGTTAATTCGTTATGAGAAGTTGGTCTAAAATAGGCAACCATTGACAACCCGGAATCACTGGACAGCTGTTTCATACTGGTATGGGACTACTCACCAGTGTGTATCCTCACCCAACCAGGTTGTTTAATTCAGATCGATTCGTGATATCAAATTAATATTTAGATGAAATCAAAAAGTCACTAGTAGTACACAGTTTAAGCTAGATAAAAAGGCCAATCAAATATCAGTGATTTATATACTAACGCAATTTTTGGAGAGATCTTCAGAGCTCAAAGACTTTTTGCAATACTACGTAATAGTCACTAGAGAATTTTATTAGATAACTGTTTCATCCTATATTAACACTACTCAGTAGTAAACCAAAGTGACTTGTAAAGTCATTTTAATAAAACAACAGTTACTTTTGGACTGGCACTAATGAATTACGTGTTTATGTGAATTGTTAGATTTTGACTCAATGGCTAAATAATTTTGAATATCTGACTAAACGTTCAGTTCTGTGTTTACATCTTGTGTAGGTGTGTCGATAATCAACCATCAACCTATAGTTGCATATAATAAAATCATATTAACCAACTAACCTTTTGTAAGCGTTAAAATTTATTTTTCAAGGTTTCTGGTTCCTCATTTTTGGTGTCCAGGGCTACAAATAATAAGTCACTGTGAAGTAAGTAATTGAAATATTATAATAGTCTAAGTTTAACGTATTAGTATCTGATGCATTATTACTACATTTAAGTCTCAGTGTAAGTCTTGTCACTAAAAATTCAAATGAATCTATCTGACGTCATCTCGATATGACGAAAAGCGCATATTTTGGATTCCAGCCACGATTCGAATAAATATTTATTTACAATAATTAATCCATATTTAAATAATTTCTCATATTATTTGATAAGCACAAATTAGTTCTGTTCACATGGAACAGATAAATATATCTTGCATAACTCCATGACATTAGTGATCTATGCTTACCTATTCAAACATTAGGGTTTCCTAATTAGGATGAGCTTCTATCTTCCCGTCGATTTGTTATGGGCTGAAGCTGGTCAATCTATGTTCTACCCATTTCCGGCGTCTCTTCCTAATTTCCTCTTCGGCTGGAAGTTGGTTTATTTTCTCCCATAGTAGGCTGTTGATGATGGTTTCCGGCGTAGGCAGTTGTTTATAAATACATGTACTCTTCTGATGATGATTGCAGTAGTTTTCCACGTTTCAGCTCCATACAGCAGGACTGTCTTGACGTTCGAATTGAAGAGTTTGACTTTGAGGTTGGTTGACAGTTGCTTTGAGTCCCATATGTTCTTCAACTGTAGGAATGCTGCCCTTGCTTTGCTAATCCTTGCCTTTACATCTGCAACGGACCCTCCCTGTTCATCGATGATGGTGTTTTTCGCACTTTCGAGAAACGATTATTAGCAGGTTTCAAAAACGTAAAGAATTCAATATTTTCAACGAAGTAAAGTAGTTGAATAATTTAGCTAAGTTACTTATCTTCCATTTCTTCAAAACTGTCCTGTATATATAAATATCTTGTGATAATAATTATAACACCGAATATTTGATTACAGTGAAAAACTCTCATCACAAATATCCAATATGACGACAAATTTCTGTTTCACTTCCATCTAACTAGCAAATAATCAAAATGAGAAAAGCATGTTTATTAGCAGTGACAACTGTTCATTAGTGACCAGCTCAGTACCTGCAACTTTTTTTCGCTGTATTGTATGCTCGACATATGAATTGTAGTTAAACCACTATTAGTCCTTTTAAAATGCACAAGTACAATCTGTTATTATATTCACCGTGGTGATTCGGTTTCAATTTAGCAGTTATTGTTTATATTATAAACATTTTTAAAGATCATTTTGAATAGAGTAAGAGGTTAGCATACATAATGAGTCAATTAAACCAAAAACAGAAGTATTTACAAACTTTAAAAACAGGTGACCAATAAATTTGAGCAAGCTACTCTTCAATCCTCAAAAACTTGAAATTTGCATAAAATGCACACTTAGATCAGACATAAACGGGTGAAAACTCGGATACATTTTTTACAACTTTTTCTATCTTATAACAACAGTTTAAGTTAAATTTCTTTAAAAGTAAGAATTATAAAATTTTAGACATGATTTGTGTGTACTGTAGAATCATACGAAAAACTGTTAATAAGTGTGAACATTCGTAACATTTCTACTACTTACTATGTGTTAGACACTGTCGTGATTTTGGATCACACATATGGGCACGTATACCGATGAAAACTATGTTCAGTAAATCAAACAAAGTGAATAAGTGTGTTTCACATCAAGCTACATTTTATTTGAGAGTTTACATATACTTACAACTGAAGGTACATTGGAAGTAAGTAAAAACGGGCGTCTTCATGAATTAATAGACAAATCCTGAAGAACCTGTATCTGAAAAAAGGTAGCTCTCTTAAAAGCTCATTTGTACAGGACACGAAGTTGGTAAAACGAATTCGTCTGAAATTATTACTGAACAACACAAACTAATATTAATAAAATCCGCTGAGGTCTTTGTAATTAGCTGATTAAAACCTGGCGTTTATATTCTCAAGAAGTTAGTGGTTAACCTTTGATTGCTTTGGTAACAATAGATTAATGAGCCCGTCTTATACCTTATCTTTTTTCACGATCGCATCCCAGCTAGTCCTATGTTTACATTTCTATTTTATTCCTTATCTTCATATACTCACAATAAATTCACATCCATAATTAGACAATCAAATCACTTCCACAATTCCTACGAACTGTCAATTCTACCTGACTCCCCGAGGTGATTTTATCATATGATGAATGAATCCTTGTTATATTGCGTAATTAAATTACTAGAATGACCATACTATTAATTTATTAATACTTACTGTTCACCTTTTAAACAACTTGCTGGTATCTATTGAACACTTCAGTTCATAATGCATATGTGTAATAAGATTTTGAGTCATAAAAAACCAATAGCTTGTATGTTGTTGATGAAAATGCAACGAAATATATTGAACTCGATGTTTTCTACAGGTGTTGTCACTCTTGCTTTATTCAAACTTTTGAAGGTGATAAACACTAAGATTAACTTCATTTTCTTTTTGTGCACATTGGTCAAGTAAAAAGTTTCATATGTCAGCTGCTTTTGTAAAGCATAGTAAGCTCATGACGCTAAAATTTTAATTTTATATTAACCGCCTGGATCGATCACGTAATAGACACTTGTAATTATGACATACCCCCTTCCTCGTTTACATGCTTGATTTTCAAAATATTGATACCCCTTAATTTTATCTACAATGTTGTGTGTATAGGCTATAAATTTATACTTAAAATAGTGTAAATTTTATAATTTTTATATTTTAAATTATTGTTTTTAATAACATATAACCCGCCATATTGTATGTTTGACACTGGAAAACAAACAAATAACTCATATGAAGTAAGCATGTTAAAGGTTAAAAGCAAAAGAAAGTTTCGATAATAATAACGTCACTCATCGCAACAACAGTAAAAAGAAAGGTGGGCATAGTGGTTTAAAAGAAGTTTTTTTACCGTACAATTAAATTTAATATTATTCAAATAAAGCAAAAACAAATATGATCAAGATTTAGACAAGGTACTTTAATATTTCATACATTTATTGTCTAAACAAAATAGTGTTGTTACAAGTCATATTAGCCGATAACAGTACTTTGATGTAACGAGAGATATTTGAAGTTTGTTGTTCCTAAAATATTTATTTGAATGATGCTTCTAATGATATTTGTCCTGACACTTGCATTTCGAATTGAATTGTGCAATAAAGTATTGACCAATTGATAGATAGACAGAGAGATAATTGAACCTAAACGAATGAATGACACACTGAAAAGTAAACAAGACGGCGCCAAAATATAGGTAAATTTTTACAAGTGGAAAATAGTGAGAATAAGTTCAAACAAAAACACTAATAGCTGAATGTTGACACTTCAAATCATTACACAATAACCGAACGAATAATCAAAATAGCAAACCATTCATTGAGTACATAATCGACGGTAAATGATATGCTCTAAGTTAAAAGCAAAATTAAAGGTCTCAAGGTTTTAGTTTCTACTTACTAATTAACAAAGAAAAATTGAATAAACAAACAAAACATAATTTAGGGAAAATTCGATTCAGTACACATGATTCAGGGGGGGGAGGTTTATTAAACGATCTAGTGAATATGAAAAATTATTTTAAAACATATTCACTTCCCTCCACTATTGTATACAAAACAAAATCAATAACAAATAATGAAGAATAGTCAAATTAAAAAAAAATGATTATAAAGGAATCATTTTCATACGCAAGTGAGTTCTCAATGAAACCTACATTGTCATATTTTCGATATTTTTAAAGATAACTGTCATTTGGAGAAGACATCATAAGAAAAAGTTCAATATTTTTTTCAGTGTAAGCGGAAATTAATGATAAAATAGCAATAAAGGTGGAGCAATAAGACGATAGAAAGACCCAATATAAAAGGGATCACTCATGTAATCATATAGAAATGTACTTATTTTGGTAATTGGTGGTTTAGTTAATAGACCAACGTTCTTGTTACATGTATAAACTCTGTAGTTATCATGTATTTATATACGTAAATACATAGCGTTTAACAATGTATACAATAAATATTCATGCAGAGTACAACCAAAATGTACCAAAATAGATCAAGTTTCACTCAAACAATCCAACTAAATCTTGTTTTCAGTCAATCGATACTCAAAAAAGTAATTGAATATACATAACATTCAGTTCAATATTTTAATTAGGATGTCATTTTTCTGTATGTGATTTATCTTTACACAAATAGATGTTTAAAACCTTTCTAGGAATATATATGTATTTAAGTTTATTAGTTTTGTTACTGACATCTTCCACTGTTTAATCAGCAACTGACTAAATACATTGAGCCATTCAATAAAATGAGAAATATGGAATCAGAGTGTTGATACAATTAAAACCTGCTCTTGTTGTTGCTATGATTTTTTTCATTTATAGAATAAAAGTGCAAATAAGCAGTTTTCGTTGGGCATAAACTTTTAAACACAAATGTATTTGTTATTTGATGAAAAAATATATGTAAGGTGGGGAGTGATTAATTTTTGTTCTGTGAAACGGTTAAAAAATTTGTTAAAAACAATAAATTAATGAGGAATAGGTAAACATCTACTTCATAATTTCATCATTCAGTACTATCCTCACTAATGTTTTTTCTGTATTCTTCGTGCTACTACAAACGTCCATCTCGATAATTGCCATAACCATGGGATAACGGTTCTTTTTCTGGTTGTGATACACCACGAGAATAGTTATTATATGGTGACTGTGAAGTAGCTTGTATTTCACTTTTCATGCGACTCGATGGGTTATGTTCAATAACAGCACTAAAAAATAAGTTAATTAAAAATTTTCTAATAATGATATTCATATTACTTATTGTCGACGTGAGGCGATTTTACATACGCACAATAAATTTCAAAGTAAAAATCAATATTATCAGTCATTGATCACTCAATCGAGATTAGATCTTAGATACAATTACTCTCTCAGGAAATAATTTCGAAATTCATATTGCACATACTGTTGATTTAAGCACGTGAATGTTATTTCAGTCTGTTAAGTATCATACAAATGTAATGTATCTTTTAATACTTATGGAAGATTTCAAATTGAAATAAGTGAGTTGTAAAACGGCTATGTATACGTGAAACAAGAATTTTAGTATCTATAACCTCAAGTGGTCACGGCGATTATGAATAAAAAAATATCTGCATAACCTGGTCACTACATACGTGTTACTCTTTGCTTGGTTAACTGGCAGGTTCGGATCGATTGGTTACTACAATCAGCCGTATAATTAAGATACATAATGAAGTTGCCTAATAAGCAGTCATCTACAGGATACAATAGTTCTGAGAATGTTTTCTAAGCATCCAACCCTTTGTTACTGCAAAGGATATAATTTGCTCACAAGTGAAAATTAACATGTAACACTCATGCTGAACAGTTTTCAGCTATCCATTACCAAAAATACTCTTAACCACTAATTTGTTCCTAAATATTTTTTGGTCAAATAAAAATTAATATCAAGAACAACAACGATTATGTACACGCTACACAATGAGGTAAATTTATAATAAAGTGTATTTTAGTTTCGTGGTGATGATATACACCGGACAATTTTGCACCTATGCACTAATACATATGCATATATAGGAAAGCATAAATCGAATGATAAACACTCTACAAATATAGGAAAAAGAGAAAAATGTGGGAGCGTTAGTGGTAAAAGTAAGATGAAACAGTTAAATCCTATACACGAGGAATAATAGATCTGAATTTTTCCAGATTAATTAGGAGTATCTTTGTTTTAGATATACACTCGAGCACATTTACTTGCTTATCTAAGTTTAGAATATGTGAATAGGCAGTCACTAGAACTTACATACCACCAACACATCATATTTCCAGTTATATTTGAAGATATTACTGTTTTGAGAAAGTATTATCAGAAAATGGAAGATTGATAAATACACACAGCCCCGTGCAACCTAGCATATACTCACACATTTTTTCCGGAACTGCAAGCATACAATAACAAATTATATTTCTCATGTTAACCTCTTCTTCCAGAGACAAAGAGAGTGAAAGTATACGGCTAAAGTTTCGTCTAGTGATTTCGGTAACGTCATACAATAATAAACGTAGTAATAATACATTTATTAATAATTAGAACGAAAATAAGAGCGGTATAAGAAAAAGCCTAAAGAAATACGCACTTAGCACAGACTGTACATATACATGCACACTTAAAAATCATACACAGATACTAAAGTCAATGAACTTATATAAGGTTGTGAATAGAGTGAATGCCGACAAGATAAAAATTACTAACATTAATCAACCGAGAATGACTATTTTACTTCATAGATCAAACATTTAAATGAGTTGGTTGTAGTTATAACAGTCGTAGTAATATCAGCATTGAAGTTATTTGATTAAAATCAAAACAGATATTCGGCTTCAAAGTAGTATATAAGGACGAATTAATGTTTAGCTTAAAAAGGAAAAGAATTAATTCCTGTTTGCTCCCATCAAACAAACTGGAACTGAACGTTTTAAGCAACATAACATTGTATGTCGGTGTAGCGAGTTATGAAATCACTAACTAAAGATACTAAATAAGCAGATGGCTAATACCTTAGTGTTATTCTGAATAGCTACTAGTAAAATTATTCGTGAAATGTAGCTCCTTTAAATTAAAACATCAACCACACACACTCTAAAGGTTTATCTTTCTACGAAAACTCTAATCCTATATCTGTCCGTCCACTGTTCAACAATCAAGATGTGTTGTGATTATTGTAGTAAGTGTAGAAAGATATTCACATTTTTAAATCCTGAATGAACCGTATAGTACTTGGTGAGCAGATACTTGTAAACAAGTAGTAAAGGTTTGTTCGAGTAAGTAAATTCTTGTTGTTTGACCACTTCATATTTCCGTACTTCATTTAATAATAAAATATTCTAGTAATAAAAACATTTTCTTATACTGAAAAAAAACAGATGTTTATCACCTATCGCCTTGCCATCGAAATTACCAATTACCTTAAAAATACATGTTAACTTACCAATATGGATTAGTTTTATGTGAAACACCAAGATTTCTTTCCTGTTGCTTTCTACGCTGGGCACGTTTACGTGATGAATAAATTAGTAAACTTATAATTAAGATGATGATACATGCTATGACTACAGCTATCACAATAATCATTTCAGTGGAGAGGCCACTACTGCCAGCTGTGGCCACTTCTTGTTGATCTGCATTGACTGGTTGTAAATCATTTCGATTAAACATTCCACTTAAATCAGGATTTTGATTATTATAATTATTATTATATTCATGTCCAGACGGATATTCGCCGGGTAAACCAGTATTATTATTATTTGATGATAAATCTTTTGACGGTATCATTGGCCGACTTAATTCTTCCTTACATACATCATCTGTTGTTAATTCAGTTAGTTCTCGAAGCTTCAAATTCTCTGGTGTATGACAATGAAATTCATAAATTTTTGCTCTAAAAGTGTGGAGGGGGTGAAGGAAGAATGAGAAAACATAACAGCATGACGAAAGAGTAAAGTAGTTTGACAAAACACAACACATATGAAAAATGTTGTGTAAGTTACATGCAATGTCTTCGTTGATTCCGTTAGAAACACATTCAATAGATAAGTAATAAAAAGTTTTATTCAGTGCAAATTTAACACAGTGATAGATGACTAGTGAAAACCAGTATCCTGATTCGACTGAAGTTGAAAATACAAACCACTAGTTGCTAACTCAGTGCACCGAAAGTTGCACATTTCCCGTTAGATCTAAATTCCCTTGATTTCACCTTTGATTTGGTTGTGGATATGTACTACTCATGTGTCCTGTTTAGTGCCTCTTTGTCAGAAAGTCTTTGTATAACCAAAGCCAATTAGTAATGCATACTCTAAAATTTAACAATTGTTACAGAAATCTCTATGTACTAAATATTTTTTGCACGATATAGTGTAAGTATTGGCGAAGTTGCACTTAGTCTTAACAAATTAACGTGATCACAATGGAATTATTACCGGGTGGATATTTACCGAAAAACCATAGTGTTTTGTAAACCAAGTTAGTTTTGTTGAGCATAAAATTGTCGCTACCATGATACGATATCTTTCTGAATATTACATTGAATAATTCCGTCAAAGTGGTTCGTGTGGATCATAAACTAAGTTGCAAGCCGTTTTTCCTCATTGTTACCATGCTTAGACGAGCTACTTGTCAATAATAACGTCACTCCCAGGTGTTCTCTGGTTAATATAGATTCGTGATGAAAACAAATCAATATTAAGTAATCTGTTTGAATTTTTAAGAACACCATAGTCGAAAAGTAAGCTTTTCTAAAAGTAATTTTGTAATTAAATGCTAGTACTGAAAGTAAATATTTACTTCATTTAAAGGATGTTTCGCTTCTTCTTCAATATCCAATTATTTCTATTCATACTTAGTGTGAAGCTTATATAATACACTAAATTAGTATAATCTAACACGTCACTCAAATTAGTGTATGATTATTTAGTCTCAAGACGCTTGATATTTTCTATCTGAAAAACAATGCCAAATATATGTAAACGAATGTAGTACAATCTATCTCCTTTCAACAATACATAATTCAACATTAAACCAGTCAAACAAAACAAAAGAGGATTGGATTTTCATTATGTTCAAACGATTGTGTATTAATCACAGAACAGAAAGAAAATAATCCTTCAGTTTCCAACAAACATTAAACGAACCGAATTTTCAGTAAAATTAAGCAGTATTTAACATTTTTATTGTTTCTGGGTTAAGGAACCAATCAAAAAGCGGTTGGCATACGTTTCGTCTTAGTATGGGACTCCATAGAGATCTAAGAATTAAACGCTGGCCTTGAAGTCCCATCGTTAGGCGTCAGATGCCAGTAGAGATATGAGTAAAACACACCACTAGTTTTACGATAGAACTGATCAATTATCTATGGCTTCTTGGTTTTTAATAGTTGTTTAACTAAAGTCAGTTCGTTATGTTCAATTCAATGTAAACAACTTGGAAGGTTTTTTTCTACTTTTGAAATCAAGTGATATATGCACAAACCATAGGCATATTTCTAATCATATATTTATCAGTTTACTATGACTGGAAAATCCAAATAGCGGATCCAGCATTCGCAATAATTTAGTTATTACCACTAGTACTCTCTCTCTAGTTGGGATGATATCATTTCGCACTAAAAATATGCATCACTAATAATAAGTATCAAATATTCACATATCGTCGTTATTGTTAACATAAATCGAAGGTAAGATTTAAATGTTAGTATAAAAGATTCATTATATATATACTATGTATTTGTTGTAAAAATTCCAATTTCATAAATGTGTTTAACAGTCGGATATCGAGTCACTAGTTCATAATAAAGCTAAGTAGTTCCAAGCAAAACTTCTGATAATGAGCACAACAAAAGTCATTTATTTACTGATTACTTAAAAAAATAATTATCAAAATTCCAAAACGTCGTACCAGATTATATAAAACGATATACTAATATTTTATGATGAATAGATTATGACTGTCGTTTCGGCTCTAATTAATGGAACATGTCTAAAATCTTTACGAAGTGGCTAAAAGTTTAAATGGCTATAAAGTACAAATAAATTTGGGGGATGAGGAACAACGCGGCTTAACGTAGTGGACAAACTGATAAAAATTGTGATTCCCCTGCCTAACTAAAATATCCAAGTGGCCAAAATAAATTTCGAGGATATTTATTTTCCAACTTTCCACTTACTGGGAAATATGTTTAGTATTTTTATTTTTATTGAATAATTAGTGCTGTATGTTAACCTCACAATGAATTTAGAAGTCTTTGTAAATGGTATGTAAACTAAAACGAAGCTAATTACTGTCAAACTCAAGTGAAACCATTCCTATTGTTGACATGTTTACCTTCTATCATGTTCCTTGAGCAAACTACAGTAGATTAGGCCTAAAGATTGCATAGGAGTAATAATGGTCAAAAAATGAATGAAGATGAAGTGTAGTTAATAACGGTTAAGAAGATATACACTTTTATAAATATTCAGAATATTAACTAATTAAATGGCTACTAAACCGGTATTTTATAGTGTTATATATCTATGCCGTAAATCTATTAACGGGAAAAAATAAGGCGCTGCATAAAGAGATTATTATTATTATTATTATTGTTTAATATTGATAATTAATTATTTATGTAAAAAGAAGGTTTAAATCACAAAATTATATTAGTTGGAAAGCAACTGAAAACACTGGACAACCGTTTTATCTTAATCTGAATTCTAAGAACATCAGTTTCTGAGGAAACCGTTTAACCTTGTCCATGAGTAGGCTCACAATGCATTATATATCTAAATACTGACAAATCTGTGTTCCATGACCATCACGCCGCTGTTGGTGGTATTTGTGTCGTGATTAGTAGGATTGAGTTTCATTGGTCATGAATGTAAATCTTTTATCATAAAACCAACTTTGTTCATAAAAATTCATCAACTACAAAGTAATATTAGGGAGACACTACTTGTAAATGAAACATTAATTCTGTCACTTCTTAATATTATGAGTTTCAGTTGGAACCTAAATATAAAGTAGAATTCACATACATCCAGTGAGCTACTTGTGAATAAACTAGAATATGCCTTTGAAGATTTACCACTAGACAATGTTAAATAAGAATAAGAATAATATCAGCAAGCTAATTTAGATAATATTTATCCCATATATATTATCGGAACACACTTGGAGATTTGGTTAATTTGACATTAAAAGTCACAACCACCGACGACAATAATGAATAGCCACTATTTTAGGTCTTAATGTTCAGTGGTTAGAGGAAGTCAACAGAAAACATCTTTTGGTTTAAATTATATGATAGTCGAAACTCATCAGCTAACGTAGCACTGAACACTACCTAGTGATTAGTAATTATAAATATCTTAGTCTTATGAGAGGTCTGTAGCAAGACAAAGTGATCAGACTGAATATATCAGTCTGTGAAACTGGATGGCAACGGTTGGAATGGAAACAGGAAGTTTCTGTCCTCCCAAGAGTGTTGACAGTCTTATAAGAATTGACAATATTAATAGACACGAATATGCTCATTCAAGAGTTTCTCCCTTCATCAAAGGTAAAATACTGGAGTGACTGAAAAGAACACTGCACAACTACAGTCTACCACTAATCTAATCATACTTTCAAGATGTGATGATATGATGACACAGTCGGTCTATGTACTCTTTGATCTTCACTGACTAATGACTTATAATAGTCATCTTTCAACTTAATATCACCATGTAGATACCATCTTGTAAGTAGGTGGTTACAATACTCAGCAATAGTATACTTGAAAAGAATGCTGAAATGGCTTATACATGGAATTTTTCGTCTATAAACTATTAAAAATAAATTCACGATTTTTCACCAAATTATTATATGACAGTCATGGATAGACATAATTTACTCACATATCAGTGATAACATGTGAAATTCTATACAGTTTGAATGTCTGTAACAGTGGCATTCGTAAACATCATACTGAGTAAAGAATGCTTACATTTTTACGATAGCATAGTATTTCACTTTTCCGTCAAGTTTACGGTAATATCTATAACATGAAACTTAATAAGCATGATACGCAGATGAAAACTCGTTCACAAATGTTTTTACCATACTAAATTTTGCGAAAATTGTTGAACGTTCGTCAATTTTGTCGATAATTTTCGTCACAGGTTGACACAATCGCTCGTCAGGTCAAGAATGAAACAGTCGTCATTACTGTTATTCAATAATCTTTACGTTATGACACAAATTGGTTAAAGTTGGAACGGTGAACTATTAGACTATAACCCAATGGTTTATAAACTAAACGCTAGCCTCGAGACCTATATGTCGCGTGTTCCATTTTCAGTGGAAAGGAGGTTAAACAATAGTATGGAGTCCCATACAAAGATCAAAGAGTAGTTTATTGCCCTCTACTTTCGGTACCAAACGGTACCAAAACGATGTCAAAAAGGTCACAAATATTGACTAAAACTAAAATGAGTTACGTAATTAGTTGTAACAAACGTCGCTTTCATATGTTCCATGTATAAACACATGGAATTAATCATTACTAATCATTGTGTATATTAGTAAACAATGACGTAGAAGGCTGTGCACAGTAATGTCTACTCAAGTGAACACGTTAGCATATGCATAAAAACGTATGAGTTTACACATACAAACTCAAGCACACTAGTAAACAATTACTCACATGTATATACTGGACTACTCAAATAAAATATCAATAACAACAGTAAAAGTGACAATCCGTGTAGCAAGAATCCTAATTCTTTTTCCATTGTCTAATTCTAATAAATTTTCTGTATACGTAAATTTAAGAAATTTTTTAATGGTTAATGCGAAAGTGAATGCCAAAACGTTATATATATATATATATATATATATATATATATATATATATATATATATATACATATATATATATATATATATAGAACACGTACACAAAACTGATGAATCATAATGAGATTGATAATGGTTAAAATATGTAATCATTTGAAACTAGATATATTAAAACATTTTCATAATTCAGTACTGTCCCTAGTTAGTATTATAAAGAGAATAATCCTGTAGTACATTATCATTATGCACACATTATATCGATGGTCTAAATATCTACCATGCAGTCTAGGTCATAAGAGCTGAAAGTTGTAAGTTCAATAATATTAAGGGGTTTTTAGTGCATACTTCTGGCATATCTAAAAACAAGGGTGAAACGGATGTTTGTTTTAGTCGATATAAATCCAGGATAAATGGCAGTTTTTGATTTGAGCACAATTTCTACAAATTGCTAATCTGTTAAGCTAACAGGACAGTTTTTAAGGCTATTTCGAGAAGTATGAAAGAACAAAAAATTGAACACCCTTATTCAAGCTGCTTTTATAACGAAAACTTGTTTTCATATTCATCACTGTTCGTTATTTCAGCAAAGGTTTTATTTATTGTGTTAAGCTTTTAACTATTAGCAAAATTATTTGAGCAGAAATTAATATCCAGTGCACAGGTTGTTAACCAAAAACAATTACTACAACATATATCACTATCGGGGTTAAATTTGATCACTTCAAATAAATTGAGCATACATACTGCAGCAAAATTTACACAATGTCGTCAGAGACACATATGATCAATCAAGAATATCGGATTTAATAGTTGAAGATAATGAAACAATGGTAAGCTATGATGTTGTATCATTATATAGGAGCATTCTAATTGATATCTGTCTGGAATTTATCAATGGATTCTTAGAAAATGACCATACACTATCCAGCCGTTGTTCATTAAGCATCAGTTTACTCATGAAATCCCTAAAATTATGCTTGCATTCAACTTTTTTCCACTTTCAAAGGGATTCTCGACAAACTAACTAACGGAGTAGCAATAAGCCCCCCCCCTGTCTCACCGATTGTGGCAAACCGTTTCATGGCCCATATTGAATCTCACATTTTCAATAATGTCATTAGACCAAGGGTTTGACTTAGATATGTAGATGACACTTTTATCATTATCAGAAAGACTTTTCTGAGAACTTTCTCAAAACGAATTAACATCCTGTCTCAGCATATCGAATTCACTTTAGAAAGTGAAAATGAACACAATGAGTTACCATTTTTAGACTGACTAGTCAAAAGAAATTTTAAAGGAACTTTTAGTCTGAGAATTTATTGTAAACCCACACATTCAAATCTATATATCAATTTCAGTTCAGCACATCCATTCATTGTAAAAATATTCCCGACTCTAAACTTATTCAGAACAGCCAATAAACTCATTACATCAGAAGATGACAAGAAATCTGAATAAAAAATTTAATCAGCATTTTATGACTTAATAATTTTTTAATGAATATTATTAAACATTTACAAAAACGGAATCATTTATTACTAACTAATAGTAAATCAATTGAAATGTCATGCATTGGTACAGCCGTTCTACCTTACCGCCGAGACACAACAGATGAATTGCAAATAATTCTAAAACAACATGGAATCCTAACATTCTGCAAAACTACCAACACTACTCGAGGTGCATTAGTTAAAATAAAGGACAAGATCCCTTTCACCTCTACATAGAATTGTGTCTACAGGCTAGGTTGTGTCGACTGTGATGCTTTCTATATTGGACAGTTTGCTCGAGAAATCAAAACACCTGCCAAAGAACATGAAAGCTACACTAAACGACCTCCTAATAATCCTGTTGAACTTGAAAAATTACAAACTAAATCAGCAAAAGCAGTACATGCTATCTACCACAACCATAAAATCGATATTAGAAATAACCAAATCATTCAAAAAGGTTTTTCTAATTATAAGGAAAGACGAATAGCTGAAGCGCTTCAGATTTTGTTAAATCCAACTGAACTTAACAAAAGGGAGGACCGTTCTATTCACCCAACATGGATTTTCTATCCAACCGACCACAATTAAAGTGCATCAAATCCTATTTATGTGAACATACATACAATGTTTATTCTCATTTCACATATTTTCCCTTCACATCACACTAACATATGCATACATATCTCATTTCAAACCACCTTGACCCAAATGACTTAACATGATATGATCAAACTAGCATTTTGATTGTACGAACTTATTTTGATTTGTTCCATTGTATTATTTAATCTTGTGTTTATTAAATTCGGTTATTCATTTCTCTGAAGAAGCGACTTGCACGAAGCCGCGAAACGTCAGAAATTTTAATTTCTATTCATTGGAATTTTACAATTATATATCATTCATTTTATAAATCACTATAATAATAATACGATTGAAAAACGGCACTGTATGCAAAGAGGAAAGAAAATACTGGTATTTTTCAAACCATGCAGATGACAGTAGCAATAGCTGTTACAGAAATACCTAACAAATTGCTTTGCAATACAAAGCACAGAAGGGCTTACTAAAAGTGGAATTTCATTCAGAATAACAAAATAGAAATTATTTCCAGGCTTAGTAGTTTATAAATGCACATATTTATGAGTCGCGATTATTTAACCTGTCTGTCTGATTAGACAATGAATTTTACTTTGAGCATCAGAACCTAGATTTCAGATTTGGCATTAAATGTGGTCGCATAATATTTAAATCTAATAACAAACTTTGTACAATGATATAGGTACAATTCCAATAGATATATTAGACCTTCATCATAGAACGCCGATACTTTAATTTTAGTGACAATAATAATATTAATATAAATAATAGTAATGGTATTCATAACATTAATACATTCTAAAATTGACTACAGAATGCATATCGATTTGCTGGCATAGCCAGATCGATAATTTGTTTCAATGATGCTTATCACTCATTCGTTGTAACGGCGTAGTTAATAAACTACTTCAAATTGGATATTCACGACGAAGGTATTAGAATTTATTCACATATCAAAAATCTGTCCTAATTCAGTTCAATAAATTAAGAATCGATTTTATCAACCAGAGTATATATGTGTAAGCTTTAATATTGATCTAATAGCTATAAATTTTATTTTAAAAATTCAGATTGAATAATTCACAGTAGAACCATTTTTAAAACAAATTACCAATATCCAATTCACGAATATGAGCATTCGGTCATGTGATTTATATTAGACCACCCACAAATGATTTATCATTAATTTATTTACTAATTTATCTTGAGAACAGGATTTTGGAATCCTTTTGTAAACTGTTCTCAAATTACGAAGACCACGTGAATAATGTGTATGTTCTGAGAAAATAAAATAATTTGCAAAATATTGATGTAGTAACTAACACAAAAATTGTATACGGTTTCTGTTCACAAAGATAACTAGTGGTGACATGTTTTTGTGATATACAATGTTAAGTAAACATTAAAATAAAATAATTTAAACAGAACTATTATAAGCCATAGTGTTTAGTGTATCTACCAATTGGTTAAACGTACCTATTATTTCATAAATATGTCTTAAACGAAGAAGATTCTAATCAATACTTTACACTGCAAAATACTAATAAATATTCTATCGGTCCTCCAATATTAATTATTATCTTACATTTCAGGATGGTGAAGTAGCTATATGTAAACCTAGCTTGACATTTCATACTAGTTGGTATTCATCAGCAAAAGATGCCTGCAATGTTTACACAGTTGTGAGGTTTACGTACACATTAGGCAGTTTATCTGTTTCAAACGTTAATACCGTAGTATTCCGGCCTCAACTGAGTTCCTGTGGGATTAAGATGCTTAACTTAGTTCATTCCTAATTATTGACCGACGTCATTTTTATTTAGCTCTTAGTGCTGGTCGAGTTCTGCCTATATTTTTCTGTATGCATATTAACTATTTACTTCTAAACCACACATGTAGAAGGATGTTAACGCTTCTGTACCCTTGAAGAAAAAGTGTAAACGTTCTTTTCAGAATGATCTTAACTTTAACGGGTCCCAAATAGGACAAAACGCACGTCCTGGATTTCGCCTGCCAGTCACAATCCAATTCAAACAATGCTTGTGAACTAATCCCCTCAGGATGCACATACGACAACGAAGACTAGTGAATTTAAGTCCATGATAAGTCTCCAGGAAGATCAAAACACATTCTGATTATATATGCATACGCGTTGGAAAGTGTGGTTGTTTGGACTGAGTAGCCTAGTGGTGAACGAAACGGACTGAGTCCCAGTCCCGATGTGAACATCAACACTGGGATGCAGGTATATTCAGCTCAAGAGTCCCGAATCGGAAGAAATGCGCATCCTGGATCCCGCTTGCCAGTCACAATCCAGCTCAAACCTTACATATTTTGTGATAAGAATTTTTTTTATCACATCCAGAGGCTTCGTTTTCAATACAAAATCTAAATGTCCAGAGTACTTTGCCAAAAGTGTTAGAGAAAAACAAGTTGTTTATGAACCTTTATTTATTCAGACTATTTTCTAATTTGGTCACTTCAAACTAGGTCATTTAATCAACAACCAATCAAGCAAACACCATTTTAAATCAGCAAACACTCTAAAAGCAGCTAATTTCATATAATTAATATATATGTTGAAAATAAGGGTAAATGTATTAGATGAATAAACGCTTCAGGAGACAATTCATTATTTAATGTTTAGGAGGGTAACTCAAAACATTTTGTGATAATTTCTACTTGAAAATCACTTTGATAACCATGCATGATAGTGTTTGCACACACAACATACTCCTCCCGTTTGGAAGGAGTATGCTGTGTGTGGTCAGATGTAAACTAACTGTTGGATACACAATGTGGTGCTCAATGCGAAAGTTTATCTTTGAAATTTCCCTGAACTAGGCAACTACTTGGAAATACAATCGACAGTTAAGCTAAACAAACTGTTATCCTCATTAATCTCCACAGTGGGTTTTTAACATTATTGAACGTCTGGTCAAATATCGTTATAAATCGCTTCATTCAAGAAAATGTAAAATAGATTTGTTTCTAAAAGATCACGATTCTAATCTCTTTGATTAATTAAATAAACAAACAAATTGTTGCATCGATAAAGTGGAAATACAAACCCAATAGATGTTTAAGTCATTCACAGAAACAAAATTAAAACACTGTATCAAAAACAAATTGGTTTTTAAGAATACTTTTATTACCTTCAGTCGGTTATTTCTGACGAAACATTCTTTTCACCTTAAATCCTTTTTGATGAAAGTTGGTTGTAATCACATAGTAGCATTCATTTCCGATAATGAAAAATCTAGAATTATCAAACAATTATTCGTTTTTATTTTTATTGGGACTTCTACTTCTTATTGTTGAAACTGATCACTGGTTATTGGCATATGTGCATCCTCAACAGACAGTCATTTATACACGTTGAACAAGTTAGTGGCTAACTGGATTCAGTAGCTCGGAAAATGACTCTTTGGCAATTGAAATAGAATGTACTGAATTCGAGCCTTGGTTTGAACACCATCACTGAGATATAGATATATTCAGATACGAAACACGCATTTTAAATTTTGTTGGTAGACATAATCTAAATTTACTAATGATTAGTTCATTCTGGCCCAAATTTTGAAAACGTCATTAATTCATGTTTTATGTAAGATTGAATCGAAGACTAGTAGATATTGTATAAATCAGGATCGGAATTTACGAATTCATTTTTACTAAACTAATTAATTACCCTATTATATGACCGGTAAACATTTCTCAGTATCATTAATAAACATGTACACTTGACTCTTTAATCTGTTTATCGCCATAAATAAGAATCCTTCTGTGGAAGTGGGAAAATCTATCTTAAATCTGTCTATTACATTAATTGCTTTCTGTGAAAATCAATTCACTTATTTAAAATGACTTTATCATGAAATGATGTCGTTTGATGAACTATTAGATAATTGTGGTACTTAAAATCTCGGGACCTTTTGGAGCTAATCCCCTTCTATTCTTCAGTATATAATACTTTTTCAAAACTTCAGTGTAATTAATTACGATAGTACAACTTCAGTAAATAATATCATCAAAGAATTACTACAATGAATTTTCTTTACTTATTCTTAAAATTGTGAATCATTGAGCAACTCAATTATTTTAGCCTAAGTATCTGCTGCAATATACACTTGTCACAAAACAGTTACCGATTCCTGTTCATTTCCTCTAGATTTACACTACACCTCTACATGATACATTATACAGTTCTGTAACTAAATATATGTTGTTCTGCAATTGCTTATCTAATCATGAAACGCATGGTTTTGCTTAACTAACTAGATTTAACTAAAAAAAATTTATAACTAATTAGCTGTTTCGTCTTAATATGGAACTACTTAGTAGTAAACTTTCCAACCTTTATCAGAGGTTGAATATAGTACCTTAAAGGCTTTCTGGGATAACCATACATTTCGACCAATTACCTGGAATACGTATTTACATATTCAGTAAATTTGTAATATTACATGGTCTTCATTAATTGTCATCAATGATATCGGTATCTCTCAATTAAGAAAAATAAAATCTCACTGGTAATTTTTTAACTATGAATGACAAAGCTTGCATTTCTAAAAACGAAATAAAGCGTCTGTTCACCATAAATGAGGTTATCTGCAAAATTTTCAATGTTCACTGACTTATATTAAGCATTTTCTGATATTTCCCTTTCAGTTAATAGATGAGTATAGCATACTAGTGAGCAATTAACATCAGAAGTTTCATTTAAACCAGCTAAAGTTTAGCAGGAGTGACTTCTGTGAATATGTCAGTGTGATCCAACCCGACTCGGAGGGTCCTTAACACAAATTTGGTGAAAATTAGGGTATGAAATGAAAATTTCACTCCAATACACAAAAGTCACCGAACAAATCAACGAAAATATTGAAAGCAATTCTGAATAGATCTCACTTACTGAACAATCAAAGCATCGTAAAAAGCCTCAGCAATTTGGCAGCACTACCTTATTTTAAATAATGATGAGAAATATTTCCTAAAAGTTAGATGTATATTTAAATACTTTGTTACTGTTTATAGTTCTAAATGCTGAGTAAGAAAAATAATACACCGATTACTTATAGACATACATCCGCGTACAGTACATCACTATTTAGTTCTTTGATAATAAAATTGTTATAAAAAGAAAGCGCCCAAAATGAAAATATGATCGATAAACTGATCGATAGGACAATAAATAAATAAATATTTTTACCCAAGTTACTATGGTAACCATTAAGTAATGTATGCTTAAAATGGAGAGTTTCCTGAATAATTAGTTTAGATCAATATTTCTTGTATCCCTATTTCATTTTACACGAATGTTCATGATAGTCAAGCGGTCATACAGTTCGTAAACGATATTGGGCTTGCAGTAATACATATCTGTCACAAAATTCACTAGTCAAGTCCTAGAATAAAAAATCTACAAAACACACTTCGTTACACCTGCTTTCAAATAGTTCTGCGTTTTGATGACAACCTCTAATATACCGTAAAGTTTATTCCTCTTTTATCGATTAAATTTACTGTTAGAGTTGACTATGAATCAATATTCGAACTCCATACCTGCAAAAGCATCGCCGAAGATCAACCCGTTGCATTTTTCCTACGGAAGAATGGTAAACCTTTAGTTTAATTTAACAGTGCAAATTTTATCCCCTCATTAGTGACTATAAATATCAAGTATTTTTCGATCTGAAAACTGAAAGCTACTTGCATAGACTTATTTGAAATATGAGCAATTAGAAAACATAAATATAAATATACAGGAATTACAAATTAAACAAAACTTACTTTGCTTCCGGCTTTAGTTCAATCAGTGGTTTTAAACTACAATCACAATTCCATAAATTTTTACCAAGTTGAATTTTTAAAAATTGGTCATTAAGTATCCGATCGGCTAATGCTTTCCATGGCATAGATGTTAAGAAATTCTCAGATAAATTAATATCTTCTAAATGGGTTAATAATTGTTTGAAATTTTCTGGTAATTGTGTTAAATGTGTTCTAACAAGATATAATCGTGTCAGTTTATTGAGTATCACAAAATCATCAATATTCTCCAATGTATGATCATTAATACGTAATGTGTTCAGCTTTTCACTTAAACCAGCTAATGATTGAGCATCTAAACGATATGACCCATCGACGTTACTCAATGATAAACGTTCTAAACTATTACGACTGAAAATGTTGAAAAATTTTGGTTCAATAGAATAGATTGTGGATTTTTCAATTTGTAAACGTCTAATTTGGGCCCCTTGATATTTTTCAAATGATTTGATGTCTAATCTTGTTTGAACACTTTTAATAATTAACTCGTATTTGCCAGTTAAATTGTTCAAAAATGAACTTGATGGAAATTCATTCGTACATATAATTACTGACTGAGCTGTTTCACAACTCCCATGAATAAATTGAATTGGAATAGAATGTAGGGTAAGAAATAGTAGAAGCAAACAAGTTATAGACGAAGATGTCTCAATAAACAACACTGAACTGAATGACATGTGAAATCACTTATGAATATTATTATTATTATTAATAGTAGCAGGTATGAATGGCTTCTCCGTTGTCTTTTATGTATGTCTTTGTATTACTGACGGTCTGTTGTGAAGTTGATAATTGCTGAAAATATATAAACAATTAGGAAATATTAGTTAATAACAAAGAAATCAACAGAGATGTTTCCAATTATCATGCAATAACGATGGAGATTTCAGTTTAAATCTGATTGGATATGACGGTAGTTAAGAAAGTTTTATATGTATTTATGAACAGGTATTCAAAGTTGATTTATTATCGGTTAACTAATCCGTGTTTGATAACATTTATGTTTTAATTTCCAACGACAATGATTTAAATAATACAATCTATTCTTAAGCAAATCTTATAACAATAATACTAATAGTAATATAAGTATTTATGTTCCTCTCTCTTCATAAAATGTTGCTCTTCTCGTTGGTCTAAGTATTTTCTTTAAATTTGTACTTCTATGTGCCTATGTTTGTTTGTGTCTGTATGTAGGTGGGTGGTTGACCGACTGGAATGAGTATGTGTACAATATCTCAAGATTTGCACCTGTTTCTGCTCCACAATGATAATGAACTTTGAACGATTTAATTGTACAGTGATCACACTACATCTACTTTACTCTTAGCAGTGCAAAAAATAACAAAATTTAACAAAACAAAATGGATACAAACCCGTATATTAATACGTATTGCTATTGTAGTGTTTTTTGATGACAGTGTGATGTTTCTAGTCATTGCTCATTTTCAACTGGATTGATAATGTTAAATGATAAATCATCGTGTATACTTACATGCACACATACAAATAAATGCATAAACGAACATGCAGAACTTTAAGAAGCCAATCTGAACTTAAGTAGACGCCCACTCAGCCCATTAGTAATAATAACCAGTATAAATAATTGTCATATAAAAATAAAGAACAAATGTACATACAGGCATACAAGTAGTGAACAGACACACGCAGCACAAACTAATTCAATTTTAAAAAATTGAAAGTTTATAGTTTTCGCGACCATGATGAACTGAAATACAAATAAACAGTGATTACTTAATTCCATATTTTATATCAGAAAATGTGTCGGTTCTAATTGGTTGAGGTTATTCTAAATTTGTCACATCTGCTAATTTAGTAGGTGAGAGTGTAATCTTTACTAAACAACTAGTACATTGGTCTCCACCACAATGGACATATAAGACAGATTTCATTATTAGTTGCGGGGGCGAGGAGGGCGGTAAATCATAACATGACACCAAACCATGAAGACATTTATTCATTGGCCTGAGCAGCATCATTTTGTCGAATAGACTTCTTGGATTAGACTGCATCAGTCAATCAATCAATGTCTGTCACTGCTAGTGGACTATAGACCACAGACCAGCGTTCTCCAACAAACTCTCTCCCGGACCCTCCTTTCTAGCTCTTCCCAAGTCCTCTTCATTCTCTTCATATCTGTCTCCAATTCCCGAGGCAATGTGTTCTTGGATCTTCCTCTTTTTCTTTGGCCCTCAGGATTCTAAGTTAGAGCCTATCTTGTGACACAATCTGGTGATTTCCGCGGTGTGTCCTATACACCTCCATCAACTTATGCTAATTTCTTCTTCGAACGGAAGTTGATTAGTTCTCTGCCACAGAACATTGTTGCCGATGGTATCTGGCTATCGGATCCGAAGTATATTACGCAGACAGTTGTTTAGAAATGCTTGCTAATCGTAGTTCTCCAAGTTTTAGCTCCATGCAACAGAACTGTCTACACATTTGTATTCATATTTGACTTTAATATTGACTGACAGTTGGTTTGAGTTGCAGGTGTTTATCAGCTGTGGAAATGCTGCCCTTGCCTAGCCAATCCGCGCCTTCAATTCTGCATTAGACTCTCCTTGTTTATAGATGATGCTGCCCATGTATGTAAAGGTTTCTACATAGTCCAGAGTTTCCCCGTCAAGCGTAATTGGGTTAGTCTTCATTGTTTTGTATTGAAGGATCTCACTTTTCCCTTTGTGTACTTTGAGGCCATCTGCTGACGAGGCTGATGCTACATTGTTCATCTTCACCTGCATTTGTTCCTGTGTGTGGGACAGAAGAACTAGATCATCTGCAAAATCCAAGTCGTCTAGTTGCATCCATGTTGTCGACTGTATTAAGAGCTTACCTTGAGATGTTGAAGCTTTTATGAACCAGTCAATCACCAGCAGAAAGAGGGAGGGCGACGGTAAGCGGCTTTGTTTGACACCGGTCTTTACTTCCAATAAACCAACCTGTGAGCTCACCACCATCTACTATTCCGTAGTGTAGTTCATTGTAAGGATCCCGTATGATATCAACTATCATCTCACACACACCTTAGTGTTGAAGAAGGCTCCATAATATCCTCCTGCACACACTGTAAATTGCTTTCTCGCAGTCGAGGAAACTGATGCAATGTGGTGAGTTCTATCTAATTAATTGTTAAACAATGACCTGCAGTGTTATGATTTGCTCGGTACACGGTCGGTGCTTACGGAATCCAGCCTATTTATCACGAAGTTGTGTGTCGACTGAATCTTTCATTTGGTTCAATAACACTCTGTTGAGGACTTTTCCTGGAACTGAAAGTAGGGTGATCCCTCTGTAGTCCTCACAATTGCTAAGATCACTTTTCTTCCGTATACTGATGAGATATCCTTCTTTCCAGTCTGTTAATATTCGTTCCTCCTCCCAAATCTTCCTGAAGAGAATGCGCAGCATTTTGGATTTATTTTCGAACCCGACTTCAATGCTTCAGCTAATATGTTATCTAACCCTGTTGACTCGTCACTCTTCATTTTTCGGATGGCCATTTTGACTTCCTCGACTGTTCGTGGGTCAGAATTTGTAGAAAAGTTCGTAGATGCTGCTTCGATTACTGGTGAGTTCAATGGGGCTGGTCTATTCAAGAGTCCTCCGAAGTGTTCGACCCACCTGTTCTGCTGTACTTGAATCTCAGTAATTGGTTTGCCATTATTGTCCTTGATTAGTTGTTCTCATTTACTGTATTTTCCAGCTAGCTTCCTCGTTGTATCATATATGTGTCTCATGTTTTCTCACCTCGTAGCTTTTCTGCTGCCATTGCTGTCTAACACATGATGCCACATACTAGCTCTAATACTCTTTTTAATTTACTAGTTGACTTCCGTGTATTTAACCTGTGCCTTGGCCTACTCTATTCTTGTTCAACTGTTATTAAATGCTCTCTTCTTGTTCTTCCTTTCTTGAATCTTATCTAGAGCACCAACAGAGATCCATTATTTTTGGTGGTGCTCCTTGCTGCCCAAAACCTCATGATATGTTGATCATCCCAGTTGTTCTTCATCGTAGTTTCCCCTTCTACCAATAGAACGTTAAAAGGCCTGAAACTTGTTGTTGAGAGTCATTTTGGATTCGTTGAGTTTGTTAGTATCCCGAATAAGTGTTGTATTAGACTTTTGTAATACTGGTGCTCCAGTTGTCCAGTGCTTCTTCAGATTCAGTTTCACTTTAGCTACTAACGAATAGTGATCTGAAGCTAAATCAGCTCCTCTGTTTGTTCTCACGTCATACATGATCCTTCTAAACTTCTTATTGATGCAGGTGTGGTCGATTTGGTTCTTCATAATGTGGTCTGGTGAAATCTATGTAGCTTTGTGTATGCGTTTTTGGGAGGATATGGTGCCACCTATAATCTATTTGTTGAAGATAAATAGGTTTGCGAATCTCTTATTGTCATTTTTCATTTCTCAATGGTTAGGTCCTTGGCCGCGCATTTCCTGATGACTGACTGCTGCTTTGCATAGATCTGGTCTTTATCGTCTTAGTTGTTATTGTCGATGGACGAATAGGATTAAACGATATTCTTTGAGGTCAGCTCCGTCTTTATGTTGAAGAATGCTTAGTTGACCCTAGATCTATGAGATTTATATCCTATAAGTACTTTTCGTGCTTTTTAGGAAAAAATTAATGCCCTTTCTTTATGAGTGCCAGGCATTTTCTTTTTGACCTGAGTACAACAGTACATCTTCTCTAGGCTGATCTTTGCTGCTCGCCTTGTGGCCATTAGGTATTAATTATACTAAATATCCCTAGGATGTATCTTTACATTTCATAAGCTATTTGGATTCTTCTCCCTGCCTCTCACATCTTGCAAGCATTCCATCTGTCTATATTAATTGTTGCTCTGGCTGTCAGTACTTGTAACCAATAGCCGAAGACCATCGGTAACGTCTCAGTCATGTTCATTCTATACGTTCCTCGAAAAATGTAGATGAGTGACTAAGTAACTTTCAGAACAATGGTATTTCTCAAAGTTAGATTCCATCATTTTCAGTTCCGCTTCTCATTTTGTACTTGATGCTTTGTTGATTTCTCTTCATGGTACTGATTTATTGCAAGTCGAACTGATGAACATTTATATATTTTCATATGTAATCTATGGTTGATGGATTGAATTATGTTCAATGCTGTTTGTAGTGTTACTCGACCCGAAATTACATTTCTTTTTTTCTGGAATAAGTTGGCAATAAGTCTATTAAATTAGCTTATAGTAGTAACAGAAATATCACCGGCAAAATTTACTTGACTCATCCTTGCCGCTGTAGCTGTTATCATTATTGATTTTTCTATTTGTGAAAAGACAAAACAAAATAAAGATGCTTTACGGAAAGCAGTAAGAAAATTTACTACCAGTTAATAATAACTGAAGTTTGCAATTATTTTTTCAAGATGTCAGTTAATAAATTGGCACAATAAATGACGAAGAATATGCATTAAAACAAAAGTGATTTTATCTTTTTTAACTAAGTCCAAAGATTGATTATACTGATTTGACGTACGTAGTCAGAAGTACAGGATTGACTACTGGAGAGTTTTCTTCATTCATCCAAGTAAATATTCAAATTTAAAAAAAATGGAATACAAGTACCTCATACAGTCCAATGATGTGTTTTAGCATGACTCATTGATTCTAATAACTGACTTCAAGTTCATAATAGTTCTATTGATTTCTAATCAATCACTAACTGACATATTTCATTACAATATCAATAGGCATTGGATATGTAATTAACTGATTAGTATGAAATCATTTATACAGATATTTGTTAACATGGTCATATTATGTGGCAATGTGATTGGGATTCGACTTATGAACCATTGATCTTAAAATGTTTCGTGCGAAAGCATACTTCTACATGCTAGAAAAAAGGTCACAGGTTAGGACGTGGGCCGTAGTATTACTCATGAACTCCAGCGGTTTTTGAAATAATTTGCGCGTATGATTAACATGATTTCTATAAATCAGTTGTTTAATCAATTGTCGAATTAGCCTATGTTAAGTTAATAAAAGAAGACATTTTACGACTATTGAAGATGGGTATTAGATGGAAAATTCCAGACTCTATTTTTCTACCACTGCAATAGGATTTCAATAAAGTAAACTATCAGGTGCACCATAGCTAAGCACTTTGTTAGAAGTTAATTACAAGTTAATATTCGTTTTAAAAAAAATTTTTTTCATATGATACCTTTGTATTCGATTCCACTTATCTTACAAACTAACTCGTCACAGTTCAAATAATTATACGTAAAGCATCAAAAAGAAGTAAAAGATTACAACGGAATACATAATGCATTATATACTCACCAACATATGAGACATCGATAAATAATAACCAGTTTTGTCGCTATGAATTCTTTTTCAACCAATCGTTCACTATAATATAATTACAACAAGAGAACTTTGTCCCGTGACTACCTTAACCATCTGTCTCTAATGCTCTGAGGAAATAAGGTTATTTTCATTGCGAGAATTACATAACTGACTATGGTACATAGAACTCCTGTTAAATTAAAACAAATGATCATTTAAAAATCATCTAGTTCCAGACTGAATTTTTCCTGTATTAATAGTACGTAGTAAGCTTAACGTTAAAAAGTGTTTTTGAGAAATCTTCTTATATGTTCACTGTAATGTATATTACTTGCAAGCTTGTTACACGTACTGAACTGCACAAGAAGTGCCTTTTGGTAATCGTTTGTATCTGTTTGTATCTCTCCGTATGTAATCATACATATCCAGTGATGTTTAAATGATATATTTCTAGGACATATCTGTATTAGACATAATTATCGGTAGCATTTTATGAATTTAACGAAATTCACATTCATTATGTTATCACCATTGTTTCTCATGATGATACTGATAAATAAATAATTATATTACAAAACATGATTGATCATTTAAAAACAGAAAGATAAAACGCGAAAAATATAAATACAAGTTAGACTAGATTTCGGAATGGATATTTTTAAAAACCGAAATACTATTTGTAAATAAATAATATCCAGATTGACCGAAATAGCCAAAAACTATGGATCTTTAGCAGGATAGATAACAAACATTTGCCTATTAAGTGCTTGTCCAAGTTACGACTAATCTGTTATTACTTTTGTATCATTGTTAGTCCCTTCTTTTGTAATATGTATAGCTTGCAACCAGTTATTGGTCAGATTTTAGATAAGTCTAAAGAAGACATAATAAACAGTAAGTTAGCGAACTAAAGATACTTTTCTGTCAACCAAAGATTGTATATATGATGCCAGCAGAAGCTCACAGTTGGTATTTCTGAAACGTTCCAGCCCGTACTAGAACAGTGTTGTCAGGCATTCTTGGCTAGTCGATTTGCTGATATCAGTTTACTGAAAAATAAATAGGGTTAAATAAAACAATTTTCAATAAATATTTATTAGCTACACTTATAAGCGAACAGCTAATAAATGGCCCAACCTTATTGAATTCATTCAGCTACGTAGCTTGATTGTAAAGTGCTTACGGTTATTCTGGTTACCATCAATAGCTTCTTTTTCATCTACTTCCTCCTGTTATTTCAAACGCATTATATCTTTTTTGTGAGTTTATCTGTGAATGGTTATTGTGATGGGCTCCAATGTTTTGTTTGCTTGACTTTTAACCATGTAGTTAATTGACATTCTCATAATACTTCCATAAATAATATTGCTGATACTCAGATTAGTTAGAATGCCATGATTCTCGAAAATCGCTGATACACTGTGAATACCAATAATCAATAATTTTTTTTGTTTTCGTAGTTTAATTAAAATTTGTGGTTGTCCAGGTGCATTGACCTCGGTCTATTTACATCACTTCTGTATATTGCATATCGCTTGCTTCTATTATCTATGTTTCAGTCTTCTACATTACTGAAATTTAATCACAAATAAATACTTATATAAAAAAATCGACATCACAATTATCTAGTAAATGCATACTCATGTCTACATGGTTTCTTCTGTTCTCAAATTAATCAAAGTACATTTCTATTCCTCTGCTCTGGGTTATATAGCGCATGTAAACAGATTTACCTGGATACAAAGAGAGCATGCGAAATTGGAAAATGAAGTTTGGACAATTATTTTGTTTCTTACTCATTACTAGAGATTTTTTAAAATTTTTTAGTATATGAATAGATATAAGTATGCATTAAGTTGCTTTAAATTCAATATCCATAAATAAAGATCACAAGAAGACGATTTTCATGCATGCAAAGAGTATAGATGGGAATATCAAACAAGCAAATTCTAGAGAACTTGTTGGTTATATTGGAAAGTTTTATAGCATTGCCTCAGCTACTGATTAATTAAATAAGTAGCTAAATGATTTCTTAGAAATATAAATAGAAATGAACAGAAGATCCAGCTAATGTAGTACAAAACAGATTTTCTTTTCCTCAGAACTCTTTATCCATAATTTCTTGCATTACTAAAATGATTTACCTTTAACTTCTAGTAGGAAGTTTAATTATGACATTTTTAAACTGAATTATCCTAGATATCAGGATGAATTTGTATCTTCCGATTGATTTGTTATGAACTGAAGCTGATCAGTCTCTGTTGTTATATATGCTTCTTGAGAGGATTGCTACGATATACATCCAGCCAACGAGTCCCAAATAGGACGGAACGCACATCTTGGATTTCACTTGCCAGATACAATCGAACTTAAACAATACTAGTGAGTAATCGCTATATCGAAGCAATAAGCTGAGGTAGCACATATAGCAACAGTGACTGATTAGCTTCAGTCCATAACAAACCAGTGGAAAGATATAAGTTCATCCTTAAACCTATGGGCTCGTTGCACAAGTGTGACTATCTGGATTCAGTAGTCAATTGGTGAACGCAGTGGCGTTTGGCACGAAAAGGACCAAGCTCGAATCCCACTGTGAATATAAACATTGGGATGCAGGTACATCCAGCAGACGAGTCCCAAATAGGACAAACGCGCTTCCTGGATTCCACTTGCCAGTTACAACCCAACTTGAATTATCCTAGAATTTCCTGAACAAGACTATTTAAATATTTTGTTTAAATATAGGTTTTTAATACTTGACAAAAATATCATGAAGTAATGAACCATTGAACTGACAACCATTTACCAATATTCTATTTTTATTACTAAGGAAAGACTGAGTATACACTCATTTTTAATTCATGTTGCAATGACTTTCACTAGGCTATTTTCTATAATCTACGCAAGTATAAAGAACGTTTTCAACAAAGTTGAAGTTATCGATAAATAAATATCACTTGGTAATAAAATAAAGAAAAAGAGAACTACAAAACATCCGCGTTACGACGATCTCGTAGGTCATGAGACCACACAAGCACCATATGTTAACCTGACATACTACTCAAGACTAAACAGAGCACCACTAATGAGTTATAAGAGTAAAAATGACTATTAGTGGATTTAAGAAAACGATTTATTTTGAGTGCTTTGATAAAAAATAAGCACTACAAAATGAATGGTCTAATAAATATCCGAAATTTGTTAACTAAGTACTAGACAGTAATTATTTCTATCACATAATTCAGACATTTCCCACCAATTAACAACACAATAAAGTTCGCTTCAAGACTCGATAGACTCGCGATGAATAGTAAGCTTACTACATTATCTGTTTTAAATGAATTTTTATCAAACATGTAATGAAGTAGTCAGTAATCAACTCTACGATTGGACAAATTTAAATTAAACATTCTATTCGTATTTTTCACCAATCAGCTTCAAGTTTAAATTCTTAACGTGATTGGATGACGTTCAAGAAAATATCGATCTCGAAAACAAAATACTGGACGTGTATAGATGTTTGAAGCGCATTCTGCCGATAGCTGTCGAGAAAAATGAAGAGGATCTATTGTACCTTCATATTTTTTATATGTGGTCCCATCTTATTTCTGTGCCTCCTATTTCGTCATTGGCTATCACCTTCGGGTATGAATAATCCACAGATCCACCCTAAAGGTGATTTGAAACTTGGTACACTCATTACAAATGAATTGTCTCGACTGTTACGTCCAGACATCCCGACAGTGGAAGATGTTGCTGATACAGTAGTGAGAACTTGGTTTAAACATCAGGAGGAATTTTGTCAAAAAGGTATGTGTTATTTTTTGTTAAATAGCTTGAGTGATTTGATCATATAAAACTAAATGATATGCCTTAGAGACCATCCAACACCAGAGCAACACCAAACAGTACTAATTTAAATTATATCTCATATACACTAGTGGCTAACTTCGAGAAAGACATTGAGAGAACGAGATTCTTTGGGACTGGTGAGGTCCTACTATAACAAGAATTAGATAGTCATCTAGCGTTTAGTATCACATTCTACTTCAAATCAATGTAATTATTTTAAGGGATTAAAGTGCTTACAATAATGCTACTTCAAGTCAAAAGGATTTTTCAACTTTTATGCAAATTACCATGGTTCTAGCTTAATAACAGAATCTCATAGGCTAAAGGCTATTCTTAGAGACTAATCAGCACTGCTTATTAGCTTCAAGGTACAAAATTTCGTATGGTTGTTCAGTAAATGTCTTAAATCATCTCAAAATACTGCCCATTTCATCCCGCTCAACAGCTAAATTATAAACGGCTCTAAGAATATCACCAACTTGTCCAGTGATATTTTTGCAAACCAAAGTAAAACCTTGACGTAGACATTGTGCATATACTTATTAACCACATAGAATCCATTTCTTTTACTTACGACCATATGTGTTAAGCCATAAATCCTTTCAAGGCCTCAAGTAGTTAAGGAATAAATGAGATCTTAAACAAGCAACTTTGGGAAAATGTGGTAATGATACACTTAAGTGTATCATTACATCTTCCATTGATCTTCTAAATTTTTTATTGATGCATATATGATCTATTTGATTCTCTGCACTATGATCCGGTGAGACCCATGTAGTCTTGTGTATGCGTTTGTGGGCGAATATTGTACCACCTATAACCAACTTGTCGAAAGCACATAGATTTGTAAATCTTTCACCGTTGTGATTTCTTTCTCCCAGTCCCTGTCGTCCCATGATTTCTTCATATCCGGTGTTGTCCATTCCGACTTTGGCGTTTAGGTCCCCCATCAGGATTGTCAGATCCTTTCCTCGACACTGCTACAATTGATTGCAGTCTATCGTAAAACTGATCTTTGTATTCGTCGTTGCCGTCGTTGGTTGGTGCATAACATTGGATAATATTCATTATAATCCCTTTCTTGATTGTTTTGGAAGATGATTTGATGATCCTGGGTCCATGTGGTTCCCATCCCACAAGTGCATTACGTGCTTTTTGGACAGCATCAGAGCAACTCCTTTGGTGTGAGGAGCATTTTCCTCTTCGTGGCCGGAGTATAGCAGCATCTCTCCTGGAGCCAGTGTTTTCTGTCCAGCTTGAGTCCAATGGGTTTCGCTGATTCCGAGAACTGTCAAGTTGTATTTCTTCATTTCTGCAGCTATTTGATTTGTCTTTCTGCTCTCCTACATTGTTCGAACATTCCATGTACCTATAAAAATATTTGCTCTGGTTGTTAAGAGGGGGGGCATCGGCCTCCTGACTTCCGAAGAATTTCGGCTTTCATCATGAGGCGTCATAAACAATTCTTCCACTCCCAGGGCAAAATTTAAATGGTTTATCTTGTTTAATCTGGTTAGCGTTTTTTCAGCAAGCTTGCGTTTTACGAGATGGGGATGTTAGCCCCATGCCCAACCCTCCCCCTTTACCCGGGCTTGGGACCGGCAGTAACCCTAGGAGAGCTACAGGCGGTGTTAAACACAGTCCTAGGCCTCTGTTATTAATGTTGTACGTTGACATTTATAAAGCTTTCGATATGTTTTACCATAAGCTTCTTATAAGCAAACTCAGATCTTATGGGGTCTGTTGAATTAGCTCCTCTATCAACCCAGCTACTCTTATCGTTTAGTATTCTCCAAACGTTAGACAGCGCTCAACTAGTCCCCCAATCCAAATCAGAATGCTTTTTGAGCAGGTATGTAATTGTATCCTGTCGTACCGAGTTAAGTGGAGAAAGTCTCAGTAGAGTATTTATGGTTTTTACACATGAATATTCTCGAGTCTTCTCTAGCTGTTCACTATTTCTGATTAGCTAAGAATGCACCAGTCAGCATGCTCCAGCATAATCCTACATTAGGTGTGGTTTATTCTAATCTAGATCCTGCTAACAGGATCAGAGATGCCTTGCTTGTATCGCTAAATTTATTTCATGATCGTCCATAACAAACAGATTAATTTAACTTCTATCGAATGATGAATCAGTTGACAGTAGTGTTATCTTCCAGAGTAATGTCTTAGGACCTCTATAGCTTGTATATATGATGTTCTCAAATGCTTCAGTGTCAGTGGACCTGTGTGTTGATGATGTTAAATCTGTGTACTTTTTTCATTCTCATTAACTTATATACCTTAGTGGCGTCAATACTAAAGTCAACAGATTCACTGTATGTTATTCGAAATTAAAATCAGAACTAAGTGCTTCTAAATGCCGATGGAAGTGTTTTAGGGATACACAACTCTCTATAAATGGTAGTACGTCATTTAGATTTCATTCACTGGTTGAATTTGGATTTTGATTGTTGTATAGTCAATGATTCTCAGAACAGGTCGCTCTTCAGACATCTATGTCGCACCGACTTCTGGGTTACATACTTCATAACTTCTGTAACGATGATTCTCGTATTATATTTTACAAACTATTTGTTCGACCACCACTTACCTTACCACATTTACGTTTTTTAGCAACCTGAACAGACTCGTAAATTGGTGTAGTTAATTTCTGAATATATAATGCATCATTGTCATTAATGTTCTAGATTCCGCCTTCTATGGGACTGTGAGTATGCGCCTCGTAGTGTCCAGATTTAAGTAATGCACATATATTTGCTTCCCTTTGCTTTACCATCGTTTTCCATTTTTCTATTTTTGATATCTTCACATTACAAACCACTCTATAACCACTCTGTCTTATTACACTAATGTATTATATAATGGGTTATATTATGGTAGTAACTAACCAATATATTACACATATTGCTGTTTTTGTTTATTACTAGTTCTGAATGGTACTCATCAATTGTTCAAAAGTAAAGAATGTCAGAATAGTTGTTTGGATTTGGATAAACCATATACTCGACGTATTGTCATTATTACACCATATCGAAGTCGTGCAGAACATTTAATGAAATTAATTCCACGCCTAGTTGAATTACTTACGAAACAGAAACTATGTTATTTACTAATTGTTGCTGAACAGGTATGTTCGTTAATGGGTTAAATGAAATTACGATTGCTATCATCAATATTCTTGTTGCTATTTTGACTATTCATGATATTTAAACAAATATCATGAAATGGGTATATTTTTCCCTTCCTTATAATTTGATAGTTTTATGCAGTGTCAATATCATAAAATGTCATAAACTTTAAAACACTAAATTGTTAAAACTATATAATATCATTATAGCATGCTTTTATTTCAAAATCAGAGATATTCTTTAAGTCGTCTACTGAGTTCAAACCTCGTAATTATATATAAACATCGGTTGTCACAAATATTCACTTTTACTTTGTAAAGGGATAAGGATACATTTATATATGTTTATGAATATTATTTATTTAGAGGTCAGTTTTCTTACCACGGACCGTGAGAGACTGAGCAGTATTGAACATCTGGCTTACTTTAAATTAAGATTTTTCAATAATTTCTCTTTGATTTAGAGTACACAAAATAACAAAATAAAGTATCCTTCCTTTAATTTTACTTTTCCTAGTCGTTTGATAACATATTCGTCAATTTCAATTTTCTAGCCAATTATCTGTGTTCACTTAGGTTTTCGACGAATTTTCTTTAAAGATCGAAAGAATATCAATACGCAGTACATACAATATACTAAAAAAATTTCCTATACTCATTAGATTCCTTCATGTTATGTATTGCGGAGTAATACAGTGACCTTGATAACTGTCAATCAGAATACGGAACGTCAGCCTCAACGACTATCACCCCCCAAAGCCGGAATAGAGAAGACAGCAGCTACGAGCCAAACAGACACAATCAATCTTTATATTTCAATCATGTATTTATATATACACAAAATCAGACCGCACTATCAACCAATTATAAAACTGACATTAATACATAACAAGGGTAATAGTGGGTGTGAACTGGGGAAACACATATGCAGTCAATTAACCATAGTTTATAAATGATGAACAATATAACAGCAGTTTATGCCTTCAACAAGAGTATAGAGTGAGGGCAACGTAACAATAATAATAATAAAATGCTTACTTCATATACAACCAAAATAATGAATCGTTTTACAGGAAAAACAACTCTAGAAGATAGTCAATCTCCTTTAGGTGCCCCGTCATAACACTTCAGACAACTAAAATCGTTATTTGAGGTTTGTTCTCATTATTCACTGTCATCAGTAATATTTTAACCTGATTGCCAACTCTTTTTTAATAATTAGTTTTCACTCTATTTCTTTTGTCGTTTTCTCTCTCTACAGATTGATCAACAACCATTTAATAAAGGCGTACTTATGAACACTGGCTTCGTAGAAGCATTAAATTGGTTACCATTTCATTGTGCAATATTTCATGATGTTGATCTGTTACCACTGAACAATGAAGTTGACTATACGTGTTCAATCTATCCTAAACATTTAAGTTTATGTGTGGATAAATTTCAAAATAGGTACTAATTATGATTATTATCTGATATATATTAATTTATTTCACAACTTACTCTTTAATTGACTATGTAATCAAGTTTGCCGTTATTAACATGTGTTGTACTTGTTCATGTGATACGGTCACTCAACTTCCACTGTTCGATTGACAACCAGACATGAACAGCGAGGATAATTTATTGATACGTGCAAAGTGGACTGAGAGTGAACTTATTAGTGTTGATTTTCTCACTGAAAATCTAATCTAGTACATACTGATTATAATCTGATCCATCAGTCCTTTGAATCAACATAATCAACATAATATACTCCGTTTATCGGTTTATTTTATTATTTTATCTACATATTTTGATTAACAAGTCCTGACTTACGAATCGTCGTTTCCACCTTCCCCACTTATATTTAACAGTTCGTGATCAAGTATATGAAAATATATTTGGTCTGTTTTGTCATTGGTCAACTTTTATTCTTTACTAATGTCCAAGATACTGTGAGCCTTAAGCAGGTTTATTTATCCTATTATATTCGATCTACAAGAGGCGATTTCTGTAATTACTTGTTTTGCTTTGATTGATAATTTTGACTATTTACCAGCTTTTTATGAGTTTTTCACATCGTTCGAATTTCTTGTGTCAAATGAATCTTCTTAATTGAAAGAATCATATTTGAAGGTACTAACTATTCACCGCTGTTTATATTTGAACGCATCCATCATTGTTGGGATTATTTGAATAAATATCGAGTTGTTGTGTCAGCGAAATAGATATGGAAGTGCAGACAATAACTGGGTAACCAATGAACGTTGAGAATATGTTTCGTCGCATTACGTAACCTTATTAGCAGAGCGCATAAATGAACATACATGAGATTGAACCCAGAATATTTACATATTATGATGAAAACAATATCATAATACGTGGTTGAGATTAGTTTTACAACCCATATAGCTCATTGATAATTTTCAAAACTATTAGACAGCTTGACGCAAATTTGGAATCATCGGTAACATCATTACTGTCAATATTACAGGCGCACCTCACTGACCAGTGGCAACTAACAAAATCCTAGATTGGGCACGCTTCCCTGTAGACTACCACTCCCACCTACCTAAGACTGTAGTATAGTGCATGCGAGTCAAGTCAGTTCTACTAGTATCCCGATTGGAAGTTGATAGGTAGCCTTCAGTCACCATTCAAGTGAAGACTATGCCTTTAAATTAAACATCCACAGAAAAATCAGCTTAAATTACAGGAACAAATTACGTACACATAAATCCTTAGCTTTGGATTTTGTCAACACTGTATACGTGCACTAAATATGCATTACGAAATGTACTGCGGTTTATGATTATAACATTCTACATAATTTTAATTAATGTCCCTTTTCTCAATTAAACTCAAATTTCTTCTATTGTTTTGTATTTTTTGCATTTTTTTTAAAAAAGGCTACCTTATATTGAATTAATCGGTGGTGTTTTATCCATGCCACTTAAGGCATTTCTTCGTGTAAATGGATATTCCAACTTATTTTGGGGTTGGGGTGCAGAAGACGATGATATGTATGAAAGGTTAGTATCTATTCTAATTAATTCAATAATTACTTTTAATTATTCAATAATTAATCTATTTATAAATGGTTTTTCTACAAAGTAACTGAAATGTAACTGGTCTAACTAACCGAGTGTTGATAACTGATAAATACGAGTTTCTCAAATGACGGTGAAAACTTATACCTGAGCTGTGTTCTTTGTACGTTGTCATGTCATGCTCTACATTAACAACAATGAAAATCTCTTAAATAAATCATCTACCTGAGAAGACTCAACGACATTCAGTCAAGTTAAAAATCGTTCTCATTATTTCACAATATATTAGTTTAATTTATAAATTCTCGAGCGTCTTGAGTGTTCCATATTATCTGCGTTAACTTATGAATGATGATTATACAAGTCTTTTAATTATTAAGGGTGACATTGTGAAGCGATCCAAAATTAACATGGATCCAGTGATAGCTCTAAGACAAACACTAGAACTATCAACGTGATACTTTACCTAATTGCTTCACCAATCTCGACGATCAACAGGTCCAACTTGAAACTGGAAACTAGCACATAGCTTTCGAAAAAGAGTAATGAGACGTGTTAACAACGAGTGTAATATTATAAGGCACTTTGAAATAAAATAAAACACTAGTAACGATCTCGAGTGACACGATACAATACATCAACAACAAAAAATGAACAAATGCAAACGCTTCATAATTATTTTGAGTTTTGTATTCACGATATGTACTGGACTCTATTATGAATTATTACTTCTCAGCAAAAATGGGGTACAACTGTCTGACAGATTTTAACAATCCTCTAGAACTTTAGCAAATTTCTACTTTACATCACAACATCCTGTTTCATAGTGACTTTTCAATACTTTCGTTTACCATAGACTTATGATAAATGGAATTCCTGTAACTCGTCCTGATCCAAATGTAGCACAATTCATAATGCTCAAACACAAACCAAGTCCCGCCTTTCATTCAGCTTTAAGGTATGTCTCTTCAAAAATTAACGCTTAATTAATTATATTTTGAAGTAAATGAACATATATTGTATTTTTTGCTAATGATCATACATCGATCATAACTCACTATGTTCAAAATCTGTGCATCAACGTACATCTTTACAGTACAACTATTCTATTGCCTACAGTGACTGAATCAATTGCATGATCAACACTCAAACTCAAATCATGACAAATAGCTAACTCAATTAAACTGTGGAAACAGGGCAATTCTAATAAGGAATTACACTGCTGATTCGGGAGTGCCTAAAACTCGTCTATATTAATCGACCGTATAGGTTTTGACTTAATTTTTTGGTGTATTAAAGAATCTTTTTAACCTACGTTAGCTCAATTCCGATTGATTCATCTTTGCCAATGATGACAGTCGACCATACTGGCTGCTGTATCCACGTAATATATATATATATATATATATATATATATATATATATATATATATGCAAAGAATTGGTCAGATTTAAGATGATGTTGTTTAGATTCAAGTTATTGTTACTTCTTTGAATCATCTCATGATTTATTTCTACGAGTAGCACATATGTATGAATTCTTTAAGACTCTTGGAACTGATTCGAGAGAGTAATACATCTCACTAATAAGTAAAATTTGTAGTGATCCGGAATGAAGTTTGTTGACAATGTAAACAAATAAAGGCTATTGCTTATTTATTGCTAAACATACTTATAAAACAAATCATGTTATAAGGCTTTGACTGAGTAACACGTACTCTTGCAGGATACAAATGCTTAAATAAGCAAGTTAGTAATTTACAGAATCCCTTGAACATTGTTATGTAAATTTTCGGTGAAGAATTCCTAATCTAATTTGCATATATTCTCACTGGTTATTTAACGTACAAAATACTCCTGTTTATTGGAAAAATTACATAATAGTAGCACAGTATAGTTGCACTTCACTTAGTTTCTACCGTAGTAAATTTAAACATTTTAGGATCGCATTTATAGCATATTTTTAATTTCTATTTCCTAAATAGTTTCAAATCCTAGTATTTTTTCGAAAAACATATTAGATAATACTTGTGAAGTAATTCGCGGGCCAACAACAGATTAAACGAAGCAATGTAACTCTCCTAATATTAGCTCAGAAGCAAATTAGAAAAATATGAGAAATGGTTAGCTCATAACTGTAAGGCATAATTCATTAAGAACAGTTTCCCAAAGATTAGAATTTTTTGATTGTAATATTCTAGGTGAACCAATATTAGACTGACTTTATAAGTGTGGATTGTTTAAACTCGACAATAGTCTTTGCACTGTATTGATTAATTAGGTCGAAATGATTCATGCTTATTAAATATTATGGTTACCAAACAATATGTTTCACGTTTATATAGTTGACTTAGAATACCGACTATTGATCACTTTAGACTAGTGTAGTGCAATGTTGCATGAGAGCAAACTTCAACTGTCCTAGATATAGATGGATAATGTGAAGAGGAAAATGGTAGCTTTTACCATTTTAATAATCGCATAATTGTAAGACCTATTTGTATGTATAGTTAACGATCTTGAAAAATATGCAGCAAATCAGCATATTAAAAGTTAAGAGAATAAGTGAAAGAAGGTCAAATTACACTATATGGAATATGGATTTTATACCCATACCTTAATTTTGGCGTATAAATGTGAGAAGTTAAATTGTAAATCTAAGAGACAAGGTTTTTATGGTATTCCTCTCAGCATATTTTACTCAAGTATAAGAGTACTCGAAACACAGTTGATTATTTAAAGTTATTTCAAGTAATTTAAAAAAATATTCCATATTTCATTTTAGAACTCAAATATTATCTTTCACAAAAGTAAGATATCGTCTGGATGGAATAAACAGTTTAAATTATACACTCGTTGAATCACGCATCATATTGTACAATCAAATTCACAGTTTAATAAACAACAATGTATCAACAGCGGCAGATTCTTCGCATAAAACCAATGCTTTTGGATCACTCACAAAATCAAATTATCCAATATTACACTTAAAAATTGATGTTGGTAAGCCACCCGTTGAATTCATTCAGAAAAACAGTTTCACATGAAAAGGAAATAATTTAACTATGAAGAAAAAATACCGATTGTAACTTAAATTTTTGCCTAATCACATAACACACTTATCCGACCAAGTAATTAAGAGCAAGTAACGAGTGACAAATATTATATTGATACAAATAACGGACCATGAGCGACGGCTATACTAACCATATAATTAGTCAATTTTATAACATCTGTAAATTCGTGTCTATCTACCTTTTGTCGATATAATGATAATGAGATGATTACAATACCACCTGTTGTCAACCAATACAATTAAGATGATTTAGTTATATATCAATACATAAAAAACGAACCAACATACATATCACTAAAATTAGCTAAACGACAGAGGGGTAGCATATGATTATCTATTCACTGAGTTTATGTTGGGTGTCCTCGTCTTTTGAACATTCTCCATGCTGTTTAACAAACACTACCAAATATTCACTACAACTTATAAATTTGTGAATGAGTTTTCTTTCATTGGATTGATTAGCAACTATTAAAGCTGCTATTTTTCACTTAATTTAATTCGTTTCGATAACTAGAATCAATAAATACAGACCTGTACGACCAAGTTTTACGTCGTATTATTTACATATGTGTACTTTACAAATAATTTTCGCCTACCTATCATAGAACGATACAGATTTATATAACTGAGCGTGTATGGTTTTATTAAAGTAGTCGATGACCTCTTACAAGTACAAATCAATGTCATAACTTTCCAAAATTCTAGCTCCTAACTATTAAATAATTCATCCCGATGTTGAGTTTTGTGGTTTTTTGATCGTAATAATCTCGAAAACCATAAAGTATATGTGACAAGAAAGTGCTCTCCGTAAATTCCATTGTATTTCAAGAGTCGAAATATGCATATTTTCGATAATATCTCTAGTCAACCTCACAAACCATTACTAACTCTGACACTCCAAAAGGTTTCTACAATAGAAATTTCACTTTTAAGCTTTACCTAAATTAATTTTGAAGTGTTATATGATCATTCATTTTGCTTGAAATTCAAGTTTTGTAAATTGATGGAATATAGTAGTCAAATTGTAGGTGAGCACTACAAAGGTTCAGTGATAACTAAAATATTTATTCTTTAGTTTCAGACGGCATGTTGCATTTTATCCATCCATGGAGGTTGACAAAAACTTGAAAGTACGTATTCGTGAGGTTAATGTAAGTTCAAATTGCAAGATTCAAATAGCGACACAACAATATAAACAAAGAGCAACCACACAATATCGCCAAACCCTAAAACATAAGATTAGGTTAATGAACAGTAGAGGATGTTCTAATTGATAAGTGAATAAAACCGCCATCATCAGTAGTACGACGAAAATCACAACTAAGACTATTATAAGCTGTGTCATCATAGAAGACAAAAATTAATATAGATCGATGACATAGGTGAATAAACGTTTGGGCTCATTTATGTAGCAATGTGTAGATATAATTTATGTACATGTTGGCATTCACAAAAATCTTAGTAAATGAAACCAGTTGAGGTGAGTTTAATACCTTAGAATGTGTCAGTGAATGAGATGAACTGTTTGAATACAAAAGTAAGACAGGTGAGTGGATGTGATGATGAGGATTAGGTAGTTGATCTTTGAATGGTATTCTATGAAAACTCGACAGTATGATGTGATTGTTGTAGGATGATTGGAAATGGGTACGTGTTTTATGGCAGTGTTGGTGTTTGTGTGCGAATGAGTGGATGCATTTGCTAGCGTGTTGGTGGTTGGATGGTTGTGATAACGATGATATAAATTCGTCGCGTTATTTATTGAAGCCTTGATTGACTAGGTGACTGGTTGCAGACGAGGAGTAGAACGATAAATGTACTAACGAACAGCGAAAACAAAACATTGGGAGCTATGCAAGAATATAAGTATATTTCATAGGTTAGAAGCTACATATTTGGTGTTTTGTTTCCTTCACCACATGTTGATGAGTGGTGACTAGTATTCTTGTGGGCAGTTCCTGCAGCAACCTCCAGGACAGTTTCCGCCTTGGCATCGACGACATCCACAGCATCTAGGACATTGAGGACAGGCACCAGAACAGCAACCACGCTTTCTCTCTGGTTCTGGTACTGGTTCTGCAATGGCTGGAAATGAAACAATACAACACCACGGTATGGTAGATCAAAGGAAGCATATGTCTACATCACCACTAATATCATCATCATTACTGTTATGACGTGAAGAAAGAGAGGGTTTTGGGGGGGTGTAACGAACGCCAATAAAGTGTGCCTAGTTGGTGTGATGCGTGACTGACCTATGCCTACTCACCCCCAGGCCGACAATAGAAGAACCAGAAATGGAACCGGAAAACAGAGAGCGAGATCTGAGAACGTATTATATATTAATCATGCCTTTATATACACATAAAACCAGACCACACAGTAAACCAATCATAAATCTAACATTGATACAGAACAAAGGGAAGAGTGGCAGTGAATGGTACAACTTGTACACAATTAAGTAAACGTAGTTCATAGTAAATAAACAACATACTAAGAGTAAATATACTAAACGAAAGGACCGGGCAAGGGGAACATAACAGTCATAGAAATGAAGTGTGTAAACTGTCCACAGTCATAATAATTAGGATAATGTTCTAAAGCATAGCTCTCGAAGATAGTCAATCTTCGTTAGGTGCCCGGCATATCAATTACTACCACGACCATCACCACCGTGACCACCGTTTCTACTCGATTCACATTTCATCACTTCTTTATTCGCAATATCATCAACACTAGACCGAAACTACACTTCACGATAAGATATGATACGTCACGACAATCGATCACATTAGGGAATATTGTTGTATTTAGTTGAAGGCTGAATCAATAAGTAAGATATTTGTGGAGGTAATTGTCAGCTTTATGTCATGCAATCGAGTAAGGTAGTGAGTGAGACTCACCTGAATTCCGGAATTCAAATGACACGACCAGTACAACTAAGACGAGCTGTAATAACAACGCAGATCAGATATATATTACTACACATAAGTATTTTAACATACAGTAAAGAATTGCATTGTTTATTGTGAACTTGTCGCTGATTGTGTAGATTGCCCCAGTGTATTTATACTGGAAGTTGGTGATTCGAGCATACACGTGTTCACACCCGATGTCGAACAGTTCAATAGAATCAACCCATTTACACATGTATGAGTGAATGAAAGGACAATACAATTAACATTTCAATTTGTCCTATCGATCTCACCTAGTAGGTGTTCTACGGTGTGGAGATACACTGGATATCTAATGATAAGATACGGGATGAGATACATATAATCAGATTTTGATTTATATATGTGTGTGTTGAAAATCTTATCAGATAATTCTAAATGATGGCATCATCTACATGTCAATTGTTTTTATTTTGTGTATTCCAAAATTCCTTAGTTTAATCGTACATACTTTTTACGGGAATCTCTGCACTATTTTCTTCAGATGAATATTTTGCAGATGTGTGAGAGAATTTTTCTATTCAGGATCTCTTGCGCCTCGAATGTATTTATGATGATATCGAGGAGGTTGTTGAGATTGTTGCTAATGTGTTTAATGGTAATTTAGTTTGTGGAATTGAATCGCAATCATCATTATAATTGCATCCGTTCGTAAGTGTATGTCAAGTTATAGTGATCTGTGTAATGTTGAGCTTGACTGTTTGGCAAGTCCACGTTTGCATCAATTAAAATAATAAGTCAAGTGAATATGGATGAGATAATGTCCAATTCACTGATTTACTTTGATTTTTTTCCTTTTTGTTTATGTCATTCTTGTTGACAGTTTGTATCTATTGATTTAGTCGTTCGTCCTTATTTTAGCCTGTCTCTGCTCACCTTTAACTTATCTTCCGTTTTCTTTTATATATATTTGTTCTTAGGGCCTGTAACACTTTGTATCGATGTGTTTTTTCGCTTACAGCGTGCTGTTTATTTGGATACCGAATAATTTTTTTATTTTCTATTAAACACACTTAGAAATTACTCATATCATTAAAATTGGGTTATATCCTTTTTAGCGGTTACTTTGAAGTTTTACTTTTTTCTATTCAGAATTTTATCATCATTGGCGACCTATTCATATGTATCAACCAAACATAATAAAACTGGCTGCGTCAGTCAACCACTATAATAAGGAAACTTGAAATACAAACACCAGATGGCACTTCGGATTTGTCCGTTGAAATTATAATTTAGGTCTTCAGGTCGTTATACCCACTCATGTAATGTTGCTTATTACCTCGTATGAGAGTAAAACTAAATATGAATGACTTTTATAATTTTCATTTATGACTTGGAAGGTAATAAATGCTAAATGATAGTTTATGCCATTCCCCGAATCCTTCACTGAAATAAATTTCAATTGACAAGTTGATGAAAATCTCATTCATGGTATGAAGTAACATGATTTATCCAGTTGATAGATATTATCTGATTCATTGTTAAGCTGTTGGGATTTAGTTTCAGTTGGCAATACAAACCTTTTTGGTAGATATTTTATACTATTTTCAGCCACTAATTGATTACTTTAGAATGAATGCTAGCAGCGTAATACAGAAAGGCTGTCTTATTCTAAAAACAGTGGGAAGTAGGCATATTTGGTTATATAGTCCCTAGATAAATGAATGACACATATTGTATTCCTTTGCTGCGTATCATATAAAATGCAATTGTAAGTGAATACATGTATGTGACTGCATTCAGCTGAAAATCAGTCCTTAGTCAAAATCCTTTAGTGTATACTGTTTTTTCTTTCCAGGTCGCACTTTAAAATGTTACATTTTTTTCAACTCGATATTACAATATAACTTCCCCTGTCTATTTACGTCTTATTTCTGCATTTCGATATTTCAATAATCGTTTTTATACAAATACGGGTGGAAACACTATCAGCTTTTGTGCAAAAGAATGTTCGACTGCACTCAATAGATGGCAAGGCCTCATTATCTATCCGACTTGGACTTTCCATCCAAGCAACAACAAGTAAGTGAGCCAAATTTCTCATATGTTTAAACAATCACAAATTATTATCAAACTGTCCTCACTTTACACATCACATTTTTCATACCCACTACTAACAATTAACAAGCACACGAAAACACTTTTCATCGTGAAACGCCTTGATCAGTAATGCATGACTTCAACACTATCAAACTTGTAATTTGATTATATTAAATGCATTAAGTTTTGTTTGTTCCACTGTGTTATTTAAACTTGAGTTAATGTAATTCAGTTCTCTATTATCCTCTGAAGAAGCATCTTACACTAAATCTCGAACCGTCAAAACTTATAATTTCTACTAATTGGATTATTACGAATATATTGCTTAATTTGATATATTACTTGTCCAATGCTCAATATATTCAAAATTATTAAGTCTAATTTAAGTAATGATGCCTATAACGACTTACTTTTGTTGAGTGATTCTTAAAACTTGTCTGACACCCTTGTTGTAGTATCTTAGTAATTCATGATAATGCCAAATACTCGAAACTCCAATTTTTCTGTTGTAACGCAGTGTGAAATTAAACTTAACATCTTTTGGAAGTCAGTAATTATGACACAACTAGTTTTGTTGTCGCAAATACTTATGATAACTTTTAGACGTGAAACTTATCTGTAAAACTTCAGTTGTGATTGCGACTAAGGATGAATTCACTGAATAATAGTAAATTAACACCATTCACAAGCTTTAGAAGTTTGAAGTAACCGAGTTTCTTCGGCTCCATTTTCGGTGTTGTCATGAAATGTTTTATACCCGGTATTTTGTATTAATATGTTTGTCGCCAGATATATAATCCTTGAAGACTATACTATCCTATTAAACTAAAAACCTGCCTGCGAAGTTTATATCAGTTTTGCACAGTCAATTTTTAATTAAGCTTTCTGAAACAAATTCCAATGAAATCGAAAACGTAGTTCACACTTGAAATTCTTCTTCCATCTCTTTCCAGTATTGTAAACATTTTCTTATATTTTTGTATATTCTTTGCAACAATTTTTATATGTCATCGATTTGTGTACTGTTTATTTTGTAGAAGCCTCTTCTGTGTTACTCTACTGCTCTGAAATCTATGAGAGGTGCTCAACATAGTCACTTATGGTGGAATCAGAGAGTTTTACTGCCACTAGGTGTTGAATGTTATCTAAAATAGGCACGTTGATTGGTAAACTTACGTGCCAATATCCAACATGGACAAGACATGTATTAAATTTGCACAACCACTGCTATGTCACCTAATGCTGGCCGGTGTAGAATTAGTTCGAAAGAAAGTGGTGATAGAATCAAGACTCTGTGTTGATCCACGAAGTCAAAAGACGGTTTAACTCTGTTATATTAGATAGCACCGATTTCCTAGTTGTGACATTCGCAATAATTATAATGTATGATTGGAGACGTAGTCAATTACACAATTTTTTTATTGAAAGACATTCTTATGCATTGTTTAGCTACGCAAATATGCAATATTTCCTCCTTCATTTATTTTCAATCCATCAATAGATACTTTCAGGCCTTAAATTTGCCAGTATTATTTTATCATGTTATTAATTTGTCAACATACAGCATGAAACAGGTTCGGGATTAACACGTTAGTGAGGGAATCATTTTCACCAAAATATCTGCTGTTTAGACTTTGTACTACCAAAGGTTTCATCTATCTAGTTTTATCACCTTTCAGGAGTCCATTCAAGATTATTCTACATTTAATTTATTCTTTGTCGCAATTTTAAATGCAAGTTTATAAAGTATCTTGTAAATTTTTAGAAGAATTTGATTCAAGAAAATTTGCTATTTTATCTGGTATAAATATGCATATATTAATTTGTTATGTCATATCGATTTGAAAAATAACTTTCATTTTCACCGTAAATGTCAGCGTTGATTTTTTGCAAAATTATTTCCTTATATTAATTATAAAAAGAGGGGATTTATGTTGAAATCAAAGGCATAACCTAGCTTTTGATGTTATTTTCCACGTGTCTTGATGTGAACCTACAAAATAATGAAGGCATATTGTTATGACGCGAAGAAAACTGATCAGTTGTCCGCGGCCGCCTATTGAGGTGTGCCTAGTTGATAGTGCGCGACTGGCCTAAGCCCACTCAGTCCCAAGCCGGAGATAGAAGAATAAGACAATAGACAAACCAGACAGATCGGAATCAGATTTGGAATCGGATCCTATTTTACACATTCCCTTATATACACAAAATGATCATAGTGATTATTCATCAAATGAAATTATCAACATTTATAATAATACAATTAAATGTTGTCAAATGTGCTCATATACAAGTGATGAAAGTTTACAAATCATGTTAACAAAAAATCAATACAACTTGATAAAATGATCAATCGCATTTCTAGGGATTTCGAATCCCTAACACATTTACTTGTTTTATGCATATACACATTTTAACATCCATATTTAATATTCTTCTTAGTTTATGTTTCGTTCCAACAAATAAGGAAATTAAAATAATTTAGCTGATTGTATATTTAAAAATTATTCAAACGTTGAGTACATTTAGTTATATCTAAAAAGAGGGGGCAGATGTTATTTAGTGAGTGATGTGTATTATTTCTATATTAGTTCAATTGAGATGGTTATTTTCGTGGATATTGGTAATTTAGTTGACTGAATATATCATAGATCGATGTTGGCAGGGTACCATAAAAAACCAGGGAGCACTGAACAGCTGTTTTGTTCTAGTGTGGAACTTCTATATATATCACAAAATTGATGGAAGTGAAAATTCTACCATTGGATGCCAACCCAGTAGTGCAGACGGTTAGGCGCTTGCCGTCAACCTGAAGCCCCTGGTGCGGAATCTGGAATGCTCACTGCTGAGGAGTTCCACACTGAAACGAAACAGTGATCCAGTGCTCCCTGGTTTTCAGTGGTACCCTGCTAATCTGTGATATATTCAATTAACTAAATTTCTATATTGGTTCAATGTTAACTATGTCGGATTAGTTGGGTATTTGGAAATTGTATATTAGTTTGTAGATGATGATTATTCGTTTCGGACTCGATAGATTATGCTTACGCAGTGTTAATTTTGTCCATAATTAACCAGAACGACGACATCCATTTAAACACCCACCACTTGGACTCTGGTTGTATAGACTATTTTTGTTTAATAACCAATCATAGAACTGTGTTGTTTTTATAAACACAATTAATAATCACAGTCGTTTATTTTGACGCATTTCCCATCACTTTTCGGTGTGTGCTTTTCTATTGCATTTTTGACTGACTATATTAATTATATCATTGTACTAACTGTGTTAATTTACATTTTAGAGACAGATATAAGTTTATGCCAAGTTCCTCCTATTTTAAATGTAGTTAAGCTCAGACTCTGAGTCGACAGTTTTGCGGAAATTGTTTGAAAGTTTATCTGTAGGTTTAAATATAGCATTCACGCAGTATACTTAAAAAATAGACACTTTTATCAATTTTTGATCTGGCAGTAACTGATATTTTGTTGTTCAGAATATTCTGTTTTTAGATAACTTTAACTAACTGGATTAAAATGATTTTTTTGTTAATTTGAATCTGATATAAACAACTTATTCAGTTGAAACGGCCCATTTTCTAGTCGTATGAATAAAGATTAACATACAACACACGATAACGATGTACTTGTTGTCAAAAGAACTACAGAAACTTCAATGTTAACGTCTAAGTTTATTAAAATTATGTAATTCCAAACGTCACCTAACATAGGGATCTAGTTACAAGTGTCTATACCTCAGAATAAATAAACATTTTTTCTGGTGACCGTGTTTCCAGAACGTCTCCATTATTAGCTAGTTGACGGAGCTGCTTTTGCTATTTTTACTTGTCTAGTTGTGCGTAGCCTCCTGTAGGAGTGTTTTATTGAAGCAAACCAAATTAACCGATAATCTAGTATTTTTGGTGCTAACAATCACAAATTAACAGAATTTACATCATCCTCACTGTGATTTGAATTTCTAGCTACTTGTTATAAAGATTAACTAAATTGTTAATGGGCTGGTGGCGTAAAAGGAAGGCATTCCAAGAACATACTTGTCCATACTGTAATGAAAACTTCATGGGCTAGGAAGTCTCATTTTCTAAAATTTCTCTAGTCCTAACTGTGAACTATTTTAATCCAGCGTGAAAATATATGGTAACAATTCATATTATTGGTTTGACTCGTAAATGATATGTCACAAGATTGGAAATACATCTATTGAATAACCACTTTTCTGATATTATAAACCTTAAATATATTGGTGACGAATCTACTACTGACAATAATCTATGCTTATCGTCAACGCAGAGTCGTAACTTACACGGATAATTTATTTTGGACCATATTGTATTTAGTTGCATTTCTATAACAGAAAGCACTTAAGAATTTTGTGAAAGAATTTACAATAGCTACATTTTATCACTTCACGATTTATGATTAGTGTTTTCATCAAAATCAGTCAGTCAGTTACAACATAGAACTTCGTACATGCGTACATCAGTTCATGTTGCCATGTCCCAATTAGCAAATATAGATTAAATTGACAGGTCAAATCCCAGAGTAAGGGTGGAAGTAACAGAGTTGGTATTAATGGAAAGGAATAGAGCTCAGAAACAAGATTTAAGAAAATATGATTCAGTAAAGAGAAAATTTTGACACGTTCAGAAACTTAGAACTTCGAGGAGGATAAGGGGTCGATGCACCTGCGCCATTGCCAACGATTTTGAGCCATGTCACCCAAAGTCTCTAACCATTTGTTACGATCATCACGCGGACTCCAAACAGATAGTCCGCACCTATTAACATGGCTCAGCCCAATTGCCAATCACTTCATGGATTGATGTCATGTTTCGGTTTGGCCGCTCCTAGTTTTCTTCCAGCCTACACCCACACCAGACAGCATTGCTCGTCTAGGTAGGTGGTGGTTAGGCATATGTATCACATGTCCTAGCCATCTCAGCTGATGAAAATTGATTACTTCATCAATAGATTTACCGTACTCACCTAGTACTCTATTCCTAACCCACGTATTGCCTGCTCGGTAGTACCAACAAACACAAGCAATGCTTCGAAGACATCCATGATCGGATACTAGGAGCCTACGAATATCCTCTATCCTTAATAGCCATGTTTCACATCCATAAAGTAACAAGTATCGAACTACTGCGCAGTAAACACGTCCTTTGGTCAGTAGTCGGATGCCTCGCCTACGCCACATGTGACGCAAACTGGCAAAAGCCAATCGGGTCTCATGTATACGAGCCAAGATTTCAGCAGACACCAGACCGTTAGGACTAATGAGGCTCCCAAGATAAGTGAGGCGGTCAACACATCCAACTGCCTCACTCCCTATCACTAACTTCGGTGCCGAATCAAGCCAATACTGAAGCAACATATTGCATTTGGATTTGGAGACTTGCATCCCAAACATCCTTACATTCATGTTTAGGGTAGTCGAGAGATTCTGCATTTTATCAGCATCTTCACCCAAGAGGACTGTATCATCTGCATATTCTAAGTCAGCAAGTTTATTTCCTGGGAGGAGGTCAACCCCGGAGAAGACGACAACGAAAATGTTAACTCCAAAAGCATGCCGATTTTAAAATTAAATAAAAATGGGGGAGAGCTGACAACCTTGACGAACACCACTTGAGATGATCAGTTCTGACGACATTCCGCCATGAGCTCTGATTCGATATGTGGTGTTCGAATAGAGAGCTTATATAAGGTTAATGTGCTTCTCTGGTACGCCGTCCAATGACAGATATTACTACATAACCTTACGATCGATAGAGTCAAGCAACGCCCTAAGGTCAAGAAATACAACTATTGTCAAACGTCTAAAAGTGTGCCTATGTTCCAGATCCTGCCGAATTGTGAATATGTGGTCTATACAACCACGTTCAGGCCTGAAACCACCTTAGTTCTCTCAATTTTACTTTTCACGAGCTTTAGTTAAACGTCGAAGTATTATTGAAGCTAATATTTTGGACACAAGAGGAAAATCTTCCAATGATCTTAACATATAGTCATACAAGTTAGGAATATTTAGTTAGGCATCGGAGTATTATTGAAGCATATATTATAGAAACTATATTCGTTAGACTGACTGCTTTGCAATTGTGACAAGAAGACTTCTGTCCTTTCTTATAGACCGAAACGGTTAGTGTTCAAAACCAGTCTGATGGAATTTTATCCAATTAACAGATTCTAGCTATCTCAGTTAATCTTGCTGCTAAAACTGGACCACCATCCTTAAATATCTCAGGGGTTAAACCATTAGGTCCTGCTGCTCTTCCGCGCTCTAGATTTCCTATAGCCTTTTCAACCTCACTAAGACTGGGGGGACCAATATTAACTTGCCATTCAGATTGCTTGCGAATGGCGGAAAACTGGGGTGAAGCGGATAACCAGTTAAACTGTTCCCTAAAGTTTTCTGTCTATCGAACCAACCTTCTGGATTGACAATGAATAATGGTCTCATCTTTCTCTGAGACAGTTTCACTTACAGTCGGATTTCTGATACCCGTTTCCTTGATAAATCTGAACAGTTGCCTACTGTTACCTATCGCCGCAGCCTTTTCCATTTTTTTAGCTTTCGCCACCCACCACTGCTCACGATTATTAAGTAAGCTTTTAAGTTGCTTGGGTTTATGTTGACTTCGCTCCTCATCGTGTTCAGAACCAAACGGGATGTGTTGTCGAGCATCATTCAGTTCAGTAGATGCAGCTGAAATACACTGATTTCCTTTAAGCTTTTGGCTTAGTTTACTAGTAGATATCACTTCTGTTTCAACAGCTTTTCGGTTATCATTCCAGGCTGACTTAGGACGGGTACAGCTTGCGTAGTTGACTAATTGGTACTCTAGTTATTCCTGAAATGTATTCTTGACTTTTTCATTGTTAGGTTGAACTCTAAGGGGGATCTGTTCCGTGGATCTTTTACGTTCATTGAGACGCAGACTAATATGCACTTGTACTAAAGCATGATCTGAGTCTAAACACGTTCCCCAAAATAAGCGGAAGTCTTCTATCGAGCCTCTTTAACGGTGGCTAATAGAAATGGGGTCTATTTGAGTCAAGCCTTCATTTGATTGTGGAGGTTGCCATGTCAACTGATGTCTTTCCTTATGTTTAAAGTTGGTGCTTGTGAGAAACAGACAGTTATCTGGACTTAGTTGTAATAAACAATCACCATTATATGTTCATTGAGCCTCGACACCACAGGATCAACCTAGGTGGCTATCAGGTTCGCCTAATCTACCTACTTGGGCATTAAAATCACCAGCCACTATCACTACATCGGTGTGCTTAGCTTTTCGAAGGAGATCGGAAAACTTTCCGTAAAATTCATCTGATCTGCGATCAGTGGGAGCGTAGGCAGAGACAACGAAGAGGCAACGGCGTGTGTCCCTATTTTCCTGAGTTCTTAACGTCCCGTTTAGACATATATGTAGTTTAGGGCGAGATTTTAGGAGACTAGAAATAACATTTCGTGAACTCGAACCTTCAGCATTAGAGTCGTGAGGTGATAAAACTATGCTAGTAGGATTAGTCATGGGTATAAGAGAGTAATTAAGTGTTGGTGGTGGGATTTAACCTCGAATAAAGTGATCTAGTGTGCTGTTAGAGGTATGAGGGCGGTTGCCACTTCCTGACTGCTCACACTATGGAAAGATATTGCTTCTTGACGTACCTGATAAGGAGACGGGGTTGGTGTTGGTCACAGTGACCTGAGAGCGCGATTGAAGAGCCCAAGTGATAACTGCTTGACGCCGAACACGCACGATCTTGCTATGGGAAGTTTTCGAAGTATTAGCGCCGTTCTATAGAAGGCCTTACAACCGGAGACAGAGTTCTCTGGAGTAAGGTGAGGTGTGACATTTTTGGGCCGACCTTTTCAACAGTATGACTTCGCCTTCAGATCTTAGGTTGCTGACTTTAGTCTTATTGCTCTCCAACAGATTTGTCTGGCATGGTAGTGCCTAGAGGAACATGCGTTCCAGCCAATATAGCTCGGTTGGGTCATCACGATAAGCAAGCCAGACCATTACGTCAAGGTAACAGCTACGGCTGGGCTCACTGTAATAAGAATCTACCTATCAAGTTCCAATGGTGTAGAATTGGCCGATAACATTGAAATATGAAATGTGGTTATTCCCAAAGGAGGAAGTAAAATATTCATGCTTCTTAACAACTGTTTTGTAAGGTGTAATCAAAATTTGAATACCCATTACTTATCCTTGCTAAACCTATTTACGGTTATTGGACAACCGCAAACAGATATGTTTAATTTAAGTCGCAAATTCTTCTTTCCATCCAACCCTCCTGGTAAATACTTTGTTTATTTTAATGTTGACGAGTAGGTAACTTTGATAAACTAAAATAACATGTCAGTTCTCGGAAAAATATGCATGTATCAAGCAAATGAAGAATCAAGCTTAGAATGCATTTTTACGAAGGCCTATCATTTGATGCTAAGTAACCGCCTCCTTGAAGTGATTGAATTGGTTAGTACATATAAGACCATCAGTGAAAATATATTCTTATATTGATTGGTCGCTCTAGATGTTAATCTAATGGCCATTCCAATAGCATTCGCTTTTATTAGAAAACAAACTACTAGTTTGATAACTGAGTTCATGAAATACGTCTTTTAGGAAGCTGGTTTCTTAAGTACCGTTAACTTTTCAAGGCATATTATTCTGATCCGTTTCATTTCTAAAGGCTACTATGTTATTTTCATAGCGTGAATAGAATGCTATTATTATTGTCTAACACGCTACTACTTGTTTATTCGTGACTTTATTACTACTCTAAATTATATAGATTAGTTTTTTAGCTTTGGTGAAGCATCAATTGAAAACAAGTATTTCTTCACTATTTACAGCTTTTCGTAATTGTCCGACTGCATAAAGATACATCAACTGAATGATTTTGGTTCATCTCAATAGAGAAAGTTGTATTACGTTTACATAGAAAACTATTAAGATTTGACGAATGCTAGGAAAATATTTTGTCGGAAACACACGACGTGTTATTTATATTCCTTAGTCAGTAAATTATATGTGAATATTGGTGACATTGAGAAATAGTGCACTGGTATGCTGATAAATTATAAAGTATCCATTAACTGTTTCTAAAACGTTTGTCATCACAAAATAAATTCAAAGGGGTGTAATGTGTTCAAATGTTTTATTTGTCAAATGAGTGTCCAATCAAGTCATCTCATGATGGCATCTGATTAATTAAGTGAAACTGATCTTATCTGCTTTAGATCAATAGTAAAATTTCATCGAGTTTTCATGAAAAAGAATCGTTTTATGGAAAACTTTCCGGGAGACGCTTCAATCTAAAAAACCTAGACTATTGTATTGACTTAGATCACGAATAATGAGCGAAGATGGCGAGTTGCATCTAATTCATTTCTCATAGAAGGCATAATTGTATAATAGAAACCTATATTAGTCAAAGTTGTACCAAATTACGGCGTCTAGAGCATTCAGTAGCATATTAACGGAATATCATTATTTATCCTATTAATACAACCAAGTTTTGCAAGTGAGGAAACTGGTTGCTTCGTGGTAAATATGAGGTATGGTATCAGTAATATAAATCCTATTAACATGGAAGTTGGTGTTTTTTTTCTATACTTACCCTATTTTCAATATCTTTCGTAGAAGTCCATTAGACGAGTAAATTGTATTGAAATGTAAAAATGTGAGAAGTATTATGATAAGAGAATCAAACAGATATTTCAAGTAGTCCTTAATCTGATGACATGGAAACACTAATAATCAAAAAGTAGTTTATATACGCCTACTAGCAATTTTAATTAAGCTTTATGATTGCCTGTGTCCACTGCAACGAGCTGATGAATTTATGCTAAATGATTTAAATTAACTTACCGACCGTGAAAAAAATAAAGGATTCTGAGCTTGATTCTTCATTCACCTGGTACCTACATACACCTACAAATGAACTGTCACGTTTGATTATATATATATATATATATATATATATATATATATATATATATATATATATAACGTAATCAAAGGATTACGTTTTGGTACATTCATAAAGTGTATGGATGTAAATATTTTCAATGCTTTAAATTTAGTTCCAGTGAAATATTGGCAATCGTGATATAGAAAATAAGCATGCGTAAACCAAATGGTTGTCAGCAGAAAATAATCTAATTGAAAATTTATCGAGTACATGAACAATTAATAATTTGATGTATGACCATTATGAAAAAATCGTAGACGACATCAGAATTGAAAATTTACTTCATTGTATATTGCCAACAACATTGCTAAGTAAGATCTATGAGTGTGATATTTGTTCTCTTTCAGAAATAAAAGTTTGTTTGATAACCGTCAACATCCATAAAAGAGTGGATAGATTTCCTATTAATATATACCATTTTTGTTCTATATTTGACAGCATTTCTTTAATTACTCTTCACCCAATATCTAAAGTCATCGCTGGAAACAATTAACACGGTTATGATATTAGTTTAAATATTAAGTAGTAATAGTAACACCTGTTTAATTACAGTCAAACATATATCTACCATCTTCTAATGGATTTACGTCGTTAATTACTTGTTCAAATGAATCATACCTTCATAAATAGTAATGTATAGGGACTGTTTACAGCGGGAAAAAAGTAAACTAAGTAAAAACAACAAGTTTCGTGCTTAGTGATTACAGAAAAATGCATGGGACATAATTATACAAACAGTTTATTTTGTAAATACCAACTAACAACGTGTTTATCACTGAATAACTGTACACTGTGTGGAAAAACATTATTATTCCTCAGGAACTTCTAAATGTAATCCCTTATAATTTCTTAATCCGATAAATTATCTTAACTGCATTTAGTTGAGTTCATGAAGTAGTTTCTCTTTTAGATAACAATTTTATGCTTGGCTAATAAAATTCAGAACATCGTTGCTTGCAATTTTTTGCAGCATCCTGTCGTTGAGTTTATATGTGAGTATACGCCAATCTCTGCTGGCATGTGTTTACTTTTTTTGTAGAGGTTTCAGAAAATTTCAATCGTTGCTAGTTGGGAAATTTAAGAAATATGTTCCGTCATAATTAGATCCTCCTTTTATTACAATTAGGGGGGGTTTGTGGAGATAGTTAACTGTCAACTTTGGTATCACGACTTGATCTTAGTCAGACAATCATTGATCACCTGGAAGCACTGGACAGTCGTTTCGTTCTAGAATGGGACTCCTCAACAGTGCGCATCCACGACCTCATCGGGGATTGAACCCAGGACCCTCTGGCTCCGCGGCGAACGCTTTACCATAGAACCACTGAGTCGGCTCCTAACGGTTGATATTTCCAATTCAGTCAATTCGCGATATGTTGCTCGACCTCCTCCATGCCATCGGTGGGTTACTTCCTCACACCTGACACGATTGAACTCCACTGGTTACGTCTTCATACTAGAACTTCAGGAATTACCTCAAGGAGCTAGTCACTAGTGAGCTGATATTAGTTACAATTACGGGGGGTGTGTGGAGATAGTTAACTGTAAATTTTAATATCACGCGTTCGCCGCGAAGGCAGAGGGTCCTGGGTTTGATCCTCGATGGGGTCGTGGATGCGCACTGGTGTCCTATACCAGGACGAAACGACTGTCCAGTGCTTCCAGGTGATCAATGATTGTCTGATTCAGATCAATTCGTGATATCATTCTTTTATGTTAGTAACTTATTTCAAATAACTTACATCAAATATACTGTTTAAAATTATATATATATATATATATATATATATATATATATATACATATATATATAATGAAAGTTAAGGTATTTCAGCATAATGATAGTCCGGTACTAGTCTCAGATTATGAAATCAGGTGACGCGGGTTAAAATCCCGTAGGAAGAATCAATTCTTTCAGATGGCAGGTTAACTACCATGGGACATAGGTTGAGTTTCATTTTGACCATCTCTAAACATCAATTATCGAAGCTATAGTCTTTAGAGAGATGAAATGAGTTTAAAATTACAGTATTCTTAGAGTTCTAGCAAACATTTATAGCCTTAAAGTTAAAAACTAATATCTGAGACACGAACTGTTTATCCAGACTTGATCTCATTGCTTTACCTGTAATTATACAGAGTTATAACTTCTACAAAAACTATCGATATTGTCTTCAAAAATTGTTTTTATCTGTTTATCAAGCTTTGGATTATCTTATTAGTTTTATTGTTGGTTTTCATACATTCAGAAGTACAATTTTATGTTTTCTGATTGGCCTTAATAATATGCCTTAATACAATCTTATGTATTCATATTATCCAGATAATGATCAGCAAAATCGAAACATTATTCCACCTTCTACAGTTTTGTTTCCACTGCCAGTAGCTAAGATCACTGTTAAATATGACAGAATACTAATTTTAGTAATGAAATTCCTTTTTTGAACACCTCATGGGTGTACTGGCAAGTCGAAGTACTTATAGAAGCTGTTTCATTAAACGTACAAAAGGATTTTGAATTTGTGATTTAAACTACTACGTAGTAACTACCTTACAATTAATCTAAAGTTCAATTAACAAAAAGTTTACTCTGTTGAACTGTACAGACTGTAATTTGTTTTATATACATTAAGAGATAGGCCAATACTTATTCATTTTATTATGCTTTCTAAGTTGTCAGTATAAAACCCAGAGATATTTTACTCAAAGCATGTTATATTATAATGAAAATTTAAAAAAATAAGTATTTTGTTTCTTGATAAGCATCTTATTTATTCACTTGTCTATAGTCGAGAGTCAGAGACCTTTCAATTGACTTTTATAAATTGTTTATTAACGAGCTGATTAATGGTCTGATGCTTCATTTGAAATATATTCATTCTGAAATCTGGATGAATTAATATTAACTACAACAGCACAAACCAGTAAGACGTTTATATGAAAAATTTTAATCCAAAATAATGTGGCTAAACATTCATGGTGATTTGCTGTTACCAACTTTGTAGGTCACTTATTATCCAATTAATCAGGTTTCATTGTACTTGGAATATATCAAAACTTATAGCAAAATTTTCTGTCACAGCAATTCGCCTAGGATAGTTACATGCCAACAAAGACTGGTGAAATAACAGTCCCAACTTTCAATAATAAAATCAGTCATATCTTTTCCAATACACGCTAAGTAGGTTAATGGATAACATGTTGACATTTAGATCAACAGATACTGAATTTGTGTTCACTGTAAACATTAACACTAAGATGTAGGTACATCCGGCCCGACATAAAACAAAGCGAACATCATTGCTTTCAGTTCTATCCACAGTCAAAATATACTAATAAGTATAAATCTGTCTAGTAATTTGTGACAAGCGAACTGTCAAGCGAATATCATTTTATTTTTCATCTGTAATACTCATGTACATTAAAACGACAAAACAAAACAAGCGAAAATGCAATAGTGTAAATTAACTGAAATCATTATTCTCTACAATAATAAGAGCAATAATGAATGATGCGTAAACAGTATATACTTAAATGACCTGATTGAATTTTGAATTTATAAATATACTCATGCTTAGCATGACATAATAATATAAATTATAACAATAACAAGAATATAGTAATACTGGTTGTTTATACATATGCTTCATTCAATGTGTAGAATAATAAATAAGGTGTTAGTGAAAAGGGATTTTAAATTCATGCAAAGGGTAATTTAATCAATACTAGCAAGTTTATTTGGAGGTAGATATGACTTTTAATGTGATGTTCTACTTCATAACTGATAATAATAATAATATGATAGAATGAGTGAAGAAACCAAATAACCGAAAGGTTGTTTGTTGTACTCATAAAACGCGAAAAGAGATCAAGTAATCAATCGTTAGGAAGAATCTGAAAATTTCAGAAGACAAATAGATAGAGAAAGTCATTTTGAATGTTCAGCATATTTTACTTTTACCTTTAATTGGAATTTATCACTGATTGTTCACATCCACATGTGCAGTGATCATTAACCATATATTCATAACGATTCCATTCACAATGATAACCATTAGCTGTTAAACTAAGTTTACGTATTAGACGTCGTACACGTTTTGATCTACGTTCTTCCATAAATGTTTGATATGTATTTACATCTCTGCTAAGGCGACCCGAGAAATTTGTTTGAAATTCTCTTCTTCGTCTATTAGATGATTCTTTGTCGGAATCATTTTTACAAACCTATAAGTAATTACAAAAAAACGGATAAAAATATAGTTACTGAAATACCATCTCAGGTAATAGTCATTTTCTATGCATACCTGTACACCAAAAATAAGTAATTATTAACAGTAAGGATAACTGAGTTTATTTAGTATGTTAGTGGGAACCAATCCTCACTGACGATGTGTAAATATACAATGGATAGTAATGTCACTTCTAATACACTATATCTCACCAAGCCTCAAGATAATTAGAAAGTGACACGTAGATTATGATATCGAACAGTTATTTTTTGATGAAAATATAACATTTTATACATTTTTTGAAAGTCAGGAGCCAGCTCCACAAAAGTTAATTATCAACTTATGAATTAGCAAACCAATTACCTTTTTAGAAAAACATTACCGAAATAGAGACCTGATTGAATATAGTGCCATGAATCGGGAAAATTTTATAAAAGTCATCTGTTTAATATATCATTGTTTGATCCACTGAAATTATTTTTGCATAACCCACTTTCACCATCGTAATGAAATAATCATGAATCAATAGTTGTAGAAGCCTGATGACAAAGTTACAAAAAAATTGATCAGTTGGATACTTATTACTTCTACGTAACCATGGTATTTATAATAAATGATAGTCTATGACTTCAAACGAGAAAGTGCATTTTTGGATAGTGAAAACTGAATCCCTTTTTATTCGGCGTTATTTCCAAAATTGAATTTCGTCCACTTATAAGCTTATTTTAGGTACACAAATGACGTTTGTTATGTATTTAAGTATTAGAACAGTTTAGAATAGTTCCGATTATGACCTTCCTGTAATAATATTAGTATGATAACCCTACTAATTATATGCATGCATCACGATTGCTTAGTTACCATGTTCTAACAAGCGTTTTTACACTGTACGTTACTGACAGAGATATGTTTATTTTTTGTCAAGAACATATCACCAATTGAGTTCTATCAAAAATAAAATATTATTCTTATTTCAGATTTTTTCCAAAGATCGTTGAATACAAAGTTTCGCATCATAAAGTGACTGGTGATAGGAATGTAAACTATTGAATACCAGCTTCGTAAACTGAAAGTAAGATGTTTGAATGTCCTTATTCCGGTCTCTGATTCGATCATAGATGATCACTGCATCAATGGTTGTTTAACTAATATAAGTTCATGATGTTAAACACAAAACAAGTACTTTAGAGCCAGGCAATACATAAAACTTGTGGATAAATAAATGGAAATTATTAGCTAAACATTGTAGATTATTGTTATCAATAAATTGTCACGAAGTTCATAACACAATAAAAGCCATATTAATAACTGTATTTGAAAATTATCAACCTCAGGTTGAATCTGTTTGGAAATAAAAAATGTAATTACAAATTAAATTTAGATGGTTATTTTTGTGGAGCTTCCTATTTTTAAATGGCTGAATACTTCGCAGATTAATATTGGGAGGGTGCCATTGAAAGCCAGAGAGCATTGAACAGTTGTTTTGTTCTAGCGTGGAACTCCTCGGCAATCCTCATCCCAATGACGTATTCAATCAATTAAAAATACCAGTCCCCGCAGAAATAACTATCTCAATTCAATTACAATCATCAGCTCACTAGTATTTAACTTCAGGATGTTTCTGAAGCCCTAGTGAGAAGTTATGACTAGCAGAGTTCAGACATGTTTGCAGTAAGACAGTTATCACCACTGATAATCGAAGATCGTCATGCTATATCACAAATTGATTTAAATGAGAATCATTGGATGCCGGCCCAGTGGTGCACAGGGATTGGTGTTTACCAACCTAAAGCCGCTGGAGCGGATTCTAGGGTGTCTACTGCTGAGGAGTTTCACACTAGAACGAAACAGCTGTCCGGTGCTCAGTGGTTTTCAATAATACCCTGCCAACATCAATCTCTGTCTTATTTAATTAATTAGTAATTATTAATTGCATTTCGTTGTTCATTATTTTTGTGCTGAACTATTGTAATAATAATAATAATAGTAATAGCTTTATTCAATAGTATGTTTAGTACAATATGCATTTTCAGCATACAGTGTTTTAACAAGTTACTCCTTTACCGTGTGCACATACAAATAGATTTACACCAGTTCGTTTTCGCGAAAGTAGCAACACCACCATCACACTTTTTCTTGATGACAGAACGATCCTGACGAAAAACAAGTCATATAGCCAAGATTCTTGAACTATGATTAAACCACAGTTATGATATATGTTAAGACTAAGGAGAAATTATAGGTAGTCCATTTTTCCAATAAGGGACATGTACTTAAGACTAAGAATTTCAGGAACAGATATTTGATGAATATTGATCCTTTTTAATGCATGTTGCCAGCCACCATGATGTTTGCGTTTAGATCTAACTAAATTACTCATGATAGGTCGTAAACATTTTATAAAGGTGCGTGAGTACACAGTGCAATTTTGGGACATGATTGGAAAATTAAAAGAAAACCGAAAGAGAAAAGATAACCTGTTGAGATAATAGTAAAAAGTGGTAGCCCAAGATTTCAAGCAGACTGTATTTATTATGCGAAAGATAATAACAAAAATTAATGGAAATTGTCGATTAGTGGTAATTAAATGCAGTAACTCATCTACAAGCAAGACTTATATATACATTTAAAGGGGACTATAGTTTGTATTCATGTAATAAAACAGTGAACTGTAAAATTCGTTTGAGATAATATGTCTTGATTTAAATAGTGTTCACTACGCAACGCTGATAAATTAGTTAATGCATTTCACTTTTGTAATACGGAAGAAAACGATCATTTTAAGTTAGTTTGTCTAAGAGGCTCAGTATAGGTGATAAGATGTATATACATTTTAATAAGGTCGGTTTTTCTGGCAGTTTTAGGACAAATGTTTATCCCAAATGCTTTATCGAAATGTTACTGTTGTCTATTTAATAAAAAGTTCAAAATGGACCAGAGTTTTTTACATTAAACCAATGTAATTTCTTAGTAAAATCTGAATGTTTTTACTGCTTGTAAGAAGTGATAATGTTTGAATATGTACAACTATCTGATAATGTCTATCATCATAGACTGCTTCCCGATGACAAATCTTTGAAAACCCAAGGAGTATCGTTTTAGTTTGGAACTGGACAGTAGTGTATACTTACAAAGCAACTGGGACACGAAATTCATTAGGATTTTCATATTAGAATAAAATAATTGCTGTGTTAACTGCTTTTATTTACTCACCATATGTAGTCAATCTATGCTGAAAGCTGTATATAAATGGCACTGGTCTACATATATGAATAATTGAACTAACTATTTGCATTCATTTTAACAAAGATTCGTTTCTGCTAGACAATACAAGCAATGATATATAAAGGAGTTTAGAAAGTAATTAGTGTTCATTTAACAGCTCATAATGTGCTAGTATGCATGTATGTGTTTGGTCTTTTTCTTGGAAAGGTTTCTACAAAGAAAGAATACTAACAAACAAAACGACCTTACAAAAAATTAGACGCTGTGACTTCGTAGAGCGCAGAAAAATCTATACGAAGTTTAGTATATCGATATGAAGCTAGCACTGGGATTTGGAATGCATGTTTCGTCTTACTTGGTGAAAGTCAGCTAGATATACTTGTACCCCAATGTTGTTGTTCACACTATTGTTCACACCAATTTATTATTCACCGATTTTTGAATTTATCTGATGCAGACTTACAAATCATTACCTTCAACCTATACATTTTCAAGAGTTTAATTGTTTAAATGAAGAAACTGTCTTGATAAATTAGCAAACTTTTTAAGATCACTTGTTTCAGCGGTTACGAACTTGCTGGTGGCATATTGTAATTAAGTAGTTCTCACTGACACAAGACTTTTTATTTCGACTATCATCAAATATATCAGTACAATAAAATATACTATTCATAATATAATATTCAATAATTTACGAAACAGCATTAATTTAGAGGGGTATTCAAAAATTGATCAACTGATTTATAATCGACAGTGATCAAATCGAAAGTCAAGAAAAAGCGACCAGCAGTTTTACATTAGTATACGGTATCTCTGAAGTTCACATTGATAATCACGAATGCCAATCAGCTTTCATATTAACTCCTTGAATTGGGAATGCTACTGTCTATTTTGCCAAATACAAAATTCGTTCTAAGTTTTGTTTTAATGTATTAAAGATTTAATGTCATGCAGAATGAGCTAAATTTTAAAAAATACTTTTATTGTATCTGAGAGACAAACGTTCTGTTTAAAATACTATATTGAACTGAAAATGTCGTAAACTTAATATTGAATGTTATGACTTAACTATCTACTACACACATAACACATAAATCATTGGTCGTAATCTATTCCATTGTTCATTACTTATTAAATTATTTTATTCATTTCTTTGCCAATAGAGAAAGTTCTACAAAATCATGTATATTTTTAACATTCTCATGGCGGTTTTTCGAAGGATGTAAACGTCAAAAAATTTTGTTTATCTAAATAGTATTTTGTCAATGGTTAACAGGGAAGCTACTTAGTTAAAAAATGTCATTAGCATAGAGACGTGAAGACATGCACAATGAAGTAAATTCGATTAAACATTTCGTTATGTTAAAAGAAGCTTAAAAATAACATGTTTGATATTTTAGAAATGTAAGATGTGGCAACTACAAAATGTTTTTTTATTATTTAAATGCTAATTTGTTTTTTTCTTCATTTTTACGGCGCTACGTAGTTTGCTTTGATAAATGATATGGAAGCAAATCAATCTCAGACTTAACAATGTCTTATCTTGTTAAGGATTTATTAAGAGAATTAAAATAGAATAACTACTATTTTTTGGACTTGTAATTAGTCAGAAATATGTTATGAATAGATTACTGTCTATTCTTGTAAGGCAAAATGTATATATACTTGTACTAGATTACAACACATACAGATAATAAGTCTCAAGCAGGATAAACATTCGTTTTCGTATCCTGTTGACAGGCATTATCCTAAAAACAATCGATGCGTGGTAATGTTGGCCATTCGGAATTTTTCGTTCGAGGAACCTTTATGTTAAAAATTGAACGATACTACAAGGATACTTCTTGAGAAGTCTCCTCTAAATACGTTTGAGTTAAGTAAAATAAACACACATTTTATTAATCCTCATGGTTTTTACGAAATGTCGATATTGTTACATTTTTCCATACTTTTACAGTATTATATAAACACACTGCTCTGCTTAATTTTCAGATTGTAGGTGATATAAAACATTAAATTTATTATGTGCTCAACCTACAACCATCATAGTGTCATAGTCCTTACGTTGAGCTTTCTGTTATTCATTTGGAAACAAGCTTTAAATTATTACTTTAAGTTCACTATTGCTAAAGTAGTTCAAGTTAAAATGAATTATTTTAATGTTTACAGTTTATTAAAAGTCATATGTTGTTGAAAATATCCTTAAGTTGAGTCGTAATACAGCATATTTGGGCATAGATTACAAGTTTCCGGAATTGTTTTGATATAAGTCTTATATTGTAAACTGTTATCAATTAGACAGCCACTGAAAACCGGGAAGCAATTGACAGTTGTTCCACCCTAGTATGGGACTCCTCATTAGTGCACATGTATGACCATACCAGGAATAAAACTCAAGACTTTTAGACTTCAGTGTCAGTGTTTAGTCTTTAGACTACTGAGCAGCCATCTAACTTTAGTTTTGATGTTCAGCAATAAAGTCATGTGTGAACTACTGAAAACTGAAATAGATCTTTTTACTGCATAAAAAGTATATATAAACATTATTACACACACACTTAATTTGCCTACATGATACATAACATGCAGTGAATTAAAGTAAATTGATACCTACAGCCTATCATGCAGCACAAATGTAGTTTATATGCGCATAAATTGGTTTTAGTGAATCATACTGGGGTAAGTTAACAACTGCTTAATGATTATTGTTATTATTACCTTTAAAATTACTAAAGATGATGGTGATGATAATGCGATTATGAATTAAAGTGTAACTTAAAGCAACAGAAACAAATTAGGTATAGATTACTGTATGATGTGCAGACAGAAAGTTATCTACATTCACTTGTTTGTTACTGACATTTCGATGATAATATAATTTTAATTAATATTAATAACAATAAATCACTAAGGATTATTCATCCATACCGAAATCAATGGCGATATTTACTGTCTAAGTGTTTCTTGACAAGAAATATATGTGCATATATAAATAAGATGATGCCAGAAGATAGATAAAGTTTGCACTGTGTTTTCTTTTCGTTGTTGTTTTAAGAATACAAGCATCGAAAACAAATTAAGTATCAATTAACTGAGACTAAAAAACACTATGAACATACATTTTTATGTAGCAGTTAAAGAGTAATTGGTAGTGCAGTAGTGAAACAACGACTTAACCAAAAATGGCAATTCTAAACGCAAACAAGGAGGACCATTTTTGTATGCCATAGGATAGTATAAGTCATTGCGAATGTAAGTAACAAACCCAGAATGGATAGAGACCACAGTGGAAAGAGTAGCTTTATTGTGGCCCCTTTATGTTTGACTTATCATTGTAAACGTTGAAAATGCATTCGTTACCATAATGTGAAGAGTTATGACTTCTAATTTACGGTACTGCTAAAAGACTTCGAGACACAATTTAGAAGTACTTTATAAATGAACCGTTATACAACATATAGGAAACTTTTGAGTTAGTGAAAACTATGCAAGTGCATTTATACGCTGCATTTGTCAGAAAAAAACTGAAAAATTGTGTAATGATCTTTGAGAAAGACGTACCATAACATAAATCTCACTAAAATGGAGCTATCACTTTAAAATCACAAAGTTAAACACTTTTGATAGACTACTGAAACGCTTCCTCGTGGAGTGCTTCTATTCCCAATTAAGACAAAATACACAGTTGTAATGATAATGAAGTGCGGTGAAAAATTGCAAAAAATGTTTTAAGTATTACCTGTCTTATGATACTTTGATTAAGAGAATACAGAAATTTGGTTGCCATGGCCATATTAACATCCCGGAAACCATAGATCATTTCAATAGAGAACTAGTTCTATGATATTAAGAAGGTGTTTTAGGAGTAGTCAGCATAAAACCCTAACCTAGGCTTCGTGGTCACTCATCAGGGAGGCGTATCTTTACTGCCTAAGGTATTCCATGTTTTTTTGGTAAGTCCGGCCGCGAATCACTTAGTTTTACAGTCTGCGACCGTTATCACTGGTATATTAGAAGTATAATTGACTTCACTGCGAGACTGTGATGTATACATCAGTTGACCACTTTGTAGTGACCAACTTGGTGTTCATTAGGTTCTTTATTATACTGATAGGATGCTGTCGACATCTTTCAAACTATGTTGAGGTGAATGATTGCTTGCATGATATTAAGAAAATGCAAACCTGGTTTTTCTTGCATACGTGGAAACCTTAAGTAGACGAGTTCGAAGCACTTTAATTATATTTATCCATTTATGTAAAGTTTGAAAAACTTAGTAAGTGTTTCAATAAATTGTTCAATAAAGCACATATCAATCGTATGATAAAATAATACAAGTAATCTGTTTAGATTTTTTCACAACTGAGTGAGAACCTAGCAGAGAATATTTTCAGATCAAATGGATGATACTGATCTCCCTAAGCTAGACTGTTTGATTTGTAGAGCTTTTATTAGCCCATAGTCATTTAGAAAAAAAGCTTTCTTTAGTTATTTCAAAAGTATTATAACAGTTCGTTATGACGTACCTATTTCTGATATATTGTCATTTCAGGTTTATCTGTCTTCCTTTGCTCGTAAATTTTAATGTATATACGTGAATACAGAGGATATTTTCGATTCTGAATTGATAATTGTTAAGTACCAACATTTACGACATTACCGATTGAATTACTGTTTTATTACTACCTTTATCTGAATAAATGTGATCATGAAATGAGCTATTAAACGCATTCATCAAATTAGTAATTTTTATTATTTTTGTGTCTTTCATGAGGTGCATCGTTCAATCAGCTTATTGTTAGTTAAGACATTTTTTTAATGTGAGATATTCATGTTGATTTTATTTATGTATCTGACGCACAATACTTTCTGATTTAGTAGTAAAATGTGTCAAGCATACATAATCCTAAATGAAGACTGAATTATTTAGGTCATGTTTAAGTATAGCCACTAAGTTAATTGATTCAACGATGACAAGAAAATTGATTTTTAGCACTAATAGAAATCTCCTAATATGCTGTTTAGCGTTTGTTTCCATGATGTATGTGCAATCATTAGAGAACTGTTATTCTGTTTTAGACTCTAATTCATATCACAGTTGTATATTCAGGCGGGTGGTGCTTTTACATTTGCGTTTTTCAAGTAGGCAGTGTTGCCTATTCATACCAGATTTAGTATTATATCAACTAAGTATATTGAAACAATGAATGACAAACCACCAATTTTCATTTCGTGAATGTCAATGAATACTGGTCAGCTAAGGAATGGATAAGAGAATTTTGATAAAATGTATCTTCCGTTCTCATAAAATGTTAATAAATTTGCATAAGTTTTCGGCTGAATTCGTTTAGTATCGCCACGCGTTTTTAGTGTAAAACTAAATACCACTTAGAGTTTAGCTGAATACAAGAACAATTATACAAATACATTATATTCTAACACAACTGATGGATTTACTCTATTCCAAATGAAGTATACCTATTTTAATGACTACACATAATTGTTGTGATAAAAAGTTAGTCCTCGTCAATTAATCGTTAATGGATTACTGTTATATTGTTTAAGTTCTTTGTTATCTTTGGAATGAAATCGATTCCTATGGTTTACTAGTAACTGACAGAAAAATTAACGTCAAACTGAATATCTCTGTAAACTTTATCTTAAATTTGAAAAGTGTACCAACTTATAAAATTGAAGTATTTTTGGGAGTCTAAATAATGAACTAAAAGTTCACGCCTTCAATTACGCTAATTCTTGTTGTAAGATAGTTGAATACAATTTCTTCTAGTTCCGAATTTTAGTTTTTTTAGATGAAATATTTGTTTTTTGTTATTATTACCGGGATTACGATGAGTGAACGAATGAAAATATTAATAATAATAATAACATCATTATTATTATTAATATTAATGCTGTCGAAAGCTGACCTAAACTGTATTTGTCAATCACAAAGCTCCTTTTGCGGAAAAAAAACATTCCCTTTCATTCAGTATTAAAGCTAGTTATTGCAAATATTAGTTTATGTAAGTCTGTTCTATTTTTTCATCTTAAAATGCCAAAATGATGATAGCAAGATAGTATATATGGTGAATGAATGTTAAATAATTTCCATTATAAGTAATACGTGTATGCATGTTAACAGTAAGTTATAGAAATGTAGAAAAGAATGTCTAATGTAGGATTGCAGGAATATTTTATAGCACTAGTATATGTTTGAATTATACAATGTACTACTGAAGTGTCAAGTAAGAAACGTGAACATTGTATACGCAAGTTATTCTCCTATTAGTATATGTATATGTCAGCTTCAAAATACATACACATTGAAAAATCGTACCAAAAGGATAAAATGTTTACATGTTGAATTAATATTTTCCGCAAAGAAATAATCACTGAATTGTGTATACAATTAACTTGAATGAAACAAACTTTACTGTATAATTAACTATAAATCAGTTGAGGTGCCCATTCTACTAATTCGGACCCATTGTATCGGTTTAATTAGCATAATGTAGATTAATGTCACTGATATTAGTCAAACAGTTTTAGAAGATTAATGAAAATTGAACAGTTGTTTAATTTCGCTTTAAGATTTCTCGTTTATGAATAATACCTTGAATAGGTAATTTAAAAAATATACAAGAAGTTGATACTGAAATCATTAGTTTTCATAAAAATGTAATGTAGGAGTATAGCAGCAAACCTTCGCATCATTTCTGTTAGCCATTTTCCAGGTGCTCCACCCAACGTCGCACAGACATGAAATCGACTCATAGATAACTTCTGTATGTAAACAACAAATATTCTAGGAAAATCTAACATCTTAATATCTAAGCTGTTAAGTGGACTGTTTCTCTATGTTAAGTAAATATTATAGTCCATCGGCATATTCTTTTTTAAAATAAATTAATTATACTGTTTTAGGCTCTCTGTATAGCAACAAAAAGGGAGTCTTTTAATGACAATCAGTTTATCATATTAAAATAATAAATAAATCAAATTCCTCTTTTTCTATAATATGTCAACAATCTCGCCCGTTGAGTACATTTTTCATCAAATGCATCATCATACATGTTGTCTCTTGTTTATCTAACTATCAAAAAATATTATTATTATTATTATTATTTCAATTAAACTGGAACAACCTATTAATCATGCTGGGTGTAATTAATGAAGACAAATAAATCAGAAATAAATTCGTTCTTAGTGTCTAGGTGAATGCACTAGCTCGATTATGCCTGTAAATTACAGTGAATTTTTGCAATTCTTATCTGAACCTAAACTATGTATATCATTACTTATAAAAATGTTTCAAGTATTTTCATTATACAGATATACAAATGAAAAGACATTCAGAGATGATAATATCAACATAATGAAAAGATTGAAAAGGTCGTCTTTCTTTCATCTTTTCTTTACTTATTCTACCCTTTGTATATTTTTCGTTGTTGTTTAATAAATTTGTTGAAATTCCGTCATATTGAAACTTTTCGTTGCAATAAACAAATTACACAAAAAGCTTTTATTAAGCTTAGTTTCATGTAGGTAACCATATTTCGCTTAGAAAATTAAATTAAATTATAAGTTATAGCATCTGTAAATCTAAATTGGGAGCAATGAATAAACAATTAAAACAAAACATTCAATTTTCGATAAGTCAACTTTTTATGTTTACAGTTGAGTAGTACAAAGACAAGCAGATGATTTGGTTTAACGTTAAACAGTGAAGTAGGCGTCGATTGGCTAATGAACGTAATTGGAATGTTAAATCAACGGAAAAAATAAGTAAAAACAATGGAGGGGGGAAGTATCTGTAATATGACTACCGGATAAATAGTAATTTAACAATTCAGTTGAACTGGATTTTTACCATCTATATGTTTGACACATTTTGAAAAAATAACGTATTAGACAAGGAATATGAAGGTTTGCACCAGAACTCGAAAGTGAATAATTTCCAACAGGTCAGGTCATGATTACATTTTACAGTAAGTACAAAAGGGATTCTGTGTCAGTAAGGTTTAAAACCGAAATTTTCTTTACTGCTTGAAGAACTACGTAACTGTGATGCATTCTGAAGTAAAGCCTCAAATTCATAGATAGATTGCAAAGTACTCAACGTGGATAGTTAAAACTCAAACTGCTAGAAAGTGGCCATTTTCATTTATAAGGAACAGATTTTCGCGAGTTATATTTCACCACATGTAAAATTGGATACATTTTTTAAAGACTTCTTGCTTAAAAGCATTGGCTCAATGAAAGTGTGAGCATGATAGTTTTCTTATGTAATATATCATGGGGTATTGTTTAAAATAATCCAAGATGTTAATTTACAGTGTTAGAATTGAAATAATGATTAACTAATTTCCTTTGGATTTCACTAGTACGTATTTCACAAAACAAAAGTTTGACTTGAATCTGTCATCACTATTCACAGAAACATAATCAATACTACTCAAAATGGATAAACTTATTTCTGTAATGAATGATCCACACATCATTCTACCATCTCTTTCAACATGAAGACAAGCCTCTAAAACTAATCTTATTTATCTATTTTGTCATATCTTTAAAATTATGATGTAGCATAGAGTGTTCATTAATAGGTAATTTTATGCTTCGAAAGTTATATACTCTATTGTGTTAGTCATAACCTCAATAATTGATTATTCCAATGTATTCTATCGAATCCTCCTACTTTTCCGTAATATACCCTGTTTGTCGTTGAATCTAAATGAAGTAATAATATGTAAGTCATATTAACGACAAAATAAGAAATGAAGTGTTTTTAGATGAATATGATTCTCTTGTATCAGAAGCCTTAATGATAATTCCCTGTAAAATTTGTGAATACAGACTAGTCTGAATAGTAAACAACTATCCATCTCTTAAAAACCGAAAACTTATTAGATTTGTTGTTAATGTAACTCTACATTCTAAATCGTGAATGAAAATATAGAAGCATACTAAAAGAAATCACAGATTTTCTATACTTCGATGCGCTTGGATAAATATTGGATCAAAGTGACTTTTGAACAGTTTACTAACATAGTTAACAACTTCTTTCGAGTTTTTAAACAACACTCATAGCATCAGTTCAATATTTCATCCGTCAAATTATTTCAATGTTAGTAATTAAAATAAGACGTAAATTACATTTATTTAAACTGTGAACAATTTATATCATAACACACATAATTTAACATGATTCTACAATTTATGTGTCTGAAGAGTTAATATGCAAATACATTTAGGTCGACTGTTGACAAACTAAATCTACAAATACACCGTGAACTGACAAATGAGATATCAAATTCTAAGGTAATTGAAATTGCATTTTATCATGTAACTTCTAATAAATCAAAACAAATTAACTGAAATTATATTTAGTTATTAATTTGGAATCGTTAACTTTAGGATATTCAGATATGAACCAACTTTCATTCGTAAAAATTTCATATAACGCAATCACCTTTTATTCAAAACACCTGAATAGGTTTTATTACATGGGAAACTAGAAATGTAGTGAACTAATTTTAATCCGCAAATATTTAAGTTGTAGTTATTGTAAGTTAAACTACTAATAAATGTAAACTGTTGTTCTTTCTAAAACAGATAGATAACTTTGGAATTAAAATGAATACGTTTATGTTAGTACATATTTTAGATAATGGCTTATTCACTCGTGATCAAACTAACTCATAAGTAATTAAAAATCACCATTTTTCAAGTAAGATTTCTATAGTCACTTAAATGGCTTCTTGTTATCAAAGAGCATAACAGGACATCCAATTCAAGTCACGTTCATTACCTTTAAATACTTTTATTAGTGCAAAAACTAAAACTACTTCAAAAATTTCGACATCTTTATACCTAGTGATAATACAACTGCTTTATAAGAACCGGTAAAATGTGAAAATCAAGTTAAATCAAGTATGTCAGATTCAACGAACCAAAATGCTTACTTAGCCAGTTGCTATCTAATCTGCAACAAGTTATGTGCCTATCAAGATAGTCTACAGAGTTGACCACGACGAATGAAATATGCTGATAAATATTAAAGTAGATATAATAAGTAATATAGGTTTAAACTGTTCGTAAGTTCATGAAGTCATGCTATGATTGTATTATCTTGCAACAAACATATTTCTCAATTATTACCTTTGGAACCTCATGTAAACAGAACATTATTTTAGAATAACATACAGTATCGAAACATGACCAATTTCACAGTTCCTAATCTATTTGGACGATTGCATATATTATGATAGAGGCGAACAAAAACATGACTTTCTCATAAGTGTCCTACTTTCAATAGTTTTCGAAACATAGCATTGACAATCTAACATGCAGACTGTATAGCAAAAACTATACATACCCATTCATTCCTTTAACTAAATTATCTTAATGTTACTACTTAGAATCGAAATAATAATAGTAATAATAACAATTATACTTTAATGATATGTTAGGTGGTTCTTATAGATAAACTAGATGGAGAAACACTTTACTGAGTTAATAATCATCTACTTTATTCAACGAGAGATTTAGTTAATTTTTCTTAGATTTATGATAAAATTAGTATTTGTTCGGAAGATAGAAAAGCATCATATGAACATTGAAACCAAATTATTGTCACCTAATGATAATAGAAATCAAGGCTACTGTGATGAAGTTTGCTTATTAAACGGTTACCGAAGTCCATAAGAGATTTGTATTCATCTAAAATTAGTTAAAAAATTGTAAGTGTTTGATTATTCAGCACGAAAAACTTCAAAAAATGGTAAATTTTGACTAAAACCCATAGGCATATTGTTAAGCAAGCAAAACTCTACAAATGAAGCATGTTTACATACACACGTATATGGTATAAATGTGTCAATCTCAGGTGTGAAGTGGTTGTTCATGAAACATGTCATATATCGTAAATTTCATCAACACTTTAACCTTTCTTTTTTCTAAACACGGTGAAAAGGTGAGAATAAAAGTAGTAAAAATACACCACTTAATTCCCTTTAAAAGTGAAAAGACAAACAAGCAAACGAACAAAATATCATGTATATTCGTTTATTATTTAAGGCTTTCTGACGAAGCCTTTCTTAGTATATGCATTTTTATTAACTAACTACTTTCAATTCATATGCTGTATACAGTTGGTAATAGTGTTTGTAATGTCGTCGACTGTAACAGACTTCAATCCGACCAGAATCTTCATTAAGCATATGTATACACAGTTTACTTCTGAAGTAATAGTTGTAAGTGCATGAACATATAAAGAAAGTAGAAAATTGTGTATAAGAAAACAAAAGATTATCCTATTGTATATAGACATTTATATACTCTTGACTTTTTTTCTCCTTACGTATGCGCACAAAAAAGAGCATAACAGCTTTTCCAAATTCAAGTTTTAGAATTTTGATATTTAGAAGACACTTGGTCTTTTATATCAAAGACAAGAATTAAACATTTGTAGTTTTCCATGTTTCGTAGTCAAAAAAGAAGGGGAAAAGTAGGGTGGTGTAACGTTCAACTTCATTCATTATGCGGTAATGAGGAGTAAAGAATTTCCGGATCATGATGAGAAAAAAAAGTGAAACAAAGAAAAATCGCTTAGAATAAACGAAACGTTAAAATCTGTAATCATCTTTATCTCTGATGTTAACTAACATGATTTAATGCCATTCTTCATATTACTAAATAAATAGACTCCGTTTAGTACTATTTTAAGGAAAGAATTCATTAGTAGGAAGAAATACAGATTAGAGAATGATTATTTACTTGTTATTGTTGTCTTGTGATTTAATCCTCCCACTTACTTTTTAAGGTTGCCGGTATTCAGTCAGTATTATTATAACTGAATGGATTCTCCACTTATCTCAACTTGTAAACAATCAGATTAAATGCAAACTGTAATCTCTAACAGAATAGAACACTTTCATGTAAATAATAATCCTGTTTTCGCGGTAACTTTTAATTTGTGGTAATTTGTCATTATTTAAATAAGAAAGTAGCAGTAAATACTACATGACTTACGATGTTTAAATGTTTGTATTTTTTAGTCAGATAATATTATTTTTGTACCTAAAGTTGTTGGTCTTTTTTAATCCCCTCTTAATACTAAAAATCCGGTTTCATATGTCAGTTTTGTTGTTTTCATGATTTTGTCCTCGAAAAATTTGGCAGTTTCTTAAAAATAAATAAATTTACTGTGATTTGCATATGTTAACATTGTTTGCCATTCAAAAATGATGCCAATAATGAAAATAAAAGCCAGGTATCTTAATGGTATTAAGGACTTTCTATGATAACTAATAAAATTATGGCTTGCTTACTGATAAGAAGTCCAATAATTAGACTAAATAACTGTACAGTTCTCTACTGGCTTTTTATGGTACACCTTAGTAACAGAAACTATGTGTATACTAAACTAATCTGTAACGCTTTGTCATTGCATTGAATCGTAAATGAAATTTTATTTGACCAAATTTCCATATTATATTTGATACTCAGTAAACTTTGTTATTACATAATAGTGTGTTTTAAAATTATTTCTCCCCTAGTACAGTTTGATGTTCCCTGAATCACTTTTATTATAAACTGGTTTCAACAATAATAAGAATATCTATTTCACTAATGATGGTTCATTGGTTACTCAGTGTACCATGCTTTACGTGTTAAACTTGAAACTGTTGTTATATTATACTTATATCAACAAATGAATTAAACAGTCTTTAACTGTATTACTTAACATTATGCTTCATGACTAAGGCAAATTAAAAGCTGATTCCTTGCATACTTGGTAAACACGGAATATCAAGATGATATGAAGGATCTATTCGGATAACTTATTATAATCAGTCTGTTCTGCTACATGGTTTTCATGTAAATTAACCGTAAACAACTGATGTAATTATCTTACTTCTTAGTAAGCCAAATTTTGTGTCGAAAGAGAATTTGAACTATGGTTATTGATACCTTCACCGGTAGTATAGTAATCCAAACTTCTTTGTTCAATATACCCTCATGAAGTCAGATTTCCCATCTTTCTTCTTAGACAATACTCTTTGATATTTGTTCAATTCTACGATGATCTATTATAAATCATTTATTGCAAATAATGTCACTGAACACTAAACCTATCCCGTCCTTTCATTTTTGAATTGTTTACCGTTGACTGTTTTCTAACTATACACCACTTAATAAGTAAAGATTTATATGGCAGTTATTAAACTTCTATTAAGTTAATGTTCATTAGATCCAAAAAGAAAATCTAATTGAAACGAGGAAAATTTTTTATCACTCCATTTGCTCTTTCCTTGCAAAATAAGTATTCACTTATGTTTAAGTTGGAATTGTGACTGGCAAATAGAATCCAGGACACGAGTTTCAGCCCATTTGGGACTCATCATCCGGATGTACCTGCATCCCGATGTGGATTTTCACAGTGGGATTCGAACTCAGTCTGCTTCGTGTCGAATGCCACCGAGTTCACTACTAGGCTACTCTGTCCAGACGGACACACTTGTGCAACAAGTATATATATAATTAGAATAAGCTTCGATTTTGCTTGCCGGTCACAATCCAACTTAAACATCATTTGTGTACAATTGCTATATCGAGGTAATCCGCTCTGGATGTACATACGACAACAGAGACTGACCAGTTTCAATCCATTACAAATCAACGGGAGGATACAACCTTATTTTAATTAAGTATTTAGTTAGTTTGCCATTTTGAGCGAAAGTGTCCTGTTTACTTTTCCGAGACCAAAATCCATTTAATTTGGGAAAAGTCAATTACTTGTAATTAATAACCATATTTTCAATGCACTGTTAATAGGGTTTTCAAATATGATGTTATGCGTACTATGATGTAGATAGTATGATCTTTAATGGATAGCATTTCTGATTTGGTTATGTTTGTTGTTGAAAGATATTGGACTTTACATAAAAGGCAAGAATAGAAATATAACTATTAATTGTTTTACTGATATATTGCAGCTCTTTTTAGCTTGTAAAACATAACTTTGTATTCAAATTAAGCGGCCTATTTATGTTTTACCGAGTAAACAGTCATTTTTTATCAACTAATATGTCGGTGTATTGTTTATGTGAAACGTCAGCCAAGTTCAAGTGTATTAAAAGGATACAAAATTTATGCATGTTGATTAATTATTAATTTTTAATTACCAAGCAGTTGATTCTCTATAGACAAAACAATCACTTGCTTTATTAGAAACTAGAAACTTTCGTATAAAACATATCTGGCGTTTGCTTTCATGTATCATTAAGATCCAACTTAATACTTTTACATGAATTGAGTATTTAAAATATTTGTAAAGGGTATATATTCCTTTGAAGAAGCGGATTCTGTGAGGTCGCCTTGGCGTCACAAATTTTTAATTTCGTTTTACACAATAAAAGTATAAAGTTAAATCATTTTTTATGTTATCTGACCTTTCTTTGATGCATTAAGTTAAGTGAAATAGAGTTTTTGATGAGATTTCAGTTACTTTTGTTTTATTGTCTGAAATCTGCTTTTTGTCTATATGTAAAAAATTGAATTAACTTTGAGTTGAATAACCGGAAGATGGGTGTTAGTGAAATTTACAAATTACCAACAACCAACCATCTAAACGTATCGCTCGATCAACATAATTCTTTATTCACTTCCAAAGTTTGAACTTCGATCTAAATGTACTCGCTAACTGAATTCATTATGTAGTCACTAAAAGAAGGAGATGATATGACCTGAAAATAAGTCTTTACTAGTTCATGGCAATTAGTAGAGTGTATGAGAAATATTAATTAAAAATAATATCTGGATTAGGTTCCCTTATCTAAAAATTTTAGAAAACAAAACTTTTAAGTATACAGTATGCATCACTTAATGATTCAGGTTAAATATTTAAAGTATTCTATTTCAATACCAAAACCTATAAAACCTGTGTTCATCATGAGGCCTTAAAATTCTTGGTTAATCTTTGCATGGATTTGTGGGTAATCATCAATGAAGAGCCAAACAATTTTCCACTGCCTACAAACTTTCTGTTATTTTCAAATAATGTCTGTCATAATTAAGTATTATATTTGCAAGGTATGCCAACTACTATTTTGTCAGAACCATATTAATAAACTATATCAAAATTTATCCTTTCATCGACTGTATTTAATAAATTGTCCTAGACAAAAATTCAGTTCACATCTAACCTCGAACTCATCTATGTATAAATTTTGACCATTGGAAACATAATCAATTTCATTTGTGTCTAGTAACTGCTTTTTTTTAAATAAATAGATTCAACTATCTGCAAATAATACGCCCTGGGAATTAAGTACTGTTTTAAACTAACCGCCGTGGTAAAACGATAATCCGTTACATTATTTAGACAGTATTCGTTTATATTTGATACATATATCTTCAAATTCAGACTTTAAAACGGATTCTAGAACTTGACATACTTTTAACTTATTGTATAGATGAAGCATATTTAGGAGACACTGTCAAAAATAGAAATGAATTATGTCTGACAAAAGTGCGGTGATTTATAGTGGTAGTTCAAACGCTAACTGGTAACATGAAATGAAAAGTTTTTGAATGATTCTCGACCAGCGTTATTAGGTTGACTATATGTTCTGATAATCGTAACCTATTTTATACCTACATATCTGGATGAGTTATATGTTGATAAGTGTTGTAAAACGTGCACATATAAAGGGAGTATTATTGCGTAACATTTATTTCCTCACTCCATCTAGTGTTTACCACTCTTGTCTTCCATTTACTGTATTTCGGCATAGGAAGCCGATTATATTGTTACCACGTTTATCGTCAACTTGTAATGTGACATCTCAATAATTTAAGTATTATGTTCTTAGCTACTTGATCATTGCTTCAAATATACGTAGTTCGGATTTCTTCATCTTGTAGTTATCATACGCCGCTCAGAACTATCGCTCAGTGTTTAGATTGACTCACTTTATTTAGGCCTAAAAATGATGGTAATAACAAATGTTGATATTTCATTAAGTAATTATATCTTCTTAAATCCATGAGTGATCTGAGGATAAAATTGTCAAAAGACCATTACTGTATTAATCCTTACTTTCCTGATATCGTCATTCTCAGTTGTATATTGTACTCCTGAATATTATTTACCTACAAACTGGTCAGTTGCCCATTTCTATATAGTGAAATCTGGAGAAACTTCGTCAATATTTATAAATCAATAAAATTCACAGTAAAAGTTGAATGTTTGTTAGTAGAAATGTATTAGTGTCTTCAAAGTTTAAAATAAAGCAAATGCTGTTACAAACATTACTGTCGTTCAAAGGCTGAACTACGTTATAATCAACTCTATGCAGTATAACTCATTTGATAATAAAGGTGCTTGAGAGACCATAAATTATAGAGTCATTTTTCTCTATCATTAAATCATAGCTCTCATGATGTGGAGTGTTGTACTGGATTAGTCGATTAGCTTTTTCGAACGCCGTAGATTCAGATAATTTTAAGTGATATCTTATGGTAGTTCATATCCTGGACTAATCAAATACTATTAATAAGCGAAAATAAAGGAGTTTATATGATTAACATGAACACAACAAACACTAGAAACTAAATGGCAAAATGTATCTGAAATCAAGCAGGTTATCACATAAACTTCTCGCCATATATTGTTTGATACATAATATAGCTGAGAAATATATTTAAACTTTTTAGTTAAAAACTAAAATATAAGACCTTGGAACAATTTAAAGCCTAGATGGTGTCATAACACATGGGAGGAAAAAGAATCGGATAGAAATACTGATATTAATATCACCATGTCGAACAAACAGGACACTTGGAGCAACACTATCATGGCTATTTACAGACATTAGTATTATTATTACGTTGTTGTAGTCTTTTGTGCATAATTACTTGTCAATTGATCATGACTATTAGTTTCAGAAACCTGCTAAACACAACCTATATTAAAGTCAGTTTAAGCATAGTACAATTCACCTAACGATATAAACATCACGTCAAAAATAAGTGTTTATTTCTTTAAAATCACTTTGCTTGTTCAAACATCATACATGCTACTAATAATTAAAAACTTGCAGCAAGAAAAACATCTCGATTTCTCATAACCAATAAACTGAAAATTATGAAAGATTCATCTATTGGATATTTTTCGAAACCTTTAAAATCTCAGCATGAACAAGGAATGTTTCCTTATGCTTGACCTCTTTCTATCTAATACCACATAATGCAATTCGAAGTCAACTAAGTATGTATTCATAATAAATAAGAATGTATATATAAATGGGTTGAATACTTTGTTCACACTTTACTAATCACTAACTGTTTCGTAATGTGTTGTATTGGTAATGCTTTTTTAATACTTTAAATGGGAGAGGGGGGATACAATTAATTTCATAATTAGCTAAGATAACTATATGTATTTCACCATTAAGAAAAATACCACTAAACAGAACTCTCTTATTCATTCATAATAATAAAGTAAGGAGACTAGAGGAGAAAGGAACTAAATAAGTCTTTGTTTTCCGTATGTTGGTAATCGCTAATTATGTTGTATAATATTCAACCTTTGATATATTTGTATAAAATGAATTACGACTGAACCATTTGTGACTGATAGATATTGTGACGTCAAGTTTCTCTGTTATTTAGCTGTTGACAATAACCATTTTGATCAGTCACTGGAACGACTAGACTTTAGGTAATATACTGATGCATATATAATTAGTCATTTGTACTGTTTTTGTTAACTGTACAATTTAGATGAAATAAGCAAAATTATTTTCTTATGGATCGTAATACATACATCTAATTGATAATCGTTTAGATAGGACTCAGCAGATTAATAGAATCATGAATTACAACTGAAAAAACATAGATGTTATTCTGTTTAGAGTTATATGAACTTATTTACTGGTCTTTGAAGGAAAGTAATACTACTCTGTTGCCAAAAACCAATTAGGCAAACATGGGTTTAAACTTGTGACTTAGTTTCTGGAAGTCAAACACCTAAACTACTAGGCTACGTTTAGTCCTAGTTAAACAATATTAATAACACAGATGTTTACAAAACGTACGAAAATAATGAAATGTAAACGCAATTCAGTGGACATAAAATATAGTTGTTATGTTCGTGTTGAGTTTGTATTAATTTGAAATAAGGAAGATTTACATTATTATAATAGAAATTGTGGAAATAAATAAACGCGTCAATACATGAAACAATATTCGTAATAATCTGTCACTTAAAACAGTTACCTAAAGATGCTTCTTTTGTGAATTAAACCAATTTTGGAATATCTTGGTTGAACGATATATGATAAAACCATGCACACATTTAAAAGAATAACACAAACACTACAGCCATATCATAATGCACAAAAGGTTTTGATTATACTGATGCTCTGAACCACTGAATAATCTAAGTCCTACAAATATAATGCATCTAACTACCATTTCTTATTCAAATTAATGACATAGAACACTGTTGTACATAAGAATCCAATGTAGTTGATGCAAACAACTTTCGTTACCAAATGTAACATATTCAGTTACAAATAAATCCGCTGTTTTTATTTGTCACTTCTGACTAACTTCAACATATTCCTGAATTTACAGTGGAGAGTTGTGACTGATGAAGTGGTAACGGATAATCGTCATTCTATATTACGAACTAATCAAGAATCAAATCCTACCACTGGATGACGGTTTTGTGGTGCTGACGGTTAAGTGTTCTATGTGAGGCATGTAGGTATTGGATTAGATCTAGAGATATGACTGTATGTTTAAATAGAGTGTGTTTAGTGCTTTCTGTAAGTAACCGAGATTAGTCTGTGACGAATATTAACAACAAATCAAAATCAGTCTCCACACTACATCCAAAATAGATCTCCCTGAAAGAAGGCTTTAATTTAAATAATAATTGAAGTATAAACGTATATTCTACAATTCTCGAGTAACCTAACAGTTTAGACATAATAAATCAACATTTTGCCCTGGAATATCTTGCATAATGCTCCAGTAACTGTGTGTTTTCATTTACAATGATCTCTCACACTAACTGTAAACACTAGACTTCATACGGTATACAATTACCAATCGAATAAACCTTCAGAGCGAGTTGAGTCGACCAATATTTGAATTTCTACATAATTCATAAAAAATATCAGGTTTATCCCTTTTAGTAAAATGTAACTTTCATCATAAACAATTATTTAGAATTCTAAACAGTGCCATTTCCACCACTTATTAATTACCTGTAGGACTAAATAACCAGTTTTTAGGCGGAGGTTCATATGTAAATTGTCCCGATGGCTAAGTGATCGAGAATATTTAAAGGACTATTTTTAGAAACTTTTCTGATATATATCATTTCAACTATAAAAATGTATAACTTCTAAAACAACTAAATGTGGATTTATCATCAGTAATGTGTCATAACTTCAACAGATTTTTCAATGATAATGGAAGTACGAAATCAATAACAACTTATCGTTCATAAAGACATTTAGGTGATTAGTTCGACGTGTAAATTTTCATTCTGTAATCTGTTTTTTGATGATGTTCGTTTGTTAGAATACAGTAACTAAACCTAATGAACAAAAGTGTTTTTTTGTTAAACTAACATTTTTTCTTATTCATTACATTTAGTAAAAGGCTTGTCGATTTATTACGCATTGATACAGTTAACTTTACTAAAGACTGTATTGACAGAATCAGCTCCATAATTCGTATATGTCGACTGGGACTGGTTAATTTCAGTCCTAAAAATCAACAACTTTCACATTAGTTGTGCGAGTTAACGAGGTTATCTGAACTCAAATGCGTAGATGACAATACAGTGGTGTAATGAAGTAAGATGCATCAGATTGAAGTCCTAGTATGAATATCAATACTGAAATCTATTTCATAGTTAATTTGACAGTCACTACAAATGTGTGAATGAATTTTCTATTGAATAAAGTTCTTTCATTCCTGCGACTACAGATATCTTATTGGTGATACTGCTACTTTAGTTGTGACTGTAACAAACTAACTAAATAAGCAGTTTTCTTATGTGTTGGTATTTTTAAAAGCAGTAACTCTCTAAAGTTTTTTTAAAAAATGCATAAACTTGCCACACTCAGCTTGAAATATAATGAATGAATATAAACATGAAGATATTTTAATTTCTTAAGAAAAATAATTTAAATTATTAGTGAAATTAATGCTAAAACCCAATTAATCTGACTTCGTTTCCATAGTTTCCATCAGAAACTCATTGAAATACTTCACACATCGAAATCGATTAGCTTATCACTTCAACTGATCGGTATTTTGGTATATTTCACTGAGCTAAATATAAGAGAACTTACTAAAACTTTAGCATATGCGATCAAGTAGGAATCAAAATATACATTTATGCCTTCTCAATTACTCACCATCCATACTGTTGATTAGTTTAAAGTTATCTGTAAAGTAATACTGTTAAATTGATATGTTCGACCTAAAGTAAAATAACAAGCTCTCGTAACTTACGCAGCCCAAAAAGAGTTCTTTGAAATAAGAATTATCACACTTGTGAAGTATAATGAGAAACTAAAGCAGGATCACCGCAGGGTTCTATTCTGATCCATATCACAAGAGAAGAATAAAGGGTATAAAAATCTTCAACATGGTCTATAAGTGAATTCAAATATATATCTATACTACAATGCTTAGTAATTCATGTGTGCAACAAAGCATTCGCCGATAGTCAGTCACTTGTGAGCAACGTAGAACCTGGCATATAATTGATCCATTCCAAGTCGTAGCACCACATCAGCACAGGAAGACGAATGCCAATGTAGTAGTAATATCAGATTAGATATAGAAAACCTGATTCGAGAAGAAAGAACGGTATAAAGCAATCTTTAAACTCAGGAATTAAGAGAAGATAAATAGTGAATGCACCTGAGTCATCGCAATCGATTCTGAGTCATGTTACAAAACGTCTACAATCACTGGTTACAATAATCACATGAATTTAAACCAGGTGATCTGTATCTGCAAATATAACTTAAACCAATAGCCGACGGCTTCACGGACTAAAAACAGGTTTCGGTTTAACTGCCCTCCATTCGTCTACATTATTTCAACGAATAGTCTAAATTTATTAAAATTTACCGAATATTGCTTTTAGACAACGAATATGCACAAAGAAGAGCTCTTTTTCTTTTCCATGAACAAAGTAAAACGAACTAACAGACGAAAAGCTTATATTTATTTCGAGAGAAAGTACATATTACAAAGTTCTAGAATTTATCACTATGACTGAAAAAAGCATAGACTTCGTGTCAAAAAAAATTTGAAAGTAATACACTTATTAGTTCTAAGAATACTATAAACAATGCATGATAAATGCATATATTTATGACTATCAGAGTATTTCACAGAATATATCTATTAACTACTATGATGTTATACCAGTATTTAAAAATATTTCTAATTAATGAGTTATACGTAAAGCCCATATGTTAGATGTCCTGCGTCCATTCTGTAGGCTCGTCAACAAACGTTATTTGAGGCCTTAAGCAAAATGACGCTCCCTCTGGGCTAGAACCCTCACTACAGAATAATAACACAAACATGTATTAACATAAACAATATGATTGTTCTGGGATCAATTATTTTGAAAACACCTTTTGGTAATCTCAAGATAATAGCAGTTAAATAGCATAATTTCAAAATGTTACTGACATCTCAAAGGATACAAGTTAGCTACTGTATTGAAGTATAAAGGTCTGTGTGTGCTTAACTGTTCACAGTGAATACAAAAATTGTGCTGTTAAATTTTAATCACTTATGCTAATTCATGTCTCGAGCGGCTCGCTGCTAGGATTAAAATCCCAGAATTTGAATTCACATAGCACAAATTATAAGTAGTGAATTAACATTGTAGGTTGTAGTTTGTGTATTTAATAAGTGTGTTAATTGTTTGTTGAGTAGACAGGCTATTTAAAACTGTCTTTTCGGAACATAGTGAAAATATCTTATATCATCGGCTTAAAATTTACTTCGAAATCAACTTAAAAACATCTCACATAGTCATTTTAAAGTTTTTATTAATATGTTTAGAAATGATGATAATCTCACTAAAACACACTTACCCATCTCAATAACTTCAATGCTCGTGAACCACTCGAACGACAACGCATACCAGGCGGCCAAGAACAAGAATGTGTATTCACACAAACTCCTCGCCTAATCCATCTTGGCCAAAATAATGGTCCTAAATCTTCCCATATATATTCCATAGCACATGTTGCACGTTGTAATAACCATGTTTTCATTATATTTACTTGATCAATAGTCATTTTAATTGGATAAATTAATCCATCATCAGTAACCGGACGGAATACAGTAAAATTTAATTCTTCAACAGCATTTAATAAATGACTGTCAGGTTTCGGAATATTTGGTGATAATGTAGAACGTGTACTTTTACTAGATGAACTTTGTGAGTTCAGTGGAGTTTCTATAGACATCCATTCATTTTGTAGATCAGTACCTAGAATTCGGCGTAGTTTTCGTATTGATGCAGCTGTAGAACTTGGGCGTAATTGGAGCAATGCTTTACTGTCTATTCGTTCACCTAGAACGCGTACATCAACTCTTTCAAATTCATGTGAATGTTCAGGTGGCCATGAGCGATCTTCATTAACTATTGAATGTTGCGACACTTTAGACGGTAGAAGTAAAGAGTTCTTGTCAATATTGCCAGAAGGTTTGACAACAATTTGAGCTCGCTGATTAGCAGTGAAATGGTCAGAATTTATAGGAATTTCACCCGGACGCGATTCTAAATTCGATCTCAATGATTGATCATGAATTTCAGGTTTCCCATTAATCGGATTATGAACTTTGTTTGCACTATTTTGAATGGATGCATGTGATGATGACGGTTGAGAGGAGGCTGCAGCGGCTGCTTGTCTTGTTAGTATGTCACTTACTTTAACATTCACCTTACGTGAATAATCTGCATCATAAGAATCCTTAGTTAATCTTTGTGAATAATATGGTTTATGTGATCCACCTGTTGTTATGATAGCAAATTTTTGAGGATTATTTAGATATCGTTGATTATTAACTTCATTTAATTGTTGTAATGAATTAGGAAGTAGTATTGAAATGAGAATCAATATGAAAGGTGGCAGAAATATTGTCGGAATACTAGATAAATAATTCAAAACAATAGACATGTTCCAGTTTCAACCAGAAAGCTGACATAAGAGTTAACTATTCTTAAAATGTTATCGTAATATGAATGGATATTTTCGTTTATTCTTTGTTATGTTGTCTGGTTTTTACTACTCAAACTAGAAGAGAGAAGTTTATTTTTTACTATCATTGTTATTTATTTATTCAGTGGTCAATGTTCCATTCACCGTCTTATTTTTAACTAGCACACTGGTATACACAAATATTCGGATATTCAAACCAGCTTATATACACGTCGACGCAAAAAAATCACTTCACTAATTTAATGTGTATGTATATGTGCACAGAAGTGTGTGCATATTTTGTTAGATTTGTTTCAACAAGTTGGCGTGTTAAACTTTGTCTAAAGTAATCATGATTCGAAGTTTGTCTATGATGTGTTGGTCTGACGCTCACTTAGTGTGTACATATGTTTCACATTAAAATGAAATTAACTATGATGGCTAGAGGTCAGCAAATATGAAATCTTTGTTATTTTACCCGTTACATGTTTTAGATTTTGTCTAAGGTTATCACCAAGCCACTGGGGTTTTTGTTTTGTTAAGATAATCACTACATCTACGTGTTTAAATAAATGGTTACATATGCACATATTTATATAGAGAGGTGAATTTATCTAGAATATAATTTGACATCCCTCATGTCATGTATCGTAATTATCAATAAGAATGTTGAAAAATAACACACTGATATCAGGGTAATTCATATAAGCATTTAGTGTAAAGCGTAAATATGCCAAGAAAAATGTATGAGGTAATGAAATTAATTCAAGGCAGTATGTTAATAAAAACTTTGATTGTTCAGTTTCGATATGGATTATGCGTTAACTTGACCGAAAGTAGTGAATTTATTTGTGATACATAACTGATAAGATGCAGACACTAAAAACGATATACTTGAGTACTTACTTGACAAAAGTATCATTGGTTATAATGAACAACTGGGCTTCAGTCATAATGCAGTCGGAAGACTTTACTAGTTACATGTTTGAAAGTGAACTGCATATTCGTGTGAATACACAGACACTATAAGAGATTGTATTTTAATTTTACAAATGGATATCATTTATTAGGATAAACTTGTATATTCCCGTTGATTTGTTATAGACTGAAGCTGGACTGAGTTCGAATCCCAGTGTGAACATCAATATTGGGATGCAGGTACATCCAGCCGATGAGTCCCAAATAGGACGAAACGCGCGTCCTGGATTCCACTTGCCAGTCACAATCCAACTTATATGGATATCATTTAGTTACAAATTTCTTATACCAAGTTGGAAACAACACATGCTTCAAGTTTAATCTCATTTTTATTAGCATGAAGCTAAGTGGTAGGATAGTAGTTAAACACTGAATTTAGTTATCGTCGTTATTATTTGTTTTCTCTGAAAATGTCAATCCAATACAACCACGTATCATATTTGATTAAAAAAAGTATTCTATTTTAAAGGCATATGTCTTACGTAACTTACGGTGGGGATCTTTAAGTCCTTAGCAGTTATTTATATCACTTTATATTCAACGCCAGACATTTTCTAGTTCAACCTCAGTTATCAGTATTTTTATGTGTTTATGGTACATTATTACATTATTATATGAATGCATCGGAACTTAACTGTTATATAATTAGGATAAAAGTTCATTTTCCCGTTGATTTGTAATGGATTGAAACTGGTCAGTCTCTGTTGTCATATGTGCATCCTAAGCGGATTGCTTCGATATAGCGATAGTACACAAGTTATATATTTAAGTTGGATTGTGACTGGCAAATGGAATTCAGGACGCGCGTTTCGTCCTATTTGGGACTCATCGGCTGGATGTACCTATGTGTTCGTCTGGACACAGTAGCCTAGTTAGTGGACGCGGTAGCATTCGACACGAAGCAGACTGAGTTGGAATCCCGGTGTGAACATTAACATCGGGATGCAGGAAAACCCAGCTGATGAGTATCAAATAGGACGAAATTCACGTCTTGAATTCCATTTGCCAGTCACAATCCAACTTAAATTTAACTGTTATATCTGCCAGTCACAATACGTGGAGAACAGTAACTTCGATAGGACCAATCATGATGCACACTTGTCTGCCTCTCCTATTGCTAGTCCCCAAACCCGGAATGAAGAGACAACATAACTAAGCCAACCACTCATCTATCCATATACTCACTCATCTATTTATAAACAAATAAAACCTGACCATGCAACTCACCAATAGGGAGAATAACATTTATGTAAAGAGGACACAATAACAACTAGGAAATTAGGGTATAGATACACAGTTAGTTGATAATAATTTCTGAATGACAAATGATATGATAACAGTTTATGAGTCTAGTAGGAGGATAGGGCGGCAGGAGAATAACAATAATAAAATAATTGTTTTACATGTCCTAGAAAACAGTTTGGAGAGTTACTGTACTTGAATTACCCGGTGTAACATTAACATATCAACAAGAGACTAACGAATTAAACATGTAATTTGTTAGCAAATAGAAACTGGTTTGTTGTTCGTAAAAGAAAGTATTTCAAAAGGGTCAATGAACGCTACATCCACTTTGAAAATCTCATTTTCATTCCCAAAATTCACAATACTAATGATTACTTGTTATATTGTCAAAGATAAGACATAAGTATATCATCGAATTCATATAGTTTTGTAATGCGCTAGTACCTCACTGCCCTTAAGCGTACATAAGAAATAGTTCATGTAATGAAATGTTTTCTTTTTGTGATACTACAGCATAATAAACAAACCGTTCTCTAAAGATCATTCTGTAAAGCGCTGAAGCTCTAAGACAAAAATTGAAAATATGTGATGACGAGACCAAAACGTTACAACGTTTACAAATACAATTAGGGGTTTGTGGAGATAGTTAATATTCAATTTCGACATCACGAATTGATGTGAATCAGACAACCATTGATCACCTGGAAGCACTGGACAGCTGTTTCGCCCTAGTATGGGACTCCTCAGCAATGCGCATCCACGACCCCATCGGGGATCGAACCCAGGACCCTCTGGCTCCGCGACGAACGCTTTACCATTGGACCACTGAGTCGGCTTTTAACGGTTGATATTTCCAATAAAAAGTCCATTATTCAAATATGAACACATTTAGCACATTTAGCTTCGAATGAAACATATTCGTATGATATGATGTGAATACACATGGAGTTATGTGTAAATACCTGTTTACTACACTACAGATTCAATCAAAAATATCAAATAACAAGATCCTAAATAGATATGAATAATAAACGCATTTCCGGGTTCATTTGTATTGATATAGCCCATCTAATCTTATGCCAATTAATCAATTTATAAATATTTATCATCTACATAAACTTCCATATACTTCTAAACTGTTGATGGGATATATCAGAAACATAATCGTATAATGAGTAAAATTTCCTACATTATTTTATAATATCTAACGGTAACAAGAGTATATATGTATCTATGCATTTTGTTTTTACTAGTTACAGACTGAACTTTGCTGGATACCTGCGAGCATTGAACAGCTATTTTGTCCTAGTGTTCACAAGGGTTCACAAGATAACCGTAATCTTTGACTAGAGATCTCAGGTGTAATTGATATAAACATGTTAAAACGATTAATTAAGCTTCCAAGATTACTCTTCAGTAGATTCGTTTAGATATTCTGTTACATACTTACTAAACGATTTATTTTTATTATTTCTATGTTCTCCTAAGGCCTTATCTAAGCAACTATCTGTTATTATATTCTTTTCTCTTCACAAACAAGAAATAATTATGTACCCACCTCAGCAGTCTTTTATCGTTAATTCCTTTGTTTCGTATTCATGACATTACTCTAATTAAAACTGTGTGATTTGGGTATTTATGTATATAGTACCATTCAGTCGAAGGGCTAGTAAATATAGTTACATGAGCCTGATCAGTGCATTCAAAATTCCACCATTTACAACAGTACGCGTCGAAAGCGCTTTCTTAGAATCATCCAAATGATTGCAGAATTCATCAGTGGTTGCATGTGGTCTGCAATCTCACTCAGTGAAGGCAGAGATTCCGAAAAGATATCGTTTTTTTCTCATTTTGCTGGGACTTTATAATCCACAGTACAAAGGCAGCTGTTAATGAGGGTCTAATCAATTAATGCCGCCTCTTCCGACTCTGGCAGAACCAGACACCGATGCCACAAGGTCTCCGGATAAACAAGCTCTCCCTACCCCCCAGGCCATACCATAGTACTTCAGTGACCAACATAATATCGCTGGCTAGAAAATTGAATTTTTTTCATTCTTTTACAGAGGACATATTTTGGATATAGCCAACGTATGCATGACTTATTTTGGCTAATGTACTATATAATATTCATGGATTTATAACTGTAAGATACTGACAAAGAAGTTATTGTAAACATTTGTTCAGGAGAATATATTTTTTGTTTCTAAATAAACCATAAAATTATTTAAACTATATTAGGAAAAACAACAGAATGTGGATAATTAGTACAGTAATCAGCTTTTTTATAAAATTGAGCTTTAATAACTGAGTTATCAGTAGTGTAGAGTGTATTCATAACTTGATCACGGCGACTGAAATAAACGATTTACAGTCAATCGAAATGAATCATGGCGATAAAATGTCACCCACCTCCGGCGGTCAATATTAGAGGATTATTTCGATTACATCCGGACCAGCCACAATTTTCAAAATATACACCACTGTGTAATAAAGGTCGACCATAACAATAAGTATGTTGACATTTCAGTTTTGAAATGATTATTATCTGAATTGTCATGCGAGATTCATTCTGTCAGATTTTCTCTATGTAACTAGCATTTCCATCATAGCTTCAAAAATAGTCCATGTAAAGTGAAGAATTTCAAAAATTATGTATGTAGTGATTAATATATAACAGAAAACTGCAAACTCCATCAGTCATATCGACTATTACTAAATTTGGAATTGACTCTCATCATTCATGTTTGTATCGGATAAACATTTAGGAATCGTAACCATAAAACAAAATGGGTTGTTCAATATGAAACACTTCTTATGGAGTGCAAACAATTCAGTCGAACAGGAATTCAGACTCAATCTAAATAACTTAATGGCAACATCTCAGGCAATGAAATTGGGTTGCTGGGAGGAGGGGCTCGAATACTATGGTGAACATCAATTCTGTCAAGACGACTATCAAATACTACAAAAAACTAGGTCCAGAGTTTCTGATTGATTATCCCCAACCACCTGATATCTTAACAGTACATGCAATCCACAGTCACTTAGACAAGTATCTACATTACAAATTGGTCATTAGAAGCCTATCAGGATCAGAAAAACATAATAACTATTACCGAATAAATAATGTGACGAAATTCTGTACTTGAAAATAATTTCTTAGCGAAGTCACTTAGTGAAATAATAGTATGGTATAGTCAGATTTTATTTACGAAACAGATTTATTCGCGTAAACATTAACTGAAACAATGTCATATTGCTTCGAGAAATTCATATTCGCGTAGACAGTCTCAATTAGAAATGAATAAGTCAATTCTAGTCGAAATAAGTAGTTAACATTATTCAAAACTGTAGTGGGTTACACTTTGATTAATCACATAGTACTTCAATAGTTTCTTTATCTCATAACTTTAAAAGACTGTTTAGTGGTGAAAGTACTGGGCTCCCATCAAATATGCACCAGGTTCTAAAATCACACCATTTATTTGGTCTTCATATGATGTGTAAATTAAAGTTAAGCGGACCTAAACTCCCTAAATGAGTTAAATTATATTTTGTAAAGTACAAAGTTACTGATTATTTTTGTAAAAGTCGAACTTTTAGAACCAAGTACTTTAGGAATAAAACTTTTATGCTACGGAGATCCATTTATGATAGCATATCTTGACATTGGCTTCTGATTAAACAAAAGTTTCGAGTGTTTGAGAAACAGGTTTAGTGAGTAGCATCAATAAAATGTAATCTATTCGCAAAAACATTAATCCACACGTATGATCTTTGATCAGGATAGATCCTGAAGAAATAAATGGGATGGACACTATTTATATAGGAACTGAGAAGAGAAATTCACATACATCTGATGTCCAGGTATTCTCTTGAAGTAGTTGACGTTGAATGCTACACGAATCCTATGCCACATTGACAGAAATAGTTGTCTACAACTCATCGAAATGCCAGTCAATATAAGCTGAAGTGTCCAACAACTAAGTTGGCCAACTCCATTGTACTGAGGACATTGAAAATGAGTTTGCAAATTACATTTGTTCTATTTTCTATAGGCAAAGAATTCATCGGGTTTCTATTATAGTGATAGGACAAATACTTCCCTAATTGAACGTCATTTCAAGTAATACTTGTTATCAGACCTTAATCTTATACGCTTAAGAACATATGTAGGTTTAGCAGAACTTAATGAAATAAAATCCTAATCTTTCGATATGACCCAGACGGTAAAGCCATGACGTTACTTATTAGTTGACGTTACAAGACTTAAATCTTTCTAAAATTTATTCGTTGTTCAAGTGAACAACAATAAGTAGTATTTTTTGAGTTCCTGACTTTTTAATTGTAGTTAAGAGATTTTCTTTTCTTTATTAACTTCTTACATACCTTCTTGTTAGGACACTTCTAATGTTATGTTATCTACTTGTAGTATAAGGGCACGTTCCTAATATCGGACTAAAGAAAATTGTTCGAAATACTGATACTTCAATTGTAATCATAGGGAGATAGACCGCCTCTGCCTACAGCATATATACAGGTAGTGACCTTGGTTTGATGAAAAATCTAGTAACCATAGCTCGCTTACGCTTGCATTCAAGTTGTCATGAAACTTGTCGTATTCTATTGGTATTATCGAGTGTGGACGCTAAAGTAACTTACCAGAAAAAACAAAATCTAAACTGTTTTCACTCTATCCTCAGTGAAAATTTGGAAAAACAATGTTCTCTAGCTTAATAAACAGCCTAAGATTGGGCTGGACGTGTAGTTGTGATTACTTCAACTTACTTTAAACTCACTAATGACTCGACTGATTCTATGTTTAGTGAAAATCACACTGTAGCCATATGGGGGCTTAGAAATACTGGATAATTTCTCAAACAATATGATTCTCAACACACCATTTTCTTTGCCTGTTTGTTATGGATTAAGAACTATGTAGATTTAACAGGTTTTCGGGTTGTTGAATAAAATAATGAAATATAATTTCAAATTCATTATTTTTCAGTTGATATTATTACAGACTAAAATTGGTCAGTCTCTGTTGCTTGCTGTATGTGCATTTCGAACGGATAGTTCCAAAACAGCTATAGTTTGCAAATCTGATTAAAATTAGATTGTAGCTGGCAAGTGGAATCAAAGACATGTATTTTGTCCTGTTCGAGACATGTCAACTTAGATGTACTCGAGTCCCATTTTTGACGTTCACATAAGAACTTGAACTCTGGAGATTCGTGCCAAACGTCACTGCATTCCCCTACTAAACTACTGAGTTTGAACAGCGACAGTTGTACAACGAGAATGTATGCCTAATTTGAAAGTGTTTGTATCTGCCCGCTGACATAGCAACAGTCTGAAACTGGTCAGTCTGTATTGATTATGTCCATTTCAGGCTATTGAGTTCAGTAGAGAACGCGGTGTTTGATGTGAATGGATCCAGACCGATTTCCGGTGTGTACATCAACAATGGGGTACAAGTACACCTGGCTGATGAATATAGAAGTGCTCATCTTGGATTTCGCTCGTCAACAGCAATCCAGCTTTAACAAAAAGTATGTTACGCTAATTGGTAGATGGAATGATAGAGTACGATCGCATGATAACTGCTTGCGACTACTGACGAGAAATGTTTTGTGTAACAAAACGTGATTGAACACAAAATAGAATGACTAAATATCAAAGACGATTGGACGACATGGTTGTTACAATCCACGCATGATCTGATCAATAAAGACTTGCCTGTTACGTTCACTGTATCACTATCGAAACATGTAGCTCGTACAAAAATACTTATTACCATGTAACTATATTAATCTGCATTTAGTTAAAAAGAATGTAAATTTATATAATATAACATAATGATAATATACAATACAATTCAGTGTACTCGGTAAGACGTTTTTATTACTACCATATATGGGATAAATTACACTAAAACTACGTCACATCAAAACATGAATGTAAAAAGATGATTTGCTAAGAGGGAGTGGATTTTTAAGTATTTAGTCACTATACTAATTAGACAACAAACTGTAGGGTAAAAGCTCACATTTTTTATATTCAAAACTTTGCGAGAAACGGTACTTGGTTTACGTTTGATTCCGGGTTATAAAGTACTTTATCAAGATATACACAATTCAAAAAAGTAACTTAAAACATTATCTATTAATGAATGGCGACGAAATCTAAGGCAAATATTTTTTCTTAGTTAAGACTTGTTAATGAAATGCATTTATTTGATATCGAATGTTAAGTTTAAGTATATTTAAACCATACAGGTACTGTACGAAAACGTTGTAATCAAGAGTAACATGATATTCATAAATATAAACCGGAAATGAGCAACTCGTTTAGAAAATTACATTAGAAAAAATTCAAAACAAGATTTTTGAGCAGTTTCTAGAGCTTTACGTCGAAATTACTAGCTTGTACACTTATGATGCAACAGAAACACAACCATTTTCGGTACTAGTTATTTTAACTTAGGAGAGTGAATAAATGAAATCTAACGAACCTAGGAATTGACAAATAACTATTGCTAGAAAATTTCCACAAATTGCTGACGCAGTTTAACAAAAGTCAAGATATCCGGCATTATATTTTTATTATGCATCAACTAAAACACAAGGAAGTTATAAAAAAATATGTGTATAAATTGTTACTGAAACAGATTGGAACATTTAAAATCAAAATATTTGTCTAACTGTTCCGGTTTATTTGAACAGGAAGGTATAATTTAAACTCTGCAGGAAGCTCTTCGTCAGAATAAAGACGGTCACAGAAATATATACGCCTTATTCGACAATTAGCATGAATCTGAAAATATATTTTGGAAAGTAATAAGTGCTTTAGAAATGTCAATTTTGTCTAATAGTCAATCATCTTTGAGTTTTACGAAGTATACAACAAGACAAAATAACGAAGTTTCGGAAAGAATAACTCTTATGAATATAATGGCTACATAATTTTCTTATCCAAACCTTTGTCCGAAAAATGACTATTTCGTATTAATAATTATTAAGTAGCATCCTAGACTCTTAAGTCTGCCTACTGTTAAAGTGAATCAGGGTCTCATGACCATAAATCAAGTCTTTAAGAAACTCTAACAATTGTGACCGGATATAACTGCATGTAAAAGACTTTCATCCGAATACAGCTTAAACATAGTACTTATTATCAAATGTACATTTAGTAGAATACATTTTAACAATCAGGTAGTAAATGACAATCGACATGTGGGGACTAGTTTTGACAAATATATGAACAAATCAAACAGAAAGTTTCAAGCCAGAATGAAATGATATATGTAATCCAAACACTTCGTTACAACTGTCTCATATTATCGAGATATGTGAAACATTCATCATTCTTTCATTCAACAACAACATAGAACCGGACGAAACGCCCATAGGTTCAAGTAGCCATACCAATTTAGCAATACGAAATTAAATTTACAGAAATAACACAACAACAGAATACAAGATGAGTTAGTAAAGTAAAGGTGTTCAGAACAGAATAATGGAATTAAAGATCTAGATGAAGTTAAAGAGTAAATACACTTGCGCCACTGTGACTGATTCTGGGCCGTGTCGCCCACTGTCTTTAGTCATTGATCGCGACTATCACGCGGACCCCAACCAGGTAATCTGCATCTGCCAACATGGTTTAGATCAACAGTCAAAGACTTCGTGGACTGATGCCATGTTTTAGTTTGGCCGTCCCTAACCATCTTCCATCCTACTTCAACCCTAGCCAGCATCGCACGATGAGGCAGGCGGTGGTCTGGCATGCGCAACACATATCTCGACCATCTCAGAAGGTGAAGGTTAGTGACCCCTTCGTCTGATTTGCCATATTTCCCAAGAACCACTTGTCGAACCTCAATACCACTTATTCGACTGTTCCATGATATACGAGCAATGCTACAAAGATTTCTATGATCAAATACCTGAAGTCGACGAATATCATGGGTTTTAATGGCCCACGTTTCGCAGCCATATGTTAAGACGGTGCGGACTGCTGCAGCAGTCAATGCATTCAACTACTCCACTCCTTATAACTAGTCTAGGTCAAGAGGAAGACCATCCTTCGCGTTCTCTGACCCCCATCGGTTGTAGGCTTGCTTCACTTGGTTGTCCTCAATTCTCTTATGTATTCTAATCATGCTTTGCTCCTTGCCACCTCGCAACTCACCCCACTTGCTGTTTACTGATTCTTTCCAATTTCACGCGACGTCCCGCTACCTACTACTTATGGAGGACCTTATGAGTAGTATCCACCACACAGTCAGGGAGGGCATAAACAGAGACGACAAAAAGGCATCGGCGTGTGTCCCTATCTTTCCGAGTTCGTACTGTGACATTTAGACAGACAGAACATAAACGACTGTCTACAAGAAATCACTAGAGAAGTGCCTGTTCTGCCCGTAAGCTGTGCTATGCCTACACCAGCAAGGCCATATGAGCTTGCTGTTGGGTCTTCAGATAAACGAAGAATGAATTGTTGTTACGTTGCATTGATTAGGTGAAGTCAAATAAATGACCATGCTGGGGTTGTGTATGTGTATTGCGGGGACACGAAATACATCGATTCTAGTGTTTTAGCTAATACAGCTTGTTGATTAATTTGACACAACGTACGCATACTAAAGGCTTCAACATGAGCGCGACTTTAGTAGACCTGGAATAGCACTTCAGGAATTCAAGCGACCAAAACAAGTGGCACGTGTAAAAGAGATATCTGGAAAAGAAAGTGGGTTAGGAGAGGTCTTACCGACCTGAGAGTTTGATCGCAGTGCCCACGAGACAACTGTTTGAGGCCGGTCACCTATATTAATTGTTGCTCCGGTTGTCATAAGGGTTCAAGCCAAAATGAGAATACAAAAACTAAGCATAACAAATACTTAGATCCACGATTTAACAGAAGTGCTGCTTTTAACTTATTCAGTTTCGTTTTATTTTGTCGGTGGATTTACATGAATCACTTGTAAAGGACTAAGTAAAAACGGAAAATGAGAATTCCCACACTAACTATTAAGCCTATATATAAATAAAACTTTACAGGTCACTTCAAACACTATTCACATATATTTACTACTATATTTGCTTCATTTTATATCACGACAATTTCCACACTGATAGGCGCCTTGCAGCAAGTAAAATATCCCTAAAAATAGAACTGATCGCATAAGTGATATTAATTCCAGTCACAACATAATGTGTACAGCTTAATACTGGTATCAGTATGAGGTAGCGTAATACTGTTATTGCTAGTTAAGACAATGTGCATCTTCAGAGGAATGCTGGGATACAGCTTTATTACAACACATTTTAGCATGAATGGACTATGTTAAGCAGCGAAACCCAGGGAGCGTGCCATATTAATTGAGACTAGAGAGCTGCATGCATCCAGTTTTTGACGATTATACTGTAGTTTAAGCTTTGTAACTAAAGCTTCAAGCAAATATGATGTTCGGAATGTAGTTTCATGGGCTCACTTCTAGTCATAACCCATACACTATAAACTTTATAAATTGCTACAGCTGCAACATCACAATCTATAGTGATTCAACAAAATGTTTTGGTTGGATTTTCGATAACGCTCTTGTCAAAAACAGTACAGCATACCCAATTTATGTCTAGGTGGTTGAAATAACATAGTGAAATGGTATTTACCGATACAATCTAATCAATCAAGTTTAACTGACTTAGTTCCGAATATTTTATATATAGAACGCCTTCCAAAGAACTAATCAGCTAGGATAAATGTATGGCTCGATTGTAAAACCTAATGAAATTGTATCTAGGAGCTAACACACAATTGCAACTTTAGATCCTGTCTTAAAAAATATTACATACCTGAACGCGGAGCACCTCTACAAAATTAGTCCCATAGGCGCGTTTCGTAAAGTCTGCGACGTTAAAGTAAATATTATTCCAATTGGCTTCCAAGCGAAGAGGCATGGTGCAAATGAATGGCTTCACTCGAGTAGTGCTCTGATAATTACTGGCCCTAAAACGCCTTTTAACACCCTCATCATCAAGAATCTAATAAGTAACAAGGTTGGTACAGTAAATTACATACTTGAATTTCAAATGTAAAGTACTTGTTGAGGTTTTTTACGATTAATACAAGGAAAGGTAATTTGATGCCCAGAGCTTTCCTTTGATCTCCAGGACAAGATATATAGGTGCTTCTACATTAACTGAATTAACTGGACTACACAAGATGCATCATACGAAACATTGCTTCCTAAGAGTTCTAAAACCAATGACTGGATATCATTGTCTGTAATTCGTTTGATATGCCCATTACGAACCTAATAAGATTAGGGCGTCTGTTAACCAAATGATACATGAAACAAACCTTTTTGTCCCAAATTTGTAAAGGCTTTGTTCCAACACTAAATAATATAGACAGAAAACCACTCTGGAAGGTATTTCTAAACATAATATTGTAAATTCAATGACGCGCTTCAAGGTCAAGTTTAGCGAGATTCTTCCAAACACAATATCCAATATCTTTCGATGAGCTTATTTCTTTGTGCTGGTGTATTGATCTTAAGATAATTATTTAGTCTTTGGTAGTCTGCATTGTGGAAGTTTTTAGCAGTCACTGATAAACCTGGACATAATACTTCACTTGCCATGCATTCTTATCGCGGTATAAATGTTATAGTATGACTGAATAAGGGAACTTATACTAAAAATAAGTCACTGCCAGTCAAATAGACCTAACATTCCATTTTATATCACTCTTCTTCCTTGAAAAATTTGTGGAATATATATTTGCAATTTACAACTAGAAGTTGGGAAAGGGCTGCTTGATGATTGGTGAGTTAAGTAAAAATGAGATGTTACATGTTCCTTTATTCAAACTTACTCAGAGGTGACTTTAAAGCCTCTGGCTGGCGAGTTGTATCACTTTATATTGCTCAAATCTTTCAGATAACGATTTTTGGCATACAATTTCAACAGTTGGGATGAATTTGAAAATGCCTCGAAAAAGTTCCTGTTGGTGTGCAAAGAATATTCTTATGATACTTTAAACTACTTATACCCAACTTATCCATGTTAAAAGTCATCGAATGACTAATGCACAGTTTAGGTGTATATTTTTTGTGCTTGGGTGTACGTTTGGAGTAAGCTGCATGGGATGAGAAATTTTTAGATATCAAAATTATTGACAGCATTTCAGACCCATCTTTCTTGGTGATGGGTATGTTTTCCGTTTATGTTTCCAGCTCTCTGTATGTCAATAAATCTCCTAGGATGCATTACAGGTATCTATGTTCCAATGATTGAACGGCTTGTGATCCATGTAACAAAAGATTATCAGTTGAGGGTATGGGGAATTTAAGATACGCAAGTCGAATTTCATCGTTATACGAATTTATAGAGGATCCTAAAGAAAACCTTGCAAGGAAATAACAATAAATAATATAGAAACTATAAAAAGTTGAGTTCTAACGAGTAAGTATGTGCCAACATATTGCCAGGTTGTGGAACATCGCCGCAAGTTTTCAGTTTGTTAAAAGAGACAGGAGAATTCCGAAAATATTTCTCCGAAGAGGATGGTCAGTAACACCATCCTCCCTTCACTCGTGCTGTAGCCCCAACAATCGTTGGTGATATGAGTAAGTAGTTGGAACAACCCTTAGCTTTGTGTCACTCACCCTATTATAGTTCGCTTTTCTTCGAAAGTACCACGGTACATGAAGATTAGACCGCCAAACCACGGAACTAAGTGTTAGGCAGCATTGCATTACATGAAACTTTACTATATGTACTAATGGTGTAGGAGTAGAGGTATGGAGCATTAGAATAAATATGAATTGAAAGGACATTGGATTATATATCACCATAAACTTTATAATAATGTCAGGGAATCGGATACTGAGTAACATACACAGCATTTGAAGGCCATCTGATTTATGATAAAGGGAAATCGGTAATCGGATATACTAAACACAAGAACATACAGTAGTATCCAATAGTGGATGTCCGTTGTAGCCAAGACTTGTGTTCTGTATGATTGATATATCTCAAATTCAGGGCGATGTATTGTCATTGTTGAAGGTAGAGTAAATAGAGAATCTGTCTACATAAAAAGACATACAGTAAATAAAGGCGACTGTCTTATCTGAATAATAGAAAAGCTGACGAGTTAGGACGCTAAATATGAAAAGGATATATTTTGGGTTGTTCGGACTAACAAAAGAAGGAAAGCGACGAAATTCGTCAGCTATATACAGGCATGTGGCGTGGGCTGTGGTCAGCATTATTGTCAAGAGCCTACACAACTACTTATTCCTGGGATTTTCTCATCGCAACACAGTAAACCATTACTTAAAACATATAACTCACTACATATCTGTATAAGTTAGGGGTTTCAAAATGGTATAAGTGTTGAAGATTGAATTAAGTAATGTTAAGTAGAGATATGTTTGCCACGCTGTATACAGTCTGCACATTATGTAGTTTTCTCACCAAGTGACTAACGCTTAAACCTTACTAACGGATAGAGACGTCTCTTAACGGTCAATTGGTTTATTCAAAAGAATGATAGTCAAACACACAGGCACAGTTTTAAAAATTAACACAGACATACAGTATTCTGTCTGGCTGTGGCCTGTTACTCGCAAAGTCATCAAGAATAAGTACCCTACCAGAAAATCATGGCGATTCCCCAATGACTATAAATAAGAGGGAGTTATTTACTACTACAGCCACCATGATTCCTCAAGGCTACTTGAATAGGACACATGCGTGGGCTTAATTTACACCGACAAATACAAAGTGTCGATATGGGACTCTTCAGCTGTTAGCATTCATAGGGTGGTTTAATGATAAAGTGTTCGCCATGGAGACAGAGTATCCTGATTTCGATGACTGATAGGGTCGTATATGAGCTACGAAGCAGCTGTCCAGAGCTTACTGGTGATCAGTGGGTGTTTAACTTAGACCAATATGTAAAATCACGTTAGGAATTTAATGGTCGCCATAACAGTCAAATAACAGTCAAAGTGTTAATGTTGAACAATAGGATTACCTTCCTGTTGAAGTTCTTCAGTCAATAACGCCATATCCTTCTATCTTAAAAAGATCATTACCATCTTAGAACGTGACCAAAAAAGAGCATTCCAAAAGGCATAGAGACTAAAAACAAACCCCACACAACTAGACTTAAGGCAATAAATTTGGGTCCGTTGAAGCTCAGGTAGGTTAAGGGAAGATATAATCGCAATGTGTTGTTAAGTTCACAACCTTATTCATCCTAACAAATCGCTAGCAAAACTAAACCTACGAAAATACCATTGAAAAAGAACATAGAAGAAGTAGCACAAAAATATGTGCTAACATTTTTGTGGTCAGAATAGGCAAACTGTGGAGCCCCGTACCTAATGAGGCTGTGTTAACCCATTCTGCTGAATCCTTCATAAGAAGACTCAGTACATATTTAGGCTTTGTGGACAGTGATGGACAATACCTTACTTCTATTCGTGACTCCTCATTTGACCCTTTTCAACTCAGTTTTAGAAGCATTATATTTAGTGTTGTGATTTTCAGAACCAAAAACATTCCTGATACCGAGAGGTAGATCTCAAGGACTGGCAATTAGCTAATTTTATCAAGCATGTTTGAAGTTTAAGAGCCCAACTTGGAGTTAATTATAACAATGTAGCATTATGAAGACCGCAAGCGCGCGATTTGGACCGTGACGTGATGCCGCTTCTATTCCTCCATTGCCTTAATAATCACTAGTTACTTACCAGCCAACAGGAATACTTTGGACCCAACTACACCCACAATATACCTACAACACAGTTTCCCAGTTTTGACTCAAAATACATCCAGTCCACAAGGCCGCGTACATAACCAGCCTGGTTGACTTCTGGACGCCGCTTGATCTTGGTGGCTACAGCTGGCCACAACTTAACAATTGCAATTATCCAACTAGTTGTCACTAGGGTCCCATCTTCATCGAGTCCTTGTGCAGTCAAGGTAAAGTGTAAGCTTACAAGATATACTATTTTCTACGACCTACTTATTATAAATTATTATTATTCCTATTTTAGCCATTTTTCCACTCTATCTTGATAATCTGACACTATAGATTTTCATGAGTTCTATCATTCATCAGGAAACAAAAGCCAAAGCGGTATTGCGAACCCATAACTCTGGTGACACTATCAGTAAGTCACGGATCCCTATCCTCCCTGGCAGGTCACCCATGGGACCCTCGGGTAAGATGTACACGAACGCGTCGAGTGAATTAGGTTCTTTACAGACCTTGTTAGACACCACTATTGCATCTTGAAGCCCGGGCAATCATGAGGTAACACAACCTCATATCAAACCTATAGGATATGAAGCAAAACGAACCCACGTCACACCAATGCAAATCAAAAGTAAGCGCCGCATTGGTAACCCGGCAAATAGTTCGGTAGTGAGAAACCACAGTCACTGTGCCACAAACAGAAGATTTGTATAAGACTTGTCAGTAACAGAAAGCCAACATTCATGTTTAACTTCTTTTGAAAATGGGTACACCACGATTGTGACACAAAAATACCTAGGTGATAATTGTTGGGGATTCATAATCCCCAAAATTGCAATCGTTCACTAAATCAAACAAAAGACGTTGTATTGATTTTTTCATAAGATTGATAGTAGACATCAATTAGTTCAATTTCAAATGTGATATATACATAAACGTTGTTCGCTAGTCTCGTCTAATATATAGATATATTTTGCTTCACAATATACTCTTACTACGAGATTAGGCTTTTGGAATAGCTGTCGCCTGGGAAGAAACGAGTTGTGGTGATTCGATTGAAGTACTAGTATCAAAGATATCGTTCGCATTAATCGTATCGAGAATTGGAGGGACCAGACATATAATTCGGCTACCCTTGAGGTCGTATCGTAAACCATGTAGAATCTTTTTTGATGATTTGTGTGAAAATCCCTCCAAGTAACATTTTCCCCATTGTATTTCGTTGTTTTGCGTTTAAAAGTACATTTATTCCTCTTATTCCACTTGGTTATGCATTCTAATGACTTTCTGAGTTAGTTGCTATTTACTTTCATTGTAATAATTGTTTTTCCCTTGAGTTTATACTGGATTTCTATTATTCCCATAGATTCCATTATTTTGTTTTACTGAACTTTTGGCTTTGGCGGCTGCCACATTGGTTCATTCCTCTTTATGATTGTATTGCTTGAATTGACTGGTTTTGTGCGTTTTCTGATTGTAGATTGACGCACACTTCCAGGACTTAAATTATTTTGTTGTAACAAGTAACCTTCGATACTTTGTTATTGATATTTCTATAGATTTAGATTTTACTCTCTGGACAAGCAATACTTGATCTATCCCGTAAGGATAGAATAACCTTCTTGTTAATTTCTTAGAACTGAATTGATTATTCCAAACTTTGGGATGAATTTGGGTTGAATAACTGGTGGTGACATTTGTTTAGGTAATAATGTACTCTGTATAAATAATTTTACATAGAACCGTTTCTCACCCAACCATTTGTTCTGAATTTCTACCGGGCAAGAGCACGCGTATCTAAACCAACCTTTACAGTTATTCTTCAATCCAAACTGACTTAGTTTGGATATTACAAACCGCACTAAGCTAATAAGAATCCACTCGTTTGTCTCATTCTGACAGGAAACATACTAATACTACATTTTCCTGCTGGCCGACCTGTGCCGGTGGTTCTGGTACGTATGCCTCGTATGCAGGCTTAACTACCACGGTCTGCTGAGTGCCAGGAACTCTTACTCGTCAACCTAAGTTATAACCACCTCAATGCCAGTGGGCAATACCCTGCCAGAATTCGGCGACTCCCACACCCAGGGCAAGAATATTTAGCCAGAGTGCGAAGCACCTAGACAATGTATAAAGAAAACCGTATGATCAGCCGCAAAGCATGAGAAGCCTGACGAGAAAAGCCTCCCATAATTGTGCACGGAATCCCTAAATGCCTAACGGTTGTCCGAACGAGCAGTATCTGCACGACCTGCACTAGTGAAGTGGCTCTCGAGAAAACTGGACCAAAAAGAAATCATGGCAGTGAGCGACCGTAGGCTACCTTACCCTGTCCACCTACAGACAATAAGCTTACCCTGATTAATGGGCATATCATTTGGAAATCATGAGGACATAAGCAGAGCCCTACAGACGTGGTACGAGGTCTCCTGCATGGTTTTATCCGAAACTGTGAAAGAAAACCGATGTTTACAAGGCAGAGATAGGTTGAAACTGTGTCCATCACATGTGTCTCAGTGAGCTTTGAAAGGCAACCACCTCTTCCTGGTACTTTTCGTGGGAAAGGAGTGAAAATGGTAACTACTACTCCCACAGTAAAATCTCTTTCAAGCCATTACTAAGGAAGTTAGCAACCACCACGACTTCCACATAAACTAGACATACAGCACTGAACCATAGGTAATTAGCCAACCGAAGGAAAACTCGAAAACAGGTCAACTAATCGGGTGTCCATACACTTTGCAAATAGGCTTCCGGCCGCCATCAAATAGGTGGGATTCACAGAATGGGTAGATCGTGATATTTGATGAGGAAGAAAATATTAAACCTTGAAGTTGGACCACATATTTTCCTAAGATAGACTCCCACTGGAAAAGTTTAAAATTAATGCTCCACTAGAGAATAACGACGATGTCCTGATAACATTCGAAGTGGTCACAAGTGGAACTCTACTATGGAATGAGAGCACACCATGTATCCCTTATGCTAGCAGACTACCGGGCCCTAAAAAAATATCTACGTGACCAAGCCAGTAGTAGAACATGTCCATATACCACTATTGGTATACCGTTGAAAGTATCATCAACGAAGCAACCTTACGATATACCCTTGTTATGGAAAGTAAGCCAGCTAAAACGACCTAGTGGTTAGGAGGAAGAACCGTATGCCTCCTTAAGTCAGAAAGATAAGCCTGGCACAAATCGAGAATCACAGGGAAGGCCTCGAACCAGCCTCGTACATAAGCCTACAGAACAGGTGCAACGTGTGTGTAAGACATGGTAAACGTATACTCTGAGCCTATCTGACTAGAAAGCTTCGGGAAAACCCAAAACGGCTATACAGGTTTATGGCCCAGAGGTCGCCTACCAACCCAAAACTACTATCGCAGGCTCCAACGGAGAGTCTTTTTCCAATGCTCAGGCAGCCGAAGTTTTAAACGCCTACATCGGTAGACAACTAGACTGTCCTTCGGTAATAGTCACTAACCTGACGAGTACATCTCCGAAAACAAGAATCGGGCGTATGGAGATTAAACCTGGGTTAGTCTTGAATAAACTCTGGGAGTTAGAGTCCAACACTGCTGTTCCTAGCTTTTATTAATGACCCTCCACTAAATATATGCTTGTCCATTCTTGTATATGCTGATTACATAAAACTGTGGTGTACAACTAGGTTTACCTATAGTCTCCTGAAACAGGGGCTAAAAAATGTGATATTAGTTCCAAACTAATAGCCATAGCACTCTCAACCTTTATTTATTCTAAGGTATTCTTTAAGACTTAGTCACAAACTAGACTATCAAGGATAGAACGAAGGGACATTAGTGCATTGCAGGGGTTTTTAAAGAAAAAGAGAGAAAAGAAAAAAGACGATGAAGGAAAAATAAAAAAGAAATAATAATGAGAAAACCCTAGCTGAAAGTGACAGGTCAAGAGCGGCCGTGTAGCCAGCCAACTAAAAAAAGAGGATAAAGACCACGGACCGGAACTGTGACACTCAGGATGCAAGCACAACGAAATCAATTAGTTTAAAACCAACTCGAACAACCGATATTGGATATTGGAAGACAGAGCCTTAGACGAATACCACGGTACGTCGTCACAATGTTACACATTCGAAACATAACTCTACTGACTTCTAGTTTCGATTATCAGATTGAGTTTATTTCACGCTTGTGTCATTTTGTATTTTGATTGACTGCCTTAACTACCAAATTTAAGTGCGTTTAGTGTACTTACTAGGTAATTGATTCACCTTTTTCTCATATTCTTTCTGATTACTATATTTTTGGATTTGTCTTAAACGAATTTACACTTCATTGATTGGAGTTACTGCATTGACGTATCTTTCAGAAAAGTACATAATTTAGCAAAAGTTTCTAAAAACCTGGGTCGTGTTATATCGTCTATGGAAAGTCTATACGCCACTAAATATCGATAACATACAAGTATTTGGCATGGTGTTTGTAATTTTGATCTGAAGTTTGCATAGAGACACACAATTTGGTCTACATATGCGATAAGCTCTTAGATGTTTGTTAATTGTGCACGATCGGGATGTGGCATTACAGTTTTCGACTGCATTTTCTTGTCTCGTTACAGCCTAAGTATTGTGTCTAGAATATGTAAAAATTTTCTGTAACCCATTAGTCGGTTCGTGAATAAGCTTGGCTTATATATACAAACTGTAAGTGATTTGTTGACGGGGCGTTTTTAGTACATATTTTACTCATGAATTTCAAGATTGTGGTTCAGCCAACCTTTAAAGTATTTCATATTACATGATTTGGAGTGCAAATTTCTTGTCCAAACTCTAATATGGCAATACAATTCTATAGTTTTGTTCGTGCGATCTCATCTGGATCATTACAATTCCTTAGTTAGCACTTGACATATATAATATCATCCTACTGCCTTCATGTGGGTATATTTGTCTGGCATTGTTGTAATTACATATTCATTCTTCATGCCTAAAACCTTATACTAGTAAGCAACGGTTGAAATCACAAAAACGAGAACAAGGTTTGAAACAACAGCTATAGACATCAGCATCTTTTCTTGGTCAATAAATTTCCATTGACTAGCACCATGTTGGCTGAAGAACGATGTTAAGCAAAATCCACTTCTCTAAAATAGGCCAAGAACTAGTATAAATTATCGGAACTGAATTATTGCATCTTACACACCACACCCCACGCTGACATGCCCAGACCGTTAAACTGGATTAGGTGTATACGTATGCTCCTATCATTACTGGCCTTTTCCATCCTTTTTTTCCATACGCCTGCGTTCTTGTATTTTGTTTTTTTGGATAATTTTGGTTACATTCATCACTACACTATTGTATAAGACTTTCCTCGTCAACTCCAGTTTCCATATTGCTTGCCTTTGTCCAATCTCTTTATCAACAAGATTCTACTAGCCATAAAATTTAGTGGTTCATATATTACCTGAAGTGAACGATAGTGACAGCCATTTTTAGATTCTTTGTCTTATAAACAATAAAGAACGAAGATTGGAGATACTCTATGAATATCCCTAAGTGATTTAAATGCCTTTCATTTTACATTGTTTTTGTCAATTGGCCAATTTTTCATTTTCAGCAAAACACTAAATTGTCGTTTCCTAGATTAATAAATAAATCCGGATTGACTTGTCACCAACTATTTAGTTCTTACTAATGGACAAATTTTTCATGAGTCGATATGGATACTTATGGTACTGTAGAAATGCTTTGGAAATACTATCTTAGGTAATAATAGTTGATATTTTAGTTGTCTTATAATTGAAGGCCCATTTTTGTTCTTTTTTTTACTTTTTTCAGAATCATGGAAACTGATGACAAGAGGACTGCGTCGGTCATTTTGATGGACTTCTTTAATATGCTACCTTTAAGAGATGTGACTAGAGTTTCTTCAACTTTGACCGAAATCCGCAACAACCTGGACGATGTAATTCCTAACACTAACCCTCTTGCGTCATTTGTTTGCAAAGTCAAGCAGTTACAGTTAATGTTTATGAAGATTCCCATCGTGCTAAGAAAACGAATTAAGTCCATACTGCTGGAAGGCTTAGAAGCTTCATTAGAAATGTCGAACTCACTTTTGTGTATTTTTACACTATGTTTATGTTTATTAGAATTAAGCGCCCTGAGAAATTGCGACCGCTCAGATTTAGAAAGTGAGGATATTTGGACAACTATACAGATGCTAAATTCCTCTATACTTCCGAAATTGTGCGAAAAGATAAAGCAACAAAGAACCAATCTGCCTTCATTGTTATCATGGTCATATTGTATGTTAGAATTCAGTTATTATGCTTGTACAGAATGGATATATAATCAAGGCTGTAAACCGTCACCATCTTTCGGTATCCATAATTCTGTAGTGTTTGACAAAATCATTTTAAACCATCCAACTGTCCCGGTTATAATGCGCCATGTTCTTTATGCTCAAATAAGAAATAAACCTTATTTAACGCCTTCTACTTCACGAACACTTTTGGACCTTATGTTCTCAAGTGCAATATGTAGTAATGCAGGAATCCTAGAATCTTGTAAGTATCAAAAAACGTATGACTCATATGACTGTTCTCTTGAATTCGACGAACCTCCTGTAAAACCTATCAAAGTCGAGAGAAAGATCAATACTCTTCCCACTGACAGTCCACATAAATTACCTCCAAACTTTCAAGATAATTTGCAAACATGTTCGTTTGAAAATATTCTCCTTAACTTATCTGCGTTAAAACAACTTTGGACGTCCGATCTCCAGGACTCGCTACTGGAACCGTTGGTTTTCACTTTGCGACAGTCACCTTTCATATTAAAACGTTTGAGAAGTTGCTTGGTAAATAACCGGAAACCCGATAAAACAAATGTCCAATCCTATGAGCAAATTTACACCATACTACTACAACTGTGGTTTCAAGCTGCTACGAACCGTATATTGCTTAAGAATTTCCCACAGTCATATATTTGGTTATGTGGTTTCACCTGTCCAATGTATGAGGTGTGTTTTATGTTGTGGTATTTATTTGTGCATATGGAACTTTTAATAGTTTTCCTTGTGAGTGCGAATTTTATTTACCAAAGTTAAATACCAGAATTATTATTTTCGCAATGTCGACTAACTATTAGATCGAAAATAGCTTAGGAAAAGATTGATAGGTAAACCTCGAAGTCATTTCAATACTTGCATATCCTATGATAAAATCTGTTTAGTTAATACATGTTAGTGTGGATATTCCAGTCTTACCCTATTATTCACTTCGTTATAGTGATAAGTACAATGAATTTCCCTACACAGATTTGGATCACGATTATACTTTGACAATGTCACCTGAGGTCTTCAACACTAAACAAACTTACAAGAGATATATGAAAATATATCTCAACCATTTTTGTTAGTCAGTTTATGCTAGCTCATATTTGCTTTTGCCGCACCCAGAAGTGTTCATAAGTCACCGTTTTTTGTTTTCCTTCTTTCATTTTATTATTCATGTTCCACAGCCCTATAATGATAGTGAACCATCTGTAAGGAAAGTGAAAGTTTCATCCCTCCGTAATTTATTCACCTCGGACCTTTAACTCAACATTTAATCGTGAAGTTACGAACCATCTAGCCTTAATTCAGTGCTTAAATTACAATATTGCTTACTGCGTGCAAATTAGCGTCGCTTCATATGCAAAGCTCTTAACTATAATTTGTTAAAATTAGCCTACTTTCTTAGTGTATGTTTATAGAGAAAACAAGGCAGACATGGTAGATCAAAAACCTAAATAATAGTTCCGTAACTCGAATTATCAGAAGTGTAGTTAAAGGAATTAAGTAGGGGAAAACAGACAAGGTAAAACTAAGAAATTAATGGATTGAGGAAGTGTATGGAGAGTGGGAATATAAGGATGATATAAATTGTTTCATTACACAATCCAGACTCCGCGTTGCTACATTAATGTGTGAACCTAATTTATAATCATTTCCATTCCTCATCTGTTATTTGACTAGGCTGGATTGTAGGTGGACGCAGATCTTTTAATGTTGGTGTTATGATTTTGCCACATCAATTATCAATAGCCTTTCATCGCATAGTTTTGACAACCGGATGATCTTAATATAATAATGATATGTATTAGCATGCTATAAATACTTCTAAATTGTTACGGAGTTTTGATTAACTGTTACTTCACAAGTTCCTCACTAAGTTGCACTTTGAATTCTTTATAATAAAAACGTGAGTCTGTACTATCCAAGGAGGGTATGCGACATGTTCCTTGTTGTTTGTGCATATCATACTATATGACAAACATTCTTCAAAAATAAAGGATGCTCATTCCTATCACTTATTGTAACTAATGGTAGCCCTTTTACTTTCATAGGTAATGAGTATAAATGGATTCCATAATGCTGTTCTATGGACTGGGCGTTTCCTGACTGCATACGAAAATCTTTTCAGGATATCAATTGTTAACTCACCGCATTGGTACCTACAAATGATTACGGATGCAGTAATTGCCATAATCGACCGATCAGGAAAAGGTTAGTTTATATAATTTAGGCTACTTACAGAGACTATGTTAATGTGTAGGTACGCTATTCGATTTTCCAAGCACTATTTCTGAACAGAAAAATGTATTCATTTTCTCTGTTCCAATATTAGAAGTTTATCTCCCGATAAAAATGGACACTACAACCACATGTTGAAACAGTCCTATTTAGTAGGTAAACATGTCAGTTTCAGTCAAAGACAAAGGTTTTCTAAGGAGTGTGGTCACTCTACGAATTAGATAGTGAATCTGTATTTGAGGTACAACAGGTATACGCTAGTCAGCAGGAATTCTGTATGGCATGATAGCTTCCCTTTCTAAGACTCCACTATTTACAACACTTCAACACAAGTCAGAGTCACTTGTTGAACCCCCCTATGCCATTCAACAGAGAGTAGGTAGACATCGTAGGTGTGGTTGAATATTAGACGTAGATTAAATAACGGTTTTTCTCATTTCTTACTTTATAGATAGTGAACAGGAAATGTCATCTGATGAGTTGAATGAAGTACTCTGTAGCTGTATGGCTGCAATTGTCAGACCATTTCACGCCCTCCGGATCGAAGATCAGAAAGTTTATGATGAAATGTCTCGCGCGATCAAAGTTCCCTTGGAATCAATTGTATCACATCTTTCAGGTTGTTCGGTTACAACAGAAAGTGTAAACACAAATCCCAAAGCGAAGAAAGCAAAAACAAAATTAGCAAATACACCAACTATAACTTCTAGATTAAAAGATTTCATTGTTCATCACTTAATACTTCCAATGATCAGATCATGTGATAAATGGGCACTGGGGCAGGCGAGGATGGGAATCAAACCACGTTGTGCAAAAGCACTTCTTAATCAACTTATTACTGTTGCCGAAGTTCAGAATTCAGACTTGGAAAGTTTTTACATTGCACAAAAGTCAGATATCTTTAGACCATCTGCAGTAGGTGGTTTGCATGTAGCAGAGAAATTGTCGTTAAAACGCAAACGATAACGTTTATTATGCACAGCTGTATATGATATGGGAAATAGAGATGTCTAACTTTTATTAAAATAAATTTATATGAATGGTTGGCTTTTCTAAAAGCCCCATGTACAACTTACAGCTCATTAATCAAAGGTAAAAGAACCCATCATTTAAACACTAAAACGTGGCTTAAAAAGGTTTTTCATAGTATTTGGACACTTTATTGTTTAAAAGATAAATTAGAATAAGAAATTATATGTTAAACAGACAAAATAAAGTTTTTCACTATTCAGAGTCCGAAGATAATAACTTCACTCTACGAACTACATTTCCGTTGGGTCTATTCTCTGATTGATGAACCTCTGTTGACCTATATTTACAAAAGGAGGCAAAAATATTTTCTAGAGAAATTGGCGCGTAAAATACAGTAAAATCGAGACGCATTTGCAGTTAGTTTAAAAACAAAATCATCATATCCAAATAAACATGTTAAAATAAAGATTGTGATTTTGCATCAGCATGTTGGCATACGAGATATGCAGGTATCAAGAAAACAATATTTAGGGCAGTGGTTTTCTAATTAAAGCCAATAGCTTGCAACTGGTAAGACACAGGTTTGAACCCTGCTCCACCGTCGATTTAAGCAATCAAGTAACCCTCACAAATAACTTAACTAAAGAGCGGGCAGGTGAATTCATACTTGGTGGATGAATTATGCAGTCTGTCCGATAATAATTCGAGTGACCACAAAACTATTTTATTGAAATACTTACCGCCTTAAATAATCATGACTGCTTCCATTCTCATCATCAGAAGACAATACCCGCCTTCTCTTTTGAACTTGGGTTTTCGGAGATCTTTGTGAAATATGCAGTAGACAAAATACAATATGTGGTAAATAATTAAAATTCAAACGTGAGCATATTCAAAAAAAGCTGAAAGTTTAATCGAATACGCGTTCAGATGGAACAGCATAATAATAAACACAAAACGAATGTTTGCTGATTTACGCTACATCTGATTTCATAAATAGGTACAACTGAATATCAACTAGCGATTCAGCTTAAAATATGTGATTTCAATTATAGTACTTAAACATAAGCGTATTCTTGACCCTAATGCCAGCAATTGAATCAAGAATTTACACACCATAGAAGTATCAGGACTAATGATGCGAAACTATGTGACATCTGGATTTTTTAAGTAACCAAGATCTTTAATGAGGCAACTTTTGCTTCCATTTTCGTAGCACGCAAGCACTTTTCCGTCTAGACCTTTTTAAAATTACAATAACCATTTCATAGATACTAGGGATGCTTAAATTCATGCACAAGAAAACTAGTATGCAACAGTAGAAATTCGGATAGCAAATATCGTAAATTAATCTTCAGGAAGTAATTTTTTAGCATTTTTTTTATCTATATAAAGTTTTTCATTTTAGTAACTGATTTCTTTCGAGTCAGTTTATGTACAACTTGGAGTATGAAGATTAACGGATAACTTAAAAATCCTACGCAACTGAGTAAAAGGTGTAAATTTATGGGCAGGATATTCCCCTTAGCACAATACCTAATTCTTAATACCTTTTTCAAAATGTAGCTTTATGTACAGAATGAAAGAAAATAAGCACTATAACGTTTCCGAACACAATAAATTAAGTATACGTGATAACAACATTATTTCTATTTTTACCCGAAGTCTGAGTTTGAAGAACCTTCTGTAGAAAGACAATAATCTTGGGAATGCATAGAGATATTATGGGGTTCTGGCTCGTTAGGTCCCTTCAGTGATTCAAGAAATGGCGAATTGTATTCAAAATTGACGTTTTCACCTGTAGTGAGCTTTAAATCTGAGCTGTGTGAAGTATTTGCTTCTTCGTCTTCATGTGATGAATACAAACACTGTTCATCATCAGACGATGCTGAGGATGAATTTTCCTTAAGTCTGTTGTTTTTACTTGGTCTTATTGAAAAATCCATATCTACATTTCGTTGTTCCGTAAGTTTCTTTTTACAAACACTTTTATTAAGTTCATTCTCACTTTCGACTAGACCAAGTTCGAGAATTTTGGCAGCTATCATACGTCTAGAACGAATCAATGGAATATATCCGTTAAGTTGATTTCCTTCTGCAATTTCTTGTCCCATATAACGTTGGGTAGCTAGGTCACGGTCTACCTTTATTTCATTCATAATTTCCGTTAACATACCTAAAAAGGTGACCAAAAATCGTGGAACAATAGTTACGCATACGTGTCCAGCTTCATCGATAAATATATATGCATGTATATTTACACACCATAAAATTTGTGAAGTCCTAACATCAATTTTGTGAACGAAAATTTATGAGTTATGAAACCAATAAATCATTCATGTAGCAATGATTCTTACTTTTTGAGCCCTTGTGTAACTCAACTATTTCTTTTAGTCGGGCTATCTCTTCTTTAGTCCACTCACTCGATTCTTTGTTGTTGAGTAAACGTCGATTTCGCCCACTAAGAGGCTTTGGAGGACGAACTCTGAAATTATTAATAAGAAATCAAAATGGATTTCATGTTTTCTACTGCATAGAATTCAAAATATATTTGACAAAAAGTTTCTATACTTTCAAGACTTCTTAATGTAGGAACTTCGATTGATATATGTTGCTCGAATTCAACACAGACTGACTTCAGTTAGGTATTACTGAAAACTGAGGAGCACAAGACATATCTTTCGTCTTAGTATGAGACTTCTCTGTAGTGTGCACCCATGACCCTACTAAAGAGTCAAACATAGAACATTGGATGGTCAGAAATAGATTCAGGTGCAGATCCCACTATTAAAGATTGACTCGGTTATACCTATACTTAAACGTTTGCCGCGAGAGCTGGAGGTTCTGGGTTATACTCCTGACAGGGTTATGCGTGCGCTCAGCTAAGAGGTTTCATGGAAAGACAAAATAGCCGTCCGGCCCTCTAAATTTCAAAGGTACACAAACGTGATCAATATGTGACGAGTACAAACAGTATATTGACTAATCTCAATAAAATTATACCAACTTAATTTCATTATGTATTCACATAATTCGCATGTCATAAGTACTAATCCGTTCCCGCTATCCTCTTAATCTGCACGGATATATTATCAATCATCAATGATATGTTCATATACGATACCAAACTTGAAGCTGCTTGTTGCGTAAAGAGACTAAGTGGCTTTTGTATAACTAGACATTAACTATTACAATTCATAAATTCCTACCTATTACTCTATATTGTTCCCTATTATTTTTACCTAGCCTTGAGAAAAGATTAAACAGTGCATTTTTAGAGTAATGAAGACCGCTAGTAGGGTATGTGGTTGTGGACAGACATTTGAAATCTTGCGAACAACTGGTATATTATCACGTCAAGTACAAACCACCCACTTTACTCCCATCTTTCTCTTTGTATATTTTCTGGTGGAGCGAGACGCACCTACATTAGAATTCATCAATGAAAAAAGAACCTAAAGGCTCTACGATTATGTATCTAGCACACCTATTATGCGGTGAAAAATTTGTAAGGATTGATGTGATCAGGAATTTATATTTTTGAACGTTAAGGTTATTAACTATTGTAATGATTTTTGTTTCCCATAGAACTTTTATCTGAATTTACATATAGACACGTATGTTTTCTACTTTCTTTTTCACTTTTTGAGAAGTATATAAAACGAGCCTAACTTGCTGAAATATCGCATGCCGTATTTAAACTATTCCACCGTAAAACCCGTAAGACTAATGTAAGTATTTACATTAAAATAATTATATAAATATATATTTAAGTAGTGGAATAAGGAAATATGAGTATAAGACCTTCAAACGTTATACATTTTGCTAAAACTTTATGTTGGTTAGAATAGACAACTTTAACACTAATTAACAATATGGAAGCTAAATAAACTAACGTAATCTCTTTGAGTTGTCTCGATGATGTAATTAAACCCAGTGTAATTAGTCTGGCAATAATTTGTCGGCGAGTTTTACTCGGATCTGAGAAATTCTTGACAAGTAGATCAGCCAAATCGTTACCTATCAATTAGATTTTATATAAAAAGAAGAGAAAAAGAGAAGTGACGGTCAGTCTTTCTTTAATAAAAACATATATGAATTGAGGTAAGTTAGAATAAAATGTTCTTACTTTCACTAGGTAATTTGTAATCAAATATTAATGACAAACCACTGTTAATGACAATAAAAATATTCGACTATAACGGGAGTGAGGTTAAACAGCAAATCGATAGCATTGGTTTATTTTCATGTATTGTGAACTGAAGCTAAAAATACGAATTATTAAATTTTGATTCAGTGGTCTGGCTGTGAGATTTAGAAGTTCTGGAGAAAATTGGTCTGGGAGATATACGACCAAAACAAGCAATGTTTTCAGTGCTTCCAGATTTTTACCCGATATGACGACAATATTATAGATAATACTATACTGGCAAACTATAATCTTCATAGATACAATATAAATGTGAACAAATTCGAACCTTCCCGTCTAACATAGATCGTATTTAGCTGCAAACACTAGGCTGTGAGCTATATTTAGTATGCGTAAGCCAAAAGTATTATTATTTCAACACTTGCATTTTTAGATAATCGTAATGTAACGAGGAATGTTTCTATACCTAGTTTCCAGGTATTCTTTTGTCCTAAATGATAATGATATTTCTTGAAAGCCTGAATATTGAAGTAGGCGGAGGACAACTTGAATACACAATCTGATGTACTTAAAAATCAGGTTTCCTAAACAATAAGTTATCGCTTGGAATCTATCACCTAAAATAAATCCTTTTTGTAATTTAAAGCAATGTAATTAGTTGCAATAAAATAAGATTTTCAAATTAAAGTTGTATTTTATTATCCGGATAAAGAGGATTTTATTTTGTAGGCTATAATTTCTAACAGCGTAGTACAAATAAGGAAGTAGGTATTTCAAATGAATATCTTCGTAATTAGGTTCTTTTGAATATTTTTCAACCCCATAATCTAAATGGATTATCTGCATTCGAACCACTGTCATTTTCTAGATTTCGCTCTACAAATAAAATCGTCCCAAGAAATAAAGCAACTAATTCGTGATATCAAAGTTGACAATTAACTATCTCTACAAACCCCCCTATTCATCATTATCATCATCAGCAGCAGCAACGTAGAACCGGGCACAAACGCCTGTAGGTTCAAGTTGCCATACCACACTAGCACTACGAGAATATTGGGGTAACGTATAGACAGAATACAAGAGGGAAGAGTAAAGTAAAGATGTGCAGAAAATAACAATAGAATTTAAGATCTAGATGAGGTTAAAGAGTGTATACACTTGCGCCACTGTGACCGATTCTGAGCCATATCGCCGAGTGTCTCCAGCCATTTGTTGCGATCATCACGCGGACCCCAACCAGGTAGTCTACATCTACCTACATGGCTTAGACCAGTAGTCAAGGTCTTCATGGACTGATGCCATGTTTTGGTTTGGCCGCCCCTAACCTTCTTCCATCCTACTTCAGCCCTAGCCAACATGGGCGCGACGGGGTAGACGGTGGTCGGGCATGCGCAATACATGTCCCAGCCATCTCAGTCGATGAAGGTTAATGACCTCTTCGACTGATTTACCGTGTTTCCCAAGAACCTTTTGTCTAACCTCACTATTACTAATCTGGTTATTCCATGGTATACGAGCGATGTTCCGAAGATTCCTATGGTCAAATATCTGGAGACGACGCATATCTTGAGCTTTCATGGCCCATGTTTCGCAGCCATATGTTAAGATGGCGCGGATTGCTGCGCAGTACACCCGGCCTTTCGTTGAGACATGGATATCTCGCCTGCGCCACAAGTGCCGTAGATTGGCAAATGCCAATCGAGCTTTCTGGATCCGCGCTGAGATTTCGTCAGACACCGACCCACCAGGGGTGACGAGACTTCCGAGATGAGTGAAGCGATCAACGCATTCAATTATTTCACTCCCTATAACTAATTTGGGAAAAGAAGTAGGCCAGTCCTGGAGTAACATTTTGCATTTGGGATGGGAGAAGCGTATCCCAAATATGCCTGCATTGCTACTCAAGGTGTTCAAGAGACCTTGAATGCTGTGTGCGTCTTCACCAAATATGACTATATCATCTGCATAATCTAAGTCGACAAGAGAGCTTCCTGGAAGGAGATTAATTCCTGAGGACTTAAAAGAAGTGAGAGAGATTTCTAACAGTACATCTATGATGAAATTAAATAAAAAAGGAGATAAGGGGCAACCCTGACGGATTCCACTTGAGGATGAAGTTTCTCGTGACAATTCGCCATATGCTCTGACTCGACCAGTGGTGACCGAGTAGAGAGCCTTTATAAGGTTAATGTACTTTTGAGGTACGCCTTTTAATGACAAACATTGCCACAAGACTTCACGGTCAACAGAGTCGAACGCTGCTTTTAAGTCAAGAAATACAACTATAGTTGGGCGTTGGTACATGTCTGTGTTCGAGGACCTGGCGCAGGGTGAATATGTGATCAATGCAACCCCGGCCAGGTCTGAAACCAACCAGGCTGGTTTCAGACCTGGCTCCCTATTTGTAACTAATTAATACCTACACCAAAAAAAAAACAACCCACTCAATACTTATACACATGAGTAAACCTACCAGGAGGTACAGGATCATGTCGATACGCTTCAAATAACTGAGTTAATTCTTTATCATGTTCACTATTCCAAAGAATAGTTTTTTTACTGAAAACAAGAAAGAATTATCTCTGAGTTGATTTTGAAATAACAAGACTGTTTGGATGAGTAATTATATGTAATAAAGCTAATTATGAAAGTAGATTCTTTCTTGACATTAGACAAGTTACTCACAGTCTTTTAAATGTTCACTATGTATATTGTACCCAGCACTTTCGAGAATACTGCATACAATTAGTTAGTGATTCCATTTCAAACTTTAACTGTTACTATATCAGTTCATGTCATCCATCATGTAGGGCTGAGGTATGCGAGACATATCCATAACAGATAGTTACAAACAAATCCATACACTTGAGTTGAAATCTTCGATTAAAACAGTACTCTAATAAACGACTAAAAATGCAATCTAAACTGCTAGATACCTCATACTTAGTGAACACTGAAAACGGAATGGATAACCTCATCTTGATACTATAGATAATAAGGTAATTTTATCTTATTCAGAACTATACACTAAACAGAAATATGCTTTTTGAAACGTAACATTTCTAATAACCTACGAAATAGAGTGAAAAGCAAGCATGCACTGTATATATATAACTTCAACTTACTTATTTTTCAAAAGTACCATATCCATGAACTGTCTCATAGCTTTCTTTGGGAGTTTTAAAGAAAAGAGTTTCAATCAGAATATAACTATTATTCTCTTTGGCTTCAAAGAATTTTCTTAAAATATATTTAATAAGATTAGCTAACTCCTAGAAAATTATACAAAAAAATAATAACCAATCCAGCAATGTGATTTGATTTGAGTGATTATTATGAATTAAGATAATTATATCAAAGCATTATGGTTATTGTCAGTTGTTTCAAAAACTTAATAAGATGCCTTCGAGGAAGCCTGCTCTTTGTGTTAAAATGTTCCCATATAACTGTGTATATGTACACTCTGCCACGGAAGAACTACTTACTGCCTTCACGCAAAGAGGGGTGTTATTTCGAAAAATGGAAGAAGGGAAGCGAAAACCTGTCGCTGAAACCGGGTGAGTAGATACTGTGGGGATCCACTTAAGTAGGTTATAAAACACTGATTCCAAACTAGCGGCATAAACAGATCTTAGAATCTTAACGAAACAAAAGATGTCTGAACTTACCTTGGTCACCAGCTACCACGTAACTGCAATTTCAAATGTTCTACTGCCCTTTGGACTGATCTTAAATTGAAAGGTTTAGGGAGTGGCCTTCCAAAAAAACAATCAGCGTCAGTCTGGGTGCCTGAGCAGTATCCTACTCCACACAATTATGATGATCAATACTCATAAAGAATATAACCTATTTACTTTATCCTCTATCTAGCTCAAGCGACAGTTACCGTCGTTTTGGTGCGAACGTTTATGCTTTACTTCACATTCTTTCTTACTTCGATTTAATGTTTGTTTCTTTCATTTATTCCCACTATTTATTTCATTCAGCAACTCATCCGTGTAAATTTTGTCCAGTCAGTTTGGTTTGAAATCAATGAGTTGTAAACGTTTGGACCGTTGCCAAAAAATATCAAAATCTGGTACAGCCTTTCTGAAGTCATGTGTGTCTCCTTCAAGGTCCGTACATTGATGCAGATCAGGCAACAGATAGGTTTGGTTGTCTTTGAAAGGTGTTTGCCGTACTCAGAACTCCAGTAATGTAAGACAAATTCGCCCATCGTCTGTCGATCCTAAACGTTTGACTCACGTGCGCCTATCCGGGGACCATGCGGTATTTGTGTCTGATTCCGCTGGCGTTGGTACCACACTAAGCGCAAGAGCAGAGACCCCACTAATCGTCCAGATTTCTGTTAACAGTTGCTTACGTGCTATTAGATTAGGTTTCATTAAAATGAGGAACTGGCCTAAAAATGGTGTATTTTCGTAGTCGTATACATACCGACAGATTGTAATCCAGATGCAACCAAGGCTGAGTTCTACTATCTAGTGGATGATCTCACGAAAGCGCGTTCGACAGCTGAAAATATGAATGCGCATATCATAAGTCTAGGCGTGGAAGAGAGTCGCTTAGGTGGCCAATGAGGACTCCATGGTCGCAGGCTAGATAACAGTAACTGCCTTCCACAGCTTCATGTAGACTACGACCTGTTTCTGGTCAGCATCAACTTTCAGTACAGCCAGCTCCAAAGTGTTACTTAATGTCCTCCTTCTGTAACATAAACCTAGATAAAAAGTGGTCACATCACTACCAGTTATCACTGGTGTAGTTATGTTTAAAACTGCAGTTCCTTTTGGAACACCAATCTAAACTCTGACCAAAGTTTATTTTCCGCCATCCTTATCTTGTATTTCGATGGCCATAGAACACCTTTTCCTAACCAGATTAATACTAGTAAATTGGTTGCAGATTCTATTGTGATCAAATATAAATCCAAGTTAGATTTTAGGCCACATGCTAGTTCGTTGAAAAGCTTAAATGAGCTCTGGTTGAAGCTGCATGACGTCAAGTGTCTTGCAGTTTTGTGAGACGTCTCGATGACTGAAAAGTCTGATAGTATACCTAGATCCTTATGTCAAAATATCGTGAAAGGTTTGTCTGAGGACTGAGAAATCTGGTGGTTAGGGAGTTCTAGTGAGTTGGAACCAGCAGCTTTATTTGGTGATAGGATGAAGCTATCTCAACACGTCTGGACCACTGACAGCAAAAAGTTTAGCATCAGTAAAACACTGTGAATCTGATGGTACACCATTCACTAACATCCAAAATCGTCTTAGACGATGGGTTGAGTTGCTCAGAATTCAGCGGGTGAAATGTAAAATTCCGTATAAAACAAAACTGCTAACAGCTAAATCAACGAGGAAATGTTTCATTACATCAACAAAGTCATCTATAATTAACAAACTGACAGAGACAGACAGTCAGTTACAACGTAGAACTTGGTACATGCGTACGTCAGTTCAAGTTGCCATGCCTCAATTAGCAGATAGAGATTAAATTGTCGAATCAAATCCCAGAGTAGGGAAGGTAGTAACAGAGTTAGTATTCATGGAATGGAATAGAGACCGAGGACATTTAAGAAAATATGATTCAGTAAAGAGAAAATTATGATAAGTTCAGAAGCTTAGAATTAACAAACTAGTCGGTCAAGAATAAGCTCATGTACTGAGGTTAAAAGCAAACCATTGGATGAGGGTCAGAAGAACTACCCAAAAGAGTTCAAACTGGAGACCATTTATAGGCTAAGCTATGTGCTAAAATTACTTCATTTTTGATTCTGCTTGAAAGGTAGATGATAATTTTATGGATTCGTTGACTATGACTATTCTAGTATCTATTGCAGCATCTACCAAGCTTTCTCATAACTCTAATCGTCACTATCTTTAACGATGTCAGTCTACAAAATACCATTTTTAACCTCATAACTCTTAACGAAATCCGATAATATATATTCTTCAAAACTAGCACATTACAACACGGAGATGTGTTTTCGAGACAAACATGCATTTATCTGTGTATTGGTTATTCGAAATAAATATTTTCATCGGTGTTAAACAAAACATTTTTTAAAATAATCATGTCGAGTAATATGAAACAGTTCCGTATGACGGTGGCTGCTATTATAAATGACAATACTCACTTTAAATTCTGGAGAAGCAGCTGAAGCACGATCATGCAAAAACTTCTGAAACACTCGAAATAAACGTAATTGAAAAAAGCACCCGGTTAGTTTTTCTCGTACAGCCAGTCGATGAATAGTATGTACAATTGCCTGATTGGTTGATTCAGGATTGTTAACGTAATTGTCCAGAAGTAAACTAAATATAATCAGTTAATTAATATTAATTAAATAACAAGATGAATAATGATATATATTGTTGGAACATTAAAACACGTTCACTAAATACTGCAAAACTGCATCAAGCATGTTATTTTTTTAATTTTGTTGAGGATGCAACTAGCTGATTGTACTTTTTGGTTTCTTATTCACATCGCTCAGTAGGCTAACAGGTAATCTCAGGCTAATCTTTGTAGTCCTACTCAGACAGGATAGTACGACTGAATAATCAAGTAGCAGATGAACAACACAAGATACCCATATATTATGCCGAATTATGTGATTTTAAAAATATATACTAAATACAATAGTATTTTCTTTTCCTGTGTGTTTATCATCTTTCAGTCAACCACCTATCAACTGCTGGACATACCATTACCACAAAATGTATAGCGTAGTCACAGCTTAATTGCTAACTTTATTCTACTCTTTCGTGACAGTGGTTTGAATTTAGAGATATATTGTGACATTTATATGTCTCTAGTAGAGTCAGTCACAGCAATAAGTAGGTGGTGTTATTTGGTTAGTAACCATAACAGGAACGCAATTAATTGATTGATTATTTAAATAAATAGCTTAGTAATTAAAGTACTTAACATTCAACCATCATATTGCAGCTTCGAATTCAATTGTACCTACTTCAGTTAAGAACCACCCGTGAATATTACTACTTATCACTCGAAACTGCGTGATCACATATGTACTTGGTTATTGAGTTGTACTGTATTAATTAGCCAATTAGGTCTGCATGTTATTCACAGGTCATAATTACAAACTTGCTGTTATTTACATGCATATAGTATTCAGTTGCAACAGTGGCTACTTCATACAGTTGCACTATTTTCCTATCAACTGAATATCAACGTCCTCTATTCTATTCTATAACTGAAATATCTCATTGTTAACTGTGTCAGTCATCTATATGTATTACAACATCTCACTGCCATTTGTTGTGTGCTAATAACAAAGACAGCACACATAGCATTTAATATGCTGTTGCTCATTTAGCAAGCAATAATATGGATTATTTAATTTTAACTATGATCCGTTTTGGTAATACTTGAAGTTCGCTACTCAACAACTATATAAAGAACATTCATATTAATCAGTTAGATGATGCAATATATAAAACTTGATTTAATTAGAAACAATAGAAAATAATGGGCTCTCAACTTTTTAATTAATAGGTAAGTAATGGATGAGACTACATGATATATGAATTAAGAGATATTTTTAGTTGAATTATCACATCATGGGTTAACTTAGATAACAAGTGGGAGTCGAACAGTCGTTTTGTTCTAGTATCGGATTCTTCGATAATGCACATTCAACAATCTAGTCATCGGTTGGATCCAGAACCTTCCAACCACCAAATTTGCACCTAATGGTTTATATGTTTGTAATTTAATTCATGATGTGAAACTGCAAATTAAACAACATCCATAACACCCTATAATAATAGACACCATTATAAAAACAATTGTTCATTTTTACTACTAATAAAATAGCGGAAACTTACGTATAAGCATGTACAACACGTGGATGAACAAATTTTAGGATAAAAGTACTGAAGTCAAGAACCACTTCGTTCTCAGTAGTAATTAACTCTTCATCATTTGAGTCATTAATACCAAGTTCTTCGTTGTAAAGACCGTCATCACTACTATCCGATGATGAAGAGTTACTTAGTGCCCCTTCTTCTTCGTCTTAAATGTAGACAGAAATCAAAAGATGAGCTTTAAGTGATAATTAAGTATGCAATTGAGATATTACTTATTTACAGTACCCATAAAATGTGCAACAGGAATGAAGTGATAATATTGTAAAAAATATGTCCTATAGTATATAAATTTACGAACAAAGATAAAATTCACTGAAAGACAAAGGTAATTTGAAAATATGACCAACAAAATCTTTCAGTTAAAGAAGTTCATTTCACAAATAAATAACGTTAAAAGAAACTGCAATAAGATTGTCGCTAGATTTTATTCTAAGTCATATCTAAGAATATCTCAAGCTACTGAGTAGCACAGTGTCCAAGACTCCATCCAACTCCGCCTGGAGCCCCCACAGGGTTTCTGCCGGTCCCAATCCCGGATAAAGGAGGAGGGTTGGGCGTGGGGTTAGCAACCCCACCCCGTAAAACAACTACCATACTAAAAAACAGCTTACGAGTAAAAATCTTTATAACCATTCTAACTCTGCCCTGGAAGTTGGAAGGACTAATATGACGCTTCATGGTGAAAGCCGAGCTCCTTCGGAAGCCATGAGGCCGATGCCTCCCCCCCTTCTGACAACCGGAGCAACAATTAATATACTTGACCGACCTCAAACAGCTGTCCCCTGGGCACTGCGGTCACACTCTCAGATCATCACGACCTCCCCTAATCCTCTTTCTCTTTCAGGTCCCTCAAGAATGACCCTTCCACGGTGTGGGCAACGTGGAAGTGATAACCGCCCTCATACCTCTAATAGCACTCGAGTTCACCTTGTTCATGATCAAACACGTTCTCCATCTCTGGTCTCTATTTATAACACTTCTTCTCCTACATTTTCTATGCGCGCCACTTTTACTGGTTACCTGAGTTCCCAAATTATCATACCAGGTCTCCTGAAGCCACGCTCTATACTTCATGTTGGAGCTCTTAATGTGCGTACGCTGTGTCAAATCGGTCAACAGGCTGCCTTAGCTAAGACATTAGGATCTCTTGAAATTGATGTATGTTGTTTCTCCGAAACACGCATACAGGATCCCAGCATGGTCATCCGTTTGACCTCACATAGTCAATGCAACGGAACAGCACACTTCACTCTTCGTTTATCTGGAGACCCTACAGCTAGCTCACGTGGCCTTGCTGGTGTAGGCATAGCACTAAGCTTACGGGCAGAACAGGCACTTCTCGAGTGGATTCCTGTAGACAGTCGTCTATGTGCTGTCCGTCTAAATGGCACAGTACGAACTCGGAAAGATAGGGACACACGCCGATGCCTTTTTGTTGTCTCTGCTTATGTCCCCCCCCCACTGATTGCAGCACAGATGAAGTGAAAGACGACTTCTATATGAAGTTCTCTAGCCTCCTTCAGAAAGCTAAGCACTCAGACATAGTAATTATTGCAGGAGATTTTAATGCCCAAGTAGGTAGACTAAATCAGGCTGAAAAGCACTTAGGTGGGTTACTCGGCATTCCAGCCCAGAGAACAGACAACGGAGATCGTCTGTTGCAGTTATGTTCAGACTACCGTTTATTCTTAGCTAGTACAAACTTTAAGCATAAGGCTAGACACTGTTTAACCTGGCGACCTCCAACATCTACACAACGATGGACACAAATTGATCACATCGGCATCAGCTACCGTTGGAGAGGTTGTATAGAGGACTGCCGCTCTTTCTGGGGCACTTGCCTAGACACTGACCATGCCCTAGTGAGAGCACGTATCTCTATGCGTTTTACTGGTCGCAGAAAGGTTACTTCAGGTAAACCCTTTAGATATCACTTTAAGACTGAGAACGCTAAGATTGTATTTAGGAATGGTTTGGCTAAGCATTTATTCGCGCATGACCAACAGGTTTCCCCCGAAGTAGCTTGGAATGATTTTAAAGCAGGTGTATACGCAGCAGCGCTATCAGCATCTAACCCCAATCCAATGGTTATGAAAGACCATTGGATCTCTAGAACTTCTAGGGAACTGATGGAGGCTCGAAAACTCATTCCAGCAGGCTCGGAGTATGATGAAGAGCGACGACAACTGAAACGTAGACTGACAAAGAGTTTGCGTAAGGATCGTGAACAGTGGTGGGCAACAAAAGCAAAAGCGATAGAATCATCGGCTGCGACAGGCAATAGTAGACAGCTGTTCCGACTCATTAAGGACACCGGTATCAAGAAATCGGCAGTTAGTGAAATTATCTCTGAAAAAGATAGGTCGATGATTTACTCCCAATCCAGAAGATTAGAACACTTTCAGGAACAGTTCAACTGGCCCCCAGTCACTCTTAGCTTACCCAGAATCTCCAAGCTACCCGAATGGAAAACTGACACAGGTCCCCCAACTCTCAGTGAAGTTGAAAACGTCATAAGTAAATTGAAACGAGGGAAAGCAGCAGGACCTGATATGTTGTCTACCGACATCTTTAAGGATGGTGGTCTAGTTTTAGCGTGCAGGTTGACCGATATATTAGCCAAAGTCTGGGAACTAAACTTCATCCCATCGGACTGGTCTCGATCGCTGATCGTTCCAGTCTACAAAAAGGGACAGAAATCCTCTTGTGATAACCACAGAGGAATCAGTTTGACTAATATAGTATCTAAAATATTAGCCACTATAATCATCCGACGTTTAACCAACACTAGGGAACAACAGACTCGAGAAAACCAGTCTGGTTTCAGACCTGGCCGGGGTTGCATTGATCACATATTCACCCTTCGCCAGATCCTTGAACACAGACATATGTACCAACGCCCAACTATAGTTATATTTCTTGACTTAAAAGCAGCGTTCGACTCTGTTGACCGTGAAGTCTTGTGGCAATGTTTGTCATTAAAAGGCGTACCTCAAAAGTACATTAACCTTATAAAGGCTCTCTACTCGGTCACCACTGGTCGAGTCAGAGCATATGGCGAATTGTCACGAGAAACTTCATCCTCAAGTGGAATCCGTCAGGGTTGCCCCTTATCTCCTTTTTTATTTAATTTCATCATAGATGTACTGTTAGAAATCTCTCTCACTTCTTTTAAGTCCTCAGGAATTAATCTCCTTCCAGGAAGCTCTCTTGTCGACTTAGATTATGCAGATGATATAGTCATATTTGGTGAAGACGCACACAGCATTCAGGGTCTCTTGAACACCTTGAGTAGCAATGCAGGCATATTTGGGATACGCTTCTCCCCTCCCAAATGCAAAATGTTACTCCAGGACTGGCCTACTTCTTTTCCCAAATTAGTTATAGGGAGTGAAATAATTGAATGCGTTGATCGCTTCACTCATCTCGGAAGTCTCGTCACCCCTGGTGGGTCGGTGTCTGACGAAATCTCAGCGCGGATCCAGAAAGCTCGATTGGCATTTGCCAATCTGCGGCACTCGTGGGGCAGACGAGATATCCATGTCTCAACGAAAGGCCGGGTGTACTGCGCAGCAGTCCGCGCCATTTTAACATATGGCTGCGAAACATGGGCCATGAAAACTCAAGATATGCGTCGTCTCCAGATATTTGACCATAGGAATCTTCGGAACATCGCTCGTATACCATGGAATAACCAGATTAGTAATAGTGAGGTTAGACAAAAGGTTCTTGGGAAACACGGTAAATCAGTCGAAGAGGTCATTAACCTTCATCGACTGAGATGGCTGGGACATGTATTGCGCATGCCCGACCACCGTCTACCCCGTCGCGCCCATGTTGGCTAGGGCTGAAGTAGGATGGAAGAAGGTTAGGGGCGGCCAAACCAAAACATGGCATCAGTCCATGAAGACCTTGACTACTGGTCTAAGCCATGTAGGTAGATGTAGACTACCTGGTTGGGGTCCGCGTGATGATCGCAACAAATGGCTGGAGACACTCGGCGATATGGCTCAGAATCGGTCACAGTGGCGCAAGTGTATACACTCTTTAACCTCATCTAGATCTTAAATTCTATTGTTATTTTCTGCACATCTTTACTTTACTCTTCCCTCTTGTATTCTGTCTATACGTTACCTCAATATTCTCGTAGTGCTAGTGTGGTATGGCAACTTGAACCTACAGGCGTTTGTGCCCGGTTCTACGTTGCTGCTGCTGATGATGATGAAGACTCCATCCAAACAGCTATAAGAAACCGACAAATGTCCTACACAGCTATTTTTCATACTATGGCAAATTGTCATAAATTGACCACCACTCAACTATTTCACCCAAACTCAGTATCAGTAAATAATGCGCAATGTGAAAACTTCTGTAATAGAACTCATCAAGCATGATCAAGCTACTAAAGTCGAGGCTTTAAGAAGGTAACGCTTACAGCATTACCTTCGTTGTGCCGAAATATGTATCGCTGAACCTCGGCATCAGTAACATGGGATTGACGCTGTATGATAAATACTTTGGAGACAACGATAAAAAAACAGACAAAAATAAAGGATTGATCTTCTATCCTTACACTGATTCGAATTACTCAAGTTAAATACTTTATGTAATTAGGATAAGCTTATATTTTCCCGTTGATTTGTAATGGACTGAAATTGGTCAGTCTCTGTTGCCATATGTGCATCCTGAGCGGATTGCCTCGATATAGTGTTATTACACAAGTTATATATTTAAGTTGGATTGTGACTGGCAAGCGGAATCCAGGACGCACGTTTCGTCCTATTTGGGACTCATCGGCTGGATATACCTGCATCCCAATGTTGATGTTCACACTGGGATTCGAACTCAGTCCGCTTCGTGCCAAAAGCCACCGCGTTCACCAATAGACTACTATGTCCAGACAGTAGCCTAGTGGTGAACGAGGTGGCGTTTGGCACGAGGCGGACTGGGTTCGAATCCCAGTGTGAACATCAACATTGAGATTCGGGTATATCCAGCCGATGAGTCCCAAATAGGACGAAACGTGCGTCCTGGATTCCGCTTGCCAGTCACAATCCAACTTAAATATTAAATAGTATAGTTGTTTATGAAGCATGATTAGTAAATACAGGTTTCTTTGACAAAATCAGAATGAGATAATCAATTGACTACGTCAACCTTTCACTTATTTTGGAAGTCTCAAACGCTCTAACATGTTGGTGGATAACAAAACCTCTCACGATCTTAACCAGCTTACTCCGTCGGTTCCACAGGTGATTTTCAATCACTAACCAAAAGAATGAGTACGTTATACAGTGAGGAACTTGAGACTTTATACCATGCTTATATATCAGACAATACTAGCGCATGATTGGTCCACTGATATGATCTACATATAAGATACAGACTGTTAAGTAAAGATGGTAAACAGGTTGGTCGAACTGCGAACTCTAATCAACTGATGTGGCCATGATGAGTTACGCCTGTTTAGCCACCATCTATTCCATCCTGTTTAGTTGGTTAGCTGAGGCATATCTTTCCAAAAACTTAGGAACGATCTACCAGGACAAGGCATCGGTCCATCTAGCCCAAAATCAATCGCAGTGATTCATACTTTCGTTCTTTATCGTCCTTTAAATGCTGAATACAGCATTACGCCATACTTTCCAGTTCTTTTAATGTTATGTTACTGTTTGTGATTTTATTTTCACTTATTACTTTGACTACTGTCATTTTTTTCTGTGTAGATATGCAGTAGCCTGGATAAATGAAAATTTGTACTACACAGTTGACGGCTATCTATGATACGTAATAATACTAAATTTGAAGCCTACAATCTAATATTCTAAAATTAGTTGATCCACTTTCTCCAGTCACAAACTATACATATTAGCAAGGTGCTATGATTACCGTTCACAAATAATAAAAGATTAAAGTAAGCATAATAATGTCCCAACGCTTTATAAAACTAACCTAGTTCAGTCATATGAATTTGCCGTAAAGCTCCTAATATATTTAGACATTCAGGCCGTAATCCTGCAGCTCGTCCAGCATCGATAGTTGAATTATCTTCCTCAACTGTAATTGGCGCGATTTCCGGCCAAAGACGCCACATTCTTTTGGCCATGGATAAAGCTGTTTTGGCAGAGCCTGCAAATAAGGCAGCTTGAACACGGCGGATGGCTGATTTCAACTGCTGATCTTCACTGTTCCCTGTAGTTGCGTCAAAAAGTCTTGTATCATTCATATCATCATCGCTTTCATCCTGTTCACTCTCTCGATAAGCTGATCCGAGTAATATCTCTATTAGTGGACCTTCTAATTGACTGGACCACTGCTGTTCAAGACGACTAATCCTAACAGTTTCGGATTCCCGACTTAAAATACTTCTGTTATTATTATTCTTCTTTTTAGGTTTTGAGGAACGTTTCTTCCTTCGGTGAACTCTTCGACGTTTCACAACGATTTTTTTATTATTGCCACAGATCTTATTGGAAAGTAAAGTTATAAATAAGTGAGAACCTTCAATCAAATCACGTAAATAGTCTCTAAAAGAAAAAAACCGTGATGTTTGAACAAAGGTTAGTATATCATGAAACACGGTAACAAACGCAGTATATACATACGTTGATTAGTTGATTTAATGCTTAGTACAATATTCGAATTCAGTAAGAAATAATGGGAACTGAAATAATCGTATGAGGTTTTATTTGCTATGATGATGATGATAGTATTTTATGAACAGTTAATAGTTTGGTTCACAGTAACACATCGATAATCAATTATAACTAAGTAACCCTTGAACAAAGCATGCTATGTGAAGGGAATCAATACTAAGGGCTTAATCGCAAAGGAGTGAATTTTATTTGAACCAATGACTTCGTGGTTGGTAGTGCCCAAACTAGAGTTATTGGTTTAGTTTCTTGTGAAAAGGTTGATCATCACAAACTAAAAATCAGAAAGGAAATACCGATTTGTGTTATCTACCACGCAATTAAAAACGTACACATTAGTCAGTCACAACATAGAGCCTGGTACGTGCATACATCAGTTCAAGTTATTATGCTTCAATTAGCAGATAGCGATGAAATTATCAGATCAAATCCCAGAGTGGTGGAGGTAGTAACAAAAAAAATATGATGAATTCAGAAACCTAGAATTTGGAGGAAGAAAGAGAATAAATGTACCTGCGCCATCGCTAACGATTTTGAGCCATATCACCCAAAATCCCTAACCACTGATTATGATTATCACTCGGGCCCCAACCAAGTAGTTTGCACCTATTAACATGGCTCAGCCCAATTGTCAATGATTTCATGGACTGATACCATTTTTTGGTTTGGTCGCCCCTAGTTTTTTTCCAGTCTACTCCTACACCACACAGCGTTGCTCATCAAGGTAGGTAGCGGATAAGCATACGTAATACATGTCCTAACCATCTCAATTGATGAAGATTCACTACTTCATCAATCGATATACCGTCTTTACTTAGTACTCTATTCCTAATCGGCGCAGAGCGTCAAAACTGAGTAGTGATTACAAATGAGATAATCAGGGGATAAATACAACAAAACTTTTGTATAAACGATAATTGGAAAAGTGTATAACTTTTGAATACTAAAGTAGGAATTCTCAAGTAGTTGTCTTTACAAACGTGTGTACACGCTCACTAAGTTACTAATACTTAATAAAGTTATCAATAAGACTTTCAAGATAGGAATGGGAATAAGTTAAAAATTAAATAAATACAAATGATTAGTACAATGAATTCACGGTATTGAAAGCAATAAGTAGTGAGCATATTAACAGAGACGGGCATAACAAGTATTCCATCAAAAAGTCATCACGCTCTTATGAATATTGCAGTAGGAAACTGCAGCAGGATTCCCACTGGCTCCTATTCTTGACCATATCTGATAAGGTCTCAAAAAACTAAGTTGCCCCATCTTCAGGATTCTAATCAAGAAGCCGAAATGGACCGACAGAAACCAGTCCTGTAAAGCTTACTCTCATCCCAAGACGTCATGTCATAAACCAACCACCTCTTCGCTTTTTCTAACCAGTCCTACTATCAACAAATAATGCATCATATAAAAGCCACTGCGATGACATTCGTAAACTATGAACAAGCCATATAAACTGGTGTTTCAAGATGGTGGCACCAACTAGGTTGTTATCATGACGCCCAAATATAAGCTGCCGAAATTTAGCATTACAAATCAATCATTCAGTTACAACGTAGAACTTCGTACATGCGTACATCAGTTCAAGCTGCCATACCCAAATTAGCAGATAGAGATTATATTGTCGGATCAAATCCCAGAGTAAGGGAGGTAGTAACAGAGATAGCATTAACGGAAAAAAAGTAAAGATCGAAGACAAGATTTAAGAAAATATGATTCAGTAAAGAGAAATTTATGATTAGTTCAGAAACTTAGAATTTCGAGGAGGACAACGAGTGGATGCACCTGCGCCATTGCCAACGACTTTGAGCCATGTCACCAGAAGTCTCTAACCATTTGTTACGATCATCACGCGGACCCCAACCAGGTAGTCTGCACCTATTAAAATGGTTCAACTCAATGACTTCATGGACTGGTGCCATGTTTTGGTTTGGCCGCACTTAGCTTTCTTCCAGCCTACTCTTACACTAAACAACATTGCTCGTCGAGGTAGGCGGTGGTCAGGCATACGTAACACATGTCCTAACCACCTCAGCTGATGAAGATTTACTACTTCATCAATAGACTTACCGTACTCACCTAGTACTCTATTCCTGACCCACATATTGCTTACTCGGTAGTCCCAGAAAACATGAGCAATGCTTCGAAGACATTTATGATCGAATACTAGGAGCCTACGAATATCCTCTATCCTTAATGGCCATGTTTCACATCCATAAAGTAAAACGTATCGAACTGCTGTGCAGTAAACACGTCCTTTGGTCAGTAGTCGGATGCCTCGCCTACGCCACATGCGACGCAAATCCCCGAAAGTTAATTGGGCCTTATGTATACGAGCAGAGATTTCAACAGACACCAGACCGTCAGCACTGATGAGGCTCCCAAGATAAGTAAAGCAGTCAACACATTTAACTGCTTCACTCTCTATCACTAACTTCGGTGCCGAATCAAGCCAATCCTATAGTAACATTTTGCATTTGGATGGGGAGAATCGCACCTTAAACAAGCTTACATTCATGTTTAAGGTAATCAAAAGATTCTGCATTTTATCAGCATATTCACCTAAGAGGACTATATCATCTGCATATTCTAAGTCAAAAAGTTTATCTCCTGGAAGGAGACCAACCCTGGAGAAATCCGATGATGAAAATGTTAACTCTAGGAGTATGTCAATGATAAAATTAAATAAAAATGGGGGAAGCGGACAACCTTGACGAACGCCACTTGAGGTAATCGGTTCCGACGACAATCCACCATAAGCTCTCACTCGACATGTGGTGTTCGAGTAGAGAGCTTGCATAAAATAATTATACTTCACTGATACGCCTTTCATTGACAGACATTGCCACATAACTTCACGATCGATAAAGTCAAACGCCGCCTTAAGGTTAAGGAATACAGCTATTGTTGGACGTCTAGAAGTGTAACTGTGTTACAGAACCTGTCGAAGTGTGAATATTCGGTCTACACAACCACGTCCAGATCTGAAACCGCTTTGGTTTTCTCGAGCTTGCTCTTCACGAGCTTTAGTTAGACGTCGAAGTATTATTGAAGCTAATATTTTAGACACTATACTCGTTAAGCTGATTCCACGGTAATTGTCACAAGAGGACTTCTGTCTTTTCTTATAGATCGGGACGATTAGTGTTCGAGACCAGTCAGGTGGGATTACTTCCAGTTCCCAGATTCTAGCCATGATCTCAGTTAATCTTGCTGCTAAAACTGGACCATCATCTTTAAATATCTCAGAGGTTAAACCATCAGGTCCTGCTGCTCTCCCTCGCTTTAGGTTCCCCATAGCCTTCTCAACCTCACTAAGACCTAGGGGGAACCAATATTAACTTGCCATTTAGATTACTTGGGAATGGTGGGCAACTGGGATGAGGCGGATAGCCAGTTGAACTGTTCCCTAAAGTTTTCTGTCTATCGAACCAACCTTCTGGATTGACAATGAATAATGGTCCTGTCTTTTTCTGAGACAGTTTCACTTACAGTCGGATTTCTGATACCCGTTTCCTTGATAAACCTGAACAGTTGCCTACTGTTACCTATCGCCGCAGCCTTTTCCATTTTTTTAGCTTTCGCCACCCACCACTGCTCACGATTATTAAGTAAGCTTTTAAGTTGCTTGGGTTTATGTTGACTTCGCTCCTCATCGTGTTCAGAACCAAACGGGATGTGTTGTCGAGCATCATTCAGTTCAGTAGATGCAGCTGAAATACACTGATTTCCTTTAAGCTTTTAGCTTAGTTTACTAGTAGATATCACTTCTGTTTCAACAGCTTTTCGGTTATCATTCCAGGCTGACTCAGGACGGGTACAGCTTGCGTAGTTGACTAATTGGTACTCTAGTTATTCCTGAAATGTATTCTTGACTTTTTCATTGTTAGGTTGAACTCTAAGGGGGATCTGTTCCGTGGATTTTTTACGTTCATTGAGACGCAGACTAATATGCACTTGTACTAAAGCATGATCTGAGTCTAAACACGTTCTCCAAAATAAGCGGAAGTCTTCTATCGAGCCTCTCTAACGGTGGCTGGTAGAAATGGGGTCTATTTGAGTCCAGCCTTGATTTAATTGTGGAGGTTGCCATGTCAACTGATGTCTTTTCTTATGTTTAAAGTTGGTGCTTGCGAGAAACAGACAGTCATCTGAACATAGTTGTAATAAACGATCGCCATTATATGTTCATTGAGCCTCGACACCACAGGACCCACCTAGGTGGCTATCGGGTTGGCCTAATCTACCTACTTGGGCATCACCAGCCACTATCACTACATCAGTGTGCTTAGCTTTTCGAAGGAGGTCGGAAAGCTTTTTGTAAAATTCATCTGAGCTGCAATCATTGGGAGCGTAGGCAGAGATAACAAATAGGCACCGGCGTGTGTTCCTGTGTTTCCGAGTTCTTACTGTCCCGTTTAGACGGACAGCGTATGAGCGACTGTCTATAAGAATCCAGTCAATGAGAACCTGTTCAGCTTTTGAACTTAGTGCTATACCTACACCAGCAAGGCTTTGAGTGGTAACGGTGGGGTCTCCGGAAACACGTAGGGTGAACCGGACCTGTTCTTTATTTTGGCAAGGTGAGGTCAAGCGAATGATCATGCTTAAAATGTGTATATGCCTTTCAGAGACGCAGCAGATATCGATGGAGTGGGAATCTAAAGTCATAACTTAGGAGGCTTATTGTCCTATTTGACTTTAAGTTCGAACGTTAAAAGCTCCGATATGTAGTTTAGTGAGAGGTTTCAGGAGACCAGGTTTAACGTTTCGTAAACTCAAACCATTAGCATAAGAGGCATGAGGTGAAAAAGTTATGTTAGACGGGTTAATCGTGGGGATAAGAGAGTTATTAAGAGTTGGTGGTGGGATTTAACCTCAAACAAGATAATCTCGTGTGCTGTCAGAAGTATGAGGGCCGTTATCACTTCCTTGCTGCTCATACCATGGAAAAATATTACATCTTGAGGTACTTGAAAAGGAAACTGGATTAGTATTGGTCACAGTGACCTGAGAGCGCGATCGCAGAGCCCAAGGGACAACTGCTTGAGGCCGACCACGCACGATCTTGTTATGGGAAGTTTTCGAAGTGTTAGCTCCGTTCTTTAGAAGGTCTTACTGCCGGAGACAAAATCCCCTAAAGTACAATGAGGTGTGATATTTTTAGAGTCGACCTTTTTTAACCGCTTCCTTCTGTTAAGAAGGCGGCATCGCTGCAGATGCTGGTTATCCGAGGGAAACACCTTACTGCTGTCACACACCCCTGCAGTCAGCAGTTGCTGCCTTCTTGGCATGGTAGGGCCTAGAGGAACATGCGTTTCAGCCGATAAGGCTTGGTTGGGTCATCACGATAGACAAGTTTGACCACCACGTCAAGGTAGCAGCTACGGTTGGGCAGCATTACTAATATAGTGTTGTCATCGAATTCCAGTTAGAGACAACGACGGCCAAAAACAGAGGGAAGCCGAGCATCAGCACGGAGAGATCAGGTATGACAAATATAGAGCAGAACTGCTCACGCTGAAGTGTTACTAACTCGACCTTTCACAGTCAGACTCAGATGACGACAGTGCCACTGATGGCCCAGTTCGGCATTAGCAGATCTGGCTTTCGATATGCGTAGACTGATCTAATCTACCACCGCCAGACATACAAGCTTTTGATTACTTCTAACAAAGAGTTAGAGCAGTCTTAAAGAAGTGCCTTGGATTTAGGAGGTACAAAGTACATATCATACTTACAGGTACTAATTGCCAACTAATTAAGTATGCCTTGGATGGCTTGAGTGCAATCGCCCAGTAACACAATATCATTCGGAAGTTTCCAGGTAACAAATCCACACCACCAAAACGCACTTCTTCCGGGGCTGTTTTCAGAATGGCATAGATGGGAAAGTTGAAGAATGATACGATTGAGCAACCCTGCCTAATCACAGTGCTAGATTGGAACAGTGGAGAAAAACCGTTGCATACCTTCATTCTGCTTGAGGTGTTTGTGTACAGTGATTATGAGGCTTTAATAAACATCTCAGGAACACCCTTCTCCAACAAACAATTTCAGGGTATAGTCCTGTCTAACTAATCGACGGCAGTGCTAATATCAAGAAACACAACGATCGTTGGCCTGCAATAAGTGTGACAGCATTCCAACACTTAGTGGATGGTGACCAATACATCCACGACCTGATCAAAAACCAGACTGCTCCTCGCAAATCAGTCTTTAACGCATTCTGCACAATCTTCGAAGTATGACGGAAGCCAATAGTTTGGAAGCGGTAGACTGTAGACTTATACCAGCTTGTTGATACATTGATTACGTGAGCTCTTTTAATAATGGGGACCACAATCGTTTTATTCCAAGACGATAAATACCTCAATTTCCTGATCAAAAGCTCTCTAGCACCCTTAAAAATAACTGGGGGTAAATCGGCTGCGTCTGGTGATTTACTGCAATTCAAAAGTTGAAGCTCCTAGTGGACTTCCTATTGAAACTTGATAAATAGATACACTTACTTAGCTTTGATTCACATCTTTGGTAATCAGACTAGTGCCAAAACCAAAGCAGGCGAAGTGGGGAACGTAGATAAAATTAAGTGATTAAATGTTAATTGCATTAATCATTAAGCCACTGTTCCGTCTACACAAATAGACTGACCTATACAGTAAATGACATTGGGTGACAAAGTTACAGCTAGGTGCGTTTGAATGTTATTTAGTCGCGATTATCCATACTTTTCCGATGTTAAAGATATAAAGTAATCCTCGCTTATCAGAATATATGACTGACAAATCAATTTTAAACTGCTTACGTTATGAATTTTCAGTGTTACATTAGTTAGGTGCAATTCAGAATGAAAGAAAATGAATTCCGCGATTTCATCTAGAATAATGAATTTCGTATACACTCGTGTGCGCAGAATATAGAGTTCAAAAGGATTTTTAAAGTTGAGTACTATATGTTCTGCACAAAATATTGTATTACCAAAATCCTTTCCCGTAACGAAAATAACTAAATATAGTAAGCTAATTCATATCAAGACGATTGGTAGAATGTAGTTGGACAGCCTCATTTAAATCATTCTTTCCTCAGATCTTGAGTTTCGAAATTATTTTGTTCACTTTATTCTGTTAGCTAAGATTTTCAATCCATTTTTACTACAACCTACAGTACTACACTAGTACTCACCATGATAATCTCGTTTCAAAGAATTGTGATATGGTAACTTAGACCGATAGATAAATATTCTGTGTTTTACCTTGCTTATGAAAAACTGACTAAACAAGCATGTACAAATTCATATACTAGATTAGGCATACCTACAATGTGATAACTACTTTTACTAACTAGCTGGGTGAAGCCCAGTAAATTAATTGAAGTTAAGATGAGCAACATAGTGAAGGAAACGGAAGTGTTCGTACTAAACTATAAGCATAGATATTAAACAGATCTCTTAGTTTTTTGAGATATCATATTCAAAATAATAAAGTAGACTTACTTTGACATAAATATTTCATTGTAGTCCCTCAAAAGATTTGGGAATACTTCTTGATATTCAGCAACATAAAGTACATTGGCTGTTAAAAAATACAACATTACATACAAGGAAGCAAACATTATAAAAAATTAATCGTCATAAACAGTACATAACCAAAGGCGAAAATGAAAACAAATGGGCATGAAATAAAAGAAAATGACGACAATCAATAAAATAGATTTCATAAAAGATCTATTTGACTAGATATCCATAATTATAAACTGACTAAAAAAACAAGGAACAGGTGCGAACAATCAGGTTTCAGTGGAGAATGATTAAATTGAAGTAATGTCTCATAGAATGTCGTGTTGTTCTATATCAGTTAACTATTCAAAGCTCCCACCTCTATATTTCCGGTCACTGAAATAGTGTTTACTAAAAGTTGGTAAAATGCGGCCAATGGTTCTATTACGTTTTTAGGTACACACCGAAATAAAAAAAATGATGTGAATGCAAATAAGAAAACGTGTATTTTTAATCAGCAAACAATTCCAGCCACGAACCGTTTAAAAGGTAAATGCCTGGAACCACCTAGAAGTCAACTGTCAACGAGAAACACGATTTTTAGAGTGCATGTTCATTTTTCAAAAATATGTCCCCAACCGACGCTCGGATACCATTCTTTTCTGTTTTATGGTCGTATTGTGAAAACAATCAACCGTTTATAAAAGTTATTTAGACTTATTAGAAATCGCTGCATAACATATCACACATAGGATAAAAGTTCGGTGAAAAGCCGCCCTAATATCACATTTGAGTATCACTCACTGGATAGACACATGTCTACGGCGTCTAGTGGTACGACTATTCCGATTGATGTCTTTTTGAAACTTTCAGAAAAATCATCATGAGGGGGGGACAAGTCGCACAAAATTGACAAGAATCAAACACAGTACGTTCCGATGTGGAATTTTATAGTCAGTTTAATCCAGATTCTACACTGACTGACTTCAATGAGAGTAAAGTATGATAAGGATGTGAAAAGAGGCCGAATGCAACAACATTCGGCTAATAGAGTGAGGAAGTAAAGAGTGCTTTATCCAAGGTCAAGAAGAGATAAGACTATAACAGTAAGGGTCGATGCATAAATTAATATGGTCAGAAAAAGGGTTCCGCCTAAAAGACATGGCCATGATACTGATTGTCATAAGGCGATTAAGAACAAAGTATTCAATTCAAAGGTTATTCTAGAAAGGTTAGAACATTTCAGTTGCGCAACAAGATTAACGCCAAATCACTGTAGTAGTTACTACAGTGATAATAATGATAACAACAAATAAAGAGTGGATGTATAGAATATAGCTCAAAGAGAAATAATCAGTTCGTGTAAAGGAACGTATGAAATAATTTTACGCTCACAATTCAAGGGAGGACAAAGAACGGATACGCCTGTGCCATCTCAGTGGATTCTGAGTTATGTCATCCAGAGTCTCCAAACATTCGTCAAAGCATTCGCGTGGACTCCAACAAGGTGGTCTATGTCTACCAACAAAAATCAGAGCAGTAGTCAAAGACTTTGCGCAGTGGTGACGTATTTTAGTTTAGCCACCTCCACGGATCATCTATCATAAGCCTATATCAGTTTTCGTCGCACGTCGAGGAAGTAAGTGGTCAGGTATACCTAATACATTTCTCAACCACTTCAGGAGATGAAAATTTGCTCACTGATGTACCATCCTTCCTTAATTGTCACTTGCCTGGTGATCCCAGTTAACGCAAGCGATGCTTCGGAGACATCGATGATCATATACCAATAACCTACGAGTGTCGTCCACTCTTAATAGCCACATTCCACATCCATGCAGTAAGACAAAATGGACTGCTGCACAGTATCCTCGTCCTTTAGTTGACAGATAGATATCTCGTCTACGCCACAGGCGACTTAAGTTGACAAAAACCAAACGAGCTTCGTGAATCCGTACCGAAATTTTGTCGGACGCCAACCTATCAGGAGCGATCAGACTTCCAAGATAAGTGAAGTGGCCAATGCGCTCGACTACTTCATTCCCTATCTTCAGCTCAAGTATTGATTCAGATCAGTCCAGAAACAACAATTTGCATTTAGTAGGGGGAGAATTACATCCTGAACATGCTTGAATTGTGTTATCAAAAGACTCGACAGTCTATCAGTGTTCTTCATTAAACAGGACTATGTCATCCGCGTATTCTAGGTCAATTAGTGAACTTCCTGGTAGGAGATCAATTCTCGAAAATTCCGATGATAGCAGAGGTATTTCTAGCAGTGAATCTATTATGAAATCAAACAAAAATGGAGATGGTGAGTAGTCTTGACGGATACCACTTGAGGTTACAAGTTTGGATGACAGTTCGCCATACCTAACTAACAATTGTACCACCACCCTTAAAGATGGCCGGAGTTAATCAGACCGAACCTACTGCTCTTCCTCACTTCAGATTAGCTATGGTTTTTCTAACTTCTTTAACAGTCGGGTAAGGAGGGGGCCTGAATCATTCAGGACGCTTGGAAATAGTGGGTAGTTCTAATGTAGCTGAAGGCCAACCGAACTGCTTTTTGAAGTGCTATGCCCTTCGTTCTAAACGTCTAAGCTGAGAGCAGATAAATCTTCCGTCTTTTTCGGAGATCGTCTTACTAACACTTGACTTTTAATCTCAGTTCCTTTATTAATCTGAAAGTTGTCTATTATTGTCTATCGCTGCTGCCCTTCCCATCATTTTGCTTTCGTTACCCACCAATCCTCACAATCGTTCCACAAACTCTTCTCAATCTATATCTGACTTGTCTTTGCTCCTCATCGTATTCGGCGCCTGACGGGATAAGCGTACATGAATTCACCGACTCAACAGACGTCACCGAGATCAACTGACTTTTGTGACCTGTTGGTTCAAGTCACTGATAGATATCACTGCCGATTCCATAGTTATTTGGACATCTTTCCAAGCAGCACCTAGCAACTGTCGCGTTACCATGACAAGTGTCCGTAAAATAACTTGATACGATAGTGACAAATAGCTAGGAACTACAAACAAACCGTAAAGGTATCAGTAGCTTTATATATAAGATCACGTATAGAGTATGAGATGGAAAACACTTCTCATCTATATCTGACTTGTCTTTGCTCCTCATCGTATTCGGCGCCTGACGGGATAAGCGTACATGAATTCACCGACTCAACAGACGTCACCGAGATCAACTGACTTTTGTGCTGACCCACAGCAGTTTTGAGTTTCAGATGTTGTTCAACTGTAAAATGTTTCCCTCGCCTTACCAATCCGTGTCTCCACATCTGCATCAGATTCCCTTCGTTTATCAATGATGCTGGAACCCAGGTATGTAAAGGTTTCGACGCCTTCCAGAACTTCTCTGTCAAGTGTAATTGTATTGGTGCTCGTTGTGCTGTACATAAGAATCTTGCTTTTTCTCATGAATATATTGAGACCTACTGATAGTTGCAGGAGGTCGCCATGTTAGACGATATAGCTTCCCATGCTTAAAGTTCGTAATTGTTAGAAATAAACGATTTCCTGAGCATAATTGCAGAAGACGGTCACCGTTATCCGTTCTCTAAGCTGAAACACCGAAGCGCCAACCCAAATGTCTCTCAGACTGATTTACACTACCTACTTCACCGTTTACATCGACAATCTTACTGGCATCATACCTTTGTACAACCGACATAGGACAATAACCCTGGACCTTATGTTTGTTAATTTTGGTTTTGTCGCTCTTCAACCGACCTGCTTATCGCGATAGGACCTGAAAGAATGGTTGTTCCAGTCGATATAGCCCTACTGCCTTATCACAATAGTTAAACTCTACCACAACGTTAAGGTAGGAGCATCGATTAGGTGTTAATAAATCAAGGAACTGCTAAAATTACAACAATAGATGTCCAAGTAATAATCAATTCTTCGTTGTCCTCTTCCTAGTTGAGATCGAATTATACCGATGAAGATCGAGACTTGGACACTAAGCTGTGATTAAAACAGTCGAGCTTATTCTATATGATGTTAGCCAAATATCATGTGGTTCAATGGTATTGTCTCCAAATCCATTCAATCAATCAATCATACCTGTTACCCATTGTGGAGGATAGGCCGACCAACACTCTTACTAACTCTGTCCTAGGCTCTCCTTTCTATCTCTTCTTAAGTGCTATTCATGCTCTTCATGTCTCCCTTCAATTCCCAGCGTAATGTGTTCTTTGGTCTCCTTCTTTTCCTTTGGCTTTAAGGATTCCAAGTTAGTGCTTGTCTTGTGAGGTAGTTTGGTGATTCTCTCAATGTGTGTCCTATTCACCTTCAGGGTTTTTCCTAATTTTTTCCTCGGTTGGATTTTGGTTGGTTTGTTCTCTGCCACAGAAGGTTGTTAGTGATGGTGTCTGGCCAACGGATCCGGATTACCTTGCGTACACAACCATTCACAAATACCTGTATCTTTAAAAGGATGTTTCTAGTGGTTTTCCAAGCTTCAGCCCCATACAATAGGACTGTCTTCATATTTGTATTAAAAACTCTGACTTTTGTGCTGACCCACAGCAGTTTTGAGTTTCAGATGTTGTTCAACTGTAAAATGTTTCCCTCGCCTTACCAATCCGTGTCTCCACATCTGCATCAGATTCCCTTCGTTTATCAATGATGCTGGAACCCAGGTATGTAAAGGTTTCGACGCCTTCCAGAACTTCTCTGTCAAGTGTAATTGTATTGGTGCTCGTTGTGCTGTACATAAGAATCTTGCTTTTTCTCATGAATATATTGAGACCTACTGATAGTTTCAGAGGCTGCTGCTACACTGTCCGTCTTCACCTATATCTGTTGTATGTGGGATAGGAGAGCTAGATCATTTGCGAAGTCTAGATCATAAACTCTTCGGTGCTACGCTTCTTACCGTAGATATACGGTGCCCGGAGGCAACTGTCTCGTTACCATGACAAGTGGTTCCGTAAAATAACTTGATACGATAGTGACAACTTAGCTTAGGAACTACAACAAACCGTAAAGTTATGAGTAGCTTTATATCTAAGATCACGTATAAAGTATGAGTATGGAAAACACTTTCTCACTTCTACAGTCAAAATATACAATAAAAACAGCTCCTACATACAGTTTGCATATTCTCTAGTCTATTTAGTATATATATACTTAAAGAGAAATAATAAATATTGGTACATTTATACGGCAATTAGCATGATTCGTCACGTACCTATAATGGATTCAGCAACATTAGCTTGTAAACGTAAACGTTCTTCAACACCAACTTGTGTTTCTTCATCTTCTGGCTGAATAGTTCTATCAGCTGTAGTCACATTAAGCATACGATTTAGGCAAATAAGAAATTCTTTATAACTGGCAACAGAAAGTTCTAAACGCCGAGCTGCTTGCAATGCACGTTGGTTTGAAGCACCACCGCGTTTGTTAATAACTAAGTGCTCTTTATAATTCATTACTTGATCATATATCCAATGAAAAATGGAAACACTGAGAGTTTCACTAAAAAATAGTAATATGTTTACAGAAACAATAAACAACAAAACAAATTTATTTAGATAATGAAGGTAAAAGAGATTCTTTAAAGTTTTCAATTACTGATTGACTTTAGCTAGAGAATGGCTCAAAACCTGAAAGTATTCGATAGATATTTCTATTTAATATGGGACACCACAGCAATGTGCACCCACGACCCTACTTGATATGGTCATTTTATATCAAGCTTTACCGAAACAAAAACATATACTGACAAAAATTTGTCGGCAACCAATCCCGAATATCAATAAGTTAACGCTAAACCCCACCAAAAATATCAGTAAAATGATTGTTTATTCAATATATATATATATATATATAGTTATTACCGGTCCTAAGCCTGGATAAAGGAGTGTTAGATGTGGCGTTTAATATCCCATCTTGTAGAAAAGGCTGACCAGAAATAAACTTTTAGACTCTACCCTGGGAGTTGGAGGGTCACTTGGTCACTTCACTTACCTTGGAAGTCTGATCGCTCCTGATAGGTTGGCGTCCGACAAAATTTCGGTACGGATTCACGAAGCTCGTTTGGTTTTTGTCAACTTAAGTCGCCTGTGGCGTAGACGAGATATCTGTCTGTCAACTAAAGGACGAGGATACTGTGCAGCAGTCCATTTTGTCTTACTGCATGGATGTGGAATGTGGCTATTAAGAGTAGACGACACTCGTAGGTTATTGGTATATGATCATCGATGTATTCGAAACATCGCTTGCGTTAACTGAGATCACCAGGTGAGTAATAACTCGGTTAAACGCCTGGTATTAGTGAAGGATGATAAATTAGTCGATGAGGTTGTTTATATATACATACGACACTAATAAATTCTGACAAATGTATACCTGATATAGTCCGAGCGAAATCGGTAGACGCGACAAAATGCCATGAAAAATCGCATAGTCCAAAGGAAGTAAGTTTCGTCATTCTCCTGACTTGCTTGACGAGTTAAACCTGATTGCACAGTACGCATGATTGGATTATAACAGAACTTCAAAAATTGCCAACAGAAACTCTAAATTATTTGTAAAATATAGAAAACACAATATGCAAATTATGGAATAGCAATGCAGAATTTGTTACGATATTTGATTTAAAGTACTTACGAAGCTATAATCTTGAAGTAACATTTGAACCTGCTACTTGCTGTTTGATAGCTAGTCTGTAATAATGAGCTGAAACTACAGATCGCTACTGTACTACAGTAGAAGAATGAAACAAACTTTTTAACAGAAGCAAGACCATACATTTGAGTTATAAATCGTTGCTATCACTTTTCACATATGAAGTAATATTAATGGAGTGAATATTATAGTCCAAGTTGATAGCTGCCCGAAGAAGTTTGTGGAAAATGAGACTTGATCGGAACTGCAGAGGAAACCATACACTGATTAAGTTATTTCAGTTCGATGAGTTAGAGTTACTAGTTTGTATGAATAGTAAGTATTCAGACAAAACAGGAGGATAATAAATGCTAAGTTTTAAATTCGTCTTTTTTAGACAATAGAAATATACGAAATAATGTCCAAAAGGAAAGAATGAACTATCTCAAGTGAGATCACTGGTTAACAGAAAACACGGGTTACAGAATGATGTAAGTACATTGCAATGATTCGGAAAGTTTACATCAACACAAATAAATAAAACAATAAGCTGACTATTAGATTGGTACCTGGAGGTATAACTGGACAGCCAAAATTGAACGCCGATGTACTGGTCGGTCAACCAAAGGTTTACGGTGTTTAGGCTTACGGAACTTTCGTTTTCCTATATCTAATTCTACAATGCCAATATTGTTCTCCACATCTGTAACATTATTCATATATTTAGGAATTGAGGCTGATAATCGAGCTGCATGTGTAATATCATGATGATAAATCAATGGACGTTCGCTTAAAGATAGTGTATTTACTAATTCAAAAGCACCACCAAATCGTGCTTGCCTATACAGACAAATAAGAAGAATAAAATTGCAGGGCATCACTATAACTGCAGGTATTACGAGTTAACTAACCAATAAAATTAAGAAACAAGTAGTCTAGACTGTGAAAATGTTCAGAATCAACAATAATTATATCAACAGTAGGAGGTTATCAAGATGTATAGTATGCTCAATGAACAGGCTACATGACTGCCAGTTGATATGATGGACTTATCTGGCTAAAAAATGGCAGATCAAGTAACTGTTATGTCTAGTAGCCATATTCAGTTATTAATTATCAGAAAATTTATTGCATTTGTACTGAGACCTGAAACCTTTTGCATCGTAACAAAGTGAATCATTCAGTAAGTCAAATTATTTAACTACGAATTTAGTAGGCTGCACACAGTAAATGTATGAAATTAGTTGATTCGTAGGGGTGCATAGATTGACAATTAAGATCATTTAAAAAACGGAGTGACTAAATTATTATATAGTTCTGTGAACTTCATTATGCTTGTACTGATAAATATGCATGAAGGCACATATTAGCTAACAATAAACTTCATGCATATTTATCAGTGCAAATATAAGGTTGGACCTAAACCTACTGTGGTCTGAATTGTTAGTTTCTTGTCGTAGATAATAAATAAAGTGTTAGTGGCTGATAACTGAAAAGGATGTAATTTTCACCATAAAACTGCTATCAATTTGTATCCTTTGAAATCACCTCTTTGGTGCAATCCGATTAGTTAGATGAAACTGATCTTATCTGTTTTGATTAGCTGTAAAATTTCATCAAACTTTCACAAAAGAATCATTTTTACAAAAGTTTTTTGGAAAACGCTCAATCTTCTTGTTAACTTAGATAAATGATTGATAAATGAAACACGAATGGAATAAGTTACTTGTATAATACGAACCCTATTATAGTCAACTAGGAATAGTGGGATTCTAGTTAATATCAATCGCATTGATTAGTAGTTGAATAATAATCTTTAATTGATATGAAAAGTCTGAGGATTGGAACTGGGTTATTTAGCGTTAATGAAGAGGTAGAAACAATAATAATAATCTCATCAATAATACTAGTTCGATTAACACAGAAGCTAAGCGTTCTATGCTAGGCTCATTTTATTTTTAAATAGTGGAGTAAATTGTCTGCAAAAATGTAAACTGATAAATAAATAGAGTAGATATTCTTAGTTGTATATTTATTGAAATCTAAGAAAAAAACTCCTAATTAATAGAGTAAACATTCACTCACTATTAATAATGTAGAATCAGTATACCTGTTATGACTATGCTATATGATGTCTATTTCTACTCTAACAGTTTGATTTATTAAAGTCGTATCATTGCATGCATCTATGTAGATGAAGAATATAGTTTAAAAGACTGTTCGATTAAGGAAAGTTAACGTAAGATGTGGTTTATCCAGCAGACTAAATTATATGACGGTATTCACTAATTTCGACTATTAAACATAAACAGAATGAATCTGAAATGTTAGTTCAAATAATCTGGAAATCTTTTAAATAGCTGATAACCTTAATGTACATGACCCACATAGCTAAGTTTATTAATAAACCTAGAAGACATCTTATTTAGCTGTTCATTATACTTGTAAGTGGTAAGATAGTGAATGACTTTAAGATGTATGTAAGTGTATCAGGAAGTTCGTATGCCCCATTTATATCTGAAGGTTTTAGTTGCTCAGTTTTGATCACGAATTAAGGGATATGTTGTATGCAGACTGTTTTAATTACTTAAGTAATAAATCACTGAAGTGTCATGACAAAGTGTCACTGCATAGAACATTAATTAGATGTTTAAGTTAATTATCTAATGGTTTGAGGAAACAGTTATGAGAAGAGCATACGACTACTTTAGTCATGATGAATGCTTCAGCTTGTTGATGTGTGTAGAAAGATATTAGATTAGTTCCAGAGATGGACTTAATTGAATTACAGTATACGTAAGGATGATGTTTATTATTGATAATTGTCGTCTTAAACATTCATTAATCTCTTTTTGTTGAAGTAGATTAGTTAAAAACCACTTGCATGTTATAATAATTGATTGCAACCATACTATAAGTCAAACGGGCTAAACATGAAACTAGAAAAACTAGACTCGAATTGATATGACAAAATGGGAAACGAATTATTCTCCTTGTCCTTATAGTGAACGCACTAATAAATATAAAAGTGAACACATGTGAACTACTATAATTATTTTATGTTACTTGTTGTTAGTATGATTACGTTGATGGCAGAACTACCAGTAGTAACTTTGTAATGCAAATTGTGTTAAGCCGTCGTACAAAACTTCAATGGTAAATGGTTTGTAAACGTTTAGCGATCGAATGGAGTCAGTCAATTCATTGGAATTATTTTCTTATTGAAGGTATGTTCAAGTAATGCTGCTTGTTAAGGGTTCCCGCATATTGTAAGACTCAATCATCCTATTTATTTATTATTAACGGGAATGATTACGAAACAGCATGATGATAAATAGAACCCTAGTCTCCGTAACTTAAAATATTATGAACTGTTCAAACAATAGCTCGTCGCTGACAGTTTGCAGTGGTCTCGGCTTGCTGAGATTGTAAGCGTCTAGGTGACAGAAACTGCATTATAAACATAAACAAGAATCAAGTATTTACCAGGAAGATTTGATTGAGAGACCTTGTGACGTATGTCGAATACATCTTGCGGATTCATCATCATCATAATCAGCAACGTAGAACCGGGCACAAACGCCTGTAGGTTCAAGTTGCCATACCACAATAGCACTACGAGAGTATTGAGGTAACGTATAGACAGAATACAAGACAGAAGAGTAAGTAAAGATGTCCGGAAAATAACAATAGAATTTAAGATCTAGATGAGGTTAAAGAGTGAATACACTTGCGCCACTGTGACCGGTTCTGAGCCATATCACCTAGTGTCTCCAGCCATTTGTTGCGATCATCACGCGGACCCCAACCAGGTAGTCTACATCTACCTACATGGCTTAGACCAGTAGTCAAGGACTTCATGGACTGATGCCATGTTTTAGTTTGGCCGCCCCTAACCTTCTTCCATCCTATTTCGGCCCTAGCTAACATGGCGCGACGGGGTAGACGGTGGTCGGGCATGCGCAATACATGTCCCAGCCATCTCAGTCGATGAAGGTTAATGACCTATTCGACTGATTTACCGTGTTTCCCAAGAACCTTTTGTCTAACCTCACTATTACTAGTCCGGTTATTCCATGGTATACGAGCGATGTTCCGAAGATTCCTATGGTCAAATATCTGGAGACGACGCATATCTTGAGTTTTCATGGCCCATGTTTCGCAGCCATATGTTAAGATGGCGCGGATTGCTGCGCAGTACACCCGGCCTTTCGTTGAGACATGGATATCTCGCCTGCGCCACAAGTGCCGTAGATTGGCAAATGCCAATCGGGCTTTCTGGATCCGCGCTGAGATTTCATCAGACACCGACCCACAAGGATTAATGAGACTTCCGAGATAAGTGAAGCGATCAACGCATTCAATTACTTCACTCCCTATAAATAATTTGGGGGAAGAAGCAGACCAGTCCTGGAGTAACATTTTGCATTTGGGAGGGGAGAAGCGCATCCCAAATATGCCTGCATTGTTACTCAAGGTGTTCAAGAGACCTTGAATGCTGTGTGCATCTTCACCAAATATGACTATATCATCTGCATAACCTAAGTCGACAAGAGAGCCTCCTGGAAGGAGATTAATTCCTGAGGACTTAAAAGAAGTGAGAGAGATTTCTAACAGTACGTCTATGATGAAATTAAATAAAAAGGGGATAAGGGGCAACCCTGACGGATTCCACTTGAGGATGAAGTTTCTCGTGACAATTCGCCATATGCTCTGACTCGACCAGTGGTAACAGAGTAGAGAGCCTTTATAAGGTAAATGTACTTTTGAGGTACGCCTTTTAATGACAAACACTGCCACAAGACTTCACGGTCTACAGAGTCAAACGCCGCTTTTAAGTCAAGAAATATAACTATAGTTGGGCGTTGGTACATATGTCTGTGTTCAAGGATCTGGCGAAGGGTGAATATGTGATCAATGCAACCCCGGCCAGGTCTGAAACCAGACTGGTTTTCTCGAGTCTGTTGTTCCCTAGTGTTGGTTAAACGTCGGATGATTATAGTGGCTAATATTTTAGATACTATATTAGTCAAACTGATTCCTCTGTGGTTATCACAAGAGGATTTCTGTCCCTTTTTGTAGACTGGAACGATCAGCGATCGAGACCAGTCCGATGGGATGAAGTTTAGTTCCCAGACTTTGGCTAATATATCAGTCAACCTGCACGTTAAAACTATACCACCATCCTTGAAGATATCGGTAGACAACATATCAGACCCTGCTGCTTTCCCACGTTTCAATTTACTTATAACGTTTTCAACTTCACTGAGAGTTGGGGGACCTGTGTCAGTTTTCCATTCGGGTAGCTTGTTGATTCTGGGTAAGCTAAGCGTGGCTGGGGGCCAGTTAAACTGTTCCTGAAAGTGTTCTGCCCATCGTTCTAATCTTCTAGATTGAGAGTAGATCAACGACCCATCTTTTTCGGAGATGATTTCACTAACTGCCGATTTCTTGATACCGGTGTCCTTAATAAGTCGGAACAGCTGTCTACTATTGCCTGCCGCTGCTGATGCTTCTATCGCTTTTGCTTTTGTTGCCCACCACTGTTCACGATCCTTACGCAAACTCTTTGTCAGTCTACGTTTCAGTTGTCGTCGCTCTTCATCATACTCCGAGCCTGCTGGAATGAGTTTTCGAGCCTCCATCAGTTCCCTAGAAGTACTAGAGATCCAATGGTCTTTCATTGGATTGGGGTTAGATACTGATAGCGCTGCTGCGTATACACCTGCTTTAAAATCATTCCAAGCTACTTCGGGGGAAACCTGTTGGTCATGCGCGAATAAATGCTTAGCCAAACCATTCCTAAATACAATCTTAGCGTTCTCAGTCTTAAAGTGATATCTAAAGGGTTTACCTGAAGTAACCTTTCTGCGACCAGTAAAACGCATAGAGATACGTGCTCTCACTAGGGCATGGTCAGTGTCTAGGCAAGTGCCCCAGAAAGAGCGGCAGTCCTCTATACAACCTCTCCAACGGTAGCTGATGCCGATGTGATCAATTTGTGTCCATCGTTGTGTAGATGTTGGAGGTCGCCAGGTTAAACAGTGTCTAGCCTTATGCTTAAAGTTTGTGCTAGCTAAGAATAAACGGTAGTCTGAACATAACTGCAACAGACGATCTCCGTTGTCTGTTCTCTGGGCTGGAATGCCGAGTAACCCACCTAAGTGCTTTTCAGCCTGATTTAGTCTACCTACTTGGGCATTAAAATCTCCTGCAATAATTACTATGTCTGAGTGCTTAGCTTTCTGAAGGAGGCTAGAGAACTTCATATAGAAGTCGTCTTTCACTTCATCTGTGCTGCAATCAGTGGGGGGGGGACATAAGCAGAGACAACAAAAATGCATCGGCGTGTGTCCCTATCTTTCCGAGTTCGTACTGAGCCATTTAGACGGACAGCACATAGACGACTGTCTACAGGAATCCACTCGAGAAGAGCCTGTTCTGCTCGTAAGCTTAGTGCTATACCTACACCAGCAAGGCCACGTGAGCTTCAATTGTTGCAAACTCTACATCCAGGTATTGTTGTCGTACTCGACAGAATTACATTCATGGTTGTGCTGCAAATTTTTGCGCACGACAGTCCAATTACCATCTACTTTTTAGCGAGCATAAATGACAGGCATTTATATTTTGTTGACGCCCTACGAGGATTTTGTTTAGAAAAAGTAAGCAACTTACTTCTGCCTTCAGGGATGACCATGAAGTGCATCATGATGTCGCCAGCCACCTCTCCAGCACTGAAACTTGATACATGGTTTCCGATTCTGATGGAAACAGGAATCACGAATCAAAAAGTGACAAAATGTCGCTTTTTCGAATTCTTTTACTGAATTCTTAAATGAATTTACTGATGGAAATATAACTATAAATAGTATAGTCAAGAATACGTTTTCTTGCTATGTTACGACACTACGCGTTGACGTCAAACCAACGCTATTGCCAGTAGGAGATTCGTTACCAGCATAGTTTTAGCTTATAATGCTAGAAAAGTAATCACTCAATTGAGGTATCTCCATTTTATAGCACGTCAATGAAGAGTAAAACCAATAAGATAAATTATCGCAAACTATTTTTCCATTGAACGAAAAGGACCACAGTGAGGGTTAGAAAAATTCTAAAACGTGACAATTTCCTAACCTATTAATTTTACACCACAGTGAGAATAAGTATTATCGAGAATGAAACTACCAGTAAGCAGCATAATATGAGTTTCACTCTAACCATACGAACTACATAATATGAAGTGGCTGGGATAGGAATCCATAGATGAAAATAATATCTGGCGCTGTCCACTACAAAAAATATTTTAAAATCGAACGATGGGCTAGTTTGGAAACATAGATCCTTGGATGTCAATTACCGAGTCGCATGGTATGACCGGGATACTCAAGTAGGATATCTAAACTGTGTAAAATGTATAGTGTATTGCTCAATTAATAAATTTGCATATGGTTTCTGAACTCTAATATTACTGACACTGCTCCAGATTCCGTGTTATCATTATAAGTGAAATACAAAGGGTGAATGAAATCCATGAAACACATAATGGCTGCATTTTATCAGAAAAGAGCAGATCATACGATACTAAGTATTATGAAATACAAAAAAATTAGTGTCACTGTTTAATGTTGAACATGAATTGGCAAAATTGACGTGAAAATAGATTAACTACTTACCTTAGGTTACAAGCGTAAAGAAAACTTTTTCGTTCAGTATCATCTCGAGTTTTTAGTCTTTCAATAAGTCTACACGACCAGCTTCGATTACTAAATAATTAGGACATACTTTCTTCGGGTGTTTAGCTCAGATTGTGTTTCTACTTTGTGTCCAGCACAGGCTAATAGCTCAGGTGTCTACAGAAATGAAGAGAACTTCTTGAAGAACTTTTCAAAGTTTAAACTAAAATGCTTCATACACATGGTAGGTAAACTTGCAAATTGCAAAGAAAATTAAAAATTTCTACTTGTAATATATTATTTTGCATGTTATTTTACTAGCATTTTATTTCATTTACCAAGTAAAGATTGGTGTCTTTAGCTTTGGTCCAAACTTAAAATGTAACAATAGCTTGTATTTTAGGACTGAAAGAAATCATTTTACATCAGTCTACGTAAATTGACCACCCAATCTGATTATTTTGAATGAAACAACTCTATGAGCTCAGATACCACACACATATTTGCTGAATACAAAGTAAAGAGGAATACGGTAACACCAACAAAGGCTAGCGACAATGAATTCTATGCTTGAATTTCTACAGTAGGATTAGAATTTCCAAAACGCTTCATGATTTTTGGAAGAAATTTAAAGACAAAAACCTAATCTGTCGTATATATATATATAGGTTTTCCTTCAAATTTGCGAAATAAACATTTAGATGTCCGATTATTAAACGAACGGTAGCAGATCTCAATCTGAGTTGCTTTACTTAGTTCCAGTCGTACTAGCTTAACATAAGCATGTATTAAGTTAACAAGATAAAAATTTTCACCAATTATTATATTCTCCATCCATCCATGCACAAAAAGAAGAAAACCGACACATCTTTCCAACAAGCATACTTTCTTGAGAAATACAATCAAAAGTACAGTCAAAAGAATGAGTGCCAAAATATGATATGTAATAGCCTTCACACTATTAAATCACAAAAAGTGTGCAGTATGATGGAAAAAAAGGTTTCGAGACAGTGGCACTTCTGCTATATTTTATTTCAATTAAAGGTATAAGCTGGTAATAAAAGTTTGCTAGGCAACTCTTTTATTATTAAAAACGCTATACTGAAGGAAACCATTCACTTCTGATTCTACCTCACTCGTTCGAATAATTCAGATGTTAGTACATCAAGATCACTAACAAAGAGCTTATTATTGGATAAAAAATTAATATGCACTTTAGATGCAACAACACAATCATGCTGGTGACCTGAGTACGTAAAAGTTTCCACATCTTCCAAAGCTTCTCAGTCAAGTGTAATCTGGTTGGTGCTTATTATTTTGTATCGACAGATCTTTCTTTTCCCTTTGTATATGTTGAGGCTTACTGTTGGATGAAGAGGCACAGGCTACACTGTCCATCTTCACCTGCATTTGTTCCTGTGTGTGGGATTGAACAGCCAGATCGCCTGCAAAATCCAAGTCGTCTAGTTGCATTTATGCTGTCCACTGTATTTCATATTTGAGTTGAGATACTGCAGTTTTCTTAATCCAGTCTTCTACCAGCAGAAAGAGAAAGAGCGAGAGTAAGCAGCCCTGTCTGACACCGGACTTCACTTAGAATGAGTCTGTGAGCCGCTCTCCATACACGATTCTGTAGTGTAGTCCTTTGTAGGGATTCGTATGATATTGATTGTCTACTCGGGTACACTATTATGTTGAAGAGGGCTCCATAATATTCTCCTGTCCACACTGTCAAATGCTTACCCGTAATAGAGGAAATTAATGCAAAGTGATGAGTTCCATTCAATTGATTATTCAACAACAATCCATAGAGTCACTATTTGCTCGATACACGGTCGATGCTAACAGAACCCAGCCTATTGATCTCGAAGTTGGACATCTACTGGATCTTTCATTTAATTCACTAACACTCTGTTGAAGACTTTTCCTGATACTGAAGGTAGAGTGATGTCTCTATAATTTTCGTGCTTGCTAAATTCTTCTTTCTTTGGTATCTTGACGACATACTCTTCCTTCCAGTCTATTGGCCGCTGTCCTTCCTCTCAAATCTTCCTAAAGAAAATGTGCAGACTTGTTGCAGCTACTTCTATATCTGACTTCCGTGCCTCGTTCAGCTGGTATGTTATCTAGCCCTGCTGACTTGTCACCCTTGATTTGTCGAGTGGCCATTTTGACTTCCTTGACTGTTGGCAATTCGATATTTATAAGAGTGTCCGTAGATACTGCCTTAATGACTGGTGGGCTCAGTTGAGCTGGTCTATTCATGAGTTCTTCGAAGTGTTCGACCCACCTGTTCTGCTATTCTCGAATCTCAGTGATTGGTTTCCTATCCTTGTTCTTGATTAGTCGCCCTGAATTACTGCATTTTTCAGCTATCTACTTCGTTGTGTCATATAGGTGTCTCATATTTTATTCTCTTATAGCTTATCCGCTGTCATTGCTATGTCTTCTACATGGTGCCGCTTACCAGCTCAAATAATCCTCTGCATTTGCTAGTTGACTTCCGTACATTTAGCCTGTGCCTTGGCTTTCTCTGCTCTTGCTCGGCTGTTATTTATTTCTGTCGTCTTGTTCCACCTTTCCTGGATCCTATCCAGAGTACCAACAAGGACTTATTCCTTATGATGTTGTTTATTGAGGCCCAAAACCACCTGACATGTTTAAGTTATTGTTTCCTTAATCTTTTTCAAGTTGGTCTCCATAGTGGTTTACTCTTCTTCTAGTAGATTGTGAAAGGCCTGGAACTCATTGTTGAGAGTTGTCTTGATTTCGTTAAGTTTGTTAGTAACCCGAAGAAAGACCGTACTAAACTTTGTAATACAGTTGTTCCAGTTACCCTATGCTTCTTTAGCTTTACTTGCATTTTGGTCATTACCAGGTGGAGATCTAAAGCTATGTCAACTCCTCTTATTGCACTTACGTCTTCCATGGTCCATCTAGTTTTCTTGGCTAGCTAAAAAAACGCTAGACAGAAAAGCGAAAGACGGTACTGTTGAACATATTCTCCTAAAAAACAAAGTAAACGAGACATTTCGATAGGGTCTTTCGTATTGATTGTTTTCGCATCGCGTCTTTCTTGAAATTCATTGAAATCCGGAGACAAACAGGTGCAATGGGCATTGTGATAACTAGTGATTTTTGTAAGGATGCAGAACTGCATCATGTGCTCATTTGCAAAATATAGTAGTATACACTATACTGTCTTGTTAATGAACTCCAATCTATTTGGTTTCTTGTCATCATCATCAGCAGCAGCAGCAACGTAGAACCGGGCACAAACGCCTGTAGGTTCAAGTTGCCATACCACACTAGCACTACAAGATTATTGAGGTAACGTATAGACAGAATACAAGACAGAAGAGTAAGTAAAGATGTCCAGAAAATAACAATAGAATTTAAGATCTAGATGAGGTTAGAAAGTGAATACACTTGCGCCACTGTGACCGATTCTGAGCCATATCGCCGAGTGTCTCCAGCCATTTGTTGCGATCATCACGCGGACCCCAACCAGGTAGTCTACATCTACCTACATGGCTTAGACCAGTAGTCAAGGTCTTCATGGACTGATGCCATGTTTTGGTTTGGCCGCCCCTAACCTTCTTCCATCCTACTTCAGCCCTAGCCAACATGGGCGCGACGGGGTAGACGGTGGTCGGGCATGCGCAATACATGTCCCAGCCATCTCAGTCGATGAAGGTTAATGACCTATTCGACTGATTTACCGTGTTTCCCAAGAACCTTTTGTCTAACCTCACTATTACTAATCTGGTTATTCCATGGTATACGAGCGATGTTCCGAAGATTCCTATGGTCAAATATCTGGAGACGACGCATATCTTGAGTTTTCATGGCCCATGTTTCGCAGCCATATGTTAAAATGGCGCGGACTGCTGCGCAGTACACCCGGCCTTTCGTTGAGACATGGATATCTCGTCTGCCCCACGAGTGCCGTAGATTGGCAAATGCCAATCGAGCTTTCTGAATACGCGCTGAGATTTCGTCAGACACCGACCCACCAGGGGTGACGAGACTTCCGAGATGAGTGAAGCGATCAACGCATTCAATTATTTCACTCCCTATAACTAATTTGGGAAAAGAAGTAGGCCAGTCCTGGAGTAACATTTTGCATTTGGGATGGGAGAAGCGTATCCCAAATATGCCTGCATTGCTACTCAAGGTGTTCAAGAGACCTTGAATGCTGTGTGCTTCTTCACCAAATATGACTATATCATCTGCATAACCTAAGTCGACAAGAGAGCCTCCTGGAAGGAGATTAATTCCTGAGGACTTAAAAGAAGTGAGAGAGATTTCTAACAGTACGTCTATGATGAAATTAAATAAAAAGGGGATAAGGGGCAACCCTGACGGATTCCACTTGAGGATGAAGTTTCTCGTGACAATTCGCCATATGCTCTGACTCGACCAGTGGTAACAGAGTAGAGAGCCTTTATAAGGTAAATGTACTTTTGAGGTACGCCTTTTAATGACAAACACTGCCACAAGACTTCACGGTCTACAGAGTCAAACGCCGCTTTTAAGTCAAGAAATATAACTATAGTTGGGCGTTGGTACATATGTCTGTGTTCAAGGATCTGGCGAAGGGTGAATATGTGATCAATGCAACCCCGGCCAGGTCTGAAACCAGACTGGTTTTCTCGAGTCTGTTGTTCCCTAGTGTTGGTTAAACGTCGGATGATTATAGTGGCTAATATTTTAGATACTATATTAGTCAAACTGATTCCTCTGTGGTTATCACAAGAGGATTTCTGTCCCTTTTTGTAGACTGGAACGATCAGCGATCGAGACCAGTCCGATGGGATGAAGTTTAGTTCCCAGACTTTGGCTAATATATCGGTCAACCTGCACGCTAAAACTATACCACCATCCTTAAAGATGTCGGTAGACAACATATCAGGTCCTGCTGCTCTCCCTCGTTTCAATTTACTTATGACGTTTTCAACTTCACTGAGAGTTGGGGGACCTGTGTCAGTTTTCCATTCGGGTAGCTTGGAGATTCTGGGTAAGCTAAGAGTGACTGGGGGCCAGTTGAACTGTTCCTGAAAGTGTTCTAATCTTCTGGATTGGGAGTAAATCATCGACCTATCTTTTTCAGAGATAATTTCACTAACTGCCGATTTCTTGATACCGGTGTCCTTAATGAGTCGGAACAGCTGTCTACTATTGCCTGTCGCAGCCGATGATTCTATCGCTTTTGCTTTTGTTGCCCACCACTGTTCACGATCCTTACGCAAACTCTTTGTCAGTCTACGTTTCAGTTGTCGTCGCTCTTCATCATACTCCGAGCCTGCTGGAATGAGTTTTCGAGCCTCCATCAGTTCCCTAGAAGTTCTAGAGATCCAATGGTCTTTCATAACCATTGGATTGGGGTTAGATGCTGATAGCGCTGCTGCGTATACACCTGCTTTAAAATCATTCCAAGCTACTTCGGGGGAAACCTGTTGGTCATGCGCGAATAAATGCTTAGCCAAACCATTCCTAAATACAATCTTAGCGTTCTCAGTCTTAAAGTGATATCTAAAGGGTTTACCTGAAGTAACCTTTCTGCGACCAGTAAAACGCATAGAGATACGTGCTCTCACTAGGGCATGGTCAGTGTCTAGGCAAGTGCCCCAGAAAGAGCGGCAGTCCTCTATACAACCTCTCCAACGGTAGCTGATGCCGATGTGATCAATTTGTGTCCATCGTTGTGTAGATGTTGGAGGTCGCCAGGTTAAACAGTGTCTAGCCTTATGCTTAAAGTTTGTGCTAGCTAAGAATAAACGGTAGTCTGAACATAACTGCAACAGACGATCTCCGTTGTCTGTTCTCTGGGCTGGAATGCCGAGTAACCCACCTAAGTGCTTTTCAGCCTGATTTAGTCTACCTACTTGGGCATTAAAATCTCCTGCAATAATTACTATGTCTGAGTGCTTAGCTTTCTGAAGGAGGCTAGAGAACTTCATATAGAAGTCGTCTTTCACTTCATCTGTGCTGCAATCAGTGGGGGGGGGGACATAAGCAGAGACAACAAAAAGGCATCGGCGTGTGTCCCTATCTTTCCGAGTTCGTACTGTGCCATTTAGACGGACAGCACATAGACGACTGTCTACAGGAATCCACTCGAGAAGTGCCTGTTCTGCCCGTAAGCTTAGTGCTATGCCTACACCAGCAAGGCCACGTGAGCTAGCTGTAGGGTCTCCAGATAAACGAAGAGTGAAGTGTGCTGTTCCGTTGCATTGACTATGTGAGGTCAAACGGATGACCATGCTGGGATCCTGTATGCGTGTTTCGGAGAAACAACATACATCAATTTCAAGAGATCCTAATGTCTTAGCTAAGGCAGCCTGTTGACCGATTTGACACAGCGTACGCACATTAAGAGCTCCAACATGAAGTATAGAGCGTGGCTTCAGGAGACCTGGTATGATAATTTGGGAACTCAGGTAACCAGTAAAAGTGGCGCGCATAGAAAATGTAGGAGAAGAAGTGTTATAAATAGAGACCAGAGATGGAGAACGTGTTTGATCATGAACAAGGTGAACTCGAGTGCTATTAGAGGTATGAGGGCGGTTATCACTTCCACGTTGCCCACACCGTGGAAGGGTCATTCTTGAGGGACCTGAAAGAGAAAGAGGATTAGGGGAGGTCGTGATGACCTGAGAGTGTGACCGCAGTGCCCAGGGAACAGCTGTTTGAGGTCGGTCAGGTATATTAATTGTTGCTCCGGTTGTCAGAAGGGGGGGCATCGGCCTCATGGCTTCCGAAGGAGCTCGGCTTTCACCATGAAGCGTCATATTAGTCCTTCCAACTTCCAGGGCAGAGTTAGAATGGTTATAAAGATTTTTACTCGTAAGCTGTTTTTTAGTATGGTAGTTGTTTTACGGGGTGGGGTTGCTAACCCCACGCCCAACCCTCCTCCTTTATCCGGGATTGGGACCGGCAGAAACCCTGTGGGGGCCCCAGGCGGAGTGCATTTAGAAAGATCTTTGGAAATATTATACAAACCCCAACTGAACTACTCAAAAGTACTTGCAGTAAGGAATTAGTAAATAAGTGAAACGTTAATTATTCATAAATACAAAATGCCATCAGAGACTATTTGTACAACTTCAATCCTAATCCTGACTGACTATATTGTTAACAACGGTCTTTCAACTATAATAGATGTATCCAATTTTCACTGGAAACTATTTTTCAATACCCTGTAAGTTTGTCAACTACTCGATAAAATTGGATAATTAGCAAAAGCTCATCCAGAAATATTTAAACTTTGTATGATACATTTGCAAATGTATGAACACAATGAATTGCCTACACTACGAGGCGACTGAAAATAAGTTGCTAAACGGTGAATAAAACTAACCTGTTCTCTTAGCATCAATGATATGATTTCTAGAGTATGAAAAGCAAACATTTGTTCCTCTTCTGAATTCGCCAGAAACAAAAGCAATTCATCCCACCCGGAAAGATGCATCGCCCATAACACTTGATCATGTACAGAAACATCCTCGTCCGTACGCTGAAGTACATTTTTCCTAAAATGATAAGCTCAATTACCTGTTCACCAATAACATCAGGCGCGATATGCAGAACATTACGTATTAAAATCAAAATACGTTCGAGTCTTCCTCACTTCTTTCTTCCCAACTCTAAGAATGACATAAATAACATAAAGTACTTAGTTTATGAAGTATAGGGTAGCCAAATATCCGATATATTAAATGGAAACAAACGCAGAGCGTTACAACATTTTGGAAACTAAGTATGAAAAGGCGAGAATAAAACCAAATATCAACCAGAAAAAGAAATTAAAGCTTTCTGGCCACCAGATAAACTGACCGAAAAATGGATATTGTTTAGACTGCCATAAACATGTAAAGAGGGTGAGAGAGATCAACATAGCACCAAACTATGTAGGCTGGTTGTTATTTTGGACCGATTTAGAAAACTGCTGGTTATCTATTACAAGTCAAAAGCTGATACCGATCAGTGATGTGGTATGATATACAAGTCAGTTCTCAAAGGTAAGACACAATCTTTCATGGTCTAAGCACTAACAAATAATGCTACAAAGATGACGATCAAATGTTTGGAACTTATGCATGTCCCGAACTTTCCAGAACACTATTTTACATCCGTTACGTAATAAACAACTGAGTGGTAAATAGTAAATATGGGTTTCGGAAGGAATTCGAATACACAGAAAGACAAGACTGTGTAGCCACAAGCAAAATAAATCTAAAATGTATTGGAACACGTTCATGATCATTAGCTCACCTTGGGAAAAATTCATCCAGTTTTCTATAGTGTCAGCTTAGAAAAGAAACTCTTCTAAAAACAGCTGCTATTTAGTTTCACACGTAGGATTAGTGGATTTCCTGTAATCTACGAGATAGGTGGAGTATGAACCCGCCACTGAAAGATATGAACGAATTGCAGCCACTGGACAGTAATACAAGCAATCTTATTAATGTCACATGTAATATAAACATAAATAGCACCGTGTAAACTAGATTCCTGTTGTGATTAGGAAGAATTATCCTAAGACAGTGAAAAAATATTTATCGCCTTCCACATTTTAGTTTTTTCAAAAGCTTTGACACAAAGAAACCTAAGTTATTGTTTAACTTACCCTATCTAATAGACTTCCAACAACGTTGCACAAGACGCGAAACAAATCTTCATCTGCGAAGTCCTACAGTATCATGCGGATAAATATAATATTACCTACTTTTTTGCATGACTTCAGCAAATCATCAACTTGAAGGTAAGCACTATAAAGATCTCGGTCTTTCGGAATTTCTTGACGGAAACATACAATTGCAGGTTGGGTCAAATTCATTAAAAGACGAATAACTAGCTCAAATAATGTCGTATTGGCGCTACTACAACGAAGAAGCGGTATGAGATCACTTGAAACAATGCGAAGTTGACCAAGTTCCCGTCTTATATCACATTCAGCAGTTTCATTTCGCAAGTAACGCAACAAAGTACGAATAGAAACTAAAACTGTACTACAGAGTAATGTTGCTAACCTTCTGCATCGGAATCTATTTTGTACGTGTCACCTTCACGAAACCCGAGGCAAGAGCAGCATGCCTGAATATCCGCATAACGAAGACTAGGATCAGCTAACATCGTACAAAACCAAAGCTGAAACAAATTTGAACAAAAGGTCGCCTTGTAAAATGAAATATGAAATGATAATAGAGCGTGCGGACCAGCAATCTTGACACTGTATTCAACTTTTTGATCAATAAAAGTTCCGGAAAGACAATGGGAAAAATGTAAACGTGCGACACTAAGGGATTTCTTTACAGCCTTGTGGAAAAACAGAGAATTCATAATCATACCCAGCTGTAATAGGTCAAATTTAACGAAAATTTCTAGTGTTTCCCTGATTTCCTACACTGATTGTGTAAAAGTAAGCTATTGGCCCATTCTTCAGTATTCCAACATTTTACAAACGTTGCGAACATTTTTACAACTTAGTGTGAGTACATACAAATTATGAACGTGTTTAATAATGTCGTACAACTAGTCGGAAACCAGGCCAAATATAAAAAACTTGTAGATATTTTCTATGTACTTCTGCAACAGCTTTTATATATTATGTTAGTACCACCATGGTTAGTAAAAAATCCAAATTACTGTAGGTTGTTGAAACACCAACAACTACCGAATCTTGCGCCTTCGGGTAGTCGACCTTAGTCCTCGTGATACCTATGTTTCGAGACGGTGGGTATCTCACCACCACTAAATTGATATTTGATGATGAAGGCGCGTTACTCGTAATCGCGACCTGCTCTCGCATAATCTTCTTTTTTTCGGTCCCTAGATGGCGAACTCACTGATTCTGCAAAAGTTACGAACTAGGTTAGAAACAGTATATTTACGTAAAAACGCAACTAATTATTTGACTAGATTAAGCTGCTAATTAATTTTTCAAAGTTTTTAGGGTTGCATTATTCAAAAATTGTGTAATAATATGGTGTCAGTTCATTTCCAAGTTGTACGGATATGTTCTGGCTCATTTTAGGTGGATAAGCAAACAATTGACGGACAAACGACTAAAAAATCGCCTCTCAACGACATACTGTATGGTACCCATGTCGCAGGATTTTTTCAGAATGACCTGATTTACATTTAACTTCATTCGGGTGCCTCAAACCAATATTTCAACTTTGATTCTCAATGTAGAGTCAAAGAGCTAACGTTACAATCGAACGATTACTTACCCATTTTTATACATAGGGTACTTTTAGTCACTAACCCACTACCTTATTCTCATTAGTTCTTCTGGATTATGTCTAGCGTCACAGTTAAATTCATCCTCCACAACTTCAGCTCGTTCATTACTCAACATCGAATAGGTTCTGGTGGACCTCTTGTATTCTCGTGCTAACGATCATCTTCGTTAACTTTCCTTTACAAAAAACGGCATTAAGAAGACCTTTTCTAAACTTCATTCATCCAAATAGTCCTAATAGAAATTCCAGTCGCTCCTCATGACAAACTGATTTGTCAACAAGTAATACAACTTATAGTTATGAGTGGAATATCTAATGGTGAAATACACAAAAGTACACACCATAATTTCTTATGAGCATCATATTTCCTGATCAAACTATTTTAAGTGACGACGAAACGTCATATTTATTCAAGTGACAAAAAACATGCTCCACTGGCTCGTTGAACGTTAGTGAAAAATTAAGAGTCAGCGCACCACTGAGGACTTAGTTTTTTTTACATTATTGGTGGTGGGGGTAAACAGAAGATATGACTATCCAGTGATGCCTTCACGTAACACATATTCCAAGGGGTGCATTATGATAAGCTGGCACTTAGGTTATAATCCTTTGAAAATACCCGAAATTGATTACATTTTGAAGTTGTATATTAAGGGAAAATGATGCGATAGATTGAAGTCACCTGTGAACGAAACATTTGTAAATTTGGATATAAAATAACTAGGTTTGCATATTTGAATTATTTGAAGAAGTAAGAAATTAAAGAAGGGGAAATATAAAAATCCACACGCCATCAGTGAGTCAGATTTGACAATACTGATAGATAAACATAATTCAGGCAAGGTAAGAATTTTACAAATAAACTAAAATATTTCATAGCGTGAAAAATCCCAGATATAGTATTGGTAGGCGGTGATCTTCACGTATAGGTAAGTAGCATAAATCAGTCAGAGAGACATTTGGGTTGGCGCTTCGAGGTTTCAGCACAAAGAACGGATAACGGTGACCGTCTTCTGCAATTATGCTCAGGAAATCGTTTATTTCTAACAATTACGAACTTTAAGCATGGGAAGCTATATCGTCTAACATGGCGACCTCCTGCACATACTCAACGGCGGACTCAAATAGACCATGTCGCCACCAATCACTGGTATCGAGGTTGGATAGAAGAATACCGGTCTTTCTAGAACACATCTTAGATTCTGATCATGCTCTAATACGAGTGCTCATTTGCTTACATCTTACTGGACGCAGAAAAACTACAGCCGAGAGACCCATTAAAATTTACTCCTGCAGTAAGAAAGCTAAGATTAAACTCCAGGAACAACTAGAGGATCACTTAGGCAATTATAAAGGTGCGACCCATCTAGGTGCTGCTTGGAAAGATGTCCAAATAACTATGGAATCGGCAGTGATATCTATCAGTGACTTGAACCAACAGGTCACAAAAGTCAGTTGATCTCGGTGACGTCTGTTGAGTCGGTGAATTCATGTACGCTTATCCCGTCAGGCGCCGAATACGATGAGGAGCAAAGACAAGTCAGATATAGATTGAGAAGAGTTTGTGGAACGATTGTGAGGATTGGTGGGTAACGAAAGCAAAATGATGGGAAGGGCAGCAGCGATAGACAATAATAGACAACTTTCAGATTAATAAAGGAACTGAGATTAAAAGTCAAGTGTTAGTAAGACGATCTCCGAAAAAGACGGAAGATTTATCTGCTCTCAGCTTAGACGTTTAGAACGAAGGGCATAGCACTTCAAAAAGCAGTTCGGTTGGCCTTCAGCTACATTAGAACTACCCACTATTTCCAAGCGTCCTGAATGATTCAGGCCCCCTCCTTACCCGACTGTTAAAGAAGTTAGAAAAACCATAGCTAATCTGAAGTGAGGAAGAGCAGTAGGTTCGGTCTGATTAACTCCGGCCATCTTTAAGGGTGGTGGTACAATTGTTAGTTAGGTATGGCGAACTGTCATCCAAACTTGTAACCTCAAGTGGTATCCGTCAAGACTACTCACCATCTCCATTTTTGTTTGATTTCATAATAGATTCACTGCTAGAAATACCTCTGCTATCATCGGAATTTTCGAGAATTGATCTCCTACCAGGAAGTTCACTAATTGACCTAGAATACGCGGATGACATAGTCCTGTTTAATGAAGAACACTGATAGACTGTCGAGTCTTTTGATAACACAATTCAAGCATGTTCAGGATGTAATTCTCCCCCTACTAAATGCAAATTGTTGTTTCTGGACTGATCTGAATCAATACTTGAGCTGAAGATAGGGAATGAAGTAGTCGAGCGCATTGGCCACTTCACTTATCTTGGAAGTCTGATCGCTCCTGATAGGTTGGCGTCCGACAAAATTTCGGTACGGATTCACGAAGCTCGTTTGGTTTTTGTCAACTTAAGTCGCCTGTGGCGTAGACGAGATATCTATCTGTCAACTAAAGGACGAGGATACTGTGCAGCAGTCCATTTTGTCTTACTGCATGGATGTGGAATGTGGCTATTAAGAGTGGACGACACTCGTAGGTTATTGGTATATGATCATCGATGTCTCCGAAGCATCGCTTGCGTTAACTGGGATCACCAGGCAAGTGACAATTAAGGAAGGATGGTACATCAGTGAGCAAATTTTCATCTCCTGAAGTGGTTGAGAAATGTATTAGGTATACCTGACCACTTACTTCCTCGACGTGCGACGAAAACTGATATAGGCTTATGATAGATGATCCGTGGAGGTGGCTAAACTAAAATACGTCACCACTGCGCAAAGTCTTTGACTACTGCTCTGATTTTTGTTGGTAGACATAGACCACCTTGTTGGAGTCCACGCGAATGCTTTGACGAATGTTTGGAGACTCTGGATGACATAACTCAGAATCCACTGAGATGGCACAGGCGTATCCGTTCTTTGTCCTCCCTTGAATTGTGAGCGTAAAATTATTTCATACGTTCCTTTACACGAACTGATTATTTCTCTTTGAGCTATATTCTATACATCCACTCTTTATTTGTTGTTATCATTATTATCACTGTAGTAACTACTACAGTGATTTGGCGTTAATCTTGTTGCGCAACTGAAATGTTCTAACCTTTCTAGAATAACCTTTGAATTGAATACTTTGTTCTTAATCGCCTTATGACAATCAGTATCATGGCCATGTCTTTTAGGCGGAACCCTTTTTCTGACCATATTAATTTATGCATCGACCCTTACTGTTATAGTCTTATCTCTTCTTGACCTTGGATAAAGCACTCTTTACTTCCTCACTCTATTAGCCGAATGTTGTTGCATTCGGCCTCTTTTCACATCCTTATCATACTTTACTCTCATTGAAGTCAGTCAGTGTAGAATCTGGATTAAACTGACTATAAAATTCCACATCGGAACGTACTGTGTTTGATTCTTGTCAATTTTGTGCGACTTGTCCCCCCCTCATGATGATTTTTCTGAAAGTTTCAAAAAGACATCAATCGGAATAGTCGTACCACTAGACGCCGTAGACATGTGTCTATCCAGTGAGTGATACTCAAATGTGATATTAGGGCGGCTTTTCACCGAACTTTTATCCTATGTGTGATATGTTATGCAGCGATTTCTAATAAGTCTAAATAACTTTTATAAACGGTTGATTGATTGAGACCTACTTGATTGTTTTCACAATACGACCATAAAACAGAAAAGAATGGTATCCGAGCGTCGGTTGGGGACATATTTTGGAATAATGTGCATGTACCTGTTGACGTAGGTGAAATTTGCTTTTCGATTAAATGCGCCCATCCAGTCTACTATCTACTTCTAACTGCCCAAAGTTATTCCAAACATTTTGGAATTTAATGTCATCCCTCTCTGAAAACTGAAACACACCTTGGTGCTTTTCCTGACCAATGCAGTCTGAAAGGAAGAGTAACTGTCAAGGTTATTTTGTATACGCGTGCTTTTGCATAGATACCATTCGAGATAAGTGGTTGGGTGAGTTCCGGTTGTGTTTGTTGCTGTATATGTATGTGAATGTTATTGCCCAAACAAATATTATCACCTTGCTATTCAAGTATAAATTGTTGATCTGATTCGAATTAGGCGAACAAACTTTTCTTTTTGGGATAGATCTCTATCTATCTGCTCAAAGATTACTGCTTAAATCTACAGAAATATCAAGAAAGTAAAATATAAGCCACTTGTTACATTGCCGTTTTTCGAGTTCCTGAGGTGTGCTCAAATTTTCAATCGGAAAAAGAACAAATCCAGTCTGTCTAGGCAACGTGATCAAAGGAGTGAATAAACCGATATACCAGCCACTAAACGTAAACCTCATGTAAAATACAGTAAATAAAATCCACAAGACTCACAGAAATTTAATGAAAACGTTATATAAAACAAATATTATAATAAAAATAAAAACAACTACCTCATTTAATGCCGAAAGGTCAACAGAACATATACCTGCAAGGGTTAGGGGGAATAAACTTACCTTTCAAAAATGCAACAATTTGAATGAGAAATTTTACTTGACGGGATCTTTGCACACAGAAGTTTTGAAAAAGGTTTTACGCTTCGGACTACATGAATTCATGCATATGTCTGTTGCCTTAGACATAATCCATGCCAGAATTCTTGATGGATATGCACATATATTCCATTTCTTCCGTACTACTCCCTTTAACTATACTTTGGTTTAAGTCTGGGTTCTTTGAGTATTAATGGGTGGGATTCCACTCCTGAGCGATCTCCAGCAGTCAAAGTTCGTTGTGCTCAATTCGATTAGTTTCTAAAATTTTATTCTTCAAACACCCATTTATGTACTTCAAAGATGAGTTGCTTTCCACCTCGAAGTTGAAAATCAACTTGTGATCAGACAATCTTTAGATTTGTTTCCGATTGTTAAATTTCTTTTTTTGTGAAATCCTGACCTTAATGAGCTAGGAAGTCGGTTTTTTGGTATCTAAAAATATTATGGATGTGGTTGACTGATGTTACTAAAGAAAGTTATCTTGCTATCTAAAAATGATGAAAAGACCGCGTAGAAAAGTGTATGTAATTCTTTTCCCGAAAATGCCATTCTTGGACCCTTTTCGACATCTAGTTTATTGAGTACCTCTATACGGACACAAATTGGCGTAGTCAGAATGATATGGGCTTACATAAATCCAAGGATTTAGATAAAGTGTCATTGACAGACATTCATGGCATATGAGGATATGAATTTAGAATCGAACCAACGGCATCAAAGTTTACAGTACCAGGACACCAAATAGATATATTGTGTCATGATGCAGATACGACTAAAAACCACGAAATTCACGACCAGGGCATCACGATCCCTAAAACTATTGCGAGTGAGCAGAATGGATCACTGAGTATGTCCAGGTGCGGGATAAGACCAAGAGTACTTGGAACTTGGGCGTTGAAGAAAAGTCAATAATATTGTACCAGTCGGTTTCGTACTTGCCTTATGCATTACGAGTTACAATTAGAGGAACGACGAAAGCAGAGAAAACACAAAGTAACAGCACTAGTATATTGAAATGAATGGTCAGAAATCAGTGTTTATGCAGGCATTGGAAAACACGACATTCAACTTTTGTTTATAAATAGATTAAAAGAAAAGAATACTAGAATATGACTAAGTCAACAACTACGTATTCTGTCATCAAATCTTGGTTTTGCAGTTACCACACCTCACTGTAATTACTTATCGTATCGGGATGTTGTGTTTATTAATCCCTTTCACTGCTAACACTTACTGTTTGAATCCTTCTGTTATGTTACATTCTACTACAATGCTCCTTTTAGTTCGAGTTGTCATACGTAAACACGACTAGCAATAACAATCCGTCAATTGCATCTTTGTAGGTTCTAGTGCTTCATTTCATGAATTTATTAATTAAATACATCTTAATATCATTATTTTCAGACATTTGCTTATTTTTTTTTACCTCACTTACAATAAGTATCCATTTGTATGTCATAAACGTTGCTTTTGAAGCCAGTCGGTTTTTTTTCTACCCAGTCACCTCAAACCTCTTTATGTTATCTGAGTAAATAAATAAAGTGGACCCACTTCGCATTTCGTTCTCATATATAAATCTATAGCATTGGAGTAAGGTCGTATTTATTTCTTTTTAATATCGCTACGAGATATCGATTTTAATCGGTTTGCACATAACTAAATCTGGTGCTGAGCTTCGGTTTGTATACTAAGTATTCTAAACATTAGGAGGTAAATTAGAGTATTGGTTTCCATAAAATGATGTTCTTATATTAAATTATATCAATATGCGACAAGTTTTACCGTGTGTCTAGTTCCGTGAATTTCCCACTTGAAACTGGTTGTCTATACAGCGTGGAAGGTAAAGTACTAAGAGGGACTAAATTGTAATCGGTTATCAAAATTCGAACGAAATTAACCCATAAACATGCAGCCATCCGAACATAAATAAATGTAGCCTAAATTCGCATTGCTATATTGCAATGTGATAAGAGAATTGTGGCCTCTCCTCAGTATCATTCGTAGATGTGGTTTGCAAAATGCATCCTACAGTCTCTATTTGCAATTGTGTAAAGCCGTAATTACATTTAGTTGGTTGGTAGTTTGCTAAGTTTGGACACTACAATTTGTAAACTGTGATTAATACACTACAATTAGGGAGAAGTCATGTTGTTCGTTACTATAAAGATGAAGCCCAACACGAATTTTCTTTAAAATTCCATGTCAGTTGGTGTATAGTGTTGATTACTTATCCTCATTCGCAATATCGTATGTCGACTTTTAAGCACAACGTGTGAGCTGTTTTCTTCATTAGTAGGTCTTGGCCATTAGATTAAGCATTAATTACCTAGTATTTCAAGATAAGTTTACCCAAAAGGAGAAGCATTACCAATCCTAGTATATTTGGCTAACCCTGTGCAAGGTTGTATTTATAAGTGATTTCTAGTAAATTCTGGGTCTGTATTTGCATTACTGCGACCTGTAACATATCTTTTAGCTTCCATAAGTAAACCAGTACCAGTAAACTACTTAAAATCTATTTCGTACTTGCTAATTATATTATGGATATAAGGAAGCTGTATCACACTTTCAGCATGTAGCATTGGATTCACCTAACAACGGAAATACAAATTGTTTGTACGGAATGTGAAGAAGAAACTGCAGTAGACACGTAATGAACATAAGCATCCGATGCCGTTTCTTTATACTCTTTATAAATAATTTCACTTAATTTGGTTTCCTTGAGGTATTATGAGAGAATCTATGCTTAAGTGCTACAGTACTCGTCTATAGCTATAACAGACGATACTGTATCCAAACATCATAGTAAACGACTTATATAAAGAGCTACAGTGCTTATAACTACATTAGTCACGTAACGCAGTCCAACATGTGACCTAAGATCATAAGTATCATACGGTTCGAGCATTAAATTGAAAACCTTATTGAAGATAATTTCTAAAAGTTTTCTATGTAACTACTGAGTGAGTACAAATTAATAAATGTAGTGGCGATTGTTTGCATAACGGTAAGGTCACTAACCTTTGATATATTTCCAGCTCTTTGATCAATTGATGAGTTTTCAAGGTCGAGCAATGTGTGGGAGGATTGCATGGTAATTTATTATATACCATAAACGATGTCAGTGCTCTTGATCCAAACACGATATGTGAAAAATGTCATCTCAGTCTTCGTGGCAATAAAACACTGAGGAAACCAGACTGGCACAATGCTCCCGATGGACAAGAGTATCATTCATCTTATAATATATCTCCTGGGTCCTTCACGTATGTTTATCCCTCATCTAACATTTAAAAATTCCCCATATCATTGGTAAAGTTGCAATATTGTTTTGCCTAGGAAAGAGAATTTACCTAACCTGTTAAGCAAATGCTTAAGGAAAAATTTTCTTTTCTGTCGGCAAATATTTAAAGCAATAATGTATATTGGAATTCATACCTGTTTGTTTTATACACAATGATGGTTAGGTAGCCTGCTTTGGTCCTGGCGATAGAGATCTGTCAGTTGATTTGACTTCTTTTTGAATATATTGTTAAATGTAGTTAGAACTACGTACTGAGTCATGGTTCCGCTGTATGGCTTAGGTATAAGAGTCAGTAGTCAACTAGCATATCCTTTGTCCTAAGCTTTCGAACTTTCATTTACTGTTTAGTGTCATAGATATACATTATTATTTTAAGCGCTAGTCAATTGACTATTAATAGGTGTATAATATCGACATAATGTACTTTAGTATGAACTCTGTGTTTTGTAAAATAGAATAAGTTTTCTTGGTTGCCAGAGTTTTTAGGGTTTTGTTGTCTGTCGCTACCAATATTCTTACTGCCTATAGTCAATGTAAGTATCGGAAGACCACAATTCTCAAAATTTAAGGACTAGTAACAAATTTCCGAAAATCGCGATTTCCTCTGATTGGAAGAGATCTAATTAGATCTCATTACCATTGAGGCCTGCAGTACTTTTTTTATAATATGGTATTTAGGTCTCTTTTAATCAGAGGAAATTGCAATTTCTAGAATTTTTTTGCTAGCCCTTACATTTTGAGATCACTTGTGATCTATCGACACTTACACTGACTATAGGTAGAGATCTAACTATCAATTCCATTGACTATTGCAATTTTTTTCTTATAATATAATCTTTTCATACTTCGGAAACTTGCTAACAACACTAAGGGCGTTCGTGTAATTGCTTTACTCAAACAAGTAAATGGATCATATCCAAAGTTGAGAATGACGTGCTTTGAATTTTCGACTGATAGTTGCTGAGCTTATCCGAAAAAACTGCAGAAACTGGGAATGGTCTAGTTCTTACACCGATGCTGGGAGGTGTATATTGTTACGGAAGAACGAGGTTTCAGCATCTAACCTGCTTGCATGTCGTATCTTCAAACGACGGTGGTGTGTATCTTTAAGAGATGCCTTGTAGGTACTTATCTAACTTCTCACATTTCCGTTACCAATATTCTTGTCGGTACATGAATGTGTGGAACACATATAGCTACGACTATTTTAAGACAGTTCTTTGCCTTCAATAATTTTCAGAGATTTTATGTTGTGAAACTAGCTTGATTCGCTATTTCGTCACCTTACACTTATATAGGCAGTAGTCTACACCTGTACCATTTTTGTCAACTGTTTCCTGACCGATTGAGCTTCCATTCAAAACATCTAGGTGATTGTTTATGAGCTATTTATTACAAACTACCATCACCTGGTTACTTTTGGTGGCATGAATAGCAGGGAATTTTTTATTAGGTTTAATATCATCATCCAAGTGTAGTATTTATCCGCATTACTAAGTTATTTTGTCACTCGAATTTATCCGTCATTTTAGTTTTTTTTTAATTTTTATTTAGACCAGTTTTGGTTTCCAGCCAGTTAATTGACTCCAAGGACAATGGTCACTCACTTCAGGTGATGCACTGGGGTTTGATTCCTGCATTCATTCATGGTGACTCAGCTTCCACTTTCCACACTTTCAATGCTCGTATCGAGTCACTACTAGAAAAGCGGTCGTATAAATGTTCGTTGCAAGAAGGCAAACGATGCGTAGTTGTGGTTCAAGGGTAGGCGTTGTTCCATTATACTTACCTTTATCGTTGATTGGCATAATTTAGTCGTTTATAACTGGTTATAGATAACAAAACACATTAGCTGTCTGCTAGTTCTTACAGTAAACTACAAGCTATTGGGAAGGTAAGTTGTTACTCATCCACTCAAGTCTCGATAGATAAATAGCAGTTGATTGTCAAAATCACTAAGTCACTCCTCTACTTTGATAGAGTTGCACATATTTTTAAGGATCGAATTGCAGTCCAAATGGATGTCGACTTCTATTTCAGTTATATGTAGTCAAGATTTCACTGTGCGACTAAATATTCACTATGTGGAAACCTCTCACATGAAATCTGATTTTACCAATGATTGAATTCATAGACTATTAAGCGACCTCAGTTCTTGTTTTTCAAAATAATGATTATGGTCAAACTCCACGGTGTTGCTTCTAATTATTTACTACTAAAGCGCTAAACAAAAGCCACTGAAAATGTCACTAGTAAGTTAAGTGTTATCACACTTATGGCATTAACTGGAGTAAATTATATTTTATAATTCATAAAACAAAAGTTATTTAGGGATTATATTATTTCTGTATACTCTATAGTAAGGTGGAAAAAATTCTTTGGTAGCTAATAGAATAAAGTGAGTATTTGGTTCAAACTACTGTAAATCAAATACTCTGTAATTAAGGTGAAGTTAGGACAGATGTGTCTTATTTCTGTTCTTGTTAATCGAATCTGTGAAGTTATCTACTCATACCCATAGTAACTCTGTTTTCGATCTAGCATTTATCTATCCATCTTTTACATCGATAGTGACTTAATAAAATTCAACTGCTCTAATATCAATTTGTATCCTAACTTCCACAACCCACGATTATTTTTTAAACTGTAACTACACTATGAATCTTATTTTTATCATATACTTCAAAATAGTTGTTATATATTTACAGTGGAAGATATGAATGCTAAGTTTATTTCACTATTTTCTACAAAACATTCGACAGACTCACAAATTCAACATCAAACTTAAGGGTTTATTGATACATACGCTACTGTGTTAGGTGTTGTACGTAAGAACTTGTACAACATCCTAATTCGTCAGGTGTCCGGGCATCTATGACTCGTGAAGCTCCCTACATTGACAAGTTAGTAAGAAGTCACGGAAAGCATACAAGGAATTGCCTACGGTTACAAAGACGTCTAGAGCCGAAGTGATAGATATGAATTAAAATCAACGAAATCAAAACTGACAAACCAAGTTCAAAAATTTACAGAAATCTCGAAAAACTTAAAAACTAAAACACTTTCTAAATTTTGTTAACGGATGGAATTATTTATTATTGTTAAGCATAACTTGTAGATGCGTAATTCATCGATACGACAAAATGATATACTGAATAACAATAAGTAGCATAAAGGAATAGGAATAAATCGAAGTGGTAACGTATAAAGAGATCTGACAGTGAGATCGCTTTTGTCTATTGTTAAACACCCTTGAACGGCTTTTAAATCATACTTATACTCCTATTTCCCTCAATAAATAAATGCTTATTTCTTCTAGGATGTTACTGTCATTATATTCAAAGTTACCTTAAATATGTGACGCATCGTCATATTTCTGCTGGGCTTCATTTCTAGTTATTACAAACTATTTACTTTGGAAATAGTATACTTTATGAATGAGAGGTCTAAAAGTTCTCGGCAGTCATTTATTAACTCCCAAATACCACATGTTCATTTAGTAAAATCAATTTTTGTATTTCTATCACCCATTTGTCGAAAAATTTATTTAGATTATGTGAAGGATAAGAAATAAGTTTAAAGAGAACAGTAAAGAGACCTGACGATAAACTATTAGTTCTGAAATTGTTTGTTGTACCATCCTAAGCTCTGTCATCTACCAGTCAAAAATGTATGAGCCAATATAGTAGATATTTAATAATCTGCATGACCATTTGTGGCTAATTTTTGTATACTTACGGTTCATATTTCGTACATAATCTAGTGCATATTCATGTAGAACCTATGCTTGTTACTTTCAGATTAAAGACTGTATCGATTTATATGAGTTTTGTTTAAATCTAATACATATTCAAGTAGGAAACTTATTTCCTTGTAGATTTTATGAATGGAAAACTTCAGGCGCGAAGAAACAACCATTTTATTTTTGCCCTTCAGGTAACTATGCTACTATTTTTAAGAAAAACCCTACTTATAATTGGAGATCCTGAAAAGTTACTTATGATGGCAGGATTATTTGCTTATAATTATGAGAAACAGGTAACTGCGTGATAAGTTCTTTTTGCGTAGATGTATTCGTATTCTATAGTAACGACAAGCTCAAAGGGTATCATGACAGATGTGCATACAAGAATGCCTGTATGTTTTTTGTAAAATAAATTATAACTGACTAATTTAATTTCTACTTAAAGGTAATTATGTACAATGATGATGATGTTTATGAGTGGCTAGATCCAGTTGAATGTAATTATAAACAGGTATGTTGCTTCAGAATTCCAGTTTTTCTTCAATTAAACTTCTGCACCCATTATTTTAAAAAAAATTAACACAACAACGCCTTTACCTTTATTCTTCTGTAAATTTACTACAAGTCAAATTAACTATTACTCGTTAGAAATCGAAGTCTATTTAAGATCTGAGTTATATTCGAAAAAATTGTTCGGACTTATTATTGTCTGATAATAATTATATTCCTTGAATTGAGGGCAGTTTTTGACTCCGTATATCGAGAAGTTCTGTGGCAGTGTTCGTCACTAAAAACCATATCTCGAAAGTATATAAACATAATAACGGCTCTCTACTCAAACACCACTGGTTGAGTTAAAGCTTATAGTGATCTGTCACGAGAATTGTCCACCTAAAGTGGGGTACATCATGATTAACCCACCCCTTATCCCCAATTTAATTTAATTTCGTTATAAATATTCTTTTAGAAGTCTCACTGTCTCCAATTAACTCTCCAAGAATTAGCCTCCTTCAAGGAAACTCACTCATCGACATAGTATAGTATATTACATAGTATACTGTGTAATCATCTTCGGCGCAGACGCTGATCACATCCAGAGTCTCATGGACACCGTGAATAACAATGCAAGCATATTCGGGATGCATTTCTCTCCATGTAAATCTAAAATGTTAGTAGAGGATTGGTCTGCATCATCAACTAGACTGATCATAGGGAGTGAAGTAGTTGAGAGCGTTGACCATTTCACTTATTTCGGAAGTCTCATCATCCCTGGTGAGTCGGTGTCTGATGAAATCTCAGCACGGATTCAGAATGGTCGCTCGTCTGTTACCAATTTGCTTCATTTATGGTGTAGGCGAGATACATATCTCTTAACGGAAGGCCGAGTATACTGCACAGTAGTTCGCTCTATTTTGCCTTATGGGTGCGAAACATGGGCAGTGAGAATGGAAGTTATGCATAGACTCTAGGTCTTTGATCGCAGAAATCTTCGTAGTACCGTTTGTATATCATGGAATGGCGGAATAAGTAATATTGAAGTTGGACACAGAATACTAGGGAAACATTACGAATCAGTTGGAGGTCGTAAACTTTCGTTGACTGCGATGGTTGGGTTGTGCTGCATATGCCCAACCACCATCTACCACTCTGCGCGATGCTGGCTTGGGTAAGAGTAGGAGTGGAGAAGGGTAGCGGCTGCCAAATTGAAACATGGCATCAGTCGATGAAGTGTTTGACTGTTGGTCTGAGCCATACTAGTGGTTGCAGATTACATGGTTGAGGTTCATGTGATAATCACAATCAATCTCTGGAGATACTGATTGGTATGTTCCACAGTCGGTCAGAGTGATGCAATTATGCTCACTTTTTGCCTCCATCTAGATCTTAAGTTCTGTTATTCTTTATACACACCTTTAACTTAATAACCTCTATCGTGTTAAATTGTCGTGTCATTCTCGTAAATTTGGTCTTGTCGTGATAATGTGGCATGGCAATTAGGACCTGCACGTATATGTGTTGGGTTCTTTGCTGTTCATTATCGACTGACTGATTACTCGAATAATTGTTATTACAACCCTGAAAGCCGCTCAAAGTTTAATGTGGATAATAAAGCTTAAGAAAATATTAAAGATGGTAATTATTACCAGTGGCTAGAACAAATCTTAGTAAGATGATGTAATTTTTAGTTATTTTATTTTTCATTACTAGACAAAATACCTTCATAATCTAGTGTTTTCACAAATCATTTGACCTTTGAAGGTTAATGATTCAAATCCTATAACTATCGTTTTTCACATTTTCTTCTAGCTGACTACTAGGTTTGCCGGTCGTGTTTATCTCAAAGTCTAATTATTAGTTTAAGTAGGAATTAGATAAAAGCAATATAATGAATTTCAGAAAACCTTCGCTCATTTGTCCCTATTTTTGGATGATGTATTGATGACTTTGGTGATGAAGTTTGTAAACAACAAACATAAAATTTGGTCTTAATTAGTCCGAAAAATGGAAAGCGTAAATTAAGTCTATAAATCGTATTAACAAAGGGGATATGAATAATGATATCTTTAGGTATCCGAAACTAAATTTTCACTAATTTGAGAAGCTTATTGCAATAAGATATAAAATGTAAATTTTGTACTTATTGCAAACTTTATTTTAGTTATTACTGGTTTTACAACATTTCAATTATTCACCCTGTTGAATAAAGTTACTATTATTTTTATCATTCAGTAACTTGGTTGGTAGGTGTTTGATTAATTTATTATTTACAGACTTAAGTTGGACTCATTTACTGTTAAGAATTTTGGAACATTTGTAATTCTGTTCTCATTTAAACAGTAATATTGGACAATTCTTTGGACCTAGTTTGAAACTCAGTCGACGCACGCCGCCGTATATTGTAAACTGTCAGCAAGTTAGTCATACTAATGAATGATTCAACGAATCTCCTGCTAAATATTATAGAAATCCAGTGAAAAGCTGTAACTTATAAAGTACCATGTAATTGTTGAGGAGCGTAAAACAACTATCCAGTAATCCATAGTTGTAAATCTATGATTATAATTACTATTATACTTAATTGATTGTCAGGTGAAGAGTTATATCACTTATTTCTGTGAGCTTATGAAGTCACAAAAGGCGTCGTTCTCTAAAATGGGTTATCATCTAGTTTCTTAATCTCAAGAAGCTAAATTCTCATACTTATTTTACTTACTAGATAGGATGTTTGTTACAAACAGTGTTTACAAAGTGGACTTTTGAATTGTTCGCTTACTGTGTAACAGTAAACTATTTTTATAGAATGCATATAATTCTTTTGTATAATGCTCGATCTATTTTGTGATTTCATTTAATAATTAAGCAAACTCTAATTTTAGGCGTATGAATTTCTTGTAAATCTTACACAAAATTTGGATAATGCACCTATGACTAAATATCCAGTTACATATCAGGTGAACAATTCCAAGTATAACCAGCCTAATTGTATCAAACCGACAAGTGAAGAAGAGGAACGCAAGTGAGCCTTACTAGTGTATATCTAACTTTTATTACTTTACTCGTGACAGTCTAAAAATGCCAAGTTAAGTATTAAAATGATAGAATATTCCAAATGCTTAAAAGTTCCCAGGTTCAGCAAGACGAAGACATTTGAACGTAAAATATTCTTTTTGATAAATTCTCATCAGGTTCTACGATTAAGTTAAAAATTATTGGTCATAAGAATAGCCAATTCTGAGGCTAATACATCATTTAGATATCAAGGATTATAGGATACAAATTTTAGGGTTATTTATAAAATGCGAATGTTAATGTTGGAGCAGTGACCATCATGCAACTGTAAATGACTGACTCATGCTCTCCGCATGACCGGTTTGGACTAGGTGCGTCAGTGTTGTATTGTTAATGCTTTCGACAACACCTTCGGTTGAACATCCTGGAAGGTGCTCAGGAACACGGAGGAATAGATCCCTTGAACATTTGATAATGTAACTTGGTCCGTAGGAGCAGTTGAACTGATAGGTATACAATGAGGTAACAAGCTTATCCTCCAATCTCGATATCACCATCGGGCTGATAGAAAACATTAGCTGTAGTTTTCCGGCGCTGAGTTTTCTTCATATGGCTTTGCGTAAACTCACTAGTAACATTTCAGTGTTACGTTTCTGTCAAAATTATCCCAACTGTCACGTCGTATTGACCCATGATGGTAAATGATCCAATAAAGAGAATGTGATTCGGGAAAGGATTTTTTGAGGAAACATAAACGGTGGGTACATGCGCACCATTATGACTATTTCTGGGGCATGCTACCCAGTATGAAACCATTGGTTACGTTAATCATGCGGACTACAACTGGGTAGTCTTCTACCAACACAGCTCAAATCAACAGTCATCAATCTCATGGACCACTGCAACGTTCTGAACTAACTACTAAATCTGGCATACTTATTGAAATGACTGAAAAGTCGTTGCATATAATGTATTTATTTATACATGCGAGCAAAGTATATATAAACAGTAAACATTTTACTAGGTGCATTTTGTGGAATAAATAGCTCGGATATCTTTTAAAGTTTTGTGATCGTGGAAAAATCGGCAGCTAATACTTTAGCAAGAAAACTAAAGGGAGATAATTATGATAATGATATCCAAACTACTATGTCATTAATGCTGTAGCGCAGTGCATTGTGTAAAACATGCATCATTGTAAAACTGAGTACTCAACAAAATCTCCAAATCCTTTATGTTTAACATGCTTTATTTCTATTCTATGCAGTTGGTTCTGATATTTCTATCTGAAATTAAATTGATGTTAGGTGGATAGGGACAGGAGGTAAGAGACTCTGAACTTAAGTTTTATAATAGTTGACACTCGTCTCCAAGGCGTACATCGTGGGATTTGAACCTGTACCATGTTACCTAGTCGATGGTCGTTAGTGTTAAGCTGTTTGGCTCGCGACTTACTTAGATGTAGTCAGCATCATGCTTGTTCTAGTCCTTATTGCTGATCTAACTCCACTGATCCAGTCTTTATGTTGTTTGGTAGGATAAATGCGAAAGCGCATGGCTCTTCACACATAATGATGAAATTTTTCAAGCGTCCAGATAAAGATGATACTACTTCTTGTAAAATAAGTGGTGATAAAACCATGCAGCATCATAATCAACTTAATGCCTCATGCAGAAATATCGACGAAATAAAGAAAGATGAATTAAACCAGTAGAAAAATATGAGTCTTATTACAAAGCAAGTATTTATTAAAATAAAAATTGTTTTGGCGCAGAATATATAATCTTTTTTCGAAAATGTTCGTTAATAAAAATAAGTAAATAATGAAAGTATCGTTGTTCATTACAATGAAGTGCTCCAAAAACGAAAAAAATTTGAATAAAAAAACAATAGATTGTTCTTGTTTCCTTTCGTCATTCAATCAATTTGTTGGAGTTGGTGGGTCAGTCAAAGCATTATTATCACTATCACTATTATTATTATTGTCGTCATTCAATGATTTTGTAAGAATTAATGTATTGTTTTTTATCACCAACCCATGTGAATTGTACATATTGTTGCGCTTTAGTTGACGACCAACAGTTGAACGTAGATTTGGCGGTGCCAAACGGCAATTATTTTTCATCTATTAGAAGAAAATAAGAAATAATTGCAAGCCACTGATAATACAATAGTTAGTGTCGTGACATCTTTATAAAAGTATTTTAATACATCTGGTTAACATGTAATAAAAGTTATGACATTCGCATAAAGTACCTCATATGCATAGGATATCAGTAGGTGCCTCCGAAGCATCGCTCGAATATCCTGGGGCGACTGAGTTAGTAATGAGGTTATGCACAGATTACTAGCTAAAGATGCTATTTAGTTGATGGGGCTGTAAATCTTTACTAACTGAAGTGATTGGGATATGTATCAGGAAGCATGGTGTTGGTAGGTACAAGAGTAGAATGGGAAAATGGAGGTGGCCAAACCAAAACATGGCACCAATTCATGAGGTCGTCAAGTGTTGGTTTAAGCCATGTTTGTAGTTGCAGACTTCCCAGTTGAGATCTGCGCGATAATCATGATTAGAGGTCAGATACATTGATCGACAACGCATTTGTTCTCTATCTTCTTGTAGATTTTAAAAGACATGATTCTTTAATGTGTTTTCATTTTAAATATTCGAAGTATATTCTGGTATTATTCTTGTTAATTTGGTCTCATGGTGATAATGTTACACACTAACTTGGAATAATACACATTTGTCCCAGGATGTACACTGTTTTTGGCTAATTGATAGTTGCAATAAACAATTTTATGTGTTGATGAAGTATGGTGACTTGAATCGAAGCACGTGTATGTCACGTTCTACGCTGTACATGACTAACCGACTATGTACCTGTCATTCATTGAGAAAAGTGGTCGACAGATGTTTTTGTTTTTTGCTGAAGACCATTGAATATAATTGTTCACTTATCGAATTAATCTTTAAAAAAGCCAAATTTTATTGGAATTAAAATATGTTACGCTAATGAATGCTACTAGATGCGAGTAACTGCAAAAATGTAAGAGTATTAACTGTTACAGACGATTTCTGTCTTATTCTCTTCATAGTTTAATAAATTAATGTATACAGTTTTATGGTAAGGGTGATATTTAATCATCACACTATTTGCTAGAGTACAACTATGCAACTATAGTTGTCGATCAAACTTTAAATGCATAGGCATTTAGATAAAGAAGTGTAGAGCTACAAGTTAGAATATTTACTGAAAAGAAGAAAAACACATAGTTTACGTTTAATTCCGATGATTTTGTACCCTCAGGATTACATGGGTTATAAGGTGAAGCTATTTGACGCCTCTGACGAATATGGACGTATACGTTTTGAATGAGTTTGACATCATCATATCGAAAATTAGAGTCGAAGATTCTCTTAGGACTATCAAGTTTGAGCTTCATTGTAGGAAATCTGGAACCTGTGTTTGTAGCTTTCAAGTCTACCAACGGAAAACACATCATTTTATTAGCTATTCCACAGGGAAGAGTTTTGTACATTTTATGTCTATCTCTTGATGAACCGCGTGCCCTACTGCGAACTGAGCCTGAACTCGACGAGAAAGGTGATTGTTGATTAGTTTCTTCTGTCAAGTTTTGACTCCATGGAAAATGAGAAGTAATTGGAGGAGCACTTAGATTATTCACTGATCCAGGATCATTAGATTCATCATTGTTATTTTTTTCATGTGAAATGGGTTCGGAGATGAATTGGCCTGTTTCTGGTTGATTCGCTAACAAATACAAATCTGTAAGTTAAAAATGTAATTAAATTGTTTCAGTAATTTCCAATCAAAATTAGACTGATACGCTCAAATTCAAAATAAAAATTTTACATTTACTTCCAAGTGCCTCAAAAACATTCAATAGTATTTCCAAAGATTTATAAAGGAATTTCAGGTAGTAGAGATGAAAAATAAAGATCGAGTTAAAAATGCCAGAACTTAAGAGTATGAATTTCGCATGCTTTTGTTGAAGGATCTGATCAGTATGTCATTAAGTACGTAAAACTAGGCATATATGCCACAGCAAACATTGCGCGGCGAAATAGGCGGTGGTTGGGCATACACAAAGCATCTCAGTCAACAAAGGTTTACGACCTCCAACTGATTCGTAATGTTTCCCTAGTATTCTGTGTCCAACTTCAATATTACTTATTCCGCCATTCCATGATATACAAACGGTACTACGAAGATTTCTGCGATCAAAGACCTAGAGTCTATGCATAACTTCCATTCTCACTGCCCATGTTTCGCACCCATAAGGCAAAATAGAGCGAACTACTGTGCAGTATACTCGGCCTTCCGTTAAGAGATATGTATCTCGCCTACACCATAAATGAAGCAAATTGGTAACAGACGAGCGACCATTCTGAATCCGTGCTGAGATTTCATCAGACACCGACTCACCAGGGATGATGAGACTTCCGAAATAAGTGAAATGGTCAACGCTCTCAACTACTTCACTCCCTATGATCAGTCTAGTTGATGATGCAGACCAATCCTCTACTAACATTTTAGATTTACATGGAGAGAAATGCATCCCGAATATGCTTGCATTGTTATTCACGGTGTCCATGAGACTCTGGATGTGATCAGCGTCTGCGCCGAAGATGATTACATCGTATACTATGCGTATGCTATATTAGGTTGGACGTTGGTAAGTATGCCTGTGCTATGAAATCGGACACAGAGTGAATATTTGATCAATACATCCTCCTCCAGATCTGATACCAATCTGATTTTCCCGGGTTTGTATTTCCCTAGCTTCAGGTAAACGTTGGATGATTACATAGGCTAATGGCTTACACACTATATTAGTTTGATTGATTCCTCTGTGATCAAGACAAAACGATTTCTGTTCCTGTTTTACAAACTGGAACGATCAGCAATTGAGACCAGTCACATGAGACGACGTTCTGATCCCCGACATTGGCTGATAGATCAGTCAACCTACCTACTGGAGGCTAGAGAACTTCATATAGAACTTGTTTTTTAATTCATCTGGGCTACAGTCCGTTGGGAAGGAGTAGGATACGTGGAAAGGACATCGGCGTGTTTTCCTGTTCTTCCGGATTCGTACTGTACCATTTAGACGAACAACATATAAACGACTATCTACAGGAACCCACTCGACCAGTGCCTTTTCTGTTGACAAAATAAATGGTGTGTCTATACCAGCAAGGGCATAAGAACTTGCTGTCTGATCTCCAGATAAAGGTGGAGTAAATCACAATCTATCCCGGTATTGACTAGATGAAGTCAAGTGGATGACCACGCTGGGGTCCTATATGTGTGTTTCGGAGACACAGCATACATCAACCGCAAGAGATTTTAGGGTTTTAGCTAACAAGGCTTGTTGACTGATTTGGCATGTTGTTCGTACATTGAAAGGTCCAACATGAAGTTTAGAGTGCAGTTTCATGAAAGCTGTGATAGCATTTCGAGAACTCGAATAATTGGTACTAGTGGTACACATAGGAAAGTGACGGGAGAAAGTAGGTGTGAGAAGTGAAAGTACAGGAAACGTAAGATAGAGAACAAATTTGATTGTGGACATGGTGATTTTGAATGCTGTTATTGGTATGAGGGCGGTTGTCACTTCTCACTTGCCTACACTGTTGAGGACTATCACCTTTTGGCATATATTGCATACCTGTGGGCAGCTGAAACGGTAATTAAATTAGAGGAGGCCTTAACGACTAAGAAGTGTGACCGCAAGGTCCAAAAGACATCTGCCTTAGGCCGGTCAGATACGACCTTTTAACTAGTATTTTTCGATGAGTTATTTTTCTACTTGGAAGAGCCTTACCACCCGAGATGGAAATCTGTGGAGTTAGGTGAAGTGTGCATTTTTGACTCGGCCCTTTCTAGCTCTTTTTTCTTTATGTAAAAACAGAATCGCGGTCATGTTAGTTGTTCGGGAAAAAAGCCTTACTGCCGCCACACATAGTCAGCAGTACGACTTCACTTTCGGACTTAAGATTTGCTGTTTCTAATCCTCATGCTTTTCAATCGACCTGCCCGGCATGATAGGACCTGGAGGAACGGTTGTTCCAGCCAATGTAGGTCGACTGGTTCATCATGAAAGGCGAGCCCAACCACGACATCAAGGTAGCAGCAGCGGTCAGGTTTCGTTATGTAGTGTTATAACAGACAACTACAACTTTGGATAAGCAAACTGGAACATGCCAAAAAAGGAATTTCACTTACAATTGTTACAGTTTTGTAATAAGATCCGCAAAGGGTTTGGAAAGTATCCTAAACACAACATGAATTAGAAAAATACACATCTAGTTTTGTTGCATATCACTGTGGAATATAAAGCCATAAACATATGAGTTAAGTATGAATAAATATAATTTAACAAGATAGTGCAAATACATGAAATTATGTAAAAATTACTGGAGACTAATGATACACTGTTCACATCATGATGACTATGAAACTCAAAAAACCAGGTTACATACTTAAACCACTGAACTACAGCTATGTAGTGTAAACATGCGAAAAGACAGTAAGAATTGGTAACACACGTAAATGAAAGTAGTAAAAACAAGCTTATAAGTTATAATAATATTAAAATGACAAAACTAGTTCTACTGCTTTGAATGCCCCACATGCTACCAAGTAAACTAAGTATAATTGAAGTTCCCTCGAACTAGGATCAGATATTCCGGATTCAATGCATTCGAATATCTCAACAAGATACCTGATAACTAAGTGACCAATATAATTATTAGTTCACTAGAAGCTACGTAGTATCTCGTTTGTGTTGATCGTCGGATATGATACATCCTATTTATTCAACACAGCAAGCAATCAATTACTATATTTTACTTAAGATTATCTCAGTGATTGAAATTTGGGAATTCCAACGTCCAAACCGGAAAAACTAATACGAGCTTCTTTAGGGAGAAATTACTGAAGATATATAAAGTCGATCGAGTAATCCTCTTGTCCAATCGTGTTCTGAAGATGAATTTTGTTTATTGTAATAAATATGAGCCAGACATGATGTGAAAATGTGTATGTAAATGTAACCAAATAGCGACAAATATATGTCTGTTGCAGTGTATACCTATTTAAGTCTTAGGTTTTGGGTAAGGACGATTGAACAATCAGGCGTATAATTAAGTATGCTGACCGATATGATGATTGGCATTAGTAAGATAATGTGTAATAATGACAAATAAAATAATTAGAGATGAATTCAATACAATAATTAGCTAATTAGTAACTGTTGTTGTTACTATTGTAGTTGGTAATACGCATGATGTAATTGTTAATATCCGAGCAGTTGCCAAGGTGCAGCCATTTTATCCCATCTCTTTTATTTAAGTTGTTCGAGTTCGCCTGTATATGCATTGATTCAGCTGTTCTTTATGTGCGGCAAAATTTCTTTAGAGAATATTTCTCCCTTGAAGCCAATCTTATATCCTGTTCCTGAAGAGTGTAGTGCAACCACTGATCTATTTTCAAGTTTTCTGAGATCTTTCGAAGAATATGACTCAAACAGTTTGTGTTCACTAATCATAACACTTAACTTTCTAGATATCTTTTTTACACACTGCATTACACTCACTACACTTAACTTCATAGACACACATCTGTTCCTCCTCCCTGGGTATTCAATATTTCAGTTTCATTAGAGCTAGTCTTACGGTGTTACTTGCATGGAAATAAATTGTAATATTAAGTTTGTTAAGCATTCTGATTTCCTCCGAAGGTTCTCTACGGTTATCACCAGTGTTATCTTGGAAGATGCGCTGATTTTTTTCTTTTCATTGTTAAGGGTATTTTCAAAAAACTCTTTAGGGTAATCATTCACTCTAAGAGTTTCCAAGATTTCACTGTTTATCTTCCGTCTCTGTGACAAGACGATCACTTCTGTGAGTTACATTTCCTGGAACAGTATATACATATATATCGAGAATAAACCCAAAATGATAGGTGAGCTATGATTCGAATAATTTTATAGATCCAGCTGACAGTGTCCTTCATGTACAAATGCTTCACACTTCTAAATCAATCTGTATTCCCACCATCCTACCAAAATCAAATAAAATGGCTGTACAATAAGAAGAAAGGATCAAAAAAGTGAAGAGAGGTATGATAATATAAGTTATGTCGAGATAAACTGTCAGGATATGATTCATGACTTCGAATCAGTAGGACTGTAACTACAGAACGTTATGATCGAGTCAAATATATAAAACAGACTTGCAATCTATGATTTGTTTTGACAGTTGAAATAGTAAATAAGCAAGAAACCATTTATGATATCGAAGGCATAAGCAAGATTTGACCTTGTCGACCAATAAGTTACGAATAACGTAGGACCTGGATTATACATGTATTAGTTTAAGTTACCACAGCATTTAATGATGACCAACTTCCTTACAGAGTTTAAAGAGTGAACTTACTCATTAGTGCCTCTTTTTCTTTTGGTAGATAGGCGCTTGGTAATTGTCCACGAAAGTCGCGTATATCAGTTCTTGCTTCTAGATAAAAAATAAATAGATAATAAATAATTGGACGGAAGATGTTTACTTTGCTTGTTATATAAATATACTTGGTAAAGTTGAGCAACTTGAAGTGGCCCACATAAGACGAAATGAAGATAGGAAAAACGGAAAAAAGAATAAGACTACCAGCGACGCTTCAAATTTTCACTATAATGAATACTGTGATACCGATTTAATTGTCTTCTGCTACCAAGATTAGTAACAACAGGTTCAACAGAATACAGTAAACATTATTTCATTCAAACGTTCATACTTGGACAACAAACTGTTACGAATGTTAATTTTACGTCACTGACGAATAAAGTGTTCCTCCATAAATATACATTTATAAATCTGAAAACGTTTACACCAATAATGATGATAGTTTTATCATATACTTTTATATCCTCTAATTTGGTTCGGTTACAAACAGAAGCTTCTTAACGAACGCCTCATCAATTATGTAGAGTATGAAAACAGCAAGTGAATAGGTGGCCTAGTAAATGATATGCACATATCACTGAACTGATCCAGACAAGGACAGAGGTAGTAGCCTTGGTCAGATAAATAGGCCACTCAATTACAACAAGCCCTCTCATATTCGTATTAATCACAGAATATAGTCTTCGAACAGAATATGGTTCGTCTGGGTTTTCCTCGGATATGGGATTGACATAAGTTAGAAACCTAATAAAAACCAGAAGTGGACATTTGTCTTATCTTACTTTGGAACTTAGTAGCGTGCGCTAATGAGAACCTACCGATTACTATGTTTTAAAATAGGATGAAACAGCTGGCTAGTTGATTCCCGGTTTTCAATGGCCCGAAAAAAACATCGCATTAAATTAACTGATACAAACTACTTACTAAAATCGTCATTTCGTTTAGCGTAAATCTTAAAGCAAATAAAAATTCCATTAAACTGATTCTTCCCTATTAGGTTAGAAAGGGACTAGACTAAATAGTACTTCTGTTAAATTGTTACATATCATTTGCTAAATGGTAATGATAATTGAATAAAAATGTACTTACTGTACATCGAAGTAAGTAAGAAAATAACATCTTCACATCCATTGGCAGCAGCCAAATGTAAAGGAGTCATACCCTAGCAAACAAACACATAAAATCTCACTAACTTCTAACGGTATTCTCATTGCGATATATATATATATATATATATATATATATATATATATATATATATATATATATATAACTAATAGGGTTTATCAAAGATATAACTAGGTTGTAATAGCGATTAACATAAAATTGTAGTAAAAAGCTGGAATGTGGCCAGCAGTTAAATCCAGGATGCGCGTTTTGTCTTGTCAGCTTAATAGTGATGCTTACACTGAAACATCTTTAGCCTCAAACTTCAAACTCGTTATATACACTAAGCTACCAGGGTTAAACAACCAGAAACCTATTCACAAATACAAATAATATACATCGTCTCCCATTTTAATCAAAACATAAGTTAACAAGATAAACTCTCAGCAACTCACCTCCTGTACAAGTGAAACCAGCAACAAAAAGAAATGAAAAATAAAACACGATTATGATACATCACAGAAGAGACGTATATGTCATAGAAAACAGATATATAAGCAAGTTGTGTATATCATTAGCTGATAGTTAAACTAATAAACAGCTCAATAGATGTGACAGTGACTACTAATAAATTAAACGATAGACATAATTGAGAAACATTACCAGAAATGTGATGTATCGGCTCGAGAATTCGTGATTAGCTTAATGGGACTATCACTTAAGTGGACAGTGCATTATGGTCTATATATGTATTCCTTTTAGATTTGTTTACACTCAAGACTGCTTGTGATAATGTTAATATAATGATATACATGTTGCGTCTGACTTATCTGGTTCTTGATCGTTCAATTAGATTGTTACGCATCTGAGTAGAAGTGATATGCCGGACACCTAAAGAAGATTGATTATCCTGGGGAACTGTTTTTTCTGTAGACTATTGCAATTAGTTTGGTCGTAGACAAAGTGAGCATCCTATTCCTATTATTATTCGGTTTCTCTTACCCTATCCTCCCGTTTGACAAATTAACAGTTAGTGCATCATTTCTCATGTATTAACTACGGTTAATTGATTGTGTATACGTCGCCCCAGTTCACAGTTACTATTACCCTTATTTGGTTGACTGAGGGGTCAGGTTTCATGTATGTATAAAGGAATGTTTGAAATATAATTCGATCTTGTCTAGTTGATTAATCGGTTTGTGTTCTTCTTATTTTGGCCTGGAATAGAGTGGGATTCGAGCAGATATACAGGGACCAGATAGGCACTGATTGGCGTTGTTATTGTGACCACGTGTGCACAAGGCCATATCGACCAACTGATCTCATACATCCAACCACAGAAGTCTATTTTTTACGTCATAATAGTTACGACGGGGATGGGATGGAGGATATCGTAAATGTGTAATGCCATTTTTACTGCAGAACCGTTTGAATGAGGACAACATGAACTGAGTGACCGTGATGTAGAAGAAAAGTGTCGTAGCTGTTGGTTCTGTCTAGAGACTGCAAAGAACCTGACTACAGCTGAATCCCAACCAAGGCCGAAACCTGACGGCCCTTGGCAAAGAATACATGCTGATTTTGCCAGTCCAATACACAAAAGAAACTACTTGGTTGTCGTGGATTCCAGGTTCCGGATTACATTAGACCTATTGTTAGGTTGAAATGTGTCATCAATCCTTCTATCATAATGTTAACTTATAAACTAATGCAAGAGTAAACACTTAGTTACTGGGAAGCTAATAAACGGGGTCGCTTTTGCATTTGCGCGACTATTAATTAAAAATTTCTCTAAGCACGGAGCCTATTGCTGACGGTTTGAATATATTGGGATATATGGCCTAGCCTCAGGTTGAGAAAACGATTCGTAAAAACTGTTTTCATTTACTGTACTTTTGAATCCTACTCAATCCACGTCGTCTAGACCAACAGGGTAATAGCGCTATCAAATTCAGAGTGCGGTTTGAGGTCAAGTATATAAATATGTACCTAAAAAATATGTTAATAATACAGTTCCCAAAACCTGGGATCGAAAACCAGGAAAAGTTCATTCATAGGTTTTCTTAGTCACTTAAGAATATAAAGTTTGTAAAACCGATTAATCATATAAACTAAACAGTTTTTTTATTTAGACATATCGTTGTAATAATAAAAGCTGGGTAGTTTATACTATTCTTGATTACTTGGTTAGAAGGAAAAGGTCTAAATTACGACATTATCAGTTTCAGAACTATGACGTTTGCTGACGTTACAGAAATATGATGGTTACTTTGATCAGCAATTTGGATATTCATTATCCGAGTTCTTTTTGAATATGAATGTAATTTCCAAGGATTAACATCATCCAGGTAAATCTAAATGGCTGATTAAAGACACATACATCCTTACACAATCGACGTTGACCTAGATTAATTACAGTCTGAGCATTAACACCTTTAGATACATGTGATTAAACACAAACTATTCAACAATTGTCAGTAGTCAATGCTGTTTAAGTTTTCGGAAAAAAGAGCATAGCACTAAAACATCCACGTCTCAATGTTTGTATAGCTTTATTTATTCGTATGAAACGGTCAATTATACAAGCAAACTTACAGCAGTATTAAAGAAATGTATATAAAGGTAATTCAACATATTTCATTCAAATCTCTTTTTAATTATGTATGGTAATTTACTATGAGACAACTTGTGGTTCTACAGTGAGTGCCTATGCTGTAAACGAAATATGAATTCGTAAAAAATGGCGCCGTATGCAATAATTATTGGTAGTTTAAGAACAAGCTCCTTTTGTAAACTACATGTAAAACTTACGCATGTTTGAACGTCGACTGAAACTTGATAATTCCCAAGTAGTAGTCGAATAGCTCCACAATCTCCGAATTTAGCTGCATAATGTAATGCAGTCTGTAGACAAAAATGAAAATATGGAAGAAACCAGGGAGATGGTAAAAAAACTACATATCAACACTCGAGTGTAAAATCCACATTCTCATGGTTGATGTTCAGCATTGAATAAAGACGGAAAGTTTGTCAAAAAGTGGAGATTAAACGACATACCTGTTCCTGAATGTGTTCTTTTCGTCATTGTAACAGTAGATTTAAACATAATCCATTACCTCCCCCACCCCCGCATCTAACATTTTTAATTACATTTACACCTGCATCGACGGATTTACTCAATAGGCCATAATAGCTCCGTCATCACCACTGAGAAGAAAGTTATCTTTTCCAGCAACTTATTGGACTCTTCGAAATTAGTAGGATTCGTACAATGCTTATCACCCTACTCCTAAACAGCAAAGTAGGAAAGCTGTGTAGCTAACTCAAGGCTTTCTCTATGGCCACTACTAATTTAAAATTACCTGGAGAATTATTCTAGACAAGTGTTCCACAAGCTTTTACTAACTATATGCAGTGCGTATAACGCACAAATGAATCGCGGATATTACTTCCCCACACGTTTTCGTCAAGAAAGGAGAGAGAAAAAAAAATTAATGCAGCCAATAAATAATTACCATCACAAAGTCGTAAGCAGGAGTGGTATAGTTGTTGAGATCGACAGACAATATCAGCATTCATAAAGTAAAACCTGCATTTATCGAAAAAGTTGGTATCAGCAACAGAAGTAATTTTCCTACTTCGTGACCTTATCCGTAAACTAAAGTATATCGAACATCTATTATAGCACCGGAAAGAGTGACTAAATTCGAAAGATAGGTGATTCACTAGTTAGAACGCCATGTGTTAGTGATAACTTGTTAATATTTTCATGGAACTGGTTTTGCTGTTATGAAACATTTATGAGATACTTGTCAAAGAAAATCAGAACGCTCGTTAATTAACAATGCATTAAATTTGATACATACGCATTTTCTGCATCTTAGTTATTTTTATTTGTCGCCCTAGGTAACCCAAGTCACTAATTTTAGCAGTTCATTAACTAATTAGTTGTATATTTATATTTTCGACATTCACTAGTTTATTGCCCAACACAAGCTTCACTCCTTCCATCTTATTTCTATTAATCAAGAATAGAGAAATATTCATGCTTCTCTGCTTATAAGCATCCTTGGTACAAATTATTTTAGTATAAAGTAGCATATTTATGTATGCATATTTTGACAGCGATCTTTTATTGATTTACTTATTTTCATACAATTTCATTATAAACATACATATTTTCTGCTGCTCACATTATTAACATATCGATCTCAGTTGGATACCATTGAAAACCAGGGAGCACTGGTTTTCTGTTTCGGCATAATATTTGACTCTTCGGCAATGCACACTCGCAACTTCACTGGGGATAAAACCTTAGGGCCTTCAAGTGTCATAGCGAATGCCTAACCATTAACGACACTGTTTTGACATCACATGGTAAGACTCCTATTTCAATTAGTTTGTGATGGCTATCTTACTTCCTACATATCTGAACTTCATCAATCGTGACTTCTTACCACAACTTCAATAGTCTTGAAGTAGGTCACTAATGAGTAGATTATTATAAGTAGGTCGGTGTTTTTTTGGAGTGATTGGTTTCATACTCAAATACCTTTAGAAATTTTTTTTTATTGTTACCATCAGTTCTTGAAACTATATTATTGTTGTACTGTTTTTGTAATTACGCTAGTATCCAAACATGGACATTAACCTCGCAGAGGGAGGCTAATGGTGTAGTCACACGTACCTCTGAACATGGGACTTAGATGTAACAACTGGACATTTTCAACTTTAGTATATCTGTACAACGAACAGCTGAATTCATGTAAAATTGCAGGTAATCGTATTGTGCTTCTCTAGTTCACGTAATAGACGTTAATCGTTAAACATGAGTTAGCTAATTACATACTAAGTGTCGTTAAGTTCAACTAGGTGTGAGTAGAGTCTAAGGCTACAATATTTAATGTGAAACTAAACTAGATGTCAGAGGATAACTGTACAAATAAGTTTAAGAATAAGAATATCAGGATTGAAAATGTGCAATTGTTGAATCTAGATGTCGTGTTCAGAAGTGCATGTGACTATTACAACATAAATGCATCGGACTCATAAATATGAATTCATATATTTATTTTTTAACAAAATAACTAACGATTTGGATAATTTAATCTTGTTTCACCAGTCTTTACAAAGGCTTGGCAAATTGAATAGGAAACTACCAACTTTTAAAATGTAAATTACAATGTACAGAACACTTTAAGGCTTATATCCAGTTAGGCAAATCGATTCTGGATTGAGGTACACACAATAACTCACCTTGAACAACACAAAATAACTAATACATAAAATGCAAAAATATGCATGATTATGGAATAAGTTAACGAAAATACTTACATACTATTTGTGAATTGAATTTTCGATAAGCGTGATATATAAAACCACAAATTAAAAGATAAAATTAAAGCAAAGATGAACATATTTGTTATGAATGAAAATAAAATAAAAATACTCGCTTATCGAACAAAGATTTGCATAATCAACTTTGAATATGTAAGACCTTGCGATAATACCTCGCTTACGAAAACACACAGAACAAGACCAGAACTCACAGACCTGCGGTTAAAAATCAAACCCTTTAACCAGAGAACATACCACTGTACATATTATATTATACTGTATGATGAGACTAGTTAGTTGTTGATATTATATGATACTCAAAATCCGAAGTCAACTTCCGCATCACGACTTCTATAGACAATAAGAAATGTTTATTCTAGTCCATAAGTAATTAAGGTAATGAAAGTGGGTAGGTATGTAGGTAAAAATAGGTAGATTAGAGTATTGTGGTAATAGTGTTTTAATAAGATGAGAGAGATTGAACACATCAATACTCACGGTTGGGTACCAATGAAAATTAGGGAACACTGGACAAGGGTCTGGTATTAGTAAAGGGCTCTTCAACAGTATGCACTTGTGAACTTCAGCTGTACCGAGGCAATCCGCTCAGGATGTACATATGGCAACAGGGATTGGTCAGTTTCAGTCTATATCAAACCAACTGGTAGATCCCAAAACACATTCAAAAAAGCTATAGTTTGTAATAAACAACCCAGTTTATATTTAATCTAAAAATAATTAGCAAAGGCATAAATGTTGAATTAATGAAACTCACTAACCAAGTGTAGATATGAGCAATTGTGAAGCCGTGGTTTAGTGGTTAAGGTGTACGAATTTCAGCCATTAATTAACAGCTTCTCACCTCGTTCCACCTACTTCAGTTTGAAAAATCGGATAGTCTAAGTCTTGCTTGGATTGTTTAATAGTCAGGTTTTTCTACTACATTCAAATTAGTAGCACTTGTCACTGTGTGTTACGAAAATGATAAAAGTAAAATTTTACAACTAAGGTGCTAAAATTAGACAAATTTAATTACATATCTACTCATATGTAACAATTCAGTTGCTGGAAAAAATAACTAAGATAAGCAGAGTTAGGTTCAACCTACAACTTAGTAGTTGAATACACAATGCTATAAACAATAAATTACTGCTCCGTAAATAAAATATAGGATGCAAAAGTAAGTTAACTTGAAAAATTTGAGACTACGAATTTAATTAATTTGTATCTGGAAAAACAAACAATTCAAGGCTGATTCTAATCGAAGTCTACCTTAAATATGCGACATCACTATAAGCGTAATTTATTCATAGAACAGTCAAAGAAATACATAAATTTATTTTTTTTAAAAAAGGACGCTGAACAGCTAGTCAATTAGTACCTAAAAAAAACTCCAGAAATTCATTTTCTTACGATTTCATTAACATATCGGTTCTATCATAAAAATAAACCGTAATCTTTCTAGTCTAAATATCTCATTTTATTTTTAACTATTATGCAAAATTCTCATTGTAGGCATATATAATTGTGATTAACACACAAGTTAAAATAAGTACAGATTGGATAAAAGAATGAATATCACACTTTTCATCATGATACCTTTGTTAATAAGCTTCATATGAAATAGTCATTTTACTTACTCCATTAATATTGGTCTGAAAAACAAACAGAAATTTTTCAATTCATTAAAACATAACTGCACTTACACTGTGTGCAAGATCATATTAAACTAAAAACAATTACACACATCTACACATACACTTTGAATAAGTATGGATAATTCTTGTTCTTAATCAGTGTATGACCAGAAAAGCCAGAAAATCAATACTACAGCCTGATTAGTTGCTAATGTAATTGTTTTGCAATAAGTTGTTTGTCAACTGTAATAATGATAATATGATAATTTCAGTTGAGTCTACAGTTATTTGAGGACATATTCAAAGAAATTGTCTGCATAAATTAGGTAAACAGATGTTTACACAAAAAGAATGAGCTGTAGACATATACATTGTAAGACCAGTTGCTTTATTTTATGTATCATCTGAAACCAAAAGAAACCACACGTACAACAGACCCCGCTGAAAGTTGATTCAAGTTATGTGTTTTTATACAGTTAGGCTCTATGTTTTACTTGTGAATGGGAATATTATACAGACTGTTTTCATAGGATCTGAATATAAATCGACTCTAAATGCTACATGAAGCCAATATATACACTGTCAAATAATAATCAGTAGTTTATTAACACCAACTTGTATTATACATAACATTAGCAATGAAAAATTATATATGTCTTCATCTAATTCTACTGGTTACATGTAAAACCTCATCAATAAACATTAGCATGGGTATTATTAGCATCTTTAGACGTAAAAATATGAGTTTAAAACCTTCAGCAATGTATATAATAGATGAATTAAAAAAGCCTCCCGATGATGTTATAAAACGGAAAATATTTGTCATTAGTTATTTAAAAATATGAATAACTCCTCAAAAGGAAATCACCTTCCACATAGCTAATTCAGGATGTTGATTTAATATTCTTGTCATTTTCGGTTGATCACAATCGACAATAGCTAATAGCCAATCTCGTTGTTCTTCAGTCATCTATCGATTAAAAGGTTTAAAGTAACAAATAACAAAATAGGTGAAAAGTACAAATTAGAAAAATATTTGTTTTCTTAACAAGTCAGTATGTGGGATATATGAAAAAAAGCTGTTCTGATACATTCAAGCTTCAATAAATACGTATTTCCGGGAAATTCTCATCAGACTTTACAACTACAAACAGAAATGTTTATTTACAAAACATTTGAACCATTGTGGTTAATAAAATCATAGTACATATATAAATAAGTGGATAAAATTGGCGATAATGATTACAAAAGAGTCATGAAGATGCATACATAGTTTGCTAGAAATCTGAGTGTGCGAATGGGTTAGAAGGATGATAAATAAGGGGATCATTAATAAATTATTCGAACAATGTGTAAAATGAGACCAATAACTATGGCTAGCTCATGATTCCTTATGGTAAATGGAACGTCAAGTACTCGCGTCTGTCCTTCTAGATAGCAGAACGCCAAGAAATGAAAGACATCCATTCTTTAGAGTTTCATATGTAAATGTAACAACTAGGTGGACCTTATTGAGCGTATCAAAAGGATAACCAAGACTAGAATCTCTGTCATATGATTTGAATGCATTATCTATGTGCGAGCAATATAACGGCAGATTGCTGATTATATCATGCATATGGCTATTTTCGACCTTGGTAATGAAAGAGACTGCAAAAAGAAGTTCAGTTGTATGGTTAGCTTTTTTTTAATCATCGCTATTAGGATTATTTCGACTACTTTGCTACTCATCTCATGTTGATGTATGGAAACCTGGGTTAATGTACACATGTGCCGAGGGTTCTGATGATTATGAATGACTGAAAACAAGTTAATCAACTCTCAAATCGAGGAAAGTGAACACGGAAACATGATGTTTGGTTTAAATCACTTTTGTTGTCTGGAAAGGGATCAGGCTATATTAGTAGGAATAACAATTAATTTATTCAATATTATATATTTAGAACAATCGAGAATACTCAGTTCAAAACTTCCAACAGGTTTCTTTTATTATTTATATAAGTTTCAAAAAAATCAAAGTTTATATACAAAACAAAGTAAAAATGACATATGTTCAGGGTCAAAAGAAAGTTTATAAAGAAAATAAGAATTGTTAGTACAGCTTTCAAGTGGCTTCACTTCTCGATACAACTGAACCAACAAAAACTAGTGTAACTACACTTCCACTGAAATATATCTGCTTTCGTTCCTTTGTAGCTCAGGCAAAACAGGAATCCTGTAAGGAAGGTTTTGATTAGTAAGACCAAAAGATGATCATTCATTTACTCAGATACATTCATTTATGCATCAAGTTAATTACAGTTACTTCTTACTTACTTACGCGCGTTACTCCTTACTGAAGAGTATAGACCGCTCACCAGGATTTTCCATTGAACTCTGTCCTGAGCAATCCTTTCCAATTGTTTCCAGTTGCTGTTCATCCTTTTAATACCTGCTTCCATTTCTCGACGCAGTGCGTTCTTTGGCCTTCCTCTTTTCCGTTTCCAAACAGGATTCCATGTTGATGCTTGTCTCGTGATGCAGTCTGATGGTTTCCGCAATGTATGTCTTATCCATTCCCAACGTCTTTCCCTAATTTCCTCTTCGGCTGGAAGTTGCTTTGTCCTCTCCCATAGTAAGCTGTTGCTGATGGTTTCCGGCCAACGGACATTCAGTATCTTTCGTAAGCAATTGTTTATAAATACTTGTACCCGTCTGATGATGTTTGCAGTAATTCTCCAAGTTTCAGCTCCATATAGCAGGACTGTCTTCACGTTCGAATTGAAGAGTCTGACTTTGAGGTTAGTTGATATTTGTTTTGAGTCCCATATGTTTTTCAACTGTAGGAATGCTTCCCTGGCTTTGCCAATCCTTGTCTTTACATCTGCATCGGACCCCCCTTGTTCATCGATGATGCTCCCTAGATATGTGAAAGTATCCACTTCTTCTAGAGTTTCTCCATCAAGTTGAATTGGGTTGGTGCTCCCTGTGTTGTGTTTGAGAATCTTGCTCTTTCCTTTATGTACATTCAGGCCTACTGATGCTGAAGTTGCTGCTACGTTGGTTGTCTTCGCTTGCATTTGTTGGTGTGTATGTGCTAAAAGAGCTAGATCATCCGCAAAGTCCAAATCATCGAGTTGCATCCTACTTGTCCATTGAATTCCGTGCATCCCCTCAGATGTGGAGGTCTTCATAATCCAATCAACCACTAGGAGGAAGAGAAAAGGCGAGAGTAGGCAACCTTGTTTGACTCCGGTCCTCACTGGGAATGCATTTGTCAGTTTTCCTCCATGCACAATTTCGCAATGTGTCCCGTCATGTGTTCCGGATGATGTTGACGAGAGTTTCTAAAACGCCGTAGTGTCGAAGAAGTTTCTATAGTGTTCTCCTATCTACGCTGTCAAACGCTTTCTCGTAATCAATGAAGTTGATGTACAGTGACGTGTTCCACTCAATTGGTTGTTCAACAGTGGTCTGTAATGCTGCGATCTGGTCTGTGCACGATTGATCCTTACGGAAACCAGCTTGTTGATCTCGAAGTTGAGCAACTACTGAATCTTTCATTCTGTTCAGACAGACAGACAGACAGTTACAACGTAGAACTTGGTACATGCGTACGTCAGTTCAAGTTGCCATGCCTCAATTAGCAGATAGAGATTAAATTGTCGAATCAAATCCCAGAGTGGGGAAGGTAATAGCAGAGTTAGTATTCATGGAAGGGAATAGAGACCCAGAACATTTAAGAAAATATGATTCAGTAAAGAGAAAATTATGATAAGTTCAGAAGCTTAGGATTTGGAGGAAGACAGGGAATGGATCATTCTGTTCAACAATACTCTGTTGAAGACTTTCCCTAGTATCGACAGTAGCGTGATTCATCTGTGGTTCTCACGTTTGCTCAAATCTCTTTCTCAAATATTTCTTTGGTATCTTGATAAGATGTCCTTTTTTCCAGTCTGCTGGCACTTGTTCTTCCTCCCAGATCCTTCTGAATAAAACGTGGAGTATACTTGCCGTTACATCCATGTCTGACTTGAGTGCCTCAGCTGGTATATTGTCAGGTCCTGCTGCTTTCCCACTTTTCATTTGCCTGACGGCCATCTTGATTTCTTCCATCGTTGGTGGAGTGACATCTATCGGGAGATCTGTAGGTGCTGCTTCGATGTCCGGTGGGTTCAGTGGAGCTGGCCTATTCAAGAGTTTCTCAAGGTGTTCTAACCACCTATACTTTTGTTCTTCAATCTCAGTGAGTGTCTTGCCTTCTTTGTTCTTGACCGGTCGCTCTTGTTTACCATGTTTATCTGCCAGTTTCTTCGTTGTGTCGTATAGCTGTTTCATATTTCCTCCTCTTGTAGCTTTCTACGCTGTCGTTGCAAGGCCCTCGATGTACTTCCGTTTGTCGGATCTGACGCTCTTCTTTACTTGCCTATTTGCTTCTGTGTATTCAGCTTGTGCCTTGAATTTCTCTGCTCTTGTTCGGCTGTTGTTGATTTCACTCTTCTTGTTCTTCCTTTGTTGAACTTTACTCAGGGTTTCAGTGGAGATCCATTCCTTATAATGGTGCTTCTTGCGACGCAGAACCTTCTGGCACGTTGACGTTAGTGCTTGTTTGAATTCTTTCCAGTTATCCTCCATAGTGGTTTCTTCTTCTCGCAGTAGATCTTGTAAGGCTTGGAATCTGTTGTTGAGAGTTATTTCTAATTAATTGAGTTTGTCAGTGTCTCGGAGAAAGCTTGTATTGAACCGTTGTACTGCTGCCACTCCAGTTGTCCATTGCTTCTTTGGCTCTAGTTTCATTCTGGCAACTACTAGGTGGTGGTCTGAAGCTATGTCAGCTCCTCTCCTGGTTCTTACATCTTCCATTGATCTTCTAAATTTTTTATTGATACATATATGATTGATTTGATTCTCTGTAGTATGATCCGGTGAGACCCATGTAGCCTTGTGTATGCGTTTGTGGGCGAATATTGTATCACCTATAACCAATTTGTTGAAGGCACATGGATTTGTAAATCTTTCACGATTGTCATTTCTTTCTCCCAGTCCCTGTCGTCCCATGATTTCTTCATATCCGGTGTTGTCCATTCCGACTTTGACGTTAGGTCCCCCATCAGGATTGTCAGTTCCTTTGCTCGACACTTTGCTATAATTGATTGCAGTCTATCGTTGAACTGATCTTTGTCCTCGTCGTTGCCGTCGTTGGTTGGTGCATACCATTGGATGATATTCATAGTAATCCCTTTTTTTATTGTTTTGAAAGATGCTTTGATGATCCTGGGTCCATGTGGTTCCCATCCCACAAGTGCATTACGTGCTTTTTGGACAGCATCAGAGCAACTCCTTGGGTGTGAGAAGCATTTTCCTCCTCGTGGCCGGAGGATAGCAGCATCTCTCCTGAAGCCAGTGTTTTCTGTCCAGCTTGAGTCCAATGGGTTTCGCTGATTCCGAGAACTGTCAAGTTGTATTTCTTCATTTCTGCAGCTATTTGATTTGTCTTCCCGCTCTCCCACATTGTTCGAACATTCCATGTACCTATAAAAATATTTGCTCTGGTTGTTAGAAGTGGCATCAGCCTCATGACTGACGAAGAATTTCGGCTTTCATCATGAAGCGTCATAAACAATCCTTCTATCTGCAGGGCAGAGTTTAAATGGTTTAGCTTAATTACAGTGAACGTCAGTTAAACGATTTATCAACTGAATAATCTATACACAAAATTAATATGAATGATTATTTTACTGAATAACTAAAAAATCACAGTTCGATTATATAATGCAATTAAAAGGCTATAAAACACAAACTGATATGTCAGATGAATACAAATGAATTGAATTTTAATGTGATGTAAATTTAACAATCAAGTTTAAAAATGCTAATACACATGGTTTCACATTCGACTTTACTAGTAACTATATTTTAAGGGACTTGACATTCTCAAAGTATTAGTAAACAGAAACTTACTGGAAGGAAACAGGTGGAATTCTACAAGAGAAAAAAAGCATTATAATCTTTAATTGAGCTAGGGAAACTAATACAAACAACAACAAAATTATCATCGTTGACGAATTTACTAGTTTAAAGTATATTATTGTATGACTCTTTATACTGATGACATCTTATGCAAACGAAGAAAAACAGATGTAATTTGTAGAGGACAAATCAATAGTCACAACATAATACTAATAATCAGCTCACTAGCGACTAGCTTCACGGTGTGCCTGAAGTTCTAAAAAGTCGTGACTAGTGGAGTTCAGAATTTTCAGGAGTGAAAGTTATTTCCACTAACGATGGCTGATCATCGTGCTATAACGTAAATTGGTGGAAGTGGAAATTTTACCATTAGATACCAGCTGGCCCAATGGTGCAAATGGTTAAACGTTCGCTGCGTGATCTGCAGGACTGGGGTCAGACTCCTTGGAAGAACCGAAAATGTGCACTGCTGAGAAGTCCCATAATAGGACGAGACACCTGTCAAGTACTCTCCGGTTTGAAGTTATGCCTAACCAACACTAATCTATGACGAATACAAACAGCTAAACTTAATACCTATATCCATAAAACGATCTCAATTCAATACCGAAATTTTAAATATAAGCAACAGGATTAAACAAAAGACTATAAGACAAACGATAATTTGCCTTTGCTTTCTGATTAAGTCTATTTATTTACGGAACGTAAACTGATCAAACGAATGTTTCGTGACCTCGAAATTAAGTTGATCTATGTGCACAACGTTCTAGATGTGTTGATGTCAAAATATATCAGGATACATTTGCTAGTGAAACGAAACCTATCACATTTTATCCTATATACAGTTGACATTCGATGTTCAACTATTGCCATGGATACTAATAACAATCTAAAGGGTAAATGATTTGTAATACTTAAAAAACATTCTGATACAAAAGAAGTTTCAACAATAGAAAACAGAAGTGGTATACAAGCACAAAATGAATCTACATACACAAATAACAGGATTGATCAGGAGTTACTGTCTATGTACTGGTTTTAAGAATGAACTTCATTAACTACTTAATTATGGCAAACTATAGAACTAGACTTTTCATTGGCTCTATTAAGCTTAACTACGGCAGAAAAATTTGTATAGCATTTCTCATAACAATAAGTTCACTAGTGACTTACTTTAGGACTCTGTTGAAGTTCTGGTGAGAAATCGTGACTGGTTAAGTTCAGACATGTCAAAAGTGAGGAAACTATCATAAGTGGTACTGAGTGACAGTCGTGATAAATCACAAATCAATTGAAATAGGAGTCCTACCATTAGACGTCAAAACAGTGCCGATGATTAAGCATTCATCATGACACCTGGAGGTCCTGAGGTTTGATTCTCAGTGGGTTTGTAAGTGGTCACTGCTGGAAAGTTATATGTTGTGGAGAAACGGAAAACCAGTGCTTCCTGGTTTTCACTGGTACCCACCAGAGATCAATCTATGATGAATATAAACAAAAACTTGAAAATTCCCACAAAAGCATGTCAAATTGAAAATAACCTAAATCTAATATGCTTTCTTTCCATTCACCCTATTAATAAAAGAAGCATGGTTACCGGTACTAGTGTATTACCACTTTTTAACATTCGTTAACTTGTGTTCATTTGACGACATAATTAATATAATAGCACAGAAAATTTGTCAAGGTGATGACTGTGTCACTAAGCAGAGTTTTTGCTCCTTTACGATACTAGTCTTAGAGCGCTTCAGAAGTGTTTACCAGAATCTACTTTGCATTTAAAAATAAGTAGAATCCTTAAAAGTGGAGGAACCAAACAGTTCTTTTCGCACTGTTTTACCCAAAGATTTTCTTTCGTCGAATATATACATATATTACCTAAATTCACTTTTACTGTGAAACGTAAGTAGAATAATTTGTTAACAAACATTAATAGACATTACCATGGCGCTATAATATGCGGAAAAATTATCTGCTGAATTTCCCAAGAAACTAGCAACTGGTATGCTAGACATAAAACACTTAAACAAACGATGCATAATTCTGTGCAATCTTTTGGAAACTAAAATTTTAGGCATCAATACAGTAATCTTATATCATCTAACCAATTAATTAGGCACGGGTTCATACATAAGGCTGTGGATGACAGAAAATATGCAAACAATAAACATTGCCCGACTTTAAAAACATTGATAAAGTGAGAAAAATTAAGACTTATGAACTAAGTCCATGTGAAGATAAATGAGAGTTCAGAGAGTAAAAACACAATAGTGTGTGAACGTCAGAGATTACAGATAGTGTTGTTATGACGCCAGAACCGTTATGACGTGAAAAAGGAAGGAAGGAGGATTTGGCTGGTTGTAGCGAACGCCAATGGAGTGTGCCTAGTTAATAATGCGCGATTGACCTAAGCCCATCCACCCCCAGGCCGACAATAGAAGAACCAGAATTGGGAACCGGAAAACGGAGAACCGAGAACGGAGAACGTATTATATTTTAATCGTGCCATTATATATACAGAAAATCAGACCACACAGTAAACCAATCACAAATCTAACATTGATACAGAACAAAGGAAAGAGTGGCAGTGAATGGGGACAAGTTGTACACAACTAAGCAACTGTATTTCATTGTAAATAATATACTAAGAGTAAATGTACTAGACGAGAGAACCGGGCAAGGGGAACGTAACAGTTTTAGAAGTGAAATATTTACATTTTCCACAGTTACAATAATTGAAATAATGTTCTAAAACACAATTCTCGAAGATAATCAATCTTCATTAGGTGCCCGGCATGCCAAGTGTACGCAATAAAAAGCCAATGAAAAAAATCAGAAAAGCGTATACTAACGTCAGACCTACCATACTACCGTTTCCACTCCCATCGTCTGATAATGGTACTGTCACAACCATAACCTTGTTGGTGTAAAACTTGTTAGATAATTAACTGGGACGGTCAGGACTGTTCAGAGCAAACCAATCAGATGCATATATGTTAAAAGTTGCATCGATTAAAAGTTCGTTTGCTGCTTCGTCGACTTTACCGGAATACAGAAAAAATGTAAAAATCTGATATTGTGAAAATGAAGAACAAAAACATGGACCGTTTTATGTTATTTAAAATATCCTCTCCCCCCCCACCATCGGTTTTATATATGTACATAAAACAATTTACATAGTCAGTCACAAACAGCTCACAACCTGGAACAAATATGCAGCGGCTCAAGTTGTCATACCATTTCAAAACAGATGTAACTATCAAAGTGAGTGCCAATACAGTAGTAGTACCAGTGATAGTTAAAAGATTTTGAAATATAGAATATTATTTAAGATAAAAAAAAATCAACTCAAGCAATAAAATGCATACACAAATTTCGGAAACCAAAACTTATGAGCAAGAAAATAAATTCGTTTGCGCCACTGGACTGATTTTGAATTACATTACCTAATGTCTCATATGACTAATTACGATAATCATGAGGATCCAAACCAGGTAGTATCCAACTACTAACACCCCGACCGTAGCTGTTACCTTGACGTGGTGGTTGGGCTTACCTATCGTGATGACCCAACCGAGCTATATTGGCTGGAACCCACGTTCCTCTAGGCCCTACCATGCCAAGCAGGCAGCAACCTAAGATCTGAGGGCGAAGTCGTAATGCTGACTGCAGGGGGGTGTGACGGCAGTAAGGTGTTTCCCTCGGATAGCCAGCATCTGCAGCGATGCTGCCTTCTCACAAAGGAAGGGGTTAGAAAAGGTGGACCCTAAGAATGTCACACCTCACCTTACTCCACGGATTTCCGTCTCCAGCAGTAAGGCCTTCTAAAGAACGGAGCTAACATTAAAAAAACTTCCCACATCAAGGTCGTGCGGGGTCGGCCTCAAGTAGTTGCTCCTAGGGATGTGCGATTGCGATCCCAGGTCACTATGACCAATACTAATCCAGTTTCCTTTTGAGGTACCTCAAGAAGTAATATCCTTCCATGGTGTGGGCAGCCAGGAAGTGACAACCGCCCTCAAACCTATAACAGCACACGAGATTATCTTGTTCGGAGTCAAATCCCACCCTCAACTCTTAATAACTCTCTTATCCCTACGATTAACCCGTCTAACATAACTTTATCACCTCACGCCTCTAATGCTAATGGTTTGAGTTCACAAAACGTTATTCCTGGTCTCCTGAAACCTAGCACTAAACCATAAATCGGAGTTTTTGACGTTCGAACTTTATGTCAAATAGGACAAGCCTCTTTAGCTATTACCCTAGATTCTCGTTCCATCGATGTCTGCTGCGTCTCTGAAACGCGTATACAGGATCAAAGTATAATCATTCGCTTGACCTCACCTTGTGAAAATAAAGAACAGGTCCGGTTCACCCTCCGTGTTTCCGGAGACCCCACCGTTACCACTCAAAGCCTTGCTGGTGTAGGTATAGCACTAAGTTCAAAAGCTGAACAGGTTCTCATTGACTGGATTCTTATAGACAGTCGCTCATGCGCTGTCCGTCTAAACGGGACAGTAAGAACTCGGAAACACAGGAACACACGCCGGTGCCTATTTGTTATCTCTGCCTACGCTCCCAATGATTGCAGCTCAGATGAAGTAAAAGATGAATTTTACAAAAAGCTTTCCGACCTCCTTCGAAAAGCTAAGCACACTGATGTAGTGATAGTGGCTGGTGATGCCCAAGTAGGTAGATTAGGCCAACCCGATAGCCACCTAGGTGGGTCCTGTGGTGTCGAGGCTCAATGAACATATAATGGCGATCGTTTATTACAACTATGTTCAGATAACTGTCTGTTTCTCGCAAGCACCAACTTTAAACATAAGAAAAGACATCAGTTGACATGGCAACCTCCACAATTAAATCAAGGCTGGACTCAAATAGACCCCATTTCTACCAGCCACCGTTAGAGAGGCTCGATAGAAGACTTCCGCTTATTTTGGAGAACGTGTTTAGACTCAGATCATGCTTTAGTACAAGTGCATATTAGTCTGCGTCTCAATGAACGTAAAAAATCCACGGAACAGATCCCCCTTAGAGTTCAACCTAACAATGAAAAAGTCAAGAATACATTTCAGGAATAACTAGAGTACCAATTAGTCAACTACGCAAGCTGTACCCGTCCTGAGTCAGCCTGGAATGATAACCGAAAAGCTATTGAAACAGAAGTGATATCTACTAGTAAACTAAGCCAAAAGCTTAAAGGAAATCAGTGTATTTCAGCTGCATCTACTGAACTGAATGATGCTCGACAACACATCCCGTTTGGTTCTGAACACGATGAGGAGCGAAATCAACATAAACTCAAGCAACTTAAAAGCTTACTTAATAATCGTGAGCAGTGGTGGGTGGCGAAAGCTAAAGAGATGGAAAAGTCTGCGGCGATAGGTAACAGTAGGCAACTGTTCAGGTTTATCAAGGAAACGGGTATCAGAAATCCGACTGTAAGTGAAACTGTCTCAGAAAAAGACAGGACCATTATTCATTGTCAATCCAGAAGGTTGGTTCGATAGACAGAAAACTTTAGGGAACAGTTCAACTGGCTATCCGCCTCATCCCAGTTGCCCACCATTCCCAAGTAATCTAAATGGCAAGTTAATATTGGTTCCCCCTAGGTCTTAGTGAGGTTGAGAAGGCTATGGGGAACCTAAAGCGAGGGAGAGCAGCAGGACCTGATGGTTTAACCTCTGAGATATTTAAAGATGATAGTCCAGTTTTAGCAGCAAGATTAACTGAGATCATGGCTAGAATCTGGGAACTGGAAGTAATCCCACCTGACTGGTCTCGAACACTAATCGTCCCGATCTATAAGAAAAGACAGAAGTCCTCTTGTGACAATTACCGTGGAATCAGCTTAACGAGTATAGTGTCTAAAATATTAGCTTCAATAATACTTCGACGTCTAACTAAAGCTCGTGAAGAGCAAGCTCGAGAAAACCAAAGCGGTTTCAGATCTGGACGTGGTTGTGTAGACCGAATATTCACACTTCGACAGGTTCTGTAACACAGTTACACTTCTAGACGTCCAACAATAGCTGTATTCCTTAACCTTAAGGCGGCGTTTGACTTTATCGATCGTGAAGTTATGTGGCAATGTCTGTCAATGAAAGGCGTATCAGTGAAGTATAATTATTTTATGCAAGCTCTCTACTCGAACACCACATGTCGAGTGAGAGCTTATGGTGGATTGTCGTCGGAACCGATTACCTCAAGTGGCGTTCGTCAAGGTTGTCAGCCTCCCCCATTTTTATTTAATTTTATCATTGACATACTCCTAGAGTTAACATTTTCATCATCGGATTTCTCCAGGGTTGGTCTCCTTCCAGGAGATAAACTTTTTGACTTAGAATATGCAGATGATATAGTCCTCTTAGGTGAAGATGCTGATAAAATGCAGAATCTTTTGATTACCTTAAACATGAATGTAAGCTTGTTTAAGGTGCGATTCTCCCCATCCAAATGCAAAATGTTACTATAGGATTGGCTTGATTAGGCACCGAAGTTAGTGATAGAGAGTGAAGCAGTTAAATGTGTTGACTGCTTTACTTATCTTAGGAGCCTCATCAGTGCTGACGGTCTGGTGTCTGTTGAAATCTCTGCTCGTATACATAAGGCCCAATTAACTTTCGGGGATTTGCGTCGCATGTGGCGTAGGCGAGACATCCGACTACTGACCAAAGGACGTGTTTACTGCACAGCAGTTCGATACGTTTTACTTTATGGATGTGAAACATGGCCATTAAGGATAGAGGATATTCGTAGGCTCCTAGTATTCGATCATAAATGTCTTCGAAGCATTGCTCATGTTTTCTGGGACTACCGAGTAAGCAATATGTGGGTCAGGAATAGAGTACTAGGTGAGTACGGTAAGTCTATTGATGAAGTAGTAAATCTTCATCAGCTGAGGTGGTTAGGACATGTGTTACGTATGCCTGACCACCGCCTACCTCGACGAGCAATGTTGTTTAGTGTAAGAGTAGGCTGGAAGAAAGCTAAGTGCGGCCAAACCAAAACATGGCACCAGTCCATGAAGTCATTGAGTTGAACCATTTTAATAGGTGCAGACTACCTGGTTGGGGTCCGCGTGATGATCGTAACAAATGGTTAGAGACTTCTGGTGACATGGCTCAAAGTCGTTGGCAATGGCGCAGGTGCATCCACTCGTTGTCCTCCTCGAAATTCTAAGTTTCTGAACTAATCATAAATTTCTCTTTACTGAATCATATTTTCTTAAATCTTGTCTTCGATCTTTACTTTTTTTCCGTTAATGCTATCTCTGTTACTACCTCCCTTACTCTGGGATTTGATCCGACAATATAATCTCTATCTGCTAATTTGGGTATGGCAGCTTGAACTGATGTACACGTGTACAAAGTTCTACGATGTAACTGACTGTCTGACAGCCTTGTGATTGGCTACCAAACAAAAATAATCTATACAATGAAACCGAGTACAAGTGGTGGGCGTTTAAATGGAAGCCAATTGTCAGGTTAATTATGCCCATAATTAAAACTTCTCCTGAAACGACCACCGCGTCCATGACCCTGAACTTCTCCCGTTAGATAATCGGCCTCTTCGAGAAGGCACAAGCTTTTTATAGGCAGAGTAATTTTATCAGTCACCGTCTTCAAATGTACCGTTCTGACACATCCATAGGGACCATAGTTCACCCGCATGACTGCAGCTTTTCGCCACAGACTTTTTGGTACATCGACATCATTCACTAAGACTAAGCCTCCTGGTTGTAAGTTTTTTCCGTATATTTATCCATTTAGATCTAACTTGAAGGATTGCTAAGTATTCTCGCAACCATTTATTTCAAAACATCGTAGCTAGCCGTTGAGCTTCCACCCTTTGTAATACGATGTTTTGCTCATATCAGCCTCTTTGAAGAACATTCTTTTATAAATAAGAAAGTTTGTTTGGCGTAAAAGCCTCTAAGCACCTCCTGTCATTTATTATCTTCACGAGAGGTCTGTTGTTTAAGACTCCTTCTGCTTCCGTTAAAAACGTCCGAACGATTCATTGGCTAATAGCTTTTGGAAAAGAGATCTTGAAATCCTCTGCATAAACTTTAAAATACGTTCCTACACACCCCCTTTGTGATTTATTCTTTGAGGGTCACAATGCTATTCACATTCCCTCTCGATAAGAGCGTTTGAAATTACTGTCTGGTCCCAGTTCCTAATAATCTGTCGCAAACTGGAATCTTGACAAAATATATCTCACGGGAAAAGCTATACCACATTATCGAAATACTAGTGTCATAGATAGTGAAGGTGGCTAGTTACATATTATATACTTTCCTGATAACACCAATAAAATGATTATCAAGAGCATGCTACAACTTAAGTTGTCAAGTTATACTTGCAAAAAAATAACGAATGACAAGTGATCTTTCGCCATTTGACCAGCCACCACCTAGACTATCAGTTACAATCAGTTGAGACAGTGGAAAAAACGGAAAAACCTAGCATTGAACGACAAATTGCACGTACCAACTGTAACTATAAATAACCTGGTCGCAAAATAACTAAAAACAGTAACCGTCGAAAATCGCGCTCAAATTCTATTTTGATTCCTATTGGTTGATTTTTTTAGGTAGTTGGAGGCAAATTCAGGAAATATGCCACTCGGCGTCAAGCCCTGTTAACAAATTACAGCATTACCCAAACAACCAGTAAAGTGTAAATAAAGGCGAATTCCAATCGCGAACAAAGTGTAAATAAAGACGACAATGTAACACTTTAGACATGTCTATTTATTTACTAACTGACCTCCCATAATTTGTCTGGTTTGACAGCAGTACATTTCAGGGTCGTGACCTGAGCATAGTTTGATGCTTCACCTGTCTATAAAGTCAGCCTAAATAGTCTACCTAAAGTGCAAATTTGTAGACATACGCCTAATTAGTCTATCTAAAGGCGAATTATCGATAATTCACACCTTGTTCGCCTTTATTTACATTGGGCTCGCCTTTATTTATACACAGTTGGTTGTTTGGGTTTGGTACATTTGAACAGAAAAAATGTGGTTTGTCTTTAATTCTTGCCTGTTAAACCGATAGTATGACACTTGGATACTTTTGGACGGTTTTAAACGTCATTTCTTTATAACTACTATACGTAATATGTATTGCTGCAGTTGAATACATTCACACTATTTGGCATGCCCTTTTCATACAGCTGTATGCTAGCAGTAAGATTTTTTAGACTGTACATAGCTTTATCAAACAATGGGATGAAATGTCTATTTGGTGACACCCAGATGATCAATTATGTAATTTATAAATGTAATCTCTAAGTGCAGCCTTGCTGAACCTCGGATTATTGACTTTACCTTTATATGCACAATGCCAAATGTTGCCCAGTATTTTGGTTTACTGAATCAAGAACCAATCAACATCAAGTATGTCTGACAGTGCTTTGTCTAAGCATGGTATAAATTCAGCTGGTTTATAATGACTCCCATCGTTAAGTATTGTTATAATTTGGCTGGATTTCGCCTGAAAACAACTTGCCGAGTGCTAGCTCTAGTATTGTCATGGGCGGATCGTCCAACGTAGTTGAACTTTTCCGTCGAATTATGCTGTCTCGAACTTTTCCTACTTGGATACAGTTTCATCAAGCACTGGAGGAGTTTGTGAGTGTAAGTGTTATTAAAATTAAGTAACCTATTTCAGGAGTCGAACACTTACTATGTTGTCACTTCAAGTCGTTACCTAGACAGGTCCGGTGACATGAAGTACCAGCATGCGCTATACCAATGCACGTTCGGCACCTCATGTTCTCCTCAGGGTGCTGGACTTCGTAATAAGGTAAAAGTTTGTTTGCTCTTATGATACTTATGCTCTATTATGTGCAAGTATTTAGGTTGCCGGTCAAAAATAAGAGTGAGGTACTCTCCAGCTGGATATGAAATATCACACTTCCAGACAGCATAACCATCCATACACTACCACCTTTATGGCAACAGATTGCTCGGGACGTAGATTGTACGATGCTGAGCGTAGTGTTATCCGACGTTTTGTCGAGAGGAACACAGATCCTTTCGAAGTTATGGATCTGGCGTATGCAGAACTTGGCAAGTTCTCCTTTGCAGTGATATCAGAAATATGAGGACAAAGGTCTACGAACGTAAGATTTATGTATGTGTAAATTGTCCAGATATTGGTAATCTTAATGACCTTATACGACGTTCAAGTACGATTGGGAAGGTTGAGGTCCTTCGGGACAGTGGTGGTATTGTTTCAAAAATCATCTTTGTACGGAACGACATGGTGAGTCCTTATGGAAAGTTCCCAGAGGTTGTTGGTATAGACTCCACATATAAGACCAATAAAATGGGGTATGTCATATCTAGTATTTTTTATGAAAACTTATAGGTGGCCTTTGTATCAATTCGTAATAACTGATGGTTTTGGCAGAGGACGAACTGTATTATTCGCATTGATGCGAACCAAAAAACGAACAGATAAAAAGCAGATTCTCCAGTCGTTCAAAAATAAAATGGGTGACACATCGAAAACAACCACTTTTACTGTTGACTGTGTATTTGGACAACTTCGTGCTCTGAACGAAGAGTTCCCAAGCGCTTCGATCATTCTATGCTTGTTTCACGTATGCCAAAGCTTCCGGAAGAAAATAAGTTCATTATATGGAAAACAGCTACCGCTTAGTTTTCAAACCCACTTGTCAAAAAATGGTTGTATCGAATGGCTCATACGCGTAGTTACGCCAAGAATGTTACCTAATTTTGAATTATTGTCTAGATTTTGACATTGCGTCCGGATTATAGACCTTATTGATCGGGCTGCTGGCGCATATATACACGAGCAATCCAAGCAATTGATGCATCACAACGAATCGTCGACAGCTTGTTTCATGAAGCTACAAACAGTGTTGTAAGGTTAAGTCATGCCTCAACACAACGCCGCTCGCAATAAGACGTACCTTCGCTTATGGAGTTAAAGGCCTTTAGTTCTAATTTTTTCCTTTACATATTTTTTCAAATTTGTAATAACTTTGAAATAAACTACTTCGTCACATAATGTTGTCCTTAACTTCTCTAATGGCTGACTGCCATATTGGGAAGCACATAATCAGATTTCCGGGGAGTATCTTATTTTAAGTGGTGCTTGGTACAGTGGGGTTATGTAGTTTAAATATCATTCACTCGTAGTGTTATGCTTTCGATAATCAGTATTTTTCGACAGCAACACCGAGTAAGTTAAAGTCAAGTTTTCTTCAAGGTACATTTATTACAAGGCCGTAGACTGTTTAGAAAATAGCCACTTATAGCTATTACAACCGAGACAGAAAATATGCGTGATAAACTGTGCTAAGAAGAACTAATGAAAAGTCTAGCTGATATCACATCTTTTGAATAATCTCATGTGCATATAGAGTTCCATTACCATATTTTAAGTGCGAAATACCGATAGCTTTGCTTTCCAAAAGTTATTCATAGACAGAAAAGACGGTATTCATTGAAATCAGCAAATTTATCACTGTACAATACTTGTTAAAATCCTTCAGTAGGCTTAACTGCTGAACCCGGTTTTAATATATCGTCGAAGACTTATTCACACCGTCAGCACTCAACTTACGTAAGCTCACCACTGATCATAGCCATCAACCATTGACTGACATTAATAAATCTGCACTACAAGACACTCAACGATATTCGTAGTCATCTAGTAAGGCATCCGTAAGTTCTGCTTCCTTTTCTGTTTGCAAAACTTTTACGACATACTTGACGGCAAATTAATTTCTGCACTTTGGTGACCTTGGCTCATCGCACTGTGATCGTACTGATGGTTGTTTTGTCTTATTTTTTGATATGTCGAGCACCTAAAGAAGACTGATTGTCTTCGAGAGCTATTTATCTGTAGACTATTTCGGTATGTTTGATTATATTTAAGGCAAACAATTTATTTCCATTACCATTCAGTTCCCCTTGCCCTGTCCTTCCATTTGACAAATTAACCATTGTTATATCGTTTTTCATTTATGAACTATGGTTAATTGATTGTGTATACGTTACTCCAGTTCACATCCACCATTGCTCCTATTTTGTATTGATGCTAGTTCCCTAATTGGTTGACTGTGTAGTCAGGCTTTGTGTATATATAGAGGGATGTGTGAAATATAATATGATTTAGCCCGGTTGGTCAATCGTCTTGTGTTCTATCTCCGGCTTTGGACCGAGTGGGAATGGGGCAGATGCGCATATATCGAGTAGACACTTCAATCGCGTTGAGATATCAACGATTTTTCCATGCGTCATAACATTTTTGTATTGCGAACTGTTTGCCTCTGGCTTAAGCATCATTTCGCGAGTCGCTGACTGAATTTATTATCTAATTTTATATCGACGAGACTGAACTTTCTAAGTTACAGTTTAACAAAGCAAAGTCCACTGTCTAATAAACAACGGTGATGTTGTTATGTGCAGTGGTTTCTCCCTAGAATGTTGCTTGATGAGAACGAACTCTCACTTAAAATGACCAAGAATTTTAGCTAACCACAATTTAGTATCCGATATATTATTTAAATGTTATACACTTCGATGAGTGTTAAATAACAGGTGTATAAACGTCTGATACAGTGATCCAACTATTAAAAAAGATACGTAAAAGATGAGCATATAGTAACATATGTTACGATATTACTGCAAATTTATGTCACTGCAATGACATAAATATGCAGTGCACATGTGCATCCGACCCGGTCATAAGTTCTAAACATAAGTCGTTTAAGGTTAACGACCTGATTAAAGGTGGAATGGAACCAAAATATAAACGTTAATTAGAAAGCATTTTAATTTAATTGATGCTTCCTTGTTTTTAAGTACAAAATTTGGGTTGGATCAAAATTTGGCTACTTAGAGTTTGTAGTGTAGGATAAGATCTCGCTGTTTAGCATGAAATGAAGCACATAAGCTTATTGATAAAAAAAAATGGAGACTAGAAGATCGAAATCTGGTTAAAAATATATAAACAACCAGTTTCCAAAATGACTGGATAATGCATAACACGCACGAAAACCGGAAACCCAGTGTTTAACCACATACGCTAAAACTCATACGTGACGTTGATCTTCCTATAGTCTCCTTCACCTGGTCGTAGGTTTGAAGGTCAGCAATGTACTGTACCGACTTATTCTAACAAATTACTGTAACCTGAAAATATAGTTCTAAACAAAGGTTTTGTGAACGATCATCTTCAATTTTTATTTTTATACAAAGGTTATGTTACTTTTTTATTCTGATAGTGAAAACTGAGGCTATGATATTGCATTGGAATTTCTATTATGTTTTTAGACTGCTACTTGCAACGTGTAAGGTGGATTCCTTAACAGTTAGTTTTACCTAATTTCGAGGGTTTTACTTTTTAATGAAGCAAAATACGGATACACTGATGCGTACTTTTATTGCAGACGTCTTATTTAATGCCTTCACATTTTTTAAAGCCAATACGAGGTCCTTAATTTTGTTGAAATTGGTCAGAATACTGAACAATGTTATTCCTTCTACGAATTGTGGCTGTGCAGTGTCAGTTAACCAACTGAAATGATACTGTAAGTCATTTTCATTTTTTCAGATTAATGGCGTAGATAAAATATGTTACTAAGACTTCGGACAGTTATATATTTTAGATGAATCCTTATGTTAACCTTAGATGGTAGAATCAACTAGTTTACCACTCCGTTAATTTTCAGTTCCATGTAAAGTAGACCTATCTTTTCGTGTAATTTCACCACTCCATATCAAATATTCTTGAAAATATCATACTTTCTTCAGGTTAGATGGTGTAAAATGTATCCCTTGATTCCGAGTCGAGGTGGTTGGAGAATTTCGTCAGTTATCAAAAGTGTAGCTCCCGTTTTGTGTTTACGTAGTCCGCAAAGAGAAAAGGTATGTTAATATTGGGAGTAGGGATCATGATGTTTTAAGTAAATTGTTTGGATGTAGTATTTATAAGATTTAATAGAAGTCGGGCGTTAATTAACGGATTTTGCGGAAAGTGTTACCCTTGTTGTTGTAAGTGAAAAGTTTCAAAGCATTCAGATTCTGACCACAAAAGAGTTGACATTAGTCTTTTGGGTTTTCTTAGTACTAAATCTTTTAACAGATGGTTTTAGTGGTTCCGAAACTGGCAGGCTGGGTTGAGGCGTTACTATGCGACGCGATCATATCCGTAATAATCGTTTGCATTTTACTGGCAGCAAGTTCAATACCAAATAGTGAGTTTAATAAGGTGTTTTTTTTATAGTTTAGCCAACTCTATAATTTATTTTCTTTCAACAAATTCCAAGACAGCTACATTCATTTATAGGTTGTGGGACGTGGAAAGTGAGATCCATCAGGATATTATTTTGAGTAGACAGGGTAAAAGGAATACATGAATAATTCAAGTGGAATATGTACACCAAATCGATGCAAACAAAAAGGTAGTTGGTAAATGTGTCATAAAAACTAATATCAGTTTAATTCTGTGACAATAATATTGTTAGTGACAGCTACAGATAAGTGGAGATATGAGGTATAAAGGAATTAAGTAATGTTATCGCCTGGTACCATGATCTCATTCATTAATCTACAGTGTACAACGCGACACGCATAGGCATCGGTTCGAGTTCCCATACTGCATCGGCATAATGAGATCAAATTCACATTATTAACAAAACAGTATAGTTTGGTTGGCAGGATAGAAACAAACAAAAGTATAAAAGGATAATGGAAGTCAGGATCTAACAGAACATAAAGAGTGAGTATATATGGACAACATATAAATGACCTGGATCAGAAAAAACTAGTAACTAGTTGCGTAAACACTTTTTCGAACCTTTTACTGATGGTGTCATCCAGCTGGTTGTACCATACCCTCAATATCACCCGGGGTAGCATATAGGAATAAGCTTAATGGTTTCTACCATATGCCGAACTAATTTACTGATTCCTATAGTATGACGTGGTGCGGCCGACCAAACTACGTGAAGTTACATGCATGTCACCGCGCCTGATGACTCCGTCGGTCAGGACAAACCTAGCACTATTATCCAGACACTTTGACTAATACGATCCCAATTATGAATTATTTAGTACCTAAAAAGAAAGAGTGCATGGAACACGCAATCTCACTCGTGTTTTCAGATTCATTAGTGCTCCATCATTTGCACCATCCTTTCCCAATGTCTGTAAACTGCATAACGTTTATTGAGTGTTCGACATGAACGATATAATGTGTAGGATGGTTAAATAGCCTACCGACTCTACAAGTAACGATAATCATCTGAATCTTTTATCCGTATTGTGATCATAGATTATGTGAATAACTCACAGATTTATACATCAAGGCTTATAACAAAAATGGCTTAAAGATATTCGGTATTATATCCAAAATGCTTATGGACAAACTACCCTACCAGTTGCAGACCATTGTACTGGTTAAGATGACCCGAGAAGTCTACACAATTGATCCTCAATACAGCTGATTTTCAGCTGTCGATCAAAAAATATGTTCTTGTCAGACGACAAAGCTGTTTTACTTAATTAAACTTTGTGTAAAAAATGAAATTCCAGCTGAGTTTCATCAACGAATTTCCACCAAATCTTGCTTTTGTGATAATCATAATGACTTTTGTTCTGATTTTCTTTGGAATGATCCAAGATACCTAATATGTGGCAGACTGAGCTAGAATCGCATGATTGCTTTGCAGAAATATTGTCAGACCATTGGAAAGCCACATACGATGCCTTTCGTGAGAACTGAGGACGTTCGATTTTAGTCGTAATTTGTTCAGCTAAATATAAATCCCACACATATATTGTTCTCACATATTACTTGACGTTTGATCAAATGCATGCAAATAAAAGAGTCGAATCCTTGAATTAGACAGGGTTGTATTTTAGAAACAGAATAATCTGACGAAAGACCAAGTTTCAAACAACACCGTGCAGAGAGAGTCTAATCGCAACTCGAACTTGCATACAAAGAAATATGCAACTTGAAATTTGATATGTCCGAGAAATAATCTCCTCCTCTACAATTCGCATAGCTTAGTAAAGACATTTCCAGTTAGCTATACTAGTTTACGCATATCATTTGTAACTACAATTACAGTCATTATGATACCACAAGACTGCATAATACTCACGAAAGTTTAGCATGCGTTACGTCTCAGAGTTGTTTTATATTAATCTATGAATTTACTTCACTTTAAAAGTATTGTGGGCATGCAGTCGGATCTCGTGCTTCCATTGGATGATGCGAAAGGAAGATTACGTTTAATGGCAATATGTCGATAACGATTACTAACCTCGTCTTGATCGCAAACTTAGTCTCATGTCGGTAACTGGATTCTGTTTACTTTATTTAAACTAACATTAATTTTATATACCTGTCATTATGTCTTCTCATTAAACTACTGTTCGAACCGATTATTTATCTATTCAAATTTTACATGTAATTGCATGTAAGAGAAATAACACATAACAAGAGATACTGTATAAATAGTCCGTGATAGAAGTCCAATGTCATCTGGAATCGGACGATTTGCCGTTGTTGAATTATAGATTATATTCCGTTACGCGTAACATGCACTCTATAATATATTCGTACACGTTTGATGAAGCAGTTAATCGGCTTAAAGCCTGTAACTAGAAGCTAGTATCTATCACTGCTTCACTGTAGTCAGCCTGTTTAGTTTCTACGTACTCGGCAAAGAAAGTACGGTGAATTATTGTTCACTTTAAAAAAGGTTTTCCGGGAGGACGTACTACCAAGTATTGCTTTTCCTCGTTCGTATACTGTACTCTATCCGTATTTTTAATCCTGTGTTCTTATTATTGGTTATTACAAATCACGAAGTTTCTTATTTAGGACTGTACGTTTATTATTTATTTTATTGTATGTATGTGGTCTACGTTAAAAATTTAGTATTCTAAATCTCTGAATGACTTAATCACAGCACATGTTCGACTGATTCGTTGGTTACTTTAATCATACCGGTTAGCCAAGTGCAGTCAGATGCAAAACTACAATGTAACTATGAAAAATAATGCTAGACAGTAATGAAAGAAACGAAATCTGCTAAACGGCAGTTCATTTTGTTGGATATGTTTTCGTAGTGTATATTTCACTGCAGTGAATGGTGAATTCTCTCCTGAGGCCTATTTTACATGTTACGCTAGAAATGTTATTTAAAAACATGAAAATCGATTGTCAGGTGCACACGAAATTCTGGATGTACTGTTTCAACACATAGATGTCTTCTTATCATTATGTCTTTACACTTAATGCAATTTACGCACATATATGTTACGAGTCAGAATATACGAAACAACAAAACAGCTTATTGATTGATAATCGGGAAGTGTTTATTTAACATACATTCGACAATGCGAAACTAAGGGTAAGATATAATGATAAGATATAATGATTTATGAAGCAATGTATTTCAAACAAGCAATAAAAAATTAGCAGGCAGAAACCTCATCATAGCTTTTACACTAGGAAGAAACTGTGCGTATAGTCGATGAGCAGACAAAGGAAGCTCACATCATGCATAAGTTCAATCGATACTTCAAAAGTTGCCCAAATGATAAACGATATGGACAAAATAAAGAATGTCTGCAAATGTTGGATACTGTCATACGTTAAACGTTTACTGAAGTCAACATTACTCTTTTGTTGTATACTTTAGCTGCTATACATTAAGAGTCTAACCTTCATGATATGAGACATCAGTAAGTTGTCAAAAATACAAAACAATCAAGGCTTCAATCATGAGATGCTTTTCTTGCAGTAATTTTGAGGAGTATAACTACTTATTTTGGTCAAATGTTATGACCGGTTAAGTTGCGGTAGTTACCCAACAAATGTATTATATTAAGTTACGCCCTATTGTAAATTTATTAAATCTAAAAATAAAGTCCCCTGAATTCTAACGTATTGAATCATAGGTAACAAATTTACGTTAGGACAGGAATGACACATAGTGAAACAAAACATCTGTCAGTGTCTTCTGGTTTAAAATTAGGTAGGTATGGATTCTTGATGGGTAGCAGTTTCAAACTAAAACATTTTTCAGAGAATATATATATATAAACCTGAATGGGGGGAAATCAGTAACTTGTATCAGTGATATTTTTGCTAAATTAATCACTTTTCTCACTTTCACTTATTTGCTCATATATAATGAGCTCCAGGTGAGTTAATAAATGAATTAAAGTTGATTTGCAGCAAAAAATAATTTATTTATATTTACCCATCAACGGTATAGTCTAAATATTAGCTTGAGCAGTTCCGTGCAACCTCAAGTATTATTAGGACATTTATTAAAATCGTTGTCGACGAATTGTGGGGCACAATTGTAATGTGTCACGAAACTTCAGGAACAATACATACCCACAGAAATACACCACTTGGCCTGTTTTGGGTAATAAGTTTTCCAGTTGTGATGTGATTCAAAAATTTACTGAAATCAGTTGTGATAAGAAAAAAATGCTAACAAGCATGTCTACCGTAAAAAACTAAGATTGGTCAAGGAATATGTACTCTATAACTGGTTGGAAATAAATTTAGGAAGTATATAGATAATGCCTAGTGACTCACAGTAACACATCAAGGTGACTTTTAGACCATATTTATACCAAACGTAAAACTTTCTCCAGGAAATTTAAAACGTTTTGCAACTCATTATCACACATATTTATAATTTGTGTCAGAGAGGCATTATTCAGAAACATAATAAGTGCATACGAAATTTGTTATGATCATTACTGTGTAAATAACTAAAAATAAAAAAACCAGATGGTAGACAAAACTAAATATCTCGTTGTTGTTATTGTCAATAAAGTTGCTATACTGTTGATTATTGTGCCAGTATTATAATGCTATAATATTTCGAAAATGCGGATGACTACATATTTCAGCAATAATGGATTCTTCTGATGGTTCTTGCAGTTTACAGCTGTAATAAAAATAAACACATAGATAAACATCAATCATTTGAAACGTGATTTCATAGTAAAAATTAGTTCAATAATATTATTGCCTGTATTCGTCACAGATTGGTCTCAGTTGGGTACCCACTGTATATCAGGGGGCACTAGACAGTTGTTTCGTTCCAGTACGGAACTTCACAGCAGTAGGCAACCCTGTGATGGAATTAGACCCAGAACTTTCATGTCTCGTTAAGACCGCTTGACTCTCATTGTCACTGGTCAAACCAGCTTCCAGCGGTGTAATTGCCACTTCTACCAATTCGTGATATAGCATGACGATCACCTGTTGTCCATAGTGACAATTGTTTATTTCTCGACTTATCTGAACTCCTTCAGTCACGACTTTGCACTAGAATTTTCGGAACATCTTGAATTTAACAGCTAGCAGGCTGCTTATTTTGGTTGGGGTAAGGTGGTCTTGTGTAGACTGGTACTTACAACAAAATGATTGAGGTTGAAATTCTAGCATTGAACGCTGGCCTGGTAGTGGTGGTGGTAGTTAGGCGTTTGTCACGAAAAATGAAGGATCTGGTTTCGATTCCCCGTCGGAATCCTGAGTAATCACTGGTGGGGAGTTCTGTGACGGGAAGAAACAGATGTTTAGTGCCGTCTGGTTTCACCGTTACCTATGACGAACACAAATAATAAATTTTAAATGCTGATCTTCACGAAACCACCTCAACTCAGCTAATACAATAACGAATAATTCTTTGCTTAATGGTAGTTTAAATACAAAATGTAATGTTCTTGACAGTGGTTAGTATATTTCTTTTAATGTCGACATGATATGCACTGAACCATAGAAGGTAGCTAAATAGGAAAAAATCACATCAGTATTTCACTAATCTAATACACGTAGGTAAGTAAAATAAATGATACGTTAATCAAATCAGATGGTTTTGAACAGACTAAGTTTTAAAGTTATCAGTAAAGTAATTAAAAAACCCGGATCTCCTTAGTTCAGTTTTGTTTTTAAGTTATAATTGCACACAGCTGATGAGTTTGAAAGTAAAACGAAAAGATTGTTCATGGCTCACTAATTCTCAACAGTTCATAAATATCATAATGAAAATTATCATTAAAATATTTTGGTTAATGTTTGCAGTGCCATTATGATAAATAACACTTTGTTCTAAGAGCTGTAGATCTTGTACTTATCTTCAGATAAACGATTAAAAACAACTTAACCGTGCAACAAACACTTCATCTTCGAATGAAATTTAATCTGTGTACACAAGTCGAACTTTTTGCTTACTTACTATTTATAATATTTAATGTATAATAATAAAATTAGTTAAGCGTTGTGTGTGATCAGGTTCAACATTTATAATTACGACCTCACCTTAGGGCATATGTAGTTTTTTAAAATAATTATATAAACGCAAATAATGTTCAAGTGGTATTACTATAGATATAACGATAGATCTGATCACTGGATATGTAAAAACCAGCAGTTACATAGGCCTAAGATTTGTCAAATATCGTTTAAATGAGTTGATCATGTCATTATTTTGTGAATGCATTTTTCTGAAACAAAACGCTGGATTGGATCTTCATCCCCATTATTACTGTAACCATGTCACCTGTAGTTACATTCTTAAATTGAGTATTACTCATGTATTTAACAGGTTAATCAGCTTATAACAACAATAATCAATTAGTAAATAATGATTAATATGATGTTCGTTTAGTCTATTTTAGTGCTGGTCGAATTGTATCAGCCAATTTACAACGTGTTTACATGTCCAGGTGACTAAGAACTCTCTAAAAGGTCAACTGCAGCATGAACAAATGTAAAATATAAAGCTGAGTGTTGGATAACAACTAACACAAAAATTATGTTTCGGCTTTATCGTCGTCTAACAAAATTACGGGTTGTAGTAAAAAAACGTGTTATTTACATGGTTTCTAATAGCACAGATTCATAATCATATTCATTGATGAAAACAAGTGATTTTCTATTATTATTATTATTATTATTAGTCTGTTTGAATTAATGTGTTAGTGGAATATAAATACCAGTAGATATACCATAATAGTATTTCAGTTAACTTCTGCAGACACACAACTTATTATTAATAGTTTTATTTACCAACCAGCTGAAGCGATTTATGAACAAAGTTTTTAATTTTGGTTCTACGACATAATATGGGAAATAAAAAAGATGTAACAAATTAGATATACTTGAATGGTTATGACAACAAACTGCAAACATACCGGAATATTTCATCTAGAGTTACAGAAATCATCTCAGCCGATGATCGTCGTCTCAGAAAAGACAGCGATGAAACTAATAAATGTGTTGACTTGTACTTCGAACTTTCATCATCATCTCTTTCAGCATAATTATTATTGGAAGAGGAGGCTTGGTTTATAGAATGTGAAATTGGTTCTTCAAAATCAGTTGTATTATTTCTTGTTATTTTAAGTGGTTGTTTTTGATAGACTGACTTTTTTGGTTGCAAGTCATGACGATGTAAAAATGACTATAAATTAAATATTTTAGAAAATTTCAATATTTGAGTGATTGTGATAACGTTTCATATCAGTAAGCATAAGTGAAGAATGAAAACCACGTATTAATTCTTAATAGATTGCTACGATTAACCTAATCTAAGATGTCTTATAACAAAATACAACTAGATTATTATTAAGAAATGCATTCCAAGTAGACAAACAATTACCAGTTATCAAATAAATACTTACTTCAATAATGAAAGCAGTAGTTAAACTAAGTATTCCAACAACAACGAATAACCACCAACTTATCATATAAACATGAACCCATCTAGATACAAAGTAAATAAAACATATTTATGATAAATACTGTGTCAAATACGTTGACTGGTTATACTGATTTAGAATAATTAAATTGGTTAACAACTCATAATAAAATGAAGAAGATTATCTCTTTGATAGAAAATCAGTAATTAGTGGAAATGTAGAAATGTTAGAAAACATTTCTAATTTAGTAAATTACTACTCAGAATTGAATTCGCTCAGCCTTACAAGAGGCTGCACTTAAAATGAACCACATTTTTAATACACCGGAGGATAAATGTAGTTGATGAATGTGCATGGTCAAATTTCAACCAAATCATTAAATGACAGCAAACTGTACCTTACGCTTAGATGGTTCAGTATTAAATCCATCAAACATTCAAAAATATTCGATTTAGAATAATTCCCGTCAAACTAAACTTTTACCTACAATGATAGCACTAAATTCATTTAAACTTATTTCAGCTCGATTCAAAACAAACACAATAGGGAAAGAATTATGACTTATATTTGGAAAAGACTTTAAAACTATATGTCAGTGCATACCCTCTACATCCAGAAAATGTCAACCCAAAAGAGTATTTAAGCAATGACAAAAAGAAACAGATAGGAATAAATCTAATATATTAGGCATAAATATTACGAATTTCGTATTATTATACAGTGATTTACGAAAAAAACGGAATTCAGCCGATGGATTTGGAAACTTGAAGTTCACAATATTTCGCCCTGAATAAAATTGAGTTAAGGGATAAATCCATCGACTTCTTTGCAAAATTCGTGAGTTCTTCAAATGGGATCAATCATTTTACAAAGCCGATACATCAAAAGTTTAAGAACACCTATTTTATCTTGACGGTTGGTAAAATAAATACGTTTTTTGGAAGTAGTAAAACATTTACTATCAAGTGAACCGTTACTTTTATCTACATAGTAACTTACTGTTCATTTACTTTATAGAGATTAATACTAAACAGTGATCTCATTTGAAATTCATTAATGCGAAATAAAATTAATTGAAATACACATGTAGCACAAAACACAATATTATGAATAATTAAAAATCTACAAAATTGATTTAAACTTTTGAATCATTTAGTAACTTGGCTCAATTCAAATATCTTAACAACATTTTAGTACATATTTGATACTCGTCACAGATTTATTTCAATTCCGGCACCATTGAAAAGTAAGATGGCAAAATCTGAGATGAATACTAGAAAGCAGGAACTTTGCAAATCACCTCCACAAAATCTATAAACGTATATCCACAAGTGATTTGTTTCAAAACAAATACATACAGTTTTAGTAGGATGTCATGACCAATTGCACTGGATGAACTTTGCAGTATATTACACTTTGTTCAAAGTTGAGGATATTTGCCGATTGATGTCAACTCTGTGGTCTAATAATTCAACAGTCACCGAGAAACTTGGATTTCAAATCCTGACACCTCGTAGGATCGTGTCGGCACACTCCTGATAAGAGACATAACAGGACTAAACATCAGTTTAATGCTCCCTGGTTTTCAACAGCAACATAACTATAACCAATATGTGATGAAAATCTCTTACGAATTAATGTAATCTTAATAAAATCGACTTATCTATAGCTATTATGACACAAAGAGTTTCAACTGGTTGGCATTCCAAATGAAACAATAGACAAACTTATTAATGTTTCACCAAATAACATGAATTCATGATGAAAACGTTTTCAAACTACACCAACACTTCTACAAAAGTCACTCCAACTAGAAATAAGATTACAACGGTAATAATAATAAATGACTAATGAAAACAGATTTTTTCATTACCTGTTGACAGCTTGTGTATATGCAATAACAATTATCTGCCAATTGTTGACTACCATTAAATCCCATAAAAGTACAAGACTGGCCTGCATAATTTAATATTGTGAAACTTTATAAATGATTAATGTATAAAATTGTTATTTTTGAACAAATACTTAAGAGGTAATAATAACCCAAAATAAATGGCCAGTTATAATTAGTATTTAGATTATTTATCCAAAATACTTCATTTAAAAAATTGACATTTCACGAGATTCAATTCAATCAGATTACATATAGTGTTACGAAATATTGTGTTCCTTCAGTTCTTCTCATTTACCTACGTGCATTACAAAACGTGCAAATAAATATAATATAGTCCAGTAGGATGAGATACGACCAGCACCAGACGACAAGACTAGACAAACATGATATTAGTTACTACTTAATGACCAATCAATCCAGTTATTAATCAAAACACTACAGACAATAATACTTTTATAACCAATAGATGAGTAACTAGAATAGTTAGTGAAGAAAGACGTAACTACAGTTACGAATTCCGACAGTCTACATGTACTGATTTATAATTTTGAATCACACAATAATATATTCATCAATTATTCAAAGTGTAGTAACTTTGCAGGTAGAATGCTATTAGTATTAAAAACGCAAAATTATTCCGAATTTTGCTTACAATTAAAATAATGATAAAAGGGATACTTTAGACCTTTTCTCTAAAGAGTCCCATGTTATGCAAAGCAGCTTTCAAGCACACCCAGATTTTCACTGGTATGCCACGGAGAATAGTATGTGACAAATACGAATAGCGAAGACAAGAGCGCTTAAAATATGTACGAAAATGCCAAAAAAAACACAAATTGCTATTTATATATGAATTCTTCAGTTTCCTTAAAGATTTCCCGCTAGTGACTTCCTTGGAGGTAGATATTTCAAGTATGAATAAGAGAATGCGTAGTGTGTTAATAAGAAATATCAAGTGTTAATGCTTTTTGAGAAACAGTACTAGGTACTTAACGTATCGTATTACGTAAGAGGGAAGTTAAACAAGATAGATCTTTTTTTATGTACTATATGAACTGTAGCATTCAATTTTGAATAAAAACGATGATATAAATCTTTCGAAGGTTTTTAGCCAAAATGCAATACAATGCATGTAACAATTGATTTCATGATGTAAACCGCTACAGAAATGCTAATAAATTAGAAATAATATGAAATATAAAGAATATTTACAGTCCCGAATCCGTCCACTATCATTTTACAATAAAAACTTAAAAATGATTTATACATATATGACTAAAAATGAGTTACTTACAGCAAAGTCATTGAAATTTATAGACCAGTATTGTAATTCCTGGTAAGTACCACACTCATAAAATTCCCTAACATACAACAAAATTTGATTTTAAAAAATGTATTATCAGTGCACTACTTTATAGCTAAATGGTTTTTAATACAAATATTCATCTTGTGTATTACCTTATTTTAGTGGAAAATGAGTGAATCTTCATGTAAAATGCAAACAGATACTTTAGCAAATACCTACATCTGCCAACATGGTTTAGACCAAGAGTCAAAGACTTCGTGAACTGATGCCATGATTTAGTTTGGCCGACCCTACCCATCTTCCATCCTACTTTAACCGTAGCCAACATCGTGCGACGAGGCAGGCGGTGGTCTGGCATGCGCAACACATGTCCCAGCCATCTCAGTCGATGAAGGTTAATGACTCCTTCGACTGATTTACCATATTTCCTAAGAACCTTTGTCTAACCTCTATATATTACTTATTTGACTGTTCCACGATATACGAGCGATGCTACATAGATTCTTATGGTTAAATACCTGGAGTCGACTTGTATCTTAGGTTTTCATGACCTACGTTTCGCAGCCATATGTTTAAACGGCACGGACTGCTGCGCAGTACTCCCGGCCTTTTGTTGAGACACGGATATCTTGCTTGTGCCATAAGTAGCGTAAATTGTCGAATGCCTATTGAGCTTTCTGAATCCGCGCTGAGATTTCGTCAGACACCGACCCACCAGAAGTGGTGAGACTTCCGATACAAGTGAAGCGGTCAACACCCTTAAAACAACAGATGAGTTATGGAGTGACTAATACGTGTTCTGCGTAAGATAGTTTAATAATATGATTTCAGAATACAGGTAGAAAGTCAACTATTAATATGCATACGAATCACTTTTATTATCTATTGGACTGTTAATAACCACCTTGACAGTTTTCAAAAAAATATGTCTAATCACCAGTTTTAAAACGTTTTAGTATTACACAATTATGTAATGAACTTGTATGGGATTAAAATTGTAAACAGTGGGGAGTATATCATATAGCATTTAGTATAATAGCGGTTTAGGCAGGATTTTCTTTGAAGTTAAGTTCAAATGATTTTTTAGTATCTGAAATATGAAATTTGCAACTTTTATATACTTAGTTCATTAAATGAATAATGCCATAAACAACGTAATATCAACAGAAATCTAACCGTTTAGACTAATATTACGGCAAAACAACATTTGTTTAGCCTTCGTCTTAAAGCACTTTATTAGTCTTTAGCGTCTTTTTCCTCGAAATGTTTCAAACGCAGTGTAAAGCACATTTTATTCCAGATAAGAACCTCAGAGTGAGAGATAACATAATAATCGACTACAACTGCATATTACTAATGCGCTTGTTATTTTATTAAGGAACAAATTACTTCTAAAAATGCTCCAATGATCCTTCACTTTAAATTTTCACATTCTACGTTTTCCCATGATAGAACTAGTTCAAAAAATGTACAGAAAATATTTGCGAAACCTAACTAGCTATTCTTTAACTGATTAATTTGCGTATATACGAGGCCAGATTCAATACTGATAATATGTTATACCCTTAAAGTTTATCATTTCAATGGAAATCATAAATAACTTATAACCACTTATCATGTCTTTTGATGTTTTCATTGTAAACATTGAAAAGAGAAAACCCTCGATCTAGAGACGTGTGAAAACCCAGTAACAGAGGTGTAAGACTTGTTGATAATTGCTTAGGGAATATTATAAAGAAGAATACTAAAGTAGTAAAAATAATAAAGCAATATTTTATTATACTTACGGTTGTGATGAATTTGTAGAATTACGATATTTGATTACATTGCTGAATAAATTCATACCCAATAGTGCATAGAAGTAAAACGCTGATACAAGTATTCCAAGTACAGGGGCTAGATTACTAGGCAGATCGGTTAAAACATTGACAACTAATCGTGTCCAAGGAAATAAAACAATTAATCTTGTAGTACGTGTTAACAGGAGAATATTACTCAAGCGAACAATATCCCATATCGTCATTCTGAAGTATGAGATGCGTGTCATTCTTGATTTTGAAAGAGAATAAGTTGGTGAAATGAACAAGACTATTGAGTTACGGAAATAAAAGTTTCCAATTAAAATTATCTTGAGTTTTAATTCAGCATGAATCTAAATTTATGAACTTAATATCAATTTCAAATTCCTCCACACAAAACGAATATGATAACAACTCTGTAGTATAAGAAACCGAAATATATCATCCTTGTAAGTAGTAGACTGTTTTATAAAAGCCTCATTATTACAATATAAAAAATAAAAGTAAATATAAATCATAATACACATAATGAATGATAGACAGGCTCATTATTAAAGAGAATTATCAGGGGTTTAATATCAGTTAAATTTTACAACTCCGATTGATCTTCTATGGTATGAAATAAAGGCGATAGTGGACGGCAAAAAAAATTAGTGGGTAATTTATTGTTTCCATGGCAAAATAGAAATTATTTTCATATACTAAATTACCAGGTCTATAACGTAACACTGAAAGTTAAATCATATTAGCTATTACTACGAAAAGGTTAGCTTACGAGTTAAAAATGGCGAAACGTTTGAAGTAACCTTTAAATGTTTTGTTTTTCATACTATTTCTGATTAGTAATTCATGCTTATGAAACACCCATCACAGAAACATCTCTCACCTTTAAATACCTAAACATCAAAGTCCTTACTTATATGTGTCAGAGTAAGTTGAGACAAACAAAAGACATATAAAATGATATTTTGGAGAGCGAAACAATGAAAACAACTTTGCTAACAACCTTAATAGGTTGCAGAGACCATGGCTGCCCCCCTAACATAATGATCTTAGTACTGCATACTTCTTTATTGGTATGCATGCTAAGTGTCAGACTGTACTGTAATAGTGAGCTCCGGAGCGTTGTAAAATTTGCAACCTTGGATTCTTTGGGTTCAAACATATATTTGTTGCATCCTCGTTCCGGGATTCTTGATAATACGTGTACACTGCGATTGTTGTGTGTGTATGAGTCATCGTTATTGACGGTAAAATCACTTGTAGTGTATATATATATATATAGTTGCTGAACCTAACGAGGTTAGGAATCCAGCCGCACAACTATGCTTTACTAACAACAAGGTCATGCCCCGTAATAAGAATCACGAAACTGTTGTAGAGGATTTTGAGTATAATAGCTAATTTTTAAAATAGCCTTGAGAAAGGCTAAAATGCATACCAAATTCCATTGTCATTATATAATATACCTTATATATTCACTGAGAACCTTGTTTGATATTTACATGTAAACAGATTTTAATAAATCATAATTTAAAATGCGGTTCAATTGGGGTTTATAGTAGAATTTTATTAATCAGGAATAAATTTGCAAAGTTAACTTACTGACGACTTGTAAGCAATAAAGTCAATTCAACTAATTTAACAATCTAAAAATAAGAAACATATGTATATAATGCAAATAACTTGCAATGAAATGATCTGTAAGTTAAGGATTTTACTAATGGATAAAAACTATTCTTATTTAGACTCCTGCCAAAAAATTTTGTCTTAACAGCGACAGGCTGCATTTTGAGATCAAAATAAAATCATGAGGTTACTCTTTAACATAGAAACTTGATTCAGACGATTATTAATATTATTGTATATGCATTATTCTACCAGAAACTATAGTTTTACTACTTCCAAAAACCATATATAAACTATATCTCAATCAGTGTCTAAATAGATAACATTAATCGAACATGACTACTGAAAATATTATGCTCTGTTTTAGTGTATAGTATAACATAAAATACGTTTTATACGAATAAGTATGGATGCAATAATCACTCAACTAATGATGATGACTCATATGATTTCTAGAATTAGCGATATAAAAAAATAATACTACTTATAAGAACATCTAGCAGGTTACCGCGTATTCCAAGATTCACGACCCAAACAACGAACTTAAAATATATAATTAAACAAAGAAAAGTTTTCTCTTCTATGACTTCATTTTCGTAAACTGTGCTATCGTCATTTATATGAAATAATGAATGTGATAAACAGATCTAGTTTGATAGTGCATATATATATATATATAATAGGAATTTTTGTTCAAAGAAGAAGGAAAGGATTCACAAAACTTGGGCACTGAGTGCATGTTTGACATATAAATAGAATAAACTTGTAAATGATCTCAGCAAATGAAATTATATATATATATATATATATATATATATATGCACTAACAAACTAGATCTGTTTATCACATTCATTATTTCATATAAATGACGATTGCACAGTTGACGAAAATGAAGTCATGGAAAATAAAATTTTTCTTCGTTTAATTATTTAACTTACTTCACGTTTGTTGATTTCCGTTTTGATTTTAACAGATGTTATACTAGAAGATACCACTTAATGCAACCTGATCTATGAAATTTCAATGGCGCTGCATATGTTTATCACTATACAACATACTGTTTCGAACATTTTGATTATTTGGGATATCAGTTACTATTTTAGGTCAGTAATATTCAAAAACACGCGTTTGGTACACTATGGAAATGCTAGTTCTCTGAATATATCTTGACACTGACTGCCAACTAACGTAAAATCAACTTCTAAGCTCTTTCATTTGTAACCTACATTCATTTGACATCAAACAACTGTGAATCGGAATTTCTAGTAGTTTAAATTAAATGGCCATACTACAACTTTATTTGAACAATTTAATTTGCACAAGCACTATAAAACATGACACTTCTTGCTAATGAGTGATTGAGTTAATTAAATATTATCATCAATACATATTAGTTTTATAAGTTCAGGAGTTAAATATTTATATTTAACAGAAATTCTAGTAACTTACAAGTATCACGACTACTATAAATATTCCAAATATATTAGATTTTTTTGAAAAATATGCTCTTTGACCATAAGCCCAAAGAAAAGAAATTTGTTCAACTACATAAAATATTACAAAACACCAGCTTATAATCTAAAAAGGATAGAAACAATATAAAACCTTTAAAAAACATTGTATTTTGAAAAAGTGAAGTCGTCGAATACCATACTGATTTAATCCTATAGCATCGATCACTCCGAAGTCGGTACTTTCCGCGTGCCTTGTCAAAATTACTGGTTATAACTAGGCATTGATATCAAGAAATACTGTAGTTTTTGAACAAATATATGGTAAGAAAGGAAACTCAAAGATTTGAATAACGTATTCTGGGTATATTGGTAGTACATAAAAAGTCATATCGATTTAGGATAAACTTGAAAGTACAGAGCTTAGTATTTCACAGAAACAAGTCATGCTTTAAGGTGAATTATGAAAGGAATTAAATTAAAATAACAGCATATTTTGAATTATATTCTAGAGAAAAATTGCCAGCAATTTGTGATCTTAACGTCTAAGCGCTTGCTTGTTAGCATGAACACAAGAATGTTCTGACTTTAAGTAAATGGTCTAGTTTCTTAGAGATGTTAGTATCTGAAATTCAGTCAACTACCCTTTGATATACTGATTGCTTAATCACCCCAATTAATGTGATTATTAACACTATTAAATATACACTACTTGCTTGACTGCATTCTTGCTGTATAGTAATTTGGGCTCTGGATATCCAGAACGTTATCGGGCCATTTAAATGCATTGAGTTGTAACTGAATTCTAGTTCAAGTGGATTCGCATTATGTTTAAAATACTTCACAATATGGCAGGAACCAGGTCCTGCTTTTGTACTTACAATCAGCTTTTACTCAAGAATTTTTCCGATTGATTACCAATGTTTCACATTTTATAATAACATTCCCTGACTCTAAGCTTCCTACAATATTTAGTGTGCTTTTTGATTGGTTATCCACTCATTATCGACTTAATTAAATACTGTGAAGCTTAATCAACTATGATCTTTTATCTGTATCGAGCCATCGTTGCAATTACCACTTTGACTTTTATGGTTAATTTGGTCATTCACCAGCTTCTGTTGCATTCTCTGGATTAATCTGTATTCCTTATATTTGGTAAACCTCTTAAATTTCAATTATCATAAGCAAAGGTACCAATTAATTTTTCTACCTATATTTATGAGAGTGCATCACATGTATAAAGAAACCTCTCTTTGAATTCGGACTCATTGTTACAAATTTGTGAATTTTATATTTTGATTAATTTGAATATATCGAAATTTTCATCTGAGTTTTTAATCTGGAAATCACAACTAATCGTTATTTTTCTCGCCTAAACCTACTCAAAAATACCTGTAAAGACAATTTCTAGGGGTACTTGATCATAAATGTGATAAATAGAAGCAAACAAATATTTTGCAGTGTAGAGAAATAATGTTACAATATTTATCTTACACGCATTACAACCCCAGGATACTTGCCAGTTGATAGACTGTAAGAAATATCCACCTAAAATATAATTTTAAATGCATACATTTGTAAAAATTCACAAAAAACACTAAACTTACAACTATTTGAAAAGACTAAACACTCTAATGCTTAGTGTAAAGTACGACTAGAAAGACGAACTAGCTAATAAAGAAATATCATTATATGGTACTATCGTTTCTAAAATGCTAAATGATTATATAAAGTTGACTAAGAGCACTGATAACTGAGCCAAAAAACACTTAGTAAACTAAAGCATACGAATGTCTTCAGTTATTTCTGAAACTATCAGGATGTTTTAAGGAAACCAATACAATTAATGCATAAAATATTATTGTATTACGAATAAGTCAGTAATATTTAATTAATTAGGATATAGGCTACATCATATAAACAAATTACGAATCGATTTAATTCAAAGTCAATTTTAAATGACTTGGATAAAACAGTTAAATAAAGAATTTCGTCCAGTAATTCAAATAAAACTAGAACGAAAATATATGCAGAATACATTGAATTCACTGTACTTCGTAGCATTTGCTTAATCTAGGTACAATCAAATCGTTTTAGTGTCTCAGGTTAATATCATTGTATATTGGGATACACATTATTTATCAAGAAACAGACAAGATTGTAACGATGTAATATAGCTACATACGTATCTATAAGTAAATGGGATGATGAGTCTAAAAATTATCAGAAGTGGTCCGGTTACATAATACGATGAAGGATTTATTTATCTTCAAGGTTAGATAAGAATAATAAGTGGCCAACTTACTAATAATTCCGTTAAGTGACATCACTCGGATAAATAAACGGGTTAAAGTTAAGTTTAGGAATGATAGTTCCACAATAAATCAGAGGTAGATTGATTGCATAACAAAACAGTGTTCAGTTGAACACGAAATCCAAGAACAGCATGATAATGATGCAAAATTAAAATCAAAACAATGTTCAGGGAACGGTTTAAGCTGATTAATGTTCTACACAACAGCTGTACAAGCCTTCATTATTCATGAAACGTATATATATATATATATATATAAAGAGAGAGAGAGTGAGTTGGCATCAATTAGTTTTAGATATTAGAAACTTACACATAAATATATAACATTCAAAACTGATATGAAGAACCGAACCAGTTCAAATCCTTTAGACATGATCAATGTTTGAAAAATACGAGCCAATCTACGCGCTGGTACTTGCTCATGTATTGACTGAATGAAATACGAAGCGGATATTTAAAAAATTGTGAATAAACTGCTAAATTATCACGACAGTTCATTTTATTTTAGAAATAATCAGATGAGTTCCTATGTTTTAAAACTAGGTTTCGACATGCAACAATGTTAGAAGAAATAATTGATTTTTAATGAATCTTGATATTTTGTCAAACATTTTTGTCCTTGTGACAGATTACCGTATTTATACTGAAACTTGATTTTGTATACATTTTGAGTATTATGTTTTGAATTGTTTTGGATTATTTTAAAACGATTTTGTGCATGTCAGGGAAAATGTTAATCATTTATTCATAATGTAAATGAAATTGTCGAATGGTAAACGTAATAAAATGAATATGTAAAAAGTCAGTGTGACGTTTGCTCTGTTGCCTGATGATTTCGAGTTTTATCCTCAGCGTGTTAGTGGATGCACACTTCTCAGATGTTGTATATTAGGACAAAACAGCTACCTGGTGCTTCCTGATGTCAGCGGATTTTCGACTATAGTCCGTGGTCTTGAAACGTTAGATACGAATGTAATAAAATTAAGTTTCTAAAGCATACAGTTATCTCGATATGTTGCCTATCACAGTACTTAGTGATTATTGCTCAGCAAAATGTATTATTAAAATCAAAGTCTGGAAATATCATAGATCTTTTATTTGATTACACTCCTAATGATAAATGCACTTATTGAAATAAATATCAGCATCACAGTGATTCGGTTTCTTGGGTTATCATTTTACTATAGACAGTTTTATTTGAAAACAGTAATCAACTATCTTAATAATTTTAAGGTATTTATTGTCACTGATTAACGTTCCTGCAAAGTGGGAATTAATTCGTAGTAAACAATCATTATGTTGTGGCCGACTTTCAGTTTTGCAGGGTGAACCATATATTTAACCAACTTGATCAGTATTCATTATCGCTTATGGTTAACTTCCTGACTCACATATTAATTTCATAATCGGTTTATTCTGTGCAGAAAGATCACAAATTTATTAGTATAGGATGCTTGTAGAGATTAGTGAATCTTGAAATTTACACATAAACCACTGAAAACCGAAATATAGTGGATAGTCATCAAATATAATTATGGAACTCCTCAGCAGAGTTGATTTACTCGCCATAAGAGATAGAAGGCTGACTACTGAATTGACAACTGATTGTTTACATCACAAATTGATTTTTTTTCGTATAGTTTAATATAAAAGTGAAATAATTAACAAAATTTTATTCTTTTTTGAAATCTTATAGAGACTTGTGGTAAAATTATTCTAAGTATCTATTCTTTATTACAATTAGAACTTCTACTTAAAAATATAACACATAACTCATTTTAAATGAGATAATTCAATTTAAATGTAAATAGATATATTTTTGTAAAATTTGTTTGAATGATGATCAATTGTTTAGTTTATCTTACCTGATTCGATGGACCTAATAAATCTAATATCTGAAATAATTCCATAAACTGTTTGGCATTAAGATTTGCACGGTTATATCTCATGAGATATACCTGATAAATAAACGAATACAAAATAAAACTATTGCAAACTATGGAACTCTAGAAATTATTAACAAATTTATAGAAAGCATTTTACATAGCAATACATTGATCAATAGATGAAATAGTGGAACTGTTGATATAGAGAAGTATTTATCATTTGTATTTTAATGTATTATTGTCATTTATGCACAATTTAAGTTTAACGATGGTGCATTACACATCGACGAGTTTTCAAAGGTTCAGTGTTTATGAAAATTATATTCACTCTGTCCAACACACTCATTCATGAGACCACAATATCTAATAATATCAATAAACATGTTCATACTAATGATTAACTTAAGGAAGTAATTTCGAGGCTCTAGTGAGAAGATATGACTAAAAAGTCTAGCTTTGATAAGTGTCAGACAAGTATCACCAATTGCAATGGATGAGGTCACGCAATACTTAGCGGAAAGATATATGTTAGAAATGTCAAACAACAGATACCGGGTCATATATATATATATACATATATATATATATATATATATATATATATATAATTCATTTACTTATAAAACGAATTCAGACAGTTTGGTATCGTTTACTCAGAAGCTATTAGAATGTGCAATATATATTCAGTTTTACTCGTTAAGGTTGGAAATGAAAATTTTGATAAGGCGCAATAGATAATATAGACATATATTACAACAGTCCTATTGAAATCTTATTCTCTCGGTTGATAGAAAATCTGATTCACAATTAACGAGCCACAGTGATATATCAGTAATTTATGTCTTTTATATGCATGTAAAATAATGAATGTATTATTAAGGAAGTTTAAAGCTTTGATAGAATTTGGCTCTCTAATCTAGATAAGTTAATCGTGAAGCTAACATTATCATTGGAAAATATCATCAGTACAATCTTCAGACAGAAGACAACAATAAAAAATTTTCGCCATCAAATAACAGTTTATCCCAATAACTAATAATTAGATATGGAACGGTCGACAGAACAAGCTGTCATTCAGTATCTGAGAAATTTGATAGCTCACTTCTATATAAACTTTGTGCTAGTGATGTATAAAAAGATGACCAAATCGTCCAACTCATCTGCTTGAGCTATCAGTTTGTCTGACTATTTTGGAGATCTAAAGTATCACTCATTTGCTTCAATAAAAAAATGTATTCATTGGCATAAAGAATTTGTGATGAGACGGTTGATATAAATTAGCTTAACAGTGAATTTCAATACAATGGTATGAATAAATAGTGAATATTTTCATATTAATATATATAATTAGTTTTATGGTTCGTAACTCTTGAGACCTTTAAAAATATGTAATATTTAATCCAAAGCCTACTACCAAATTAGATAAATACTTTAAAGTGAGTTCACAGGCGATTTTAAAACCCTAAACCTTTAAAAAAGATATAAAGTCTGATTTTTGGAACTATATTTCAGAAAATACTCACTTGACGCAATGTATCCTTTTTCCAGGTTTCTATACGAATAGTGTTGATTAGATAAACTACATCGTCTCCTGAGACTAACTCTGTACCGCTAAAACAATCAAAATAGGATGAATTTTCGGTTATAATCAAGTCACTATGATAATAAGAAAATTATATATTCTAAAACAAACAATACAACAGATGAGTTAAGTGAGTATGAAATAAACATTGCCTAAATGACTTGAACAAACAGATATCATTACTTTGTTTACACAATGTGCTAATTAGAATACACTTCGATTTATAAAAGCTTGAGTTACCAATCACCTGATTTTGAAACTAACGTCCAATGTTGGTGAACTCCAGAAAGCATATACCACAAGAAAAGAATATATTTAATTTTTAGCACTACTTATAATAGTCAGAAATGTCTTCAATAAGGAGGAGTGTTCACCAGGAATGAACGGCATATGTATTCACGTACATTAGTATAAAAACATCATCTTGACATAGAAGCCGTAGAAAACAGTGTTCTTTGGAATCATAAAACCATTTTTCCCTTCCAGCAAGTCATTAATCAATTTAGCACGTAGAGCAAGAAATATTAGTCCGGCAAGTACAATTATTTTATTCTTAAAATAATGAAAGAGAAAGTAAAAAATGACTCTCATAATGAATAATAATACTCAATGTAACCAAGTAGCGAGGAGGAAGTAAGCAAACAGAAGTGTGAAGTATCATTCATATAAATAGAATGCGAAAACACCCTTATTGTTAAATGGTTTGCTCTAATTCCAAACCCTGTCAAAATTAGATCATTAAGTAAATTTGAGTTAGATCATTCCATATTGTTGGTTTCATAACTAATGTCATTGTAACTAGAAGAGAAATGATGTCAGTCATCAAATAAGTCCTAATTATTTCGTTTTTGATTAAACTTTCTATCACCATTGTCCTAACATTCCGAAAAACAGGGTCAAAAAAAGGAAAACTAAAAACATTTTTACTGAATTTAAGTCAAATTTCTGTGTACAATCGCAGTAAACTACATATTTTACTCTACCGTGAATTTAACCTCCGTTCATCCCACTTTCCATACCCAGCTGTTTATTTCCACCACTCCAGTTCTACAATTTTTATTATTTCAACGTTCTGTTCTTCATACTTATCAGGAGGATAATTACCTCATATCAAGAGCGATCACATAAGTTACTTATTTATACTCAGCTTCAGATCTCAAATGTGCATGGCACAAGGTTAAGCTAGTACAAAAATACAAGCACACCAACTTCCACAAGTTGTTAATCACCAAAGAGATGGATTCGAATGATAAACCTGTTCTAATCTAGTCGTCTCAGTCTACAAGGTATTTTATTGTTTCATCTCTTACTCATCCGTTGATGTGATTCTAAAGTATGTACGATAGTGTTATTAGATGTTTTCAAATAGGACTTATAATTATCTGTCCGCTCGGAGTAGAATATACTGATCAGTCACTGTAGTTCCCACACCCACAATTGCAACTACGAATGTAAGGCATTTTTTCTAGGTGCTCACATTTCATAAGACTCATTATCTGTGTTCATGAGTGACCTTACTGAGACCGATCCTAAAATCTCCAGGTTTCGCTGAGAACACTTAGTCATCAGAGAGATGAGCCGGCACCCAGTGGTTGATAATTTTAACTTCTGTCAACTTGATATATAATGAGCGACTTCATCCGTTCTCGTTAGTGAGTAACTGCCACCCGCACTTCACATGTCTGAACTCCACTGTTCACGTCTTTTCACTAGAGCTTTAAGCATTACTTACTGAAGTCAATCGCCATTGAACCGATTTTAATTTTAGGAATATAAACCGTCGGATGCCAACTTAATCGTATAATGACTAGGTGTTCGCCCGAAACCTAAAGGTAGTGTTGTAGATGCTCACTGTTAGGGAGTCTTACACTCTGACAAAAAGACTGTCCGGTGCTATCGGGTTTCGAATGGTTTTCTCGCTTAAATTAATTCATAATGTCAAATTTAACAATTGGGTCATCATCTAGTTTTGTCGTTTATACAGTATTAATTAATGCGAATAAATAATGCGTATATTTCGAGTGAGAATGGATTGGTAAACAAATCCCCATGTATATTTCCAGTTTTTATTTTCTGTATGTTATACACATGAAGTAACACTATATAGCGCATTTTATAATTAGTAAACTTTAAATAAGAAGCCAAATAACCCGTTATACAAGTAAATTATTTTATTTAAACTAGAATTAGGTATTTGGAGAAAATGTACAACATACTACTAGTGTATATGATGAACCACAGTTTAAGTATAAAATCAATATTTTACCGTTTTATGCTAGCTAGAAGCATGAGCCCAAGATAGCGTTGCAGCTTGAGCTAAGAAAGTCCAGACCTTTTAATGATCTATACTACGGTAGTACGTGTGATAACTACCAGTTTCGATTCTCTTCCGTTTAAAGTTACTGCACGGTGTAAATTCCTCAGGGATTTTAGGTTTGTAAAATTTATTGGCTTCTTATTCATGTTTTCAACATGCATATCAAAGCTTAAAAGCAATTTAGACTTCAGAAATTTAGTAGTTATTCAATATTCTAATTTAAAATAAAATTTAATTCAACAATTTTATAATAAATTTAAAGTAATTAATAAAAAAAATGGAATATAGACTTTTACAAATGTGTTTTACCTACTACAATAAATGTTAAACAATTTCATATTTGAAAATAATACTCTCTAACGAATACTTGGAAAGAAATCTCAATTTTTAGCACAGTTACCATTTCTCTTATAGGTAAGCTGTTGAGATTTTACCAATAAAAGCATAGATTTTGTTATAGAACAATATGAAGTATGAAACTATTCATAACCAAGAAGCATCGGACAGCTTTGTGATAACATTTTGAAGTTTCTAAGGTGTAGGAATTCACTTTAAAAACTAAGATTAGGAGGGTCGACATACAGGGGATCTTCTTCAGATTAATCAGTTGGAGTCCAAAAGTCCACACTTCCAACTCCACTAAATTGGTTGTGTAAAGGGTGTGTGGGTGTCTCACTTATTTTTAAAATTATTAAACCTCACTATTCACAATAACACAACAGTACCTGACAAACTACCCGGAAGTTCTGCCCTAGCGGTTTCTTGAATATTATTTAACTTAGTAGGGTGAAGCAGTTTTTTCGCTCTGTGGCTTTGGCTGTTTTCGTATCGTTTTATAACAAAATCACATAAAGAATTACAAATATAGGAACATTTCGTAAAATTCGGTCATAGATGTCTTCGAAGCATTGCTCGTATTTTCTGGAACCACCGAGTATGCAATATGTAGATTAGGAATAGAGTACTAGGTAAATATGGTTAGTCTATTGATGAAGTAGTGAATCTTCATAGGCTATAGTGGTTTGGATATGTGTTACGTATGCCATGTGATGATCGTAACAAATGGTTAGAAACTTTCGGTGACATGGCTTAAAATCATTTACAATAGCGCAGGTGCATCCATTCCTTGTCCACTAAATTCTAAGCTTCTGGATTCATCATAATTTTCTGTTTACTGAGTTCTATTTTCTTGATTCTCATATTTGCTCTCTAAACCTCTCCATTAATACTAACTCTGTCGCTGCCTTCACTTTCCTGTAATTTGACCCACTAATTTCATCTCTCTCTGTTAACTGAAGCATGGCAACTCAAAGTGACGTACGCACGTACCGAGTTCTAAGCTGTAACTAACTGAGTGACTTGCAAAACTAATCTACCATATCAAGAGTTTTCAACTATTGTAATCGCTTAGTGTTAAAAATATCATGAGTAATACTTTTTTAAAACCTCCCTTACTTGTGTTCATATTTTAATACTTCAAATGCTGCTCTTGTTGCAACCCGACGTCTCATTAGACGCGTTTGTACAGAAGACTTTTAAAAGTGAAAAAAAACGTAAACATTCGTTCAATAAATTATTATTTTGATTTTTACAAGATGGTTAAACAAAATTCAGAAGTAACATAGATATTATTCCACTGAAGATAATTTTATTAAACAAATTTGAATTAACCAGAGTAGTAAAAATTCTCTTACTCAATCCACTTAAGAGCGCTTATAATATACGATAAAACTGGGATAGATATTTAGTAAATTCGGATGACATCAAATAAAGTAGAGGTTCACAATTACTTTATTTTCAAATAGTCATCTACAGAGGTGTGCCACATAACAAAATTGTCAGAAGCAAATAAAGTTCCTCAAGTATCGGTTGTAACGAGTCGAAATAACAGTATTTAAGAGTAAACAGAAGAAACGAAAAAGCTAATTATCAGATTGACACATTAAGAAGACAAAAAAAGTAGCAATATTAAACTGCAAACCATATTTTGAAAAATTGCAAGGATGTATGAACGGGGCATTATGACTTATCCCAGTTTATTCTCTGATTATGCCTTTTGCATGCACTTTTTCACTTTAGAAAAAAATGTTCTACAAGTTATTATTACTACTTCACTTTTATCTTAATATGCGTCAATTTGATAATTCGCTTGTACAATTCTTCTGGCACATATGAAAATTGTTGTTTTGACTCGTTACATCCGATACCTGATAACGTTTATTAAGTTTTAAAAATTTCGTTATGTTGCGCAACACATCTGTAGATGTTTATCTTCTGCAGGTAATTATCAAATACTACTTTATCCCAAACTTGAAAAAAACCATGTGACTAAATTCTGATTACTTTGTTGGATGACGTAATGCTTCTTTATATTATTAGTAACCATTTTTCGTTAAATTTACTATAAATTCGGTTATTCTGTTTTAGTAAATAATTTCATCAAAAGATTTTCTTCTCTGAAATTTAAATTTAAGACTACTAAATAGACCTGAGCTATCTATCATATAAACTTACGTTTCCATTTATTTATCTAATGTTATAGTATTTATTAGCTGATGGCTGGATTACTTACCATTAAATAACCACTGAACTCACTATATACAGCAGCAGTAAGAATATTCATCAGTACATATAATCCAACACCAATATAAACTATCGAGAAAATTGCAGTCCCTCTATTTTTGTTATACGGTGGGATCAAAACTGCAAAACGAATTTGTGTATAGAAAATATTTTTAAAACAGTTAGAAGTATTATAGTTAGATAAATAATTGTTTGGTTGATTTTGACATAAACCAAAATAATAATCGTTTATATTTATGCATGTTACCTCTCTTTTATTGGATATATATATATATATATATATATATATATATATATATATATATATATATATATATATATATATATATATAACGAATAAATCAGTATGCACCAACTTATATAGAACTTCACTACATAATCGGTTCAAAACGCAAATGAAAAATACAAACACTGGTTATTTTGAAACAAATAAGATAAAGCAACTAATTGGTCAGTTAAATATGATAAGACCGAGAAAGTCTAATATGACTAATATGAAAAATCAACAAGCGATTTTACCAGTGATCGAAAGCACACCAAGTTATAACTCAAAAACTGAGCTCAGGAAACTTTTCGACTGATTCATATTTTTTTGGTTGTAAAATAATGATGTAATAGAGAACATTGAGTGAAAATATCATCTAAGAGAAATATACTTCATTCTGAAAAATTAAGGATTTACAAAATAACAGTCTGCTAACTTTTCTTAACGTGGAATGAGAAAGTTATAAGAATATTTTCATCAGTTTTGCTTAGATATTTCAAAGTATGTTGCTCGCTAAAGATGGTATCAATAGGAATAATCATTATCTGACTGTTTAACTACCTACATTCTTTAGTCTAAGTTTATGTTTAGTTTATGCTACTTTACAGCAAATCACGAAGTCTGATTCAGGAATATGTTGGCAACTATATCTTTCAGTTCTTCACTATGCCTTTAATAACGAATGAAACTTTAGACAGAATAGTCACTGTATTCTTCTAACATAGAATGTACTTTCAGGTATGTATTAAGGTTAAATTCAGGACTGTTATTAAATACGTGTAAATGTTTACTTTGGTAAAATGACCACTTCTACCTAAGAATGAGAACAATTTTCTGAAATGATTTAGATTCCTAATATTGTATTTACCAAAGTCTTTAAAATGTGTGCATGCTTTTTACTAATTTAGTAGTTGGTATCAATATTTTGTAAATGAGCATAAATGTCCATAATTAGATTATACGATGTTCTCTGCAGATTGAATGTTAATTAACTCTCCAGCTAGGTTATACAAGAAAATACTATTTGTTGCTCATTGTTGTAAGTGGGCGAAATTATTAAAAAAACTTACTACTGATGCAACTATATATGAAAATTATGCCTCTAACAACTGCGTGCCTGGAAAAGAATCAGCATGATACTATTACATAATGAGTAGTTGAGTATAATGCAATATCAAACGGTATTCTCAGTATATCTTAGTTTTCTAAAATCATCTGGCCAACCTATACATAGTTAGTGTTTGAACAAAACCACACAAGGTAACTAGATTAAAGTAACAAAAGCTTAATAAATATATATCACAGAAACAATGTCCTTTTCTACTTTCACAATGTTTGTCATACATGTCAGTAAATAACTCTAGAATTGAGAAGCGAGTGATTAAGAAAGTGTGTGCCATAATATTAAGTAAATATGACCCATTTTTATTGTCTTTTCTCTTAGTTACAATAGACATATTAAGATAATTTGAACAGCTATTAATTAATTCGTGAAATCACCTGCTCTCAAAGTTCGTTGATCAAATTTCCAGTTTATTATCATTTACTTTTACCAGAAGTCTTTTTTCAAATTCAGTAAAATGATTTGAATCATACTGGTTAGTACACTTAGCTATTTTTTTGTATTCTAGTTTGTCATATGCTTACTGCTTTTATTTTAATACACTGTTCACGTTAGTGAACAATGTCCAAAATCTTAATATATATGTTTCAAACATTTCATATAACCACTTGCAAAAATCTATCCAAATCATAGAAGATGTTTCAAAGCACTGTCTCGTTCTATGTAAACACATTCACATACAACCATAGATGAAGCTCACTTTGATACATTGTAGATTTACGAGAACCTTAATTATGAATTCGCAAAATGTAAGACCGACTACATGTAATGATTTTTGACATATATTTATGGTTTTGTTTGAGATATTTGAATAACTAACATTTTCACCTGCTTTGACAACTATTTACTTAACCTTTTGTTAACATAATTACGAATTAATTCTAAGAACTTAATATATTTTTATTTTCGAGGTAGGTGCATCAAATTACAGCATTAATTTTAAAGTTCATGCTGACAACTACATTAGGCATAAGAGTTTCAAGGCACAGCCGCTAAAATGTTACAATTCATTCGTTTAAACCGACCGGAGTTAGTTTTACCAACCACCACAAGAGTAATTTTTAGATTAGTAAAATAGTAGAAAAATAATCAATCAATCAGTACCTGTTACCTCTCTTGAAGCAAGGCAGTTGACCAAGATTTCCCAACCAACTCTGTCCTCAAATCTTCTTTCCAGTTCTTCCAGTTCATTCATTTCGTGTATGCCTCCAATCACGGCGGGATGCATTCTTCGATCTTCCCTTACTTTAGTCTTCAGGATTCCAAGTTAGTGCTTGTCTTACGACACAGTTTGATGATTTCCTGAATGTGTATCCTATTTACCTCCAGTGTCATTTCCTAATTTCTTCCGCAGATGAATTTTGTTGATATGTTCGCTGCCACAGGAGATTGTTAGTGGTAGAGTCTGGCCAACGAATTTGAAGTATCCTGCGCAGACAGCTGTTTATAAATACGTAAGTCTTTTAAAGGATGCTTTTTGTAGTTCTCCAAGTTTTAGCTTTATACAATAAAACAGTCTTTACATTTGTATTGAATGGATGCCGGCTGACAGTTAATTTGAGTTCCAGATGTTCTTCAATTGAAGAAACGTTGCTTCCGCTATGCCAATCCATGCCTTCATATTTGTATTAGGTCCTACTTGTGTATCGATGATGCTTCTGTCCAGGTGGGTAATAAGTCCCACACCTTCCAGAGCTTCCCCGTCAAGTGTAATCTGGTTGGTGCTTATTATTTTGTATCGAAAGATCTATCTTTTCCCTTTGTACATGTTGAGGCCTACTGTTGGATGAAGAGGCACAGGCTACACTGTCCATCTTCACCTGCATTTGTTCCTGTGTGTGGGATTGAACAGCCAGATCACCTGCAAAATCCAAGTTGTCTAGTTGCATCTATGTTGTCCACTGTATTTCATATTTGAGTTGAGATACTGCAGTTTTCTTAATCCAGTCTTCTACCAGCAGAAAGAGAAGGAGTGAGAGTAAGCAGCCCTGTCTGACACCGGACTTCACTTAGAATGAGTCTGTGAGCCGCTCTCCATACATGATTCTGTAGTGTAGTCCTTTGTAGGGATTCGTATGATATTGATTGTCTACTCGGGTACACTATTATGTTGAAGAGGGCTCCATAATATTCTCCTGTCCACACTGTCAAATGCTTACCCGTAATAGAGGAAATTAATGCAAAGTGATGAGTTCCATTCAACTGATTATTCATCAACAATCCATAGAGTCACTATTTGCTCGATACACGGTCGATGCTAACAGAACCCAGCCTATTGATCTCGAAGTTAGACATCTACTGGATCTTTTATTTAATTCACTAACACTCTGTTGAAGACTTTTCCTGATACTGAAGGTAGAGTGATGTCTCTATAATTTTCGTGCTTGCTAAATTCTTCTTTCTTTGGTATCTTGACGACATACTCTTCCTTCCAGTCTATTGGCCGCTGTCCTTCCTCTCAAATCTTCCTAAAGAAAATGTGCAGACTTGTTGCAGCTACTTCTATATCTGACTTCCGTGCCTCGTTCAGCTGGTATGTTATCTAACCCTGCTGACTTGCCACTCTTGATTTGTCGAGTGGCCATTTTGACTTCCTTGACTGCTGGTGGGTCAATATTTATAAGGGTGTCCGTAGATACTGCCTTAATGACTGGTGGGCTCAGTTGAGCTGGTCTATTCATGAGTTCTCTGAAGTGTTCAACCCACCTGTTCTGCTATTCTCGAATCTCAGTGATTGGTTTCCTATCCTTGTTCTTGATTAGTCGCTCTGAATTACTGCATTTTTCAGCTATCTACTTCGTTGTGTCATATAGGTGTCTCATATTTTATTCTCTTATAGCTTATCCGCTGTCATTGCTATGTCTTCTACATAGTGCCGCTTACCAGCTCAAATAATCCTCTGCATTTGCTAGTTGACTTCCGTACATTTAGCCTGTGCCTTGGCTTTCTCTGCTCTTGCTCGGCTGTTATTTATTTCTGTCGTCTTGTTCCACCTTTCCTGGATCCTATCCAGAGTACCAACAGGGACCCATTCTTTATGATGTTGTTTATTGAGGCCCAAAACCACCTGACATGTTTAAGTTATTGTCTCCTTAATCTTTTTCAAGTTGTCCTCCATAGCGCTTTACTCTTCTTCTAGTAGAATGTGAAAGTCCTGGAACTCATTGTTAAGAGTTATCTTGGATTCGTTGAGTTTGTTAGTATCTTGAAGAAATGTTTTATTATACATTTGCAATACTGTTGCTCCATTTGTCCAGTGCTTTGTAGCTTTAGTTTCATTATAGTGATTACCAGCTGTAAATCTGAAGCTGAGTCAGCCCCTCTCTTTGCTCTCACGTCTTCTATGTTTTTCCAAACTTCTGAAATTTCACCTGGCTAAAGGTGAAGTATAAACCTAGAAATTCCGACCTACTATCCTCATGACATCGCGCTCAGAGTGTTTTTTTATATATACGCATGAAAACTTGACGAAATTACACTCTGAAACATCGTTTGAAAAATAATTTTTTATATATTAGTGCACTTACTATCTGGATGATTAGTTGTGGTTAAAAGAACTAAAAGGTTGAATAATGTATCGTAGAAATTAGTGAATGTAGTAGATGTAGTATTTACTACCTGGAAAAGATTAACAAAAATCTTTGTACTATTACTATGGCTAAATTGATGTGTAATTTCACAAGCAATATTTATAAGCAAAGAGTGAAAATAAAATTAGTCATTCACTCCATACTTTGTTTCGCGTTAATATGCAAGTATTTCATGCTTTAATTGTTTAAAAAATTGAATACATGCTTGATAATATAACTGATAAGTAAATAACAACAGTAAATGATACATTAAAATTACACCATAATCAGTTAGTAGAACGAAATACTGTTTACGTTACTTTTAAGTTTGCCTTGTGTTGGTGCTGTATTTACATTTCGTAGAATTAAATAAAGTCTGTCCAATACTATATACAGTCCCTTCGTATAAACACATGAAAATTACTTTGATGGATTCTCATGAACTGTTTTAGGCAGACTAATTAATTTCGTCATTCGACATTCTAAATAACACTTATTCATAATTAATTGACGTCGTCTAATAACTATTTTATTAAATAGCTAATACATTAGCACAGTTACCAATACTATCTGAAATAAAACATCAAAATCAGTTTATTTCGAATTCGACGATCTGTCTGAGAGGTTTATTAAAATCTCAGAGTTATAATTATCTTCAACTTAGTACAGAATAGAGTATGAATATTACATGAGAAAATCATTATTTGAGTCATACAATCAGTGTACAATACTAAAAATTATACTATTAAATTGAAATCACAAAACTATGAACTATATTGCTACTGCATTAACTGATGTCTTAATAACCTCTTATATATATAATATCTAATTGCAACATTTAATTCAACCTATTCAACTTTATATGGATTTCTTTTACACTATGTTATTTAGCTCTATGTCTAACTCTTGATCAGATTTACCTCTACGATTACTCAGACTTTGTTTAAAGTTTTGACTTTGTAAATAATAGATTGCATTTAACTGATGTAAATTTTTTCTTATTCTGCCAAACTCATAGAATATGTTTCTTTCACTACAATTAAGGGGATTACTTACATGAAATATTATGTTCTAGTTTGATACCTGCTACCAATTGATTTGATACCTAAAAATAGGATATATGTCTCATAACAGTGGATTCTAAATAATAAGTACCGGTGTTTGATGGCTAGCGGGATTACTTATTATCATTTCATTAGTTCTATCAAGGATTAATAGAGCGCTACTAGCAATACATATTTGCCTTGTTCCCAAGTTGAATAATTAAGTAGCTCTTGGTTTCTCATCGAATGAGGTTCAGATAAATACTAGAAAAGAGATTAATCGTCGACTGTTTATATTTCACAGGTTATGAACTTTACGGTTATAAAGTAAATGCGGAATCTAATAAAATAGAATTATCATCAAAAATCATACCGATGTAACTCACATTATAATTAGTCAAATCTCGATTTGGCCTAGAGAAAACGCACATTGCAACTAAAGTAGCTGAAATCAGCCAAAATAAAAGCAGGAACAAAAGACTGGAAGATTTCGGCCAGAATTTATTAAACAGTGAAAAATAAAAAAAAGAAAAGGAAAGTAAATGAAAAAAATTCTACTAAAAAAATCTAGAAATCATAATTTGTAATTGATTACATCCTTTATGACCATAAGTAGATTCCATCACTTTAATAAATATGGATCACATTTCATAGGAGAACACAACATTTCATAGATTCTAGTGATTTGATGGTTAAAGTTACATATTGATTATGAAATTATTGTTTTCGATAAACCAGCAATCGTTTATTTGAAAATTGTGATAACTAACCTATCCTTGATATGTATTATTTGGTGATTGACCTCAACTTGAAAATCGATAGGAGTTCAATTTTTATTTGCTTAAAACTAGTGTGCTTCGCCAATAACTTTTGGTTATACAATTGAATCATATGTAATTAGAATGTATTTGGATCTCTACGTTTATTTTTTGTGGACTGAAATTGATCAGCCTCTGTTGCTATGTGTATCTTGAGCAGACTGCCTCGATATAGCGAGTGCATTTAGCTGATAAGTCCTAAATGGAACGAAATGCGCGTAATGGATTTCACTTGCTAACCACAATCTAGCTCAAATATCAGATCATATTAGTCTTGTAACACTAACCCACGTACAGTTTTTTCATACACCTGTATATTTGATTTTGATTCGCTAAGGTCTTGAGCTCCCAAATATTTTTTTAGTTATGGAGAGTTTGCTCCGTTGAATACCTTCAAAATTTCCGTAGCTACTATTTTGATCGAAGTTGTTTATGAGGGTTGATAGCATTTGAAATGTTTTCAGTATTTATAAAATGTATTTGTGAAAGTTTGTATTTTCCTATTACTGATGTCAAGGAATAAAACCATTCATTATCTCAGTGGAATCTGTGTATCGTAAGAGGATTGTTTCAATATTATAACATGGCTACAAACTGTTCTATAGTAGTATTGGCTGAGCTGTATGCTGATCACATTGATCATGATATCATCTTCTACTGAATGTTTACTAATAGGTTTTACTTTAAATGGGCAAAGTATGATTTGCTTATAATTTCGAACTTTTCCAAAAAGAGTTCTGATTAACAACGTTATTTCGAAAAAAAATGAGTAATTTTTGATACTGGCATATAGAAATACTTATATCCGTACCACTGAAGTGTTTGTTCTGGTAACATATGGCTAGAGTCAATGGGTTACTGTTATGCAACATACATAGCTTAGCTAAACACTTTCAAACATACAACTTTCCAAAACAGAATAATGGTTTACTTAAGCAATAATGAAATTCACGATCAGGATGGCAAAACATGCTCATTAATATTATTCATTAAAGGATTCAGCTCACTTAAAAAGCGTTGGTAATGTTCTTCTGTAACATTTTATAACTTTCTTCATTAACTGGGAGCTACTGATTAGAAAATATGGCCGGATTAAACGACGAATTCTATAAAACTAAGTGAATTGAAAAATATATGTTACATATATCTGATTTAAATTGAAGCTACGTGAAATTAAATGCCACGTAATTTCAGTTGTAAACCAAAAAGTTTTGCATAAAGTACGATTGACCTATAGACTACAGTCGTTATTTTTGAAAGCAACTTGTAATTACAATAAAAATAAAGACACAAAAAGAGAAAACGGTCAATATCCAAGGAATAAAATTGTTGTTTATATATAGCATTAATGTTACTATTTGTCGGTTTTCAAGTAAAACTTACATACTTCCTAAGATAATTATCAGAATATATTAACTTCTCATGCATGTTTACTACTGATTTACTAATACTAAAGCTATGTTTTTTGTGTCGTCGCTATTATTTATTTACGATCTTTGTAAGACAATAATTCTTGAAATCAAATTATGCGAATCGATTGTTAATATATCCTAAATGATATTTGTGTGCAGGTATATGTAAAAAACTTAATGCCTAATAGTCTCTTTTACTTTAGTGATTTATTTCGTCGGTTTAAAATAGGCAACATATTACTGTATATTATTTCAAAATCAGTAATACGCTTAGATTGACTGATCACTTGGCACTGACCAATGTAATGTTTACCTAGTTCTCCGTGGTGCTGATCGGACTCTACTGACTAAGTTCTATGCGAATATTAATGTTAGTTAATCGATATCTCAGCCACTAAGTTTGGATAAAAGCGATGAACAATTCGTCAAATAGCCTATCGGTCACGTTTGCAGAATTTGAGGACAGGCGAAACTAAAATGATTTACTAGTTTTCTAAAGATCGCAGGTATACCTTGACAACACGTGTCAAATAGCACAAAGTCTAGATCATAGGTTTTATGCCGGTTACTCATAATTCAAATATTTGCTGATGCATATCATCCTCGTTTTTCGATAATCTTTTAATCTTGCAGAAGTTTAGATATATATAAATCGCCTATGCATTATCATTTGTGGTGATTTTCGTACATAGTTAACAATCTTAGTGCTGACGCTACAGTAATGTAAAACAAGTCAAGCAAAAAGTATATAATCCGAGAAAAATGCAATGATACGCTTGTAAACCATAGTTAATATATCACACTCTATCGGTGAATCCTATTTTGCCATAAAGCCAACATGTTAAAGTAGAATGTGCATACGGGGCAATAATATGTCGAATTCTAAATGGGTCAAATTACATTAACTTTACATATATGTTTAATTTAAGCATATAAGAGATTACTAAAGATGACCTTGATCAACAATACGCTTTCTTTAAAGAACGCCAACTAAATATGATAATAATGCGAAATAAAATTGACAAACTTTGGCACATAAAACAAAATTCAAGTGAAAATTAATTTAATATCTTACTTCAGAACATCTGAATGACAGTGAAACTATAAGATCCAAAAGGTAAATAATTAAAAATATGTATTTCCCAATAAGCCATGGATTTCCACGAACCCAAGATAGTCCAAATGCACCTGACTGAAAAAGAATGTTATAAAATTGGGTACAGAGGCAAAGGACAGTTTACATACGTTTGCCTAATTGTATATAATTTGGTATTAGTTCAATAGAATTATGAACATTTAGAAATGAAACTTGATTAAGGCTTACATTTTGTAAGGGACTGTTCAAAAATCAAACGTATGAGGCACCCTATCTTATCATTACCTAACGTCGTAAACCATTAAACAAACTAGTCAACAGTAATCAGTAATTTCATCAACATAAAGTCAAAATATGTTTTAAAACCCCCTTTTATGGGCCTAATTAATAGGTTTTGTTAAATGAAATCGTCTACTGAGTACTTACGACTCAGTACAAATAATATTTCTATCTAGCGGTCGTACTTTTCATTTCGCTGACAATTAGAGAATTTATTTTTAGTAAACTGATGTTCACATTATACAAATATCAACAATTAATACATTTCATGACAACTTTTTAATAACAAACAAGGAAGATATAATAATGAAATGCAAAATTATATCGATCCTAGATATCTTCAGCGCAAGGCTGATTATATAATGTACCTGCAACTTAATCTTTATGTGCAGAACTGTAGTTCTAAGATATAAAGCAAATTCAAAACCTTGCGTTGGAAAATTTTAGAGAGCACTTCATTTTTCTTAAGTTTATAAAGGTGGCATACTTATTTTCGTAGCTAAAATCACAGCATAATTCGACATCTGATTCAACCAACTATCTGATAAATAAAAACTAAAAAGATAAACACGGCATTTTGAATTTCTAGGAGTCTATAACTTATTTTATTCACAAATCGTCCATGTGTATGTCAAATCACTACGGTTTATTAAATATGTGAACAGTTTTGTCTTTGATTTCAGAATATGTTTTGAATTCTACATTTTTTAATAAGGCTGGCTTTTACGATGAAGCCCTGGTTCATTAATTTTTGTGATCGTAAGCCTGATCTCAAATAGTGTTTAAAGAATTTTTAAAATCAAACTTTCTATTTACATTGTAAAAACTAAAAAGAAAAGGTACTAAAACAACAAAAAGTATTCGTTGCCAATCAGTTCCCTTATTCTTCATCAAACAAGATTTTTAGGACGCTTAACCGCCAAACATTAGTAAGTTTTTACTAGTGCATCTGTGGCAATTACAACATTTTTGGGATATTAATTTTTCCAGTTCAAAAACACTGAATACTTGAATGATATTCTCGGATGAGAACAAAAGGAAGTAAACTGTCTTGGTAAAATAATTATGTACCACTATTAATCGATGCACAAAAGCGCGTTGCAACTGTATCTTTAACATAGGAACCGAGATAACTAAACAATATGATTATATTTTCTAGCTACAATGTTTCACAATGTAAAAATTCGTACGCTTACGCCACAAAATAGTGCATGATTTGCTATGGTTAGTAAAGTAATTAACTCAATACCAGCTAAATCTACACCATTAAAAGTGGCATTGCAGATACAGCGAGAACTCATTAACAAAGACCTGCATGAAAATCAGTGAATAAATTTATTGATGGTTATCAAAAAGATAAATTCAAATAAACAAAACATACCAGCAAAATCGACTGAACTGATATAAATAACAAACACAGAAATTCTATTCCTTCTGTAACTCCACAAGGAAGGTTTGGGGGTTTTAATTGCAATCTGATATCGGATGACACAGTTAAAGATGAAGGCCATTCGAAGAAGGGGAGCAAAAACATTATCACCAAGGAAGCACGATGAAGTAGAGTTAGATAAAAACTGTGGGAAATGTCATACATAACCAAACTGTGCTTGTCTAGCTTATGGTTTATAGAACGGTACTAAATTTTTTTCATTCAATGAAAGACATCTTACGTTTTCTGCATCTTCAATAAGTATTCTGGCCTGCCTTAGTATAGGACCTTGAAGCTTTAAAGCATGAAATTTTAAACTTACGTTCATCTTCATCAGCGCTTCGACATATAGAAGTCATTTCAAAAGTAAATATCCCACATCCACGAAAATAAATGAAAGTTTTTAACAACCCGGCTAGGAAGGGTTTTGGTTTTTCAATATCCAATACCTTAAAATTCCATTTTGCCTGGTTGAATTAGTGAATTGTAGTTTCTTATGATCCAAGTCTGTGTGGTGAGAGTATTATTAATTCCATAAAGTCTCAACGCTGAGTGTGTTTCTTTAGCAACTAAGAGGAAAAGATGTAAATTAAGAGTCCCTCTAGTACCCATATAGTTTACATATGCGTCAAGCCTTCTATTAAAAGATTCAGCAAAAGGTGCTTATCCGGACCAGCAAATAATAAGTATGAATTTGTGCGCATGATCTTTGTGTTATAACACCGATTGTAGCGCGAAGACTTAGAAACTAGAGGTGTAATACAACACTATTTTCTTAGCAGGGAATCCCTTGCCGGCATATGTAGTTAGTCCTTCAGGACACAGAAGAGAATGCTTTGCAAACTAATTGATTCTCCTTTCATCTCTATATGTTTTATATAAATCTCTATCTGGAGGAGTCGTGATAAATTGATGTTAAAGACAAACGTCTATTTTAACTAAAGGCTATTTCCGTCCTGTCCACAATAACTGTGTCTAGGGAAGCGTCCTGAAGAACGTAAGAATAGTTCTCGCTTAGTACTTTCGTCAGGCTTGACGTGAAAGATTCTTCCACCTCCAACATCTATAATTTTCAATTTTTGTAGCTTCACCATCCTATACAAATAATGTGAGCTTGGCATGCATATAGCCAATTTTTACCTTGACATTTCATCTGATCCGTAGCTCCAAAAGTGGGTATGGATTCAATTCAATAATAGATATTTTCCATTTGCACCATATTTTCTTATCTACCTGAAGCACCCGTACTGTTCTTCAATTTAACCAGTGGCATTTTTTCATCATAACCTTACTGACAAAACGTTGTTACATATGGCCTCAGACTGATCCTTTGAATGATTTTACAGTTTCTATCCGCAGACTTTACGACCACCTTAGTGGTCATAAAGCATTTTTTGTTCGTTCTCTTATAGTTTCGTAGTTTGCCTGGCTACAACAGGCAAGCAAGTGTCTATTCTCAGGATAACAGATCGTTAATGACTATGTCGATGTTGACTTTTGAGCAACCACTGTCTTGTTCAAGGGACTGAGGCTGTGCCTTCTCAACAAGGAGCAGCCCGTTCAGTGGAAGACCGGCTAGCTCTGACGGTATCTTATGATTATCCCGTTCTGTGTCACGTCCTTTATTCTTGGGTGGATATGCAGTTTACAGCGTTTGAAAACCGCTTTGGTGAGGCACCTGAAACGACCACCTAATCATACAAAATATACGGAAGTGTAGAATGTACAGCGGTATAGAACCCCATAAATAAATAGTTGCATAGGCCTGCGACATCGATGCTGACCTCGTTTGTTTTAACGGACACAACTAGTTGAAGGCTCTCGGTAACGCATCACTACCAGATCACGTTATGACGCACCGCGGGTAGCATTTCTCTCTCTAGTTTGCCAGCCTAGACGTTGCTATCTTATTGACGCTCTTATCGACGATCAAATAAAACCTTTCGTTCATCCTTAATGGTCTTTTAATTTATTCCCATTCGTAAGAGTGGATTCAAACTTTAGAACATTCTCTGGTTATATGACAGGCATAACTTGGTCGTGTCGGGTAGGCTGAGAAAACCTCTCGAGACAAGCTCAATATGACATAGAAATCAATAGGATATATTGTGTCCAATCAGAGTGCAGATAGCTTTATATCCGGAACTTCTAGACAGAGAGAAATCACGTGCTATGTCTGTGATTGGTCAATTGTCTTAGCACTACTGTGTTTAGAATGGTTGCGGAATTCTCTAGAAGCTTGAGGGACACTTATGATAATATATATGTCCTAGTTTTCTGTACATAATCGAACTCTTGCATTAAAGTGTTTTTGCAGTATTTCCTGTCTTCTCTCTCGTGTTCCTGTTGACGAGTAGTTTCAGCCTGGGGGTCGTATCATAGCTTAGGAGACGAAGCGTGCGGTCAACCGAGACAGATAACAATTTACGACGGAGATCTTGCTGTCGATGAAAGACCTGAACCACGCGTCACAAAAGGTCATATACCGAGCGCACCTCGAATGTACTTTGTTTTATTTTATCTTATCTATAGCCAGAAATGACTTATATGTCGATAGCTGTTGTGAAAACATCACTTCAGGTTTAATCATAGAGATAAGAATAAATGTGGAATTGGTCAGAATGCACAAACTCTAGCAACAGAAGCAAGCTACTAATATTTGTAATTATAGCCAGTAGCAAGTCGAACATACATACGGACATACAAAATAAACAATATAAAAGTTGTTGCTTATAGGTGTGATTACTGTTCCTAAAATAGCATCGTTGTCACGTTCATTTTTCAGTTGTATAAATTTCACAAAAACACACAACTGGTGGCGTTTAAGAAACCTAACGCTATCATGTGAATTGTAAATGTGGTCTTTTTGAGCCCTTGTTTATTTTGAAGACATTAGTTAGTCATTGGTTTGAGAATGGCCTCGACAATCGATAATTGATGTTTTCTTACGGTCACTCGCTATGATATATATTATTCTTCTTAAATGTCTACCATGAGTCTAATATGAACAAAATTTTGTAGAGACACTGTCATGAAAATTAGGCTTACGATCAAGGTTATGTTCAAAAGATACAATTTATTTTATATACATCGTTAATTTTATTATCAAGCACTCCGATTTTATGAGACCAACGTGCAGTGTATACTAAAAGTAGAACGAAAAACCGCCAGAGTTTTCACTGAGAGATTACGACTGATTTAAACGTTCATCAGTACAGATTGTATATACGTGAGTAACATGTATATATAAATTACATTAACAATGTTCATTTACTCTACAACCAATCAACGCCTATATTCATAGGAGATAGTCAACTGCAACATATAAAATACGTGAATTATGTAGCTCAACAGTTTTCTATAATCCGTAAAGGAGTACGCCCAGACTGCTGTTGACACAATTTGTCAATAGTGTATTTTATTGCATGGTCGTAATTAAAAAACTATCTTTCTGATTTCTGACATCGTATTTAACTTATGCCTTAGTTCACACGTGTACACAAATACGGTTGCTCTAGATTTCGATGATTCAGCCTCCACCGAGTAAACATGACCTTAAAATTTTAACCAGACTGAAGTGCCAATCTTGTTGAAGGTGACGTAAAGCCTTATCAGTATGTTAGGTTCGCGGATATTTCCATTCTATCTAACGAGATTTCAACAACTCTTGTACTTACTTATTTACTTACCCATTTGTTGGCAACCACGCGTTCATGGACCTATTCAAAACATCAAACCACACAGTTTCCAGTTAAACGTTTCTTTACTTCCAAGTTCTTAACTGACACCTTCCAATAACAGTGGAAAATCTGCATACTTTAAAGTGCTAGTAGTACATAAATCAGCGATTTAAAATGACATCGAAAACTATTGATATGTAAACATAGTTAAGTAACGCTAATTAAAGAAAAGCACCACTGGCTGACTAAATCTTAGAAAAGCTTCTTCAGAAAGTATGATATTGATAAAGTCTTATGTTAATAATGGTTTTCTGGAAAGTAAAGACAAAAAAGTTTATTAACTAATTATTAAAACCAGTATTTAAAAATCTGCTTCATCTAGGATTACCTTCCATACCCTAAAGTGATTAACGAAGGAAAAGATGTTTCACTAGTAAACAAACAACAGAAACACAAAATGCAATATGAATATTATGGAATTATTAAAGCATGAATCAGTAAAGCTGTTGTAGCATCAAAACTTGCAGTAAAACCGCCTAAAGTTAAAGCAGATCCCATACTATCGCTCACAATGATAACGGAACTGATTATCCCATTCATCATTTTGATTTTGATTGATTTGTACTACCTTTAACAAAAAGTTTAAAATTTACAATTGGATGCATTCAGTGACTGATTACGTTTTCAAAGCTCTAGTAAATATATTCAAATTGGATTGCTAGGCAGTTGATTTGACACTACGTCAGGTAGCATGCTACATTAGTTGAAGCAGTGGGTATTTTGTACATTTAAACAGTCTGCGCAAAAGTGTAAAAATTACGGGACTAGAGAAGCTCGGCAAATTGCTAAATTTATTTTTGATCTAAAATGGATTTAGTCATCATAAATATAAATCAATTTGCATTCAATCTGAAATACCTACGACGTAATTCATTTTTAGAGCCACAAATTACAGAAGTATTCAAAGCTAGCAATCTGATATTTTATTATATGATACATACCCATACCAACAAGCAAATGTTAATAATGCATTTAATATGTACGATAAGTAAGGAAAGTTGTTCATCATATCCACCACAAATCAAATATCTTTATATAAGTTCATAATGAACTCTTGGTTTACTAGCTCTTCTATCAGATCTTTTCAATGTTTCAGTATTAATTTATTTCCTCCATACAAACCATTACTAAAATCTAAATCAAAAATTGTGGCTAATGACTGTGTGAATTTAGTAGTAAATCTAGAATAAAACCGAAGAGAGCCATTCCAAGATCTGAGTGTGAACATATATTTAGATGAGGGTGTTTGAATCAATGGTATCAAGCAGCTCATTTATGGTTTCAAACTATTCACATGTACTGTATAACCGAGACAGTCAGCGAAAGTAAACCAAATCTGATATTTGGCAGGACCAACATAAACATTTCTGTCACAAAACTAACTTCAAAATGAATTCATCGCGTAACTGTTTACTCGCTGCATGTTCTATTATGCCATTTTGATATAATTCTACACCTTCGAGTCTGGTAATGATCTGAGTTATAGCTTTCTAAAATATTAAAGGCAAAACCCTCTTCCTCAATGGGGAGAGAATTTTTATCGAAATATCCTGGACGGAGTATTAGTAGTAATGGATTCAAAGAAAATTTCATCTAGAGGTTTGTCCAAATATACTTCTCTAAGATTACTTTTGGAAAAATATTTTGAGCCTTGTAACTTGTGTAAGACATTTTTAGTTTCTTTGGTAGTAAACTTTGTTGCCGTAAATGAGGATTCAAAGTTAATCAATAGTGACCACAAATTCTAGGTGTTTTACCTCCTACCTTCAACAACGTTACTATGGGGGAGCCCAGTTAGACGACTCAACAGAATTAATTACACCTTCCTTAACAAAGCTTTTTTTTTTGCCTTATTTTTAAACGATAACGAAGTAATCTGAGTTCTAAAAAAACAAAATTTTCCTTTGTATTTAAATGCACTAGCTAAATCTTCATATTAATTACCACGTCGTTTTTCACCCAGTCAACTTGATTCCACTGGGTACTCGAACTAACACACTGCATGTAGTGGTCATCTGAAAGATCAGGCTGTCTTACGAGCGGGTACTAATTCATATTAACTACATTCTTATGAACGTTGAACTTAAAATATATACTAGCGCTAACTGTTAACATAGTATTTATATCTGTTTTTGACTTTTTTAAGCTGTTATTATTTCAGTAGTTTTCCACAGCCACCACAACAAAACTGTCCATTCACCTCAAACGAACGTCATTACAAACCATTAATAAGTTTTCATTACATGTCTGGGACTCGATACTACTAGTATCAGTAGTAAATGAACTTGACTTGCCTGGTTTTGTGGTCACCTGTTGCAGTTGTAGTTATAAGGTTAAGCTACTCAAATTTTCTATCCAAATAAATCGTACTAGGGTTAGAGTCCTGCGAACTTTTATTAACCAACAAATTCGGTGAAACTGACAGGCACTTTTAACGGGAACCTTTTATATGAGATGTAATCCATGAGGATGATATTGAAATGCTTTGAAAAGTAACCACTAGCTTTACTGAGATGATATAATTACCACCTGAATAAATTGGAGACTTGCAGAACAATGTAATACTGAGTTGGTAAAACGCGTAGTTGCTATTCTTAATGAGCTCGATTCTTAGATAATGCTTGGCGTCTATCTGACTCCTTAAATGGAATGAACCTTTGTAACTCAGTATGTATGTTCGAACAACATTTGGGTACTCTACGCTGTTCCAAGAGTTAAATAAATAGCAGAAGATTAGTTGATACGAGATAATTTATTCCAACCAGCCAAACCAAACAGGCTCAAACCATAAAGCGTTTATAAAGTAAGGTTCGTTGTCCATTTATACTTCAACATGTACACCAAGATGAAAATGTACAATAAGTGAAATACTATGTCCATGGTTATCAGTGGCTGCTGCACGCAACATGTTAGCAAAAAATACCATGATATGTCTCGAGATAATCAATTGGAAGTCGATCGACATCTTTGTAAAAGTAACACAGATCTCTGACTTTCAGAAAAGTACAAGAAGGAATCTAAATGAGTTTCTTCTCCAATTTTGGATCATTATTACTAACTAATAAACTGTCTCGAAGTTTAATCTGTAATTGGTCACCCAGACTGCATCTAGAAGCTTGAACTTACAGTCGAACGATAAAATATTTGGTCGTTTGATCAGGACAATCAACCAGTTTGTCAAAAAGCGCTCTTTTACAAGTCTCAAATAAAGAAATTTGAAAATTGTCAGTGAATATTTGTTTCAGCCTGTCAGGTAGAGAAAAAAATAGGTTTGGCAGGAAAAGGAAGATTTTTAGTAGACCAAGCTTCTGGTCTAAACACGGTGATGAAGCCTGCAGATACCTAATCATTCTTGAAATTACGAGGTAAGCACAAATCATCAAAACAATGGAGATAATCCTTAACTTTTCGCGAAGAAGCACTAATCGGTAAGCATCCAACGTTACAGCGATCCATAATAAGCGTCATGTCAATAATGTAATTTAATTATGATCAAAAATAGTAACAACGTAATTCAAACCAGAGCTGCAAATAAAGTAAGAACTCGAAGCCAACAGTAGGGTATTGCAATGTGGTATATATATATACAAACAAACGAATGATAATAATACATTTAATATTTACAATAGGTACGATAGTTAGCTACCATAAAGTCGTTATAGCATGATCGACAATTCACATGAGAAATTTGTTGGAACATAATAAATCAGTATCGTATGCTAAATGCCAATAATCAGCATACTTCTTCAAACTATCGAACAAACTGCATACCGACAAGTAATATATAAAAACACGAAGAAATGAGTTTTTGGACAAAACGATGTTAAATATCAGTGGTTATGTTTAGGAAGAAATAACTTCAAGTTTGCAAAATAACTTATTTTGTCTCTAAACAATGGTTTTTAAGAATAAATTTTTTTTGCGCACATACCTTAAATGGTTTTACTCCATTGTGTAAAACAGTATATGCATGTTATTTAAACCATAAATCATTTCCCACTTTTTAATGTATGTTGCATCATATAATTATTGCATCATATAATTGCATCATATAATTATTATCGGGTCTCAAAGCGTATCCTAACTGCTTTTATGATTCGGAAAACAATTTGCATTACCATAAAAACGCTTACGCTGCCTATAAATTCCATATAGAGTATTTGAAACCTAATATTTTAGGTGACTTATGTAGTAAACAATTTGTTTATTTACCCTAATATCGAAATTAAATACACCAAGCTGGATAAAATGAGCGGAAACCGGATTCCATTTCGGTGGTTTAAACGTACAGCGCTTGAAAGAAAATCTGGAGTATTTGGGCTCTATTTAGTATTCTGTCATAAGCATTCACTTTTAGTAAGCCTATAACGAAAATCTAACAACAAATCGTGTTTGTACTATAAAACGCTTTCTATAGACACCTTATTGTACGTTAGTGATTGGATATATGAGTCCAAATAATCAATGAGAACTCGTAAAAACGTCGCTTCTTTAGTAAACGCTGTAACTTCCTTGATTTGTTACTTCTGTTTAGTGAAGTTTACTTATTTAGGGCGAACCACCTTTAATATAATTGTAGAAGAATTTCAGTGCTATGCTTTATTTAAAAATTACCAGAAGTATGTCCACTTAATGTGATAGATCATTATTAAGTTTTCAAGTGTTTAAATTACTTAATTCAGATTAACTGAGCCCAGTGAAGCTAAAATGAAGTGTAATCGTAGTAACAGTAAACAGTATCATGCTTACATTCTTGTAATTTAATTTCATATATAGTTACTAGATAACAAATAACAGGAAACTATTTGATTTAAAAGAGAAAATGTTACATATGGAATAAATCATAAGTGATACTCTGGCGTTTGTTATGTTACCTATACTGAAAACAATTTAATGGTGACTACTTCTATTCACAGAATATAAATACCCGTTAAGTGTAATTACAAATATTAGCGTATATGTATCTCTATTTCAATTAGGGTAACTTCTATCTTCATTCATGTTGAGGACTGGAGATCCCCAAAAATACAATTGTTCATAAAATCAAGCGATAGGAGTTGTATTGATTTTTCGTAAGCTTGATTTATAAACTTTCCTCACATTAATGTGAGTCAATGTTAGTTATACTCACAGAGCATATATGACAATATTTCATTGTATGAATAAAATACTTATAATTTCAATTTGATGAATAGTCACTATAAATATATGAATAATTTGTGCATAACTGACTCTCTCTATCTTACTGAAATAAAGAGTCCTAACTACTGGTCTTCTGAATTTGTGACTAGGATGGTTCAAAGCGTTCGGGTGCTAAGGTTGTTTGAGGATAGTCAAGCTGTCAAACACGATTTATAACAACCTCAACCTCAACAGATAAAGCATGCCAAATGTCTGATTCTATATAACTCCTTGTAATGTTGGACTGTCTGCAATTGATGAGAAGCCTTGAAATGAAATGAATTCATTCTATTTTAAAATACTATTCTTCTTACAATATTCTAATTCTATTAAAAATAATAAATTACTGTCAATTTCGATATCACGAATTGATCTGAATCAGACAACCAGTGATCACCTGGAGGGAATGGACATCTGTTTCGTCCTAGTATGGAACTCCTCAGCGGTGCGCATCTACGACCCTATCGGGGATCAGACTCAAGACCATCTGGCTCCTCAGAAAACGCTTTACTATTGGGCCACTAAGTTGGCCCCTAACGGATGATGCTTCCAATTCAGCTCCTTAAAATAATTCCTGGAATTCTAATGTGGAGACCGATGGAGTTCAACGGTGTCGGGTGTAAGGTAGTTCCCACCGATGGCATGGATGAGGTCGCGCAACGTATCGCGAATTGACTAAATTAAAAATAATAACCGTTAGAAGCCAACTTACTGGTCCAATCGCAAAGCGTTTGCCGCGGAGCCAGATGGTCTTGAGTCTGATCCCCGATGGGGTCGTAGATGCGCACCGCTGAGGAGTTCCATACTAGGATGAAACGGCTGTCCAGTACCTCCAGGTGATCACTGGTTGTCTGATTCAGATCAATTCGTAATATCGAAATTGACAGTTAACTATCTCCCAAACCCCCCCCCCAACTGTAAGAAATTTTGGTTTTGTTATAAAAGATGAGTAAAGGATAATTTGACTGTCGGAACTATTTTTTTTTAAAAATGTTTAATATATTTTGACCGAAAACGTATTAAATATTTCGTTTTCATTACAATCAAGTTTCACCTGTACAAACCTCTCATCTAACCTACTAATTGTTATTACGCCACTTCAATTTTTAAGTAGAACTAGTTATATATGTATCCTCTACTCATATTTTCCTATTATTCATGTCTGTACTTTGTAATGATGCTTTTGTGATAAGTGGTTTGTTGTGTGATCTGGGCTTGTATGATATGTCTGTAGGAATGTATAAAATCTCTGTTTGGTTCATTCTTGTTTTCTACTTTTTCAAGCTTGGGGGATAGCTTAGTTTTGGGACAGACCTATAGACGATAGAATTGCAAGTGTTTTTTCTCGGCGGTTATATTACTTCTAGTGAGGTTTCTATCAACAGATGACTAAAGTAAAGGATATAACAAGGTTGTCTAGCAACATATTACTGCCCTAAGATTAACAAATGGTTGCTAACATTATAAATCTGCCCTGAGATCATTAGTAATTTTGAATTCATTTCTAGTGTTTACGCTAAGTTCAACATTTATCGTAGATGAATATTTGATTGTTTTGCTGTAATTTTCCAAAATGATGATGAAGGAATTCAAACAAATGATTTATAATTCTTCGTTGACACACGAAAAGTCACATAGGCGGCTTCATGTTAACGTAACGAATACTACTGTTTATCTGAAACATGATTTACAAGCAAGTATGATCACTGGTTTTCGGTTCTTGAAAATCCTATAATTACCATTAGTTCTTGTTAAAAAAAATTACATTTAAACTAATTGGGCTGACAATACATATTACCAAAGAATAAGCAAAGACTTATACTATATACTGATATAATTTCACGATTACTGTTTACACTTAATCAACTTATCAGTGATATACCAGATTTATTTACGAAATTTGTACAACGATTGTTACAGTAGTATAAAGATTAATGTAATGTATTAGACGGTCTACTGGACTATTCGCTATATGTACTTCATTCCCGTATTAATTCAACAATTTGACCTAGATGCTGAGGGTTGTTTATACGAGTAACTTAAATCGTCTTACACAATAACGCTTAAGTTTGTTTGTTTGTTTGCTTGAGACAGACATTCCAAACTCCATTACATAAAACTTGAACTAGTTGTTCTATGGTGGAATTAGAAAGGGTAAAAAAATTAGTACGAAATCATTCTTTGTTGACTAAGGTAATTAAATGGAAAATATTCAGGCAAAACATCTTAAGCAAAAGTGATTTTACAAGATCTGATTGTAATATACTAATCAAGTCTTGTATTAATGAACACACGACGTTTTAATTCACAAATTAGCTGGACATGATAGTTTATATTAAGTGTCGGATTCTTGAACAAAGACTAAATTTCTACACTAGGTAGAAATAATCACAGAGTACCACTAACCTGAATCATCAGAAAACATAACTTTATACCTATGCTACGTGACAAACTGAATATGAAGTTCTCATAGGCATTTCACTATTTAATGTCTAATATACAAAGTAAATTCACTTATTAAGGTATAAATTATCGGCATTTATTTAATCAGTAGACTGAATATGCTTACCAGAGATCTAATTACATTCTAGTTTGTTGCCAGTTTTAACAGCACTGTATTCCACTTCAAAAGTAGTAGTAAGCATGTTGTAACTTTGTTTTACTACCTATTTTGTAAGAAATTGTTACACCGAAAAGCGAATAACATTTAGAATGTCTACTGAACAAATGAAACAGACAAGTAGATAACATTAATTTACAAAAAAATAAATAAGCTTTGTCATGTTTAATTAAAATGATAATATGGATATGTAAGTAAATTAATGTCATTTATTATAGAGATATATAACATTTTTACAAATAATAACATATAATCAATATTGGTTATATCTGTCCAAAAAGTTAAGAGCAAAGGAAGTTCTGAAGTCGTAATTTTAAATTTCACAGGATGTCATGTTGATATTATATAAATTTTAAACTAAATGTAAAAAAGGTGACTAAACTACAGAAAATCCTGGTATTTGAAAGGCACCTATGAAAAGGTAACTTACTCAGCGCGGTGACAACTACTGACTGAATTAACTATGTAAAGTAAATACTAACTATCATAGCTATACGCTGATTCATAAACGGAAGAAAAAGGTTATTTGGATGGAACGCACACTGTTGTGAAAACTCTTGAAATGTAAGACATCTAAAAACCAACCATTAGGCAAGTAAAAATTATTTGAATCACTTATGATTTACAGCGTAAATGACAAGCTGACCCAGCATACTATGGATTCAATATTTATAGAACTGTTAATCATATTTCAGATGAAAAATATAATGCACATATCAACAAATGTATTATTTCCTTCTGATACGGGGATCAAAAAATATCACAGATATTGGTTTGATTATATTTAAGAAGAAATACTTCATAGTTTCAAATTATGACAGAGAAACTCCTGACTTATTTGTTTTCCATAAAATAAAGGTTGTAAACTTCACCACAGTATTTCGTTTGATAACCCAGGAATTTTGAATCACTTGCTTTATTTATGTACTTGCTTAACAAACTTGCTTAACTTGCTTAACTAACAAACAACAGAGTATTTAAAATACTTTAAATCAACATTGTTTATTGAAAAAGTCATATCCTACGTACGTTTAATGTCGTTTTAGCTACAACGTATGTACCAGATATAATAATGTGAACACCTAATTACAGTAAATATTAATATAGAATGGTCATCACACTGAAGCACATAGTCTTACGATGGCATCACATTGAATTTGATCGGTTTGAAATAACTAACTGGATACCACAAACCAAATAATCAGTTGAATATAATAACTTTGTATTAATTTTCACACTAATGTTTCGTTTAGATTTAGTTTCGGAAAATACAACTTACCAGGATGAATACATTCACAGGGACATTTCCTGTGTTTTAATCTTTATGTGTGGATCTTACCGAAACAGTAATTACCTTTGAAAATTGAATAGATAATTTTATTATGAACTTAACCGTGAAAATGTTTATATAATTAGGTGACCTTAAGAGAGAGGTTAGCTGATAATGTTTTAACTGATGTACATAAGATGATTCCATTGTATCGAAAGTTTTAACGTTTTTTCAACACTACAGAGATCCTGATTGCATACTTTAATTTTATTGAATTCAATAATATTTTAAGTTAACGTTACAGGTTTAAGAAAACTAACTTACCAGTAACAAATATCCTAAGGTTAACGTCTAGCTTAGTGAAGGGCTTTTTGTAATTGGAAATTGGGAAGATTGTCGAGTTTGCCATCGCAAACTCACCATAGTTAGACGACCCCTGAAAACCAGATAACGCTGAACGGCCGTTTCATTCTAGTGTGGAACTCTACTCTTAACACCGTCATAATGGAATTGAGCCGATAGATGGAGATTTTGTAGTGAACACTTAACCGTGAGACCACTTAGATAGTTAGAATTCAACGATTGATATTTCTAACTTTAGTTTATGCATGGTATTCTTAAGCGACTCATCTGTAGGAGACGGCTATACAGTTGACAAGATTGGACCACATTGGTCATGTCAGCTTACGAGAATTTCATAAACTACTTCCTTAAGTTAGCCACTAATGAGATGATGTTGATACATATTGGGTGTCACGGAGAATGTTGCATTCCATATCAAAGACTGACTTGAGTTAAACAATCAGTGAAAACCAGGAAGAACTGAGAAACCACATTGTTCGTGTGTAGGAATTAATATTCTGGGCTCAATTCCCTAATGGAGTCGTAGATAAGCACTACCAAAGAGTTTTAAACTAGGACGTAACAAGTGTTCTGTACTCCCTGATTTTTAATGGTTGTCTAACTTGGATCAATTCGTGATGTTGAATTCAAAGATTTTTTTGGTAAATCTGTAATCATTCTGTTATATAAAGCAAATAGGCGGTAATCATCTGATAAAATTAGGTGTAAATATGTTTTTATCAAAATAATCATTTGTAGCCATTTATTATAAGTAAAAGTATGTAGGTTTTCAACAGTTAACTATTATTTAAATTGACTAAAACGGAATGCAAGGGATTTATTGAATCATATCGTGATCTTTTGAGTAAGCTTGATCACTTAACATTTGTAAGTACAAGGACTATTTCTGTGAACAGTCAGCAAGAAACTATATTTATGGCACTTAAAGTCAATAAGTTATATTATCTATAATTAAATATCCCTTAACATTGTGGAAAAGGTTAAACCTGTCGTTCAGTATTTAGGACTCCATTACAAGAGTATAGCTGTTGTGTAGTGTTTACAAACATGATCAAAAACGTGAACATTACAGTAAATTGCTTGCATTGTATAAACTATTATGACAGTTAACACCAAATATACTTTAGCTGCACAAGTATTAAAAACTAGTAACCATTAGACAGCTCTATTGACCTGCATTTATACTAGCTTGTCGACACACCGATAACCTTCTCAAAAATCAAAGTCAGAACATTTTGGCACCTTACAGTTTAATCTATCAATAATCACTGATTCTCCATCTAATAGTTTGCATTTCTATTTGAATCAATTCAAAATTTTATACAGCTGCCATCCATCACAATCAGAGAAATGTGTTTTAGACTAGACTCCCCCTAACTACTGTCACTTTACCAAAAACTGTAGCATACTTATTGGTTTCCATTTTGTGTCTACATAAATTCAGTCTGTGATTTAGGCTACAAGATTACGTATATGGAATGTTAACTTATTTTGATGTACCGTACAAAGTATTTCTGAAAACCACTTATTCCTTCCATCCCATTTATTTCTTCTTGCAGAAAAAATGAAATATTTTTGCAACTGTTATATGATCTGTTATATATATATATACATATATATATATATATATATATATATACAATTTTTCAGGTCACGGTCACTATTCAATAATGGGAATATTTCATTATAATTAAATCAAATCGGCTAATAGTGAATAATGGAAATTTCAGATGTAACCAATCTCTTATATGCATTTAACCAGGCACCAAATAATTTGCTAAATGGATACACTGACCTCATTTTATTAAGGAACTAACAGAAAACGATAACGGCGAATTAAGTTGGTCGCATAATGTTAGTGAAGCTTAATTAATTTAAGTGCATCGGTTTTGAATTTCATTAGGATCTAGTAACACACTATATAAGCGGAGAATTGAAATATTTGCATAAATTGTATATGGTTAATATCAATAAAATTAACATTTGGAATTAGAAAATTAATTAGTAAATGAATACTCTCATAACTTCTATCATATTTAGAAAATTTAGTACGCTTTAATGTTTGGTATAACTATGGAGGAATTAATCTTTGAATGACAAGAATCATTTAGGACAGAGAAGTGTTTATGATTGAGATGCGATTCCAAGCATTTCAACATATTGAAAAGTATGAAAAAACACTAATGAACAATCACTCCTCATCAAATATCAAAACATGAACAAAGTTGTTATTGTGCTACAGTTGAGCTGTGTTCAACAATTCACTTAGTTATTAAATGTGGGATAATTTTCTGCAACATGAATGTGAGTATTCTAATAGATCTTATTTGAAAATAACGAAATAGAACAGAAGTCATCAGCTGCTTATTTCATTATATTTTTATAGTATTTGGTGAATACATTTAAGTGTAATTGAATTGTACTAAATATGTACTGAAGTACACATTTACATATCCAGCTAATTGGCGGTGCTATGAGACTATCATCAATTATTACTGCCGAAAATGTTCTTGCTTTGAACATCGTTATTTATCATTGCTGACAGTCCTTCAATGGAACACAGATTCGTCTCTAACCTACTTACTGATAAACCAATATTTATTGTTAGGTTTCAAATGAAGTTAGTTCCAGTGAATTTCTGAGTTAATTTTACTAAATATAAATCAATAGATGTGGCTTCTTTGTTTGGGGTTTCTCAGCAGTGCTTTAATTTGAGACCATATTCTACTCCATTATCTATTTGATTAATTAATCACTTTACGATAAATTGTGCTTACTATCGTCAATTGATGTTACTCGATTTACAAATTGGCAAACTTATAAATTTATGATCTTAGAAAGTATTTCAAGTTATTTTAAGCGGTTATTTTCCTTTAAACAGTGATTTTCTATTTATCACCACTTATATTTTTGTAAATATTCAATAGTATTTGTATGTTCCATTTAATGCTAGAAATATTGGATTTTTATTGGTTATTTGAAAATCCCATACCTATACAGGCAACCAACCAAATTATGTTGAAAAATGTTTTCTTTATATTTTGACCTTGTTTGAATACCATCATTTATTGTTTACAGATAATAACAAATTAAAATCATCCACAGATATATATATATGCTAAATATTTCACTATCCAATTTACGTAAACTGTAAAACAGAAGCAATTTTTTTCCTAAAATAACATGACTGATACTGAACGACAATCAACTTCTGACGGATTAGATATTGGGGAAACCAAAGGAATTACAGAAATGTCTAAAGTGACGCGTAAAATATTAATGCCGGTCGATGGAAGTGAACATAGTGAAAGAGCATTCAATTGGTATATGGATAATGTTATGAAAACAACCGATGGTCTATATTTGGTTCACATAGTCGAGCCGCTATCACCGGGATTAAATTACAATCTTGCAAGTAAATCCCCGTCAATCAAAGAGGATTTTTCAAAACATATTAATTCACTTGTTGAGTCCGGTCGTGCTCTACGTGAAAAATTTTTCACACGTTGTGAAGAAAATGGATTAACAGCAAGATTTACAATACATGTTGGTACTAAACCGGGCGAAAATATTGTACGCTTAGCTAACGAAAATGAAGTTAATTTAGTAATAATTGGAAATCGTGGCATCGGAACGGTGAAAAGAACATTTTTAGGTAGTGTAAGTGATCATGTTTTGCACAATGTCAATGTTCCTGTCATTGTTATACCACCTCCTAAACATCCAAAGAAGAAATAGAGCACTAACTCTCATTTATTAACTCATAATGAACGGAATAATAAAGATTAACTTTATCTTATATGGTGTTAGAATATCTCCTTCAGTTGTTGCCTCAAGAGCGTATTAACAATTTTTAGTTTGCTATGATACTATGCTTCATTATATATATATATATATATATATATATATATCATTTAGAATAAACTTTAACACATTTCCTAGTACTTAATTTTCATGATAGTTGTTTACGTTTGCTGAAAGTGTTTTTCCAAAAGATAAACAATCATTCAGTGACTATTTTTGCTTCTTTTATTTCGGTTACTTTGTCTACTCATGTGAAATAATTAAAAATTAACCAAATGCAGAGGATAATATTCTTTTCCTTGTCTAAATGTTTTTTGTTTGTTACAAAAATTCCAAAAAATGTTTAGCTACTAGTTTATCTGAGGTTTTTACTTCTTAAATACAAACCGTTAAAAAAATAGATAGTGCCTCAACAAATAATTGTTGCATATAATATTAAAATGCCGAATGATAGGTTTGAATGATATGTTTATTCACTTCTGCGTTTAGCCGAACTCATCGAATATAATAACCTGTAATTTTTGGAATACTGTAACCTGTTTCACTAATATTCAGTTTATGCTACAATTTTTAAATCACACTTCCTCGAATTCAGGTGCAATGTCACTCTTATCACATGGAAGAAGTATGAAACTTTCTACATAGAAAATATGCTTTATTCAAAATGTCCAGTGAAGAATGGTACGTAAATTTTATATGGAAGTGAGTTAATTATGCTGAGTTAAGTAAACGAAGGTAGTGTTATAGCCAGTAGTATATCCATAAGTTGATTTATTTGTTTATTGAATAATTGCCAGACTTTTATTTATTACCTTAATATTATGTATGATTAATGCGCACCGTGAAATAATATGTAATTATTGAATCTCTGTCTAAAGTATTACTTCAAACGACAGTCAAAGCTGTTATATTCTTGCACAGTGTTTCCACATAAAAGACGCAGTCTGTCGCCTAGTGTATTTTAAAGATGATTTCTTACTAAGAATATCATTATACAAGTTTTATTCATATATAATTGTTTAGATGAGTGAATCAGATCCTTAAGTAAGTATTCTCGGGTTACTCTATGGAATACAGTCTGAAAAGAAAGAAATTCCTTTGCAAGAAATATCCTATAGAATGTGTCTTTTATGAGGAGGTATGAAATATTATTCCCATCAGAATTTCTTTGCAACTAACACTAGAGTTAAAGTATAATAATGCTATAAATACCCATTGTTTTGTGATTTAACTTGTGCAGGTGTTAAAAAAGTATAAAAAGCTTGTCAGTTGTTAGTAATCGCAATCCACATTCACCCTAATGTGTTTACTACAAATCCCCATTTCGTAAACTTTGTTGTATAAAATATATTGGATATACGATTTCTATAATAATCTACTTATATTTCCCTATATGACAGATGAGGAGAAAGTTTACTAACAAGTCAGGCTGTTGTTCATTTTGAATACCTCATCAATATGGCTCCCGGTATATTTTAATCTGTTTATAAAAGTGTATGAGTACATACAAAAGTAGTAAACTGAGGGGGGGGATATGTGATGAACAAATTCAAAACAGGTTTGTCTTAATGATAGAAAAGAATTTTATCACTTGGTTTTTTCTATCTGATAAATCTCTCATTTTAAACTGTGTAGAACGTAAATACCCACTTTGATATTCGGAGTTCAAGTTTACAACTTATTTCGTTTACATAAGAAATTACACAATAAATTTTCCTTAAATTAATATGATAATGTTTAAGTGACTCGAAATAATTGTATCTGTTGTAGTATGTCCACATAACTTGCCAGGTTATTTTGTACTAAATTGTACTAAACTCTTTTTTCAAAACATCAATATATAAGCTTTCTTATGAATATTAGGAGAATGTACGAGAGAAGAAGACATCACTTAAAAACTTAGTTAGGTAATTGTCTGGATCACGGATCTACTTAATAATATACTTGCATTTGTCTAAGTGTATCTTCCAGAACTGATGAGTTAGCTTAATAATAAAGTTTATAAGGTTTTAGTATGAAACCGTGAACGTTAAAGTCAATCTATGTCGAGAATGACGAAGTTGCATTTCATAAAACGTCAAAATTTCAGTAGTACGATATCACAGAATAACTAATCATGAAATCTTCAACCAAAATTTTTTGTAGTATACTCGCGATCGTGGGTCTGGCACTTGTGAGCTTGACAAGGCTAATACCGAGAAATTGTAAGCTGAAAAGAAACTGTCATTCAATCTCAACATATATATAGCCATTACTATAAGATAATTATATGTAAACATAACTTCCCTTAAGTAAATTTTAGAAATTTGCGTGTTTAGCTGTCATTCATGCCTATCTAGATGAATAAAATCTGAGAATTACTATTATTAAAATACTGTTTTCTGTAAACACTGGAGTGTACCATAGAAAATGTTATGCAGATAATCCTGTTAATTTATAGTATTGTATCATTTAAAATACCATACTCTTAAAATGAGCTTTGAAACGTCTACATGAGCATTAAATTTTCGTCTTGTTTGTGAATGAAATGAGATTTTTACTGCCACTGAATGATTTCTTTTGGCTTTGAGGAAGATACGTCGTAAACAGTTAGTTTTCAATTGTTTAAATTCTAGTGTTTTTGAACCTTATCACTAAAATTGATCACACCTAAAAACAGTGCACTTATAAAATAACAGTGAATATTGTTAATGATAAAAAAATTCGTTGGTTAATATGAGAATGGCGGTAAAATCAAGCACTAGAATTGGCATTACAATAGTCACACAGCATGGTCATTTAAAGCGTAGTCGTTTATAGTGATGGCGGTGCTTACAAATATGTATTTTTCAAGCCGCAAAGTTTCCTTTACTTGTTACATAAATAGTATAAAATAAGTAAACTAGTAGAAATAATTAATACACATACTTTAAAATCAGTTGATAAAGTACAAAGAATCTATCCACGAGGATCGTATTATATACAGCCGTGAGAACCATACTGACAAAAAATGTTAGTGTAACTAAGGGAAAAGATAAAATATGTATATGGATGAATTCGTATTTCCCATTTTAAGAACTTACTAAGTAATCTAGTGATGTGAGAACACAATGACTGCTCTACTAGAATATGTTGCTTTGACCACTGAGTGGTCACCAGTATCATGGTTATATTGCTGACAGCAAATCCTTGGTTAAGTTCTAATGTCATCACTAATTTAAGCGATTAAAACTTTCATGCAGTTTAATATTATGCAACCTTGTTGCAGTGTACCAAGTAGCTTGACTATTACGCTGTAAATTGTAAAACTGAATTCAAAAAAGAAAAATTGTTTTAATTGCGATTGCAAATATGCTCCATTAACACGTGTCAGCTAGCACTAAACACATATAAACTAAAATAACTGTTCTTTGTTGGAAATAAATTTTCGGCTTTTTTATATGCATTTAGTTATTTGCTAAGTATGTTCCACTTTATTCGTATCAAATTATCTCGACCAAAGAATCCTAGGAGAAACTTTGTGTTTGATCTTTAGTACGCCCACGTACAATTAGGAAATATGAACAACAACTTTCGATCGCAGTAAGAGAATATTTTAGAAGTAGTGAATAATTATAGCCAACGAAATGACTGATTGTAAGTTTGCACTACTAAGTATAGTCACTTCTAATTACAGTTCTACTGTAAAATGAAGGAAATTGACCATTAAAATAATGAGCCAGACACCTTACGATACTTATATTTATTCTTTAATTTTAAGCATCTAACTTATAAATACTATTACAAATTGTTGGAATTGTTTCCAGGTTGTTATAACACAACTTTCGAAACATGACCTAATACCCCTTACGTATTAATATCAACAATAAACTTTAAACTAATTATTCGAACAAAAAAATATACAAATTACCAAGCTATCAAGATTTTGCTTTTGAATTATTAGAATCTAATTAGCCCAAAATGTGAAAATTAGAATAACTTGTGCCACATCACTGTGTCAAATTTATTAACATATCAGCTTATCAATTTAGTCAATTAGTGAATTGATACGTGGCTAATTTTCTATTGAACATCAATATAAATCTTATGCTGTCGAGTGCTACTTAGGCAACAAAAATAGTGATATATCTTCCAGCTTATATAAATAATTCCCTGATTTTTCTACGTTCATAATCTAAATGATTTCCTTAGAAGTAAATTTACGTTAGGCCAATGAACTCCCATCATCTGTTTTACTTTAATCAGAGATAAAATTAAGTCATTTTGGCATAAAGAAGTTTAGTAGAAGAACATTGTTGTGATAAATTCCTCAGTCTCTGTCAAATAGTAAAATCAGGTAATTGGGTCACGAAGTGAAAAAAAAATAGAACATATTGGATTATATATATATATATATATATATATATATATATATATATATATATATATATATATATATCCGTTATAAACCATTCGTCTGTAGCGTACTGAGTTTTTATCATACATATCACGTTAATATGAGAACGAAAAAAATTGGTAGATGTTAGTGATAGCCAGGTCCGTTCAAATGAATTGGCGTTAGAACCAAAAGCTCTGTAACTAGAAATTGCATGGTATGTGATTGATAATCTGGTATGTATTCTATGGAAACCCATTGTCTAAAAAAGGCTATAATCTTCTCCAATCAAATGTATCTTTAATTTTACAGAGTCTTATAAATCTACGAAGATTTGATTCCCAATGAATTAAGTATATTTTTAAAGTCAATAGTATGATATTATCGCAGTTATTTACTGTTTACTAGATTTAGGTTAGCATATTTGTTATGTGTATGCTCTACTAATATTATTGAACTAAATTTAAACATAAAAAAATTTGCCACAAATGTATTCTTGAAAACGATCAACAAATGGGTATTAACTCAATAAAAATTTGGAAATGTTACAAACTAAAAGCTGGTGTTTACAATCAACTTCATCTTGAATATTCAGAACCTACGTAGCAAGCCCTAGAGATGTGTAAAATATTATAACAAAATGTCAGTAAAATTATCCATATGTTTAACGGAAAGAATTTTATTTGTGTATAATTCTTGTTATTGTATCTGTTATCTGTTAATTCATATGTGCTCTTCTTCATTTGCAGCATACCCTTAAGTACTAATAACGTTTTGTATAAGATTAAAAATTGAATAAAGAGGTTGTTTGCCAAATTATTTTCATGGAAATTCGGAAATGAAGTTAAAATACAAAGTACACAAGTAAGAAAAACTCGAAATAAATGGTTGTTGTATTCGATGAATACCACTCGAAATTTCAAGTGATGTTTTGTTAACTAGAGAAATTTCCCATTGAGCATGCTTAAATCTCTTGATTTACTTTCATATAAGTCTATTTTCAAGTTAAGCGATTAAATGAAGACACACGCAAAGGTATGTCATCTACACACGAAAAGACAAATGTTTTTATCTAATTATTCAGTGTGGATAGTTTTTCGTGTTTCACTATAGCACAATCCTTTACTTTGCCTTTAGTTTGATTTAGTCTGTAATGGAACATACGCTTCTAATCTTGTTACTAATATTCTGTAGGTTATAAAAACATCTCCATACTTTTTACGTGAGTTCATCTCATCGTACACTTTAGTTTTTACTAACTACTCAAAATTTTAAATGAGGTAATTAACCTCATGACCATTTAAGCTACCTACATGAAAGTATCATAAACTGTTACATTGCATTATATAAGGAAATTCACATTTTAAGCTATAACCAACAGGTTAAGCGTAGAACCTCTTTAAATGCATATTTTAAGTTTTAGTCTACGAGTTCATTAACGTAATATTTGAAGAATCAGTTTTTTAAAGCAAATATCAACAATAATAAGTTAGACTATTACAAAAGTAAAAAGTACATTTGGACTAACTTTAAATTTGTTTGTTAATATAAACAAACAAAATAGATGGAAATCTAATCTCTATAAACAAATAAGTAATCTGCATTCGGCTCCTTGAAGTAAACATTCCACTAGTGTAACGATACAGTTAAAATCAACTGATGGAATTCTAAGAGGAAATAATTTTAAGTGTTAAAAAACTTGTATGAAATACTACAAGTATTTGAATGTAATAAGACAAAATCTAATGAATGTAGTGACGACATAACGTTTAGTCCATGTTTTTTATACTGTAAGTGGAATTGAATATCTCATATATTTTAAATGTGGCATCAGAATTACTATATTCATGTGCTGACTGACTAAAATCATATAGATGTTTGACGACAGAGCTCTGAACTTCTTTTGATTCATTTGTCTCTAGCTACATTAAAACAGTACAAATTCGATTGTCAAAATCAAATATTGGTTGAAATCAATGTTTGTCAGCTTAAAAGGATTTATGTAACAGACAATTTATTAGAAGGCAGTTATAGAAGACAATAAAAACGCGTTTAACCGGTTAAAAATGGCAAAGTTATTGGGTTACAAAACATATTTCTTCTGCTTCGACAAGTGGCAAGTCCGACTTTGTCTTTAAAGTTCATGTTCATTATAAACACACTTTAATAAATGGCGTAACTACTGAAAGGTTGTAATTTACGATACAGTTACGCAACTTGAATATTAACTGAACATTATATTCCATCTAAATAACTAGTTAACACTTTTATAAGGTTTTGATGAAATGGTGTATGAAGTTCTGCAAGAAGAATCCTTAATAGGAACTAAACAACTGTATGTTACTGTAATATCTTCAAAAGAATGCTACTTTCTTGAAATTCCAGTGACTAGAATAAACAGTTATGGACTTCAGTCTAAAATTTCATCTAGCAAATTAAATTTATGTTCCAGACAAGAATTGTCAATTAAGTGACATTTACAGATTTTTTGATATGACTGATGATCGTTTTACTGCTCCTGTTAATTATGCAACGTAATTTTTATGAAATGTTATATTGTAGATCGATTATTGACTAAGATTTGGTATAAAAAGTAAAACCTTCAATCAATTTAGTCGAAAAGTGATCCTAAACATGTAAGTGACTTTTATGTAAGAATCTCTGGTGCACATTTTAAACGTATAAATGCTTGTTCCTATCACTCCAGTCTACGTATACTGACAAAACAAATCGCACTCATCACCAAATCTCTTGTGTGTTATTTTTTCGAAATTAGTAGGTTATTTGGCATAGTTAAACAACTCTTTGGTTTAACACAATGTTGTCATCAAAGGAGAAGATTTCTCGGTTAACATGACTTGTAGCTCCGACGAACAAACGTTAAAGCTTTGACCACTCACAGGCATGTTATTCGTTCCCGAGGTTTTTGTGCGTAAGTGTATGAAGGATAGAAGCCATTGTAAATTATATTGCTACTCTAGACCAATTGGTGTGTAAATTAAAAACTACAGGGTATCCCACGTTTTTTCCGGATGTGGGACTATTATATGTGAAACTTATTTGTGGTTGTGGCGATAAAATGGCTTTTTAAAAATTCTGAGAATTAGAGGATGGTGTGATAATTTGTTTCAGTTTCTGTTGGAATAAGAAATAAATAAAGATAGAAGCGTCTGTTAGCTGTTTTAGGTTAATACTCCGGGGATTGATGTTCCTGATGATTACGAGTACGTTAGGGATTAAGGTTAAAATTAGGAGCACGATAGTTGTTTAGGATGAGGTTTGTAATGCAAGTGTAGATTGTGATGCAGCTATTAAGATTTTCGTCTCTCTATGGGTATTTTCAGTTTACTAAAGTCACTATATATCGTATAATCTAAATAGTTTTCACATGAACGTCGGTCACTTTTCTTTGCCCTAACACGATTGGCTGGTTGTTTTCAGAGCCACTTTTAAGTTCGTTCGTCGGAACTGTAAGCTATTTTTGCCGATTTTTCAAAAGTTTATAATACTACATATTATTATGCTCTACTTAACTTTTACAACAATACCATACTGAAAACCTCGTTTAATTGACGCCTTTTATAATAAATCAGAGACGTTATTCAGAAGTATTTTATGTGTTTATGGAGCACAGAATGTCAATCTTTCGGTCCTGCTTAACTAGCTATCTACATGAAATGATTAACATTTTAGGTAGTATGTTCCTAGCATAAATAAAACAAAGCATAAATATTAACTACTGGGTATCACAGTATATGTTCTTTTACATTGCGAAATGGAGATTATGATTAATGTTAGTTGATTATGTGTATTAAACTTAAAACCCATGTGCAATTACAGTAAACTGACGATTTCTGTTAAATTCAAAGTGTTAGATAACGTGACAAGTCAACGGCTACAATCTCTTTAATATACTTGTTTCTAAATATTTTCTGACTTGTAAATAGAATGTTATGTTCAGTAAACCGTAAAACTTAAATCCTGAAAAAATATGTATCTATTCAAAAAACAAAGTTAATAAATCAATTTTACATTTAGTTCAGTTAACAGAAACAATATATATATTCCTCTGATATGCAGTAGTACATGTAACACAGTTAAAAGTTGTAAAGAAATGGTTATCTCAATTCTTAAAGGAATACAACAAAGATAAAGTTCAATGATTTATATGAACTAATCAGTGACATACTTGAGCGTTTCTACAATGTAAAACATAAAATGACTAAATATAATCAGTGTTCTGTTTGATTCGATATAACACAAATAGAAATAAAATTAAACTTGATTCTAGTTCATAAATCGACTTACTGAAAATTCGTACTTTGTGTTATTTTAACGTTAACATGATAATTTATGATGACAGTAATTTTCAATTAGATGGAGAAATTTTTCAAATTGTCAAACTAGAGATGACTGTCAGTTTGTAATGCTACAATGTAAAACTATTACAAATTTACATACATATATAAGTGTAGAGCTTTGATGGAAAACTAATTGGAAAGAAATTTCTTCACTCCTCTCTTCCTTTCTTAATGCCTAATTGTAAATTTTTTCGATAGTGAAATTTCATTTTATTTTCTAGTGATAATATATAGAACAATCTCTATGATAGTGTACTTTGAATGTTGTACGTCGTATGTGACAACGTCAAATCGTTATACGGGTTAATTTGATTAATTATTCGCCCCTCACCACAATTCTACAAAAAGTGTTAGCTTATTCAATAGAATTTGATTAAGGTCAAACAGTTAAATAAAAATAATATTTTTTACTACTGAATTATAGGTCAGTGTGAATATTTCCACGTTATGTGAGGTTGCCGCGGTCAGAATAGCTCAGTAGTGACAATTCATACTGTAAAACTTGGTCTTGATCTCAGACTTATATTTAAAGTATGTTGATTTCTATCTTTAATCACCCAACATCATAACTTAGTTGACAATTACTGAGTTACTAAGAATAGGGACAAAAGTGAAACTTGATCGATGAGATTTGAGTAGTACTATGGGAGTAGGTACACAGGACATTGGAAATTGAATAGCGCTCAATTAGTGTTTACCCCGTTTATCTATTAAAATGTTTACTGAAGATAGTAATTTGTCGTAATAAGCTTGAGCAAAGATCGCTCCCATGAAACATCGTGGACTAATCATTTTACTACCAGATCATGCTCCATCGTTGCTTATTAACCAACTGCGGAAGCATTAAAATGATAATATGTCTTGACTAAATAATCATGTATGCTAACTTTGTAATGTGCACATGTGTCCAAATAAATAATCCGCAACTCATTTGAAAAGCTAAATACCGTCTGACTAATTCACTACAATGATCGCTAAACTTTCCTGTACGTTTCCTCAATATTCAGTTATGTTCGGTCCTAAAACCAATTATAATATGTGATGGAATTAGTGCCATATAATGAAGAGCGACCATATATATTTGCTGATGCGAGATTAATACAGGATAATCATCGTTGAAAGTCTTTAAAAGTTTGAGTATTTACCTACTAAATGGATGGATAACATATAGTAATTACAAATATGTATATTTTACGGTTAGAATTCTTCAGTGTCAGCAAACAAAAGCTACTGAATTAAGTAATCCATGTTCTTATCGTTTATATTATAATAGTAATCTAATATTCGGCAAACAAAATGTGTGAAACAATGTTTAATTAAAATAAATATTCTGTTTATTATTCCGAGTAAAACAAAGAAAACACGAAACTCAGCAAGGGATCTCTTTCATATATATATATAATATACGTGCATACATATAAATCTGAAATTTACGTAGAAAGAGCCAAATGAAAAGAAATATTTCGTTTCGGTTCGTTTGACATTAAGGCTCTATAAAAATATATGCGCATTTAGGATAACAGTAATAATATTTGTCTAGTAATAGTGTAGCATAGTAATTTTTTCTCTACATTTTTACTCAAGTGTTTTTGAAGATAATATCGAACCAAGAAATCAAAAGAAGAAAGATGAAATGTTAGCGGATTGCACAATATCTTGTAAAAGAGATTTATAAAACATTTGATATCAAGAAAATTATCAAACATTATTACGTAAGCTAACAGAAACGATTATTGAACTTAGCTAACTATGCAAGAATATGAGATATATGATAAATGTGTATAAGATTTATGATTTTCTGATAAAAAGAAAGAAACAGTAATGAAAGTTGCAAAAATAGAAGGATGAAGAAAGAGGCTGTACGAATTTATTTTGAACACAAAAGTCCAACTTGTGGAAGTGTATGCCAAAAGCTTTGGCAGAATGTAAAAGTAGAATTCATAAAACATCATATATTAAATGTAACATGGTGAAAAAAAAATCGTAAGCTTCGTCTTAGTCTATTCAATTTTTGTTATCTATTAAGTGTTCAAGAATCATTTATTTTAAAACAATCTAGTCAGTAACATATGAGTATTACAAAAACTATAATGTGATGAAAGATATTCCTGTAAATCTATTTATCAGAAGAGGTGTATTAAATTGATAGTAATGTGAGTGAATCTTTTCTCTGAACTTTGTGTTTTCCGTATTTCGTTTATCTCTCACCAATTGTTAGTTTATTTTGGTACAAGTTACGGCAAAGCTGATTCATGAAACGAAAGATTAGGTATGCTGGTATGGATTTATGAAGCAGCTTACGTAAGGTAATAACTATGAATTACCATCAGAGACTTTCTACAAAACCACAACATACTGGAAATAATGATCTTATTTTTATTATCAGTTTGACTTTTCTCCAAATTAATTTTATTCTAATATCAGTAACACTTAAAAATCAGTTATCTACAAATAGGAACACTTTAAACAATGATTTCTTTCTACAAGCAACGCTTTCAAGTATTGATTTTCACAGACTTTGTTGAACATTAAATCTGAAAATATAAAATTCTTCCCTTAACGCAACTTATTGATTTAACGGATGACAGTTTTTTTGAAAAACGTGATTTCTTATGTATCGAACTTTGAATAATCAGTATCTATTTTATAAAAAGAGTATTCTTACTTGGGAATATCACGTCTGTCAAAAGTACACTTCCATTTATATATTAACAATAGTTTTTATACCTAGAAAAACTGAATAACTTAGTTTTATCCTGAAATCGATAAAATTATGCTTTACTAGAAGGTTGAATAAACTTTGTCAAGTTTGTATATGCAAATAACCATTTAGTAGTTCAAACTGGTATATAGCTAAAAGGATTTCATTGAAGCGACTGAAATGTAACATATTCGTTGAATACCTTTCCTATAATTAATTGAACTGCGTTTTCATTCGTAAAGGAGATGAATAAGAATGAAATACATATAATTCTCTTATTCTGGTATTCGACTGTTAAAAGTAGTCGACAAGCAACCCCACACCTTAGTTTCGTGTTAGTTTGCAAACAATAACAGTGCGTACTTATAGTTTCGAAGAAAATAATTTCGTATGGTCTACTGAACCAGAGTCAGTTTACTTCACATTTTGAGATGTCTTTAAATTATTACTAGTGAAATGAGTTTGAAATACTTACATTTCGTAATCGTTTAGCATCAAATATTAATTATTTCGTTCAGTCTTTTGTTACTTATCATAATCTTTTGATTTACTTTCATAACAAGAGTGAGACTTAGCGTGAAGAATGCCTGTTTTTGTCATCTATTAAAATAATCTAATGTGTCAGAATGCAATACCACATTGTTCGGCATTTCCATGTAATTAAAAAAGTAGTCTTCTTCTTTTCATTTATTCGTATATCTTGTAATAAACTGACAACATTGTTAGTAGCTTTTTATGTATTTTAGGTCAAAGTATTCAGCCTAAATATCTGACAGTTAAATGTTGATTCATCTATGAAGTGAGTTCGAAATTAATGCCAATCAATTCCGTGAAAAACCCCAGTAAAACATTTAAAGAAGATAACAATTGATTGGAGAAATTTCTTTTCATTTAGTTTTTTATCAAGGGTCTACACTAATAATAATAAAATTGATGCCAATCAATTGGTAGTGTATTCACTTTATCTTTTGTTAAATCAGTTTTTTTCAGTTATCTTCATAAATACATCAACACTTGTTATATTTTAATCTGACACGCCACCACTCGATTGATAGTGATTTTATTATCTTTGCCAATTATAGATGAATTTATCACTTTAGAGTCTTGATAAGAAACTAATCGGAAGGAAATATTTTCACTCAGTTGTTATTTTCGCCATTGAATTTATTTGTATTCTGATTAGTAGAACATGCTGAAAAATCGTTGTTAAATAATAATAATAAAACCGGTATGATGAATAAAGAGACCAATGCACTTAGTAACAAAATCTAAAGTAAAAGTAGAAAAACATGGATCGTTGCATTACAATCGTTAAGTTATATTTTGTTAAGGAGTAATATCAGATAAGAAATCATTGAAAACCAAAGAGCAATAGACAAATCCTATAACCTTGAACGAGGTGGCAATTAGTAACAACGAGGAGTCTATTTTTAGACCATGATTTCGGAAACTAACATTTTATATTATAATTTAAACAAATTTGATTTCGTCTTCGCAGTTCAGCGTAGTCTTTCTTATGTAATAAAAATGGGATATATTCAAGGTTTATTATATCAATTTCCAACTAGCTTTTGTTTACCTTTAAATTATGCTGAGAAATGAATGTGTTTGTTAAACTCGACTAGAATTAGTTGTAATTTCAGCATATTTTAGGTTTAAGTGAAGCCTACTAGTCTGCCTTCGACCTGACAAAATTCCTCAGCTTATGTTTTTCTTAAACTGAATCTTTCTGAAGCTTCTTGACGTAACGTATAGTGGGGATCGGTTTTAACGTTTCGCTAGTTGTACTTAAAAATGGTCTATTTAGCATTGCTCACTAAACCGTCATTATAGAATGATTAAGTAATCATTGAGCTATGATTGCATATTAATTTCACGATAGCCAATTGTATAAATAATTTCATATATATTGCTATACTCAAAATTGCCTATACAGAAGCAGTATTTAAAACTAATGGACCAATTAAGGTAGTAATAATTACTCAACAGTATATCTCGCATTCACCAATCACTTGCATGTAAATAAATAAATGACTTTAGTTACATTAGTAGTGACGACCATTAGCAGAAGGCTTCGAACATATGTTTTATCCTTAATGGCTTTTGTCACCATGACACTCACCTCGGAAACACACACTCAATGCTCAAATTAAACTATTTAACATGAGACTAATTAACAGATTTTTATAAAAATCTTTTCAGCAATCTATTTATGTACTTCTCCAAATGATTACACTTTGAATGGCTTATACGTCATCACTTTAACTTAGAATAACGTGCTCATATGTTCAACTTCTTGAAGCGAATTACGCGTTTACCAGTAACTTCACAAAGTTTGACACTTATATTCTAGGTCTATAACTATTCGTTGTGTGCAACCGAGTATTTCTAAGTAATAATCTATCGGTGGTTAATAAGAATTGGTTATCATTAGAGATTAAACGACAAAAGTGAATCGTTTAAAGTATGAAAGTATCTCAAATAAATACACCATCTTCTGGATATGCATTAATGACTACTGTTTGTAATATTGTTTAGAGTTAAACAAAAGTAATCTCCAAGGTCAATGTCAATCATTAAAGCAAATTTTCAAACTATGAATAGCGTTGTTTCTTTTAACATTTTCAAAATCTAACTGATAGAAATCTTATCAATATTTATTTGTTTACAAGATAAAACTAACTTTACTGTATGGCCATTAAACGGCTCACAACAATACAATCCATGAAATTTGTTGACATGAAACAATAATTTAAGAAACATTGTTAATAACCTAATACGAAACATTTCTAATTAAATATTCATTTTTAATACTGTGACAGTAAGCTGATAGAACAGCTTGTACGAAAATTTTCACACACTCTTCATTGGTTCATTGGTTTAAATTGACTTGTTTGGTGTTTAGGAAACAAGTTAATTTGGTGAAATGATAATTGGAGAAAGAATAACAATGAGATATAGAGTCTGCGTCTTTCCCACATTGATATCTGCCGGATGACTATTTAAAAGTATTGAGCATCTGTAGCTAAAAAACTAACATTAAGAGCATAATTCGAATTGTATGTGATAACCATCAAGGAACATCACATGAATGAAGAATAAAACGTTGACTTTTGTTTTCTAAAACCTGAAGATTTCGGGTTTTATCCCTTGTTTTATTTTAATACCTACTTAAGAAACAGCTGCGCAAACCGATCACAGTAAATATTTTCTCCTACGTATATTATCTGACTATTTTTTACAGACAGCATATCCGCCTAATTGTTTAAACTACCAAAGCAACCTGCTGATTACTTCTGGAATGTATCTACAGCAGCTAAAGAAGACCAATAATTATCACTTTTGCAAATTATTTGATGCTCAAATATGGGTGATATAGAAACATATGTGGCCAATAATTATAGATGATACTAACTTATGTACCGTTAACATTTATTTAATAACCCTCTACTTATGGATATTTTGTTAAGAACATTCAAGTGACTCATTTCTGCTTCTGAAGTCTGAATAAAAATGTTTATCTTTCCTGTATGAATATCTAACAGCACTATAATCTTCGAAAAAACCTTTCTAGTTAACCGCCTGTAACTTTAAAATGGGATTAATACGTAAATTATTCAAGTTAAATTACCATTCACGTTGTCACTCCTCCTAATGATAACATATTTTACTGCCTCACATATAATATCCTGGTAGATACAGTTTTATCTGCATCCTCTCTGTTTTAAAGACTTTTCAAAGTATATACCATCATCTTTTGATCGCCTTCCACTTTATCTCATTAACATACAGATGTGCAGTTAATAAGTTTCATTATCGCACTTCACGATTCGTGATTATTTCTTATAAACCATGGTTTGAAAAAGGGTGAGTCTGACTTCACCTACTTGTAAGACACTTTACTTAATATGCAAGTTTTCTGGGAATGAAATAGTATGTTTTGCCGTGATCTCCTACACACTAAGTTATTTTTTTCAATAGGTGAAGGGCATTTTTCAAATATTTTCATTTCATTTTTGTTATTTTATGTTAATTATACAAAGATACATTTTACTAATTATGTTTTGGATCCAACCATCAGGTGGAATTGTTGTTATACACTGATGAAAGTTTAATTCTAGAATGTACTGTCTCTCTAGGGCTTCCTAGTACTTAACAGGGATAACTATATTATGTATATAAACAACAGGTTAGTAGTGTAATCAGAATACAACTTTTACTTTATTTAATGATAGAGCTATGATATATTCTAATTATCAAAATTTGTTTTGGTAAGCAGCATCTTTTTTCCCTTGTTGTGTGGCTGGTGGTCAACAAATTCGTCCAACATCACAAATCAGACTAAACGATATAAAACATAATAAACGGGTCAAAAACAATTTATGTTAGGAGATTACAATAATATGAAGCAATCTTTCTCTTTCATTTTTTCATTAGTAGTTACGTATAGAACAATATCAAACCTATTACTTACTGATACACTTCATATCCTAGCATTAGAAGAATGGAAATAGTATAAAGGTATACAATAAAGCCAAATGTTTTCTTCATGTGACATTTCGGTCAAGTATGTGGTTATTTTCGTGCATAATTTGATGTGGTTTTGATTGAAGGAAAAATCAAATGAAAAAATGTCATGTTAAATACCCACTACTTTATGTAACGGTATTAATCTTGAAGTTATGAGTTTTAATTGAAAATGTCAAACATGAATTTGTCATTCCAGTAACACTGAAAACGGAAGAATGCCATTTAAGTTGTCTTTAGTTAGTTATGGATGGTTTCTTCCTGTAGAGGAAGTTTAAACCGATATAAATTAGTCTGTTTTACTTAAACTTATTGAATTCCTATCGACTAACTAGAAGTGTCATTTCTTCATTAAATGGGTCCCGATGATTCTGTCTAAAACGAAAATGGAGATAATTCAATAAAAATTATGAAGCTTAGAAAACTCGTCGACATTAAAAATGTCAACTAAGCTCTAACTCTTGTTCATAATTTTAAGATCTAAGGGTTACTTAGTTTGATATGGTCCATTACTTCAGGTTACTGCTACTGGGACGATATAAATTATGATGAATCAGTTGTTCAAAACTTTCTATGAAATTCAACATATGTTGAAGTGATTCCAATCCATGATGAAAATCAACTTCAAACACCCATTTTGAAGAAGAGGGAAATAAGACATTTCAGTGAAGAAGATTTTCTTCCTACTAAATTCTTCGCTGGAATGTCGTATTTCCTTCTTCATTATTAATGTATGACTATATGAAGTACTTTGTTCATCAAACCTACAGTGAAAACCTAATATTTTATTACAGAACTCCATTTACTTAATAAAACACACTTATTTTCAAATCAAAATTATGTTTGAAAGTAACTACAATTACTTTTCCCTCTTGAAAGTTGTTATTTAGAAAAACTTCATTCCACTATTACTGGATGATTCATTAATATTCTTTGGAAATCTATAGGCCAACTTCTAAATAAATCAATTTCTGTTATTTTAACTAAACGCAGAAAAGGGATGGAGTTCATAACCTATCAGAAAAACAAGATAAATGGTAATGATAGGTATTGTCGGTTATGAGAATACAGTTTTCGGTGCGTTCAGGTCACCACTACGTGGATTTCCTATTAAAACGTGTTATCAAATGTATTAGCACATTAAGGCACGCGTAAAATATGAGTCATGTTTGCAAGAGATTATTTCTGATGTCGAAAATTACTTTAGTTTCACCTAAGTTTTAAGAATACTTGGAATATTCGATGGGTTAAAAAAAATGTAAAAGTTAACGAAGGACAAAGCACTAATTTTGCATCGCCATTATGACAGACTTTCGAACTCTGAAAAATCAAATTCCCTAACACTATGGTTAGCAGACAAATTCAGAGAAAACGATCTGTATCTACCAACACAGCTTTGATCAACAGTAGATGGTAGGAAGACATATTTCGCCTTTAATTGAATCAAGACTTGTTAAAAGGAGTAACATGACACTTTTTCTGTATAACTGAAGTTAATGGCAGCAACCTAAGTAAGCTTTAACTTTATTCTACAGACTATTTTGTTTCCTTCGATCTAGAATAACCAAACTGGTGGTGTTTGATTCCTAGGCGAATCTCTTACTACCAACGCCTTTTTCCACTATACCTATGCTATTATACACTTTGCAACGGAATATTCTTTAGTAAACAATTACAGCTAACGTAAATTTATTTTATTGATTATAGCTCATCACTACACAGTATTTTTCCTCTATCCCTTTTGCATATGACCCTACTGGTTCACTTATGTTACATTTCATAATTTATTTATACCTCGTAGATGCATCTGTTCATTGTTTTCAAGACATAGCACTGCCTGACAATTGTTATACAACATTTATGGAATTTTAATCGCAAAGACAAATGTATTTATTGAAACAGTTGTTCTGTTTGATTAGTTTTGACTTTTTTTACCTGTATAGAGGTGGGAAGACAGAAGCAAGTCAAGGTATCTGCAGTAAAGTGACTTAATAGTTACTGATTTGGTATCTTTACCGGTATATGTAGTCGGACCGACTTAAGTGAATTGGATTATACCAAATGAAAATGGTCTTAAATTAATATTCCGTTATAAATTAAAAATATGAAATGTCATCATTTAGTCACAGCTCAAAAAATCTTTGAGTGAAACGCAAAAATATTAAGTTGAGGCGGAAAATTTTAAATTATTCTGAGTGATTTCATTGTCAAAATGCTAAAATATATGCGACATTTCATTGTTGTTATTACCTTCTTAATGACATAATTCCATCATAATACAAAACAGACCATTACGTTGCGAGGTCGACACGAAGTGACTGACTTTCATCCTCCTAATGAATTTATATTCGATAACTATCTAGATTACAGTTTCTTCTGTTGATCATCGTTTGTATTACGAACTGTTAGTGAACGTCGAAGGTTACTCGCCTGAATTACATCAGCTCCAGAAATGCCATGGTACTCCGGAGTGTGAGAAGAGTTAGTGCTTCCTGTAGATATGCTCCCAATATAGACAAGCATTTAGCCTCTGCTACGGAAGTCTTATTCACTGCCTTCTTGTGGCAGTGTGTTGTTTACTAAAATGGAAGGATGGAAGCGAACTTCAGCTGCTTAGACAGAGTCAGTGGTCACGGGTTGATCACTTAGGCATGTTGGAAAATCTTGGTTCCAAACCAGTGGTGGATATAATCTCTATGATCCAAAAGAAATTAAAGGTTAATAAACCAATATTGGTTACCAACCAACATAAGGCTTCATCCCCTGACAATGTTCCACCACCTTGTAAATTGGTCTTCAGGTCAAAGTTTTAAGGAGTGGCTCAATAAGAAGACCACCTTCTTCGGTTTCGACACCCAAGCAGTATCTCAGCCCACACACAATTACATTGATTAAGAAATATGTAAAAATTGCATATAGAATGTTATCATATAGTTAAATCCTATAATTTTCAGATCAGTGATATTTGACTCAGTCGCTTTAACAGTCCAAACCGCGGTTAAGAAATAATTTAACTTTGTATCTGTACAATACCTTGTTGTATTCTTAGTATAAACTTCTGAACAAAACGCCTTTATTTATTGTTAAATATGTTCTAATTAAATTGATTTTCATTATGATTTTGTACTTCAGCTACAGATGTAATAAATATGACATTGATTTCGTTGATAATCTATCAAAATAAAAATAACGTAGATATCAGTTTCAAAAGAATGACACGGTTTCGTCCGATTTTGTTAAGTACTCATCAGGCGCTTACGACCTATAGTATTTCTCAATCAGTATAGCAAGTAAAATGAAAATGCAAGCAGAAACATGCTTCAATAGGAATCACTGTGAACATATATGGGTACAGTATAGCAGCGATCCAAATAAATTTAAGACAATAAACGAAAATATTCCGAATGCATACCAAATAAAAACTAACAAAAGACTAAGATTTATAAAAGTACGTACTACGTAATTAATAACTCCTAATGATGACCGGAGTTTAGTTTGTTAAGAATAACATTATTGATATATACGACAGTAAAGAAACTAAAGCATCGAAATAGAAGGAACATAAAAACATCGTAAAAACAATGTAATTTAAGGAAATAAGTTGATACATGGTCAAAGAATAGTTGGTAATTGTTACTTTTAGTCATAAATTAATTATCAGATTGTTAACAGCAATATCTTTCAGCAAAATTCAAAAGAACAAAACTTGGTTGGTTGGTTACTAATCATTATGAACAGTATCTTTATATCCACTTGATATATTGTGTCCAGAAGGTAACTAGGAATTGAGCTGCTTAATTTGTTTTTCCTTCTAACCCAGAGTTTTTAGGAGCATGAATATAATTAATATCTATGCACTCGATTTTGTCTAACTAATCTAAATGACTTGGTAAAATTGTAGTAATATGAAACGGGTACTCGCTGATCTGTTTTTAATTTAGTGAGTGTTTTTTTTTGAACGGGATTGCTAGTTTACCAGTAGAATTGGTTTAAGTGAATCCAGTGTTAAACTTTTTTGCCTTTCCAATAACATCCTTATAATTGGGACGGTAAAAGTAAAGTTTCCTTGACCCTATTCCTTGTAGATTTGTTACTTTTACCTTTACTGCAATTACCAATGCAATTTTCATTAACGCTAAGATTTCCATCTAATCATTTAGAAAGCCGAAGGGAGAGCTGACAATTTGTTTCTATGATCCGTTTTTAGCGTCAGCTGTCTCCAAAGCACTTTTAATGCTTACTGATTCTCTACCCAACTTTCTTGTGGTACATATCCTTATAGTTTTTTCATTTGACAGTTACGCACCCCCTTACATCCTACCATTTTGTTATTTTACCATTATCGATTATATGATATATATTTGCAAAATTTTTACTCGGTGTTTTTCATTAGTATCTGTGCTATTCTACGTTGATGTTTTTATGGCCTTTTAGATTTCAGAAAATAAACGCCATACATTATACTGTTAAATGACATTTTTGGCAGTTAATCAGCAGCTGATAATAACAGAAAAGCTATTATAATCAATAGTTAAACCATTTATTTGGAAGCGAAATTTATGTATTATAATTCCGACAGGTACCATTTATGTAAATTGAAATAATATCAAGATTTGATGACGAAATGCTTATCTGTGATTTAACTAATAGCTACCAATATTCTGTAGCTGAATTTTCGGAATAAACCTCTCACCGAATCCACTAGTAAAATTTAGTTTCTATGTTTAACTCGCTTGAGCCGACTGTTAATCTGACCGTTCGTCTTTCTATTGAGAAGAACATAGATTAAAGCCTGACTGAAATCTGATTGTGGATAATGTCGATTACTCCTATATCCTAATTTACATAATGGAATTTTTAATAAGGTGTTTTCAATATAAGATGTTGCATAAGTAATAAAGCAAATCATTGAGTTCATATTCAATGCAAAATCACACTCCTACAAGATTTCAGTTTCAGCTACAGTAAATCAGTGGTAATTTTGGATGTGAGACTATATCAATACCAAGAAAGGTAATAAATTCACTTATTTCTGCTGTAAGCTCTTACTAACCAGTAATAGGCGGAATAAAATGTAAGTCTAGGACTTCCCACTTATTACATGTGATCATCTAATATTTATTTTAAATGCAATCTATTTGCTATAATTTCATTAAAATTCTGACTGTTGTACAGTAAGGTTATTCAAAACACTTTTGTTTGCTTCAGTCTGTCCAATAGGAATATATTATCTCAATAGTAAAGAACTATTTATTATGATGTTATTTAAACAAGAAAAAGATATAAATGAGGTCACAAATGCAGTTAAATAGCTTGCCTTTTTATGAATGTAATAAAACCATCAAATAAAAGAAGGTAGTGAATCACTGGTAGTGATTTATAGACGCAAGAACTGTAATCATATATTATCATAAGGTTACAAATTTTTTAATATTTTTATGCTTTTCTACTTACGACCTTTTTCATTTCACATATCAGTTAATATGTGAGACGCATTTATTTGCAATTTCACCGATCCATCAATTATTACCTCGTTACCATCATCTACTACGAATCTAATTTTCGGTACGATGATTATCCAGCTACTAAAAGAAAAGTATAGTGATGTCGAATTTAAATCTTAGTAGTTGAATCCCATGTGATCTGATCACTAACTTGTTGTATCGTACTTGGACTTAATTCATGCATCTAATTGAAATATTTTAACCTGTTTTTAAATGCTTATAAGAAAGCTATATTTTTAGATGGTGGTGCGGATTTACAACTCAGGCAGATAATTGTTTACCACAAAGTTTATTTCACTGTAATAACAGAATATTTCAACTAACATTGTTTCTTCCAAATGAAATAAGATGCTTTTAAATAGAGCTTGATCACAAACAAGTTTTCTCTTTTTTAATCAATACAATCGCTCCGGTAATGCAAATCACAATGGACAATGTTCAGGGAATTAGAACTTTTATTCTCATTAATAATTTTAAGACTGGTTACTAGGATGACAAAGAGCTCAATCTACTTACATTCAGAGTGACTCTATCGTAATCCATAACAAACTACTAGTGAAGATGAGGTGGTTTTGTGAAGATATGTACCAAGTTCATTTGTTTACATTTGTCACAGACTGATGCCGGTTGGGTAGCACTGGAAAGCAGGAAGCACTGGACTGCTTTTTCGTTTAAGTGCATGACTCCTCGACAGCGTATACCCTTAAATCTATCAGGAAATCGAACCGAGAGCCTTTATATGCATATTTGGAGTAATCGAACATTGCAATCAATTGCCATCAAAGCCAAATTACATAGAGTGGACCGATAGAGGGAGTGATTAAAGAATCTTACTCTTCTAGTGCAAAACAGATTGCTTATACGGATCTCAAGTTTGGCCCGTCAACGGCCTTCAGGTCTGTGTACATGAGCCATCAAGAACGTATTCCTAAGTTTGCAGAGGCCTTAATCATAAGAACATTTTAGCTTCCATTGTGTTTATAGAAGTAATTTGTTATAACGTTAATGTTGCTCTGACTATTTCAATAATCATTGTTGGTGTGATAATTCATTATCATTTTCATCTTCTGTCGCTTTCCTTATTCTTCAATTATCACATTGTTGTCAATTGGTTTTTTATTTAATCTGACCTCTATTAGCTTCACGTTTTTATATGAAAATGCCTTGAAAAGTATCTGTATGTCCAGACTATTAGTGATGAATGACGCTAAAACATCACATTTTTTAGTTCGTCACTGTCTTCTCATTACGCAGTCAAAATTTACAAAAGGGACTAACTGTCTTAAATTGCTAAACAGGAATAATTGATTACAAAACTTTACATTTTGTAACAAGCTTCTGTAAAAAATGGAAACAACTAATCCATGTTTTCTTGTGGATCAAACCGTAAATTTACCTATGAATATTTCCACTGCACATATTTATTTCTCATATAACAAATATGCAGATTGAAGTTAAGAGATCATTCGGACAAAATTATGCAAATATTCATTTACCAAAAACTTCAAATATCTCCAATTAATCATTTTCGCTGTACTTTAGAATATTTCTATAAATAACTTCGTACATAAAATCAATTATTTTGAACAACTAGGCATACCCTATTCTATACATGTGCCCAAGTAGATCGAACTGTAGTATTTTTATAATCTAGAACAGGACAAGATTTGATTAGTTTTCCATTTTGCCTTTTAGCATTACATTACTAGTTTAAAATGAATTTACCTATACACGGAAACGCTGTAAGACAATGTGAAACATCTAAAATACCGGTATAAATTAAAGTCCACCCTAGTGTGAAGTGATTGTAAGGTTAATCAAAGCGAACTTTATCATTTGCAGAGATAAATGAGTTCATTATCTTCTTTTGCATAGTCTTACCTGAAAATCGTCTAAAATTACAATTACATAAATATAATACTATTTTGCTGTTGTGTGTTCACATGTGTCATTTTGATCTCATCTTCATTGACTATTATATCTATGAATTTAACTATAATAATATTACCAATTGCAACTTCAGGCCGTTTGCAGATGAGTAGAAACCATGAAATATAATGAATTCACCCTTTTCCGGAAATCTCGTTGTTCCTACTTTCTTCAAATTAACTATGATATCATACTGTGTGATTGTAAGGTCTTCATAAAAAGAGGAGAAAAACCTCCACTTCTAAAATTGATAAATTCACTGTTTATAAAAGAACGATTTATACTGTGATAATGGAAGCAATCCTAAAAGTGACGTATATAGAGCTTTTTCAGAAACATTAGTTCATAGTTTCCAGCTTTATGTGTCCTTTTTTCATTAAACTGAAGACAGATTAATTCGAAATTGCTTTTCATTTGAAATAAGTTATTCTGTAATCCACTAGCGATCATATTGATCACCAATAATTCACATAATAAGATCGCATAGAATTTGTAAGTGTCAATGTTTTTGGAGTTATCCTTGAAGAGATTAAACCATTTTATTTTCCTATCTAACGAAACATATTTAATAAAAAACACTCGTCTTAGTGCATTCCGAATATTCACCAATAATAATCTGTATCTATATTTTCTGTGATAATTGTCATAACTGACTGTAGAATTATGAATTATGTTAACTTCAGAAAATGGTGGAATTCTCATGTGCACTCTGGGATGGAATCCTTGATGAGGTCTTTTGATTTAAAACTTAATAAACTTCGGGAATACGAATTTGGAAATTAGCACACAAAAAAGCAGTCTAAGTTTAACCTTGGGATTTATCTCTAACGACCGAGTAAACCTGTGAATATACCACTTACAATGTGAACAAAAGGAATCCTCGCCTCAACTCCGAGAGAAAATATATAGACAGTTGCAGATCCGGATATTAAAAGCTATAATAAAACAAATAAGCCTTATTCAAAAGTAACCTACAGATGAACCATGCAAATCCCATTTCCGTCTTCACTGTTACAATCGAAAGAAAAGGATTGTACGAATATATATTCACCGTAAGAGATGTAATCAAATGTAACCGAATAATAACTACTCACAAATCTTAGGACGAGGGAACTATGCTAACAATGGGAACATAATATTTTTGGTATGTAGTCAAGATATATATAATTATCTAAAAAATATCTTACATCTTCATTCACTTATCCTCACTAACACTTACAGCATCCGATTTTAAGTAGATCACTAATAATACAAAAAATAAGTAGTTCATAGTGAGTTAAATATGAAAATTGAAGTGAACTGTTGTTCAGCAAAGTTTGAACTAATCAAATTATTTTCAAAGTAAAAATCGAAAGCATTCAACTTTACTTCTTCCTGATGTTATTTCTGTTCAATTTCAGAGCAGAAAACTGGACACAGTAGCCTAATGGTGAACGCGTTGGCGTTTGGCACGAAGCGGACTAAGTTCCAATCCCAGGATGAACATCAACATTGGGGTGCAGGTACATCCAGCCAATGAGTCCCAAAAGGGACGAAACGCACGTCCTGGATTCCGCTTGCCTGTCACAATCCAACTTAAATGTTACTTGAAAATCGTAACAATTAAAACTGCTTTATTTCAAAGACTCTTATTCGCAAGCCGAAATTAGGTATTAAGAAATGGGCAACTCTTGTACTAGTTTTGAACTCCTCAGCAGTAAACAGCCATGATCTCACAATTTTGATGTTTAAATGCTGACCTGCTACCTTTAGTTCTGCACATCAAGATCAAAGGTATGTCCCAGAAAAAAGCTTATTTATATAACTTTTAATGGTTGGAGTGTTTCACAACTTTTACTCCCCCCCCTTCCTCCACACACACATACACTCCATCCCACACCAATCTACCAAGCACTTTACCAAGCATAAACCGAAAATTATCCCAATTATTGATCTTCATTAATATTACCCTCAGTAATTTACTGTCAATCAATGAATTCACATGATGGCAGGTAAATCCTAGTTTTAAACAAATATTTCACAATAATTTAGCTGTTAACATACACTCGCACTGGTTTCTTGAAAATAAACTGACATCAAATGGTGATATTTTCATGTTTCTAATTATTTGGATAAACTTATAAGCTATTTAGCTGCGAAAATTGTCGATAAGCACTTCACATGAACTGCATAGTTTATTTAATAAAAATTGATGGAAGTGGGAATTCTACCATTGGATGCCGACCCAGTGGTGCAGATAATTAGACGTTCGAGTCAACCAGAAGCCCCTGGTGCGGAATCTAGAATGCGCACTGCTGAGGAGGTCCACACTAGAACGAAACAGCTGTCCAGTGCTCCCTTGTTGTCAATGGTACCCTGCCAACATCAATCTGTGATATATCCAATCAAATAAAAATTGATATCATTCAAGTGAATTACCACTACCCTTCTTCATTAACACTCGTTTTATGATGAAATGACTCATGTTGCCTTTTTCGACAAATATGTAAAAAAATGCTAATGTTTTTGAGTTTTTTCAGTTATTTACCAGTTTATCGATGTGTAGGAATTGTTTATTCAGGCTTCAATTTGCCCTGTTATTTCTCAACCTCGATGACTTTAGAAATGTCAACAATTTCTAGATAGACACTTATAAAATTAAGACAAATAGAAAAGATAGATTTAGGTCTGTTGGCGAGGAGCTTTATTAAGGCTTCTTACAATTCTCTTCCTGAAACAAAATATGTAGTATTACTACTAAAGACACTAATTTGGGTATAAATTTATCACAACTCGTGATAAATAACCAAAACCTCAAAACTTAGACTCAGACTTACCTGGAAGTTGTCAGCATGAATACCTCTAAGCTTGAAGAAGCCGCCACTTTTTCTCAGAACACTATTACGGACAAATGAATCATACTTCCATATATCTTATCATATTGAAACTTAATATGTTAACGACATTCAAAAATACTAAAATATTACTATATACCACCGTGATAACGAATTTAAGTAATTACGCATGACAGCGGATTCTCTAGGCGGTTTCAGGCAATCGTTGAAAACGTTGAACTCATTTTTAGTGATAGTTGTCAATCACTGGTTAAGCACACCTACAATCTTAATGTAACCAATGCTATTCATTGGATTCAAATCCACATTACACAGTTTCATACTTAGAGCGATTAGCATCAAACAAATCGCGCTACAAGTGTTCACATGTATGACTTAAATATTTACATTGATTGATCATCAAGTGAACTATATTCCATTTCGAAAGCCCTAGGTATGCCTGCTCGTTAGACTAGTATAAAATTAAAATGCTGCTCAGTGACATTCACGAGATTATGTCAGCTGACATACCATTTGTCAAATATCTGGCTGATTCTGAAGAACAATAAGACGGTAACTTCTATCCGTCAACATCTCATAATAAATTGCTTAAAGTGAATATTTACTTCTTTGTACAATATACTTACACTGCTTTCGGACCATTTATACTACTCAATAAAACTGTCAAAAATGATACTTCTGCGTAAAAATTTACAATATTTAAGTATACTATAAATTCTCTTTAACCATACCGTTTGAAAAAACAGAGCAATTCGAGGCTATTCATTAATTACATCATAGTTTGGTCATTTTTTGTGGGAAAATGGTTCGAAATGGTACGAATACTCTATTTAATAGACAGGAATACACATGTTTGCAATATTTCTAGTAAGTATACTGTCATAGGGATTAATTATTCTCTCTAAGAAAAAAACATCACCAATAATTATTTTCTATTACTAAGTTGTAAAACTAGGATGAACTTGTAACTACAAGTTTATTGGCTTACTTGTTAAATAAAATAAACTGAATAATTCTACCTAATTCCAGATAATATCATTTTCTACCTTAGTAATGTATTAAAGAGAACTTTACAGTATTATTCCATAAAGTATGTGGTTGATTGTAACTGGGATGAATTTGTATCTTCCCGTTGATTTATTATGGACTAAAACTGGCCAGTCTCTGTTGCTATATGTGCATGCAGGTGTACCCAGCAGACGAGTCCCATATAGGACGAAACGCGAGTCCTGAACTTCGCTTGCCAGTCATAAACAAACTTAAACAATACTTTTGACTTATCGTTATGTCCAGGCAATCGGCTATAGATACGCATATAGCAAGAGAGGTTGATCAATTTCAGTCCATGATAAATCAGCGGGAAGATACAAATTCATCCTAATTACATATAGGCCCGTTGCACAAGTGTGGATGTCATGATTCAGAAGGCTAGTGGTGAACGCGGTGGTATTTGGCACGAGTAGGACTGAGTTCGAATCCCTATGTGAACATCAACTCTGGGACGCAGGTACATCCAGCTGACGAGTCCTAAACAGGATGAGATACGTGTCTTCGATTCCGCTCGCCAGTCAAAATCCATCCTATACAATACGTTGTTTACTGGTTTGTAAAATAGTATTATGTATGAGATAAGACCCATTCAACCTGAAGATACATCTATAAACATTTTTTTTACTAAAATAGTTTGTACAATGAATCTCATTTTATTGCCTTTAGATTGCTTTGTATTTCTGTAACACTATTCAAAAATATTCCATCCACATTCAATTTCTTTCGTTTACAAACTTTCGAAAGTATACGTTACAGTATTCATTATATAAATTATTTAATAGAACTTACAAATGAAACCGTTAAAAGAAAATTTCCCTTCAATGAAATATTTGTGTTCTTTCTTAATAGGACCTAAAACTTCCAATAAGTTTCTCTCAATTTACTGAAGTAGGATGGAACCATTTTTTTTATATAAATGAATGGTGACATACGTTTTACTGTGCAAAATATGCAATTCATTAACTTTGTTAGTAAAAGCAAAGTTGTGGTTTTTTTAATGTGAAATACACAGAAGACTTTTGGATTTAACTTGATGATAGCTGATGGGAAAAAAAATTGTTTTACTTTCAGAATCAGATATTCCAATTTTTTTCCCGGAAAAACATTCTCATAACAAACCAACATTAAATTTTGGAACTATCAATAATAACTTCCATTATGTTTCTTTTTTTGTACCAGAAATTATTTAACAGCCTAATAAGTCACATGGATTTTGAATTTTGTAACGTAATATTCAGTTAAAAAATAATACATTTTAATTACAGATAGATTACTTTGGCATATTTTATTTCAAATATTCGGTTATGTAAGCGTTTAGGTTTAGTGTGTTTGTAATGCATTTCCTAAATGACTACAATGCATTGTAGTTTGACACAGGTCATATTCATCAGTTCTTGATACTATAATATATATATATGTATATATTGTTATGATGCTAAAAAAATGGTTGGCTTATCAAACGCTAATTGAGTGTGCATAGTCGATAAATGCGGGTCTGCCCTATGCCCACTCATTTCCAAGCCGGAGATAGGAGAACACAAGACGGCGAACCAACCAGACAGAATCATACTACATTTCACGCATTCATTTATATATACATAAAACATGAGTGCACAGTCAACCAATTAGGAAACCAACATTAATACAAAATAGGAGCAATAATGAGTGTGAACTGGAGTACGTTTATACAATTGATTAATTATAGTTCATCAGCGAGGATTGATGTACCAACAGTTAATGTGACAAATTGAAGGATAGGGCAGGGGGGACTGAGTGTTAATAAAAGTAAATTGTTCACCTTGAATATAACCAAAAATACTAAAAAAAATAGTCTACAGATAAATAGCTCTCGAAGACAATCAATCTTTGATAGTTGCCCGGTGTATCATATCATATGATATTATATATATATATATATATATATATATATATATATATATACTACAATTACTGAAATGAGACTAGATAGGATCAGGGCGTTCGAGTGCGTAAGAAGTCCGAGGTTAGACAAGCATTTAAGCACAAGCTGTGACAATAATGTTGATTAACATACTGAAGCAGGAGAAAATCTGAATGAATTAGGAAAAACGTTTAATTTTAAGTAGACGACGAGCAACCGTACTATTGAAAAGGCGTTGGCTTTGAAGTTAATAGAGAAACTGAGATTAGTTCGCATTTATTTTGACAGTAAGAATAGTATTAAGTCTTGTTATGTTGTAAAAACTGTTGAAATATCAAAAGAGTTCCCACTTAATCCCTAACCAAAAATAGAACACTAAACGATGGACTAACCAGACAGAATCATATTATATTTCAGATATTCCTTTATGTATATATAAAATCAGACACACAGCGTAGCAATTAATAATTTAACGTCAGCACAAAGCAACAGAGATTGTGCCAGGGAATAAGTGTAACTTGTGCGCAACCAATTAACTGTAGTTCATAATAGGGGACAATTTACTGATTTCAAATATACTAAACGGGAGGATAGGGTAGGGGGAAAGTAACAATCATAGAAATGAAATGTTTAAATTATTCACAACTAAGATAAATCTGATTGTCTTCTAAAACACAGTTCTATAAGTTTATTGCTCTTCTTTAGTCGTCCAATGTATCGAATTTCCATAATTTTTCTTCATGAATACGATCCTATCCTTTGTAATACTTAACAATCTCTTAAAAAATTGGACCGATATATAGTGAACTTTCCAAGTTAACTTTCAGTCCATTGACTACAACTTACAAACTAATCGAAAATCTATTTATTTTTCTGTAACGATTACCTTTCTATTTAGTTAGCCCTGGCAATGCTTCTATTAATGTGATGTTATTCTACACTAAAAAAGAAAATGACTACAGAGGATGATTTATTTTATGTCTTAAATTGATTTGAACTATGTTTTAGTACATTAATGTTTCAACGTTTTATTCCCCGTGACTGAAGGTTAGATTTTGAATGATTTTAGCTAAATTGTAATGATCACCGGTAGATCGATTGCTTGCAACAAAAACATAGTTTTTTAAGCAGCGAAATTCTAGAACGTTAGATTTACAATTTACAACTGACTAATTTAATTATATATATATATGCTCTCTCTTTTATCACATCAGACAGTCAAGATTTGAAATTTCGCATATTGAAAACGATCCCATTTAGACACCTTTTGTTAAAACCTTGAAAGTTTATAAACTTGTTTGGAATAAAAGGTTTCAAACTAGCGTTCGTTGCTTTGGACGTTAAAATGAATGGTTTGTTTACTTCAAAATATGCGTCTGAATGTTGTTGCTATAAACATCAGAAATACAATCAATGGTTCTAAATGATGTAAACTAACGAATCATGATAGATAATAAATTAATTGTAGAACTCTTTATAAACAACCTTCCTCCATCTCCGCCTATGAAATGTTGCTTGGAATGTACTATAATATATGGTTATTATCCTCAATATCCACAGTGTATAACATTTATGGAATTAACATATATAAAAGCTGACGATATGAAATGGATTGTAATACAGTATTTATGAAAAACTGGTCATCTTATTCGGCTACCAAATACTAGAAATAATAAAGAATAATTTGAAGTTTTTTGATAAATCACTTTACAGTGCCTTGATGGTTTACTTCTGTATTTTATCTAACATTCTAACATTCAGAGAATCATTGTTATCCTGTGTTTTAATGTAAAACAACACACATTAGGCAGATTTTAAAAAGCTAAGAAATATTGGCTACACTAAGCCAGTATATTGCTAACACTAGCTTTTAAGTCCACTCCAAGTTCCCATAGTTAACATATGGGTAGGCCAATTATGAAGTAAACGCTGCACAGTATTGGTTTCTACTGTTATCATATATTGTATAGTCAGGAAAATCACTGAGCTAATCTTTGACAGCACAAATCCAATTGAGAAATCTCTCGAACACCAAAGATGCAATAACATCTTTTAACCATATTCCCATTGAGATGTACACTACTCATATGGCCATCAATAAGTAGTAGGTAGCAGAGCTTCGCGGTAAATTCAGAAAGAATCAGTAAACAGCATACAAGGCGAGTTGCGAGGTGGCAAGGAGTAAAGCATGATTAAAATACACAGTATAATCGAGAACAACCAAGAGAAGCAAGCCAATAAACGACACGGACCAGAGAACGCGAAGGAGGTGCAAAACGATTATTAGAAGTAATGTATGTAATATTTTACGACATTCACTGTTTTAACCAAGTGGTCTCTTCTCATTTGATGTCGCTACCTCCCGACAAGATGGTGTCTTGGCCACAACCGTTCAATGATGAAGACGTCGGTCCATTTCTGCGACAGCTCGAAGCAATTGCGGAGCTGGTCGGTGTACGAGGACAGTAGGCGAAGCTGACAGTCCTCGGGACCCTGCTACCTGGGCGTGCGAAGATGGCATTCAACGATGTGGAGCTTTCCGGTTGTTGGGCCATGTGGGAAGATGTTGTGGCCAAGTTGGCGTCCGAATTCGACGGTCCGGCGGACAGGGAGATGGGGTTGCAGCAGTTCAGGCCCCAGGCGGTGATCCATCGGTGTTGGCTGCCACTCTAACAAGTCTGCTGCGTCGTGCTTTGCCATCGTTAAATGACAGCTCGGGACAGCAGCTGCTGACGTCCCAGTTCTTGGAATGTGTCCCGGATGACGCAGCCAGGCAACTTCGACTGGCGCATGCGGGGCATCCATTGGATGTTTTGGAGATGGCGCAACTATGCAGACAGTTGGCTACCAAGACGGTCTCTTCGATAACCGAAGACAGCAGGTCAGCGTCTATGGAGAAGCGAATAGCCGAGCTGAAGGGGCAAGTCGCGACGGTCCGAATCCGTGCTGAGAAGGGGAGTAGGTGCTTTGAGTGTGGAGAACTCGGACATTACAGGAGGAACTGCTCGAGGAAACGACGGCCAAGACATTTTAAACGTTACACACAGCCTTCTTTCTTTGAAACATCTTTTCGGGTTGTGGGATTGGTTAATAAGTGTGCATTGTATACAAGAGTGCGTATAAACGGGAGAGTACTAGTTTGTTTAGTTGATACGGGCGCTGCTATATCCTTAATAGATGTAGGATTGTGTCGGCAGATCAGGGCGTGTTCAGTAGCGGTGCAAACAGTGAGCGGGCATGCACTGGAAATTTTAGGAGTCTCAGACTGTTGTGTCGAAGTTGGAGATTGCATCGTACGATATCCATTCGTAGTAACTAAAGGAATACAGCAAACAATACTGGGAGCGGACTTCCTTAGAGAGGTGGAGGCGGTAGTTGACACAATGAACAAGACTTTAAACACTAAGTACGGGCATTTTAGCATACATGAGAACAGCGAGATAGCTAAGACACCAGCCACGATCTTACCGCAAGAGAACATAGAAAATATTAATAAGGTAGTAGCAAAATACGGAAGCTTGTTTACCGAAGACGGAGAGACCTACGGGTATTATAATGAGGTGACGCATGAAATCCCTATAAACAGTAGTAGGAAGACAACGTTCCACACACGCCGGATACTAGTTCATCTAGAGACAGAAGTAAACCGTCAAATGGAAGAGATGTTGCGGGATGGAATAATTGAAGAGGCCGATAGCCGTTACAACTCACCTGTGCTGCTTGTAAAGAAATCCAATCGGAAATATAGATTCTGTGTCGACTTCAGAGAACTAAACAGCATAACTGAGTTGAAGCCATGTGCAATGCCAACTGTAGCCAAAACCCTAGATCGCTTACAACAAGCAACATTGTTTACTGTACTGGACCTCAGGTCAGGGTATTGGCAGCTACCGATAAAAGCAGACGACAGGTACAAGACAGCCTTCACTGTGGGTCACAAACAGTACCAGTTTAGAAGAATGCCATTTGGGCTGGCGGGAGCACCGTTCACATTTAGAAGATTAATTGTTACGAAATCTTGAGAACGTGGAGGTGTACGGGGATGATTTGGTGGTTTACAGTAAAACAAAGACAGTCCACGTAAGATATCTAGAGGCAGTACTCAAACGAATCGAGGAGTTTGGGTTGCGCATAAATAAGAAAAAGTCGCGGATAGCCAAATGTAACGTCACACTGCTGGGGTATAAAGTAAGTGATGATGAAATGAAGCCGTTACCTGAGAAAATTTGACTATCAAGAACATAATGGCACCCACTTCGAAAAGGAAACTCAGGCAGTTTATAGGAAGAGCAGCATTCTACAGCCGCTTTATAAAGAACTTCAATGAGGTTGCTGCACCACTGTATAAACTATTAAGCAATGAAAAATTTATATGGACAGAGGAGGCGCAGAAAACCTTTGATCAGATCAAGCAGCTATTAAACGCAAAGCAGATGACATTGAGACTACCGGTCCGTGGAAAACAGTTCACAGTGGCCACAGATGCTAGTGATTTTGGCATTGGTGCAGTACTTCGGCAGGATGACGGGGTAGTGGAATATGCCAGCCGCGTTTTAATGCCAACGGAACAGAAGTACTCGATCATCGAGAAAGAATGTCTCGCGATCATTTGGGCAGTATATAAGTGGAGACCGTATCTGCTCGGCCAGCCATTTCACATTGAGACCGACCACAAGCCGCTACAGTGGTTGAAGACGGCAAGAGAACCCCGAAGAAAATTGTCACGATGGGCACTACGCCTGCAGGAATATGATTTCACGATTGGCCACATACCAGGAAGTCGAAACGTAATAGCTGTCACGACCGTGTGAGGACGCTTGCTTACCGGAAATTGCCTGTGGAATCAACAGAGTGCGAACAGACCTTGAAAGACTAGTTCGTTGCCAGAAAGCCGATCCAACGCTTAGGACGGTGAGACGAGCGCTAACTGAAATAGTGGATGACGAATCAATGCACTTTAGCAGAGAGGTAAAGACGTTTTTAAGCCAAAAAGACAGATTAAGATTAAATGCAGCTGGAGTGTTAACATGGAAAGACAACGATGGAAGCTGGATTGCCGTAATTCCAAAGCCATTACGACATGAACTAATTAGTGAATGCCACCAACTAGCACACACAGGCGTCGCAAGAACCACTGAACTCCTGAGACAGGGTGCCTACTGGCCAGGAATGCAAGAAGACGTGATGAGATACGTCCTCGCCTGCCCCCAATGCCAGTTAATGAAGGGTGATAAATGCATATGTACTTCGTAACAGCCCATCCAAGTAACGACAGTAGGCGATCTGTGGTCAGTGGAAGTAATGGGTCCATTTCCTCAGACATCGAGCAGGACCCAGTACGTGTTGGTAATGACCGAGAATGCTACGCGTTGGGTAGAGGCAGTGGCGATTCCTGATCAACGAGGAGAGACAGTGACCGAAACAGTGATGCGGCACATCGTGGCCGACCACGTCGTCCCGAGAATGATTTTAACCAACCAGGGTCCATGTTTCCAGAGCGAGAAGTTCACATCTCGCCTTGGGCAGTTAGGTATCAAAAGAGTCAGAACAACACCGTATTGGCCGCAGACCAACGGACTAACGGAGCGAAACAATCATACTCTAAAAGAATGGTTGGCAGCAAAGGGGGGTAACTGGGAGACGGAATTACCGATGATATTATTAGCACATCGAGCATCGAATCAAGGAACAACAAAGAAGTCGTCATTTCAGTTGATGTACGAAACGAGACCACGACTGCCAGGCAACATCATCGCCTGGCCTCAGCCACAAAAGTGGAATGATAGGAAATGGAAGGAAGAGCGGAAACAAGCGGTGGAAAACATACAACGGAAACAGTAAATGGACGTTAAACGATCAGAACAGTATCGAGGGAATCAGCTGAGACACTTTTCAGTGGGAGATCTGGTGAAGTGTAAAGGACGGAGGAGCATAGCGGGCGGCGGACTAGGCTCAAAGAAAGTACTCCCCAAATCGGAGGTCTCGTATACAGTCATCGCTAGGCGTGGACCGGAATACATCATCAAGAAGGACAACAAAGAGAAGCGTGTAAACAAAGTCAAATGCAAAGATGGATGTGTTGGAATGATGAGGCAAATACGCAGAAACAAGCAGCGACCACGGAGGCAAGAAGGTCGGCAAGCATACGAGCAAAAAGAGTTAAATGGAAGGGCGGGTGTGGTGGATACTACTTATATGGTCATCAATAAGTAGTAGGTAGCAGAGCGTCGCGGTAAATTCAGAAAGAATCAGTAAACAGCATACAAGGCGAGTTGCGAGGTGGCAAGGAGTAAAGCATGATTAAAATACACAGTATAATCGAGAACAACCAAGAGAAGCAAGCCAATAAACGACACGGACCAGAGAACGCGAAGGAGGTGCAAAACGATTATTAGAAGTAATGTATGTAATATTTTGACATCCTCTTTTTTAAGCTTATAAAAAATTGCTTGCCTATTAGGCCTTTTTACACTATGAATATGATGTAAATCAATGCATCTTTTAAAGACATCATTCACTCTATCTATGTTAAAATACTAACATTTCAACAACGATAAGTCGATATGTTTATCTCCATTAAATATTAATATGTTGAGCGTTCTACTGTCACAAGTGTATAATTCACTTCAAAATATTAGTGGTATTTCAGCATCTCAAAGACATTACTGATTATTATATATAAACAAATAAATAAATAGCTTTTATTCCCAAGTATCATTGTGTACATGAATGCATGCCAGTTTACAGGCATGATCAGAATGATACGAGTTTACATACATACAAATAATTTGACGAAGTGTTACTGTAAGGACTTTAATAACATACGAAGGTCTGAATTGAGAAACAAACCGACTGCAACAAATTATACAGTACTAGGACACTGAATATATATATTGTAGCGTGCTGCATATATGACGAGGTACCGTGCACTCCTTGACCAACGCGTTACAATCCCAAAAAACGACCGAGGGTTAGAGAAATGGATCATTGAGTGGTGCTCACACGCTCAGAGTCCCTATTATTCCTCTAGTAGAGTTAGAAACAGTAGTTGGTGTGAACATTTTTAACGAGATTTCGGAAGAGATGAAACTACTAACATGCCGTACAAATAAATGAAGTGAATCTGTTTCCCGAATGGCTTGAGGCAAGTGGTTCCAGATTCTCAAGAATTTATTCGTAAATTAATTCATATAGAGAGCAGATTTTGAATGCGATATTTTTAATTTCGAGGCTGAATTGCGTAGGTTATAGCAAGAAGGTACCTCGAACTGAATTGTATTAGGCTATGAGAACGCTAATTCTCCTAATATTTCACATAAGAAGATTAAGTTTAATTTTAGCCGTCGCTTCCATAAGGTATCTAGTCCTAACTTAGGGCATCTAGTTTTATAGTCTAGAGTATGATCAGCCTCAAGAATACGAAGAGTAAAGCGACGTTGTACAGACTCCAGTTTGAGTTTATCCCTAATGGAAACATCACTGAGAATAAATGTGCAGTATTCTAGCAAAGGTCTGACACAAACATTATATAGCAGAATGCGCGAATCATTGCTATAAAAGTTACGTAGTATACAACCTAGTAGTCGATGTGACTTAGATATCTGCATATTGACCTGTTCTGTAAAAGACAGGTTGTGAGAGTACCTTAGTCCTAAGTCAACTACTGACTGAGGCCTAGATAACTTACTGCCGTTTATGGAGAGATCGAAATTGAGGCGCTTATCCCCAAAACATATCCATCCACACTTAGAAGCATTAAGATCTAACTTCCATTTTGAACACCATACTGCGACCTTGTTGAGCACGGCAGTGACACCACTGAATGTGTGTGCAGATCCGTGAGGGGGGATAAGTACACCATTTTGAGATCATCTGCGTATAGAAAGGGTTTGCCCATGCTGAAGCATTTGCATATATCATTTATGTAAGCTACAAAGAGCAGTTGGCCTAAGACACTTCCTCGTATAACGCCACTTATAATTGGTTCGGCCTTCGAAAGGGTGGAATTGATTTTAACTATTTGATGTCTATTACTGAGGAAAGAGTTTAACCATGCAAGTAATATATTGCTAATCCCAAAAGAGGAGAGTTTGCTTACAAGAAGCTTGTGGTCAACCATATCAAAGGCTTTAGATATGTCAAAGTACATTACTAATACCATGTGCCCAAGGCTTCGTTTAGTAAAGACTAAATAAAAGAATCCAAAGTGACAATTCTTGTAGGACCTAGTTTTGGGGAAACCATGTTGGGAATTAAAGATGAGTTTTTCGGAGAGTAAATGATCAGACATTTGATTACATACTATTTTTCCATTATTCTAGAGATAACCAGGGTGATATTTATGGGCCTTTAGTTATGCAGGTTTGTCTTGTCACCTGATTTAAATGAGTGCTTCGATTATGGTAGAATCCTGTTGTTAATGAAAGGTCAAACAGTTTTAATAGGATTAATGGTAAAGAACATTGCGTCGGGAATTGGAAACAGACATGAAGAGAATGAACAGCACTTGGGAAGAGCTAGAACGGAAAGCCCAGGACAGAGTTGGCTGGAGAATGCTGGTGGGCGGTCTATGCTCCACTTGGAGTAACAGGCATTGATTGATTGATTGAGGTCCTCCGAGTTTGAAGTATATGGATTCCATGCCATCCACTCCATAGTTACTTTACGTCATAAGTGAGTTTATGGATTTACAAATGTTGTCATAACTGAAGGATTCCATATGATTTGTAGCTGAGTTGATAATGTCTAACTCATTTTCTTCCAGGGGTATACCCCTGTTAGCGAAGAAATCGCTGAACAGGTTGGTTGTGATATTATGGTCAGTGATCATTAATCCATCTCTTAAAGTGCAGGAAATATTTATTTATTTATTTTAGTCACATACTACTCATTTACAATAAGCGTTGTGAAGAAACCATTTTGGGCTTCATCAGTTGAGTATAATAATTCAATAAATCAAATTAGCGAAGTAGTATTAAGAGTATAAACGCTAATGTAATGTAGGACGTGTAAATAAAAAAAGAAAAAAACGAAAAAAACGAAAATGAAAAAAGAAGAAAAAGAAAAAACTAAAGAATAATTCTAAAGAGCAACCTAGAATGGTGTGCAGAAGATTCCAGTCCACATTTTTATAATTTCGATATTGTCTAGTTCTTTGTAATTTATAAATATTGGAGTGACTAAAATCAAAAGGAAGAGCACATAAAACCATTTTGTGACCACTGCTTTCGGGCTCTTTGCTAACTTGAAGTGACAGAGGAGTGAGATCATGACAGAAAACTAGGTCAAAAATAATATGATATCTAGTGGGAGTGTGTACACACTGTGTCCAACAGTGCATGTCTAATGTAGTAATAAGGTTTTCTTCATCGTATGACAGTCCTCTGCCACTGCTCCAGTCTATCCTAGGAAGGTTAAAGTCTCCTGAGATGACCTTCACACTATAAGTTAAGGCAGAGGTATGTACAAAAGAACTAATAATTTTGTTATCTACAGTAGTCGAGGTGTTAGGAGTTCTGTATATACATCCAAAGAGCAAACTATGGTTCGGGGTATTGACTGATGTCCAGACCGACTTCGGTAACTTGCCGAGTATTTCGTCGTTAATTTTATAAGATTATTATGAGCTGCTGCTGGACAAATAAGGCAAGGTTAAGACTGGCTGTTAATACTGAGGCATGTGAACAAGTAGCTCTAAAGCTTAATACACTACTCTTTGTTTCTTAACTTCACAGCGCTTGTCCACAACCAACTTTAAAAATTCGCTAGATGTAAAGGACATTAATGTTTACAGCATGCAAAAAAACGTAGATAAAACCGATTAGTCTATCACATTTATGATCGTGTTCAGATAACGTCATACTCACCAATGAAGTGCACCCCGTATGTTGCGGTAAACCGGAGAGTTACATAATTTGTTAATTCTTTCTACTGAACTCTAACTTTATTAATCTATTTGTTATGTCCAATTGTGTTTGTTTTGTTTATCTTGACTTCCGCCATTTGTTGCGCCATTGCTTTGGATTGCTTGATTATTTGTTCTAGACTGGGTGCCTACAATATTGAAGGTTTGTAATAGTACGTTTATAATTTACTTCCCAGAACAATCTTTGTTTGACAGGTCAATAAATACTTTGTTCGGACTTTATTCCTTTTGGTTTTGGTTTAATTTGGACCTTTTGGGAACCTATCCAGTTGTATCTTCAGCACCCTTCGTCTGAACGTTTGGTTTCCGTAACAGTTCTTCAATAAGGTCCCCGTTGTATTTGGATTGGTGTTCGACGTTCCGAAATTGTTCAATACTGTCCTGATTTCGTTTTATTTGGCTACTTATTGGTCATTCTCGCTCATCTATCGTGAATCATATCTTGGCTTACAACTTTATGGAGTCAAAATATTCAATGAGAACTCGAAGCAAGAAGAGAATACCACCTGTTACAGAAAGTGATGTTGATAACATTGGTTGTGGTGTGTTTGGTGTGAGTAATGTTGATAAAGTTGATAATGTTAGTGTTAACAATTCATGTTCTAGTAATCTTAGTGTTTCTCGGTTTAAGTTAAATAAAGCCTTAATTAAGAAAAGACAGATGGAAAAAAGATTAGACTTAGAAAGAGAACTGAAGTTACTAGATGTGCAAGAAGAAATAGAACTTGCGAAATTAGAATGTATGGCTTGTGAATCAGAAGGATCGCTTCCTATTAAAGTGCTTGAAGTGAAACCTAATGTCGAAGATAAGAAGGCTCTAAGTATCTTTGAGAGTTCAACCAGTTTAGTGGATGGTCACTTCCAGGTTGGGTTACCTTGGAAACGTGGGAGACCCGAATTGCCAAATAACTATGAAATGGCTAGCCGCAGATTAAAATGTTTACGTAGACGGTTTGCCAGAGATTGCCATCTTCTAGAAAAATACAGGCTTGTTATGAACAGACATTTAAGCAAAGGTTATATTGTTGGAGTTGACAAGTAGAGTTTAAACTCAGAAGGAGTTTGCTGGTATATTCCCCATCATCCTGTTATTAATCCTCAGAAGCCAGAAAGGTTGAGAATTGTATTTGACTGTGCTGCGAAGTATCAAAATTTGTCCCTCGATGATCAGCTTTTGCGTGGTCCGAATACTGTTAACAGTTTGATAGGAGTACTTCTACGGTTCCGACTAGGTAGAATAGCGTTACCAGCGGACATCGAAGAAATGTTTCTGCAAGTCAAGATCCCAGAAGTTGATAGAGGAGCGTTTCGATTGTTGTGGTGGAAGGACGGCGACATCGAATAAGAAGTAGTTGAGTATTATTTGACCGTCCATCCGTTCGGTGCGGTGTCATCTCCGTTCTGTGCTAATTTTGCCCTCAGGAAGACGGTAGACATGTTTTGTCAAGATACGATAAAAAATATTCGGAGAGTTGTAGACAAAAACTTCTATGTTGACGATTACTTAGCTTCTACTGACAGCGTGCGTGACGCAGTGATATTGGCTGAACAACTAGGCTCCGTTGTCAAGAAGGGCGGTTTTAGACTTACTAAGTGGATAAGCATCTGTCTTCAGGTCATTGAATCCATTCCACTGGAAGAGCGAGCTGATGAGGTGAAGCCATTTGACTTTGAAAGGCTCCCCATAGAGCGCACTTTTGGGTTATTCTGGAATACTATGCACGATTCCTTTACCTTCAGAGTCAACACACCGAAACGAGCTGTCACTAGACGGGGTATCCTTTCTAGTATAGCATCACTTTATGACCCTTTAGGATTGCTGGCTCCGATAATATTACCCGCAAAACAGTTACTACAACGGCTACTTAAGGCTGTAGCGTGCTTATCTAGGTACAAGTGTTACTTGTCGATGACATATCGTGGAAGAACGGATATATCCTTGCGTTTAGGTTTACTTAGTGTGGAAGAGATGGAGTTAGCTTGCATAGATTTAATTCGGTTTGTTCAACGCAGAGTGTTTGAGAAAGAGATCAGAATACTACAGTCGTCTGGGAATAATTCAGAAATAAAAGCCATCGGATCTCCTTTATGCAAGTTGAGTCCTATATTAGTTGACGGATTATTGTGTGTGGGTGGTCGGCTCCAGGGAAGTGCGTGGTCTGAGACTAGAAAACATCCGGTTATACTCCCGTCAAAGCATCCAGTTACATATTTGATTTTACAACACTACCATATGTCTGTAGGGCATGTGGGTTCCACCCAGGTGTTGGCGACTGCACGCGAAAGATTTTGGGTATTAAGAGGTGGTGCAGCTGTGAGAAGAGTGGTTGAAAATTGCATCCAATGTCGAAGGAGGAAAGCTAGGCCTGCACAACAAATAATGGCACTCTTGCCACTGGTCAGGGTGGGGGATGATAATTTTCCATTTTTATCAGTTGGTGTCGACTATTTTGGACCCCTCACGGTGAAGCAAGGCAGAAGTATTGAGAAACGGTACGGATGTATATTCACATGTTTGAAAATGAGGGCTATACATCTAGAAGTGACAACCTCCCTTGCTACGGATTCGTTTATTATGGCGTTGAGGAGGTTCATAGGTAGAAGGGGATACCCGCGTGAGATATTCAGCGACAATGGAACTAATCTGGTTGGAGCCAAGCATGAGCTAGAAAACTGCCTCCGGAATTGGAAACAAGATCGCATTCATGAGAAACTGCTTGTAAAAGGCATCGATTGGCACTTTAGGCCCCCTGCTGCCAGCCATTGAGGTGGAGTTTGGGAACGTATGATTCGGTCGGTCCGTAGAGTGTTAAGCGCCCTTGCACAAGAACAGACATTGACAGACGAGTGTCTTATGACTTTTATGATTGAAGCTGAGCGCACTGTCAATAATCGACTCCTAGTACCTGTCACCGCCGACTCGGAGGATCTCGACGTGTTAACTCTTGCAAAGTTGTTACTCTTGAGAGAAAACATCACCAGCTTCAACGACCCATCTCTATGTGACAAGTACTCCAAACGATGGCAGCAAGCTAGCTACTTAGCGAAGGTCTTCTGGAAGCGTTGGTCTCAAAAATACGTTTCCCTATTACAACAACGACATAAGTGGACAAAGTTTAGGGAGAAAAATAAATGGCCATTGGGTTTGGTACAGTGTGCAATACCAGGTAGGGATGGATTGGTGCGGCAAGTAAAGTTAAGGACCGGTAATGGAATTCTTGTGAGGGACATTAGGAAGGTGTGTCTCCTAGAGGCTGTAGATAGATGTGATGGTCACTAGGCGTACTGCTGTAAGACCTAGGGATCATCAAGTTAAGCGCGGTCTTGGGCGTACTGTTGTAAGACCCGAGGTTCGCTAGGTTTAATTGTTTGTATGAATGTAGGCTAGATGATTGTTGTTTGTGTTTGTTTATTGGTGTAAGTGATTTTTCGCATGTGAAAAGAACCAACGTTCTTTTGGTGGGGAGTGTTGCGGTAAACCGGAGAGTTACATAATTTGTTAATTCTTTCTACTGAACTCTAACTTAATTAATCTATTTGTTATGTCCAATTGTGTTTGTTTTGTTTATCTTGACTTCCGCCATTTGTTGCGCCATTGCTTTGGATTGCTTGATTATTTGTTCTAGACTGGGTGCCTACAGTATTGAAGGTTTGTAATAGTACGTTTATAATTTACTTCCCAGAACAATCTTTGTTTGACAGGTCAATAAATACTTTGTTCGGACTTTATTCCTTTTGGTTTTGGTTTAATTTGGACCTTTTGGGAACCTATCCAGTTGTATCTTCAGCACCCTTCGTCTGAACGTTTGGTTTCCGTAACACCGTATATAACTAAGTTACGTCTGTCGTACAACCAAAGCAACTTCTAATGATTGAACCCATTCTTACTGATAAGAATCCATCTTCTATCATTACTTATGCAACAATTTACAATTTCGATGACAATTTGACCTTTTATTGATTTTTGGGTTTATTAGTCGTCTAATAAACCTATTCGTACTAAACTTAAGCCATAACAACGTATTGAACTCTTTAGAATTTCATCTATAATTTTTTCCCTAGTGTCATGTATACATATATATCACTTTAAATTGGCGTTTTATTTTGAATACTGTTTTGCCATATAAACCAATTTCAATTATTGTATATTTAAACTAGTTTGATGAAACCCAAAACGGTTTCTTTACAACGCCTGTTGTAAATAAGTTATGTGTGATCAAAATTAAATAAAAATAAGGATTACAGAGAAGTTATATTTGGTCGTAAATAGAGCGTCGATGAGATAGCAACATCTAGGCTGACAAATGAAACAGAGATGCTTCTCACGGTGCGTCATACCATGATCTGGTGGTTATACGCGGCCGAGCGGCTTCAACTAGTCGTGTCCACTAAAACAAACATGGTCAGTATCAACGTTTGGAGCTTATGCAATTATTTATTTCGGAGGTTATATACAGCTACACCTTTCATTTTCTGACTTAGGGACCTACGGAAAATAATCAATTTCTTCTTCTGGTTGTCCTAGTCGGTCAAACATAAGGAAAGCTCTCAACTACGTAAAAACTTGTGATAAATGTCGAAAAGGAAGGAATGAAGATTTATATCTAACCTTTAACCTTCAGAAATATTTTCTAATTAACTCATTCATGCCTTTACCCAAACAAATGGCTAATTTCAACTTAGGCCATGATCTTTTCAAAATTTTGGGAGAGCACAACCAAATTTTTAGTAACGATCTACCTAACAGTCAATACGGATGTCGCCAAAGTACACTCTAAGACCGCAAAATCATATGCTGTTCTTCACACTATCTTCAGACATCCAGACACATTGACTTTCTTTCTGTTGCCATTGGTTATACCCTGTATCTCACCAAACGCTGCACAGTCTTTTCGGAAGAGACAAATTTGGATGTCGTCAGGAAAGAGGTAGGTAGTATCGTAAATAAATCGTAAGCTAACAGAATTCATGAGCTACACTTCATATTATTCAGTTACAAAGGCTTAATTATTATGTAATAAACTCAATGAAGTAATCCTATCAGCAGATTGTTAAAAAATCGGAAAAGTAACTTGTGCTCGTTCACATTCTAATACGTTTTACTTTGCACACAACATTTCGGAGTTTTGATAGATCTACCGTATCTACAGTATCGGCATAGGTCCATTAGGTGATAGAATCAAAAGAAGTCTAAGCAAATATGGATGCGACCATACACTGGTCACCCAAAGGACAAATGAGTCATAAGAGCAGCTAGTACAATAAATGACTTCTTTTCCTTTATCTTAATGCCATCTCCGTATTACTTTATCATCAAACTTTAATAGAAGAAGCAAAATAAGAACAACCAGTGACATGGAACTGTAAGATTTAAACTCGAACATTATGCAATTCGTCATTACTTATTTTCTGAGAACACTGCGTGACATACTCTTTTCTAGTACGAAACAGGTTGCTAGAGTCCAAAGAACAGGATTTACTTGTTCATGTATTGCGCTATGAATTCAGCACATCACCAATCAACGTTCTTGTCCAACCCACACTTTCTGTGGTCACAGAAATAATTATAGAACCGATATTTTACTTATGTAAACAAACAGCTTCCTAGTAGGAGAATATGACTATCAAGAGAGTTACAGACAGTTGTCATAAGCTCTTTCATACTTCTAATATTTATCAGTGATCACTTAGACCGACTTCCGTTGCAACACATATGAGGTACAAAAGAGTTTACTCAGAGAAAGGCATGTCAACGAACTACGGTTCATCAGCCAAAAACGTCTTATAATGCACCTCTACATTCCAGGAGATAGAAATTTTTCATTTTGTTGGTCCAATATGCCTATCAATAATAAAGTGCTACCAACCTACATAAGTGACATTTACTAGCGAATTTACTGTTACACATTGTCTAAAATATGACAGACGAACTAAGCAGGGCAAAAATGTAACGGCGTTATCTCTCTGCGATATAGAAGGGTAACACACTTGATCATAGAATATGACCAAGATGATTTTACACTAAATCCCCTTAAGTGCACCCGATATACGGCCAAGTAACGTTTGTCGCATAACCACAGCAATGTATGACGATTAAACCCACACGTACGAACAAGAATAAATCAAAAGACAGTGAAGGATGATAAAGAAGCTATATCTGATCGTTAGTAGAGTACCAATAGAACAGAAACATTTAGGATGGCAAACTAGAGAGAATTGCTTCCCACATCGTATCGTGTCAAGGTTTGATGGTAGTAATTCACCGAGTGCTGTCGATTAATCACATCAGCTAAAACAAACATGGTCAGGATCAGTGACAAGAGCCTATGCAACTTTTTATTCAAGTGATTATTTTGCGTTACACCTCTAAAGCAACCATACACAGTTGTTCCATAGATAGCGGCTACTAAAATAAGGTCACATTTTCACACTGATGGTTTTCAAAGTATGAGAAGCTCTTGCTGCAACATACATTTTCACTTAATTGGCCGCTCTATTCACTGATTATATCAGTTTCATTCCTTTCCTTATACACTCAGTTTGGTTTATCCATATATTTGCTCAGTGTTGTCCTCGCTGTTCCGCTGATCTCTAATGTACCAGTTTCTTGCTTGTGGCCACATAACCTGCAGTCAAAAATACGTTAAAGCAACTGGCTACGCTAAACCTGACCGCCCAATGCAATTCCGCCCAGCTGCTAAAAAGACGAATAACTGCCTGTTTCACTTGAAATTAAATAGTCAAATGTATAGACTGCCTTTAAAAAGCACAACCTAAGATCAAAACCACACTCTTATATCAAAAATTAAAAAAACAGGTCGGCATTAATTTGCAAAGATTTTATTGGATATTGAAATGTCTACATATTATGATGGAGTGCGTTACATATGATTGTGCCTGCCAATTTACGACATCTAAAGGCTACTTGACCTCCAAAGATCGTAATATCGCAGAACGTTCCGTCTCTGAATTACTCAAAATATTCTATACAGCTTTTTTGTTTGTGACGGTTATATTTTGATATTACTATAAAATCCGTTTCTTGGGTTGAACTCGGTTTATTACCTACAAAGTAGGTACCGTCAAAAAGTCTTCAAAAATGTGTTCTTCCATAGATTGGTAAACTTCCAGCTTGATTAGAAAAAAGTTTCAACATCATTAAGGAGAATCGACTGTGTATACTTCAGTTTTGGCTAAATTATGGGTCATCCAGATGGAGCTTCTCTCAATTTACAGAATGTTTTCATCAAGTTTAAAGCTTGCATAAATGGCGATAGCGTTTTACTTCCTGAATATTGCGAAGCGTATACAGAAGTTTCGAAGTAAGTTCGATTTTTCTCACGTTCCCAGACTTCTCATGTACTTCGGGAATTTTTTCTACTTTGTAACAAGTGATGTCAAGCACAAAATTTCCGAACTCCGTGCTTTGTATGCAGCAGATACAGTTAATTATAAGTCTGTCGAGCAAATGGTTCTTTATGAAGAGAAACAAAATGAACACCTTCCGGTTAAAAAGTGGAGATGCACCGGGTGCCGAACACTTCTTCGACTTCATCGTGCTCTTCTCTTTGTTACTGATTTAATGCTAGAAGTTTGTAGATGTAAGTTGTGGAATTTTAAATCTTGTTGGTCGATACTATTAGAGGGATGCGAAACGCCACTAGTTTAATAGCATGGACTAGTTTATGTGTTCAGTAATAATTCACGTTGAAGTAAGCACTAACATATATCGGTCGAAGGGTAGACATGACTTTTACGGCCGAACTTCAGCAACTATGGAATGACTTTGGAAGTCTTAACCGAAATAAACCGATCACAGCCCTCTTAATCAGAACCGATGATTTCCCCTAAATTTCAGTGATTTATTTCTAAACTCAGACTCATGGTAGTATGCCTCCCCCACGGAAATCTTTGGCAAATTACAAAATATTTATCCTCTCAAATTATATGCATATAATACCAAGACTTGACTATAACCCGAAATGCAATGAGAAATCTGCAATTTTTTATAAATTATTTATAATTGAAATTGACAAATTATGCAGGCTATATTGTTTTTATGTCATCTAAAAATTTATGTTAATATTTATCTAGATGGCTCCATAATATCCTTCCTTGCGATACATAGTACTGATAGGCTTTCCAATTGTCACTATATATTATTGTTCCTGGTAATATGTATTTTTCTACCAGAGGAAGTGTGGCGGCCGATCTGTTGCGAATCCTCTTACAATGTCCTTTGTTTAATGCCCTATCCCATACACCAAAGAGCTACAAATATTAGAAAAACGAACTACTTACCCAGTCTTCTTTAACCTGGCGTCCCCTATTATACTTTCCTTTACGAATCAATGCTTCGTCGATTTCAACTATTTCCCAGTCCACCATACTGGATTTGTAAGGGGACTAGTATACTGGAACATAGTTCACGGCAATATTCATACCACTGAATTGCCGTCTTTCCAGAAACAGCCGCTAGTGAAGCGGCTGTCGTTACTTTAATGCCAATCACCAATTCGATAATAAGAAACGAGGATTTGTTTCGATTCTAGCCTGGAACGAGCAAAAAGAGAATCTGTTCGGACGGACTTTTTGCACCAGCAAACAGTACAACTAAATTAACAGACCTCGTGTCTCTTGTGTTTAGAAAACTGCCATTTCCTTGCCACTGACAATTTAATGATTTTCTTAAGAATCACTAATAAGATCTCGAACACTCTTTATCGTCAGAATGATGCTTTCAAGTGTCCTCCGTGACCTTGAAATACTTCCTCCGATCCTCATTGGTTCAGCCGTAAAAGTCATATCCACCGGTCGAAGTTGTGACCCCGTCTGATGCTTCGATGGGATTTTAACGCCTTATACTATTCAAAAACCAATCCAATATCCTGTCACAACCTTTAGGCTTTTCATATCTCATTTCGCTTTATCGCATGTTGAAGGAAACGGCACACTACTATACGGAGCATACCTTAACCATTGTAATCATTTTAACAGGATTGCTGAAGTAATCGGGGTCTATAACTCACCACCCATATAAAGCTGTATAATTGCCTACGCCAATTATTTTGTTTAAGCATCCTGTGTCTTTTGAAGTGTATTTACGAAAAGGAGATACTGTTTGGTTAGAAAAGATATCACCTTGCTAAGTAAAACACCATTAATAAATTACTAACTGTCCAGTAAACACGTCAAAAATCTCCTATTTTGGCTCATGGATACCGTGCCTTCGTTTATAAGCGCGATATAAACTGACTGGATAGCTCAAACCACGGCACATCTGCTATAGATTCCTGTGCTGGTTTACCGACGATTGTAATTAGTTTTCAACTATGTGATGCCAATAACCATTGGCCCTTTTCTCATCTATGAAAATGATGCTTGGCCCACAACTGCTAAGAATTTATTTCGTCACAAAAATACCACTTTTTATATCAGTTCTTATTTTTTACGATTATTGATTATATGTAAATAGTTATAACTGTAAAATGAACTTCACTGTAAACAAATATGAAAACTAGGTTAGCACGGCAGAAAACTATCATAATGTAATAACGTTCAAAATCCATAGTTACTAAATGTGTTGGATTTGTGCCGAATGCTGACTCAAACTAATATCAAATTGAATCTACCTATAATCTTACTCTTGGTCGTTTATCACTTCTAAAATGAGTTATCAGAAATCTGTTGAATTTAATCGTACCTGGACTTTCCGAGACTGTGTTGTGTAGGTTGTATGAGGCATCCCTTTTAATCAGCCAACATTCAGGGTAATAGTGATCTCCTCCCTGGAGTAATATTTTTAAAATTATTTGTCACTCTAAAGTACCAAGAATTACACTAGTGTTATTTCATTTAGTATTAATTTTCACCAGTGTACCGTACCTGCGGTTAATTTTTTTTGTCTAATGCATATGTACCTTCTGACCTATATTTCATACCAATCGAGGGTGCTGCGAACTGTTGATTCGTGTATATCTGACATTTGGAACCACTAACCGTTGTTCTGTCGTCAACTACGCTCGTCATTTTCGACACGGTGTCATACTAGATACACTATCCAGTGACTCTGGGCTCGACGTACTTCTACAGAAATGAAAGAACTATATATTTTCGTTCGTAATTCAAAAATAAAACGAATAGGTATATTTTAATATAAGTTAGCCATCTTCTTGGCTGAAGTGTCCGATTTAGATATTCACATTTAATTTCGAACATATATGGCAAGGACTTTATCTGGGCTACTTGCCAGTCATGAACATAAAAACTTGGAACGCCCATAAATCAATCCGAGTTCCTGCACCACAGCATTATAAATACCAAAGTAGTAGGAGTATACGCTACTTGTAGTTGTGCTGCGTCGGTTACGAAGAAACCACTAATGCTACTGCACTATTATTGTAGTATGTATGACTGCCATAGGCTCCTTACTATCTTCGATAACGGGAATATCGTCATAATATACTACTTGGTTCTAATTAGACTTGGTCACTGTTTATGTTTCGTTTAAGGGCAGTTTTCTGCCATTTTTTGATTTCAAATTACTCTATTCCAATTCGTTTTTAATTTATAACCACTCATGTTTACAAATTTCTTGCTCAATTAAATGTTTGAGCATATATTTTGGTTGCCTCAATTGTGAGAAATTGTCAGGTCGCATTAAAGTCGAAACCAATATAAATGTTATGTATTAGAAATGCTGCATTAGCTCTACTTGAATAGAATATGGTTACAAAATATCTTGCGCAAATATCTTACACCTAATTAATAAGCGATCTCTAAAGGAATGTATCTATAACAGTACCTGTCCATATAATTTCCTTAGCAAAAGGGAATATTTACTATGAACCCAATTTTTACATTTTATTGCCACTCAGTTTGTGTCAACTTTTATAGCACCAAAGGATGAACAATTGAAGGATACTGCCCGATCAGTGTACGACAAAACTCTCGCCCAGTACCACCCATGGCCTGTTAAAAAAGCTGTTGGTGTGGCCGTTTGTGCTCTTCCAACACGGGAACATCTAGTCCAGCATATCGTCCAATCTCAACCTCCAGAAAGTGGATTGCTTACGCAAGAGCAATGCATAAACTTCCTCACTTCATCCACCTTGCCTGCAATGCGCGCAGTGTATGATTATATTCAAGCCGTTTTTGAGAAACATAATATGCTAAATTTACCGTAATTTTTCGCTAATTTGTAACTTAAATCCGTTGTATTTTGAAAAAACTGGGTATTTAAAATTAATGAGTATTTTTTCACGAAAATAATAAATGATTTCATTTTCGTAACTATTAGCTACTTTGCCTATGTTTTATATTATACTTCTGTGTTCTGAAACTGTGTTACTATATAATTCAGAATGAACACGTATTTGTTTTTACAAATTGGATAATTATAGCGCTTTCTTTCATATTTGGAATTTTTTGCCACTTCCATGATGGTCTGCACGTTGATTTATTTACCCTGTTTACATTTTCGGTAGATTTTGGTATTTTTAGCCGTTTTTCATTAAAACATGTAAAATTGTCTCAAAGCAAATAGGTTTTCACTCATCAGTATTCTTTAAGATTTGCATAATTTAAGCATAGCTAGAACAAATAAATTACACAAATATATTTTTTATATTTTTTCCAAAACTTTGAAGTGGGCAATCTCTACACAGTACCGGTATAAAATACCATTGTAATAAACTGTCGTGTTAATCTTTATGATGTGCTTCTTTGTTACTACAGACTAGACATTATAATGGTCTAAGTAAAGTATACTAAGATCATGCTTAGGAAAGTGGTTATGAAAATCTTAAGCAAATAGTAAGTGCCTAAAGTCACCGTTGTCATACTCCATAATAGCAATATTACTGAAAAATATATGGAAGGTAAAATTGTGCCTTCAATAAAAAATTCCAAGTGTCAATAATTAATTTTCGACTTTTGTAATGATGTTCAAGTTACATATGTTCTCCAAAATACACGTAAATATTGTCGCATAGTACGTATACGTACAAATTCTGTTAGACTGCTCCAGGCTTAAAGTAATTTACAATTACTCTACAAGCTTTATAATATTAAAAACTACCCAGTAAGTTTGTGCTCATAAATATACAAAAGGTTTATCCTGCAACTTTCTGAAATTTACACTGCTTATGCTTCATTAAGAAAATAATATTCAGTTAAGAATTGAATAATATACTAATTTAGCTTACACCTGAACAATATGTTTACTCATGTAATGCACGTATTCGTGAAAGATCCGAACTAATAATTCACTTGTTAGAAGTTGAGTGCTGCGATGGGGACACACGCCGATGCCTTTTTGTCGTCTCTGCTTATCCCCCCCACTGACTGCAGCACAGATGGAGTGAAAGACGAGTTCTATATGAAGTTCTCTAGCCTCCTTCGGAAAGCTAAGCGCTCAGACATAGTAATTATGGCAGGAGATTTTAATGCCCAACTAGATACACTAAATCAGGCTAAAAAGCACTTAGGTGGGTTACTCGGCATCCCAGCCCAGAGAACAGACAACGGAGATCGTCTGTTGCAGTTATGCTCAGACTACCGTTCATTTTTAGCTAGCATAAGGAGAGACATTGTTTAACCTGGCGACCCCCAACATCTACACAACGATGGACACAAATCGACCACATCGGCATCAGCTACCGTTGGAGAGGCTGTATAGAAGACTTCGGCTCTTTCTGGGGCACGTGTCTAGATTCTAACCACGCCCTAGTGAGAGCATGTATCTCTATGCGTTTTGCTGGTCGCAGAAAGGTTACATCGGGCAAACACTTCAGATATCACTTTGAGACTGAAAATGCTAAGACTGCATTTAGGAATGGTTTGGCTAAGCGTTTAGTCGCCAACAGCCAACAGATTCATCCCGAAACAGCTTGGGATGATTTTGAAGCAGGTGTAAATGCATCAGCGTTATCTGCATATAACCTCAATCCAAGACCATTGAATTTCTAGAACTTCCAGTGAACTTATTGAGGCTCGAAAACTCATTCCAGCAGGCTCGGAGTATGATGACAACAATTGAATCGTAGACTAACAAAGAGTCTGAGTAAGGATCGTGAACAGTGGTGGGCAACAAAAGCAAAAGCGATGGAAGCATCGGCGGCAGCGGGCAATAGCAGACAGCTGTTCCGAGTTATCAAGGACACCGGTATTAAGAAATCGGCAGTTAGTGAAATTATCTCTGAAAAAGATGGGTTTTGATTCACTTTCAATCTAGAAGATGAGAACGATGGGCAGAACACTTTCAGGAACAGTTCAACTGGCCCCCAGCCACTCTTAGCTTACCCACTATCCCCAGTCTACCCGAATGGAAAACTGACACAGGTCCCCCAACTCTCAGTGAGCTTTAAAACGTTATAAGTAAATGAAACAAGGGAAAGCAGCAAGACCTGATAAGTTGTTTACCGACATCTTTAAAGGTGGTGGTTCAGTCTTAGTTGGCAGGTTGACTGATATATTAGCCAAAGTCTGGCAACTAAACACCATCCCACCTGACTGGTCTCGATGGCTGATTGTTCCAGTCTACAAAAATGGGCAGAAATCCCCCTGTGATAACCACAGAGGAATCAGTTTGACCTTATTTGGTATCCAAAATATTAGCCTCTATAATCATCCGATGTTTATCAAACATTAGAGATCAGCAGACTCGAGAAAACCAGTCTGGTTTCAGACCTGGACGAGGTTGCATTGATCACATATTCACCCTGCGCCAGATCCTCGAACACAGACATATGTACCAACGTCCGACTATAATTGTATTTTTTGACTTGAAAGCAGCTTTCGACTCTGTAGACTGTGTAGTCCTGTGGCAATGTTTGTCATTAAAAGGCGTACCTCAAAAGTACACTAACCTTATAAAGGCCCTCTACTCGGTCACCACTGGTCGAGTCAGAGCATATGGCTAATTGTCACGAGAAATTTCATCTTCAAGTGGAGTCCATCAGGGTTGCCACTTATCCCTTTTTTATTTAATTTCATCATAGATGTACTCTTAGAAATCTCACTCACTTCTTTTAACTCCTCAGGAATTATCCTCCTTCCAAGAGGCCCTCTTGTCGACTTAGAATATGCAGATGATATAGTCATATTTGGTGAAGACGCACACAGCATTCAAGGTCTCTTGAACACCTTGAGTATCAATGCAGGCATATTTGGGATGAGTGGTGCGAAAATTTAGAGTTCGACTAAAATATGTATATATGCATTATTTCTACATAGTTCATGTATACTCAGGTCGAATGTTTATTTTTATAGTAGAAAGATGGCACTTCAAAAGTATACAATTTATTCCCTAGTATTTTTCACTGGATTGCTTTCTATACATCAGTATATAGTTTTCATTGTTTAGCTAGGCATTTAAACCTTCCAGTGTAGAGCTTTGCTGGTACTGTAATACTCACTTGACTTAGAGACCCCATTTCTGTGCTTCAGTGTGGTTTGGGTCACTGGTTAATAGCATTTAACTGAAATTGGATCTAAATAGTATAGGAGACACTAAATACCAATACTGTAATGCCATCATCGTAAACTGCTATTCTGTATACGACCAAGAGTGATTACTTCGTGATCTGCACACGAAACTATAGTTGGCATACCTAGTAAATTCTGGACAATATTAATAAGGTAATCCCTTGAAATCATTAGTCGGAAAAATAATCTTAGAGATTCACCTTAAGACCTACATACAGGAATCAATAGCAGTGACGATATACTGGTCTACTATAGTCACCAGTAAAATTTTTCGTTATATCTGGAAAATTGAAATACCGAACAACAACAATAATAGTTTCGACGTAAAAAAACTTTATATGAACTTGATAATGGGTTAGAGTGTTCGTTGAATTATCTTTATCATTCGCCTGTTCTCATATATCTACATTTGTGAAATAATCATGTAAAATACATGTATTTCTTATGCCCATATAACTATGTTATGTTACATGATATATTTTACAATAATAGTAATGTTACTTTGTTTGTAGCCTAGGTTGAAATCACCTGACAATGAAATCTATATTTTTTTAAAACGTAGCTTCAATTCTTTAAATGATTTTTTCTGGAATATACATTTTTATCAGCTCAACTCTGTGTAAATTTAAAATGGTATTTTGACAAGTTTAATATGCCGAAAAATGAGGAATATAAAAGAAACAAATAATAAGAAATCCAAATTGGCATATGTCTGGTTGGTTGCCGTCCTTCTTTATATTAGTTAACTGAAACGAATTAATAAGGAGCAATGTAAGAAATTTTTGTTCTCGTTGGCACTTATTAGTTCTGTTTCGAATTAGCCTATGGTACAGTTATATAAGTTGGATTGTGACTGGCAAGTGAAATCCAAAACGCGCGTTTCGTCCTATTTGAGACTCATCGGCTGGATGTACCTGCATCCCAATGTTGATGTTCACACTGGGATTCGAACTCAGTCCATTTCGTATCGAACGCCACCGCGTTCACCACTAGACTACTGAGTCCAGACAGTCACACTTGTGCAACGGGCACATTGGTATTAGGATAAACTTGTACATTCCCGTTGATTTGTTATAGACTGAAGTTGGTTAGTGATTGTTGCTATATGTGCATCCTGAGCGGTTTGCCTCGATATAGAGGATTTTTCACAAGTGTGAACATCAACATTCGGATGCAGGTACATCCAGCCGATGAGTCCCGAATAGGACGAAACGCGCGTCCTGGATCCCACTTGCCAGTCACAATCCAACTTAAATATATAACTTGTGTAATAACACTATATCGAGGCAATCCGCTCAGGAAGCACATGTATCAACAATGACTGACCAGCTTTAGTCTATAACAAATCAACGGGAATATACAAGTTTATCCTAATACTATGGTACAGTTCTTTTATATTCATAATTCTAAATCGTGTTAGTCATAATCGACTGTTACAAACTTACTTCCTCACCGTTCTATGTAAGTTGCTTCATATTGGTAAACTGATTAAAATATCTAGTATGTCCTTTGTCCTATTTAATTAGGCATGCTTTTACATTTAATACTAGTACATACCCCTATTTCAGGTAATCTTTATGTATATTCTTCATGCTAAGCAGTATCTAAGATATCCTGTTCAGTCGTGTATATTTTGGTCACCAAATTTCATATCCATAGACTGTTGGAGAATATTCATCAATCAACACTCAGTCCGCAACAATGTGCTTGGAAGACTATCAGGTCATAGTAATATCGTTCTATGTGGTGCTTATAAGCCATTAATAAATATTATAATAATGCTATTTACTAGTTTTTATCATGACCAACTATTTTATGCATATAAACATTTAATGATTGCTTGAACAACATTGTTTATGGTAATAACAAAGACATATATACAACTTCTGAGTTCCAACTGTCTCTTGCTTACAGAAATTTACACTTACTAAATATGTAAGCTTTCAAATAGTAATACCTAGCATCTTTTGATACTATTTTACTCCAGATGGTACACGCAATTAATAAACATAGTTCTTTTCTAAATTATATGTACATATTTGTTACCTATTATGATTGTCAATAAGACAAAGTTCAGAAATAAAATAAATAATATGTTTTCAATGAGGAAATCAGGCAATCTCTTGAAAATAGCTCAGTCTATTGTTGAAACACAATGTTAACCATCGGCCTTTTACTGAATCTCTTGTACCATCCTACTACTAATAACGATTCGTCTCTTATCATTGACATAACTTGTCATCAGTATTCACAATCCAAAAATGAAGTTACGATTGATGGTCATTATTCTAGCTGAAATTACATCCCACTAGTCAATAAGAAAAGATAAAGAAGTTGATGAAGTGTTTCTTGTAAATTTAGATTTTTATGTTTATAATTTGACGGTATAGTTGATTATTATTCAACTTATTAATTGTAGTAAAATGATGTACTTGCATCAATAGTTACCTAATAATCATTGTTTTCATTCCTAATTAAAACACCAATAGAAAATATTCAGTGTTTTGTACTTTTTGTTGTTACTTTAAGTTTACACTTTCATAAAAGTTTGACTGTCTATTTAATAATTAGAAATTTTATTAAAATTATTAACACAATTACGCTACATTAGTTATAATAATAAATAATGATAACTTTTTCTTTATCATTTTATTCAAGTGACCTAACTGGCGTACTACTAGTTTCATTTGTGAAATTTTATTATCATCAACGTCGTACTAATGAATGTTAACTGGCTCTTTAAGCAGTTGTTTCCGATCACCTAAAACTTACCAATTATTCAAATGATTTGTCATATAAATATAAACAGATTATGAAGTTATTATTATTTCCATCAACTGTTCAATGCTATATGATTGACTGCTTACCTAACATGAGGATTTCGAAGTGCTTCGTATATTGATCTCAGTTAGCACAGTAATCATAACATCGCTTTCACCAGCGAATAAGTCGACAATCCATCTTCAGTACTTTGATACTTGAAACCATGTGTGTGCGTTTGAGTGTCTTGATTCCATTCCTTCCAGATGTCTGAAGTAGTTATTTTATTATCCTATACTATTTTTGAACTATTAAGGAGATTCCATATCATTGTATCCATAACGGTATGCATTATTTACAGGATGCCATTTTGACAGTTAACTTCCGTCTGCAAAGTATATCCTAGTGTTCTCACAGATTTACATTCTGATGTGCTTAGTTTCATAGATAATAGACTTATACTGATGTCTGGAATATGCTTGAAATCACTTATACTGAAAACAGATAAAACTCCCACGAACTCCTCTGCTTGATATTTCTGTTTTTTAAAAGTCACATAGTTACACTGCTATACGCTATGGTTTCATAGTCCATTGTTTCCTCAAATCAGACTGTATATTCTATACTTTGCAAGACGTTTCGCTCAAAATGGAACCAGTGGTTGGGCTTCGAGTGAATGAGAGCCATCATAAATCATATCGTGTGTATGATTCGGCAGTGATTAAAATTAGATTCAATACTTCGCTCAGCGGTCAAGGTCCGAAATTCTTCAGGAAAATAATTAAAATTTCATGCCATTAATAGGGTCACAAAACAAGTATATATATGCAAATCTATCGGGAAAGTATTATCATATGTTGCTTTGTACAGACTATTAGATGAAATGTTGCAGCTTTGTAAAAGCTTATTTAAGTTACTCCTTTAATAGATTTTCATTAGTACGTTTGTAATGCACATTGCGTCAACGTTGTACTAATGTATCATTAATACTGTTGTGATTTATATATATATATATATATATATATATATATATATATATATTTATTTATTTATTTATTTATTTACAAATCTTATCGTCGCTGTGTGTCGAACTTGCTTTAGTTCTGCGCTTCCTCTCGACCTAATGGTTTTAGTGGATACCGAAATTATTGATCGCCAAGTGTAGTTGGCACGTATTTGAAACACTGACTTCGGGTCATCGTTTACAATTATTTTCAAGTAAACAGTAATTTTATTAACTCATTTTATCCTACTCACTGTAAATATAGTAACTGTTATATACGTCTTCATTTTAACTATTGACTGTTACTTATTGCCTATCGCTTATGTTAATTCAGCGACCGCCACAGCGTCATTTTTGTAACCTTAAACAAATTAGTCATTCTAATTGATAGTAATAAATCGAAGTTGTAAGAGCATATGGAAAAGAAGTAGAAAAAACTTACACTGGTGTTTGCGTTGTTATGTTAAACTGATTTTCAAAAAAATATCAAGACATTATAACTGACTAAATAATTGAATTTTAGTCACTGTTCATAATACACAGGTTGAAAAATGACTAGTAAATTGATATACACCGATGACAATGAATGTTCGTCACGCTATATTACAAATTGTTGGAAGTGGGAATTCTGCCATTGGATACCGGCCCATTTGTGCAGACGGTTAGCCAACCCGAAAGCTCCTGAGGTGGAATCTCGGGTGCGTACTACTGAGGACTTCCATACTCGGACGAGATAGCTGTCCAGTGCTCCCTGATTTTCTATGATACCCTATCAACACTAATTTGTGATGAATTCAATCAACTAAACTTAATATCGATATACTTAATCATCATTAGTACGGTTAATTGTACTGTTTGTTATGTATTTACACCGTTTCTGTTTGTGTACATAAATTTTTAAAAAGGATTTTGTATAGATCTTATTTATATATTGAATACAACACCTTTCAGTAACTTTCTGCTACTCCTTTCTTAAGTAGCCTTTCAAACATATAAATGACATATTCTAGATGTATCCAAGCGGGAATCTATGTGAAAGTTCACTCTTTCAATGTAGAACAGTGTGTAGTTCACTCACAACATATTTATGCCTTGTATTTTGTTCATTAAAATACAATGATTATGAATTTATGACTATAGAACCTGTCAGTTAAGCTATCGGAAACAATTTTTTACCTAAAAGCTTATTACTTTTTGGATTAGAATTCATTCAAATTAAATTTCAGATTCTCTCATCTTAATAAAGTTGAATAGCTGACTAACGTGAGGCTTAATCTATCACCTTGGATTTACCTAGTTGTTAACAGTATAAATTTGACTGAGAGGTTAAACTACTTGGTAGGACCCATTAGGTTGTTAAGTTTGTATCTACATGACTGTGGTGCTTATATTATATGATGCAGAATTTGTACATAATAGCCCACTTTACCTGTATTCCACAGCAGTCCATTCACATGGGTTCGGACTCTTTTCTTGTCTTCAAGTGCTAATGCTTACATAACTATCAAAGTTCATTTTTGAAAAAACTATTTGATCTCTTTTCTAATAATTTATTATTCTTATAACTCGATACGTAGCTTACAAAAATTTCAAAATGATTACTTCCAGGCTAGTTTATATTGAGTTTGAGCAAGTAATATTTTTCTCTTTATGCCTCAAAAATTAACTGTCCTATTCATTCAGAAGAGTTCTATACAAAGACAAAATAGTTGTTCAGTACTTCCTGGATTTCAGTAATTCCATTACTGGTATCGATCCGAGAAGAATATCACCTAATATTTACAAAACTATAATTCCTCGATACTGCATAAGTCAAATTTCGGAAACCCGTGAACAGTGAAATGAATTCTTGGAAAATCTAAACACTTTGTTTATCATTTTAATAGTAACACATTCCCTTCTTGTTTTGAATGCTCAGCTGACGTCTGTTTGGTTATATTTTTGATCCTTGTGAAATACAACGTTTCGTAAAGCAGTTTTGTATCCTCCGTTTTGCATTGCCTGACGATCGATGAATCTGCAACTTTTGGATCTTCAAGCGTATGAAATAATTCTGGATAGCATCGCTTAGGTTTCAGATTGTATCGAAGAAATTCCTTTTAACACTAGTTGAAATTTGGCATTCTTAATGTGAAATAAGTCATTACAACTTAAGAAACTTGTTAGGGATTCGAAATCCCTAGATATACAACTGTTCATTTTATCAAGTCGTATTGATTTTTTGTTAACATGATTTGTAAACTTTCATCACTTGTATGTGAACACATTTGACAACATTTAATTGTATTATATAAGTTGGATTGTGACTGGCAAGTGAAATCCAAAACGCGCGTTTCGTCCTATTTGAGACTCATCGGCTGGATGTACCTGCATCCCAATGTTGATGTTCACACTGGGATTCGAACTCAGTCCATTTCGTGTCGAACGCCACCGCGTTCACCACTAGACTACTGAGTCCAGACAGTCACACTTGTGCAACGGGCACATTGGTATTAGGATAAACTTGTACATTCCCGTTGATTTGTTATAGACTGAAGTTGGTTAGTGATTGTTGCTATATGTGCATCCTGAGCGGTTTGCCTCGATATAGAGGATTTTTCACAAGTGTGAACATCAACATTCGGATGCAGGTACATCCAGCCGATGAGTCCCGAATAGAACGAAACGCGCGTCCTGGATCCCACTTGCCAGTTACAATCCAACTTAAATATATAACTTGTGTAATAACACTATATCGAGGCAATCCGCTCAGGAAGCACATGTATCAACAATGACTGACCAGCTTTAGTCTGTAACAAATCAACGGGAATATACAAGTTCATCCTAATTTAATTGTATTATTATAAATGTTGATAAATTTCAATTAGATGAATAATCATAGTGATTATTCTGTATATATAAGGGAATGTGTAAAATATAATCCAAATCTGATTCCAATTCTGATTTCGATTCTGCTTGATTGGTCTATCGGCTTGTTTCCTCTATCTCTGGCTTGGGACTGAGTGGGCTTACGCCAGTCGCGCATTATCCACTAGACACACCTCAATAAGCGGTAGAGCACAACGATCAATTTTCTTCGCGACATAACAAAACTATATATAAATGTTTTTATGTCATGTTCCAAATGAATTTCCAAAAAAAAACAAACAAGCAAAGTAATGATAAAGTTATAACGGCAATGATTATTTGGTAGTCTGTCATGATGATATGCATTCCAATCAAAAAAGTTTGATTGTGAAAATCATTCCGTAAATAAACACCTGATTCACCGTCAACGTTATTGATGGTCTTACTCTTGAAATACACTAATTTCTAACCAAATCGGAAGTTGGTTTATATAAACTGATTAAGAATATATATATATATTCTATCACTGAATAGCGTCTTATCTATTTTCATTTTTAACTTGAATCACTGTTAACAACAAATTTTCATTTTTTCAAATGAAAGAAACGATTTCAAAAATCGTGAGTTTGGCCAATCTCCATAGTCATTTTTAACACGTGTCACTAATTAGTGAATCATTCAACGAACAACAGATAAATATAATTTAAATATATGTTTATATCTTCTTGTTGATCCTAGTAAAGACTGATTTTGACGAGTTTCTGTTGATATATATGCATTCTTAGCTAATCACTTCATTACAGACTAAATTTACGAGTATTAATATGGTTTGCCTGTGACTCGTAGATGGGATCCAGGTGGTATGGTTCGTGTTATACAGGACTAATCTGACTCCATCATAGTGTCTATGCTCACATTAGGACCAAAACTCAGTCCATTCATGGTAGATGCTACTGCGTTATTATTTGATCTACTGAAACAGCCAAGTCCCTCATTATTTCAATACCTTCTCTAAAGATAATGATGAATCACTGACTGCAGTCTATTTTTTCCAAATGCTCTTAATTCTGTATAAGTGAATTTGTATAACCAGTATGCATATAGAGTTATACAAACATTTATCGAAATTACCAGTGTGATGTACAATTAATTATTAAATTAAAGGTTTTGTATTACTTATTAAAGATATTTTGAATTAAAAATCATACGATGTTATCATTTCTTTTTTTTGTTACATATGGCTAATAAAAGTGCATATTGCGAACCGCAAGTTAAATTGATAATCTACACAACATTTGTATTTATTTGAACATATAGAGTTTTGGTACAATTTGGCATCAACAACATTGTGAGAAAATAAGAGACGATAGGCAATAATAATCAAACATGTAGCATTTAACAAGAAAATAAGAAAATTACTTAAGACGTGTATTTTTGTAATGTACTTAGACGCACCGAGTAACAAATGTTATGGGCTAGAAAATCCTTTTCTAACCCGAACTCTAGACAATTTCGTCCAAGGAGAAATTATCTGGTTATCACTCAGATTATTGGCCTAACTCTTAATCGATATGCTATGAAAATATCCATCCATCAATTTAATAATCACTTTTCGAACATTATCAGCATAAACTATGTTGTTAACGAATCTCCTGCTACAGTAAACGTACGTTTTTAAATGGTACCTTACTAACATTAATCTGTGACGAACTCAATCAGGTAATCAGTATTGTACCAGGAGGTAATTTCAAGAGTCGAATTTTGAGTGAAATGTCACCGTTAAAAATTTTTTGTATTTAAGTTGTTAGCCAGTCAAAATTTAATTGATGTCTACTACCAGGATACAAGAAGATCAAACCATAGTGTGTATGTCTTTAACACAATATTTAGTGGTCTTGGTTAGTGGGTAGATGGGATAAAAGAAGAAAAGTCGTAAAAACAGTGATCTCTTTGTCCTACATATTTAAATTTAACTATTCCTAACAGATGACGATACAATGAGCTTCAGTTATTTGTCGAAAGTAAATAGGATTATGTAGTAAGGGGAGTTTGGTTGCAGACAGAGATACATTAAACCGATGAAAGCAAGATTACATAGACTTTTATATTTGTCCGACATTTCCTGTGACTTTGATTAGCCGTCTGGTAATATTCACTAAGAAAGTAGAAGCTTCCAAACTCTACAAGCAAATGGGGTGTAACAACACCCTCTGAGTTACTAAGTATTTTATTGGTGACCAAGTCTTTTACCATTAGAATATCAGTTTCAGGTGAGGATCTGTATCAGATTGTTGATAGTCTGATATAACATTCAGTTTTATAGTTGTCTGTAAATGCAATTTGGAGTCAGACTTTCATAGGATTCTAAATATATATCTTTAGTACAATTCTTTGAGATCAGTATGATGTTGTTTAATGATCCTATGGTTTTAGTAAGAACTAATTTTTTCCTAACTAGACGTCAAACATGAAAATAAAGATATTGGATCGACATTTGGTATTAATTTCATACCCATTCTCAACACAGATTTCGTTGATGACAGCGTCATATTTAATGACACCACCACTTTATATCTCGGTAATTTTTGGACACCTGTCGCATAATAAGATATGCACACGGTTCAGTGAGTATTCGAGTCAGTACCTTTGTAGTATAATTAGATCTAAGCCCACTAAGAAGTCCAATGACGATACATTTTATGAAACTCGCTATTTATTATTTCCAGTTCCCTTAGCAATATATATGATATATGAATGGAATATATCACCATACTTGATAACTCAACTCTTAAACGTTTTGCTTGAATCGCCAACATAACTGGCAGTCTTTAAGGAAGTAAATTTCAGATCTATTAATGAATAATTGGTACTTGTGCATTAAGTATCAGAGATGTTATGCATTTCATATATGATTCTTCAAACTTTCTGTTACTGCTACTAGAGTAAATATTTTAAGTTATCCTGTCAAAGCTAACCATGTAAGTGTATTCTTTTAATAGTTCTTATACTATACACAACTATATTACTTCCAAACAACGTTTCTCATCAATGTATGTTTGAAGTCACTAAAGGCAGTTTAGGAGTAGTTGACAGGAAATCCTTGACCTACTTGGCACCCCTCACTAAGGTATTCCTGCAATCCTGAGGAAACTAATGGTTCTTGGCCAAATCACATCTACATCACCGAGACGGTTATGGTTGAGCTATTCGGGCTGCTACTGACCCCCTATAGTACTGATTGATATATTTAAATTGAATAATGACCGATCGCAACCCGATCAAAACTATGAAAAACCAAACATCACACTACTCATTTCTCAGCGGTTACTAAGTGTAAAGAGGTCAGCTATGAAGAAATGATATCATTCTAATATTTGTCATCACTTAGTCAAATGACGTCATTCACTGGAAAATCAATTGGTGGCTTATTTTTGAAATTTAATGATTTCGAGCCGCCCCAGATTTAAAAAAAATACTAGAATTCATATGACACAATTTCATTATAGATATGGATCAACGAATAAACTAAAATAATTGTAATTTTGAAGCAAATTTCCAGTTATTGTGGTCAGTTTTTGTCCAATTAAATGCATTTTTCAACGAAACCTGGTACAGTTTAGTGGTTTTAGGAAGTTTGTTAGCTATCCAATGCTCATTAAAAGTATATTTTCATGTCTGTTTAGTAAGTATTTGCTTCTAGCGCCAAGTTAATATTCCATCTAATAATGCAACCAAATAATCCATAGATATTTTGTTGAATTTCTGACATTCATAGTATTGCGACTCAGAGATAACAAAAGAATAATTAACTTTAAAAAATACTTATCCTAATTTTACTATTATTATTATTATTCCAATAATGAATACACTAATTATATCACGGATTGACGTCAGTGAGACAATCGTACTGACTGAATTCGGAAATGAGGAGTTCTGAATCTCAAATTAGTATATAACTGTTAATAAAGGACAGGAGGGGCGAAGACATTCCTTTTCAGTTAGTTTTTCTTCAAGGCTCTACACTGATATATATATATATATATATATCGTGAGTAATATGCACACAGAATAAAAGAATTCTCATCTGAAACCAGCATTATTTAGGAGGAAACAATCGACGAAGGCTAATAAGTTACTTTACTGGTTCTCTAAGGTGAATTTGTATATGCCTCTGTAATAGAATAGGAAGAATACCTACTGCTTCCTGGATCTCATTTACTGTCGATCTAAACTTAGTACGTAATATAAAACTACGAAATTTAAGCTATGATTAAATCTAGTGTATACTGTTTTATAAATATAGAAGAATTAAAATACCTGCCTTCGATACAATTAGCAAATGGCATTATGCTTTCCGAGTCTTATTAATCAAGGATAATAATGATTGTCATCTTAATACAAAATAAAATATACCGCCTCATTAGCATTATAGGCCTTTAGTTGAAACGGGTTAGTTTTGCACCTTTAATGAATTATACGGAGGCGAATAATTTGTTTTTCTTATAATTATCTACGGTTAATCTATAATATTCCAAGCAAGAAATAAATATTAGCTGCAATGTATGCATTTCGACACGAATACGTCTTCAACATATTTTGTTTAGATATTTATACTACTTATAAGTAGTGTCAACAAATAAGGGGTATTTCTAAGGATTCTATTTGTTAATGTTTGCGTTTGATGAAAGCTCATCCGGAACCAGTTACAAAGCTTTTCCAAACCATTTTAGCGCAATTTGATTTTGTTCAACTACGAAATTATAGACCAGAAGTGATTCTTAGTAATTTTTGGTGTAGGAAGTTATGGAGATTTTTACTTTCGTGGTTTTATACCACAGACTTACTTCATTTGGACATCAACTGAAAATTAACAGATGTTCCATCTTTTCAAAGTACTCCTGTGTAGTGAGAATTCACAAAGTTCAGTGGCTTTAAAAATAACTTCTTATACATAAAATTGGAAAAATTTATGATTTTAAAAGTCAACACGAAGTTCACCAGCTGCGTTATTTAGTCGAAATATATAAATAGTCTTACAAAATCTTAACCTGTTCCAAAGAATATGAGTGCTACACAAAACGACCTCTTAGTAATCCTGTAAAGCTTGAAAAGTTGCATATCATATCAGCAAAGTAGTATATACTATTTACGATTACCATAAAATAAATATCCACATTGTTTACAAAACTTCCTCTAACTATGAAAACAGATGAGTAACTGGACAATTTCGTATTTTGCTAAACTCTACTGTACTTTATAAAAAAAGGCCTCACTTTCATTTTATTTGGATTATCTATCCAATCAACCACAAGTAACTTGTCTTAAATTTCTCAAATGCTTATCATATACAAAAATTATTGTCATTCTCCTCACTTCATACACCACAGTTTTCATACCGACTAGCAGTCAACAATTACACTAAACTGTGAATCATTTTTAATTGGAACTGACATAACCTCACTACGATCAATCTTGTGTTTTGTTTACATTAAGTACTTTGATTTCCGTTTGTCTTTCTATATTATTTATACGTGACAATTTAGTTTAATTATTGTCCCCTGGAGTCTCGAAACGTCAAAAACTTCATTTCTTTTTGTTCATGGGAATACTACAAATAAATTACCTAATCGTATATCAGTTACCCAAAGGGTATTCAGCATAATTAATCCGTTCAATTTCTCTTTTTTAGAAGATTTTATATTCATAGTTTAAGTAAATTTTCAGATATCCGGACATCGTCTCAGAAATCTACTTCATTTGTAGCTAAGTAACCTTTATGAATTGACTAACTTTATGTATCTATTAATCGTTTGGAGTCATTTTATCATTTATGCAGTTGTGAAACTCCAATTAATGATCAATTATCAAATTACTATTGGGATATGTTCATAATTCAACTGTACTAATTAAAACAGCATCGGTATACGATGTACAAAATGAATTCATGACTATTCTATTGACGTACGCTTTATCGAGATAGAGAATAACGAAGTGTGAATAAAGTGGGATATACAGATATAATCAGGAAGTCTTCATAACCTCATAAAAAACTAATGTACAAAGTAAATTTAAATTAATGTTAACTTTCTTCTGTTGCTTGATTTTTTTACACTATAGGTCTTAAGCAGCTAGTGAGAGAAAAACCAACAAATCATTATGTACTCACTATGTTCTACTCAAGCCCTCGTTATTGCCCGTTCACTATTATTTCCTGTTCTAGTTTATGGGACACAAATTACGAAAATTAAATTTAAAGCAGCTGACGATCGTTTACCGTCTATATCGGTACCTAAACTTTCCATTGATAAAATAAAACATAATATCCCATAGTGAAACAACCTAGTCAAATTTTATGGTAGTGACTTCAATATCCTAATGGTATTAATACGAATCACTTGGAGAATTCGACATGTCATTAAACTAAGCACATGGATATTGGACTGTAAAAAATCGAATTCTAATTCAAGCCCATCCAAATATATTTCAGTAGTTCGTTACTTAATTGTAAAACTTGACATAGACTGAAAAGAATGTCGAACCTGTTCACTTATCCTCCAATTACTGCATGTCTCACATTTTGCTCATCAGTAGTACTTCCTTTTTACTGCAAACAAATTTTAGAACCTTGTCTACTACTTATCATAGTGGGCATATAATAATGCGTCAGCTTCGAGATAACGAGACCAATATAAATCCAACAGCCAATAGTTAATCTCTGATCTAAATTTTTCTCTGCCTGATATGTCTGACTGATTTTAATAAAAGTATACAAATCGTTGTGGGGGCGGAACAAATCTGTCTGAAAAATGCCTGTCGGTAACTATATTCATTAAAGTTATTTTTACTGGCCTAGAAAACAACTATGTCCAAATTTAGGTTAAAAAGTGTAGGCAAACTAAATGTCTGACTATTTAACCATTTAGGTTGTCTGTTCGTTTTCGATCTAAAAAGATCGTAAAAGTGTTCGAATTAATTAACTAACTATTCACTGAATGACTGAAAATTTGGAACGCCTCATCTTAATGTAACAAAATTCGGAAGTTGCTAAGTTCCTATTATGGCTAATTCAGTCACTGACTTGAAGCCTACATAAAACAATCAGTAAAATGAAAATAGAATTTGAATTAGTTTCCGTATTCGCTTCTTGTACAGTAGTAAAAGCTTCCGATCGTTAATTCAAACGAAATAAACTTTATCGGTGTTTAGATTGGTATGGAAGATGTGCAAAGGGTTTTATCGTCAAATGCTAAAACTCAGAGTATGTATATAAAAGAGGCATTTAAAGCTAAGTCACCTACACTTGCTTGTTTAGATCATACAGCTATTAACCAGATTGAATTCGGACACTATACATTATGGATAAAATATCATCAAATTATCAGTCGTTTAGTTGTCTGCCACTAATGATGCATGTGTAAATCTGACCGCTTGCCATCATATAGTTAGAAATTTCAACTTATACACTGAGTCTGTCTTGTTCTAATATGGAACCACTCAGCTGTATTTATCCACGACCTCTCATTAAACCTCTAGGAGCATCTTAAAGTCAGCCTTTATTGAGCCGATTATCATAGATATGTTTAGGTGCAATATTAAGCGATATTTGAGGGGTATGACAAGTTGACTGAAGTTGGGTTCCTAGCTCTGTACGCCGGCTTAGTGGTATTGATAGTTTAACGTTCTATACGAGATATAGAAGTTCTAGGTGAAGTCGTAGGTTCTGTACTGGGATGAAACAATTCCCTAGCGTGTCCGGGTTTCCAGTGGCATTGGACCGAAAATAATCATCGCGGAACCATATCAACTTAATTATACACTGATTATTTTTCTATGGTCGAACTACAGATTACTAAGAACCGTATTTTTAACATGACAAATCTGAAATTTGCTATAAGAATTGCTTAGTTGTCCTACATGGCACTAATCCTCATCAGTTGAACTAGAGAAAATGAAGCAGACGTTTTATTATATCGAAAAAATAAACCAGATCAAGACTAATAAAATTTCGCAAAGCTAAAATAATTAATGACTAGGTGTGATACTACACTATGAATAAATTATCTGTTAATTTAAGTATAAATATAACCTTTTCATGAATAACTTTCACATGTACACTCATAACAATACAAGTACATATACAGTCATCAAAACCATTATCATTAGAGCATTTTAGACTCATTCAAGTTCTTATTATTCCGCTGTTCATCAAGCTGATGAGGTCATGTCATACAATTGTAAATCTACTAACTTTCAGTTTACATTTATAGTTTGTTTAACATTCATTTTGACAACAACTAATGATGATTTCTGTTAATACGCATGAGTAGTTACTATGGGTTTATTGAGATATTGCTTCTTATTTACTTCAGTTCCTGTATTAATTTGGTAGAGTATCAGTATCAGAATTATTTACTCTACTCTCCATAAACCTAAATACACTTGACAGTGATTAGTCCGTAGACAAATTGCAACAGAGTAAGAGTAAATGTTACAATACAAGCAAATGAAATACCCGTTCGTTTTAATTGTTGATTTTCAATTAAACTAGCTTTGGTTGACAGTTGAAGTCATGCATGTATGAATAAAAAGTGAACTTAAAAAAAAATTTGAAACAAATAAAATATCAGTAAGGTGTCATCAACCCGCCTCATCAACTGCGATACTAAACCCAAGATCTAAAAAGTTATAACTCCCACTTTTCTATTAAGTTTTGTTTTTGAGTATATGTAGGCGAAAAGTAGAAAGCTTCTGCTTCTCATATTTTTTGATTAGGTTCCTTATTTTAGTATCTATGTATAAATATATATTCGCTTTATTCACTACAATTCAGTCATTAACATTGTCAAGAGTAGTGATTGGAAGTAGGGTTTATGCGTTAAATTTGTAGTTGTTACAAATATATGTATAGACGTTTTACCAATTTTACAGATACTTGGTATAAACTAACTCGAAACTTACTCAAATTAATTATAGAAAAAAACGAGTGAAATACTTTCCTAACAGTCCGATGGTTCAATCCAGTGTTAGTATTTTGCGGATAATGTGAATCCCCCCTGCATTATTGACACCCATTCCCTCCACTCACTGGAATTCAGTATTCTTGTCTATAGGAATCAGCCTACTACTGAACCATAGTCCATTTATTGCAAGTAGTGTTTAATTTAACGTTCTGCTTCATGTAGCAGACTAGTTTGTATTAAGTCCGATGATCTACTAGGGTACTTAATATACTATGATTCAGGTAATTACATACCTCTTAATCAAGCGACATATAATAATCTAGTGAAGGGAATTATGCATAATAATAAATTGTCGCACACACAAATACACTTTTTATCACTAAATATACATAACTGTTACAACAGTAGCTAGTTAGTAATAATATTCAGAATCATTCAGGTTGCGACTGTCACTTCTGTAAGTTGAACAACGTTTGGACTTTTACAAGTGAACCAAATTAACACAAACACACAATTAACTTTAGATTTATTATATAGAACGGAATACCGGCAAAAACAAATACAGTAATGTAAAATCATTCGTGTTTTAATGCATATATGCATCAATATTGTCGATGTTTCGTCACAAGGAGAGCTAAATCTGATTTTAAAATATATCAGACGTTCTACGTGTTCATGAATTAGTTTTATTCAAATAGTATAAACGATCACATGTGGTCAGTTAAACACTTTGAACTTACACTTTTAATGACAAACGCATAATAGTGATTCACGCCAATTGTAATGGACTTTCATCTTCAGTTCAATAAGCACTGTCGTGGCCGTAGACTACTGTACACTAATACACCAAAATAAATAGTCAAAAATTAGATGTAAAGAGATACATTAACAATAGACGCGACTAAAGCTTATTTGAATACAGTTTACTTCAGAGGGGGGAACGGCAAACATGAATTAGAAGAAAATATTTCATGGAGTACACCACATAATATCATCCGTTAATTTACCAACTAAGTACGAATCACTGGGGCAGTAAGTAAAGGGTTCAGTAGACAAGATTAAACGATGAATAGGACAGAGATGCTGATTACGACTATAAATAGAAATCAATTATTATTGCCCAAGATTAATACCGAGGATATAACCCAGAACAAATTGTATTGAAGTAGCGTTTATTTAAAGGGCATGGAGACGAAATGAACGGATAGAACGGTAAAGGAATACAAAGGTACAGAAGATATTATTGATATAATAACACTGACCAAATATATATCAACGAGTGTGTCAATGGAAATCTAGTATGGGAGTAATGTTAATACGTTTCATTACAAAAATTATCATTTCCATATCATCCTGCAAAGTATATAATATGTTTTACACAGTTTATTTATAATGAAAAAATCATTGCAAAGTGAATAGTACAAGTAATGTATTTACACAATTGAATTATGTATTAATCATAGCCTGATCAAGTACAATATTCAAAGTTAAGACTGCTTAGAATTAAATATAGTTGATCAAAAGGAAACCGAGTCTAAACGAAATGTATGTGTGTATTAAATAAAGAATGAGTCTAAAATATAGGTAATATAATATATTACAAACGGTAAAAATCTATTCAGTTATTCAGTTTACTGAAATTTACAAAATAGTTTACTTGAGTAATAGCAATATTACCTGTTTCAATAATGCCAAAAACAAATTATAGAATCTACTCCGAATGTGTTCAGAAATAACCACAGGTGAAATGATTGTATAGCAATGATAGAAAATGACCGTAGAATGATGATTTGAAGAGAGATGCTGCAGTTAGTAGGATATATATATATATCAGTCGACAGAAATATCTACATAGATTTATCCCGTCTGAATCAATCTATATCAGAAATTCATTGTTATTCAACAAGATAGGCAGAACTCTGAACAAATGATGTTGCAAACCTATTTATTAGTAAACTACCAGGGGGGAATATAACAATGAAGCATACAGGAGGATAGGGAAGATAAGGGTACAAACGTAATTTTGATGTACTAAAACAACAATAACAAAATATATATTTCAAATCTATAACAAATGTCTAGTGCAAGGATAATGTTAATAGGCTTCTTTAGGGAAATTAACATGTCTATATCATCTCGTACAACGAATAATTGCAATAACTTTATTTCATTACATACGTATCTTGAATACAGAAAACACAACATTAGAACAATACAGATTAATCTCTTTAGATATTTAGTATGAATAAAAACGATTTAAGAGCGAAAGTAATTTGATGAATCAATGTCATAATTTTATAAAACAATGCTGAACGTATCAGAAATTTATGTTTTGATTCTGTTGATTATTTCCATGCTTATATTAAAATAGCTAATGCTGAACTCTGTTAACTCTGTGCTTATTTTGTTTGCATCTAACTTAAATGTTACTTAAATGTTCGCCCGGTTGTTAAAATTACTACTAGCCTGAATATACAACTACTGTCATTATTACTACGACTTCTGCTAACACAGATGTTAATATTTCTGTAACAGTGAATATTTGATTACTGCTTAAGTCCGAGTTCGAGTAATAATTCATATTCATTATCGTAAACAAAACATTTCAGAATTTTCAAGCTAAAGAAATACCGAAGCATTGTCATTATCCCAAATGAATTACTGGAAGAATACTAGGGTTCGTTTTGGTAATTTAAAGTTGAATAACGAACTGACAGAATTTCGTAGAATATTGAAAATACATACATAGATTAAGACAATAAATGATCACCAAAAATATCGTAACCTGATTAAACTAAAATAATTTATAAAGAGAAATAAACATTATAACACCATTAGCTAACCCAAAACTAATAAAGATGAATGATTGACAGACTGGTTTAAGTTCTATATATCGGACTTTATTTTTCATAGCCTTTCCAAAAATTACATACACAGGTAAAACGAGTATATATATATATATATATATATATATATATATATATATATATATATATATATCGTTTCATCAAAATAATACCAATTCCCAGATTAAAGTGATTACGTTAGTTTCATAACTACATAATTATCAATGGCATACGATCAAAATAAACAAATGATCACTTCATGAAAATAATATTTTCTAACACATTAAAGTGTTTAATGTCCAAATGGAGTGATAAAATAAAACGTGCGGATATCTATCGAGATTACTACGCCTACATCAAATTAATAACGTTCACTGAATGTGTGTTGTATTTAGCACTATTCAGCATTTTTCCATCTATCCAGTAAAGAAAAATACTGCTTGATAGAATGTAATTCTTAATAAAGACTTCATTTCAGGCACCTGGAATTACTTGCAACTGTTTGTTCTGAGCAAGTCTGTGTAGTTCCGTGCAATATGCAGGATGGGTAACATAAATATAATATGAGTAATGGTCTGAAATGAAACCTTCACTGAAAATTCCACTCTAGTATACGCCACTCATCTAATAAATAAACGGAAAACTGATAGAAAGTGTTAGGTACGACACATAGTGAACATTGAAAAGGTTTCCGATAATTTTAGAGTAGATATAGTTTTTACTGAAAGTATTATTAATGGTTTTACAGCTTAAATTTTTAAAAAATACAACTACTTATTCCGCAAATTCCAACTTTATCATGACTAATCTCATTTTTTAAATTTTTTTAACCAACTACTGAGCATACAACCTATATCCCATCAATTATTTTACTGTCATCGATATAAAATATTCATACATCTTATTAACAAGGCTTTACAAGTTATGCACTGATAGTTAGATAACATCTACTCTTCTACCCCACTCCTCTTTCATAGACGGAAAACAAAAGTGCAAAACTTGTAGACATATACATTTTTCAATTCTATAGATGACTAATCTAATATACAGAATAGACAGCTGAAAGCACACATTGGAAATATTTTCTTTCGATGTGTAAATCTCTTTAACTTGATTTATACCGTTTTTCTGAATAGTAAGAAAATCTTTTTTCCCACATAATGACATAATTGTGGAGAGTATGTGTATATGTATAGCATGATTTGTAGATTGTTTATATTCTTGTTAGTAGTATAAATGGTTTATTCGTTTTTAAAAAGAATCGCAACCTTTTTTTCTGATATAGTATGAGAGTAAGTTTTTATCAGAAATAAAAATCTAATAATATGGCTGGCTGTAAAACACTCGTTTCTATAATAGGAAATGATTCGTACTGAGGACTGATGAATACAGTTTGCAGTTATTAAAATGGTGGTCTTGTTCGGTGGTAACTCCTCATGAAAACAAAATATATTAGCAGAAGGTCATCCACTGATTTGATATCAGAAGGCAAGATAATAACTAGGCGTAAGAATGAGTATTTCTTTTAATAAAATAAACTGTTAGTAATAAAAAGAACTATTGATCACACAAAAACCACGTTGCGTGATCGAATGTCAGTTGACAGGAAAGTCAGTTTGTTGTCACTTATCAGTAATGCGTATTTGCAATCTTCAAGGAAACGAAGATTTTAGTAGAGTTCGAATTCGAGTCATCCAGTTTCACAGATATAACCAGTGAGCTATTCGAACTATTACCGACCTCATGTAGGATAACGACTGATCACTGAGAAGTGACCAGTGTCACGTTTGTCTAGTCTCTAGTGTTGATTGAATACTGTTCATCAAGGCGCAATTTGTTCAATAGTTCCAGTGACTCAACTCCAGTCACCTAGTAACCGTACACAGGGATCAATCAATTAACCAATGCCTGTTACCCCAAGTGGAGTATAGACCGCCCACCAGCATTCTCCAACCAACTGTGTCCTGGGGTTTCCTTTCCAGCTGTTCACAAGTGGTCTTCATTCTTCTCATCTCTGTCTCCAATTCCCGACGCAATGTGTTCCTGGGTCTTCCTCTGTTTCTTTGGCCTTTTAGATTCCAAGTTAGTGCTTGTCTTGTGACACAGTTTGATGGTTTCCTCAGTGTGTGTCCAATCCACCTCCAGCGTCTTTTTCTAATTTCTTCCTCGGCTGGAAGTTGGTTAGTTCTCTGTCACAGAAGGTTGTTGTTGATGCTATCTGGCCAACGAATCCGAAGAATCTTGCGCAGACAGTTGTTTATAAATACTTGTATCTTCTGAAGGATACTTTTCGTAGTTCTCCAAGTTTCAGCTCCATACAACAGAACTGTCTTCACATTTGTATTGAAAATTTTGACTTTAATGTTGACTGAAAGTTGGTTTGAGTTCCAGATGTTTTTCAGTTGTAGAAATGCTGCCCTTTCCTTACCAATCCGCGCCTTCACATCCGAGTCAGACCCTCCTTGTTTGTCGATGATGTTGCCCAAATATGTAAAGGTCTCAACGTCTTCTGGAATTTCTCCGTCAAGTGTAATTGGGTTAGTGTTTGTTGTTTTGTATCGAAGGATCTTGCTTTTCCCTTTGTGTATGTTGAGGCCTACTGCTGCTGAGGCTGCTGCTATATTGTTGGTCTTCTTCTGCATTTGATGTTGTGTGTGAGAAAGAAGAGCTTGGTCATCTGCAAAGTCCAAGTCATCTAGTTGCGTCGATGTTGTCCATTGTATTCCGAGAGTGCCTTCAGATGTTGCAGTCTTCATGATCCAGTCGATTACCAGTAGGAAGAGGAAGGGCGAGAATAAGCAGCCTTGTCTGATACCGGTCTTTACTTCGAATGAATCTGTGAGCTTACCTCCATGCACGATCTTACAATGTAGTCCGTCATAAGAATTCCGTATGATGTTGACTATCTTCTTGGGTATGCCGTAATGTCGTAGAAGGTTCCATAATATTCTCCTATCCACGCTGTCGAATGCCTTTTCATAGTCGAGGAAGTTGATGTAAAGTGGTGAATTCCATTCAATTGATTGTTCAACAATGAACCGTAGAGTAGCGATTTGGTCAGTACACGATTAGTCTTTACGGAATCCGGCCTGTTGATCTCGGAGTTGGGCATCGATTGGGTCCTTTATTCTATTCAATAACACTCTGTTGAAGACCTTTTCTGGTACTAAAAGTAGAGTAGTGCCTCTGTAGTTTTCACAATTTCTGAGATCGCCTTTCTTTGGTATCTTGATGAGGTACCCTTCTTTCCAGTCTTCTGGAACTTGTTCTTTCTCCTAAATCTTCCAGAAGAGAATGTGGAGTATCTTTGAAGTTGCTTCTATATCTGTCTTCAGTGCTTCCGCTGGTATGTTGTCTGGACCTGCTGACTTACCACTCTTGATCTGTCTGATGGCCATTTGGATTTCTTCGACTGTTGGTGGGTCTGTGCTTATAGGGAGATCCGTGGCTGCTGCTTCGATGACTGGTGGGTTCAGTGGGGCTGGTCTATTCAAGAGTTGTTGGAAGTGTTCTACCCACCTGTTCCATTGTTCATGCACTTCAGTGATTGGTTTGCCAGTCTTGTTCTTGATTGGCCGTTCTGGCTTGTTGAATTTCCCAGATAGTTTCTTCGTTGTATCGTATAACAGTCTCATGTTTCCTTCTCTGGCAGCTTTTTCCGCTGTCATTGCTAGGTCCTCAACAAATTTCCGTTTATCCGATCTGATGCTCCTCTTCACTTGTTTGTTGACTTCGGTGTATTCGGCCTGTGCCTTGGCTTTCTCTTCTCTTGTCCGGCTGTCATTAATCGCTATCTTCCTGTTCCTCCTTTTTTGGATCTTGTCCAGAGTACCAACAGAAATCTATTCCTTTTGGTGTTGTTTCTTGGGACCCAAAACCTCTTGACATGTTGAAGTTATTGTTTTGTTTATCTCTTTCCAGTTGTCTTCCATATTAGTTCCACCTTCTTCTAGTAGATCGTGAAATGCCTAGAACTTATTGTTGAGAGTTATTTTGAATTCGTTGCGTTTGTTAGTATCTCGGAGAAGGGATGTATTAAACTTGTGTAATACTGCTGCTCCAGTTGTCCAGTGCTTCCTCAGCTTCAGTTTCATTTTAGCCACCACCAGATGGTGATCGGAAGCTATGCCAGCTCCTCTCCTTGCTCTTACATCTTCCATGGTCCTTCTGAGCTTCTTATTGATGCAGATGTGGTCGATTTGGTTCTCCGTAATGTGGTCCCGTGAAACCCATGTAGTTTTGTGCATACATTTATGGGAGAATATGGTGCCACCTATAATCATTTTGTTGAAGGCACATAAGTTTACAAACCTCTCACCGTTATTATTCATTTCTCCCAGTCTATTTTTTCCCATGATGTCTTCATACGCTGTGTTGTCCACTCCAACCTTGACGTTGAAGTCTCCCATCAGAATGATCAGGTCCTTGGCTGAAAATTTCTCGATAATTGACTGCAGCCTCGCATAGAACTGGTCTTTGTCGTTTTCGTGGCTGTCATTGGTGGGTGAGTAGCACTGGATGACATTCATTGTAATCCCTTCCTTGTTCGTCTTGAAGGAAGCTGCGATGATCCTAGATCCGTGAGGCTCCCATCCTACAAGAGCCTTCCATGCTTCTTAAGACAACACTAATGCTACTCCTTGTGTGTGTGGGGGCGTTTTCTTCTTCGTAGCCGGAGTATAAAAGCACATTTCCTGAGGATAATCGTTGCTGTCCAGCTTGCACCCAATGCGTTTCGCTTATTCCAAGTATCTTCAGGTTGTATTTTCTCACTTCTTCAGCTATTTGAATGGTTCTCCCTGTCTCCCACATCGTGCGGACATTCCATGTACCTATATTAATTGTTGCTCTGGTTGTCAGAAGAGACATCGGCCTCGTGGCTTCCGAAGAAACTCGGCTTTCACCATGAGGCGTCATAACCCACCTTCCAACTCCCAGGGCCGGGTAAAAATGGTCATAAAGGTTTTTACTGGTTAGCGTTTTTTTTAGCAGGATTGTTGTTTTACGGTATGGGGTTGCTAACCCCATGCCCAACCCTCCTCCTTTATCGGGGCTTGGGACCGGCAGCAACCCTAGGGGGCTCCAGGCGGAGTTCGTACACAGGGATATCTAGTCAATAATACTAGTGACTACAGTATAACTCTAAGCGCTAAACACGGGTCGTTACTCAATAATCAGCCACTGTACACAATGTAAACATTATTAGATATTAATTAAGAAATGAGCGATCAGGGAATGGGAATTTTGTAGACTACTAAATCACTAACAAAATGAAAACATGGCGAATATCGTTCTTGTTTGATATACCAATTCATTTTAAATTTCTGATTCGTTAACAAATATTCGTTTACAATAATAATATAAAATATTCCAAGATATACTTGAGGCTAATGATTATGAAAATAAACGCTAACGACCGTTGGCTGTTGTTAGGATGAAGCACTTAAACAAACTATCAAGTTTAAGAAGTTATTTTGAGTGGAAAATCAATTTGTCTACTTTAAGTACACTGATTAAACAATTGAATAATGGTATTTCTTCATATTACTCTAATTAATAACTCAAATTTGACCCATCAACTGCTGCAATATCTTCTACTTTTCATAAAACACAATTAATTAAACATTAACTGATTACAGCGGGGGGAGGGTATATATCATAAATGTCCTAATTAGCTAATTGTTAAGTTTATTGTCTTCGAAGTATTGTACTTCGGTATTTTATTTATATACTAAACCAAGTTTTTAAGTCTCAGTTATTCAGATATATACAAGGTGCATTAACTGTCTTTAAAATGTTTTAATTAGTGGGAATAGGGAGGTGAAAATGAAGTGAACTTAATTGAACAATTGGTCATTAGCTTTGCTAATGGAATTATTGTTATTGAGGGAGATAGTAAATATAGTAGTTGTCACGTTTATAAACAATGGGCTTGCAATTTAAAATTCTGTTGTTCGTTAAAAGTTGTCTGTTTTGTCTAGTAATTTTGTTTAAATTAGATAATAAAATTTATTATATGAAAGTTGGCTATGGATATCTGGTGTGAAGTTAAACAATTTAAATATAATTAGGATTTACTTAAATTGACATTCATACACACTACTCCATGCATATGAATAGCATAGCAACACGCTGGATAACCGAAACTGTGAAGTATGTTAGTTATTGGCTGTAACGTTTGTACTTCCCAGAAGTTATTACTGAAAACTGAACCTCACCTGTCTCTGATCAATTATATAACTTCTTCAAATAAATACCACAATCTCATCTGGTTTGCAAGTTAATTATATTTTGCATAATAGCCACTGATGGTTTTAAAATGCATATTTCATAATATTTTGAACAACCGTTTGTATCCACAATGATTTATAAACTCAAAACCCATTTCTGTAAATGTCAGACTGTTTCTTTGCAAACAGTGCCAATCAGATAACTATACTTTTTCAACATACTAATCTAAACTCTGAATAAAACACACGTTCTGGGTTCCGGTCATAATACGAACGTGCGACCACTTGCTTGATATGATCTTATTCGCTCTATTAATGACAGATATGACTGTCTGGTCGATGCCCTTTCGTCTTGTCCTGATACCAACTCAGTCCCAGGCCGAATACGAAGAACACAAGACCGATAAACCAACGAAACAAAGAAAATTATGTTACAAACAATCAACCAATTAGGAAAATGCCATCGACACGTAATATGGGCGACAATTATTGTTAACTGAGGTTACGTATACACAATTAATTAATAATAGTTCAAATATAGAAAATTACATACCAGTGGATCACCTGGGACGATAGAGCAAGAGGGACGTTATAATAAAAATTAAAATAATAATAATAATAATAAACCATTTACTTGAAACAAGTAAAACAATAGAAATAATCTTCTAAACACAGTTCCGAAAGAGCTATTCTTCTCGAATCGCCCAATATAATAATTCCTTTGTTAACCATTATGCAGATTATAAACATCTTTCAAATTCATACGTTATCACGACATTCTTTCAATATATTTATACTGTTGACAGTTTATTTGGTAGATTATTTACTAAAGTAACTCTTACTAGTTTATTTAAATAATTTTATACATATTTCATCATAAGAAAACAATCAGACTAGATTTGGATAAGCGATATTAACAATGTAGTGGCATTACGTTAACCTGAGATAACATACAACGTTTTCATTGCTTAATACATGTGTTTTATTCTGAGCTCTCGGTGATTTTTCTCATACATTAAGGAGTATATGATGTACATAAATGTGCAATCCTTAGCAAATATTTTATTTTCAGCTCCTGAAGTTGTACTTCGCTGTCTGTAATGAGAATTATCAGTGTTGATAGAGCCTGATAATACCATGTAAAAACATAGATATCGTAAGATTTGAGGCTTAAAATGTAAACTTCTATGTAAGTGACACTAATACGCAGTAGTCATCAACAAAATGAACGAAAATTAATTAAAAGTGCCAAATATAACACAGTGAGCATTGAAAACATTGCAAGTAACCTCAGACAAAAAAGAGAGAAATTAAACAAAATATATTTCACTATGTATTTTGTCAAATGTTTCACTCTGAAATTTAATAATGAAGTACATTTACAGACATATATTTAATAATTATTAAACTGATTGAATCTGGTACACGAACAGATTTAGGTATGACAACTACTTAAAACCAGGAAGAACTGGGAAGGTGTTTCGTTTTAGTATGCCTTCTTCCCCCCCCCCAGGATCAACTTGTCACAAAGAAAATACGTAACTATTAGGCCATTGGTTCAACACCCAACGACTGATGGTTCTATATATTATGCAACCTTTATTATTTTCATCAGTGAGTAGCTACCTTACACTCGACATGGTTGACGGTCATAGAAGAGGTTATCCAATATACGTTAATTAACTGGAGTTAGAGATGTTATTCGTTAGATGGTGAGTCAGTAGTCTAGTGATTACGAGTTGTCATAGAAGTTTGAAGGTCCTGGGCTGAACTCTTTGTGTGAGTCGTGGGTGCGCACTGCTGAGGAGCTCCATAATACATTGAAACAACATTCCAATACTTCCTGGTTTGCAGCAATTGTCTAACCTAAGTCTATTCGTGATGTCAAATTCAGTTCCAACAGTCTCCTTCCAACACCCAAACACAAAATCAATTAATGAAATCTTATACAATTTATCGATCAACACAAATAAATTTTAAATAAAAAAAAATCAACTTACACTGAATAAAGAGCTTGAAGAAAACTTTCAAATTTAGTCTGTGTAGTTAATTATTCATTTCAATACTCAATATTCAATGCTCAGTAATTATGTTCATTTTCATTCACAAATATTAGGTAAACGATCAGTCAATTCTTTTGTAGGATGTCTAGGTACGAACTAAGTTTTAATCTGTATACTTTTCGAATAGTATCTTACTTGAATTTAAGGGCAATCACAATGTTAGCGATTAATATGAATACTGACTATACATCATTAATCAATGAAGGTTGTATTAGTGATAATACCTAGAAATATAAATGAATGCTTTATGACTACATCATCTAGCTCAGAGAAGATAACACCAGAAAAACTTTTTAAATTCATCCTCAACTATCTTTATCTTTTGGTTAAAATAACTTGACTACTGTCAGTTTATTGTCGATTGGTCTTTGTATACCAAACGAAATCACATGAAAACTTAAGGCTGGCTGCTTGAAAATTCAAATTCAAGTGTGGGCAGATGTTATGACGTGAAGAAAGGAAGGAGGAGGGGATGACTTAGTCGGTGGACGCGAACACCAATAAGATGCGTGCCTAGTTGAGAATGTGCGATTGACCTAAGCCCACTCACCCCCAGGCCGAAAATAGGACAACCAGAATTGAGAACAGGAAGACGGAGAGAGCGAGAACTGAGAACGCATTATATTCTAATCACGCTTTTATATATACATGAAATGAGACAACACAGTCAACCAACCAAGAATCTAACATTTGTATAGAACAAAGGAAAGAGTGGCAGTGAATGGTACAACTTGTACACAATTAAGTAAGCGTAGTTCATAGTAAATAAACAATGTACTAAAAGCAAATATACAAAACGAGAGAACCGGGCAAGGGGAACGTAACAGTCACAGAAATGAAATGTCAACGCTGTCCACTGTTACAATAATTGAAATACTCTTCTAAAGCACAGTTCCTGAAGATAGTCAATCTTCATTAGGTGCCAGGCATATCAGCAGATCACTACGATCAAATAGATTCTTAGCCTATCCAAGGCCCCCCCCATACATGGATTATCTGGATCAGTATCGTCTTCTTTAAGTAATGTGCATTATCACTTGGATTTGAGGTGACACTAGCTTTTTCTTCTTCTGTATAGTCGTCTTGTTCAAACGTTAGAAGCATGTATGTAATAAAATCGGTTAACTCAGACTACAAAAATCTCCCACTTCCTTAAATTTTATTCACTCGGAGTATACAGGCAAAATCATATTAGTAGAAAATGTAAAAATTTTTACATACATTTAGTGCAAATCAGTGCATTGAGCATGTATTATACAACTGTCGCCAGTGAAATAATCCATCCTCACTAACGTGCTATAACAACGTTCCGGCCAGCTTATTTATTTGTTGGTTTATCTTGACCTCCTTTTCGTGAGAAACGAATGAATTTGTACAACAGGTTTGTTTCAGCAAGAAACAGTAATGTGGCATTTAAGTGAACTCCATTATTCTTTGATTTAACATTAACGTATAACACTATAACTCGGAGTGCCTATTACACAGTTCGTGATAAGTATTCCATATGTCTGTTCATTATTTGTGTAACCTTCTAAAACTGTTAGTCACATTTTTTTTGGCTTAAACATGTATTCAGTGCCATAAATCTCCCTATTTTAGGTTTCTTTTAATTAACCAGTTATGTCTACTAGTCGCTTCAATATATTATTTACAACCTGTCACCAATAGGATTGCTGAGAAAGTGAAGTTTATCAGGTGTAATTTCTTCCTTCTTTGTCCTTCAGAAAAAAGACGCATGATTATGATAGAATACATATGTCAAATATAATCGGCGAGGGAAATAGATATCACTGAAGCAAGAATGTCAGTAAGCATTTACGGATGTATATAAATCAGGAACTAATGACTGAAATTTTCCTACAAATATTTTTCATGAATGTTCACAAGTTAAATGATCATCAAACGAAAATTTTGTTGGAATTCTACAAATATGGGCTGCGAATTCCCTACTGTAAATAAACATATGGAACTGAAAATGGAGAGTATTTTTACTACGTGTAATAAGTAAAATCAGAAAACTCCGATTTATTCTACATAGTTATTCTTGTTCTGTTGTGCTTAGGATGACAGACAATTACTAGATAGTTAACAGCCATGCAATCTAAAGCAGGTAACAGATTTTTTACATGTCAACATGGTTCATTATAATTAGTTATGTGTTGAAAACTAAAGACTTGCCATCAAGTACGCAGTATGTTGAATAGTAACTCGAAGTTTAAGTTACAAGAACCCAAGATTTCGTGTAAATAAGGTATTCTACAATGATTAGCAGCAACGTGTAACATTTATTAAATTTCGGAAATTTAGATTATTATGAAATCAAGTACCAAATCGTGTTATAAATAAATGATAGCTGTGGAGAATAAAAAACACTTTAGAAACTATTTTCTATGAGTGCCACCTCAATTCATCTAAATTAATTAACTCACCATCGGCTTTCGTCACTACGTTCCTGTAGTTCCGGTGAAAGGTCATGGCATATCGGTATTGACCTAGCAATCACTAGTTGTTTTGAATAGTGTGCCCAAATGTGTATTTACATACGCTTACAACCTCAGGGTGTTTTACGCACTTACATGACTTATTTAAAGTAGCTACAACTATTCTTACACATATTTATTACCTTATAACTACAAACGGAATTGAAGAAAGACGCAAATGACAAAACTCCTGATGCATTTACTATTTGAGCAGATTGGAATCATACTACTTATACGATGACAGTACATGCAGTATTTATGGATGTAGAAAATATTAATGAACGAGAAGCGAAAAGAGAAAACTCAAACCTAAAGAGTTATTCTTTGGTCAATTACCTTTTTGTTCTTAAGGTGGGTTTGTGAAACAGGCACTTATTTGTAATTTCTAAACAATCCTAATTGGGAGTTATTTTTGACAGATTAATAGAACCGACAAGATAAAGGTAGTCACTAGTAAGTAGTGACAGAAATTTATCCATTGTGACCATCTAGCTATCAGATCGACCCACCCTCGTTACAATCCCAAACTTCATATTCACTCAGCGAATAACTGAAGCTTGGGAGCAGCTGGGATTAGTAACCCTGTAAGATTTGACGTTCTAATCAGGAATATGTTTTTCAGATCTCCAACTTTCGTCAAGTTTTCGATTGCACGCTTACATTCCTAACTTCCATACTGTTCATTTGTTTGGCTTAAGAAGATTACTACAGTTCTTTGATTAAAAACTACAATAGTGTTTGACTTTTATTATTCATTCAATTGATCCAGTATCTAGTGTTTAAAATGCTTGTAGTTGCATATGAGTTCGTGGGAACCCTCTAACTAAAAAAATTATTGATTGAGTCGGAAACGACCGCGCCAACTGTTTCTATTTGATGTTAAGCAAAGTATCTTTGGTCAGTTCTAGCGTTCCCGGTACTGAACATTTACTAATAGTCTTGTTAGGCAAAGACCTTGACAGTGTTTGAGAACTTTTAAATTTCTTGAGAAAAATCCACAAATTGTTGGTGTGGATTTTATACTTTCCAAATGTAAATTAATGCTCCACTATTTGGATCTAGAGACAACTTGTTTTAGAATACCAATAAGAGTGACTGACCTTGATGCGGTCATACTTAATCACTTAAAATCTTTGAACGAATACAAACTTTGGTTTTTTAGTTTTTATTATTCACAGCGTCTAATATCATAATCTGTAAATTTGCAAAGCTATTCAGTTCCTTCTTTGCCAATGTATGTTATGCTAAATGCTTCCAACGAACTGGTATCTTCAAGGTATTAATTATGTGTAGTGAAATTATTCATTTTGTAATTGCGCGTCATTACAAATGCAACGCAGACGAGATTATGTGGCCGTTACTTGAGGGACGAATTCCAGAACAGAAGATACTGAAATACTTTACTGAAACTGGTCTCGGAAGTCGTTTTCAGTGGCGTTAATCCATTTGTATGTATATATAATTGCTGTGTAAATCAAACTTTTATAACTCCTTATCTTAGAAAAGTTACAGGAAATAATAAAATTTCACAACAGTTTTTTATAGAACACCCACTTATTATTCATTCTTAACTCTGTAAGTATAAAATATAACTAAATAAATTCCCGTAAAAGCAATTTAGATATCAAACTAGTCTAATGATCCTTCAAAGTGTAAAAAGCTACGATTCATTATTATTATTATTATTATTATTATTATTATTATTATTATTTTACTGTTATGCACATGCTCCTAGGTTTTAATAAAAGGTTGATAGAATTCTCTTACACTAAATATTAAACAATGAGTTTGCTGAAAACTAATCGGCGCCAAAAACCTGAAATCAGAAAGAAATCCTTTTCTCAGGAGTTGATGAAAACTATGGATCTTTAATAGTTTATTTCAGATAAGTATGTGCTATTTTCACCAAGCTTTGTATTTATTCTCTTTTCAGAAGTACAGGATGGTTTTGTTGAGTCAGATTTACAGTTGGTGTTTAATAGGAATCTACTGAAAAAAACCTATTGTATATATATATATATATATATTTGAACAGTTCATCCTTGAAATAGAAATTATACAGAACAAAGAATTTTCTTAAAGTTTGCTTCTGAAAACCTGATTTAACCAAATTAAGGAAGATCATTCAGAATGTTTGTCAGAAATTGACTACTTGAATTATGTTGTCTGATGATAAATGGAAATGGCCTATTTCGTTTTTAATAAAAAAAAATTGCATTTTCAAATCAATAGATTTTCGACAAAGTGTCTGACTGACTTTCTAATTTAGGTGACCTAATCAGTATTTTGGACTGTAGCTGTTAATAAAATACTCTTCTTCATTAGTTGTCTAATACAAGTGAAGGCCATTTAATATGAAAATTGATGCAGTGATATTTGATTTGCGTTTGACCTCAGTGAGAGTAAAATAAAAACCAATAATTACCCCACTAAGTATTACTAAACTTGCGATTCACATCATTATACAAGTTTGATTTATTAAAATTTATGTCACATAATATTTATATGTAATGTCGAGTTCGTTAAGTGCGTAGCTTCGTCACCACTAGTTGAGCTAGAAAGAGTTATTTATATCCCCTTTGAAAACATTAATAAATTTGAGTGATTGTAGTTATTACAGGTACCACCCTATTTCTTCAAAGGACAAGACATGTCTATAGTAAATATACACACTGACCTCAAACTGATATCTTTTGATAACAATGTTTCATGATGTCATTATTTTGACATATAAGTAATATACGATATTCATTTTGTTTATTTAGACTTTACGTCAGCCGTTTATTTATAATAACTAACCGGTATTCCGATAGGATTCGTTTAAAAGTTTGGTATTATAATTATTCTGGTAATTCCTAATCAGAAATAGACTTCAATATCTGATAAGCTTGTGACAACTTAATTATCATATCAGTTGCTTAACTGAGCATATTTCTGGGAACGACTAGGAAAATAAGGACTAATTGATGTGTTAATGAAATTAAAAATTTCTGTGACAAAATCATCACATTTTGGCCGGCATGTTTTGAAACGAGAGCTCCCAGATAACTAGATGTTTTGTGCTTTTCAAAATCATAATTATCTATTGAATTTATTGGAGTATCTACACTATAAAATACCAAAATAAAGAAAGAATATTAGTCCGTGAACCCAACAAATATAACTCGATTTCTGACCCAGAAATCAGCTGATTCCTACCTTCCTGCATTACTGTTATGGTCAGTACCATTCCTCTTAAATTTTAGCTACTGTTTTCGAAAATAATATTTTCTCTGAGTGTTTATAGTTAGATTCAGTGAATAATTTCTCCAAAGATTTCAATCAAAAAACTTTTCTGTTGCTTTGAAACCAGAGGATGATTTGTTAGGTAAGACTGAACGAAAACGATACTAAGATCCTTTAAACCTATGACTCTTCTTTTTAATAAAAGAATATGTTGGGAACGAAGTTATATGATATTAGATCAAGTACTGAAATAAAAGTGTGGAACCGACTAGTTGGCTGATAAATTGGTGCACAGTTAGGCATTCGGTCAATTACTTTTATCATGCTGGTTTGATTGACTATACATTTACGAATGACGTACCTAACTCTTATCAATTAATATTTTCCAGTAGCATATTTCGTTTTGTTATTAGGAGATGAGTAGGCATCCCTTGTTCAATTCCATTTGTTAACATTCGTGAGTCGGCACAGTCTTACGAGTTTAGCCATTTTTCTATAAATAAGAGTGAAGTTGATAACGCAGTGTATAAAATTTACTGCCTTTTAAATTAATCAACAGAAATTAATGTGTTAAGTGCTTTTTTAGAAAATGAGCAATGTTGTTTCAACTAAATGAAATAAACGTTTGGTCCCCAAACTATACACGAAAGCAGAATTAAGTGGAGGATGTTTAACTAAATAGTAGTGAAACATGGTTTTGTCATGTTGATGATGACTAGCTTCTAGATAAGTTTTGTTTCTACTACCTTTCTAAGACAAACATCTTTCCTATCTTTTTCAAGCAGCTGGATAGACAATGGACTATATTCAAACTGTCGAAATTGACACTTTAAATGATTAACTTAAAAGTTCGATTACTTCCTCATGCATAAATAGGCAAGAACTATGATGAATGCAGTTCAACTCAAAACAATTATCAACTAGTGTTGTGAAAAATGGCTTTCACCAGCAGTTCATGAATGCTATATTAATTACTTAGAAAAAATGCCTCCAAAAATTCCAAAAATGGGAATCTCATTACTATCTGCGGCGAGCAACAACCTTACGTATTGTGTGACCTAAATGTAACATTAGCATCGAATTCCCCTTTGGTCTTGGTTGTGCTTCGTTATAATGTGGCTATATGTGATTCCAAACAAATTACCTTACAATTTTTCCTACAAAGTACTTAACTATTTTTTGATTGAGTTATATTTCCTAATTCTTAAATTTGACTATCTTTTGAAATTTTTCAAGTTTACTTGTCTGTGACAGGCGAAATTAATGGAATACAATGAATTTATCATTCCATACTTGTTTAGCGCATTCTCATCTAATTAAAATATATTGTTGATATAAATTATTTTGGTGCATTCATAACAAAGGCTGAAATGTAACTAAAGTTATCCGTTTTTAATAACTTAGCACAATGCAGGCATCAATGACATCCAGTCAAATTCAGATTTCTAAACATCTATCTGACAGTCTATACAAACTGTAAAGTGGAATAAAATAAATGTTATAAATTTAATATTTACTTCAACTTACATCGAAGTCAAACTAACTTTTCGTTACCGCATTTATTAAAAGGATATTTTAACAAATTGTATGCCACAGATTGATGTTGGCAGAGTACTACTGAAAACCAGGAATCACTGGCACAGCTGTTTCGTTCTTGTGTGGAACCATCCCAAAAAGATATTTGTTGTCTGTCTTTCCTGAAAAATAACTTGTAGATACTAATCAAACCTACTGTAAGATACATCTTGTATTTTTGGTTCATGCATTTTCATTTTTCTTTAAAGAAACATGTAATAGATTGAAGCTTAGTATAGCTTAAAAATTTTCCTGCACGACAGTTTACAAGAGTTGGGAGAAGCTTGGATTACTCAAAATGAACACAGAAATAAAGACTCAGGGAAAACCAGTTACGGACGAATGGCACTTACTAGATTAAAAGTACGATTATTATTGACATGACTATTTTCAATCCTCTATACTTATATAATGTCCTCGTAAAATGAGGTATGGTTTAAATGATATGACAGGTCATAATCGCACCGTCCTTAATCCTTCGGTACTGTACATGTTGTAGTTTTAGCACATAAAAGATAATCCCGAAAGGTCCATAATTTGGCTTTATCCTATAATAGCGATACAGTTTCGAAGAACAAAGATGAGGTACTTGGAGTTCTGAAATGACTAAGTAATTGCTTATTTGTAAACTGATGAGGCCAAATTGGAAGGAAATTTCTGTGTCACTTGATATCATACTCACTCACTCCTTACAGTTAATATTTAATTGTATTTTATTTCTTGATGAGCTGCTCATGTCCGGAACCAAGGCTAACGTACTAAGTCTACCTATATAAATAGCTTTAACAAATCAGTTGGGGAGCCTGTGGATGACCGGTGAAGTTATCCACAATAATTTGTATGTCCACCTGATTTTGGAATTCACATCTATTTATAGGTGACATTTATAGATAGCTGGTAGTGGTATCGAATTCTAAGTATCCTATTTTCACACAGACTCGTTGAATCTAAGCGAATACTAGAGATATCGCCCATTCGGAAAATGTAAGTTAAAAATAAAGACTCTAAAGTTATGCTATACTGAGACACTACTTTGTAAGGATACGGATGTTGTGGAGGCATGGTAGATCATTGAGTAACAACAGACCAAGAAATGAAACGTAATACAGTGGTAGCAGAAAAACTGCTTGCTTCTCAAGGCCACAGAATGCCAGCCAAATGAACCACCTGACGCTATCAAGGTCATTATCGGAGATTCATAGTGTGATTGGCTGACTTATTTATTGACCTATAAAAAGTATGAAAGGCAGGTAGTTCTGATTGGTCAAAATATTGCGATAGGCTGCAAATGAAAACTAAGAGGTTAGTAAACTAGAGGCCAATTGGGATGAAGTAAAATGTGATATTAATTGAGAATCATTAGCCAAACGAGTCACTAATACGGTTGTTTTAGGGAGTGTGTTGGCGCTCTGAGTGACGTTTGGGTGACGTAGCCGTGCATAATTTAGGATTAAATTAAACCGGAACTGCAATCCAATATGTCTTGTTTTCAGAACCTGTCAAACGCACTAGATGATACCTTTTCTGCAACTGTTCAATCGGAAGATGAATTGGATTACTCTTCTGCGACACTCGTTTTGGGTAAGCTTTCTTTAAATGTTTGGCAAAACGTAGTCGCTAACGCCTTCAGTTTTTCTGTATTGTTTTACATTTCATTATTAATAGTACCAATCTTATTGCATGAAGTGTAGTGATTTCCCATCGAAATCTGCATCGTCATTTATCATCACTAAACGCGTAAATGTCTATTGATATAAGCTGTTTGGTGGGAACAGAATGTGCACACTGAGTTGTAATAATGAACATAGTCCCAAACATTTGTTTGGAATAATAGTATTTCTTGATGAGAGATATGGTAGACTCGACAAGTAGCAACTAAAGTAGCTTCCCATTATAGTTTAGCAGAGAAATTTACCTAGTCAAGTTAATATGCAATAAACCAATGTCTCCACATGTTGTAATCCCAAGTGGTTTTTGTGGTATTTAAGTCTGTCAGATTTTACTGCCTTAGGCACAATTGTCTGCGCCCTGCTCATAATATGGTGATTTAAAAATCATTGTAAAACTAACTAGTTACGGTAAATTAATCCAACCTTCTACTCTTAATTCTGAAGCATCTGAGTGGTTTCATTATAATTTAGTAGTATTCTGTATTTGGGATTCAAGATTATGATCAGTAAGCACGTCACCTAGCTGTATGATATCACCCACAGTTCATTAAGAGCTGTGAGATTTGCAATACAGAGTCTTTAACGATGTGTGCTGTTTCCAAACAAACAAACAAATAATGTTATTATTAGGCCTAGGAATTATTGCATATAGTACTTTTACCAATCGGATGTAAATAATAGCAGAGTAGTCATGCTACTCAAACATTATGGTTGTATGGTACTTTCATTAAGCGACCGGCGAGCTAAATTTGACTAAAAGCGTCCACTGTAATTTCACTTACTTAGGGAAGTGGATATTCGCTATAAATCTGTCTGCCAGAATAGTCGAAAATCATGACCAACTGTAGGTCGTATCATTGTTGATCATTGGTATAGATGATTAAGGGCAAATTATCACCTAAGCGGTAGCTTGGTGATTAGAACATTCTGCTTCCAACCAACTAGTTCGTACTCAGACCCTGCTCTACATACTTTGGTTTAAGTAAATGGGTTAGTTAGTCATGAGATCAAATTTACATGACTGACACGAAAGTACAATTCAGCAGAAAGAAGTGAAGTATACGCACGTACGAAAGAATAATTAAACTTAAGATCTAGGAGGGCACATAAGGTGACTGCATTGACGCCGTTGTGACCAATCTTTTGCCAAGTTACCCAGTATTACTCATCGTAATTATCACGTGGACCCCAACCAAGTAGTCTACATCTACCAACATTACCTAGAACAACAATCGATGACTTCGTAAAACGATGCCATGTTTTTGTTCGGCCGTTCCTACCTGCTCCTACACCAGCCAACATCGCACAATATAGCAGGCAGTGGTCGGACATTGGCAACACATGACCTAAATATATTAGTCGATTAGGGTTTACAACCGATTTGCCATGCCTTCTTAGTACTCTGTATGTAACATCAATACTGTTTCTCCAGTTGTTCCATGATATGATGAAAGACCTTTAACCTACTCATATCTTTTATTTTCATGACACATGTTTCGCATTGATATGTTAAAACGAAGGGAACTGCTGTGCAGTACGCTCGATTTATCATTGAAAGACGGAAATCTATCCGGCAACTGGGTAGTGTCACAGATCTTTACGAAGACAGTGTAGCCAAACACGCGTTCATAAATATGACTTTTTAAGTCATTTACTTAACCTCCGTAGATGGTCTCCTGTTATTTGCCCTAGAGAGTGACATAACACCTTGACTTGACAGTGTGAATTACTTGAATTGACCCACGCCTACTGATACTACACAGAATAAGTGTTCAGACGTCATATTTCGTAAATGCAACTTAGATGTTACGGATTGACAGTCAACATTTTTACTTTATATGATGAGTTTTAGAGATTAACGTGACTTTTGTTTTACTACAGAAATGCATTTCTGTTTATGTCCATCCACATTTCTTCCATACTTAACATCAACACCACTGAACTAAAATATTAACTTATTTAATCTTATCTGTGTTAACTTCCGAGGGCTGTTGTTACTCGGTCTCAGCCTAGTAGATCCATGCGTAATTTCGCCTCGCCTGTTTTTAGCTTAGTGCCTCGTTCATTATTTAGCGTTTTACGTTTATTCCACAAAGTAGACGAATCCGCAGGTTTTTTTAACTTTAATTGATAAATAAGTTAAGTTAGTTTTATCACAATATCTACTGAGATCATCTGTAGAGAAATAGTCATTAGTAGTTACTCTTGACTTTATTTCCTATCCGTATGCATTCTTTGTAGTTTATTTGAAATGACTGTCTCACACCACTAGATATTTAAAAAGCATTGCTTTGCATCACGTTGCTACTGTAAAATGAAGATTTATCTATAGTTTACCTAGGTGGTTAAGGAAGAAAGTGACATTTTCAGTAGTAAGCTTTGTAAGTTTCGTCTGTTTTTATTTTGCTGTTTAGTAATTTCTTCCTCATCACCAAGCTTTTGGCTAATAACTATCTCGTGTAATTTGCTTTCTTTTGTGCAGCCGGATTACTACAAATTCACTCGCGTACACCTCGTTATGCATTTTATCAAGCACGATTGGATTCCTTCCCCAAAGTAATTCATCAGGACACTACAAAGGAGTCATTAATTTACCGATCACAGTCTCCAGTTCCTTCTCCCTCTGAGCTAGCCTCAGCAGGTTTTTTCCATACCGGCTCTGGAGATGAAACTGTTTGTCCTGCTTGTGGTCTTGGTTTGCGTGATTGGCAGGCCACAGATCAACCTGAAGCGTGTCATATTGCGTATTCGGCTGCCGCGACCGCTGCTATGGGAATGGGTTCTGGAGACGGACATTGCCGTCCGCCAACCCCGACTATGCCATGTCTCTACCTTGTCGTACATCGTCTTCTTGTTTCCGAGATTCCTCTCGCTCGTAAGTCCTTAGTTCCAGTTGGACAAACTCAGTCTGTTCGTGGTCTTCCTGGAGTAATCTCTCGACCTACAGTACATTTCAATGACCAGTCTTCTCAAAATGCAGCTTGTGAGTATCCGTCTTTGGCAGAGAGACTATATGCAATTGCTCATATAATGACTGCATCTCCAGCTCCTCAAGGATGGCCAGTAGAAAATGCACGCGCATTGGGCCACTCAGATGATTTAATTGTTCTTGCTTTGTGGCGTTTACAAGCGGAAGCTGCTGGAATGGGGCTAGCATGCCCACCTATAAAGTCAATCTACATCGATCCTCAAGCTACAACAGAATTATTAAAAGCTATTTTAAGAGTTCAGGAAGGTTACGATACATCTTCCAGGAACAGTCTTGAGTTCTACTTAGATGCCTTTGATGAGGAGGAAGTTTATTCAACCGGTGAAGCATTAAGCGAAGGTAGTGAGGGTGATATCACGGCAGAGGATGCAGAAACAGCAGCGTTGTCACGATGTCGTCGATATTTACGGCCACAACAACAACAGTTTAGTGATTCAACTTCATCTCCTCGTTCCGTTGAATCATATAGATTACAAATGAAGAAAATTCGCCTCCCTCGTTTTTATCAGTTTCTCGTTTGGTGGTCTCACCGATGGCCCGCAACTCACAGCACTAATGTTCTAAAATAATTTCTGACTATTCCTGACATCTTATTTGAAATATGAATAGTTTATTAAAAGTGCACGTGCTACTCACTATGGAAAGCTGTGACACCCACTCCCAGTTGCTCATAATATATTATTCATTGTTTTAAAATATCTAATTTCATATACATTAGGAAACAGTATTTGTTTCCCTTAATGTTCCACTAACCTAATTTGTACCCAATGTACTTAGTAAAGTAAATTTGTAATTCCCTTGTAAAGAAATAAATATTTGTTGAGGTATCTGATTTTTTGTCTTATATGCCATTTTTAGGCAATCATGGGATCTCCCACTCTAGAAGTGATATTTTGTTCTGGATGTGTTGTATTACTGGATGTTTTACATAGATGTCTTCGAAGCATTGTTCGTGTTTGCTAGGACCACCGAGTAAGCAATACGTGGGTTAGGAGTGAAGTACAAGATAAATACGGTAAGTCTATTGATGAAGTAGTAAATCTTCGGCAGCTGAGGTGGTTAGGACATGTGTTACGTATACCAAACCACCACCTACGTTGACGAGCAATGCTGTATGGTGTGGGAGTAGGCTGGAAGAAAGCTAGGGCCTGTCAATCAAAAACATGGCGCTAGTCCATGAAGACATTGACAATTGGGCTGAGCAATGTTAATAGGTTCGGATTACTTGGTTGGGATCCGCGTGATATTACAGACAGACAGTTACAACGTAGAACTTGGTACATGCGTACGTCAGTTCAAGTTACCATGCCTCAATTAGCAAATAGAGATTAAATTGTCGAATCAAATCCCAGAGTGGGGAAGGTAGTAGCAGAGTTAGTATTCATGGAAGGGAATAGAGACCGTGGACATTTAAGAAAATATGATTCAGTAAAGAGAAAATTATGATAAGTTCAGAAACTTAGAATTTGGAGGAAGACAAGGAGTGGGTGCACCTGCGCCATTGCCAACGATTTTGAGCCATATCACCCAAAGTCTAACCATTTATTACGAGCGTCACGCGGACCCCAACCAGGTAGTCTTCACCTATTAACATGGCTCAGCCCAATTGTCAATGACTTCATGGACTGGTGCCATGTTTTGGTTTGGCCGCCCCTAACTTTCTTCCAGCCTACTCCTACACCAGACAGCATTGCTCGTCGAGGTAGGCGGTGGTCAGGCATACGTAACACATGTCCTAACCACCTTAGCTGATGAATATTTACTACTTCATCAATAGACTTACCGTATCTACCTAGTACTCTATTCCTAACCCACGTATTGCTTACTCGGTGGTCCTAGCAAACACGAGCAATGCTTCGAAGACATCTATGATCGAATACCAGGAGCCTACGAATATCCTCTATCCTTAATGGCCATGTTTCACATCCATAAAGTAAGACGGGCCGAACTACTGCGCAGTAAACGCGTCCTTTGGTCAGTAGTCGGAGGTCTCGCCTACGCCACAGATGACGCAAATTCCCAAAAGCTAATCGGGCCTTATGTATACGCGCAGAGACTTCAGCAGACACCAAACCGTCAGGGCTGATGAAGCTGCCAAGATAAGTGAAGCGGTGAACACATTCAACTGCCTCACTCCCTATCACTAACTTCGGTGTCGAATCAAGCCAATCCTGAAGTAACATTTTGCATTTGGGTGGAGAGAATCGCATCCCAAACATCCTTACATTCATGTTTAAGGTAGTCAAAAGATTCTGCATTTTATCAGCATCTTCGCCTAAGAGAACTATATCATCTGCATATTCTAAGTCAGCAAGTTTAACTCCTGGAAGGAGGTCAACGCCGGAGAAGTCAGGCGATGAAAATGTCAACTCTAAAATTGTATCAATGATAAAATTAAATAAAAATGGGGGAAAGCGGACAACCTTGACGAACACCACCTGAGGTAATCAGTTCTGGTGACAATCCGCCATAAGCTCTGATTCGACAAGTGGTGTTCAAGTAGAGAGCTTGTATAAGGTTACTGTACTTCTGTGGTACGCCTTTTAATGACAGACACTGCCACATAACCTTACGATCGATAGAGTCAAATGCCGCCTTAAAGTCAAGGGAAACAACTATTGTTGGGCGTCTAAAAGTGTGTCTGTGTTCCAGAACCCGCCGAAGTGTGAATATTTGATCTATACAGCCACGTCCAAGTCTGAAACCACCTTGGTTTTATCGAGTTTGCTCTTCACGAGCTTTAGTTAGATGTCGAAGTATGATTGAAGCCAATATTTTCGACACTATATTCGTTAAGCTGATTCCTCGATAATTGTCACAGGAGGACTTCTGTCCTTTCTTATCCCGGTTAATCTCGCTGCTAAAACTGGACCACCATCCTTAAATATCTCAGGGGTCAACCCATCGGGTCCTGCTGCTCTCCCTCGCTTTAGGTTCCCTGTAGCCTTCTCAACCTCACTAAGACTTGGGGGACCAGTATTAACTTGCCATTCAGATTGCTTGGGATTGGTGGGCAACTGGGATGACGCCGAGGGCCAATTGAACTGTTCCCTTAAGTGTTCTGCCCATCGGTCCAACCTTCTGGATTGACAGTGAATAGTGCTCCCATCTTTTTCTGCGATAGTTTCACTTACAGTTGGATTTTTGATGCCGGTTTCCTTGATAAGTCTGAACAGTTGCCTACTGTTACCTATTGCCGCTGCCTTTTCTATCTCTAGCTTTCGCCACCCACCACTGCTCACGATCATTTCGTAAGCTCTTAACTAGTTTGCGTTTAAGTTGCCTTCGCTCCTCTTCGTATTTAGAACTAGACGGGATGTGTTGCCGAGCATCTATCAGTTCAGTAGACGCAGCTGAAATCCACTGAGTTTTCCTAACTTTTTGGTTTAGTTCACTAGTAGATATTACTGCTGTTTCAACAGCTTTTTGGATATCATTCCAAGCTGACTCGGGGTGGGTATCGTTTATACAGTTGACTAATTGGTTTTTAAGTTGTTCCTGAAATATATTCTTGACTTTTTCATCAATAAGTTGGACTCTTATGGGAATCTTTGCCGTGGGTCTTTTACGTCCAGTGAGACGCAGACTAATACGCGCTCGTATTAAAGCGTGGTCTGAGTCTAAACATGTGCTCCAAAATGAGCGGCAGTCTTCTATCGAGCCTCTCCAACGGTGGCTGATAGCAATGTGGTCTATTTGAGTCCAACGTTGAGTTGACTGTGGAGGCCGCCATGTCAACTGATGTCTTTCCTTATGTTTAAAGTTAGTGCTTGCGAGAAATAGACGATTATCTGAGCACAGTTGTAATAAATGGTCGCCATTATCTGTTCGTTTGGCCTCGACACCATAGGATCCACCTAGGTGCCTTTCGGTTTCGTCTAATCTACCTACTTGGGCATTAAAGTCACCAGCCATAATCACTACATCAGTACGCTTAGCTTTTCGAAGGAGGTCTGAAAGCTTTCTGTAAAATTCATCTTTTACTTCATCGGAGCTGCAATCAGTGGGAGCGTAGGCAGAGACAACAAAGAGGCAACGGCGCGTGTCCCTATCTTCCCGAGTTCTTACTGTCCCGTTTAGACGGACAGCGCATAAGCGACTGTCTGTGGGAATCCAGTCAAGGAGAGCCTGTTCAGCTTTTGAACTTAGTGCTATACCTACACCAGCAAGGCCTCAAGTGGTAGCGGTGGGGTCTCAGGAAACACGTAGGGTGGACCGGACCGGTTCTTTGTTTTCACAAGGTGAGGTCAGGCGAATGATTGTACTTGGATCCTGTATACGCGTTTCAGAGACACAGCAGATATCGATGGAACGAGAATCAAGGGTCATGGCTAGGGAGGCCTGTTGTCCTATTTGGCCTAAGGTTCGAACGTTAACAGCTCCGATATGTAGTTTGATGCGAGGTTTCAGGAGACCAGGAATAACGTTTCGTGAACTCAAACCATTAGCATTAGAGGCGTCAGGTGATAAAGTTAGGCTAGACGAGTTAATCGTGGGGATAAGGGAGTTATTGAGAGCTGAGTGTGGGATTTGACCTCGAGCAAAATGATCGCTTGTGCTGTTAGAGGTATGAGGGCGGTTATCACTTCCCGGTTGCCCACACCGTGGAAGGGTCATTCTTGAGGAACCTGAAAGAGAAAGAGGATTAGAAGAGGTCGTGATGACCTGAGAGTGTGACCGCAGTGTCCAGGGGACAGCTGTTTGAGGTCGGTCGAGTACATTAATTGTTGCTCCGGTTGTCAGAAGGGGGACATCGGCCTCATGGCTTCCGAAGGAACACGGCTTTCACCATGAAGTGTCATATTAGTCCTTCCAATTCCCAGGGCAGAGTTAGAATGGTTATATAGGTCTTTACTCGTGAACTGTTTTTTAGCATGATAGTTGTTTTACGGGATGGGGTTGCTAACCCCATGCCCAACCCTCTTCATTTATCCGGGCTTGGGACCGGCAGCAACCCTGTGGGGGCTACAGGCGGAGTTCCGCGTGATGTTCGTCACAAATGGTTGGAGACTTTCGGTGATATAGCTCGGTATCATTGGCAATGGCGCAGGTGCATCCACTCATTGTCTTCCTCCAAATTCTAAGTTTCTGAACTTATCATAATTTTCTTCTTACTGAGTCATATTTTCTCAAATCTTATCTCCAACATCTATTCCTTTCCTTTAATGCTAACTCTGTTACTACGCATGTACCAAGTTCCACGTTGTAACTGACTAACTGAATATTTTACCTTTTAAATATATTGTAAGTTGTTGTCTCGTTCTCACCCGTTATCCTATATCAGTGTCTACACGATCTCTCAAAAACGAACTCGAGAGATCCGTGTTCCGGACTCAGCATATTATTTAAAAAACAGTGTCATACCGAAAGATGTTCCTTATAATTTCTGTCAACTTTTGATATACTGTGATTAAATGTAAGTGTTTTCGGGAGCCTTTGCAGACGTGATGGTATGATTGCATTATGCATTTCGTCGTACACTACCGAGTCTAAATAATTCCTTCCTTCAAAGTGACTAAGTATTTTTACACTCGACAATACTTACGGGTTATATTTCCACTTTCCTTACTGCTACCCATCTTGTCCAAGGTGCTTTACAAGATAAGTGGCATTAGGTTTGTTTGGTGATTTTAGTCGAAACAGGTCGCATGCCCCTTTTCCTTATCCCTTTTAACACCAAATATATATGCAGTCTAAATCGGATGCTGTTTAACGAATTGAAGCTTCTATTATCTTGGGTTGCATAACCTGTTGTGTCAAGCGCAGGTTCTAGGTTGTGTGAATGATTTCATTACTATGTAGAAATGAAATGTTAGAACTCGTCTGTGCATTGAGATTACAATTAAGTAACTTAGTGAAGAAAGATGTATGGGCTGACTTCCTATAAATGATTCAGAATTAGACTATCACTTCAATTCATGTGTTAACAGTCTGAAGTAACACCTAGAACTAAAGCAAACAGATGTAGTCATAAACAAGGATTTACTACGGAATTCATCGGTTAGTACTCTCTGTGAACGTTTAGACAAGTGTTGAGGTGTGCACTCGGGATTAGTGGCGAAACCTGTGGACACTAACGTCGGCTTCACATGTTTATTGGCTGATACTTTCGCAGGAGATAGTGTGAAATAGGGTTGCTGCAATCTTAGACTTGCGAAACGCAACAAGATAAACATGTCCTACTTTAAGAATAGGGGTTTACTTGGTTTTAGTGATTAGGCCCATCTCGTATTTTATGTACCTAAATCCACATTGATGACTTCATAGAGAATACTCTTTTTAGTAAAATCGAAAACTACAGTGTTACTACGTGATGTGAAAATCCACTTAGGACTGACTACTCTATGTTTGTCTTGATGTTATCCAGACTCATAGTCAGTGAGTCTGTATATGGGGCGTGGTTTTGTTACTAGCGCGTAGCATATTTGTGTAAACAGACTTCTCTGTAATCTACAAGTAAAGATGGATCATGTAGTTTGTAAATAGGGCCATAAAACTCGCAAACGTTTCGGACTGTATGGGAACTAACCAGGTGCATATGTTACGTGTACTCTGAGTTAGATAACTGTCAAAAACTAGGAAGCACTGGACAAGTGTTTTATTCTAGTGACTCTTCGGCAATGTGCATCCATGACCCACCAGGGAATCGATCCCAAGATCTTCAGGCCTTGCAGCGAATGCCCAACCACTAGACTGCGCAAATCGGCTGTTGGAAACCGGCTCAGTGGTCTGACGGCTATACGTTCGCCGCGGAGATTCTGGGTTCGACTCCATGGTGGGCCGTGAGTGAGCATTGTTGAAGAATCCTGCATCAGAACGAGACAGTTGTCCAGTGTCCCCTCGTCCCCAATCGTTGTCCAAATCAGACCAATTCGTGACATCAAATTAAATCCCACAACACTTAATTGCGAAAGTTCTTTCCTCTGGACAATTGTTCTAGGTAGTTGTGTAGTCGTAATGTACGTGAAATAACGGAAGTGATAAACGTATCTTGCATGTTGGTATACATGCATACAATAGGTTGAAGTTAAATTGTATAATCATGAAATGGGTAAGATAGATAATAACTGACTAGAAATAACGTGATTAGCGAAGGGGTAGGGCACAACTTCAATACTGGAAATTTTGTCATGTTTGCAAGTACGTAAATGAAGCTTCAAGGTGATTTGTATATACAAATAACGGTATACTGAATGAAATAATTAGATGCTAGTGGAATATATAATTGTATGTAGAAATTGTAGAGATGAGCGGACGTGAACTAAAAGCATGATAACAATGGAAAAGTACCAAATAAATGAGTGCTATGGAAGAAACTAGACCCGACATAATAAAGATGGCCTTCTGGACTGTTTCAGTGCGTTCAGCAAGGAACACCTCCAAAAATGAAGGGACATTTCCCGGCGTGACTCAGGATTGTCTAGTCTACAGCTCACGACCAGCCATGTGGTATTCATACCAAGTTTCAAGATTATGTACAAGGCTAAGCTACCTGAAGGCATTTGAACACATTTCCTTTGTATTAGAGGCAATGGCGATGATCAATATAAAGTCAGATCTGAAAAGGCAGGAAGTCACTCCACTTAAATTGACTGTATAGCTATAGGAAACGGAATAGTCTAGAGGGAAAATCTCCTTGCTGAATTATTTGCCTTGATTCCTAGTGGGGACTGTAAACCCGACTTTGGAATTAATATTCTTGGTCGTAATTCATGAGGATTGTCTCAGACCATTTTCGGAATACGATGAGATTTCCGTAGATTACAAGCTTTTCATATTTAAGGATCCATCCCATAATTTGGTGGTGTTTTTCAGTAGCAGTGTGTGGCACTTCCCATCACTTATGTGGTGCTCTTAGTAGCCAACAATATAAACGACATTACCAGTGAACTTACAGTTGCTACACCTTTCTCTAGGTAACATTTGCACTGCGATAAATTATTTCCTCCAGAGATACACTGATCATTATCCGTTAAACGACAGTAAGTTCAATTACGTGATAATGATTATGCTTTTACTTAAAATCATTTCTTAAATTGTTAGCTCTTTTGAAACACCTAGCTGCAGTCACAACAATAATCATTCGGAAATCTAGGGGCAAGATATAATCTACAAAATTAACTAATTGACAAATTCACTTAAGGGATATTACGTCAAAATGGAATGTTTGCATATACAATACACCAAATAAAAACAGATTTTTTTAAAAGTTCAAACAGTATTGAATCTTATTGTGCTAAGAACTTCGGGTGCAATTTATCCGGAGACCGGATTGGTAACAGATTCCTGATAACTGCTTTCACAAATAGCAGTAAACATGGGACTGTTGGTATGCAAAAACATAGTGATTGTACGATTTGCATAGTATAAATCATCTTGTTCCAGATTCCGGATAACTTCTTCTAGTATATGTGCTCTGCATGCATTAGTGCCATAGTTGTCACTAGAATCTATATGCACAAAGTGAATATGAAGTCTATAAAAGGTTGGTGGGTAATGTATATATGCAAGGATTTGGTCCTTTGATGAAAGAATGTTTGAGTTATCACTGAACTCCTGATTATCGGATGATATGGATTTAGAATATTTGGAAAAAAGTGAATCACGCCCTAGGTGTAACATCCTTTTTAGCATTGGAACATGGCAACTACGCAGATCACGTATGCACATTAGCTTTTGGTCATGAGCAATACCCAGGCAATGAAGTTCTTGAATACGCACCCCATCCCAACGATAATCCAAAACTAGGGTAAAACCAAACGCTTCATCGATATGGTTGTGAAGAGTACGATCTTGTTCAGCAATTCCTGCTACTACATTATCGATCCAAGTAAGATCTTTTGGCTTCTGGGACAAGAAAGGGATAATAACATCTTTATATAACTCAGGAGTCTCTTGAATAATATGACGACGGGAATTTGTGTATCTCGTAAAGTGATGTGATTCTGCAGGATATATTACGGTCATATCGATACCATTGACTAACTCTAAACCATTTGTTATGAAAAAGCGGCGATAAATATCGTTGGTCATAATAGACTTTGCTTGCCATTGTGGAAATGCAACGCTATCAGTTTCGCCAGTTTTGTCTTGGTCACGAGATTGGTCCACAGTTCCGTTGGAGGTATGGAGACTGAGAAGCTTATTAACTACTTTACAATGTTTTAAAGTGTTAGGATCACTTGGAAATGATGATTTTTGAAGTGTCACAATAGCTTCTTTTGAGTCATCTCCGAAACGAGTGTGCAATACCAGAGACTTGTTTCGAAGATCATTTTGAAGTACAGACATTAAATGCATATTTTCAGGACAAAAAGGAGTGGCGTCGGTTGAACTACTAGTGGTGTCGACCGCTGACAAATCCACTCTAGCACGTTTTTTTGGTGGGACAGGTGCAATGTCGCCAGCCCGGAACGAATTTTCAGACATTTTAATCTATACAAACCTGAATAGCTATCACGTCCGACTCACGAATACGAGCTTTGTGGACCACACCAAGTGGGGAATGTAGGTCTTTTACACAAATAAACCTTGATCCTAGCTTAGACTTTGAGTTGCTACTTATATCCGAAGGACACCAAATATCTAGTGTTGCTTTGAGTGGTTCTTTTAGATCTAGTAGATGAAGTAAAACTGGAGAGTTCCCACTGAGATTCTGTAGCAATGATAAATACCGCAAACGTAGAAAGGAGATCCGGTCTTTGTCGTTTGTTTTTATATGATGAATATTAGACATCTAGCCAGCATACACTGTGAAGTTAGTCCGACATAAAAGTATTACGGTTGGATCATAGTATGGTCGCAGAAACGACGATCCGTCGGAGGGGCCTACAGTCTAGAAACATTAAAAAGTACGTTTTTCAGCAAACACGGAAAGCAGTTTAAAAGTAACAATCGGAAACAAAACGCCCTAACCAGGACAACTGATATCACAAACTAATTAGCATTCCTAATCTACTGCCTAGATATTAGGATGTTTGTATAGAAGCTAATGAGAATTCCTCGGAACAAACAAATGAGCATCTACTGTAAACAGAATAAAGTGGACTTCTGACTGTTAGGCTCTGGATTGTAAAAAATCAGTACACAAACTTGTAGATGATTAACGTTATACTTGGTCTTTGAAAGACGGAATAAAGAAAACCAAAGAATTACGGTTTCCCTACGAATAGAACCTTCCGTGTGCATCACGCATCACGTGTGTATTGTGAAATCCTAATCACATTAAATTCAAAGGCATCATGACCGAGTTTGGAATTTGTTTCAACAATTTGTGAATAAAGTTGTCAGGTAGTTGAGCTGTGATATTTAATGAAGCTATCCAAACAATTTGGGACAAATCAATCGTAGGGATTGATCCTACCAATATCGAGTACGTCGACACCGAAGTGATTGCTTTCGTTATAATTCTCTCCTAAGTTACGTTTCCATCTAACCTATCCGGAACTGACCACCTTCCAGGAAGTTCATTTATTAACTTAAAGGAAGCTAACAGTACAGTCGTATTTGGTGATGACGCCGGGAATACAAAGTAGCGTAAACACTGAGTAAAACTGGAAAAATATTTAGGATGTGATTCCTTCTCTAAACGTAAAATGCTACTTTCGGATTGGCCTGCACCATCGTCTACAATGGACAGGGAGTGAAGCTGTTGAGTACGTAAACCACTTCACGTATCTCGTAATTTTTATCAGCCATTGTGGGTCGGTGTCTGACGAAATCTCTCTTCGGATTCAAAAAGCTCACTTGGTTTTTGGCCAACTTGTGGCGTAGGTGAGATATCCATTTCTCAATGATAAATCGAGCGTACTGCACAGCAGTTCCCTTCGTTTTAACATATCAATGCGAAACATGTGTCATGAAAATAAAAGATATGAGTAGGTTAAAGGTCTTTCATCATATCATGGAACAACTGGAGAAACAGTATTGATGTTACATACAGAGTACTAAGAAGGCATGGCAAATCGGTTGTAAACCCTAATCGACTAATATATTTAGGTCATGTGTTGCCAATGTCCGACCACTGCCTGCTATATTGTGCGATGTTGGCTGGTGTAGGAGCAGGTAGGAACGGCCGAACAAAAACATGGCATCGTTTTACGAAGTCATCGATTGTTGTTCTAGGTAATGTTGGTAGATGTAGACTACTTGGTTGGGGTCCACGTGATAATTACGATGAGTAATACTGGGTAACTTGGCAAAAGATTGGTCACAACGGCGTCAATGCAGTCACCTTATGTGCCCTCCTAGATCTTAAGTTTAATTATTCTTTCGTACGTGCGTATACTTCACTTCTTTCTGCTGAATTGTACTTTCGTGTCAGTCATGTAAATTTGATCTCGTAGTGTTAATGTGGTATGGCAACTTGTGACTATGTGCATATTCACCGGGTTCTATTTCGTTCATGACTAACTGACCAAGCGCTTGCATAATTAGATGAGATAGTGAGATCATTGCTCAAATTAATTAAAAGGTAAACGTGTATGAAACTCGGATAAGCTTAACAGTAGTTTACCTGGTATGCACTACTTCACTTTAAAGCCGGAGACATATATTGCTAAGCCAGTTGGTGAGATACACTGAGATATTAGAAAGTGAAAATTAAAATCTTTGTTGAAAAATAGTCTAGTTTTATTTTTCGTGCCAGATATCTTGGTAAATTTGAAAAACGAGACAGGAATACACATGAACAGCAGGTCCATTTTCTCGCTGACAATATGATTTCAGTATCCTGCTTTTGTTATGAGTAACAATAAGGTTTCGATTAGATTAGATGTGTATGCTATGCTGATAGACATAGAACATGAGATAAATTTTGTCTGGTGTAATCGGCTATCTGCTATTTCTGACTTCAATAATCCTGGAGAAGCAACACTCAAAAATATACAGTTCTGCAATGTTCAGACCAACAGTGATATCGAATCACTGACTTATTAACATGTGTAAAATGTTAAACTCAGCCCTGGTTAGCTAATAAAATATAACAATGTATGTTTAACGTCATATCTATTATTTCACCAAATAAACTGTGTCAAAGTTATTTGGACGATAAACCTGACAGTTAGACATTAACAACTTAGAGCTCGGGACATGTATGCGTTAGCTGAAATTTTTACGCAAAATTAGCAAGACTTGATCAAACCAATAAGATTGTCACAAAGTAGTTCTACAGGAGAAAAAACAACCGTACGAATAAAGGAAGAGGATAAAGAGTGCACCCGGATTATTGCAACAGATTCTGAGCCATGGCTCCAACCACTGACCATATTGACCAACACGGCTCAGACCAATGAAACTGATGCAACGTTTTAGTTTGGTCGTTCCTGCCCCTCTCATCCTGTGACTACGCCAGCCAGCATCGTGCGACGAGATAGATGGTGGTTGGGTACATACATGGAATGGGACAGGCTGGTATTTCATCAAACTCAAGGATAAAAATAAGCATGTCAAATATTTTCATATTTTATGCACGACTTGTATATAGTTTTTGGAATTCTGTTTGGTGTTTCAAAACTTCAGAAGTGTATACGTTTCGTAATGACAGAATTACTATGATGTATATTACTCTTCAAGATAATAAACATGATCAAGTGAGCTTTTACAGAGTTGATTGTAAAGACGAAAGAGTGCACAACTGAGACGTGCTGGTGTTTTTGATAAGACACTGTTTGCTCAATACCAATTTGCTGAGGGCGATACAGGAATTAAGTGAACACTTAACGCGAGTAGTTCACTCGTAACGCCCTCAAAAGCCTACTTTCAGTCCTCAGTCTCGATTACCAGTTTGTCTCTATTTAACGAATCATTTCTTATTGTTATCGATTGATTTTATTGCTAAACGTTTTGGGGTCTCAAATTAATTAAAGGGACAGCAAGCGTATATAGTAGTAAAACCAGCGCTTTGAGACAAGAGACAGAATATTCACACTCACTTCAATAGAAATCAGTAGAATATCAGCGAGATACCATAGACCAAAACCACCAAACGTGAAGAACTTCAGGCAACCTAGGCAAGAATATCATAAATCAGTTTACTAACCTAAAGCTGGGTACCCAAGATAAAATCTGTCTAAGCCAAGCAGTCCACCGAATACTGACAGCAACAACGCTAAGTCAAACTTATATCCAGTCCTATATTGAAATAGTTAGCACTACAAATTATGGCTAAACTACACTCGACGGCAATCTATGAGCTTTTGAAAACCAATTTCCGCACCACTGTATAGCCTTCCACCACAGCGAATTCCGGGGGCAGGTCTGCAATTAACTTACATAGACTATTGAAGGGAATCATTTTTCAAAGTACCTGGGGCTTTCAGGGAAGGTGAGCAATTCCTTGGCTGCTGAGTCAATTCGTCTATCAGAGGGGAGTCACAGAAGTACTGTCCAGGCAAAAGATTTTCACAAGTTTGGTCCCCACTATACTGAATAGAATGAGTCAACTTTAGACAAAAGTGAAAAGCAGTCAAGGATAAAACATAACATAACATGCCCGCGCTCAACATCCAATATCAATATTTTTGGTGAACTACAGTAAACAAATTAGTCTCGTTGATCTGGGGACTTGACTTTTTGAGTACGGCTTCGGATCATAATTTTCATTCAGTGACATTAGTTCGTGTACACAACTGTAGTTCTAGCATGTTCAGCCCAAATGAAGTAAATATCAAGTTATTAGTCATTCGACCTTCAATTATTACCACCATTATTGTCGTCCTTTATTTTCGTAATTATGTTTTATTTTATTTACATTAAAATCCACTTATCGGCATTCGTAGGCACTTAGGTTTATTGATAAATTTTAAAGGTTACCATAGCATAAGTAAAAGAACTCGGATATTAAATCCGAGAGTTGGAAGGTCCAGTAGTAGGTAATAAAACCATATTCCAGAGACTTATGATGAACCATTGTGATATTGTGAGAGGTCGACTTAGAATAAGCTGATTTTTATGTTTTGAAAATAGAGAACGTTAAAAATAATGTATGCATTACTTCCAATTACGTATTTACACATCTTTTGCGTTTCTCGATAGACGTTAGTTGAAGGCTTACTTACCTTGGTTGTCTTCACTTCTCCTACGTATTATGACCAGACTTTGCTTCTTGTCACTTCGCAACTCACGTTGTATGCTATTTACCGTTTCCACTTTTACTCGACTTTTCGCTACCTACTACTTGTGGATGACCTTATGGGCAATATCCACCACAATATAAGTTATCTTTCGGCCTTTTCGCAACGCTAGCAACCGAGGCGTTGTGATTACACCTTCATGGAACGTGATCGATAGAGAGCGAACCCATGGTGATAGACAGTTGGTTCCAATCTATGTGCGTGCCCTCCGTTAAGCAATGTACCAGGGGTTCCCACATGGAATCGATCTATGTTGTACATATTAGTGTCTTGTTTGGATGTCCCGATGTGGACAGAATGTTCTTACTAATATAGTCTTCAAGATCTTTATCCCTGAGCCTGATGACATACTTTGCTGCTTTCCCCCTCTTTACTCTTTCAAGTGGATTTGCATCCCTGTTGTGAATGAAAGGTGCAACAGCATTGTGTGTGTAGTAGTGAACAAGTCCCCAAGTAAATAACTGTATAAACTTATCATTTATCCTGACCATGTTTGTTTTAGAGGACAAGACTAACACGAATCACTCGGTCAGGCACGACACGATTACACTGCTGGAAGCAACTCTAGTGAAATCTCGTTTACGCTCTACTTATGATTAAACATATCCTTCTTTCCACTCATTATTGCCTTCTAATTTATACCTATCAGTACATCTGTGTTTAATAGTTAAAGTCTACTATATAAATACAACAAGAATAACTTTGTCATATGCAGGGTGCACTTCCCGTGTTTCCAAATGTGGTTGGATGCACGCTCTAAGCGTTGTCAGAAATAGTTATAGTATCAGCATGCCTAGCTGGCGACAAACATAGTGCAGATCAGACTGAATTATCAACATACCCTCCTAGTAACTCTTCTCGGTTTTCAGTCTGCCAGTAATTTGGAGCCTTAAATAATACGTGTGATGACCCTACAACATTTCATCGTTTACATAAGTTAGAATAGACGAACTCAGTAATAATGAGAGATCATTAATTAAAGCAACGAACAATATTGTCCCAAGGACACAATCTTGTGATACCATTCTAATGTTTGCGACCGCCAGTTTGAGCCAGCTCTGTTGACCTTATTACTGGACCACCTCCCCAGAGAGGAGTCTCGTAACCGGGAATACAGTAGTTTGATGGAACCCATGGTGGCTACCTTTTTAATAAGGGTGTTTTCAAGTGTTATATTAAGCACTCTAATGAAGTCCAGTAACACTGTGCGTACAAGGATGTTTTCATCCCAGCAGGCGGTTTAATCGTCCTACACAAAGGAATATAATACAGAATCTGTCCTGCTTAAACCATGCTATGTCCCATGCAACAAGTTGTATTTGTCAAAGAATCCTCACATCTGATCATCCACAATATTTCCTAAGTACTTAGAATTAAAAGCATTACCGAAGACCTATAACAACCAGGATCTTTCTCACCCCTTGCCCGGCATTCTCTAACCAACTCTGCCCTGGGCTCTTTTCAGTTTTTCCAGGTTCTGCTCATTCTTTTCATGTGTGCCTCCGATTCCAGGCTGAATGTGTTTATTGGTCTACCTCTTTTCCTTTGACCCTGTGGATTCCAAGCTAGTGCTTGTCATGTGACTCGGCTTGGTGATTTCTTCAATGTATGTCATATCCACAGAAGAACTGACTTGACGTTTGTATTAAAAATTCTGACTCTGGTGCTGATTAATAGCTAGTTTTAGTTTTAGAAGTTTTCCAGTCGTAAAAATGCTGCCCTACCTTGCCGATCAGCGCCTTCACATCTGAATCAGATTCGCCTTATTTATCTATGATGCTACCTAATTATGTAATGGTTTTTACATCTTCCAGGATTTCTCCATCGATACTCGTTATTTTGTATCTGAAAATCTTGCCCTTCTTTTTGTACATGTTGAGGCATACTACTGACTGTAGAGGCAGCCCCTACGCTATACATCTTTACTTGCATCTGTTGTTGTGTATGGGATAGAGCAGACCGTTTTCATAATCCAGTCAACCCTTTTACAGCATTGGAACTGAATACTCAACGTCACTTTCACTCTTCCCAGCTCTACTGACTAGAACAAATTTACACTGGACGCTCGAAAAGATACATACGTGTGGTGGTCATCTGGAGCATCCGTCATTCATCCCATACTTTGCCGTTAATTCAAGTAAACTACATCCTGATAGACAGTGTACTTATTATGCATACTTTTGTTAACTGTTAGTATAGTATTTGTTCGCATTTGTGTCTATTTATAAGGCGTTGTTGACTTTATAGTGTTCCGTGGCCACTACAGTGTTGTGGTCACTGCTCCCCAAAAGAAGCATGGATTCATACACTCTTCACCTGGAGTCGATGATTGGACGACAGGTAGTCCGGTTTCAGGGGATTCCCGTCTACTCTTAATCCATTGTCGTCCACTCTGCACTCACTGAGACCCGCTTCTGATTACAGTCGTGAGCTAGATGTGCCTTTGGTGGGACTCTGTTAACTACAGGGGCTAGGGTTGGGGTGTTTAAACCTTCAGCGACTAGTGTTTCATCAGATCTAATGATCAGTAAAGCCTGAAATGCCTGATGTGGTCTCTCGCTGTGCTAATGATTACTCGTGAGAAGTCAAAACGGTTTTACTACCATGTGTCCTGTGCCATTAATAATGATGTAACATCAGCTAGACTCCGATATCTTCATCACTGCTGTGCTATAGGTAATTATGTTATTTAGTTAGCTGTCGATGTATTTGTTCATTCTAGCGCCGTGTTTTTCTGCAACTGATTTACTGTCTAAGGGGTTATCTTGGGTTGGAGTGGGGAAGATTTTCATGAAATGAGTGGTGGGCTTTAGAGAAACTGACCAGGGGAGACGTTTCTTGTAGAGGTAACGCTTAGTTGTAACGCTGTCTTTCTCATAAGAAGGTGTGATCTGTGATCTGCACCGGAGGTCGTTCTTCCAAGGTATGAAAATCTATGTCACTCCCGCGGTACAGGGTACTAGGTCTTGGGAAAGTACCCACTTCCAGTTAGATTAACTTAGGACTTGTTTCAATAGCCAGCTGTTCAGAATGACTGTAAATTGCTCATTTTCTCAGGCTACAGGATGTCCTGGTAAAGTACCTCAGAATTCAGTCAGATGACTTTCTCTAACCTACATAAACAACCTACTTCAATTGGTGCCTTCGGAGTTATTACTATTTGCTGATAGACCCAAACTTTAAAATGACTTTTTAAACCATAAAATAAATTAGTACGGCAAGACGATTTGACTTGATTGTAAGCCAACTTTTAACTTAACAAAGTGTAGGCTTTCCATTTGCGGCATAGGACGAGATACTCAGGCTTTCTAGACAATATGCTTCAAGTAAATCACCAGTAGAAAAGTTTTAGGTATGCTATTCCTTCTTAAAGCAGTGAGATTCTGAACGTAGTTTTAACCAGCTTTATTCAACATCATTTAGAGTGTGAAATCATTAGATTACCTCCCTTCCACCAAAAGGACAATAATGCCATAAAACGTATTCAAGGAACAGCCATGTGGTCGGCATATGAACCCATGTTAAAACCACAGGAAGAAAGCTTGACAACATTAAGCGAGTGTCCCTTAAGTCAAACACAGCCTAGAGGTAAAATCATAGTGACTTATAAACTCGTAAAACATCTCTGTATATTTATTTAGGTAATTGTTTGAATGTAGTTACAAGACTTATTGTAGTATGAACTCATAAATCAAGAGTGAAATGCAGTAGGTTTAATTTTGTACGCATGTAACTGTAAATAATCCCCTAGATAAATAATTTCGTGGGCTCTCATTACTGACGTTGACCGTGTTTGTCTTAGCAGACACGACTAGTTGAAGGCGCTCGGTCAAGCATCACCACCAAATCACGACAGGATACGACATCCGTAGCAACTATCTCTCTCTAGTTAGCCAGCCTAGACGCTGCTGTCCCATCGACACATTACTCACACTCAAATGTAACTTTTCCTTCATCCCTTACTTCCATGTGGTTTATTCTTTTCAGTAGGTGTGGGTTTAATTGCTAGAAGTTGTTTTTGTTATACGACAGACGGAACTTGGTCATATATCGGGTGCACTTTACACCTTCTTTCATAACAGGGATAATCAAGCCCTGGAATTCCATTTTGGCTGATATGGTTTAACAACCCGGTTAGGGTAAGTGTTTAAGGCTTTCAATATCCAAGATCTTTAAGGTTCACTTTTACTTGACAGGACCAGTGAATTGTAGTTTCTTAAGATCTAAGTCTAGGTGGTAAGAGTATTATTGATCCTGGATAGATTTAACACTCAGTTTGTTGCTTCTGAAACTAAGAGGAAAAGGGATATGTCAAGAGTCCCTCGGTGCCCACACAGCCTAAATATACATCAAGCTTTATTTTAAAAGATTCGGCGAAAGCTCCTTATTCTGGTCGAAAAATAATTTGTACCAATTTTTGTTCCCCTATAGTTTCGTAGTTTGAGTCGCTGTAACAGGCAAGTGGAAGGACATTCTCAGGATAATAGATCGCTAATGATAGTGCCGAAGTTGAGTGTCGCGTAACCACTGTGTCTTGTATGGAGGACTGCGGCTGTACCTTCTCAACAAGGAGCAGCTCGTTCAGTAGAAGACAGGATAGCTTTGACAATATTTCATCGTTATCCTGTCCTATATTACAGAATGGATCTACCGTTTATAGCGGTTAAAAACTGATTACTGGACCACCTCTTCGGTGATGCACTCAGTGGGTGGTGTAATAAATGCACCTGAAATGATTACTTAATCATACAAAATATTTAGAAGTGTAGGGTGTTCCTTGTTTTATTCCCAAAATTCCTATTTGTAAGATCCGTTTTGAAAGTTTTGTTTGTGAAAATCCCTCCATGTATACATTTGTAATTTGTTCTTATTGATTCCTTCAGTTATGTATTTTGTTAGTCTGTTCGATTTCATTTGAGATGGTAATATTTGTATTTTATTATCGTTTATAATTTTCTTTAGCCCATTCTCTGAGTTTCCATGTTTCTTTCTGAACTGCATTTATGTTATTTTTGTTGATGCTTAGTCTTAGCAGCAGCCATATTGATTTGTTCCCCCTTTGATCATGTTGCTTGCGTTGACTGGAATTGTGCATTTTTGATTGTGAATTGAAGCATTCTTCCAGAATTGGAAACACTCTGTGTTATAAAGCAACCAAATCCTTCGAACTATTCTGATCTATATAGAAAGGATAGAATAACGTTTATTTGTTGATATTAATTTGATCAATTGGACAATTGTTGGTGGAATGACAAAGTGGTAATATTTGTTTGGGTAATGATGTATATTTATATTTACGATGAATATTATAACCGTCATTTACCCAATCATTTGTTTTGGTTTAAACTGGGCAATAGCTTGTATCTAAACTACCTTGACAGTTATTCCTCAGTCCAAACCTTAGTTTGGATTTCATACTATTTGTGGACAAGTATCGTAAAGAAAACATTTTGGATTTGATCATAGAAGCACACTTGTATTATACTGAAGATGGGTACACATAGCGAGAGAAAATTGAGAATATGTGGCGCGGAGAGTAGTTAATAGATTTTTGGGCCATGAGTACATTGTGAATAAGCTAATTAAGTAACCACTATCCACATAACAATTGAAGCGTCAAACTGTGAAAGTGCCAGTGAAATTATGATTAGTTGTATGAGTAATAATGGGGGGGAAGATGGAAAAACCCCGATAATTTTCGAATATTCACTATCGAATGTGTGGCGAGATAACTGCTGGATGGAGCATACTTTGAGCAGCTTAGGTAGAACCGAAACCTCCTCCTATATACCGTTTTTAGTCTCCGAAAAGTTTAGAAGATTATATAGGACTTTGTCCAACAGATAGTCGTCAAGTAGGCTGTTGAATTCAGTTGAGAAATTTCTGCAATGAAGACTTTTGGGGAGTCTTTTCTACATGGTTGAGTGTCTAATAGTAGAGTAGTTTTAGTGCAAATGTATATCGTATCTTTAGATATAATGCTTCATTTGTTACTCAGATTGTGTGAGGAAGAGATACAATAAGTTGACAAGGAGGTTGAGAAATAAGAGGCATCACTTAAAAGTTGGTAGGTAAAAGTGAAATCTAACTTTTGGAGTTGAATTGAAAGAAGTTTCAAATTTAACGCGTCACACTGGTGACGATAATCTTTTGTATCACAATATTCTAATAGGCTTTTAGTGAATTCTGCCTGAGTTTTTTTTAATTTTTATTGAGCTTGTGATTTTTGTTGCTACAAAGTAGACAATCATATTTTGGTGCAGGAAAGTCACACGTTTTATATAGTATTAGTTGTGAGTTTCTTTGTGAAGCGATCCCTTATAAATGTCATTAAATTTTGTACTGGAAACTTGAAATGCTACATGTTGCGGTAAACCGGAGAGTTACGTAATTTGTGAATTCTTTCTACTGAACTCTAACTTAATTAACCTATTTGTTATGTTCAGTTGTGTTTGTTTTGTTTATCTTGACTTCCGTCATTTGTTGCGTCATTGCTTTGGATTGCTTGATTATTTGTTCTAGACTGGGTGCCTACAATATTGAAGAACAACCTTTTGTTTGACAGGTCAATAAATACTTTGTTCGGACTTTATTCCTTTTGGTTTTGGTTTAATTTGGACCTTTTGGGAACCTATCCAGTTGTATCTTCAGCACCCTTCGTCTGAACGTTTGGTTTCCGTAACACTACATGCTCTAAAAAGCTTATGCTACTGTTGTCAACCTTTCCGGATTACAAACAAATCCGATAAGCTCTATTTCTTCTAGTAATGCTTTAAATTCAGGTCCCAGAGGCGGCCAATACAAATACATCCACTTTTGCTAGTATTTAGGGTAAGGTGCCATGTTTTAGTCCATCCGTATAATTGGATGATCGAGTCCTTGTTTTAGGATTTGATGGTAGGAGGTGGTGGCACATTGTCCCGTCCAAACCAGATATTTTATCGAATTTATGTCAAAACCTGCTTAGGCGAACTCTAGGAAATTTGTGAGGATGGGATGTGAAAGAACAATGGCGTCAACTTGACGATGTATGTATAATCACTCCGCCTCCCTCTCCAGTGTTTACCTAAACCAACCTAAATTATATCATCCACTCCATACAAGCTTCTTTGCCTCTAACCTACGTTAGTAACCGTTAACCAGCCTGAACTAGAAAATAAAGTCTTAGGTAGGTATACATGCGTCGGAATTATGGATCCTGCAGTAAGTCCTTTTACGTAGCTGCAAAACATTTAAATGCTCGTCTTGCAGCGTGTGATTTCTGTAAGGTAGTTTCGGGTGTAGTTTAGAGTGACCAGAAGATTGATTGACAGTTTTCTTACTGGCAAGCCTTGTCAGTCTTCATAGGGACGTTCTTCTTTCAGCCATACATTTTTACTGAGTTTACCTGTGTCGGTTGATGCCAGGATAAGGCTTCTCACACTGACCTCTTGTGTCTATCTGTCGATAGATGTGTTGGCTAAGAAGCCGAATAAATCTTTGCGTCTAGGTATGAAATTTTCAGTGAGATTACCAAGCTTCTTGCTGTTTTGCAGGCAGGTTCCTCCTCGTACCTGTCACTGGTATAAATATGGGCTATGTGGCTGTTTCTGGATACCGTCTTCCCGAAGCATTGAAGCCTTTAATGTGATTGGAGTGTTGGTTGCATATTTCGAGTAATTAATCCAGAACTGCGGACATGGGTTTATCTTCATAAAATAGAAGTAATGCTTAGACAGCTATATATTAAGGTTGGAGTGAGTCGTCAAAAACCGTATTCAAAGGCCGATTCCTTTTCCTACTGCATAACTATGGTTGTTTGAAATCGTTATCAATATTGGTCTCTACTTAATTGAGTAGGTTCTTTGATGGCCACCTCGGTCTTCAGCAGACCGTTGAATCAAGGCACAACCTACACTTCGTGGCCTTAGGCGTCTGCTTCACAATGATATTGCTAGCCAGTTCTGGACATACAACTAAGGCACGGGTTGGGGCGCCACTATATTTGTCATAGTAAAATCGACCTTAACTCGCTGGTCAGATATTTTCGGTTAGAATACTAGATTACCACCAGCCGTCGTGAAATTACTCACGATCTAATTATCTAGAGCCGTTACAACTTGGTTCTCTGAGCAACGCCTGTGTCAATGGAAACAACTCAATAGTCGTAATACTCTTATATTTGTAAAACAGTCAGAAATATCAACAGATTGCTAGATGGAGATAAAGTCTAATAAAATACAGTTAACCTAGAGGGGAGGCGTGAAGTATGATGTTATTCAAGGTGAGGTCATAAGTATGCATGAAAATAGTTGTTCAATAGGTTGTCTGGTGTCTTTCGTCTCTAGACCAACTCATTTCGTGAAATAGTTTCTCGCTGTTAGTAGGGAATTATGGTTTCTGATAGAAAATCGAAGAAAAAACTCCTAGAAAATTGTATATAATGTTTGTCTATTGAGTATGAATGTTCAACTAACCAAATGATAATTGATAATTTACCTAGGAGCATCCAAAACATTAATTGGGGGAAAATGTACCTTTGAACACCGTAAATCTCCTGAAAACTTGAGATAACTTTCCGCAAATATACCATTCATATTGCAGCTAACTCTGTAAAATGTACGCTAATAGGCCTATCAAATAATACGAGCTTCATAATCGTAAATGAAATGGTTTACGACTATAGTCTTAGGATGACATGTCAACTGTAGTAGATAAACTTAGTGAAAAACTTAAACATAAATCAAAGCCTTAAAAACAAGAAAATCATTAAACATTTTATTTCAATATGCAATACTTGTGCATCAAATAAACGAAAAATGTGAAGGGGGTGTGAAAGCTACACTTAGTTTGAATGGAAACGTTGGGCACAACCGAAGCCTATTAAAAACAATAAAAAGTTCAGAAGTCAAGTTACCTGAAGGTGTAGAGGTAAACTTCAATACGAAGAAGGTTTCTTTAGTTGCAGAATGCCAGTGGGGAAATACTCGTAGAAAGAGCTGTCAAATCAGCCTCGCAAATTTATTGTGACTGAGCCAGTAGTGGAGCCTCTGAACACTGCATAAGCCCTGTTTTAGACCGAGGGTGAATCTCAAACCACAAATGACCATAACTGTATTATTCTCAATCAGCAAGTTGGAGTAAAAGACACGCCGTTATGATATAATTTATATTTTCACCACAAACACCAGGAACATACAAAGTCTAAAATAGTACAGTAAATTATACACACAATAGATAAAGTTTCACTTTTCAACATTATCGACTCCTAAGGGCGACAGGCAGTTTGCTCAGTCAATTCTATAATCAATGTCGGCCGATAACCGAATTCAATCTAACTAAACAACGTTCAATCGTACCAACAACATATCTTCCTTGACAGAGTGTTAAAAGCTCCTAAATCTAAGTTATAAGGAAGGTATAAGAACAGGCATGATGGTTTTACCATAGGCTTGACTGTTTACCTAATTCCTATCGCATGGTTGATGGTGTAATGCGACTACTTATCTTAGGGAAAGTTACACTGCCTCATAACGCTAAAAGCCAATCCCATCCTAACTACGACGGCAAGGCTTCTTGGCTTATATAAACTGACAATAATAGAATCGGTTACAAATATACTGAGACATCGCGTTGCGACGAGTCGCATGATACAGGCTAATTAGTGCTCCATCACTGGCACCATTCCCTTTTTGAACAGTATAACGTTCATTGAGCATTCAATATGGATGACGATACACGTAGTAGGGCTAAGTATTCCACTGACCCTACGTAGGCCATATATAGACTACCAAGCGAGAAGTGGTTCAGTGATGGAACCTTGTGGCACTCCATTCATCATAGTAAACCAATCGGACAAAAAGAGAGCAAACTCCGACTGTTAGTCACTTTTTACTTGGGTAGTCATTTAGTCATTCTGTTAGACACCCACTTATACCCACTGATCTCACTTTATTGCAGAGTGTTCAATGAATTGCTCTATCAAATGTTTTAGAGAAGTTTAAGAGAGAATTATGCACGCGATAGTTATGCTAAACTAGTGAAGTTCATTTGTTTCATGTATTTGGAAGTTTACGGTCAGAGAACCTATCTGTCAGAAAACCGTGCTAAGATATTGATAGACGGGAAGTATTAAGATGATCATGGTGGCGACCGTTGGTAATTCTTTCCATACCCTTTACCTTCGCCGAAAGCAAAGAAATTAGGGAATAGTTGGAAACCATTACCTTGTTACCACTCCTTCATTATGCACAGGTATGATTACACTTTCCTTAAACTCAGAGGTTAGTTCGTCCTCAGTAATTAGATGGAGTAGCAGAGGGGGACAGAGTAGATTAGCATATCCCTTAAGCATAACTAGCTCTTAGTGACTGACATTCATTAGTTCCATTCTTATATAGCTTATGGCATGAGCTTCACCTACCGGTCAATATAGGGAATGGAACTGGCATAAGAATGAAACGGAACATAACATTTATAAAACTAGTTTTCCATGCTCATACTTACGAAGATGCAAGAATTCATCAAAAACCTACACTGTAATCTTACTTAGCTTAAATCTAGCGCGGCTTAATTCATACTGTTCTTTACAAGCGTATCATAGCATGCTATCATTTATATTATCATCCACACATGCGTGCTTGTGTATTCCCTTTCACTCTCTTTGGTACATTTCAATGGTATGCTACGTTGAGTTGACTTTTACGTTCCTTACGTCCATTTCATCCCCATTTTCTGAGTCTACTCATATTTTAAGCATATGCAGATTTGTTCCAGAAGTGCTCGTTTGATTGCTTGTATTTCCACAATCTAATAACAGTACAACCCTGATGTTTAATACAGAGTATGCACGCGATAGTTCATGACTGTTATCCAGAACAACTGCTGCCAAACAAAATTAAGATATTTATATAAAAGTGTTTTCAGTTGTTAAAGTTTTGCAATAAGCCTGTTAATAGTTCTAAAAATATGAAAATAACTCACATTGTGATGCATGTCGTTTTATGTAGACGAAACGTCACAGTGGATATGTCTGACTTTAAGCTGCTATGTGACCTGATTAGTCGCCCCAAACATATGATGTAATCTATGTACGACTTTTCAGTAGACTATTACAATTCTTATTATCCACATGTAAATTTGCATAATAGGTTGTTATATGAAAGGCTTTATTTTTTAATCTCAGGACATGTATTTTAAATTCTCGAACCTTATTACTAGTAGTTTCGAGCAGCCATTGACACTATGCCATCTCATATACGTCAAATTTAACTAAAAAGATATATTCGGTCAAAAATAATTTACGAATCCACAACAAAATGACTAGTGATGCAGTTTGCCCATACAACTTTATTCAAAATACATGTGCATATAAAATACCGACGATTTCTATTTCCTGATAAACCAAAAGTAATCTGAGAAACTTTTATAATCGACTTGCAATATTACAGATAGGTGAAAAAACCCGAAACTAGTTACTTGTTCAAGGTAAAACAAGTTTAAAAGAAACAGTGATCAGCGGCCTGTTTGTTTGCATTTATTACTTCGCAAACAAGGGGCGCCACTTTTGTCAATCTTTTCTGCTTCCCTATGGGGGAGTTCTGCTCTAAACCGGAGAGTGGGAATCCCCAGTCACATCCTAGTGTTCCGTCTTCTAATCCTCAGCATGCTAGATCAAGGGAAACTAGTGTCTCAAATGCTTCTACAGCTACGGCTAGCTTTTTGTCCAATATGTGTGATACAATATCGCGCTTGCAATCGGAAAATCATTTACCTTCCAATTCTCTACCACCTGGTTCACGGATCGCTTCTAGCCCTGAACAGATTTACACAAGTAGCATAAATCGATCCGGAAGAACTGATGGTTTTTCAGGTGGCGGTCCGATACATTCATGTAAGCTTCACTTCATCTATTTTCGTTCGTCTGATGACTAACGTATGTGTAAACCTCTTTAAACGTTAAGCATGAAAGTCGATTGGCGATGCTATAGCAGCACTTAGTAGCTGGATGTCTACGTCCGGCCCAGGCGTATATTGTTTGTGGTAAGTTAGTATAGCTACTTCTGTCCACTTCTCCGTGCATTGAGCTTTAAGTGAACGTATTCCGACGAATCAGAAAACAAAGATTGATGGCTAGCATCACTGCGTCAGGCGGCGTGTGTCTTTTCGGTATGAAATAATTTACAATCTGTTCCACCTAAATTGCTCATTGCCGAGAAGACGAACTGGGTTGAAACGGCTGTAACGTACTTTCTGACCCCAACGTAACTGTTTATTTGAATTATCTACATAGACGTAAACCTTTTGGATGAGGTTCTCGTCGTGATAAGGATCAGTGGTTAAAACACCGAAGTCCTAAAGTTGTCCGTAAAGGCACTCGACATCTGGTATTTTGGCATACGATATATATATATATATATATATATATGTATATATATATATATATATATATATGCTATATTTAGTGATCATATGTGATTCCTTAGATTATTGCCCATGTTTGTTTATTAAGTTCTGTTTGTATTTCTCTAAAATACTATAGCTGGATCTCACACAGGAGTGCTGACTCCAGAAGATATGCTTGCTGCAGCGCAGATTTGTAGCCATCTAAGTCAGTCACAGCTCAATGCTCTTGCCGTCGCTTATCATCAACAGCAGCAACAAATTCACCGCGCAGTTGGTTCGGCTGTTTCAGGAACTACTACTCTTGGTCATGTCCCGGGGATTACTTTTGCCCAGGCTCTATCAGCTGTTACTTCTGTATCAAAATCATCATCCCCTACGATTCCTCTCAGTGTCCACAGTACTCAACAGTCACCTCGACAGCCTGTTCACTCTGCTCAAACAGCTATGCATCAGAACAATCAAAAACGGCCTCCTAGTGGTCACTCTCAGTTTTATTCGGGACATTCTATTCAAATGGGGTCAAATGCATCCAGTAGTAAGTGCTGTATCACCTCTTTACTTTCACACAATTCTAAACGTCGTTTGCACAGATATTTTAAGTACTTCACTTACTAGTTTAAATTTCGTTACTGCCTCATTTTTCTTACCAACAGTATACGTTGCATAATTCAAGATACGTTTTGCAGGCTGGTGGTAGTTTAAGACAATTTATCCTATGTATCGTAATCACATCGCATTCCATACCACCGACAAACGTTACAAGTTTATCCATATAGCTCGTAACAAATATATTTGTAAACTACCTAAGATGATTAAGATACATTTTCGAGTTGCTTGGCGGTCATACTAATACTTATTTGCTTACACAACAATGTAGGTTATTTGTAATATATTTGACTACTAATAGTGTTACTTGATAGTTTGAAAAAGTTGAATATACTGAATGTAGACAAAAGTTAACTGCTTGTGTGTATGGCTTGTTCAAACTGCAATTTTTTGGATTGCATGGTTGCAGACGATTGTAGTTTTTGCAGGTCTTGACCAACCTCGTTCATGTTTCGCTAGCTAGTCTGCATTTATTTAAAATTCGTCGTTCAACTATTCGTTTATTTTCTCCAAAAAGTTTAAGTATTTTTGGGGAGATTTTGTTGTTGTTTGTTTCTGACTTCATAATTAAATAGTTCTGTTGTAATCACAGTTTAACTGAACACAAACTAGGCAAGGATCATTACCAATGTATGTCATATAGTTGTATGTAATGTTGGTCAAGTCTAATCATTTACATAAGGGTTAATTTATGTTTTAGGTCGTCCACCTTCGGCATCTCAGGCTGTTCTTCATCACCGTGGTAATCATCCAGGTCCTCCAGGATTCGGAACAATGAGTTCTCACGTCACTCCATCGCAACCGATTACCTCACACTTGGATCACAATTTGCACAATGCACATCAACAAACTCGGGCTTCACCATCACTGTCGCCCAGTCCTGGGAGCAATATTTATCAAGTTAGCGTCTATTTCATCGATGTCACAAAACAACCTTTCAGATATTCCTTACCGAACCCTTATTTATTACAAGGCATAATAGAAGTAGGAAATAAAATGTATTGGTGAATAAAAATCTCTCAAAATTCTTATCCAACCAGAAAATAAAACTAGTCTAGGTTTTGTGGAGCTAATCGAATGCTATTTATCGTTCAGGATATAACAATATTGTTAGACTTAATTGTTTTGCTTCACAGTAGTCCAGGAACAATGATCTAATAAATAATTGTTATCCACCACAGCGTTTCTTCCCCGTCATTTGGTTGTCAAGTGTTCCGGAAATCTGTTTTGCTTTTTCTTAGAGATCCGGAATTGTGCCGAAATTTACTTTAGTTGCACAAACCTAGACTTAGGAATGTGTGTTTAAGTAATTATGAGATAATCTCTTTATTTCTACTGCATTCAAAACCTACCTCAGTCAAGCATATTTAAAGCTCTAGGTGTATTCAGTTAGTCACAAATATCTTAGGAGTTGGCACAGATATGTAGAAATTAAGGTAGTGTTTTTGTAAAAATTAGACGACAAAGTCTCAATAGAAGGGATGAAACAGTGGAATAAAAAGTGTGACATAGTATCAAGACCGAAAACTTAAGAAAGAAAAGGGATGTATGCATTCATGCCATTCCGAACGATTTGAACTGAACGTCCATTACATCCTGGTTAATATAGTGTAAAGCAATGAACTTCTGTGTTAGTAACGTGTTAGAAACACAAAGCTTTGTTATACTCCTAGTGGATTAGTTTATCAGAATTTTCTACTACTACACAGATATGACCACCTTCGTAGTTTCGTTTACTTGAAAATTGTTTACATATATGACAAGTGTGGATGTACATATATCGTACACAGGAAGGAAGTTTTTCACAGTAGACAATTAAGAACTGTTAGTTGAATAGTTTGCATGTAGTTGTATCCCTCATGTTTACTTTGTTACAACTAAGTGGCAAATTACCCGATTTTTATCCTTTTATAAGCTTAGAACAATTTTTTTTCTCCCCAGAATCGCCGTCCACAACTAGCTCCACCTTCAACTCATCCAAACAAAAGACCTCGTATTTCCATAGGATCCCAACTACCACATGCTATTTCGTCCTTGCCGTCGGGTCATGTAACAAACACTATTCCTCCAGCTGGGATGGAAGCGATCCTAGGGAGTGTCGTTGCTAATAAGGCAATGGCAAGTCTTGCAACAGGTTCTAACTTCCTTAACCCAAATGCTTATTCTGCGGCCACGGAAGTTGCCGCAGCTGCAGCAGCAGCGCTCACGCCTTTTTATACGTCCGTCAATAACGGCAGTGTATCGAATCCATCATTAGTCGCTACTCCGAATCAAGCAGTTTTTCAGCCGCATGTTCAACATCACTGTTCGGCTGGTAGTAATTTAACCTCTGGCACCCACTTATTTAATCATCACATTTTGCCATCCTCCAGTTCATCGTATCCAGGTTCTCTTATGGGTCCCTTACCTGGTTCACTTTTAAGCTCTTATAGTAACAGATCATCTTTTGCTCATACAACTGTGTCTACTCAGGCAATAACGTCTGGGCAAGCTCTAGGGAGCGCACCTGGCTTAGGATCACAACCTGTAACCAGTCAGCCACCTCTGTCGCACTTACCAGCAAAAGCTTCACATTCTACATCAGTCTCCCAAATTCCCTCTCGCTTGATTTCTGGTCATCTTCATCATCCACATCCCTCTACACATCCTAGTCAGAGCAGTTTTCACCATTCAAATCACCCTTTACCACAACCAAGTTCTCAGCACCATATGATGGGACATTCAAATCTCCCTCAAGGAAGTGGCGTACTTCGACAACAAACTAAAGAACCAGCTTACCACCCTCAGGTATGTATTTATTGCTTAATATTTTGCTAATTGTGTTTTGTCCTTGTCAACCCATTAAATTCATACTGAGCTGAAACATGTTAAAATGCTAAGCTTTTTACAGTGGGAATGTTTACTTTTCATGTGTTCTAATGAGGAATTGTGAATCAACATTTATCTTAGCGCACTCATGACTAACCTCAGATTCATTCAATAAAACTGAAAATTTGTTCGCCTGTCGATGAACAACAATAGAGTCGTAGCGAAAATTTACGAGACGTGCTAAACGTCAAGCAGGAGGACATGAACTCTTATTACGTCTCTGTACTCATTTGATCTCCTACAAATATTCACCGTATTTCGTCTTTCGTCCTCTCTGAGATACTACTGGACTTCGTAATGATGTTAGTATAGATGTTAGTGTTAACCCTCTGCTAGTCATATTGGCAGACGGTGTCTTATTTTAAGGTGGAACGTACATTAGTTACTTCTAATTCCACATAATTTTTCCCACTAATAGATTTGAAGAAAGCAGGAACAACAGTAATTGCAGAGTTGTATAAATATTCTACAAGAAAATACAAGGAAACAGGTCAGGTTAAGGTTAAATGATTACACAATACGATTACATAATTAGACGTAGAAAAATTGAAGCGAGTTAGGTTTACATAAGGTACGTGATGAAAAATGAAGATTTCATTACAAGCCCGTATACAGGTATTGAATGACAAAAATGTAAGGTCAGCAAGGCAATGCAAGGTTAACGATGGTACCATTTTTAATATATAGGTCAGGATTATGCCTTTCTACGGCAATAGCTTCACCATAGGGTAATATATTATAAGTTCTTTATTTATAATTGTGAGTGATTTTAGAATTTCAACGTCATGTCCACTGTCAAATAGTTGATGGTTGGTCGCAATATTGAAGACAGGTTGCCCCCTTAGTTTGAATTTTTGAGAAATGATCTCGGAGATGCGAACATTGGCTTTTTCTTCCATTGTATGTGCTTTTGCACATTATTTTAAACTTGCAAACAGACAGACAGACAGTTACAACGTAGAACTTGGTACATGCGTACGTCAGTTCAAGTTACCATGCCTCAATTAGCAAATAGAGATTAAATTGTCGAATCAAATCCCAGAGTGGGGAAGGTAGTAGCAGAGTTAGTATTCATGGAAGGGAATAGAGACCGAGGACATTTAAGAAAATATGATTCAGTAAAGAGAAAATTATAATAAGTTCAGAAGCTTAGAATTTGGAGGAAGACAAAGAGTGGATGCACCTGCGCCATTGCCAACGATTTTGAGCCATATCACCCAAAGTCTCTAACCATTTATTACGAGCGTCACGCGGACCCCAACCAGGTAGTCTTCACCTATTAACATGGCTCAGCCCAATTGTCAATGACTTCATGGACTGGTGCCATGTTTTGGTTTGGCCGCCCCTAACTTTCTTCCAGCCTACTCCTACACCAGACAGCATTGCTCGTCGAGGTAGGCGGTGGTCAGGCATACGTAACACATGTCCTAACCACCTTAGCTGATGAATATTTACTACTTCATCAATAGACTTACCGTATCTACCTAGTACTCTATTCCTAACCCACGTATTGCTTACTCGGTGGTCCCAGCAAACACGAGCAAACACTTGGCGGTAACTTGAAGCGAGTATTTATCCACTGTTGATTGTCTCAATGAGCAATTCGTTTGATAAAGTGAGATCAATTTTGCAGCTAAATGGGTTCTTTATATTGCCGCTTTTAATCTGGATTCTATCTTACCAGCAATTCGATTGTTTCTGAAGCCAAGTCATGTGAAGAGTATTTTTTGTATCGTTAAACATTCGATTCCTATTATTCTTGTTTTTCCGTGTTTGCTGATGACTCTTCGGATAACCATTGTTCCGCAGACAACTATCAATACCTTTTTCAAATCTTACCCTCTGACAGTAGTCTCCGTGCTCGAATAAATAACGTTTAATTTGAAGCTGGCTTGTAGCTTATCGGATAGAAGCTGTGGAAATTCAAAAGGACCCCACACTAAGTATCTTTTCGGCTGATAAATCTTTGAATTCGACTATCCTCAATGCGTCGAAAACCAAGGTCTAGAAAATAAAACGTTTTCGTGTTCGTACTCCGTTGTAAATTGTATGTTTGGATGAGCTTCACTAAGGAGATTCTGTATGTGCAAAGTTACCTCCTTGGTTATCGGCTTCATTATCGTTTGTTCCAGATTTACTATAGATATTTCCACCTAGATTGGTTCCAGTGTGTTCGCCATACCAACTCCAATGATTTGCCAATATAAACCGTCGTTAAATTGAACTAGTACATCTTTGGTACACAGTATGAGCTATTTGAGTTCTTCCTTCAGTAGTGGAAGACCATCATCCTCACACATCATTTGTGTAGTTTCATCCAGTGGGATCGTAGTAAACATTGATGATACATTAAATGAAATCATACCAGCGGTGGTTACACCTCCATGCATTTAAGTAAATACTTGTCATCCAGTAGTTGAGTTGACTGTGTGATTGTGATATGGAGCAAATAAACAATCGTTAACAGTAGAATTATTCATGCTTCGCTTAAAAAACTTTTTTAAGAGACGCTTGGTAAACATATCTTACAAGGTTGTGGAATTATGCGACGAGTCACGATACCATCAGGTAACTTTATCAACAGCATCCTATTCGGATAATGTTTATGGATGCTAAGTGCTAATGTAATGAACGAATAGTTGTAAGTTCTCACTTTTTTTGAATGTCTGTTTTTTGAGTACCTGTTGATGTAACCAACCTCAGTTTGTTTTACGTTTCACTAATTTTAGTACATAAAGTTGTCATAATTTTCATTCTTCATTAACAAGCTATTTGTGGAATCACTAAGCGCTAACGAGTACAAAATTTGTTAATTTAGTTTTGTTTGCAAATGTTGACAATCGGTTTATGTATATTTTTAGGTTGAAGCCATTTCCCCTGCTCCCGATGAATCTCGTCTAGGGGATGCTCAAGATGCAAAGCTTCATCGCGAAAGGGAAGAAATTAATCGTCAACTGACAGTATTAGATGCTGACATTAATAAACAAGAATCTCATTTAAGGAATCTTTGTGAGCGAGAGGCTCGTCTAACTGCTAGACTTGCGGCGGCACCTGCACGCGACATATCGAATAACAATTTGAACAACGATACCGAAAGTAAATCTGAGAAAGGCGATCTTGTTATTTCGGACGCATCGTTCAATAGCAAAACCAATTTTGAACGAAATTATGAGAACCCAATACAGGTAATTCTTTTGTGACTGTATTCACAGTTTTTTGGAGGGCTTCATTTCATGGTTTATATGCTTGAGTACAAGGATTCATCAGTTATGAAGCATTTTAAGTACGCTCTGAATTCTGCTACTTATGATCACACTGAAGTTGTTTGTTTTTGCTAGGTTCAATCTTGTGAGTGGTCGAATTTGAGTATTGCTTAACTATCTTAGGAGATAGGATAATTATTTGTTCGACTTAGATTATACTATAATTAAAAATAACCAGTGTTTTATTAATGAATGCAGACTCTCTTTTTAAATTACATTTCTCAATTATGCATTCTTTGGATTTCAGGCAATTATTTCCGACAACCGCCAACGCACTCGTCAGCGTCATCTCATTTTTGCAAAACTTTGTGGTCCCAAAGTTAGACCTGGACCGCATTCCCTACCATTTTATCGCCAGCCATCCGACTTATCAAGTGTAAGGGCTATACAATCCAACTTCCGCAATCATTTTCGTTCAAAGCTTGTTATTTACCTTCAGAGACGTCTTCGTGCCGAACAAAGCCGTATCAATTTTTTGGCTCAACAATATGGACGAAATTCTAGAGTATGATCATATATTCCTGAAATAGCATATATTATATTTGATATTGGACATGTTAATTTCTAATTTAAGAATCTGTTCATCTAGGTGGTTTTGTCTAATATGAGTCCCTTTTAATGACATCTACTGATTACAACTGTCGAGTTCATGAAGCGTTATAGATAAAACATTGCAATGAAGTATGTCTAACCACAATGAAACATAATAAACTTACACTTTTTTGCAAGTTAAAGTTTTCAAGTTTCGGTAATTTATGTCGATTAGTTGGCCTGGTGAATGGATTGTATTATATTTTCACTTTGACATATCTATTTTTTTGTTACATTAGAATTATTTTATGAACCTTCGTTAAATCACGTTAGAAATTTACTTTTAACTGCAATTCATATTGCTAGCTGAATTTGCCGAATTATTTAAGATAATCTTTACACCAAGCATATGATGCTACACATATATGATGACCATCCTTGTTTTTAGATTGCAGTATAATGTTTAAGTTTTATAGGATTTGAGATGCATATTCTGATAATGCTTTTAAATTATTTATATTATGTGCTCATTTTTTGTACAGATATTTACTAAAAAAATGGACAAATTGCTGAGTACAACCAAACGCCGTCAACGGGATCTTCGCCATCGAGATATTTTCGAGAAAGCGTTACCAGAAGTGAAAAAGAATCGCGAAGATAGAGAGATGGGGAACACGGAATACTCTAAGTCAGGGATGGATGAAGGTATGTTTATCATCGTTAGATTATATGAAGTTCCTAACATATTTTACGGATTCGTACGATACAGAACTTTGTTATTACTAATCCTGTTTTATACATGAAGTTGGCATTGTGACTGAGAAGCGGAATCCAGGACGCGTGTTTTGTCCTATTTGGGATTCATCGTCTAGGTGTACCTTCATCTCAATGTTGATGTTCACACTGGAATTCGAACTCAGTCCGCTTCATGCCAAACGCCAACGCGTTCATCACTCGGCTACTGTGTTCAGACAGTCACACTTGTGCAACGGGCATATATATAATTAAGATAAGATTGTATCTTCCCGTCGATTCGTAATGGACTGAAACTGGTCAGCTTTTGTTGCCAGTCACAATTCCAACTTCAAATATTACTTGTGTACTATCGCTATATCGAGGCAATCCGCTCAGGATGCACATATGGCAACAGAGGCTGACCAATTTCAGTCCATTACAAATCGATGGGAAGATACAAGCTTATTCTGTTTTATATAGTTTTGTCTATGTTAGAATACAACTTTACTCACTTTTAGCGTATAGTACAAACAAGTGGGTAAAAAATCATATTACGATAACAACTAATCTGTGGAACTCTGTTTTCCAACCTGAGTATTACCAATCAATTCCAATTATTACTAGTATCTCTTGTGTTGTGAAGATCTGCTAATCCAGTTTCATATCGGGCTACCAGGATTTCATGCGTTCACTTTTAATTAGCTGTTATGTCCTCCTTAGCTTAATCGAATCGCCTGTGTAATTAAAACACCAAATCGATGAATTGACTCTTTGATTCGTAGTTATGAATTTATAACACTGAATGATGTTTTTAGGCATTTAAGATAATCATTTCAGGTACCTAACTTTTAGGAGTTCTTTCTTTATATGCTATTGTGTTTTAACTATACTGAGTACATGAATTAAAAGAACGGTCTCCTCACCGCGTATTCTTGCATAGGCTAGTGTTATGTTGATGATTCAGCCAATAATCAGTTATCGTAATTTACTCAACTTTATAATAGTCAAAGTTATACCAGTACAGTCGATCATCCTCTGGATAACAAATTGCTTATTTGTTGTTCCCTGAAAATGTTGCATTATCTGCATCAAAAGCGGGTGGCAATTTTTACTTACAATTACACTTTGTATGTTTCCTAATGTTTCTGTTTGGTTTGTTCACCAACAAATAGATTCTGGAGGAGTTTCCAACCTAGCCGATGGTTCTCAGACCACTCCCTACGATGCCATTGAGGAGATGAATAAACTAAAGGTGCGCTTTTAATAACCTGTCCCTCTTTTTTTCTACCGATTATTTCCGAGTTAAAGACTTGAAACATAGTTTCTCTATGTTTTAGACAACTAAAGCTATATTATTATAGATGCTCCTGAGTTACTTTTGAGGCCTCAATCATGTACAATCAACATAGAACCTGGCACATGTGTGCATCGGTTCAAGTTGCCATACCACCATGGCACCGCAAGATTAACACCACCACCACTAGTAGAAATCACTTCAATAAAATAAAATAATAATAGTAACAAGGAGTGTGAACATATAGAATATGGTTCAGGAGGCGTTGAAAGAAAGTAATGGAATAATTTAAAGCTCATGATTTAAGGGAGGACAATGAGTGAATACATCTGCGCCATTGTGACCGATTCTGGGCCATGTCACTCAGTGTTTCTAGCCACTGGTTACGGTAATCGCGGGGACCCCATCCAGGTAGTTTGCAGCTACCGACACGACTTAAACCGGCAGTCAGTGACTTCATAGACTGATGCCATGTTTTAATTTGGCCACCTCTGACTCTCTTCCATCCTATTCCTATATCGGCCAGCATTGCGCGTCGAGGAGGACGGTGGTTGGGGATACGCAACACATGTCCCCCACCACCTCAGTCGATGAAGATTCACAACCTCATCGACTGATTTACCACTTTTGCCTAACACCCGTCGTCTAACCTCAATCATAGCCAGAAACCATCCAATAACACACTACTGAAGTTCATAAATTTCCAAATCTATTAACCATCAAGTGCGTAGATTGTAATTTAGGTGTTACCTACAAATAGATGATTTTAAGGATTTTAATCAAAGGTTAATTAGTTACAATTTGATTTTAAGTCATTTGTGCAAGTTTGTTCACTATGATAATGGGACTAAACGATCGCAAATTCGTACCATATAATAAATACTCTTCGAGATTTGATTTGAATATATACTTCGATAACTGGTTGCCATTCCTAACGATAAGCTTAAATACGGTTATATATATATATATATATATATATATATATATATATATATATATATATAGTTGAAAACGTTTTTAATGGAAATTTAGTCAAGGTGGAACAACTTAGGTGTTAAACTTGGGAAAGTGTACCACTACTCTTGTGAAGATTTGTACGACTGATTTCACAAGTTTAGTAGTACTTGATGTATATACCAATATTTCTCTGTAGGCAATAGTATTTGAAGGATCAGACGGTAGTAATAGATCATTTTCAAAAATAGCTGTACTGTCTTATACTCGTTAAATATATACATAGCAGAAAGTCCAACTAGTTTGCGAATACCCGATTTTTTGTGCCAGTTGTAAGCCATAAATATACTAAATTGAAAGCATGTAACTTCAGTCTATCGTATTGCAACCATTTCTAAATGTTTTCATGTTGAGTCATTATTGTGCTCTGGTTGTTAGTTTGACAAACATACCTACCCTACTTTCATATGCAAGTCGTAATTATTGCTAAAACCTCTTAGCATAACATAACTGCTGTCTTTTGTCTGTTGGTTTTCATTAATATATATTTATTTCTGTGGTTGAATTAGTGAGTTGGGTTGATTTTACTCATTCCTAGAACTATCACTACTTTAAAAATTACCAAAATGTGAAGTGTCTCACTACAAATTTATGTTCCTAGGAATATGCAATTGATCCACCTGTTATGCTGGCACCCTGGCAACGTCGATATCAGTTCATATGTGAATCAGGTTTGATCACAGATTGTCGTGCTCAACTGCAAGAAAACCAAGATCTGTCTAAGTGGTCTGAAGAAGAAAAGCAAATATTTAAAGAACGATTTTTAGCCACTCCTAAAAATTTTACGTCGATAGCTACGCACTTAGAGCGTAAATCTGTTGCAGATTGTATCCACTATTATTATTTATCCAAGAAGAAAGAAGGCTATAAACAGCTTTTGAAGAAGCATAATGCTCGTCGTCGTCGAGCTGCTCAAACAGAACGCGGGGGAGGGAGTACCGGTGGATCAGCTAGCAATTCAAATGCTGGTGGAAGTAGCAGCAGCCATGGTGGTAATAGTAGTAACAATTCAAACATAAATTCTATTCCTCCATCATCTGGGAATTGTCAAAATGGACATACAAATATAAACTCTCCTCGTGGAGAACGTAATGAACCAGATGAGAAAGATTCAGGAGCATTAAGAAGTTCCTCACATGCCGATCCTTCTGGATATTCTGAATCTAATGAAGCGGCTGAGCATAAGGTGATAAATCTTTACCTCATATTTTTTATATTTTTATTCTTTGGAGTTGGTTCTTAAGTGAGTTTAAGTACTTTACCATAATGGTTACACCCACTTTTTATAGGGCTGCAAATATGTGCTTTCAGCATTTGAATTCCATTTCTATTGCACTCTGTCGAAAGCAACGTAGAGCTTAGCACATATGTATGTTAGCTTAGATTGTCATACTACATTAACACAATGAGATCAGGTTAAGAAGACTAATATTAGAATATATTTTAACAAAAAGGAATTGATAAGTACGTACGAGAGGATTGTAGTGTTTATGATCTCGATGATAAATTGTGGGTCCACCTGCACCACTAAGATGGTTTCCGTATCATGCCACACTGTCTCTAACCACTGAACACGATTATCACGCGGAGTCCAAACAGGTAGGCTTGCTGGCACGGCTCGGCCCAACAGTTAACGACTTCAAGTTTAGCCCACTATCTCATCCCGAACATCTAGATTCAAATCTTCTATGTCAACAGTTCGTAATCTAAGAATTTATTTGAACGAATATCCCAACTCCGTACAGCATTAACTCGACGGTGAAGGTATTCGATTTTCAAACATTAGATTACCTGTTTGAATCCCGCTTCGTTTACCTTGGTTTGTGCCACCGGGTATTATGGCTACACCTCATACTCAGTGTGGTTCTAATCCAGGCATACTAATCTATGCTCGACGGATGAACTAATGAAAAAATATATTACCCCTATTAACCATATATCCATGAACGATCTGGAACCTTGTTCTGGTGAGCGATTTGACATCAATATACTTTCTTCAATACCAGTCTAGATCTTCTTGATAACATTAACAATAAAACATTTTACTTTTCCATGCTAAATATACTCTTAAGTATGATATTACATGTACCGTTGTTCTATGAAGTCTATAGTGTCCTGTTTTCATGTTTCTGTTACTGGGAGCGGTAAGTCTTTATTACCGTCTTTTGTAAAATAAACGTTTCTAGAACGTATAATATCATTGAACACAGTTTATGATTCATCATATTTTAGGCAAGGTTTGCACTGAGTTAGGCACACTACTATGTTTCTTCTACTATTTTTAGGATGGCGATGGATACAGAAATACGAAAAAAGATGCTCTTCATGGTGGGAGTACTGGCGCAAGAAACAGACCTGGTCGTGGTCGTCCATCACAAAATTCAAATCATTCTAATGTTGATAGTCATAATACTGGATCTCATGGACGAAATCGCAGCAGTAATAACTTTTCTCGAAACACTATCGAACCACATAGTATGCAAGTTTCAGCAGGTATATACAAGACAAAATATCAGTTATATCTTTGTTTGTTATATATTTGTTTGTAATCCTTTTTAAAATAATTATATTTTTGGATATGCTTATAATTCTTACCATAAACATAAAATATGATCATATCCTACTTAGTAAATTATTTTGAAATTGTAACAGTCAATCAAAATTGTTTTTATTTCTTAATTTTCTGTTTATTATCAACCAATTAAGATAGCATGGATAGATTTAGTAACGGTTTGGTAGTATTAAGCGTCTTTTAACGGTTGGTTTTTATTAGAGGTAGATTTCTTTGGTACATTAAAAGTACTTTCAACACTCGAATTATATATCAGTTCATTTCAAAATGTTCATATGTTTATTACCAGCAGAAGTATACCGGCGTTATTATTTATTGTTTAACTACTTTTGTTGAGACTATTTTTGTGAGTTGTACTAAATATTCTTTGTCTTTGCTTACTTATTTACCTGTTTGGTTTAGTAAAGCTTATTTAAACACAAAACACATTGGATTAATCAAGCATCTCCTGTTAGATGTTTACTTTAAACTGTATTTAATAAAAAGAAGCTTCCGCAAAGTTAAAGATAAATATGACCTGACAAGGAATTTATCTGATTGACTCAGATGTATTCACTATTCGTCTTTTAAATTTGTGGTTCCATTATCATGTCATTCTTTTCATTTAGTATTTTTGAACTATATACCCTTAATTCGATCTCTCTCACTACTATTATTTCAACTCCTTTGTTAATTCGCCTTGCTAAGTTGATTGGGTTTGGCAACTAGGACCGATGAACAATTGTGTCAGATTTTACATTGATCATGTTTAACTGACTAAGGTGAAATTCCTGCCCTGACATAATGTTCGTTACTTTAGTGAAGTATGATTTAGCATTTTCTTGTTTCGATCCAATATCATCACCGGTGTAGTTTGGTATATATTTTTTCATATTACTTATTAGTAGTTACACTTTTACAACGATAAAAATTTCACTCTAGCCTTCACAGATTTTTTTCCCTCTTACAATAAATGTAGATGTCAAGGTTCCCGAACGTGATAGTTTGCTTTCTACAATTGACAAAGATTCACAATTCAAGGATAAAGTAAAAAGTGAACATGGAGGCCATGTAAGTGATACCTAAATAGTTGTTTTTGACTTTCAGAGAAAAAGTGTTTGAATGGGTTTGCATGATTGACTCTAGGGTTTCCTTCTTTATGTGGGCATACTATGCTTTAACACATTTCTTTATGTTACGTAGGGCAGAATAGTATTGAGTTTATTAGTTAACGATCTTGTGTGATGTTCTGTGTTACGTAATCCCATGCTTATCGGGAAGTATTTTTCTGACATAATTTTCACGTGAGGATAAAGAAACTATGGTTTATGAGATATTGTTCCAACTTTTATGGATTTTTCATTCCTTTAAGCAGGTAATCGTCTCTCCTAATACTCATTCTGAATGCGCAGAATCTTTGACTGATCCTAGTAAGCTGGCACAGTCTCAAATACACTCAGGAATGGTTTCCAACTCCTCAACGCGCATCAAGGATTTGATTCACTTTGCTATTGAAAAAAACCTTACTAAAGTAATATTTTTAGTATGTTAAATGATTATGGCTTAAGTTGTAGTTACCGTAAAAAATTTATTCTTTGTGAATAATTACCTCTACATTTATATTTACCACTCTTATTTTGTTTGGTGCATATAGTTATTATATAATCTCAGTCAGTCATGTATGTAGTAAAACCTAGCATATATGTTTATCGGTCCAAGGGGCCACACCACATTGACACAAATAGGTCAAATTAATGAGGTTGATGCACCTTCACTACTGTGACTGATCCACCCAGTGTCTCCAACCGCTTGTTACGATTGTACCCCGGAGACTAATCAGCAATCAGCGCTCACCAACACAGCTCATACTATTAGTCGTCGATTTCATGGACTTGTACTACGTTTTGGTGCCTCCAGTTTCCTCCCATCCTGCTCCTATGTCAGTCAGCATAGCTCAGAGATAAGCGTTAATTAGACGTACGCAACAGATGTCTTAACCACTCCAGTCTATGAGGACCCACAACCTCATCTATTGATTTACCTAACTTCAGAATTGTTTACTCCACCATTCCACAATACTCCAGCGATCCTTCGAAGACACTAATATTTCGTATACATTAGTCAATATAGGGCGGATAAGTGTTCTTAGGTTGGAAGACGGCTATCTGACTGACTGCACTAGTGACGTAAAGTGGAAAAAACCACCGAAATTTTATCAGATAATGACCTATTTCAACTTACTGGTTGATACTTACTTGATTAGTGAAGTGGTCAATTTGCTCAACTACGTCACTTCTTATGATCAGTCTAGGGAAAATGCAGGTAAGTTTCGTAGAAATAATTTTCATTTAGAAGCATAGAAATGCATTCTGCATATGTTTGCATTGTTGCTCAATGCGATCAACAGACTCTTCATTTTTGTCACCGTCCTCATCAAACTAAAATATATCATCTGCATAATATGGACCGATTCGCGAGGCTCCTGGTAGATCAATCTCTGACATTTTTGTAGATGAAGGTGTTATTCCCAGTAGTCAGTTTGTAATGAAATTATTGCACGACCTTGGTGGGGACACCACAGAACTTTTCAGTCTATTGACTGTAATGCTAATTGCAAGTCAGGAAATATTATTTCTTTTGGACATCGGTTTGTCTTTATTCTAGGATCTGACTAAGAGAGAATATTGATTAATTCGTCCACAACCAGATCTGAAATCAGCCTAGTTTTCCCATATTTGCAATTCACGAGACTTAGTTCCGTCCATTGATTATTTAGGCTGTTATTTTAGACACCATTAGTTAGATTGATTTCTTCTTGGTTATCATAAGAGGATCTCTGTTATTTCATATAAACTGGGACGATCAGCAATAGAAACCAGTCAGGTGAGATTACGCTCTGCTCCCAGACTTGAACTAATATATAAACCAACCTAATTGCTACAACCGACCACTATTTCTAAAGATATCTTGGGGAGCACTATCAGATCCTGCTGGTTTCTCTCGCATTGAATTATTTGTAGCCTTTTCCGCCGCACTAAGAGTTGGAAGGGAGCTTAAATCGATTCTAAACTTAGTTTGGGTATATTCAGTAACTGAAAAGTTGCTTGAGGCCAGTTAAACTGTTTATGAAGGTCTGAGAGTAGATCGTGGGTCGGTCGTTTTCTAAAATTGTCTCGCTGATAACCGGTTCTATAATATCGATTTCCTTGTTGAGTCGGACCGATTACCTAGGATTACCTATTGCTACAGCCGTCTTTACTGTCTCTCACCTTTCTCCCATCACTACTTATGGCTCTCCCGTAGACTTGTTAATTTACTGCAGTGTTCTATTTACTATTACAAGCTAATCAGTGTTTCTATTTCTATCTATTTTGTCATTGCGTCCTTTCAGCTTCCATCAAATGATAATCAAGTAAACACAACAGAAACGTTGTCTTCACGTATCACTTTATTAAGTAAGATAATTTTTACTGTAGATTCTTCGATAATTCTAATCTGTACGTGTACATAACTCAAGTTCTGCAGCTTCCGAGCTTTTTTTCCAAAAATTTTCTTGAAATATAGGATTTTAAGACTAAATAAGAAATGTAAATTGGCGACTTATAGAACGTCCTCATGGATTACATTCATATTTTGTCACATTTTTTTGAATTTTGTTTTATTTAAGCACTAAATGTGGTATAAATATGTGCCAAAAATGTATGCACCATCCATAATTATATAGACTAGAACACTGTTCGGCCACCGAAACCAAAGCAGGTGGTTTTTTAAAGTGACCACCGAGCCCTTGATCTAAAGGTCTATTCCACAAGACCAATAAACACTGTCAGATGTCACTTGGTAGATGGTGTTTTAATTGAGTTCATATTTCATCAATCTCACCAAATCTTTGCATTCATGTATGCCATTGATTTTAAATCTAGGTCTTCCAATCCCTCTACGTAGTCCCTCCATAGCTATCAATCCGGTTTAAGCTCTGGATGTTCGATTTCATCTTTTTTACTTTATAAACAATAGCCCAGTCGCATGAAGGCAGTCTGTGGGACTTCTCGTGACAAATACTATAAATGCGTGGCTATATGTGAACACTTCAAGAATAGCATGCTCTCCCAACTCACAGCTGTACCAGGGCATTTTAAATCTATAATTATGTAGTAGTAGTAGTAATAATACTGCAGTCACTTTTTGTTAGTAGTTACTGGACTGTTGTTTAAATACAATTCTCTTTGGATATCCCTCATTGGACATATTGTTCGAATCACATTTGCTTGAGTCACCTAGTAGTCTTCGTAGAAAATATAGCTCCAAACTAAATACAGTGCGTATGTACTCGTTTATTGAATTACATCAATTGTCAGTCAGTCAGTTACAGCGTAGAACTTGGCACGTGCCTGAACTTTTCATAAATCTAGTTTTCGTTTGATTTTCTTGACGGTCTATAAAATTATTAAAGGTTAATTATCTCCGGCCTATGTGAGCTGTGATTAGCTAGCGAGAGCGTAGTTAGTTGGTGTATCCCATTTGAGTGAATAAGGAATCGTGACGCATACATCTTTTACACGTGTGATTTTCAACTGTTTATAGTTTGTGATTATTTCAACATAACAATACATATGTCGTATCTTACCTCACTTGGTTCTTGATCGTTCAATCAAATTGCCTTGCATCTGAGTAGGACTATTGAAGACAAGTCTGGGATTAAGTGAATCAAGTGAGCAAGAAGGCCTCAAAAGCACAATCAATCACTCCGCATTTTTAATAAATTATTAATTTGGATATTAAGCATTTCGTATTTATGATGTTCATATTATATAGGTCCTAGCTCATCTCAGTCTTCAACTAATATGACAAATTTTAAGCATTATACAAACCCCTCAACTTCAGTTTCAAGCGTAATCTCAAGCTCTCCAGTTTCTAGTCATATGGTTACAGATAGTTTGGATACCTCTTCGCCTACTGTATTTCCATCCACAACAGCTGCTGAGATTTATGCAGCTGCTGCACGCTTTGCAGCCGCTAGCGCTGATATTTGCGGAGTGGTAAGTTTCGCAATTACGACACGTATTCACTAAATGGATTATTTTTCATTTATTTTAAACATGTGAAAGTTATCTAATATCCAGTGTGTGCAAGTTCATAACGCATTGTGTTCAATAACTCACTGCTGTTTAATATTCAGATAATTAATTTCCTTACAGAACTTCATTATGTTTTTCTTTATGCTTATTTTATAGTCTTCGTTTATTGCTAGCTTAATTTAGATGACATTTTTGCAAAAATAATTCGTTTCCTATTAATTTCAGTTAGATACTAGAAGTCTGACGATTGTCAGTAAATTACTTCCTAATGGCTGCTTAGTGTAACTCTAGATCATTATTTACGTTGCTTATATAACTTTCCTCCGTTTATTTTATAAAGGTTAGCAAATTTATTAACTGCTAGTGCATATTTCTTGATTGATTTTATCAAGAAATTTCTTAACTGACGAATTTGCTTTTAAGGCAAACTAATTTAATTATTTACAGGATACCGATCCATCGACTATATCTGTACCGGTTACTGCCGATTCTTATGGAATTCATAAACGTGATGCCAATAAATCATCTCTACCAACCACTTCTCTATCGAGTTACCCACATTCAAAACCAGAAATGCCTGATTTTGTCAGCGGCGCCGACACAAAAAGGTGGATGACTTCATCAATCCCACCATATGGACCTTTAAGTCTTTGTCACCAAACTCCTGATAGTAATCGTCCAATTGATCCATCCGCTTCTAGCAAAGCCATACTTTTGGGAGATTTTTTAACTGCTCAACAACTTGGTCGCTCTGATGCATCATCTAATTGGGTTAACAATCACTCAAATTCACGTCAAGGTAATGTGTCTTATTGGACTCAATAGATATGATTTTCGGTTGTTAATCTTATTGTTTTATAAACTGTGATGTACTTGTATCATGTGCGTTTAGGCAAACTATTCATGATGTCAGTTAACTTTTTGTATACCTTTGGTAACACGTAAGTAATTTTGTTCTGCTCAATTTTCATGGCTCATTTTAAGGACGAGAACTCGTGCACTAAAAATTACCATTGTTATCAAAGCGAATAAATATTATTTGGAATGTATCCCCTAAGATTCTTCGTTTAAAAAATAGAAATATGTTCCTGGTTATGTTTCTTTGCAATAATAAATACTTCAGATTTATTATGTTAGGAATTTTAGGCGTGAAGTTTCCTTATTTCGTTTAGGTCTTTCTTAGCGTTACTACTTTTTATGAAGGTGTCTTCTTAACAGCAGTCATCGTTAAAACTCACTAAAAAGTTATGACGTAATACAATTTGTAGTCCACATTAATGCGACACCACTTTACATATTAATGACTTGCATAAATTACGTTCTGTGAGCTGGATGGTTTAATTGCCAAGCCTTAATCGTCACTCTAGATGGCTTCATCGGCGCAAACTTCTTACGGAAGTTAGGGGTTTACGTCAATGAAATCGTCCAGATTAACCATTTCCGAATACCTTATATTGTGTCATCTATGTACACTATTACTGCCACGGTAATTATAAGTCAATGACTTTTCGCTCTTTGTCTGAAGCTGAGTCTTAATTATAGTGCTAATCAAAATAAGAATGAACATATATTTCATAGGTTTACCGGAATTGAAATTTCATAATGATACAAACGAAATGAGAAACAATGATCAGCGACATAACGATACTGAGCGCAGCTAAGCTATTCTCTGAACCCCAACCCGCTAACCAGAGCAAGAAGTACAGTGTGAACAGCCCGAAAGACCAATAAACAGCATACAACTTATATATATATATATATATATATATATATATATATATATATATATATATATATATATATATCAATAAAATTACTAAGAAAATCAATTGAGTAAACCTCACAAGGTTGACACGAACATTTATCGGGCAAAAATTGCATTTAGCGGATTCAATGATGGCAACTATTGTTACCACACTGGATTTAGCTAACTGCGTTAAAAGTCAAAAGTCAGTGCATAGTTTATAGCTTGATATTTTGAATGAATGATTGTTTCTAAGATCTAACATCTCCAATAATATTATAATCCGAACAAATGGTTGTTACGCATGTATAGTCTTTAAAAAGTACGTCAACCCGATGCAGTATTAATTAAATAGCTGTGTTTAAACGCAAGTTTTTCAATGTTCAATAAGTGTACAGCAGCATTATCGGCAGATTTATTGAGCAAATGTTGTATATTAGGGTGTGATTTTTATTAAGGATTTAATTTTAAGTGACTGGATTTATTCTCAGATATCTATTATGAATATATCCTGTGTATCACAGCTCGACGTATGCAAAATACATGTATCAAAAAACATTTTTAAACAAAATTATGTACGTATTCCAAAGCATACATTGTAGATACTAGTAGGTTATCGTATAATCACTTAAATCTTAATAACTATAAATACATTTGTTATGACGCGAAGAAAAGCGATCTGTACTGCGTGCGGCCGCTTATTGAGGTGTGCCTAGTTGATAATTCGCGTCTGGCTTAAGCCCACTCAGTCCCAAGCCGGAGATAGAAGAATAAGACAAAGACCAACCAGACAGATCGGGATCTGATTCAAGATCTGATTCAAAATCGATTCAAAATCAGATTATATTTTACACATTTCCTTATATATACAAAATAATCATGGTGATTATTCATCAAATAAAATTATCAACACTTTTAATAATGCAATTAAATGTTGTCAAATGTGCTCACATACAAGTGATGATAGTTTACAAATCATGCGTACAAAAAATCAATACAACTTGATAAAATGATCAATTGTATTTCTAGGGATTTCGAATCCCTAACAACATTTTAAGCTAAAATTAGACTTGATATTCCAGCTTAGCGAACAGATAGTGGTGACCTTTTTCTCTCTATATATAAGATAATTCTATCAAGCACAAACTTTAAGGATACTTACTTACTTACGCCTGTTACCCATCACAGAGGAGGATACGCTGCTCACCAGGATTCTCTATTTAACTCTGTCCTGAGCAATCCTTTCCAATTGTTTCCAGTAGTTGTTCATCCTTTTAATATCTGCTTCCAATTCTCGACGCAGCGTGTTCTTTGGCCTTCCTCTTTTCCGTTTCCCAACAGAATTTCATGTTAATGCTTGTCTCGTGATGCAGTCTGATGGTTTGCGTAATGTTTGTCCTATCCATTTCCAACGTCTTTTCCTAATTTCCTCTTTGACTGGAAGTTGGTTTGTTCTCTACCATAGTAAGCTGTTGCTGAGGTGGTTGGGTGCGTATGCCCAACCACCGTCTTCCTCGACGCGCAATGCTGGCTGATATAGGAATAGGATGGAAGAGAGTCAGAGGTGGCCAAATTAAAACATGGCATCAGTCTATGAAGTCACTGACTGCCGGTTTAAGTCGTGTCGGTAGCTGCAGACTACCTGGATGGGGTCCTCGCGATTACCGTAACCAGTGGCTAGAAACACTGAGTGACATGGCCCAGAATCGGTCACAATGGCGCAGATGTATTCACTCATTGTCCTCCCTTAAATCATGAGCTTTAAATTATTCCATTACTTTCTTTCAACGCCTCCTGAACCATATTCTATATGTTCACACTCCTTGTTACTATTATTATTTTATTTTATTGAAGTGATTTCTACTAGTAGTGGTGGTGTTAATCTTGCGGTGCCATGGTGGTATGGCAACTTGAACCGATGCACACATGTGCCAGGTTCTATGTTGATTTTACATACATATATACATACATACATACACTTGCTTATTTGCTTCTGAGTATTCAGCTTGAGCTTTGATTTGTTCTGCTCTTGTTCGGCTGTTGTTGATTTCTGTCTTCTTGTTCTTCCTTTGTTGAATTTTGCTCAGTGTCTCAGCGGAGATCCATTCCTTATAATAGTGCTTCTTGCGGCCTAGAACCTCCTGACACGTTGACGTTAGTGCTTGTTTGATTCCTTTCCAGTTATCCTCCATAGTGGTTTCTTCTTCTTTCGGTAGATCTTGTAAGGTTTGGAATCTGTTGTTGAGAGATATTTTGAATTCCTTGAGTTTGTCAGTGTTTTGGAGAAAGCCTGTATTGAACCGTTGTACTGCTGCCACTCCAGTTGTCCATTGCTTCTTTGGCTCTAGTTTCATTCTGGCAACTACTAGGTGGTGGTCTGAAGCTATGTCAGCTCCTCTCCTGGTTCTTACATCTTCCATTGATCTTCTAAATTTTTTATTGATACATATATGATCGATTTGATTCTCTGTAGTATGATCCGGTGAGACCCATGTAGCCTTGTGTATGTGTTTGTGGAAGGGGGGGCATATTGTACCACCTATTACCATTTTGTTGAAGGCACATGGATTTGTAAATCTTTCAGGATTGTCATTTCTTTCTCCTAGTCCCTGTTGTCCCATGATTTTTTCATATCCGGTGTTGTCCATTCCGACTTTGGCGTTTAGGTCCCCCATCAGGATTGTCAGATCCTTTCCTCGACACTTTGCTATAATTGATTGCAGTCTATCATAAAACTGATTTTTGTCTTCGTCGTTGCCGTCGTTGGTGGGTGCATACCATTGGATAATATTCATTGTAATCCTTTTCATTGTTTTGAAAGATGCTTTGATGATCCTGGGTCCATGTGGTTCCCATCCCACAAGTGCATTACGTGCTTTTTTGAACAGCATCAGAGCAACTCCTTGGATGTGAGGAGCATTTTCCTCTTCGTGGCCGGAGTATAGTAGCATCTCTCCCGAAGCCAATGTTTTCTGTCCAGCTTGAGTTCAATGGGTTTTGCTGATTCCGAGCACTGTAAAGTTGTATCTTCTCATTTCTGCAGCTATTTGATTTGTCTTCCCGCTCTCCCACATTATTCGAACATTCCATGTACCTATAAAAATATTTGCTCTGGTTGTTAGGAGGTGGGGGCATCGGCCTCATGACTTCTGAAGGATTTCGGCTTTCATCATGAGGCGTCATGAATCCTTCTACTTCCAGGGCAGAGTTTAAATGGTTTAGTCTGTTTAATCTTGTTAGCGTTTTTTTAGCAAGCTTGTTGTTATATCTCGTGGCTGATGTATTGACTAGCCGCAAAACAACCTTAGCACTTGAACGCCTCGAATCTTCCTAGTCACAAAATCAGAAGACGAGAAGACAGGAACTTTATTCCAGTAGAATGGAGAGAGTCCGAGTCGATGATGTACAAAATATTCGTATATTTATAGCGACTGTTTATCGGATTGAAATCATAAACATTTTATTAATACAGTGAAATATTGTCAAATGTACCCTGGGAGTATAACTCACATTAACTCACATAAATGTGATGTAAAGTTTACAAATCATACTTACAAAAAATCAATACAACTCCTTTCATTTGATTTTATGAAAAATTGTATTTTTGGGGATCTCCCGTCCCTAACACTCTTTTTTTCCGAAATGATAATGCTAGCCCCATGCCCATTCCTCCTTTTCCCTGGCTTAGGTTCGGCAGTAACCTTAGAAGAGCTTCAGGTGGAGATAACTTTAAGGATGCGAAGTGATATTATCTAACATGCGACACCCTGCTTCTTATTTTTCATCGACATGAACCTATTGCTTAAGAAAATTCAGCGAATTTGCAGTGACTTATAATGAAGTGGTTAATTCTCGTAAAATTATCCTGTTAGACTCTGAACACGGCGAGGAGCAAATACAATACAGATGTAGGCTGACAAAATGTCTGCGTAAGTATCGTGAACAGTGGTGGGTAACGAAAGCATTGCGTAATAATCCAAGCATGTTTGAGATGTGTTTCTCCTCCTCTAAATGCAAATTGTTTCTTCAGGACTGGTTTGTGTCAACACCTGAACTAAAGATAGGGAAAAAAGTAGTTGGACGCGTTGATCACTTCACTTATCTAACCAACTCTGACAGGTTGGTATCTGACAAAATCTTAACCCAGATCCAAGACGCCCATCTGGCTTTTGCCAACTTACATCACCCATGGCGTAAACGAGATATCCATCTATCAATTAAAGGACGAATATACTGTGCAGTAGTCACTTCTTTTATTCTGTATGAGTGCAGAAGTGGTCATTAAGAGCTGTGACATTCCTAGATTATTGGTGTTTGATCATAGACATCTTTGAAGCGTCGCTCGCGATTGTTGAGACCACCATGTAAATAATAATGAGGTTAGACGTAGAGCATTGAGGAAAGCTGGCAAATCAGGTGGTGAGGTCGTGGATCTTCATCGACTGATGTGGTTGGGCATGTATTACCTATGCCCAACTACCGCCTACTACGATGAACAATTCTGAATGAAGCTGGAGTAGTATCGGAGTAGGGTATGGACAGCCAAATCAAAACATAGAACTAGTCTATGAAGTCGCTGACTGCCAGTCTGGGCCGTGTTGCTAGATGCAAACTACTTGGTTGGGGTTTGCCTGACTGTTGTAACCAATGGTTGGAGACTGTAGGTGACATGGATGGTAACTGATCGCAGTGGCATAGGTACATTCACTTTTTTTCTCGCCTTAAATCGTAAACCTATAACTGTTTTATGCTCTTCTTCCTATAATTATTGCTTTCTTCCTGTACCATATTTCGTATGTTTACACTTTTTTCTTGCGACTATTAAAGTAACTATTACTTTTATTAGTTCAGTGTTAATCCTACTGTACTGTTGAGATGTAGAAACCTGGACCAATGTACACATATGCCTTATTCTGCGTTGTACATGACTAGCTTAGTTATCCATCTGGTGATAATTCATTTATTATCGTCATTTACTCTCATATGTTTTTTTCTGAATACTACTCGAAATTACGTAAAAAGATTTAATAATTTAGATGAAAAGTTTGGTATATTTTGTGAATGAATCGATCATATACTGAAAACGGCGCATACATTGAACATTTGTTTGGAGCCGTTGGTTTGCTAATATAAGTCTATTATAATATCTTTCGAATCTTTAAGTCTACGATTATTTTCTACTGTCTCAGTTAGCAAATCTAAGTTCCTGCAAGGAAAAAATATGTATTTGTATTTTTCACAACTAATAATTGCATTCGTGTATCATACTTTTGGGGTGTTTCTTTCTTTTTCATGCAGCTGATTACAACACTGGATCCTATCAGCCTTCTAGATGTATTGACCCATCTACTCTACCTGTTCCTGTTGGTCTTCTTCCTGCAACGTATGGAAATCTTGATCGCCATCCAGAATCTATCGTTTCTGGTGAGCCTGGAATTCGTTATGTTTTCTTTACTGCCATAGCAACCAATGTTAAAATCTAGATATTTATATATATCACTTTTTACCTCCTTCACGTTGTCGCCATCATCAATTTATTTAATTTCGCTTTTTTTCGCCGAATATTTTGTTTCATATATGTTCTTAGTTGTTGAATTTTGTTTGTAACTCACTTTGCATTACTAAACATTAAACGATGCCTAGTAGTCGAATGTGAAATGTTTATGCACAGATTTATACATAATCTCGAAAATGGATGATCAGCTTTTTTAAACCACTAAGACAAAAGAAATACTATAAAGTATCTGTCAATTCTCCACGGCAACTACATTTGCAAAGTAGTCATGTGGTTGTTAAGACGTCATAATATTAGTACTCACTTTGTGTCTTGTTTATTATAGCTTTCTTCAATGCTGTATTCTCTATTGTATACTTAGAAAAAGGTTTGGGAAGTGATTTCTTTGCTGAACATGCTATCAGACTGGCAATGCATGCCAAAGTCGCAGCTGCAGCTGCGGCTACCTCGTTATCAGTTAGTCAGTTTGATGGTCGTGGTTCTTCATCTGTGACAGAAAACAATTGCAATTGTCCAGAACGCTGTGTATATTCACCTCTATCTCCAAGTCCCATTAAAGTAAGCAATTTCTTTTGGTCTCAGTTGTCTCAATAGGTGTATGAATGTTATTTCATTTGGAATAAATTTCAAAAATTATAATTTCGTTAATTTTAAAATCTATTTTTCCAAATTCATACAGAATCTCAAAAGCTCGAGTTGTTTGTTACTTTTTCATTTTAGGCTGATGGTTCATTGCCTCCTGCCAACCACTCTACTTCTCCTTGTCAGTCTAACGTGCTTTTTGGAGTTCCAGGTTCTAAAAATGACAGCAATTACCAAACGTCCTCTTCATATACTCGCCCACTGGATAATAGTCCTAATTCTATGCATTTCAAACAAGATAACGATCATAACCGACCCATCAATTCATGTCAAGTGGCATCATTTATCGCAAAGGCTAATAAGTTGTATCTAGAAGAAGTCGGGTCTTATGCTTCATGTGATCGACCTGATTTTATGCGGACGCTAAGTAGTAGTGAGCCTTCTCAGTTGTATGGTGTTTTACAACAGTTACGACAACAAAAGGAAGAAAGTGGTTCTATCCATCTACCAAGTACTTTTAATGTGTCCAGTACTAATATCAACATTCCAAACCTGAATTCTAGAGATCAGCAATCGGAGTATGTGGGCATGTGCCAGGGACGTCCACATTCACCTGAGGGTACTGGGGATCATGTAGTTGGCTCATACTCAGAAAGTAACTTATCAAAAGCGACTCAATCAAGATGTATGGTGAGTCATACTATCTATTCATCTATCGAATAGCAGATTTTTTATCACAACTTTTTTCGTGTAAAATGGTGGCATTTCTTCATGATTTACGCTCAAGCAGTGTTTTATCCTTTCCAAACCCATCTAGTTTTACTGAATAAGTTATACAATAGTTCCTAAGCTAATTGGCGTGGTATTTGTGTGAATGTTTCGACAAGCAGCGGTCATACTCATTTTACACATATTTCGCTCATGTCGAGTTATTAAGATATATATATATATATATATATATATATATAATCCCTGTGTCGTTAAAGCAATATTTTGTTCTGCCTGACAGCGCTTGTGATGTAAACCGTATTTGATCTATCATTAATAAGCTCTATTCTGTTTTTGGTATGATCCATATTGGTAGGCACAGACCAGATGGTTGAGGTCCTCGCAATAATCGCTATTAGTAGCTTGAGACCTCGGATGAAGTGACTTAGAGTCATTCATGACGGTGAAAGTATATTCTCTTCATTTCCTTCTCTGTATTTCGAGTCCCACTGCTTTGTTACACATACCTATTTTGTCCGTCTTTAGAAATATATTTTCAGTGTTTTGCCTAAGTATCACTACTGCTACTTATACTAATAATAATAATAATAATAATAATAATAATAATAATAATAATAATAATAATAATAATAATAATAATAATAATAATAATAATAATAATAATAATAATAATAATAATAATAATAATAATAATAATAATAATAATAATAATAATAATAATAATAATAATAATAATAATAATAATAATAATAATAATAATAATAATAATAATAATAATAATAATAATAATAATAATAATAATAATAATAATAATAATAATAATAATAATAATAATAATAATAATAATAATAATAATAATAATAATAATAATAATAATAATAATAATAATAATAATAATAATAATAATAATAATAATAATAATAATAATAATAATAATAATAATAATAATAATAATAATAATAATAATAATAATAATAATAATAATAATAATAATAATAATATAATAATAATAATAATAATAATAATAATAATAATAATAATAATAATAATAATAATAATAATAATAATAATAATAATAATAATAATAATAATAATAATAATAATAATAATAATAATAATAATAATAATAATAATAATAATAATAATAATAATAATAATAATAATAATAATAATAATAATAATAATAAAACTACATTTTATCGACTCCTTTTGGTATTGATATTGTTAATTTCATCTGGTCATGCTGACGTATACCAAGTTAGGCTTATGCAAATTTTTGCCAGGCTCTACATTAATTATATATGATTAGTGTTTTAAATTTAAGCATAATATATGTGTATCTGAATTATACACCTTTGGAACTAAAATATATTCAATCTCGTTAATTAGTTTCCACTGCATTACTACTTTAAGCACTTTGACGTAAGTCGTTTTAGTAAAAAACAAGCCATACTCTTTTATTATTTCTTACTAACATTCATTTTTTTTATCAAGAAAACAGGGTAAGTTAGGCAGGTATTTTGTAGGAGTTTGCAAAAATGTAGAAAATTCTGAGAACATTGTCTATTATAATTTTCAAAATGTCCGTATGGAATTGTCGCATCGGTTATTTATACTACTTATCGCCTTCAGATAAATTGTGATGATGATTTCTAGCCATGTTAATACCATATGTATCGACGGATTTTTGTGCACATAGGATACTTACTTGAAATAAAGATATAGGTATTATAATTCTGGGAAATAGTACGTTGATCTCAAGTAAGTAGTTTAATTTCAAGCGCTAGATCTTACAAAATCACACTTACATCTCATTTGTTACTGACATAAGTCTCACTTTGTATTCGCTCTTCATTTACGTAATGTAGTTTGATAATGTTAGCGATGTTGATTGTAATCAAACCAGGTGACAAAACATCAAAACTTGGTGGACATTAGGATTTATCTTTTATATCCTGAAGTACAAAAGTTGCTATACACTAAATATCGAATAAATAAACTCCGTTGCCTATAGTATATTACTTTTTAGGACATCTATTTTATCACGTCATTAATTCAGGATACCACTTCAGCGTCTCCTAATTCTCATGAAGATTTACTGGGTGATTGAAGTTTTTGATCACGTATCGCAAATTGTCTTTTCCTGGCTCAACAGCCCTTTCTTGCGGTCCACTTAGATTGGGCGATATATATCCACCGCTCCAATACCTAATTTAAGTTATAGTGTTGGAGATAGTCTGCCATATTTAGCTCAACCAGAGCATTCTTATAAGCTACCTCACATTAATGAGAAAGGTGGCCTAAGCTTAGTGTCTGTCACTACTGCATATTATATAGATGCTTTAATAGATAGTCATCTAAGTAGAGTAAGTAGTGAGTTTATATACAAAATAAGTTGTTTGTTAAAATACACTTTCTTTAATAATTGTGTTATAATCTACATGGTTCCGTAATATTTTATTTGGACTAGAAGCGAGGTAACTAGGTTGTTAATAGAAAAACGATATATTGTAAGCCATTACACGGTCAAAGGTAAGATAATACTACTTATTTCTCCTGAAATCACGAATATCCACTTAATAAACAACTCCTTTGATCAAGGATTAAATAACCAGTACATATATTGAGTATATTTGAGACAATCTTTCACTTCGTAGTTAAGTAAATTCTTTGATTTTGAATTCACTTAGTCCTCTCATTCCATTTAAAATGTCAGAAATCTTTATTTTTCGAGAATGGACTTTCACAAATGCCAATTAATTTGTATTTTGTCCACTTGTTTACTTAGCCATCTAAAGGACAAAATGATCGTATTCAAACGTCTGTTGAATCAGGTCAATTCGTATCTGATTCTGTTAATTCATTGAAGTGTAGTTTACCTGAATATACAGTAGAAGAGTCAAAAGGGTTGAATTATCGTTTGGATCATGGGAACGCAGATGACTTAGATCCGCTTGGTTCTTCCAATACTGGGAAGCGTTCGTCCACACTTGTGGGCTTGACTACACTAGAAAGCCATATTAATAAGGTAATGTGCGTTTTTTGTCAACTTACTTTTTGATGGTTCTCTGAAATGTGGTCATTTGAAATTATTACATTAGTAAAGTTGTCCCTACATAGTTCGAATTGATCTTTTGATTTAATATTTTTCTCACTTGTTACATGAGTTCTTGCTTTCAAGTGTCTTAACTGTGCCGAAAATTATATACTCATGTTTGTAGTGATATTATTCATGATGACATTTAAAGTATTATAGCATCGTGTTTAATGAATGCATTTCTGCGTATTTATTATGCACACATTTCATGATTCTAATGATGTGCAATAAACATTAGATTTGCAAACGTTGAGTCATAGATTCAATTTCTGTTACTCTTCGTCTGTTTGTATATCTGATAAACTTTCAATAGACATCATGACATCCGTAAACGGCAATCATTTGTACTGGTTTTGAGGAATATTAGCTATGACTGATACATTTAAAGTCTATTTTTCACCACTACTATATTTCATTTAAATATTTTAAATTGGTAATATTCCTTGACATCTTTGACAATCCTGCCTCATTCTTACATATTTCTGATTTCTAATTTTGAATTCTATTTATTTCATGTTTCAGGCTATTACAGAAGAAATACGAGCACAGACAATTTCAAGAAACCCTCTTGTTCCACCCAATATTTGTTCGCCTCATCTATCCAGGACTCCATCACCTGTTGGCAAACACTATTCTACGCGGAATTCAGGTTTGTAGGCATGTAGTTTCAAAGATAGCAATGCTTATGTTTAATTGCTGATTGTAGAGACATTACGTTCTGTATATTGATCATTGTAATATTCAGCTAACTATACAAACAGTTTATATCTATGTCATCGTATACTTCAGATACCATTTAACTGTTGTAGTTATGTTATTGATATCCTTCGTAAAGTATTGCAATTCTATTAAATGTTTGCACTTCATTTATTAGCTCACAAAATTTGAATTACGATTAATTGTATTTCTGATTTTGTTTTCACTATCGATCGTTTTCTTATCCTGTTTTTTCTGCTGCCACAAAATGATTACATGTTGTGTACCTTGGTATATTTAAACACTGTCTATACTTATTAGTTTCCCATGCCTTTTATAACGGGTGTTCTACTAAGGGATATCACTCCATTTTACGGTTTCTATTTGATTTGTTGCCACCTGAACAATCTACTCTGAATTATTTTACCACATCCCTAGATACATATTTCATTTATATTCTTAACTAATCATGTAGGTAAAGCTAAAATGAAGTTGGACAAAGAATAGGAGCGATCAAACCGAAACTTGTCCTTAGTCCAGAGATATATTAGTGAAGATTACTCGGTTTAAGGAGTAGGTTCTGCGACTTACAATAGTGCAGTTGTTTCCCTCTGTATCTTACTCATGATCTTAAGTCCCAGTATTATATCATGCATACATTTTCATTCCTTTCTTTCGAGCCATGTTCTCAATATCTGCTCATGCTTACTACCACCACTACTACTGCAACGTTATTTTGATTCTTATTATTCGTCTTGTTAGTTTCAGCTGGTCGTTTCGATATGGTGTGTGAAATAGGACTAATATACATTTGAAATAGTTGGGTGAATTATAACGGCAAAGTTAAATGATGTGTCGAAATGTAGCCAAGTGATAATAAGTTTATGGTCTCTTTTTATCCTCATATTCAGGACTAATACATCGAATGTGTATCCTTTTTGCATCTCCCATTAAGGATGCAGTAAGTCTCGGAGTCATTATCAATGCTTTTATTAAGCACGTTTTTTATAGTACATCCAGTCTGGTAGCGATTATATTCTGTCTACTGATGTATAAATCTCTCTCCAGTGGTCGAAAATGTGAACACTACTTACCTAACCATGTCGGTTTTCATCCCCCTAGTTACACATATATATTTAAAAAGTTTGAAGTTCTATCTTTTATTTCGACTTAGAAATTCATAAGGATATATTGATATTAAATTATTTTCATCTTTCCGAAAATCTAGATTCCCAGTTTAATTTAAGTGTTCCACTTAAAAAGCAAGATCGTTCTATTACTCGCTCTCCTGGAATGGTGAATTGTTCAATGATATCAGGTTCTAGAGATTTTTTCAACAGTTGTGCTTCTAAGATCTCTGTACCTGAACTTCATTCAACAAAACTTATTAATAATAATCAGGATATTTTAAATAAGGTAAATCAAAAAGAATGTGATCAGAAGCGAAAGTTACCTGAATCGATAAAAAATACTTCCTTGTCTATTACTATTGATTCTAAAGTTGACCAGTCTTGTTCACCAACTAGTGATGATCAGTCGCCAGGATTATTACAAATAGACTTAGCTGTAAGTCTTCAAATTATCACATTTTCTAAAACTATATTGAATTTTACATAAATCGTCTTAATTTTGTCAAAATTTATTAAATCATTTTGCCATAATGCCAGCGTAGATGTACTTCTTCGGTATGTCCAAGATTCATCGATACAGTAAACTTTTTTACTAACCTGTTTACCAGTATAAGCTGCTGTTTCTTTATCTACTGTTTTGGTGTATGTCTGATAAATATTCATTTTAATCTAAGCCATTTACTTAGCGACAGATAAGCACACTACAAACGTGACCTCGTTGAATAGTTCATGTATGGTTTTTATTTTGGCCGATTCAAAAAAGATCGTAGTTAGGCTTATTGTAATCTGTTTCTCCAATAATCTTTATTAATTTGTTTGAAAATACCCATATGGTGATTTCAAATGAAGTCATAATATAAAATAAACGATGACTTTTGGATAATTGTATTAAGTTTCCGAGAGCCATAAGTCTTAAGTATTAGCCAAGTCCCGGCAAGTCACTTAGTGTCATTACATTAATCTTCTTCATTATGTTTCGAATTTATTTATTTTGTCTTATTATTTATATTGTTTTTGTTCCCTTTAAGGCATCTGAATTTTCACCAAAGGATACAATGAACTCACATCCCAAAGATGTCTCTAACTTCTTAGCGTGCACTAATATTGATAATAATTGTACTCACTCTGTTAAGGATTGTGGTCATGATGATTCTTCAGCTCTGTGGTCACACACATTTAAAAATGAAAATAGTACAGGTTGTAGTCATAATTCAACTGGATTATCAGACACTTGCAACGTCGACTCGTCGAGTTCCGCTGCATTAAAGTCATTGTGAATTTCCGTTTTGTATTTGTTGATGAATACATGCACGTATATGTGAACTTTAAAAAGAATGTTGAAATGTCAGTGTTTTTAATCAAACTGATATTTAGCTAAAATTGAATTAGATTTCAGTATCATTTTTGACGTGTCCTATCGATTCATTAGAAATAATTTATATTTTCCTTGCACTCGTGTGCTGCTTTTTGTATTTCGTATTTTTTTGAAAAAAAAAACATGAATGCTTTTTGGCGTACACAGTGCAACAAGTTTTATTTTAACGACACATGTCTCTTGTATGAATGTGTTTATATATTTCCTCATTAGGATATCCCCGTATCATTTTGTTCACCCCTCCCTGTCTACGTGTGTTGTTATTCCCTCTCTTGAAACGTACCGGTCTTAAGTTCCGTTTGTACAAATCAATGATCTTGTCGTACATAATGACTATAAGAAAGGTGCATCTACGCATTGTGAAAGACAAATACTCCTTTATGCGCAAACTCACAATCAAACTTTTTGTTGTTAATTGTTAATAAAGTTTTCTAATTGATTATGATTTAAAAAAAATGTTTAAGAAAATATTTATATGATAAAATTATACCCGAAGGTTTACACACACATAATTGCTTCTCTCTCTCTCATTTGTATTACTTTGTAGTCGTTTGCCTTTTGTATTATTTTAGGTTCATGCGTTATATTTAGTTTTAAAATTTTAATCAGGTATCTTTCGAAAAAAAGCTAAACAGTTTGGCTATTTTATTGTCATCTTGTGTAGATTTTGAGTGATAATAACTATTGTTGATATTCAGCATAGCAGTGTGATTCCTACTCACGCAAATTATTGTTAATTTTGCATTTCGAGTTTTTTCTTTCCAACATATGACAGCATAACTGTACTTTTATCGATCTTTATAAACCTGCTAATGTATAGTGCTTTCTGACTATTATAACGTCGCTTGGTTAATCAGTGAAATGTCCTGTTAGTCAGTTATGCATTTCTAAGTATTGGAGCTATAGCGGTGTGCTACCCACTATTATTGTTAGTATATGCAGTAACTGCAACAATTGTTTGTACCAGTAATACAACAATTATGCAATAACATACATAGCAACAGGAACGATTAACCCAATTATAGAATATATTCAAGAGACGCGTGTTGTGAACAGAGATACTTTTATGTAGATTTGTGTAGGCTTTAAGGATGATTTTCATTGCAAGTTAATTTCGAATGTGGTACTGTCGAAAGCGTTGAGCCCAAACTGACTTTTTCACCTCAGGTAGTAACGATTCATTCGTGCCCACCTACTATACAATATAGGATGAAACCCAATTTCTTAAGGTCTTTTGACAAACACGCATATTTAAACTATTGACTAGCAATGCAGCAACCTGGCTACACATAGCCTTGACTCCGTCTGGAAGCTAAATTGAGCTGACGACCAATTTATTGATTGCGTCTCTCGTTAAGCAGTGCTAGCGAATAAGTAAAGACACCAAAATAACACATTGTTTTGTACTTGTGTTTGCAATATTCGTGGTAAAATTAGTAAAATAGATGACATACGTTTTCTAGGAATTTTCGTACTAGTGTTTAGCACGACATTCACATTAAGTTGTTTGTATTACAACTATTTTGAGACAAGGGGGTGTTGTCTAAGCACTTTGCACCACGCTTAATCAGCGATAGCACAAACTATACCTCATATAGCTTAACAGTATCATGAAAGTGGTTGCCATTATAATATCTATTTACTTTAGGCCTTCTTGAAAATTCGTTTGGTTAATTGTTTGTAGAGAGAATCTTAGTGGTGCAAGTTTCCATAGACACTATGAAATTGCTGTTACAGGTGCATTTGGACATTTAATAACTAAAAAACTAGTGTATTCTATATATTTTTCTGAGTTGGATCAAGCTTTTCAAGACTGTCACGGCCCAAAACCACGGGTATTTATGGTGGTTTCTTCACTGTCATGATAATGCTGTTAAACCTTAGCCTGAATTTCAAAAAATGGTATGGTGTTTCAGTAAGCAGTTTGGTCACAGTGGTGAGAAATGGTGTGGATAATTATCGTTCCTGTTTGTTCCGTGCTTAGGTATATAAACGGTCGTGAGACACAGTTTTTGTTGTTAGTCATTGAACCCATATCAACCATAGGAAAACATCAACCTTGTCATTTTAGTGGGCTGAGTAAAATATGGGAATAGGAAATTCGCAAATCCAGCAGCATGAAATCGTGCTGTAATTTGATAGAATACAGAGATTTCTGATTATAATCTGAGCTTTGGTCAAATAATCATTTTATCACAAAGTAAAAAAATGAAGGTTACATATTCCGTGTCGTCGCCACTGTCAGAATATTAGAAGCGAACTAACTACATTCAGATCTATTATTTATACACCAATTATGAAGTGTTTTGTTTTATTATAACCTGTTTATTGACTGTTGTAGAAAAAAACTTGAGAATTTCAGTTGTAAGTGAAAGTAGTCTACAATCGCCATACATTTTCATTTAATTTAAAACCGCGGTAGTCATGCCTTAGTGTTGTATGATGAATGGGAATAACTAAGTATGGGAAGTAAAACCACCTCATAAATTTCTGATTGATACCGATGCGTGTCATTACTACAACATTTTACTGCACATCACTGAAACTAAATCACACTTTGACCATGCATTAAATCTTAATGAAGTTTGTTACCAGTAAATAAATAGGTCTCAATCGATATAAATGAGTAATGTTAGTGAGTACGTATAGGACATTAATACTACCCACAACACTGCGAGTCCTTTAATTCTTCTAATCTCAAATAAAAAATCTTCCCCCCCCCTGTCGAAAATTATGCGAGATAAATACTCAAATTTTAACGAAATTTTATAGGATATGACTTCTCTTTATTCAACCACTTAATGAAAGCCATAGTGACTCGTTCACTTCTTCAGGATGCTTTTCCACTAAGTACAAAATGATGCATTTTGCCAACTCTTAGTCAAAAACTGCTTGTTAACACCTAGTAACAGTTTCGTTTGTTGGAAAGTTACTCTGTAAAAATATTTGGGTACTGAAGTCAGGTTTCCAGAGGATATTGAGAACTTTCAAATATCTGTAATTAGTGTTCGAGTCACTTTTCGGCAGGTGAGACTGTTAATTTTTGTGTTTTACACACAGTGAAGACCAAATGCACAGTACAATCAAAAGTCGGATTAATCTCGTTCATGCCATAAATCGCTCAAATAGGTGTTTGTTCTTCCACTCTATTTCGGTAAATCTTTAGATATTTGCTGACCTGTTTCACAGTCAGAAAACAATTAAAGGTTAATTTTGAAATTTTCATGATTAACGTATTAATTGACAAATACTTAAAACAAAATATCTGTCGAAACTGTGAATTTCCGTTTGACTGCAGTAAACAGTTATAATCTGTTAAGAGAATCCTATCAGAGATTTTAAGGTTATTTCTTTGGAATGCTGATCAGTAAAATTACTAAATTTGATCCCTGTAGATCGTTTCTAGATAATGTTATATTGCATTTTGCCCAACGTTTGTAAATAAGAGCATTATTTCTAACTCGCTTTTGATTGTCTAGTTCCTACTGGTGAGTTCTAACAACTGTAAATGTCATATTCAAAAACATTGCTAAAAAGCTACTAAGACAAAGTGCAATTAAACACGTTTACTCACACATCCTTTGTGAAATGCACAAAACTCTCAGTCACTTCTGCTGTCGATGCCAGACAGTGTGGTCAAGCAAATAAAGTTGATTGGATTTTCGTCCAACTTTATGGCGTTTTTCATTTTTAGGAATAGCATACAGTTGGTTAAGTTTTATAGGTTCATAAACAACCTATAAAATCTATATTGCACATTCATCACATTTACGTTAATTTTATCTCCCTTATATTAGTGATGATTAGAGTTGGGATCTGATAAAACGTAAATTTAAATCCATGAGTTGGAACTGACTTTCCTTTTTGTACAAAGGTCTATTTATTAAATCTTTATTAAAATTTCCTAGACTCTTGTAGGAAGGTTTATGAAGCAATCAAATCCTATATTACACTAGCAAATCATAAATACATATAATTATCAAACTAATCTACCGCATACTGAAATAACGGACGTATACATGATAGAGGAATATGCCAGGTAAATTTCCATCTGATCAATCCTGCCGGGAATGCAGTCGGCCATTCCGTTGCCCTCAATGAAACAACAGAACATAGTTCTGAAACAAGTGTTTCTTTAAATACTCGTGTTTTGTTAGAGCACAAAATAAACCGAAGACGAAAAATTTCAGCAGTGAATCTCTAGAGAAACTTCTGCTTATTGAGTCAATACAAAACTCTGGCAACTCCTTACACTTCAACATTTCATAATGACGAGTACGATTATGATCAGGAAGGAATGTAGTAAAGCGTTCTTAGTCATAAAACGTTTACTCAGTGGCCAGAAAGAGAGTCGAATTCCACAACAGAATCGTCCTTGCTGCCGGATAACAGAAATATCTACCGAGTTGGAAAAAGAAAATTTAATGAAAAAGTCTTCAAAAATGCCTGCATGTTACTAACTTCACTTGGAAAGGATCCCAGGATATTTTGTGAAGCAGGCGGTATGATAGGCAATTAGTGAGCCTGATAATCGCGGTTTCATTTTATTACTACTGACCGCCTAATCTATCTTCTGATATCTTTTCATTTGAAAAAATTTCATTAATAAATAGTATTTGTGAGTAGATACCACTCTGTCCTAACTAGTTTAACAAGCCGATCATCTATATTACAGTCAGTACTTTCTTGCAGGTTTTACTTCGTTTATAACACTGAGCTGATGTCCACTGCTACTTGATTTTGATCAAGTTTTATAACTTGTGAAACCAAACCAGTAAATTTATAAAATTCGTTTTTTATAATGCCATACTTAAATATATTGGTTTACAAAAATTAGTGTATATTTATTCCAATTATTCGCAGATCGTGTTCTAAATTATGGAACCTGGAATTTGTGAAAGTAATTATTACAATAACCCTCGGAGATAATAATTTTTATATCTAACTTTCTTTTTTTAAGTCTGAGAATTTCCTTGTCGATTTTCATCATTTCCAACCACAGCGAACTAATAAGTTCATCGTTACTTATCTTGAATGATTTGGATTCTTTATACGCTGTTGAACAGTTAGAAAGATTTGAAGATGTAGGAACGCAAAACATATGCGTTTCGTTTTTTAATGTGTCCTCAGGGTCTTCAGAAGCATTCGTGAAATAAAAAGGTGGATTTTCACTCTGATTTGTTTCCTCCATAAGAACGTCACCATCACTTTCATTAAGACTTTTCTGCAGTGAGCGACCGTCAGCATGGTATATTTTACTTAAACTGTAGATCAAAGGATTCTCGATTAAATTTTTATAGTTTGATAGCAACTTTGTAGCCGCGTTTGTGACTATTTGATTAAGTAAAACAGTCGTGTTATCATCTTGTATTATAGGCTCGCTTATATCGTAGCTGTTTGGGATCACTTTCGTTGGATTGAAGGCAGAAGTGTTTGACGTAGGAATATTCGTTTCTTTTTGAGCATCATTTACATCTTTATTCTGTATTTGGTTAGTTTCATGCAATGCTACACTACTAGTGCAGTTAAAAGGCAAGTTATTTTCAAAAGAAATAGCTGTGGATGACTGTGATAATTGATTATTATCTGAATTACTGGATGTAGAGGATTCACACATTGTTTCTTCATCTTCTACACTATAATCTTCGGATGTTTCTGATAGAAATTTAGTAAATTCTGAATCTTCTTTCTCTGGTGTATACGAAGTCAGTATCTGGTGCTTGAACTCACAGATTTCCGAAAAAATGACTTCCAAATATCCTCGACTGTTTTCATGAAACTCTCTACAACTAATATCAGAGTATTTACACTTTGCCGGGGTAAGCAAGCCAGATGATAAACGTTGTTTAGCCCTACTTTTGGTTCGTTTCCACCAATTTCTGAGCTGCAGGGCTGATTTAGGATTAGAATTAGGGAATTCATTTCGCAATTTTTGGGAAATATACTGCCATAGTAAACGTTTTCTGTGTTTGGTTTCACTATGACTGTTCGGGGACTCTATAATATTTGGGTACTTTTGAACTTCTTTGAGAAGGAATCTTAATTCTTGATGTGTATATCTCTCCGATCTTTTACCAACTTTCAATAGCGAGTTACCTGGTAAACTTTGCATTGATCACGAAATATAGTTCGAGATTTGAAATAACACTTGTAAGAGACGTACAATATCCAATATCTTCGAAATTGACTGGTATAAGCTGGTTGATTTTAATACACTATTTAAGTGGTTGAAACGAGTTTCAAAATAATCGTAAAATAAGCTTTTGCTGTATATACCTTGTAGTTACTATTTGTGTCATGAACTTTAGTCACTGAATATCTAAAATCACACCTCTCTATAACATTAGAAAGACGATACATACGCATTTAGTAATTCTTCTGCTTTTTCCTGAATGCAGAATGTGGTTTATAATCCTTGGAAATTCAATTATATTCCATTATGGTGTAAATTGTACTAGTGCCAGGTCTTGATGTAATTTCTCTCTGTGGCCTTCACGACGAATGATACTTCATGCTTGATATTATCCTCGCAAATTAGCACAGAAAACCTAATACCACCACATAGGTCATTGGTGGCTGTGTTTATGGCTGGGGCTGTATTTTGTACTAAGATTCGTTTGTCATGCTTTAAATGATTACAGACCTCAGTAAGGTGGTAGGATTCCTACTGTTGAGATCTTTGATGTCATAATCATCTTAATATTGTAGCATTTAGTGATCATGAACTGGCAATGTGTTAATTAGTTCGGATTGCAGTGATCTCATATTGTTCCGAACCTCTTCGTAGTTTCGAGTATGTGGGTTGTTCTAATTAGTTAGTAGTTCCTCACCTTTTGTCAAGTGACGTCATGCTGCACCTCTTTTAGACAGGAGGCTTTCATATCAAGCTATTTGTCATGAAAAGGACATGGTTGGAACTGGGCCCTGGAGTGTTTTCCTTGAATATTTCGGAGTTCTTCAAAAAGATACTTTCACCAGTTGTGAATCCACAAAGCCACAAATGTGATATTTTATATTTTATTTTAACCACATACAGCTTATTTACATTAAGCGTTGTGAAGAAACTGTTATGGGTTTCATTAAGATAATACACCTATACATTTATTAAAATTAGTTTACAAGACGAAAGAATATTCAGGATGCAACTCGTATATTAGCCATCATATATATATATACATAGCACTAATGGAAGAAGAGAAAAAATGTTGATGGCAAAGGGGTAAAAAACGATGGGAACAAATTTAGATAGAAAATGAATAGACATTTGGTGCATAAATACAGTTCGACTAGGTTTATTAAACAACTGTGTAAGTATCAATGAAATTTCGAATGCTTACACAGGTGATGATCTCTCTTCGTTGACCAATTCCACATAAAAATTTACATGTTTGAATAATAATAGAGAGTTTGTTTTTCGGGTTTCTTGTAAGAGGATAGTTTGTCCCTCTTGTGGCGTTGTTTGCAGCCTTTGGTTCAAAACAATGCCAACTGGACTCCGTACTTGTGTTAAGATGATAGGTGGTGAGTTAATGGTTTCACGTTAGTTGTTACTCCTCCTTCATTTCTACTGCTTCTTTGTGAAGCAAAAATCTGAATCCGGAAGCTTGAACTGTAACGCGTGGTAAGTACAAGGCTAACACAAGGCCTGTGTTCACAATACTAATAGTATTTGTTTACTGCAGCAAAATCGATACACGCCAGTTTTACGAATAAAGTCAATTTGGTAAAATAGGAATACTACTGGAGATTATAAAGATGTATACCCAAGCAAAACTCTTGGAAATTGGTAGAAGATCGTGCTGAAAGTCCATTATATCAACAGCATTTATTTATAACTGCACGAAGTTTGCAAAATTAATACCATCAAGAACATTTTCAGAATTAATACTAGTGGTATTTTAGCCAATGAACTAGGGTAAAATTGTGGGTGATTATATCAATACTCTAGCCAGATCCGAGGAAACTGGTCCAAGAGGGTATTATTACGCGCATGATGTTAGGCGGTGTGCAGTGTCCCATATTATGAACATGGTAAACAAAGGTTCGTTAAGGGCTATGAATATGATTATTACAGTGGTGATACACACTCTCTCAATATGTTGCTTACCCCATTTTATGCAATTTCCATGACTGACTTTACTGTATCTGAAACGATAAACCAAATGTCCAGACGCCGAGTACTGAAATTATAACTGGACATGTTTCCAAATAAGGTTTAATAAACCCAAAACCAGAAGAAATGAAGTCCGGACAATGTATTTATTAACCTATCAGGCAAATATTGTTCTGTGCAATAAATTATAGATGCATTGTTACAAACCTTTAATAATATGGGCATCCAGTTTAAAACAAATAGTCAAACAGCCCAAAGCAATGATGCATGCCGAAATGGTGAAGGCAAAGATGGACAAACCAACCACGGAATCGAATACAACAAATAAGTCAAATAAATTACTCAAATATTATTCTAAAATTTAGTACAGAATTCACGCCAGTTTACAAGCATGGTCATTATGATACAGGAAGGTTAACTTTCACACAACAGAGCATAAGGTTTTACAGAAATATGTGCTTGAATGAAAATGACATTTGCAAGACACTATATTCGTGTACAGGGAGATTAAATGTCAACAAGAAAACAGTTAATCATTAGCCGGAAGGCGCTTCGTAACCCTGGGTGTTCAGGCATACATTAGTAGAGAACACTTATATATATGCATTCAGTTTAAATAAAGAATTGTCGTAAATGTGACACCAGGAAGGTTCAGATACTGGATGGTTGTTTGAAATAGTCAATTGTAGCGTCCAGTACGAATATGACTTTGTGTAAACAGTATCTCGTAGGAAAACGATAGAGATCGGAAGTATCATATTAAGGTATCACGAATGCACCACAAAGACTCACTACGTTTTTCATTGTAGAATCTAGGTGATAATTTTAACATGATATGACAGTTACAAACTGAAAAGATGAATAAAAAACAAACAGCAGGACGATAGGACACAAAAGATCAATTAAGTACATCTGTTTGCAGTGGAATCTAAGGTGTATCTATTGCATTAAACGAAGCATATTTGTTATTTCTCTTTTTTTATTCCAAAATACGTCGACTAATACTAAAGATAACTATGAAAGATTTTAAATCCACTCTAGAATGAAGAGCTTAAAGAAGTATAGTGTAGGGAAATAAAAGGTAAACTGCAACACCTCTAAGAAATATGTGGGCATTACGCGGTTTCAGAGGATTAACTGCCAAGAAGAAAAACGTTTTATTGCCTGTATGTGAATAGTCAAAGGCTCTTAAGATCTGCAGGTAATGTTTTAGACATGTTGTTAAAAAGACTTGATGCCAGAAAGTCCATTGATAAATGTACCCCATTCTATACAAGTTGTATTAAGTAAGTTGCAGATGCCAGCATTGTCTAAGTAAAGGTTTATTTCCAATCTAAACTGTGAAAGGGAGCCAAATTGGATTATGCTTTCTGGTAACCGGTTCCTGAGGTTGGCATAGCGTGCAACAAAGAAGAAGAATTTCAATTTACTGGTGGCTTTCCTCACCCTTACCAGAGAATTTTGGTTCCGCAAGTCATACTTACGTTTTCTATCATATGTCAAAGCAATACGATTTGTTATAGTTTCATCATGAAGAATTTTATAGAGTATCGCAAGATTAAGTTTAATCCTTCTGACCTATAAAGGGCCTAATTTTCAAGCACAGCATCTAGCATTATAGGGTCTGCCGGGGGTTAATAGTCTAGTATGATGTCGTTGAGACTTCTCTTTTTTCTGCCGATCTAGTGAACGCATTCAACTATACATAATTGGGCAGTACTCAAGCAGAGGTCTAACAGAGATTCTATAAAGAATAACTTTAGGTTCGTTAGGATAATAGTTTCGATGAATAAAACCAATAAATCTGCGAGCTATAAAGACTTGTGACATAGCACACTCGGTAAGGAACAAACGTTTTAAATACCTTACTCCTAAACCACATATACTACTTAGTTGGCGAAATTGGTGTTCCTTAAGATGTAGATTGATCCCGGGGTTAGATTCTCTGAAATATAGGTACCCTGACTTTTGTGTTAAGGGAAAGAAACCGTTTATTACACCATTCCCTTAGTTTACTGAGATCACCCTGCATTATGTCGTTAACATTTCGACCTTAGTTTGGATAGAGTACATAGACGACTATGAGGACGTCCGCAAACATAAAGGTTTTACCAACTTTAAAACAGTGGCATATGTCATTAACATACATAATAAATAATAATGGTGCTATGATTGAACCCTGGAAGACGCCACCATTGATGATCTGAGAAGAATGAGAGATGTCGTCCTAGTTTTACTAAATGAACTCGATCTTTCGAAAACGAAGCTATACAGTCATGGAATTTTCCCGTTATTCCAAAGGCTTGCAATTTATATAGGGGAGGTGGACAATGTACTTTGCCAAACTCCTTAGTGAAATCGGAATATAAGGTAACAGTTATTTTTCCGTCATCTCCATTGTTCATCATATAGTCAGAGTATTCTAGGCGGTAAGCTATGCAGGATTTCTTAGACATATAGCGCACTGTAGAGATGTAATTAGTTTGTACTTAACTAAGTGTAGATCTGCCATCTAAAATAAAAACTAATACTCAGTGTGGTAGTAAACGATTTCTCTCCTCCCATCCTTACGCTAAACCAAATAAATACTCAGAAAAAATCGGAGTGACACACTCTACAATGCCAGAGTACCAAATACTATTGGCCCAAGACACTACTACACAAAGAAGCCACCCATTACCACTTATTCCATCTCAGTTCCAAATGAACAGTAGCATGGCTCACCACAACCATGGAAAATATCCGCACCACCAATATAAGTGACCACATAGATACGAAAATCTACAACTGAGACAATTCCCTAGAGCATATTCCCTAAATCCCAACCAAATGTACTCCGGCTAATGATTAACTGTTTTCTTGTTGACATTTAATCTCCCTGTACACGAATATAGTGTCTTGCAAATGTCATTTTCATTCAAGCACATATTTCTGTAAAACCTTATGCTCTGTTGTGTGAAAGTTAACCTTCCTGTATCATAATGACCATGCTTGTAAACTGGCGTGAATTCTGTACTAAATTTTAGAATAATATTTGAGTAATTTATTTGACTTATTTGTTGTATTCGATTCCGTGGTTGGTTTGTCCATCTTTGCCTTCACCATTTCGGCATGCATCATTGCTTTGGGCTGTTTGACTATTTGTTTTAAACTGGATGCCCATATTATTAAAGGTTTGTAACAATGCATCTATAATTTATTGCACAGAACAATATTTGCCTGATAGGTTAATAAATACATTGTCCGGACTTCATTTCTTCTGGTTTTGGGTTTATTAAACCTTATTTGGAAACATGTCCAGTTATAATTTCAGTACTCGGCGTCTGGACATTTGGTTTATCGTTTCAGATACAGTAAAGTCAGTCATGGAAATTGCATAAAATGGGGTAAGCAACATATTGAGAGAGTGTGTCAAGGTGTGGAGGTCCATGCAAGGGGTTCCAAGTAACAGAAGGCATATTGAAATCTCCTCCTATCAACTTGGTCATAGGAAGCAATGATAATGATGCGAATAAATGACCTAATTGTTGGGTAAAAGTATGGGTAGCATTAGGTGGTCTATAAATACAACCTATCAGGAATTGATAATGGGAACAGTTGTCAATACTGACAAATATAGCGTCATCTAAAAGTTCACTACCTTTTGGGGAGATAAGAGATGATGAAAAATCGGATCGAACATATATTATACATCCTCCGCCTTTTCCTGAATTCCTATCTTTGCGGTATATGACATAATTATCAACTTGAAGTGTAAGGTCTGAGATATCGGGAGTACACCAAGTTTCAGTTATTAGGACACAGCATGGGTTAACTGAGTACATTAGGGATTTAAGATGAGTGATTTTATTGAAGAGGGAACGGGAGTTAAATAGAATAGTGGAGAACTGTATGGGACTAATCAAATTGGATAGGTCACGGGTTACCTGAGTTAGTGGAGAATCCTTATGAACTCTGTTTGAAATGGAAGAAGAAAATGGAGTATAGGGGAGTGATAGCAGCGAGACATTAGCCACTAGGGGGTTGGGAGAGGGTACTTTGTCACTTGGCAGAGTACTATCTATATGACGATGTGGAATAAGTGAGGACTGAACAGGGGAGGAAGTGAGGCGAGTATGGCGGGATAGTGAGAAGGTAGACTTAAGGGATTCATTGTTTGTAAAAGGTGCGAAGTTACGATTCGAGGTTCTATTTGAGTCTATTGGGGAAAAGAATACTGTGGATAGCGATTCATATGAAAAAATTCTGGTGGATTGTATGTGGGCAGCAAGCAATTATACGTTGGCACATTATTATTGTATGCCATAGAGGCATAACGAAGCAACCCGTGGTCATGATACACTGAAGTCTGAGGGGGATTTATTAGTGATTTGTACGATCTCGGTGTGACCGTTGGGCCGCCAAAGGAAAGTGCTGGACTATTAGTGTAGGTGTAATAAGCCTGTTGAGCAAGGTTTGTAGGTATCTTGTAGGCGGATCCCATCGGGTTCTTATGTTGGTTTCTGTTGTTTAGTGGTATGAAATTCGAGTACATCATGGTTCATACATGACTAAAAACCGCGCGCTTCTTGACCGATGTGTTACAATTCCAAAAAAGGGCTATGGGTTAGCAGAATGGGTCACTGAACATGTCCAGATGCGGGATATAACCAGCAGTACTTAAAACGTGGACGTTGAAGAGAAGTCAATAGTATTGTGCCAGTAGGTTCCATACTTGCCTTGTACATAATCATCTACAACTAGACAGGAGATGTAAGCAGAGAGAGCACAAAATAGCAGCACAAATATCCTAAAGTGGGTGGGCACTGAAAGACACAACACATCACGTACACTTATAAGTGGATTAAAATGGAGAAACACTGGCATATAATTAAGACAGGTAAATGGTGCTCACACATTAAGAGTCCCGATTATTTCGCTATCACAATGAGAAACGGTAGTTAAGGTGAACATTTTTAATGAAATATCAGAAGAAATGAAGTTACAAAGATGTCGTACAAATAAGGAAGGTGAAGATTTTTCCGAGTGGCGTGAGGCAAAATTGTTCCAGATACTCGAAAATTTATTTGCAAAATGATTTATACAAAAAGTAGATTTTGAATTTGACATTTTTACTTTGAATGTTGGGATGCGTAGGTTATATCATAAAGGCAATAAAAACGCTAACTTGTTCAATATCTTGTAAAAGAAGATTAGGTTTAACTTGAGTCGGCGCCTCCATAAAGTATCTAGTCCTAACTTGGTGCATCTAGTTTTATAGTCTGGACTACGATCAGCCTCAAAAATACGAAGAGCAAAGCGACTCCAGTGTGAGTTCATCTTTAATGGAAACATTGCTGAAAATAGGGGTGCAGTATATTAGTAAAGGCCGGACACAAACTTTATATAGCCGAATACGAGAATCATTGCCATAAAAGATAAGTTTTTCAGAGAGTAAATAATCAGACATTTCGTCAAACACTATTGTTTCCATTCTTCTAGAGATAACTGGGGTGATATTTGTGGGTCTGTACATATGCAAGTTCTTCCTGTCACCTCATTTAAATCAAAGGCGTATGTATGAGGTTTTCTGTGTTAAGGTAAGTACCTGCTGTTAAAAATAATAATAGTAATTAATTTCGCCATATCAGGCAAGATCAACAAATAATATCAGGCAGTAAAATGGGTTCAATTTATATAAGAATTTATTATACTATGACGAACAGAGACAGTCAAATAATAAACATTGTTTCAGATTGGCATTTACATAGCGTCGATTATAAACATGGACACAAGACGAACGTGTGATGTAGGAGAATGGAAGGATGGGTTAATGCCTCCATTACGATTGGTCACATTTTACCGGAAAATGTAGATGTTCAACCTCGTGCGTAATATAAGGCAATCTCAAAGTGCTGAAAGGAAAGAAAGAACAAACAGCAGAACGGAGCAACAGCATTACGACAGCTATACTATTCTGACTATTTAAACAATAAGAAGAGTATAACTGTTTGAAATGGTAAATATTTGGATATTAAAGCTCATTTGGTAAGAGTTAATTTGTTACCCTTGATTGGTTGGCTATTACGGAAGAGTACAGTAATAGTGTCCAGACGGGTTCATTTCAAAGGTAAGGTTTAATAAGGTTGATGACATAGGCTTGTGATATGAGCCGTGAACTCGTATGCTAGATATGGTCCGTGACTTATCATGTCTAGATGTCAAAAAAGTTGAACTATATAAACCACGTGTAAAACAGTTGCAACCTTCGAACAGCGCGCCAAATAGAGGGTCGAACAGTTTTAATAGGATTAATAGTAAATTAGGTTCACTGAGTTTGAAGTAAATGAATGCTATGCCATCTGCCCTATAACCACTTGGCGTCCAAATTGAGTTTATGGATTTACAAATGTTGTTATGAGTGAAGGCAACGGATTCCATATGGTTAGTGGCAGAGTTGATAGTGCCTACCTCAATGTCTCTCAGCGGTTTACCCCAGTTGGCAAAGAAATCGCTGAACAGGTTAGCTATAATATTATGGTCGTTAATCATTAATCCATCACGTATAAAGCAGGGAATATCACTATTCCGGAAAGGTATGAGGCGATTGTCGAACAGCTGTACCAAGTTTTGTACCTTGGAGTGGAGCTACTGTGCATTGCTGAAAACTCTTCATTGCCGAAAACTCTTCGACTTTAACCTGTGAACTTCTATTAGTTAATTAAAGGTCATGGTGATTTCCACGATTGCTGAAAAGCTATTTGACTAAAAATAACACTTCTGTAGACGTCTTAGCTTCTTACGGCAATGAAGTGGTATATACAAATCGTCTAACTTAATTATATTGCTTAGTTTAATAGGCGCAATCAAGTCTAAACACGAGTCATTAATTTAATAAAAAATATCTAGTGCATCTGTAAGACTACTTAATAGGAAAAAGTTGTGCCAGTTAGAGCAACCTAGAAGGATGTTCAGAAGATTCTAGTCCACATTTTTATAATCTCCATAATGTCTAGTTTTTGTAACTTATGATTATTGGGGTGATTAAAATTAAAAGGAAGTGCACATGGAACCATTTTGTGGTCACTGCTTTTGAGCTTTTTGCTAACATGATGTGACAACGGAGTAATATCATGATAGAAAACTAGGTCAAGAACGTTATGATGTTTTGTGGAAGTGTGTACACACTGTGTCCAACAGTACATGTCTAATATAGAAAGAAGATTTTCTCCATCATATGACTGTTCTCTACCAACATTCCAGTGTATCCTAGGAAGGTTAAAGTCTCCTGAGATGACTTTCGCACTATAATTTAGGGCAGTGGTACGTACAAAAGCATCAATAACGATGTTATCTACAGTAGTTGAGGTGTTGGGGGTTCTGTATATGCATCCAAAAGGCAAACTGTGGCCCAGGTTATTGACTGCGATCCACACAGACTCTGATACCTTACCGAGTATTTTGTCATCGATTTTATTAGACGAAAAGCAAACACTTGCGTATATTAGACGGCCACCACCCCGTTTATATTCTCAATTGCCGCGATATAGCACATAGTCCTGAATGGCTGATTCTGAGTCAGTTATTGAAGCAGAACACCACGTTTCTGTGACAAATATCAAAGGAGGTTCAGCTAATAAGGCTGAAGTTCTTAGGTTTAATATTTTATTAAGTGAGCAGGCGTTAATTACTAAGAAGTTCAGGAATAAAGAGTGAGTTGTGAAGAATCGAATAAGATCTCCATCTAAGTTGTTCGTGTTTAAAATGACTAGATGTTGGTTTGGGATGGTAGTCCGACTGTTTGAGCTAACGTCTGAGCAAGCTGTATTGCTAAGGAGACTAGTGACTACCTGGTCCCTAGTAGATTGTTATATTCAGAGATATTTGGATATTCACACTAATTTGAGTTAGGCGATATGGCAGCCCGTTTACGATGTGCCTGTGAAGGCTTACGGCCTTGATTACTACGGAGTCGGTTACCTTTAGAAAGTGAGACCTTATAACCGGTCTTGCCATATAATGGTATTTAAGAGGTCATAAAACCTTGCTTGGAGCTCACCTGTAGTCTCGATGATCTTTTTGTCCCGCTCTTTATTATACTTAAGTTGCTAAGTGGGCTAACCATGGCCTTTACCTGTGCTTTGGAAGTTCGCGTTTTTTCACCTAGTAAAGGACTATAGGGCTTAATATTGGAGGCTGTGTGGCCTAAATATATACCACTTAGGGGGTTGGGTGGTTGTCGGAGGTTTGACTTGCAATTTGTACGTCTTGTGGCATGATGCCTGTCTGTTGATTAACAGTATCATCAGACGATTCTGTAGAAGTACTAAAAGGTATAGTTAGGCATTTTACATTAGTGGTGCCTTGCTCAACTTTATATGAGTGTGAAGTTTCTAACCTCCTATGTCTTTGGGTTGCAGTCTTATCCTCGACCACATGGGCCTTCATATACTTGGTGGATTCTGTTGTTAATTATTCAGCCCGTTTTAACCGATCTGCTGCCGACTAAGAGCCAAACCGGAAGAAAACAGGGCATGAGTACTTCTGGTGTTTCTTGTCAAGACGAAGGCATTGATTAGAGCAATCTGAAAGATTAACTGCCTGTGGTATAGAATACCTGACGATTCTCAGTGGTGGCTTATCCGGTATATTGTAGACAATTACATTTTGACGGGATATCACAAGTTTAGTCACTTCTGTAGCAATGTAGTTCTTCAATAAGGCTCTTGTGTGCTTGGAATGGTGTTTAACTTTAGGCGTCTGTTCGCGCTGTTCTGGTTATGTTTAATTTGGTGACTAATTGGTCATTCTCGCACATTTGGCTATGGTGACTCATCCCCTGGCTTACAACGACGTTATGGAGTCGAGATATTTGATGGAAACACGAAGCGAGAAGTAATGTTGATAAAGCCATAACTAAGAAGAGACAAACAGAAAAGAGACTAGGTTTAGAGAGAGTATTGAAGTCACTAGATGCGCCGGGAGGAATCAAACTTGCGAAATCAGAATGCATTGTTTGTGAATCGGAAGACTAACCACTACCTATTAAGGTTTGTCAAGTAGAATCTAAGATCGAAGACTGCTTGGAATGCAATACTTACAAAGAGTATTCAGTTTGAAAGCTCGGCCAGCTGGATAATGACCAACCTCATAATATAAACGGGGCTCAGCTTTGACGTTAATAGTTTTGGCTTGCTCCAAACCGATATTAAGTATTTCGAAGGATAGGGGCCAAGCTAACTAGTAAGGATCAGATGTTATCTTATCTAATATACTATTGTAAAGGACTGGTGGGGTCAGCTATTGAACCTTGTGTGTAACTTTCTTCTGAACGTGGACATGATAGGGCCAGACAGATACTGCGTGATTTATTTGGTCAAAAATACTTGGTCACACGTGCTCCGATAGATGATTTGCTCTGAAGATTTAACATATTTCGCGATTAAATTACGTAGTGTCCATCTCACTTTGTCTAAATTGGGTATGCGCCCGATGTAAATTCAACAGCCTGCCTGGAATCCATTGCAATGCGTCTGCCGTTAGAATTGCAAGAATGTTGAGCTGATATGACTGATGGAATCACAGTCAAGATTAGTGGACCGAGTTTTGGCAACTCGATGTTGTTTGTAGAAAAAAAAGGCTAGAGTTTCGCGAACGGGTTATGGAATGTTGGTTCATCATAATTTGATGGAGAGTAATTCGAATGAACATGAGCGATACCTTAACAAAAATGTTAGCTTTAATCCGAATACACGTGGAGCCTGTCAACGAAACTACATAAAATTAGTAGCCTGTGTCATTTGCACAACGAAACAGTTCTTGTTCGAATGCCCAGAGTTCTTGAAGATGTACATTAATAGCAAAAAGCTAGATGTAAGAAGGTTTGGTTTGTGTTATTTATGCCTAGCATTTGAGCATGTTTTCCGGAAGTGTGGCTCACCTTTCAGGTGTTCAGTGAGAGTTTTCACTGTTAAGCACCATTCGCTTCTGCGTGTTTATCGTAATAGTAGTTCTGCCCATTTTGCCCGAAAGATAAACTCTTCGCACGTTCATTTCAGCACTATTCCAGTAAGAATATGTAGTCCTTACGAAGGTTTGGAAACTGATGTCCTTCTAATCAGTGGTTCTGATACATCCCTTATATGTAAAGAAATTATTAATTGCTTATGTTTGGGAAGTAAAGTTTCTTCGATTAACGTGACTACTATAAATGGGACTTATGTTCACATGTGAGTGTAGAATTGTTTTTTAAATGGCAAAGGGCCTGTCCAAATAAATAAAGCTCACACTATCAAGAAATAGTAACGATGAGCTGAACACCTTAAGGGTCAGTTCAGTTGGCCCTCAACTGCTCTAGAACTTCCTACTATTTCAAAGCAGCCAAAATAGGAGGTTGAGGTCGCACAAGCTATAGCCAATATAAGTCGAGGCTAAACAGCGGTTTCCGATGTATTATCCCTAGAGGTCAATAAGGATAGTAGTCCCGCATTGACAGCTGGGCTGACTGATATTTTGACTAAAGTTTGAGACCTTGAAATAATTCCGCTTGACGGGTGTCGATCGTTAATCGTCCCAGTATATAAGAAAGGGTTAAAGTCGTCCTGCAATAACCATGGAGGAACTAGTTTAACTAATATAGTGTCTAAAATACTAGTTTCCATAAATACCAGGCGTTTAGCTGCAACTGGCGACCAGCAAATGCGAGAAAGTCAAGCTAATTCCAGACTTGGTTGCGGTTGTATAGACCAGATATTCACCATTCGTCAGGTTGTAGAACACAGACATACATTTCGACGCCCGAAAATCATGGTTTTTTAAACTTGAAAGAGGCATTTGACTCTGTAGACCAAGAAGTTCTATGGCAGCGTCTTTCATTGAAAGGCGAACCACAAAACTTCATTAATCTTGTTAAGGCTTTTTACTCAAACACTATAAGTCATGTCAGAGCATATGGCGAAATGTCATGTGAACTTGTAACCTCAAGTCAAACTAAAATTTCAAACAAACATCTAGTCATTTTAAACACGAACAACTTAGATGGAGATCTTATTCGATTCTTCACAACTCACTCTTTATTCCTGAACTTCTTAGTAATTAACGCCTGCTCACTTAATAAAATATTAAACCTAAGAACTTCAGCCTTATTAGCTGAACCTCCTTTGATATTTGTCACAGAAACGTGGTGTTCTGCTTCAATAACTGACTCAGAATCAGCCATTCAGGACTATGTGCTATATCGCGGCAATTGAGAATATAAACGGGGTGGTGGCCGTCTAATATACGCAAGTGTTTGCTTTTCGTCTAATAAAATCGATGACAAAATACTCGGTAAGGTATCAGAGTCTGTGTGGATCGCAGTCAATAACCTGGGCCACAGTTTGCCTTTTGGATGCATATACAGAACCCCCAACACCTCAACTACTGTAGATAACATCGTTATTGATGCTTTTGTACGTACCACTGCCCTAAATTATAGTGCGAAAGTCATCTCAGGAGACTTTAACCTTCCTAGGATACACTGGAATGTTGGTAGAGAACAGTCATATGATGGAGAAAATCTTCTTTCTATATTAGACATGTACTGTTGGACACAGTGTGTACACACTTCCACAAAACATCATAACGTTCTTGACCTAGTTTTCTATCATGATATTACTCCGTTGTCACATCATGTTAGCAAAAAGCTCAAAAGCAGTGACCACAAAATGGTTCCATGTGCACTTCCTTTTAATTTTAATCACCCCAATAATCATAAGTTACAAAAACTAGACATTATGGAGATTATAAAAATGTGGACTAGAATCTTCTGAACATCCTTCTAGGTTGCTCTAACTGGCACAACTTTTTCCTATTAAGTAGTCTTACAGATGCACTAGATATTTTTTATTAAATTAATGACTCGTGTTTAGACTTGATTGCGCCTATTAAACTAAGCAATATAATTAAGTTAGACGATTTGTATATACCACTTCATTGCCGTAAGAAGCTAAGACGTCTACAGAAGTGTTATTTTTAGTCAAATAGCTTTTCAGCAATCGTGGAAATCACCATGACCTTTAATTAACTAATAGAAGTTCACAGGTTAAAGTCGAAGAGTTTTCGGCAATGAAGAGTTTTCAGCAATGCACAGTAGCTCCAAGGTACAAAACTTGGTACAGCTGTTCGACAATCGCCTCATACCTTTCCGGAATAGTGATATTCCCTGCTTTATACGTGATGGATTAATGATTAACGACCATAATATTATAGCTAACCTGTTCAGCGATTTCTTTGCCAACTGGGGTAAACCGCTGAGAGACATTGAGGTAGGCACTATCAACTCTGCCACTAACCATATGGAATCCGTTGCCTTCACTCATAACAACATTTGTAAATCCATAAACTCAATTTGGACGCCAAGTGGTTATAGGGCAGATGGCATAGCATTCATTTACTTCAAACTCAGTGAACCTAATTTACTATTAATCCTATTAAAACTGTTCGACCCTCTATTTGGCGCGCTGTTCGAAGGTTGCAACTGTTTTACACGTGGTTTATATAGTTCAACTTTTTTGACATCTAGACATGATAAGTCACGGACCATATCTAGCATACGAGTTCACGGCTCATATCACAAGCCTATGTCATCAACCTTATTAAACCTTACCTTTGAAATGAACCCGTCTGGACACTATTACTGTACTCTTCCGTAATAGCCAACCAATCAAGGGTAACAAATTAACTCTTACCAAATGAGCTTTAATATCCAAATATTTACCATTTCAAACAGTTATACTCTTCTTATTGTTTAAATAGTCAGAATAGTATAGCTGTCGTAATGCTGTTGCTCCGTTCTGCTGTTTGTTCTTTCTTTCCTTTCAGCACTTTGAGATTGCCTTATATTACGCACGAGGTTGAACATCTACATTTTCCGGTAAAATGTGACCAATCGTAATGGAGGCATGAATCCATCCTTTTCTTTTCTCTATTTAGGAGCATTGGGTATTTGTTTATTCCAGTAAGAGACTGCTAGATCTCATGCTTCTTATCCTGACTAGCCGCAGACTGATTTGGCTCGCGAAGGTCTTTAATCCTCCTGGTCGCAAGTTTAGTGGATTGAAGATGATTATATAGGAAAACTTTTTCCGGTAAAGTTGTCAGTTTTTTATTAAAAAAATCCCTATATTTATAGTTTTCCGAAAGAACAAGATCAGCATTACAACTCATCCAATCCGAACGCAGAGGTTTCAACTGTTTCCCAATCAGAACAATCCACGTCAAATTTCTGGAATGCTTTGCTGATCAGTGACTGGATGTAATGTTCCCGGCTCCTTTAGGGTTCTGAAAGCATTGTTGAGGTTTCCTATATCCTTTTCAACAGGTATATTGGCCTAAAATCTCTTAAATCCCACACATTTGATACTATAGGACGAGATTTTCTGAATTATTACTCCCAACTGTCGAAAATGGACCTCATTTTTTCATATGCCTATAACAATACTTTATCCTGACATGTCCAAAATCCCTTGTTCCTACATTGTTAAGAACATATATTTAGCCCAAGCTATATAATGCATGATTCTATTCGTTTCCGTGATATAAGTGACAGCAATGAAATTTGTTTGGGATTCAGAAGATTAGTAGCATCACTGGAGAATTAACTAGTCAATGTGGTTTGTGAGTCTTTTAATTTCACACTATCTCAGCCAAACAGGGTTCGCGCCATATTTTTCTGGCTATCGCCTCTACGATGTACGTAGTCTTAATTCTTCTAATCATCAGAACAGGATACCCCAAAAATCACCTATTCCGTATGTTTTTTCAGACTGATATCATAGGCCCAATGATTGTCATATCCCAACTTCTTAAAATAGTAGTGTTTTTTATATGATAGAAATATTTTATCGTACGTCTCTAAAAATGTATCCTTGAAAATAACCACTGTCGACGAAAAAGCTATGCTCTTAGCCACCCTAACCTGTGTAGTTACACGTTCATCTTGTGTTTGAAAATTGTTGGATCGTTTTGTAGCCAGATGGTTAACTAAGTCAGTCCTGAATCACTATCAACCTTTACGCATTATGATAATTGATACATGGACTACCTCATACGTCTCTACCATAAACACACCCCATGATAAGTACAAACGCTTAGTCGTAGGTTAAGTGTATGTGATGGGGTTTGCATAATTCATGTCAATTTAAATTGACTTCCCTCTCATATCAAGGGGAAATGTGACACAACATTCAGTGTAAGTTGTTTAGAAGCCTACTATGTCTCTAATCACCTTATTTGGTTGAGTGTACTAGCCTTCAAGTGCCTTATTTAGGGACACTGGTTTACCGCCACATAGTTTCACTTTGGCCTCGTCTCTATTTTTTACATGCAAGTCTATCAGTAAAGATTTTTACATACCTGAAATTATGATGTTTCCAACAAGGGCACCCAAAACGTGGATAATGTGGATAATGAGTATTCTGTAGTTCTTGTACCTACGTTATACCCTGAAGTACTAACCTCAACTCTAACTCAGGAACATATCTAAGCAAACAAAACTGATACTCGCAACCAGTAACCAGGCACTCAGCAGCTAGATTACTAGCCCAAAGCTAAATCTGAAAGACACGAATGCAGTACTCAGAAAATTCTATTCCATTTTGTTCCGACGCTTTATATATAGTTAAAATAACCACCCCGTAATACTTAGAATAATTAGAACACTAAAAGTTCCAACTGATCAAAAACAGTTTATCCTTTTCCTTAGTGTCATATATATATTTATTTATTTATTTGCATGTTCTACATCACATTGGCGTTTTATTCTGAATTGTTATACTCATCTGATGAAACCCAAGACGGTTTCTTCACAACGTTTATTGTAAATAAGTTGTATGTGTTAAAAATGTGATAAAAGAAAGATCACTGTGGAGAAAATAAACAGGGGTACTGGTTATCGCCCACTATACAGTTGATGAATAAATGTGAAAAAAAGAGTATTTGCAAGAAAAACAACTAGTTCTGTCTCTTCTCAGCAGTGATGGGCTAAGGTTGGGTTTTTGGTAAATATATTTTATGTCATGCGCTTCGTTATTCAAGCAATTAATACGGACAAGGCACAGATAACACCATGTGCATATCAAAAGTCAGAGTAAATGGCAAATAGCATGTAACGACTGATGAGTATGAGTCCGAGAATAGAATGGCTACTAGTGTAAAAGCATTCAATGTGCACATGAACACAATGTCTAATGTCACATGATCATGTAAAATTGTCCGCGAAGTTCTTTCTGCCCAGTCAGTGCCCACTTTACGTCAGTTTTATTGCCACCAGACTACTTATACAGACCAGTCTGAATACGCATTACTCATTAGTCTTAGTTGAGGGCCTTGTAAGAACGATATTAGTGAATTACTATTTATCGGTATAAGCGCTAAATGAGGAATAGCCTGCATTTGGTTCCCATCCATGTTGTCACATCATTTAAGAGACCAGATCTCCACGAGAAGTCTGAAGAAACATATGCACTAGAATATAGTACCAAATTACTAATATTGGGAATGATACTTCTTTTCATGTTCATTTGTCGCTTATTGAAGAGTCGGTTTAGAGAACTAATGAACTTTTGCACTACACGCTAGTAAACGTTGTGCATGGGATTTTAAGAGATAAAAAGAGGCTATATTGATTGACAACAAGTTAAAATGGGATATTCCCCTGCGATAAATGGCTTAAGACTGTTATCTGAACGCCTCATCACGTTGTAATGCATATTCACCAAAAGGAAAAGTCAAGTCGACTTCGCAGAATCTCCTAATTATACACTTACTACAACCCACTGTCCCATTGCAAGCCATTGTGTATTTCACGTGTTAACGAGCAAAGGTATCGCAAATTATAGTTGTATGTTTGACGATAATGTTAAGGCTTACGTTCCGTGGGTCAAAATTTATCATAAATGAAATTCGCAGAAAACTTACTAAGGCAACTAGGCTTTGCGTTGAAAACACGAACGATGGTTACGACTATGCTGCTTATGTGAGAAAAGGTTGTATGATTTAATGTTAGCCACGAATGTTGACCAGGGCTTTTAGACAATGATAGACTGTCAATGTTGAGTTGGATATCAACGAAGCAGAGTGAGACATGTTCAAACCAAAGTTTTATCACTTAATCCCAGGTGATAGTAGACACCATTATTGATGAACTGCAGTTTCAAATTAAAAATTTAAACTTAAAATAGCCTTTCTAATAATCATTTTGCCATTAATGATCACTGCTATATTCATTTATTCTGTGTATTTATACAGAATGTGCAAACGCTAATTACTCAATACGTTTACCTAACCTAGTTTTATGGTAATATTCTACGCTCCTAAACCCATTATAAATATATGAAGTAAATCGTCTTTTGGAGTAATCGCATAAGCACTAACCCTGCCCATTCATTTCACAGACTCCGGGATCCCTGCGTTGTTGTTTTGTGCTCTTCATTTTCGTTTTTTTCTAGCTACAGATGATCATGCATAAGATACATATGGAATCTTCCCATGCAACTTGACTTGCTTTTCATCTTTGGATAATGACATGTTAATTACATCGAAAATGAAGTATGCTGCATCATGTGAGAAGAAGTCCACTCAAAAACGCGTATGATGCTGTATTTCTACTACTCATTTTCCATGTAAACTATGACTTAATTCACTACTCACTATAGACACTTATGCTATATTTTTGATAGCAATAAGTATTCAGTTATTGTGCCATGACATTTGACACTTTTCTATACGATCAAAATCCTTCTTGATGGCAATTTTCGACGTCACTGAATTTAACGCTCCAACGAAATTATTACAGATTAGTGTGCAAATAATGTGCACTGACCTTATTTTAACATCTTGAACAAGCCTAAAATGATAGTTAGAATATATCATTATTATATTGACATGTCAAATTAGGTAGGCTAATTAGTCACGATAAAACAGCAACTAGAGTTTCAAAATGCTACTTTGATTCCCCAATCGACCAGATGATCTCATAATCGGGCAATAACCCTGACAATTTTTCCCAAGCCCAAGTAGAATGAAAACGAGTAGTTACCAAACAATTGTTTACCACTGTTCATAAGAATACGAAAAATTTGTGACAATGCAATAAAATATATGCCTCTGAATTATAGGGAATCCTGATAATAGTACAAACACTACTCTCAGTTGATTATCTAAACAATGTCTGTCAACGTAGAAATTCTGTCTGTCCAAGCCAATTCATTGGTATCAGCACCGAAGCCTCATTTACAAAGTGTTTTTCGTAAACTTGTCAGAACACAATATTATTGACGAAACAATCTGTGCTGCTACCATGCAGACCCTATCATGATAAATTTTACTCTTATTTATGGATTTATTTCGCCAGGATTTACGTTTATGCGAGTATTGTATTATGTCAATGTGAACATGCCTACAAACTTGCGTGAGTTCTGTAAAATATTTCAAGATATATTATTTGCTGCAAGTTGTGGGTTTTTTAGAATGTTGTGATCATATTCCATGTCAAGTGGAAAATCAATAGGTTGCAATAGCTTTTAGTACCACCAATTACTTTCACAGGATGTGTGGCGATATTATTATCGAGTGTGACAAGCAATCTCATTTTGTCATTTGTTGCCTGTGTTTCCCGGAAAATGCATATACGCATTAAGCAAGCGAATTCGCATACAGAGTAGCCTGACTCAGTGGTTTCCACACATCTGAGAAACTCATGTCTCATTAAAAACTCGAATATTATTTTCCATTTTTTGTAAAATGTTGGGGGCAAAAGCAGATTAAAGAGGCAATATACCAGCGCCCGTCTGCATTTGCCAAAGCTGGCTGTTTGAATTAGCGAGGACATACTTGTAAAAGTAATGGAGCGGGTACATAGCGTGAGACCAGGATTGCTAATTCCAAGTCATTTTTAGTTCATGGTCTCGGGTTTAAATCCTACTAAGAACGGAAATAGCTGGATTAGTACTTACCGAAATGCTTCTCCCACAGGTAGACCATATAATAACTTTCAACGTATAAGATACTTCTGTACATTTCTTAAAAAAGTAATTCACACTTAGCACTAATATCAACTTTCCATGGTCGATTCGAAAATCAGGAGTGCAATACAATTAATTGTACTGTATGTACATCCTTAATTTCCAACAGCATTTGACTTTCGGAGTTCTTTTAAGACCGACACATTTCATGTAGCATTTTTGGTGTCAATCGATGCAAAACGATATATATTCAAGATGAACTCAATGAAGCATATATTAATTTTTGTGTTTCATGAACCTAAGTCTCTTTATAACTGAACGTTTTAGTGACAAGATTTTACTAAATGTAAAATCCCATGAAACGTAATTCTCTTTGATTCCATTTATAATCACTAGATGCCATTTGTTTTATCGTTTCAAATCATAAAATGTTTCCATTTACTGACAATGTGATTCTTCAATATTATGACAACCTTAATTTTGTAATTTTTGATTTTCGTTCAGTAAGTTTTGTGAAAAGTTCAATGCGTTGTTTGGGTGATCATCTCTGGTTTACATTGATTTTATCTGGAGAGAATTAATTTAGATTTTACTGGGTATTGACTTTCGAGAAAAATTCCGTTTTCTGTAATGAGAGTGATGTGTCTGGTGACCTGTGTTATTCCTTGCAGTATCAATCCAACGAAAATCCAGTTTCTTCTTCATAATGTTTATTGATGATGCTGATACTATTTGTTCAGGTGATACCTTCCAGCGACTGATATGGGACTAATTAGTCTTAAGACAGTTAAATCTATTTATACTAGTGGTTGGCTCAAAAGAAAAATTATTTAGAGTATATGTATGATTCATTCTCATGCCACAGGTAGAAAGATTGCACATACACCCTGAATTATCTTAAGTGAATTTTTCGTAGAAAAATATGTAGGTGTCATAGTTCCGTATGATCATATGGAAAGTCATGGTCATAAATCGATTGTTATCTATTATAAAAATGCATTCTAAACCACCCTCTCATTCTTGAGTCTAGAGCACATTTTTTTTCACTCTGGCAGCAGGGTTTTTTTATATTATTTTTTAGTAGTTTTATTCTCCTACACTTTGAAAAGAAAAGAATACTATAGAGCGAATTTGGATCAAAGCCACGAAGTCGAATCGCAAACTCAAGTTTAAGCCATGAGAAAAACGTTAGGCTTGTATCGCTTAGAATATAGGCAGCCTAGAGATTACGTCATAGTGACTTAGAAATTCCTAAATACTCCTGGGTACTCATAAAGACAATTTTTCAACATGAGTTCTAACATCGATTATAGAAGGAACACCCAAAAATAGATGTTTAGTTCAGTAGGGTGAATTGAAAATACAGTTTCTTCTCAAGGACAGTCATTTCGTGCAATTCTCTACCGGTGAAAGTAGTCTATGCAAATTCCGTCGAAAGTTTTAGGAAAAGACTTGATTTATTTTTGAAGATTCAGACCGAATTCCCTTTCCAACTTGCTAATATTTTCTGTCTACATGTGCTTTTATACCTGGGTCCCTACTTGTTGGAACTGATGATTCATTACTCATGAGTCAAAAGATTTTTCTATTTCATCGACAACTATTCGAACTACTTAATGTGGAAAACGGAACCTCATCATGAATTTGCTTTATTTCGGCTTTTGAAACTTCCAATGATGGCTTCTAATAATTTCAGCATTTATTGGGGATGTCAAAGAGACGTGGCATATTAACGCCTAAATGTTTGTTTAGGAAAGAATGCCAATCTAAGGTCACATCGTGTTTTATGATAAAATAGAGGGGAAAGGTTCAAACGCTCCAAACGTTAATTGTTTGAGTGACCTGTTACCGACTTAATGGATGCTCGACAAACCAATCAAAGTGTCTTGACATCCTTAACAAGATGCAGAATTCCTAATTCAATAAGATATTCAAGATAAAGACTCACGTGCATAATATATAAAAACCACAGCATATCTTTATCGACGTTTTTAAATACTCTACAAAGTGAGCAAACTACTTAATACCCTTTACCTGCTACTGTGTTGTAGTATACACTGGTTTTCAAGTTATCGCTTGCGGTTAGCTACTCCTAAGTCTCAACATTTTTCTACTTGTAGAAATGGTACATTATTGGTCGTGCATCGATAGCTATTATCATGGTCAAAATGCACCAGTGCATTCTCACTGCAATTAACCACTAATTTTAACTTTTAGGACCATCGAACTAATTCATTTAAGTCAGTTTTATAGTCAAGCCAATCAGCATCACTGTTTGTTGTTCCCCAAACTTTTACGTCATTGACAAATAAAAGTGTCGATGATCTCATTTGCAGTGACAACTCATTAACATAGAGGATGAATAAAATGGCATTTAAGATGATACCTTTAAGAACACCATTTAATATAGGTCTCTATTCAGTAAGTTTTTTATTAACTCTCACTGTTTCTCTTTATTTATCGACTAATTTCAGCCCAACAAAAAACAAAACCGTTTAACCTGAAGTTATTTAGAATAATTCGAGTATGCATTGTATTAGGGAGAAGGAATTCTATTGTTAATTTTGTTAGTTGTCCAAACGTGTAGTTTTGAGTGGCATATACTGTCATGCTTTGCAGTCGTTTAAAAATGCATAAGACCTTGCAGAGTAACAAGGATTATGTTTATTACTCCATGGGAGGGTATTAGCTGATCTTGATCAGCAGACACTCCACACTCTTTCACAAAAATAGACAACAGGGAAGTAGCTAAATTTTTATCTATTTCGTAATTGTACGCTCAAGTAAATTGAATTTTTTAAACATGATTTTTTTAAAATTATGCTGAGTCTAAGTTAATTTGTTGATAGAAAATGTGAAATATTAAGGGATCAGATTGATACTTATTAAGAACGTACAATTATTAATTAAAATACTTTCCATGTCTCTAACCTCCATGTTTCTTAGTAATTTGAGTGTCATCTAGACCTAAAATCAAATGTTATTTAAGATTTTCCCGCCATCAATCGAATTTCTCGTCCAACACAAATCATTTATTACTTAGGGATATTATTTTTTGCATTGCTTAATTGTACCAAACAGCTTGTTCTGATTACTTGTTTTGTGCAAAAAAGGCTCGACTGACTGAGTATTTGCTACAGTTTATTATTTTCCATTTTTATAAACACTCCGTTATTTAGGCACCAATATATTGCGTCTAAGTTACGTTGTTCTAGATATCAATTTATCTGGCAATAAATCGCATACAAGCCAAGGGGAATTTTTTTATTTTTGAACACTTGCTATCCACATAGTTAAATGTTCTCTTCCATATAATGTCTGTCGATTTTGCTGGTGGAAGCTATCAATCATTTTCAGGTTAATGATACCAAGAACTTTTAAATTTTATTATAGTGAATATGAAACAAAACTATGTATAACTTTTGTTCAGACGTTAGTCGATTTGATATCTTTATGTAACTAAGGATGTGTATAACCCGTTTGAATAGTTTACAAATAAAAATTAGACGCTTATGTCTACCTACCATATATTTATGTTATAACTCACGAACTGACCCTAACTGTATTAACTTTGATCTCCATAAAAATGTCCTTGATTTTATTCGGTATGCATGGTTTAGTTGTTAACATTTCTACATTGATTTTTGTTTGATTTGTCCACTGTTTGTTTCCTTTTGTCAGTTGTGCCTTTGTAAAAAATGTGAATCTAGTTTACTAACTGTTTTTTTCCAAATAGGACTTAGTAATTTTAACAAGAGCAAAATTAGTATGCAGTTTTATTTGATTTCCGGCTTGGGGATTGTTTATGGTAAAAAGACAGCAATCGATTTATTATTAGTTTTTCATTAATTAATTATTCTAAATTTATGAGCGAATTACTTGGGGTTGAAAATATTATTTCCACATCTAAAACTGCTAAGGATCTTCAAATATCTAGTTCTCCTGAACAAATAACCGTGTATCATATATGACATTAAGTCGATTTCCTTGTTTAATATGGGAGCAGCTAGTAAGCTTTCTGCCACCAGTACATCATTATGAAATTCGCTGTATCATTGGTGAAGATCTTATAGACCAGACATTAGAACTGAAATCTGAAGTAACTTAAAATGTTTTAATAAACTGATGAACAGATTATTTCTGCATTGGAACTTACCAATAATAATGAAGAATCGGCTATTTCGTACTTTTCAAAATGCTCAGTTGACTTGGGATGTTTTGCTTCTATTTATTTCGAAGCCACTCAAGGGTAAGCTAAAATCTGCTTATTGAAATATAATGGAACAGGTCGGGACAAAATGGTTCTAATCAAGTGGTTAGTGATTTGAAAGGTAAGCTCCATGGAAATTTTGTTCTGCAAATCGAAGTAAATGACTTGATTTAATATGTTTAAAACGTTGTGAATCTTATGAATGTCCCTGTTTGCAAATATTGTTTTTCTCATTAACTTTTTATAATAGCTGTTTACCACTGATATTTTGGTCACTTGAGGCTCGTTATATAAAATTGGCACATTCTTAATTTGCAAAATACACTTTGTGATGCAAATCTTTAAACTTCAGCTTTGGAATGAACAAAATCCTAAGTAAATGTGATGAGTGGAAAATATTTTTCAACAATAAGTCGATAAATTTGTTATAGTGTCAGTATATTTACTTATGTATGTATGTACAGCTTAGAACCTGGTACATATGTGCATCGGTCCAGGTTCCTACATCTCAACAGCACAGTAAGATTAACACTGAACTAATAAAAGTAATAGTTACTTTAATAGTCGCAAGAAAAAAGTGTAAACATACGAAATATGGTACAGGAAGAAAGAAATAATTATAGGAAGAAGAGCATAAAACAGTTATAGGTTTACGATTTAAGGCGAGAAAAAAAGTGAATGTACCTATGCCACTGCGATCAGTTACCATCCATGTCACCTACAGTCTCCAACCATTGGTTACAACAGTCAGGCAAACCCCAACCAAGTAGTTTGCATCTAGCAACACGGCCCAGACTGGCAGTCAGCGACTTCATAGACTAGTTCTATGTTTTGATTTGGCTGCCCATACCCTACTCCGATACTACTCCAGCTTCATTCAGAATTGTTCATCGTAGTAGGCGGTAGTTGGGCATAGGTAATACATGCCCAACCACATCAGTCGATGAAGATCCACGACCTCACCACCTGATTTGCCAGCTTTCCTCAATGCTCTACGTCTAACCTCATTATTATTTACATGGTGGTCTCAACAATCGCGAGCGACGCTTCAAAGATGTCTATGATCAAACACCAATAATCTAGGAATGTCACAGCTCTTAATGACCACTTCTGCACTCATACAGAATAAAAGAAGTGACTACTGCACAGTATATTCGTCCTTTAATTGATAGATGGATATCTCGTTTACGCCATGGGTGATGTAAGTTGGCAAAAGCCAGATGGGCGTCTTGGATCTGGGTTAAGATTTTGTCAGATACCAACCTGTCAGAGTTGGTTAGATAAGTGAAGTGATCAACGCGTCCAACTACTTTTTTCCCTATCTTTAGTTCAGGTGTTGACACAAACCAGTCCTGAAGAAACAATTTGCATTTAGAGGAGGAGAAACACATCTCAAACATGCTTGCACTATTACACAATGCTAACGAGCGATCGATGTAGCCACCATCAGATTTGAAACCAACCAGGTTTTCTTGTATTTGCTGTTCATGATTCTTTATTATGGGTCCAATAATTACTGAAGCTAGTACTATATTTGTCAAAGTGACTGCTTTTTGGTTGTCACTAGAGGATTTCGGTCTTTTTTTGTACACTGGAATGATCAACAACTCCGCCTGTAGCTCCCCTAGGGCTACTGCTGGTCCCAAGCCCGGGTAAAGGAGGAGGGCTGGACATGGGGCTAGCACCCCCATCCCGTAAAACCCAAACTTGCTAAAAAAAAACGCAAACCAGATTAAACAAGTTAAACCATTAAAACTCTGCCCTGAAAGTAGAAGGATTCATGACGCCTCATGATGAAAGCCGAAATCCATCAGAAGTCATGAGGCCGATGCCCCCCCTCCTAACAACCAGAGCAAATATTTTTATAGGTACATGGAATGTTCGAACAATGTGGGAGAGCGGGAAGACAAATCAAATAGCTGCAGAAATGAGAAGATACAACTTTACAGTGCTCGGAATCAGCAAAACCCATTGAACTCAAGCTGGACAGAAAACATTGGCTTCGGGAGAGATGCTACTATACTCCGGCCACGAAGAGGAAAATGCTCCTCACATCCAAGGAGTTGCTCTGATGCTGTTCAAAAAAGCACGTAATGCACTTGTGGGATGGGAACCACATGGACCCAGGATCATCAAAGCATCTTTCAAAACAATGAAAAGGATTACAATGAATATTATCCAATGGTATGCACCCACCAACGACGGCAACGACGAAGACAAAAATCAGTTTTATGATAGACTGCAATCAATTATAGCAAAGTGTCGAGGAAAGGATCTGACAATCCTGATGGGGGACCTAAACGCCAAAGTCGGAATGGACAACACCGGATATGAAAAAATCATGGGACAACAGGGACTAGGAGAAAGAAATGACAATCCTGAAAGATTTACAAATCCATGTGCCTTCAACAAAATGGTAATAGGTGGTACAATATGCCCCCCCCTTCCACAAACACATACACAAGGCTACATGGGTCGCGCCGGATCATACTACAGAGAATCAAATCGATCATATATGTATCAATAAAAAAATTAGAAGATCAATGGAAGATGTAAGAACAAGGAGAGGAGCTGACATAGCTTCAGACCACCACCTAGTAGTTGCCAGAATGAAACTAGAGCCAAAGAAGCAATGGACAACTGGAGTGGCAGCAGTACAACGGTTCAATACAAGCTTTCTCCGAGACACTGACAAACTCAAGGAATTCAAAATATCTCTCAACAACAGATTCCAAACCTTACAAGATCTGCCGAAAGAAGAAGAAACCACTATGGAGGATAACTGGAAAGGAATCAAACAAGCACTAACGTCAACGTGTCAGGAGGTTCTGGGCCGCAAGAAGCACCATTATAAGGAATGGATCTCCACTGAGACATTGAGCAAAATTCGACAAAGGAGGAACAAGAAGATAGAAATCAACAACAGCCGAACAAGACCAGGGAAAATAAAGGCTCAAGCTGAATACTCAGAAGCAAATAAGCAGGTAAAGAAGAGCATTAGAGCCGACAAACGGAAATACATCGAAGGCCTTGCAACGACAGCGGAGACGGCTGCAAGAGAAGGAAATACGAAACAGCTATACGATACAACGAAGAAACTGGCAGATAAACATGGTAAGCCAGAGCGACCGGTCAAGAACAAAGAAGGCAAGACACTCACTGAGATTGAAGAACAAAAGAATAGGTGGGTAGAACACTTTGAGGAACTCTTGAATAGGCTAGCTCCACTGAACCCACCGGACATCGAAGCAGCACCTACAGATCTCCCGATAGATGTCACTCCACCAACGATAGAAGAAATCAAGATGGCCATCAGACAAATCAAAAGTGGGAAATCAGCAGGACCTGACAATATACCAGCTGAAGCGCTCAAGTCAGATATCGACCTAACAGCAAGGATACTCCACTTTTTATTCTAAAAGATCTGGGAGGAAGAACAAGTGCCGGCAGACTGGAAAGAAGGACATCTTATCAAGATACCAAAGAAAGGAGATTTGAGCAAATGTGACAACTACAGAGGGATCACGCTACTGTCGATACCAGGGAAAGTCTTCAACAGAGTATTGTTGAATAGAATAAAAGATTCAGTGGAGGCTCAACTTTGAGACCAACAAGCTGGTTTTCGTAAGGATCAGTCGTACGCAGACCAAATCGCAACACTACGGATCATCGTTGAACAATCAATTGAATGGAACTCGCCCCTGTACATCAACTTCATCGATTATGAGAAGGCGTTTGATAGTGTAGATAGGAGAACACTATGGAAACTTCTTCGACACTACGGAGTACCAGAGAAACTCGTCAACATCATCCGGAACTCTTACGACGGAACACAGTGCAAAATTGTGCATGGAGGACAACTGACAAATGCATTTTCAGTGAGGACCGGAGTCAGACAAGGTTGCCTGCTCTCACCTTTTCTCTTCCGCCTAGTGATTGACTGGATCATGAAGACCTCCACATCTGAGGGAATGTACGGGATTCAATCGACAAGTAGGATGCAACTCGATGATTTGGACTTTGCGGATGATCAAGCTCTTTTAGCACATACACATCAACAAATGCAAGCGAAGACAACCAGTGTAGCAGCAACTTCAGCATTAGTAGGCCTGAATGTACATAAGGGAAAGAGCAAGATTCTTAAATACAACACATGGAGCACCAACCCAATTCAACTTGATGGGGAAACTCTGGAAGAAGTGAATACTTTCACATATCTGGGGAGCATCATCGATGAACAAGGAGGGTCCGATGCAGATGTAAAGACAAGGATCGGCAAAGCAAGGGCAGCATTCCTGCAGTTGAAAAACATATGGGACTCAAAACAAATATCAACTAACCTCAAATTCAGACTCTTCAATTCAAGTGTCAAGATAGTTCTGCTGTATGGAGCTGAAACTTGGAGAATTACTGTAAACATCATCAGACGGATACAAGTATTTATAAACAACTGCCTACGAAATATACTGAATGTCTGCTGGCCGGAAACCATCAGCAGCAGCTTACTATGGGAGAGGACAAACCCACTTCCAGCCGAAGAGGAAATTAGGAAAAGACGTTGGAAATGGATAGGATGTTCATTACGCAAACCATCAGACTGCATCACGAGACAAGCATTAACATGGAATCCTGCAGGGAAACGGAAACGAGGAAGGCCAAAGAACACGCTGCGTCGAGAATTGAAAGCAGATATTAAAAGGATGAACAACTACTGGAAACAATTGGAAAGGATTGCTTAGGACAGAGTTAAATGGAGAATCCTGGTGAGCGGCCTATGCTCCTCAGCGAGGAGTAACGGGCATAAGTAAGTAAGTAAGTAAGGAATGATCAACGATCGACACCAAACAAAAGGGCCCCAAACTTCGGCTAAAATATCAGTCAGACTAATTAATAAAACTTGGTATCCACCCTTAGAGACTAGCTATAGCTTCTCAACTGTCACAAGTAAGTATTCTACCTATCATTCTAAATGTTTAGGCTGCGTGCAGATAAATGTTAGGAGATTGTCTTACTGGCACTTGACATTTCAGTCCCGGTTTCCCTTATCAGTCTGAAGAGCTACCTAGTGTTGCCTATTGCTGCTTTCTTTCTCATTTATTTTGCTTTCGTTACGCACTACTGTTCATGATCGTTCTGCAGATATTTAATCAGTCAACATCTGACTTCTGTTTGCTCCTCGTCGTGTTTGGAGCCTGATGATAGGAAAACAATTTGTTTAAGCTTATCGTTGGCTTGATGCAACGAGTCAGCATATTAGACATTATCTTTCCTCGTACTTAAAATTGATTCTTGCTAGAAATAAACGATTATCTAAGTATACTTGCAGTAAACAGTCATCATCATTTGTTCTGTGAGCTAGAACATTGAGACACCTACCTAAATAACTTCCAGTTTAATTTATGTCACCTATTTTGATGTTAAGATCACCACCTATGCGTATTAAATCCTGATGTTTATGTCTATGAAAAAGTTCAGAAAGATTCCTGTAAAATCGATTCTTTGCTTTGTCCTAGATGAAATCAGTGGGAGCCTGGGCGGAAACAACGATAAACAGTAGTAGGTGTTCCTATTCTTCTGATTTCTTACTGAGTCATTCAGTATAATAACATACAGAAAAGCGTCGACAGGGATCGATTCAAGAAGTGCTTGTTATGCTCCCATATCTATTGCAATACCTACACTCGCTAGCACATAACAAGTGGCTATCGATCTGCTAGTTAAACGAAGGGAATGTCGCGCAGGTGAGGCCAAGCGAATGACCACGTTACGATCCTGTATGCTTGTTTTGAGTGCACAACTTTCATCTGTGCCACGGGATTCTAGTGTCTTAGCCAAGGCGGCTTGCCGTTCAGTTTGACATAGGGTTAGCACATTGTAGTCTTCATTGTGTAGTTTATAGGGTAGTCTCAATATTTCGTGGGTTAGATTTGTTGACACTAATGGCACATGAGGAAGGATTTGAAGATAGGGATTTTGGTTTGAAAATGGGAGGAGGGTTGAAGAAATGTTAAGAACTGAAGAAGGAATATGATTATTAAGGCGTTGAGCATGAGTGCTATTAAGTGTATGAAGGCGGTTATCACTTCCCGGTTGCCCATATAGTGAAATGGTGTTTTTTGGTGTTCCTAAAAAGCAGCTGATTTAAAGATGGTGTTGATGAAGCAACAGTATACACCGTAGTGCCTAAGAGACCGGTTACACACGACCGCTTTACAAGCGGCATTTGATGTTTCAACTCAGTACATGTTGAAGTCTTACTGCCGGAAGTAAAAATTAATAGAGTAAGGTAAGATAAGGTGTACATTTTAGGGCCGACTTTTTCTTACTCTCTGATTCGTTTACGTGAAGACAGAATCTGTGAGAAACACCTTACTGCCGTCACATTTCTGTACAGTCTGCGGTACGACTTCCCCCCGCGAACCTTGGATTTACCACTTTTAGTCATACAGCTCCTCAGCCGACCTACCTGGTATGGTTGGACCTTAAGGTATGATTGTTCCAGCCATTTAAGATGTCAGAAATGGTTTTACCTTCAGCATCAACAATGGTGATGATTGATTGTTCAAAGTTACTTACTTAGTATTTTTTTAATTAAAAATGTAAAACCTAAGCCATGGTGAATATTTAATAATTATGTATTGTTTCTTTTATACATTCAATTCATTCAACAACAAAAAACACTTTGTATTATTAAGCAATGAAGAATTTATTAATATTTTTTGTTCTTATTAATTAATAAACTGCGATCTCAATAATTAATTATTACGTAATTCTTGAATTGAGAAAAACTCATTATGCGTGTATAAGCTTTTTCAAAAGTTCTAAAATTATGAATAAATTGACTCATAAACAAAGTAGCGATATTGTTTAAAGTTGTAATTACACTACTGAATAAAACCTAATGGTTTAGAAAAGAACCAAATCATAATATAGTGAAAACATTACTAAAATCTTTCTTATAGGTTTAAGGTTTTATTTACAATTTCATTTTTAAGTTGATGGGCCAGTGTATAAAGAAAAAAAAGCGATATCATTTAAATTAGACAGACAGTTACAACGTAGAACTTGGTACATGCGTACGTCAGTTCAAGTTGCCATGCCTCAATTAGCAGATAGAGATTAAATTATCGAATCAGATCCCAGAGTAGGGGAGGTGGTAACAGAGTTAGTATTAATGGAAGGGAATAGAGATCGAAGATAAGATTTAAGAAAATATGATTCAGTAAAGAGAATAAATTGCCAAAGTCCTAATTCATACTTTAGAAAAGTCATTTTTACAATATTGAAAACATCAGATTTTACTGTTATACTTGATTTATTACTACGATTAAATTCGGGGACTAGAGAAAATATATGCGGTGTACTTTATGTTAGTTGGTTAGTTGTAGACAATTTAAATTGAAATGAAGATGATGTAATTTACTTTTTTAGAAGTTGTTCTGTTATCAATTACTTACAATTTGTTTCATTTTCATCTTTTCATTTTCTAGAAAAATCTGAACTTGAACGTCATATTCAGATAATAAGGTAATTAATTAACTTAAGCTAAAATTTACGTAACCAACTTGTTGCTGGTGCTATCTATTATCGATAGTACAGAATTTTTTAAAGTGTTTCAGTATGCATTATGTTTCAACTTTTTAACAGTTTTCATGTTACTCAATTAAACAAGATGACAAATCTTGTTACATTGACCAGTAGTCTGGTTGTTAACTCAAATTTCAAACTATGAAAGAATGTTTTGAATTTCATATAACATGAAAATATAAGGTGATCATACAGAAGGCATAATATTTCTTCATATTAGTTGAATAATTTGTACATTCATCACCGTAACTTTAAGTGTTATTAAGGAAAATGTAGATTGTGACAAAAACGTCAGCATCTCAAAATTGTTATAATTTAAATTGTATCAACATTAATAAACACAAATCAGGAGAAAGGCAGCAAACGGAAGTATAAAGTCACAATTGTGTAGTTACAAAATATTCAAGATTACATGGAAATGAACAACCAAAAGTATAAACTTTTAGTTGTGTAACTCCACCGTCAAAATAAATGTTTTGAGAAATACAATGGTAAATCTTATGATATTCTGCATAATTCGATAGTAAGGCCGGCTATATCAGAGTATGATCAAATTGCACTAGTTACTAGTTAGCCTGTAACCGTTTGTGTTGTATTAGTGCTTAAAGAATTCATCAAGTGGTTTTCCGCTTTACTAGGCACCTTGGCTACTAGGTGCTTCAGGCACACAGAACTAGAGTTATAACCATGTTCACAATTAACTACATGCAGCTCACAAATATCATCTGTTTTCGTTGATCATGTCTCACAGTTATAAGGTAATGCAACACAAACGTTTTCATCATATTATATCTGTGTTAGTCATCTGATTAGCAGTTTACACCACTGCTTATATAATCTGACAAAAGCATCCCATTTGTTGCCACGTCAAAGTCTTGAGTTTTAATTCTATAGGAAAACATGGATTAAACTGTGTAAATGGTGAAATCTCCCAGTGACTATCAAATGGTTTAGTAATATAAATATCGGATATAATAAACTACGCCAGTTGTAGAAAACTTAGCCTAACACACATATCACTCATATCTGATCAATCTGAGTATAATTACTGCACAATTCAGAGGTTTTTTTAACACACATTGATGGCGAACAATTTTTTACAACCTGTTTAATATCAATATCGTATAAGCGTACGGTATAGACAAATGTAAATGTCACACCATCATTATATTTATTGAATCTTTAGTGAGCCATAGTTGTTAATGTGATATGTTTTTGTTCGAATAGGTTAACAAAGTTCTTGTCATTGACAATATAAGCCTACTGAGTGTTTCTCATTTCTATGTTAAATATGTAAGCTTGTTTTCATAGGTAAGCATTTAACATGAAAACAATCTCAATAAAATAATCTAGGTAATGAAACAAAACAAATTATTTAGTGCTAAACATTTATGGTAGTAAACTACAACAGAATCCGTTTTTTTTACTTCCGGATTTATATTTTTGTCAAACGTTTTACTTGTTTTCTTTAAGAAGTGCTATACTTACAGAAATCACCAATTTGAAAACATACTCACAAAATATTCAAGTGAGTTCAACTTCTATAGTTTAAAGTTTGCATAAATATGTCATTTAAACAAAGGAATTTGTTCAGTAGATTGTATTAGTAGGGTGAATTGACTGTTATTTTGAAGTGACAATGAATAGAATTAGATATTTGTTTTAAAATCGTTCACTGTGTTATTAGGCAGAAGATATCCACAGTGTTTTTAATGTTCATTAAATATACTGTAATCAGTACTGTCGGTTAGTTTTCCGTTTATTTAGTGAGTGGTTACAGTACAGTAAAGCGTATTTCCCATTTGCAATCTCATTCTAAGCAGCTGAAGCATTTTGTGACTATCTTTTATTAAAATACCAATGTATTCGTTATGCTGGATAAAAATAAACGCGAATCTAGTGCAAGTTAGGAATTAAAATGAAATTGATGATGAAAATTCTGCTATAAAATATCCCAATCATCCACTAAATGAATGAAAAATCACCTTAAAACTACTGGATACAATCCACTTAGTGAACATTAAAAATGTTGTGAATAACCTTCTCCTCAGCTTGTTTATTACTATTCCAAGAAATAGGCAGTTGTTTAATATTTAAATCTAGTTTATTAAAACGATTAGTGGTAGACGGGAAAACTTAATGTCCGTAATCGTCATGACCTCGAGTTGAGTAGAATTTTGTGCACGCTAAATTATACTCGCTTCTGTATTGATCTCAAGCTGGAAAAGAAAACAATATCTGACTTCTTTTAAAAACATCGGACCATTTCGCCATTAATATATTTTGTTAGTTATTTAAGTATATATTACTTAAATTCTATGCTTGAAGGATTAGTATGAAACGAACCAGATAATCGTTAATTTAAGTGGATGACTTTAGTGAAGGTACATTGCTAGTCAGCTAGATGACTTAACTACAAGTTTTCCATTGCGCTTCTGTGTTATGACGTGAGAAAGAGAGGAAAGAGGATTTGGTTGGTGAACGCGAGAACCAATGAGATGCGTGTCTAATTGATAATATGCGACCGACCTAAGCCCACTCACCCCCCAGGCCGATAATAGAAAATCTAGAGCCGAGAACTGAGAACGTATTGTATTTTATTCATGCCTTTATATATACATAAAATCAGACCACACGGTAAACCAATCATAAATCTAACATTGATACAGAACAAAAGAAATAGTGGCAGTGAATGGGGAGAACTTGTACTCAGCAAAGCAACCGTGGTGCATAGTAATAAACAATATACAAAGAACAAATATACAAAACGAGAGAATCAGGCAAGAGGAACATAACAGTCATTGAAATGAAATGTTTAAACTGTCCACAGTCATAATAATTGCAATAATGTCCTAAAACAAAGTTCCCCGAAGATAGTCAATCTTCATTAGGTGTCCCGCATATCATTCTGGGCAACACCATCCGGGCTATTACACATAGAAACCCTCTGCTTGTAAGAGGTACTGAAGATGCAATATAAGACAATGGACTATTGGATACCAACTCGACAGGCTAATGGTGACACATGAATCTCACCATCTGAAGGTTCTCGATTCTGTCTCTAGTGAGATCATGAGTGTTTCATTTTACAATAATCAAATCCTCCTTAATTTCTAATAACTGAACGACTGAAATCAATCTACTTTACATATTAAACATACTTTAAGAGGTTATAAATTACCTTTTATTTTTAATTTATTAAATCGTTAATCAAAACTGACGTCTATCTAAATTATGTGATGCTTCTAAGTATAACTTGTTTCGTTTTTTCTGTTCAATTAAGAGCTTTCTTTTAAGAACTTTCAATAAGTCACATTGTGAATATGAAAATACCAATCGGCCCTCTCAAGTGGTGGATTCAGCAATATCCAAATCAAAAGTACTGAACTGTGACTCGATGATTCAAAAGAAACAAACGCAAGATTCATTTGATGGTTTAAAATTTCTTCCTAATAAAAATTCGATTAATGAGTTGCACTGTAATCGAACTTCTCCTTGTTCATCAGTTTCTTCTAGTCAGTCATTTGCTGGTACTTCTTCTTCCAATAGAACTATGAGAAAGTCAGTGATAAATAACTCATTATCTCATCAGAATTTAAGCCATTTTTGTACCGAAAAGCAAAAGGTGACTTCAGAAATAAGCAAAACTACCGTAAACGATCATAGTTCATCACAGAAATCAATAGTTACTCACAAACTACCTGACTCAGAAGTCAGTAAAGAAAGAAATAACAATCAATTTGAGTAAGGGCAATCATTTAAAACATGGTGAAAAATAATAATTATTATTATTTTACAATGTAAACCTTCTGATGCTAACTTAGTAGTATGAAATCTAAGTGTTTGGAGGGAGAATTAAAGGCTCTGGGTTCGATCTGTAGTGAGACACTACATGCGCATATTAGCATGAAATGGAGGCCCAGTGCCTATTCGTTCTCGAAATGAAACTAGTCTATAATGTAAACAGCAAAATAATCATTACGACTTTTGTTATATAGACCGTTATCATGGCATCATACAGTCCTTACTTATTTGAATTAGTAATGAATTCACCATCAATGCATTAGTTTTAGATTTTACATTAAAATATAATGAAGTTTAATGACAGTACTATCTGTAGAATGCGAAAACCAATATCTGAATAATCTTTTAGGTGAATATTATCCATAATCAAGTAATAATTTATAATTATTTAGAAAGTATGTGTATGTGCCTATGTGAGCAACACTTTAAACCTTAATAATGTGCACTAATGATCACTTCAGTGATTGTGTTATTTATTGTCGTCTAAATGATTTTGTGGAGAATTTTTCTGACATCTTGTGATGTCAATTTTCATCACATATTAACACCAATTTTATATACCAGAAAGCACAGGACAGTTGTGAAGCTTACGTTCAAAATGTCAAATCAGTGTACACTCATTGTTAGAAATGAAGGTAGTTAAACTTCTGTTCAGTGGTGGTTTAATGATAAGTGAGACAATTCTGAGCTAAGTAAACTAGTTACTTCCAAAATGATGACAGACTTTGATAAGTATATAATGAATATATTTATAATTCTGTAAAACTGTCCAACTAAATAGAAAATAATTGACTAGAAATATAATCTGTAACATTGATATTCACGTAACAAACAGAGTATATTTCAATATTAAACCATTGACTCAGTCGGTCAATCACAACATAGAACTTGGTACGTGTGTGCATTGATTCGAATTGCTATGCCCCAATTAGTAGACAGAGATTTAACTAATGGACCAAATCCCAGAGTAGTGGAAGTAGTAACAGTGTGTAGTATTAATGGAGAGGATTAAACAGAAGATTTTTAAAAATGTAAATCATTAAAAATATTGTAATGAATTTAGAAACTTAGGACTTGGAAGAAGACAAGGAATGGATGCACCTATGCCATCGCATACGGTTTTGAGCCATGTCACCCATAGTCTTTAATCATTGGTTACAATCATCACGTAGACCCCAACCAGGTAATCTGTACCCATTAACATAGCTCAGCCTAATTGTCAATAGCTTCATGGACTGGTTCTATGTTTTGGTTAAGCCGCTCATATCTTTTTCCGGCCTACTCCAACACCAGACAGAATTTCTCGTCGAGGTACTTGGCGGTTGAGCATACTTACCACATGTTCCGACCGCCTTATCTGATGATAATTCACTACTTCATCAATAGACTAACCGTATTTACCTAGTACTCCAATCCTAACCTACGTATTGCTTACTTGGTGGTCCGATTGACTACTATATTCTTAATTCTTTCCTTTACTCGTTATTATTCTAGAACCCTGAAATCATAATACGTTCTTAAGATGCATGATATCCTTTGGGAACTTAAATGCTTTTTCTTAATGATTTGAGTCCAAATGGAACATATGCCATTGCAGACAGGACACTTGGATCATATTTTATAATATAAACTACTAACTTCTGTTTTATAAAAAAATTTGTCGCTTTTCTTGAAAATAAACACTCAGACTACCATCTGATAGTATGTAAAAATAATGTACAGTGAATGTTTCATATTTTGTTTTGCTAAATCAGTGAAATGAAAAAATTACAAAACGGAATTAATCAAAATCTCGATGAACAAGTTCACTTACCCATCATTTTAAATTCATTAACACCCAACCATTCGAAACAATCACAGCAATCTTTTCCAATGAACAAAACTCAATTTACCAATGAAAATCCATTTGAGACTAATCCAAATAAATCCGTTGTCAATCAAGGAACGATAGGAAATTGCCGCAATTGCAATCGTTATAATTCAGCTCAACGATTTCGACAAATGATACTAAAAGCACGTCAAGAAAGTGGAAACTGCTGAAAAAAATGATGAAACTAAGCCTACTGTTCAGCAGTTCAATAGTATGTTTGAATAATCATCTGCCATTTGATATGTTTGTTTTTCATTTCCTCACAGTTTGACTGCTGACTCCGTTATATTGATTTAAGACGTCAAAAATAGATTGGTTTGTTGAATGTGAGTGTATGTATATATTTTCAAATAGAAAATATGAATAATTTCATCGGATTTGCTTTTATCCGTCTTTCTCTTCTAGGGTCATCAGACCGATTTAAATCGCTATGCTTTTTGTCTAGAAGTTTCGAGTGCACAGATTTCAAGTGGTATGAAGTAGTCTAAAAGAAACCACGGACCCGACTTTCATACTAGTTGATGGACGCGATTAAATCCTACATGCAATCTTGTATGGATTGATATTCTTTTCATGATTCAAAATGACAGTTGCGAGCATAATAACTTGGTGGTTGCGTCCCCGGCAGTGAAGCTAGGCGACGCATATTCGAATCCCACATAGAGTACCATATCCTTCAGAATAGCAGATGCACCTTGTTGATAGGTATCAGGCAGTATGGAACCCGAGTCATACAAGGCCTCAAGCGGACTTCTATTTACCACCGAGCGTCGATAACGTACTGTATAGAATTAGTTAGACTAGTAGTCATATTACATCTTGATTGAAAGAATTCGAGCAAAGCTGAGGACTAAACAAACGTGACATTAGTTATTATTCATCGTAGTCGGGCAGATGGTTATTAAAGCAAACTTTTTATTATAGAATCAAACCCACTTAGAAATGGTCGCTAATGAATCATTGTTATGAATTGTCTGTATGATATTAAGACCAACTGAGAAAAAACTAATTAATTAACACGATTTTGAAAGCTGCGTCATGTCAAAATAACTTTGGAAAGTTAACTTAAATCAGTTCTAAAAACTAGCTATGATACAATGTTTCTTTTCTTGTTAGATGATTCTTGTAGGCTCGGATTTGATGATAACTTTGTGGGTACGAACCCAGGCTAAGCTACTTCATTCACAGAAACCTTATGTATTCATTTGCCAATATTGTCATAGTTTTTATACGTTGAATAAATTAAAATTAATAATTTTTATTTTGAGAAGTAACTACTTAGCGATAGTACAGAAATAAAAACACGATAAAGCATCATTATAATGGGTTAGCCTGAAGGGGAATATTGCGTTTGAGTAAAAGCTTACGTAATAATAAATTCAGCCACTTAACTAAATCTGTTTGGGAAATTGTCAACTGCTCATAGAAGGATTCGCCTGGTTGCTTCACTAAATGAAGATAATGATTTCTTATATCCTACAAATCCTGTATTAAAATTCCGCAATGAACGCGAAATTGAATTTCAAAAGATTATTTTGCATATCTCCAACTTCTAGATCACTTGACTTGAATTTTAATACTTTGTAGCACTTATTATTAGTAAAAGCTATAGTTATAGTAAGTATCATGCTAATAGTTTCATTTCTTGAAGTTTATTTTTAGAAATTTGATTCAAATGACCTGTCTACCGTTGTCATATGACACCCTATTTGTTTAATGTAAACCATAAATATGATTAAAGACTAGATTGTTCGCAAGTTCTGATGTGTGAAACATCGCAGGTGCAAAAAACATGTCTAAAAGTGTTGTCTTCATTTTCAAAATTTACCATAAACTGAAGAGACGCAGAAATATAATTGATCAATTGTGTATGTACTACTTATAAATTATTCAGTAACACAACATTTTAATTAACAATCCTCAGAATTTATCACACCAAACGTCACTGAGTAGTAGTAATCAAAGTAATGTTATGTATCCTATAGAACTTAGTGAATTCTGTAGATCTAGCCTCAATGAAGCGTAAAATCGAATCTCTGTTGGTGAAGGTTTCTGTAGTTAACAAGTGATGTCCTACTGGGAATCCACGTCGGCTTATTTACAATAATAATATCTAGCACATGATGAGGTTAAAGCGTAACATGAAAATCAAAGGTACTGGTAGTGAAAAATTAGCCTTAATATTCTCAGACATTGTGTACAGTGTCTATTTCCCTTTTGAATGTTAGGTACTAAGAACTGGTACTATGAACTATTGCATACATTAATCAAGCCAATTTGATATCAAGTAGGTTGTAATGTAACTCATTTGTTAAATTTTTATGCCTTTTAAAGCTTTATAAATAAAGTTTTGAGTTCTGTTTTGTTGTGATGACTTTAAGCTTGAATAAAAGGTGATTATAACAAATAAAGTTTACTGAGGCAAATACTGAAGCGACCTCTGGAACTAAAAAGGATGACACTACTGATGGGCCTGGCTGTAGGGATTTCTAAGTGTGTTGCTAATAATGAAAACGCAGGTGGGATAAATGTACTCTCACGAATGCTATGTATTACAAATAAGGACAAAAGTGACCCACCTCGAACTCTGCAAAATGTTATTATTGCCTAGGTTTGTATATATGTGTGGCAGATTTATATTTTTCTACGTATTTAGGTTATCAAAATGCATACTGTCTAGAATATTGTATTGGGGTTAAGAGGGAAATGGTACTCATTGGTCGGCTAACTGTCATTTGGATGATTCGCCACTCATCATCCATGAACATTATTTATTCCATAAGCTAACCTGGAATCGTATGGTCTAGTGTCGAGTACTGTCATTAGGCTAGCTGTTCAGATTACTTCAGTGATGATGGTATCAATATTTTTTTCCGCTTATGACGTTGTCCTACTAAAGTTAGAGACTTGCTACATCGAAGTTAGAATGACCATACTGATTTCGTACATAAATATTTCACGCTTATTCTAGGTATCTGAACATACTCTGAATGTCGAAATGAAGAGAAATACGACTATTGTTGGTCGGAATTTAAAGTATTTTTCTTCTCTTTCTACGAATTTTACTTTATTGGAGGTTAACTACTGGGGTGTATGTTTTTGATTCTTCAGTACTTCGGATCTTTCCATGATTTTATAGCCTTCCGAATACGAACTGTGGTAAAAATACCTCTAATTTTAACAAACTTGTGTATAGTTATCATTTTAATTTACTTTCCGAAATGAACCGAAATTACCTATTTAGTCAATGTAACAAGAATATCGTCCGACTAACCCATATACTTTTATTGGTGAAATATTGGCAGATTTAGTTGTAACTTATATACATGACGATCTTAAACAAAACTTTTTAATGTTTGATTTCATCTTATTGCTTTTTCCTAAGACGATAATAAAATTACAAGGTAGTAGATACAGTGTGTATAGAAATATAGTCAAAAAGACTACATTTCATTATGAATAGTTACCACAAATTTTTTTAAGATTTCAAAAGGAAACTTCAGTAGGAACACCAGTGTTTACAGCTATTTTCACCCAGTTAACTAGTATTAACCCATTTGGGCAAAATATTTGCCTGCCGCTGAAAGGTATGATAAAAGTGAATTTGACCAAACCATAATCACAGAGCAGATGGGTGTTGTAAATGAGCTCCAGTTTCAAACATGACCACACCATCAATACCTGATAGCGATATGATCAATGTATGTCCATACATGAATTTCAGAGGGAGGATGCCAAGCAGCTCATTACCGGTGGCTGTACAGGTGGTTGTTGCTACCCAGAAACAGGTAGTGGTCTGTACGAAGCTAAATGATACAGTCACCGTTATTTAACCTGAGATCATGAAGTCCCCAGTGTCCATTCAAACAATTCTCCATCATGCCTAGACGCCCTGCCTACTCATTGAAATCTCCAGTTTCTATTGAAAAATCCATCGAGCACGCTTGTTTGAGATCATATACTTAATATCAGAGCTCATCATTGATTGCCTCTGAGTTACAATCTGTAGGCATATAGGTGGGTTTCAAAAATGACATCTATACTCATGCGGTTCCTTATGACTTTGATGGAAGATTCTAATCTAACAGCACATAATGAGCTTTAAATGAGGGTTCAGTTGGTTACTTTAGTTTTTTTATGGCACTCAATACGACATCGACGTCAACGAAACCGAAAGCCAATGATACATAGTTTCCGGATAAGCGCGTATAGAACGAAGAGCGAATTTTTAATAAATTACCAGTGTCATGAGTATTAATCACCGAAAAACACTAAGCGTCTGTGTTAAGACATTTTAAAAACATAGCTGAAGTTATATGTTGTCCGATCTACATCAACGTTGAGGGGAGGGATTTAAATGGCAAACTGCCTTCAGAAAGGTTGTGTCAAGTTTTGACAGTGGTAGCAACATTCAAACAGTATGCCGTCCAGCGACTCCAGACCAAATGGTTAGACATAGGAGCTGCAGAATGAAATGAATAAGTACTGAAAAAGAACATAAAAAAGCAATAAGTGAATAGAAGAGAATGAAAATAAAATAGAAATATTTGCATTAAAATGATAGTAAATATCTGTTGGGTTAGAATGGCAATATAATGGGCAGATAATTATCCCCATAATTCCTATTCACTGTAGTTGCGTGTAGACTGAAATACTGTCCAGACGTTGGAAATCAGACAGATGGTTTTATTAGTAGGCTACTCCCTTCCACTTTAAAATCAATTTACAAGACAGTGAAACTACGTCAGAACATGTAGTCCGATAGCAGCCGGAGACTATGGCGGGTTCACATCCTTCTGTTATCTTGCTATTCTAAATCTCATGTATACCATTTGTTTGAGATCAGGGTTCTCCAGCTCCATTAAGTGGACTCTCCATATCCACCAACCCGAATAAAATGCTGAACTTTCATATTCGGCATTCTATTTAGTAAACGATTTCCCCTACCCCTCCCTCTTACTGTTACTAGAAGGCAGTGAGTATGACTTTCGTAGAAGGAACTATACATGTGGCTATATTAGTGTGTTTCAGGGGCAATGATATGGAATATCTTACTAATAACTACTGATTATAAGTTCTTCATAAGAAGTACAAATTTCAAACTTGGCACAAAGCAGATATTTATGTACATACTAGCCAAACTTTTAAGTTGTAGAACATTTTGAATGTCAACATTTTGAAATAATCTCACCAGATTATAAGTAATAAAAGAATCCTAAACAGCAATGAGGAAAAATAGCAAGTATTGTAATTTAGGATCCACAGTCCTTCATATCTGAGGCTCTTTAGACAGATGCACCTGTATCCTAGTTTTGAAGTTTCCACCAAGACTTGATGTGAGCACTTTTCGCTTCAGACACCCAATTCGTTATTTATCGGTTTACTGGCTACTAATAGTCACTAACATGCCCAACAAATATAATGTTTGTGCCATTAGTAGTACGAATCCTAATTAATCGTATATAGAATTTTATGAAAAAATTGCCAGTTTGAATCAGTTCGTGTAGGATATACATACGCCAACAAAAGCTTAATAAAAATTTAGTGTAGTAGTTTATTCCTATATAGTGTTTCAACTGATAACTATTAATTTCTTTCATGTCTATAGTATACTAGTTATCTCCAATAACTTGTAGCAATCTAAATGGCTTTGGTTAAAAATGGACAAAAGTGACCCATGATGAACTACTGACTATAGTCTGCAAGCATTAAGCTTGAGCATAACCTACTAATAATTTGTCACACAGGATCATGCCCATGATAAAACATAATTAATCATTTATTATGTGGTTTATGTATAAAAAGGATTAGGGGGTATCCCTAAAATCTCTTGTTCTTCTAAAATAATACGCCTCCCCTCGGATACTAATAATAATAATTTTCAACATGACTTCAAGTTTTGTTGTAATTTTGTCTAATTGTTTCATTTAAAGATATAGTACTTAGTCGCTTCGATGAAACTGGAATAAATGTTAGTTCTTCAAAAAAAGACTATGGATGATAGTCGTATCATAGAAAAAACAAAAATGAAATCAAGTTGTTAATATGCATATTCCACCTAGCTGTAAGTAAATATTAAAAAATTCTTACAAAACCGTACATCATTTTACATGATCACCTTAGTTCCTTGTTTTACACACACTTATGTACCTTATTGTGATATACCATATGGTATATTCAGATTCATTTTCCACAGTTATCACAAAAAGAAACAAATGTACAAATAAAGGGGAAGGGGGGGAATGACTCCACCTTTTTTTTCATTCAGAATTGTAGGCGTAGCAATAATTTTATTCTCTCTAATTCCCTTTTTAACGCGAAACATATTGCTATCATATTGAATGATGTTTACGCCTATACACGCACTGAAAATCTCCACGTGTCTGTCTCTATTTTTTTCTCACCTCTCCTAATTGATATTTATATAATTAGTTTCGTTAAAGAACATTTTCGTTTTTAGTTCATGCGAATTTGTTAACTGATTTTCAGATTATTTCTATATGAACCATTAATATAATCTGACCGTTTCTCACGTAGTTGTTAACAGATGAAAACAAATGTGGCTTGTATTTTTGTGAAAAAGTAGTTTACAATCTTCTGCTTTCAAACGGTAGTTAGAATCGAATATAGATAGGGGGGGGAATTACTTTACATATTTTGTTTTACATTTGGTAATGTGTCCGTGTCATGGGTGAATAAGTCAGTAATAGGACCTCGAAAAATATGAATTTCGCATATACTTAAACTATTAACAAAGTGGATAAGAAGAGTTAATCCGACTAAAATGTAGTTATAGGAAGAGCGATGGAGCTTAATATCAACATTGGCATAATAAAAATGTCTACGAAGAAACACCATACTCATAGAACAACTTAGTGGCCGTTTAAAGTTGATAGTTCAGTGGATAATACAATGATATTTGAAGCAGTCTGTACTGAGCTCGAGTTCCAGAATGAACTTCAAGACTGGGATACAAGTGTCTACTTGATTTGCTCTAAATATGATTAAAAGTGTGTCCTGAATTTCTTTTTTGACCATTGTCACAAATGTAATAAAGTTTATTCGCTCGTACTTATTATGAAGACAGTTTAAAATTTCGTAATTTCTATTAAAATATGGGATGGATAGTAACTAAATACAGTAAATACACATACGATTTTTAAGAACAAGTAAGCCATCTACAACCATGGCAGCTTATAACAGATCCGTCTGATATTGTAAACACAATATAATACATAGGTTAAAAATGATTGTGTCCTTTCTTTGATGTTGTTTTGGACTGAAATTGACCAGTCTGTGTTGACATATGTATTTCTTGAAAGGATTGTATTGGTACAGCGGTAGTTGTCAAGTATGGTTGATGCTAGCTTATCAGTGGCAAGTGGCACCCAGGACCCAGTATCGCCCTATTTAGATCTCGTATTGAGGTTCACCCCGAAACTCTGTCTCAGTCTCTTCGCGTCAAACGCTACTGTATTCACATCCGATCTTCTGAGTGTAGACTATCAAGCTTATGCATCGGGCATGTATATATGGCTACACAGACTCATCAATTTTGGTCCATAATAACATCAGCAAGAAAACAAGAAAACTTTTGAACCACATATACATACCAGTCTCACAAGTGTGACTGATTGAATTCAATGGCTTGAATGTGAACCTAGTAGCTTTTGATACAAATGAACTGAGTTCAAATTCCGTTATAAACATTAGTATGGATGCAGGTACATTCAACTGACAAGTGTCGAATAGGACAAAATGCTCCGCAAATGTTTCACTTAATCAAATGTCAAAATTTTCAGAGGAAAACAAGCTACTTTTTCAAACTTAGATTTATATTTTGTATGTACAAAAATCAGTCTTTTAACCCATACCTATCTCCAAAAGCACATGTATTACATGAAAACTATGAGAAGGAATAAATGAATCATTTTATTTGGAGGACTTAAAGCCAACACTGTTTTGTTTGATTCCTGTCATAAGGAAATGTTGTATATACACTAATGAACAGACTGCAGAATAACGAACTTTATCATGTTGCATAAATATTGACATTCGATTTTGTAGGTAAATCCTAAAATAGGACTTTATGGGATAGTCTACATTTGACTGAGGCATCTTTGATAACAGTTTACTTAAACGATAGTTACTTTTATCTAGCAGTGATGATACCTCCCCCCTCACACTCTGAACTTCATATTTTCGGTAAACTGTAAACTATTTTTATGACAACATGAATAAAGTGTACATGATTGTATTTGGTCACAAATCACACAAAGTTTCTTTTGACCGAACAATAAAAAGTTGACGAAATATTCGTGAGTGTGTGGATAGAATTTGTAGTGATACTTCTTCAGGAACTTAATATTTGTGTATTGTGGAAACAATCTATAACGTAAACATTATTCTTGTTTTAAACATCTACGAACAACTTTTGAGTCTGAGACTATATATATGTATATGTTCACAAGAAAGCACTTGAACAAAGTGATTGTATTCTGCTACGGAGTTTAAGTGCTTAACTCGACTTTTCTGGAACTAATTTTTTCCTTAATATGATATTTTAACATTAATTTATTAATAAACAAATGACTTCTAATAAATGGATAAGATAGAAATGCTTGAAAGCGTTATATGTACGAACGAGTCACACTATTTACCGTATCCATATTTATCATATAAATAGATCTTTCTAAATCTTCCTTTCTACATCTACTTGTGTGTTTTGATTGTAGACATGCACATTATCAAAGTGTGTACAAACATGAGTGTAATGTATGCTAAAAATCGATGTGACTCCCTACAGCTTAAAGGTTAAATTTTACTTATTGACTGCATCCTGTGGTTATTTCGGATCAAAAGAAGTAAGTGTGTATATACGGTCAGAGTCAGTAATGGTCAAAAGTAAGAGACATCATCGGAATTATGAGTAGATCAAGTGTATAGTTGTGTATTTATAAGTGACGTATCTACCTTTTTGCAAAAGAATGATGACTTACCCTCAATAAAGTGTCACGTGGATTCACAGCAGGTACGAATATCGTTTTGTTATTTTCTAACAAAATCTATTGTTATGTATGACTGTAAATTTCGAACAGTTACCAGTGTTAATACTGTAGCATCAGTTGTTATTTTTTGAACCACCAGTAGAACTATCAACGAAACCTCCTGAAACCTTGAGGGAACTGGAGACATTTCGACCAATTATTGCCCAATACAACTCCTAGAAGCTTTGGTATGGTATAATTCAACTGGTTAGTAGCCTGACTCCCTGTCGTTAGATTTGGCAAACAATTATGAGGATTCCTCTTTTGCACAAAATTATAAATACATGTAATTCATCGTACTCATTCTACTGTTATTAGAAAACATGTTCTTATTCCTCTACTGTCTCCAGATCTACGACGTGGAAGACCTTAGGCGTTAGAGTATAGAAGTTAGTACGCTGGAATATAAGTCGTTAAATACAAAATATGTTAGTTATTTATTTTAAATAAAAGAAGCCGCTTCATACAAAATATTTTAAGTTTAAACATTCATAGTTCTAATCTACATGCCAGTTTGTTGTTTCTTTTCAGTTATGTGGTAACTTCTATCAAGTATAAAATAAGATCACAACTAACAGTGATAATTTACCTTTTGTTTTTCTAAAAAAATAAAGATCTAATGTTGAAGCTCATATAATTTTTTTAGGATATAAGTCAGTGTAGGATCCAGAAACAATGAGAACCTCGAGATATATGACTGGGCATTCAGGTATCCAGTGTTTTTAGGTTTTGAAATGGTAGATTTTCAGGTTGTCAATTGTTCTTCAATCATCGTCAGTTTATACTGAATATTTAAGTTAATCTATACGAAATATTCACCACGTTCAGTATCAGAAATCTCCGAGATCAGGTGTTACACTTGTACAAATACTTTCTGAAGATTTTTATATTGAAGTTATTTAGTGAAATGCTGAATGTTTTGTGATTAGCTTATTCCGAAAATAGAAGTACTAAAGCTGATCTATCATTTATTAATGTTTTTTGATGCCATCCTATGTTAATTAATTCCACTAGTCACACCTGTTTTTCATCTATTAGCAGCAAACCGTATATAACTGAAAGACAAGACAAATAAGTACGTAACACAGAACCTTTGTTGCATAAAATTCTTGTATTTTACATAAATGACTGAAAAGTATTGTAATTCCGTTGTTAACTACTCTAAGTGGCTTAACTTGAGTTCCAATGCTAACTAGGAGAATACGATTTGTCAATGAATCTAAGTTACCGGTTTCATACCATTTTAGACCAACTGAAACTCTGGTGCCATCGGTCCCTTTCACTACACAAACAGTGTTGTTTAACTTATTAATATTCAAAAAATCAATCACCTACGTTAGTTTTTCGTGTGGTCAGCTTAATGCATTATAAAATAATTCAATCTACACTTGACTTCAGCTAATAGATAATAATGTTTAGATATGGATATAGATATTTATATTTCTGAAAAATAATTTTTATTGAAATTCAGTTACCCATCTGATAATGTACACACATACATACATATGAACGTACAAGTTCACTTACATGTGTTTATTTATTAACACCTACCAATATTTTATAGACAGTTGACTACAAGTGAGTAATACACTAGAAACTAGTATAAATGCTGTTTGTATCTGACGTCTGTCTTTATTAATTTTCTTGTCTCATACACTTTAACGATGAAGTATGGCAAAAAATGAAGAGACTATGAGGTCTTTAGCTCTTTTTATCTCTTTCTATGAGAGACAATGTGTTTGTGTGTATTTGCTTTTACTGAATTCATTCAAGCAGATAATGTATTAGTTAATTTCTGCCTATTAAATATTACATGACAAATATAAATGTGACCGTGGCAACCTACTGCATTATAGTCACCTGCTGTGGAAGATGTTTGCTATCTTATAAATGCATATAACTAAAAATTATAGTATATCATATCATATTTGATATAGACTGATCAGTGGTTATGTTCCCTTGTTTTATTTCTTTAACTATGCTTTATTATCCTTCCTATCATCTAAATTATTTTAAAAACACAGGTCAAGGTTACGGTAGATTGTTTTTCCATCGTTACGAACACTAACCACAGCCTTGAACATAATTTGTTCGTCCGTAAAAAGAATTAATTTCAAATTAATTGTACCGAAGGAGAGTGTTTGAATGTTATTTGCTCAAAAAAAAATCAAACAAACATTGAAAAACACTTCGAAGTACGCAGAAATCAAACACTTAAATATGATTTTTCTGAATTTAATAAATAGTTATATCATGTGAAATATTCCTGCCTTTTCTCAGATGTCATAAACATATTGGACAACATTAGTTTGCTTTGATCATTTATAAACCTAATTTGACCTTAACCATTTCAATAATGTAGTACCATCTAATATCGTTTTGATTAATAGTACAGTATCCAATATAGATGATACACAAAAGGATTGTCGCTTAATATTATGTATTTGATAAACAAACGAAACTTATTTGTTTTGCATCGTAACCAGTATTTCGTTGAGCAATTAGAGACAATCGGTTGGAAGTTTGGAATTTATATTGCATTTGTGATGACATATTTCAATATAGCTCATCTATATTAATGCGGAACTGACTATACCTTAAATTAATACTTACGTTGACACTTAGTGATATTGGCAATGATGACACACTAAATGGGTAAGTGTTAGTAATTAACATCAATTTGTATATTTCTTAGGGCAGATGGGATTTTGGCAATCAAATTCCTGTTATAGCTACTAGGAAAAGTAACTGAATATTGCAGTAAACTTTCTATTGGAAGTTCAGAATCACAATTTGAGTAAAAAAAATAACCATAAATATGAACTAAGAAACGTAGCCTCTTTGTAGTGACGTTATTGTTATTAGCGTACTCAATTTACAGTCAACAGAATGTCAACTTAGTCTTAATGATTTTCTTGCTTATGTCAAGGACCGGTTTCAACTGGACAGTTATTAAAGATTAGGAAGCACTACACATTTGTTTCGTCACTGTGTGAAACTCAATACGTGCCTACCAATCTTACAGATGTGGGACCTAAGTTAACAACATTTCAAAGTGAAGGTCTTACACTTACGCCAGTGAGTTAGTATCTAGTAGTTCACATTTAGAACTTCGGTCAGTTTATGAAAATGCACAAAAATCATCAATTACCACCAGGTATTGTCTGTGCCGTTACCAACACGGTTAGACTCTACTGGTCATTTTATCTAAAATTCCTTAAATTACCATTGATGTCTGATAATCACGTAACGGTGAATAGAAGGCTATCAACTAAAGCAGAAAAATAAGTTAATGTCATGTAATCTGTATGAAAGTTGTAATCAGTCAACTAGTTGCACAGTTCGATTATGAATAAAAGGTATTTATTATAATAATCACAGAAATTTACAGAGACGGTTTTATGAGGAATTCATGTCCATGAAATCTAATGTTTAACATGAAGTGACAGAGTGACAATAGAAGCTACTTTCAAATAAAAGAAACTGTCCACAAACTACTTAATTATAAAAAAGGATATACTCGCTAGTAATTGCATTTTACATGTACTTTTTAAAGTCATTACATATGAAATCACTCAAGTGAGAAATATAGCAGAAAATTCCAAATAGATAATAATAAAGTGATAATCCGTCAATGGGGGGGGGGGTATTGAAAAGTCCTAAACAGACTTGGGCTAAATATGCGAATTAATAATAAGATATGTGAAAACATGCTTCACTATCAATAGGAAACTTGAAAGTCTTCCTGTAGTTAATCCCACGTAGTATTATCAATGAATATTTCAAAGGAACTTCAGACTGTTCAAATATTACTGCTGATTGTTAAATTGTTTTCAGTGGTTTTCTAGTTAATATAATTTTATACTGAAAACTACCTAAACACCATCGGTTTATTACTAATTGATAAGTTTTATTATCAGAGAAAAACTTTGAAATTATGCTATTCTACAATTGCGTCACGTTATTTAACAAACTTATATCTAAACGATTTCGCATTAATACCTTTCTAATATTGTTTTTAACGTCAATCCAATGATTAACGGCGTTGGATAAACACGGTAACTGAAAAAAGTTCATATCAAACAGAATATTGGGCCTTCATGAATACTTAAAAACAATTTGTAAATATGCACCATGTTACTGTCCTTTTATTTGTCGGCTGTTATTAGAGAAAACCGACAGTCATATGACATAAATTATCTTAGTTTTTTTGTTGTTTTTATTCATCACATAGTGACCTTAGTTGCGCACCAGTGTTGATAACGATGTATTAGAGAGTTGGTTTCTTCTAGGTATGGTACACCTCAGCAGTACACACTGACCACATTATGGGATCGAACTAGGGATACTTAAGTATTTCAACGAACGCTTCACCAATAACACCACTGGACTGGCGTCTGATGGTCGAATTCCTACTGAGTCAGGAATCCTACTAGTGAACGCCTTTCCAGCGGTGTTATTTCCACTTTGAAAGATGTTGATAAATATTTTTAGCAGAAAGGATAATTTTTGTAAATGTTTCCAGTTTTCTTCCGCTGATACTCGGGATTGTAAATCATCAGTCTCAGTTGTCATATGTGTATCCTAAGTTGTAAATTAAAAACCTTTACTCTCAACCTCGTACCTACTGTATATCTAAACTCGGTAACTTTGTTGATAACATGTTAGTGTTTGAGACGAAAGTTAGTAGTTTGAGTTTCATGGTAAATAATGAGACAGATGAAGGTGCATTCAGCTGGCTAGTCCTGAAAACTACTACAAGTAACAATCTAAAAAGTGATGAATGTCTGATTGCGACGATTAGTATAATTTTTTACATAATTTGCATCGTAAATTTGGTAAGGTTGAAGATTCATAAAAAACTACGAAGGATTGTACGGCTATTTTGTCATAGTTTATGACTCCCCAGTAGTGTATATTTACAATCTTGTTACACAATAATTGAAATTAATTTCTAATACCCAAGTGAAATGTATGGAACATGATTATGTCAAGAATATAACAATCATGAAATATGACAGTGGAAAGTTGTCATTCAGTTCCACCAGTTGGCTGAAGCTGGAAATGAAAAAATATGTATTTCTCTGAATCCAAATAAATAACTTCTTAGGTTTATATATACACAATTTTCAATTCTCATAAACCAGTGCTCATCTGGAAGGTGAATCATTAGATTGCTTAGTTAACCTCATACACACACACACACTTGAAAGATAAAAATAGTTGTTTGATTACAAACCAACAAAAATCACGAATGAAATGAACTTTATTTTGGCTCGATTTCTCAATCGCTTTTTGTTCATTGTGATATCAGTGCAATTGTCTAAGATTTTTCGGTTTTCAACAATATTCTAGCCAATATTAAACGATCATGAAAAAAACCTTGAATCTATTTAAATCAAAGTGAACATTGGTTTCAAATCCATGGGACTAGATATCCTATGTCACTTTACCTGTCTGTAATAGTTTATGAAAATACATTAATACATTAGTTGATGAATAAGTGTATAAAATTTTTTTATAATGTTAATATTAAGCAAATTCTCGAGTATTGTCAAGGGGTGAGGAATAGTCATCCGTCACTATAGCAACTATTAAATGGTTTACAAGCGACACATAGAATGGATCTCGATTTTTTGACTGAAACGTTTTATAATTTTGTTTAAAAGAAAGGAAATTAATGGTCGCATTACTGTCTAAATTAAAGATAATGTATTAGGTAAATTCAATGCATTTATCCATTAATTTGACCCCAGACCTTTTTAAGTCTATTGTAGATGTATGCAGAAATCTATGGTCTATTAATACATATATGTATACATACATCACCAACTGACGTTATGCTACTACAGTTGTCGGTAATGGCTGTGGGAGTGATATATCTTACCCTTCCCGCCTGCATAAATATGCACACTCTCCGTAAACCACTTTAATAGTGATAAATGTAATCATCAAAATATTCAATACGATTAAAAAAACAAAGTACGCTGTCACCAACGCTCACATGCTAATATGCACATGCCTATTACCTGAAAGCACATTTAAGTGCGAATGTATGTATATAATGTGTCGGTGTGCTGACGCATCTATTCACTTAGAGATAAATTTATTGGGGTTTATTTCTCAGATTAAATTATATTCATATAACTAGATGGATAGAGCCTGACTATTATGTTTGGTGTGAACTGATTTTATTTTTTAAACAAAATATTTATGATGCGAAAAAAAACAGTTTGCTATGATAATACTCACTTCACGACAGACACCTACGTCCATAATTATATATGCATACACATGCATACACATATCTATGACCGGTCGGAGTACTAGTTGTAATTTTTTAATCTAATAATGATATAGTTCATGGGCCCCAGTAACTAAACACGAAATTCATGATCCGCGACTAGTAATAACAATAAGCATAATAATATTTTAATCAATTCATATTGTGAATATTATTTCAATAAGTTATAGTATTGTCAATGCGGATGATGACGATAATAGTAATGATGATCATGACATTTAAGATGTTTTTGTGGATTAGGTAGTTAGTTTAACATCCGGTTTCGTGGTTATTCACTTTCACACCAACCATTCATGTGTGTACGTTGTCTACTGAACAGATGATTATATGTTTTGGTATAGAGAAGATTTTTATTTTACTGCCTTAAATACTCACTGAAGCGTTGATATATACAAAAAATGGCAAACTTAAATGTGTGTGTGTGTGTATTTCTGGTTGTATATTTAAAACAAATTGAATTTGTTACTTTAGTAGACTTTGTTACCTTTAGAAACTATTTATTTTATTAAGTGTTAGATAACTTGAAATGTTCACCTTAAGTTTCACTGTCAAGTTGAGGCCTGTCAACCAAATTGCATCTGTAACCATGTAAGCATTTGATGCTAATCGATGGAAAGTAAGTAGAACTCATATTTGATTAATTCTACATTTGTTAGTACTCAGTCTATTTTATATGTAAGTCACCATGGCTATATGACGTAATATGGTTATGTTATTAGCCATAATAGAGTTAGCTTGGATGAATTTCTATCAGAACATATATTTATTGATTTTGAGTATTGTCCACTATGTTATATTACATGTTATCTATTTGAAAAACATATGAAGTATTCACTTTTACGATTTAAAGGTTATTCAGGACTTTTTCTTCTCTTTATCATTACTCATCTGCAAAGCTTAAAGCACAGAAAAATCCTATGTAAGGTGGTTAGAAGGAAACCTTGTATGACCTTGGTGCAAACAAAACAGTTTCATAGGGATAGTCACATATCATACATTATCTGTTTACCGTAGTTTCATGACTCTTGTTCTACTCAAATTCTTAGTCTCGGAATGCTAGATTTGTGACTTCAAACATATTCTGGAATTCCCTCGTAAGTACAAGAAGCTTCTTAGTCTGCTTTTCTGTTTACTTAAAGGTAACTAGAACGTGAGAGGAAAATATATAAAGGTATAAAATAACTTTTAAATTTATTTTACTTATTCTCACGAAAATGGCATTATTATTATTCATTTTAACGTAATATACTGTAAGATGAAATGTTGGATGTCCTACACTCGATTCCAAGTGCGTAGGTGTCTTATCATTGGTGTGTATCATTAATGAAGAGGTTAAGAAGAAAATGAAACATACAAATTGTTATCCTTGGTTTTTTATTAGTTTTCTAGAAAGTCATGATGAAAATTATTCTTAAAATATTGTTTATCTTTCAACAAAATCACTAAATCTAATATTGAACTGGCGTTTTATCCTGTTAAAATGAGGGAAAAATCATACAGTTCAATAGATTTCTTGATTATTAGTTACAAGGGCACTTCAATTTCATAAAATAATAACTGTAAATTGAAGTGGCCTATGTAGAATAATGGAGGTTTGCTTTTTACGTTAGCTGATCACTAAATAGCGAGTAACAGTGAGTAATAATGTTATGTTTATATAGCCAATAATGCTAGTCGGATTCGCTTAATCAAAGTGTAATTTGTCTATTAGTCTAAATATCTCAATGTCACCTTAATTATGTTTTCAAGATAAGTAATCGAAGATATTGAACATTGGAATTTATAACAGCGGTCGATTTTAGCTGGACATCTAATCAAAACACATAGCCTTGGACATATTACTATGATAGCATGAAAGTGATTGTTAGTGTGCACCTATTAATAACTAAATATTGGTGATAGTTTGACTTTCCGTAACCGTCACTCATCGCAATCAATGAATACCTGTTTTCACGGCAAAATATTTTTTTTCTTCACTAAAATGAAACAATTATACACCTGAAGTGCACCCGATATATGACCAAGTTATGCTTGCGGTATTACCAGGGCAACTTCTAACGATTGAACCCACTCTTACGAATGAGAATAAATCAGAAGGCAATGAAGGATGGAAGTGAAGTTATATTTGATCGTAAATAGAGCGGCAATCGAAAAGCAACGTCTAGGCTGGCAAATTAAAGAGTGAGTTGCTTTCCACGGTACGGCGTGATGTGATCAGGTGATGATGCGTGACCGAGCGCCTTCAACTAGTAGTGTCCGCTAAAACAAACGTGGTCAGCATCAATGTCGAAGACCTATGTAACTATTTACTCTGAGAATTATTTACCGCTGCGCACCACTCTTTGGTCTCCGATGTAAAGTAACTTTAAACTATGCAATCACCGTAGTAAATCAATCATCTCACCATAAAAGTAATATGTATATAACAAATCTAGCTACAAAACTGAAACAGTTATATTGACCATTTTTCACCTGGATGAACCTTTCATTCATTTATCCATTATTTTCTCTTTTCTTTTTTCGTCTCTTCCTATACATACATACACTTTTTCCCTTAAATTTCCTAAGTAAGTAAAACAATAATTGCACCTTCATTTAAACTGTTTTATGTTTTGATCAGTTTCACCTAACTATAATTATTATAGAATCCAATATTAACAGTATTCTTGCTTTTTTAGTACATGGAATATGACTTTGTACCATTATGTTATTAATTATAAGTATGGTGAAACTGTTTAGTAATGAATAAGGCGTAATCAAAGCAATCATAATTATCAATAGTAGTGATAATAATGACATATATAAAAAAGAAGCTTGTTTTAATTTAGTAAGAGGAAGAGTGGATAAGTGAGAGTGGGTAACAATTAGGAAAGTGTATTTCCCTAAATGATTCACGCCTTTTACATGTTTGCCTCCACCCTTCGAGGAGTTATGCATAAATATACTTCCTTACTAACACTGCCCATTAGTAATCACACAAATAGGCAACTATTATCTAGAATAATTTGTTTTCCTACACGTACAATAGTATTAATTCGTCGGAGAGAAAAGTAGCCAGAAGTGGAAAGGAGACAAAATGAATAGTCATAGTCATTATAGAAATAATAATAATAAAGATTACAGGTGAAATGTCGAAACTGTACATTTTTTGCAATCAATCATTTTATTATCTGAGTGCATATATGACATCAGTGGCGCCAGGTAAATTGAAATGCATAGAATATATGTGTAAACTGGGATATCATGGATTTAATAGCACAACTTAATCCATTCAACCTATCCCCTTTTTCCTTGAATTCAGTTAATCAACGGCAGGAGCTCACATGTACACACACCCATATAAATACCTTTTCACAAATGCGTATATACAGACACAGAAAAACAGAAAACACATTCATATTTGTACCACAGAATCAAATGAAAATCTAAGATGAAAAAAAATAAATTGTGAATTTTTTTTGTTTCTATGCTTTTGTTTTTATTTTCTTTGAATATTCCATGAATAAATGAGTGAGTCGGAATAAGAACAAGTGAATTGTTCTAGTGTATAATGTTTAATTAAATGCCGAGTAAACTAAGTGCATAATAAATAATAATTAGTCTCCATTAATACTTTTTTTGTCTTCTGTCAAACGACAAAATGAAATTAAAATAGAAAATAATTTGAAAGTTTTGCAAAAACGAAGTACAAAGTGATTACAGATATACGACATACACAATTAATGTGTACATATACATGATATAGAGTGTGTATTAATGTATTAAATAGGTTAACTGTGTAAACAAGTGTATACTATGTATGTACATACGTGTATGAATGTATTGATGTGATATAAGTGTACTACAATCGACACACCTCAATGTAATCAGAATAGCGACAGAAGTAACAGAAATGAAAAGTAATAATTAGATTGGGATACATATGTAAAAAGCTTTCTAAAGGTAATTATGTCGCTATTTTAATGACACAAGTTAACATTTCTACTTTCGCCTATTTCTTCTTTGCTTGTTTCACTATTCCGCCTTGTAATCTTTTAATGAACCATTCGGTAATGACTGTACTGGGTAATTTTTTCTTTCCATCTAAATGTTTGTGCTGATTAATTTTGTGGTTTCTGTATTGTTTTCCCTATTCTTCATATGGTAATTATTTTTAATGTTAGTTTGTTAGATGTATACTCCATATTGTATTAAACATATAATATAATTGTAAAATATTAGTATAGTAAGTTACTATTATTATTATTACCAATATTAATATTATTATTACTATAGATGCTACAGTTAATATTACTAGTAATATTCTTAGTACACAATTGAGTGTCATATTATCTTCCGTACAGGTGATGGCTGTCTACTACCGTTCATTTAATTAGTTATGCATACGGAAAAGAAATAAAAAGTTAGAGCCTATAATAAAATATTTTTGTTCCACAGATCTGTCTACAATAGATTTAGATTAGTTTGAGTAGTGCGTTTTCTATTAAATCTTAAATTCTTCTTATCACGAAGTAGAGTGTGATCAAATCATGAGTTAGGAACACTAACCTCCCTTAAATGTATAAAGTCCATTCAGGTAAACTTTGAAATTATTGAGTATATTTATGGTCTAGTTGGATGATTTTGGTACTAGTAGGCTCTTAGAACTGGCTGCTTTGAATGAAGTACTTTCTACTGTCGTTCTGAACAACATCTTCAGCACTTACCTCAAGTAGAAGTAAAACTACAAATTAGTTTGGTAGTAATAAGCATACATGTTCCCACAGTTTTATATGTAGTTGGTTATGCACCATGTCATGAAATCTAAATATAATTGGAAATCTTTCTAACTGTATTTTAGACAGTCTAGACTTAAATAGACACAGAATTTCCTACAAACTTTGTAAGCTTTTAAAAATATTAGTTTGTCTGTTATTTACGAGAGTTTGTACTGTCCTACTGTTGATAATGAATCTTGAAGTGGTTTTATCTGTTGGTATGTATACTTTTTATTTATTACAAAATATTTGATGAGCATCAATCAGCGTAAAGACGTTGAACAATTATTCAAAAGTTGTCATAACTGGATGATATATATACAGAAAAAACCTAATTAGTGGGAATGCTTGTTTGTGAAGACTATTTTTTCGTAGTTTCATGGATGTGCAATTCTGATAAGAGCAATTTTAATATTGCAGTTTTTAATGCTCATAGTGTAAATGATCTTTATAATTATTTCTAAGGACATTCACGCATTCGATAGGACTCCTTAGATATACACCTCTTACTAATTAGTGCTCATCGGCAAGATGTATTCACAATTTTGATTGAACTGAATCTCATCACAATTTATTCTTACATCACTTTCTTTAGCAGTCAGATACATTATCGCTGAGCAAGTTGGGCTGTAAATGACTTGACCCAAAGCATTTGATGTATATGTTAATTTTTCAGCACTCATATGTTTTTCCTAATAAACAACTTAGTTGAGCATAAAACACGTAATCGAAGGAAAGTTGTAAGAAAGATTGACACTAAATGCATGAATTGCAGACGAATAAACTTGTAAATATCTGTGTATATATACCTTAGATTTTACGTAATCAGCAGATATCGACAGATGGAATAAATAAGATTAACAATAATTACTGCCAGTGATTTGTTTGGAGGTTTAATGACGCATGCATACATATACTAGGATACAGACACAATAACAAATCTGATGACTTTTAATAATTTATCATATTCTCATAGAATCACATATACTTTTCAATATGCACCGTGCAAATCGCTTCCTCTCATACTATTCCTTCATTTATATTTATCAACATATATCAAGTAACATACAAATGTACTATACTAATAGGTTACAGTTAGCATGACCCTAAATACACATTAATCATTTCAGATACATAATTAAGGCAAAATGCTGAGAATATTTGTAAGCCTCTACAAATACAAGTAGTTCATATGCAAATTTATTTGACATTAGGTAAGTGAAAATCTTTAAATCTCTAGTCAAGTAATTCCTGCTAGTTATATGAAAATATATAAATCTTAGTACTTGTATTGTTATTATTGTTTTCTTTTTGACAAAGTATACTGGCATAATTCGCTTTCACTTTTACTGTTCTTTAAAAAATTTCTTTCCTCTCCATCCTCACTTGTTCACAGACTCTTAAAGGTTTAGCAGTCTTAACATCAGTTTTATGGATTTTATAAAAAATAATTGTAACTGTAACTAAACTTTTGACGAAATTTCATTAAAAGGACAACACCGGAAGTAATTTGTATTGTTGAAGTTCACGACTTTGATGTATATATGTTACTCGCTAGTTGTAGAATCAATAAGACAAATTTGATCTTTTTTAGTACTTGTCATATGAATATACGTGGACATCGATCTGTTAACTTTACACCTCAAACTCTAACTTGACACAGAAGTTTTGGAGCATTTTGATTCCTGCTCAGAATAATTATCTCTAATGCACTAAATATTCATATGCATGTACATATCATTGATAGAAAAAATGCTACCCTTTTGACTTCTATCTGCTTTTATGGTGTTTGTTTATTTTAGCAGAAAGTAGTAATTTGCCAAATCCAAGCAAATGGTAATGAGAATAATTACCACTCACTGATGAGAAACGATAGTGATTCCACTATAACACTAAGTGAACAAAAATGAAGGATGTTTACAATCAAGTTTCCAGGAATTAGTTCAACAGTGTACTACTCAAGACATATCCTAACAGTTTTGTCTTCGATCATTTCGTACACTGGAAATGGCGTTCTGATGGTGATATTTTTCTTTATTACTTCTATCTAATTTAATGACCACTATTAATCTCATCTTTATTCATATAATTCACTTAGATTATACTGAATGACCATGAAAACTTTGTCTAAAAATACATTATTATTAAAATAAACAAAGTCAATAAATATGGTGATGTATGATTTAACCTTTCAATTATAATAAACACAAATCAATAAGTAATATAAAAACCATATGACAGATTAACTGTCAGTCACTAAGAACATGCTGTTTTCTTTATACATATATACGATAACCAATATTTATTGATTATTGCCTTAGAAATTAACGAAATTATCGGTAATCTCTGTGTCAATCGGTATTTAGTGTATCAACTGTACAATCAATTGGTTGAACAGTAGAGTAAACAGAAAATTTCAGTAGTTATTTGGTATCATGTTTTGTTAATTATTCTTATAAATTTGTATGCTATGGAATGAGGCCAGCAGTTGAATTCAGGACACAAGTTTCACCATCATTATAATGATTGTTGGATATATTCGTGTCATTCTGGATTAAGTGGCTGAGTGGGTAATGTGTCAGATGTTTGGGTTGAAGCCTTAGTATGAAAAAATCTATACTGGGTGAAGGCACATCCAACTAACGAGTTCCAAATAGGACGACATACACTTCCTGAGTTCTAGCGCAAGTGACAAGGCTACTTTACCCAAATATTTAATATTAGCTAAAGTGTTAAAACAAACATCTTAATTTCTACCCACGGATATAGAAGAGAATTTTACTACATTCCCTTCCTCGTAGAATGTTCGTAACATTTAGACTTTTAAATGACAGTAAGTAACATGTTATTAGTGAGTTATGCAACTAGAACAAAATGATGACAACAATATTTGCTTACTGTGACATATTCGTTGTATTCGATACCTTATTGTTAGTCAACATACAAGCTAATTAAGGTTTTGCATGTCAGCTTATTTACCCCTTGTTCAGTCAATATTTTTGGATAGTATTTTGGCCATTTATTGGATGGATTTTGCTTATTAAGGAGTACTTATTCATTAGATTTCGTTACATTCTTCAATGATTATGATATTTTCAGTTTTCATTCGACATCTAAGGATGCGAAACACTCCATACTTACACAACGGACTTTCAGGGAGGGGAAATGACATCTATTGCTTCAAATAAAGTTTTCTATGTGAACTACGAGCCAATATGAATCACGGGTTCTCTAGCTGAGTCAAGAAATGATGAAGACTGCTGAGTAAGAAGGACCTAATGAATATTGAAGAGATTGCTGATAACGTCGACCCTAATAAACATGACTAGTTAGAAATATAAACATAACTGGAAATTTATAAAATAAATTACCTACTGCAATTTTTGCATCACCCACGCTTCTGAGTGGAATCAGTGACAAGAATTTACATAACTTATGCATATATACATGTAAGCACATTCTTTAAGTCTATAATGAAAACAATAAATTGAGTAATATTGATAATCATTGCACTGACTACCTTGGATCATCAAACGAGCCTACTGCATTTATAAATATGCTGTTATGAATTCAGTTGGTATCATTTCATGATCTAGATTCCCTCTGAAAAGTAGACAATGGACTTGATTAAACTCATCTAGCTAAATTACAATTTGTGTACAACAACAGCTATCAAAAATATAATTCCTTTTATTGTTTGCAGTAAGAGAAACGGTCTTTATAACTAGCTGAGCTGAACTAATTATGCTCCCATTATCTTCGTTTTGTGATTCGTAATTCAATATATATCCACTGTATTTCAAGCCAATGACTCATTAGTCGCTATCTTTATGTACTTTGCTACACTCTGTCAATATATAACTCCACTGCTCTCAACTGATTTCATTTTTATCCAGCATTTTCATACTTCATTCGTAATTTTAATTTCGAAATTTTACGAATTGTAAGCATCTAATAAAAATGTAATAAAATAGTGTCATGATGCCAATTACTCTAATAATTGTTTTATTACTCTTTACAGGATAGCATTCATAATTTGTAAAGTCACTTAAGTTTGTAGTAAGGCAATTAATAACCAATGAAAATCAATTAGCATAGAATACTTGGAAATAAAAATGAGAACCATATTACTTCTGAGGCAATAATTAAGTGACATCGGTTTAAATGTTCCATGAAAAAATGTGTATGGTTTTATGTATATATTGATGAGGGTTTCGCATTTACAATTTTAATTGGTATGAACTGGTTTACTAAAATTAGCGTAAAACTGAATTTTGACTATACTTTCAGACATTAAATCCTATTTCATTAACTGCATGGATAATGAATATGCAATCTATAACTAATTCCATTGAATATATATTTATCCAAGTTATACTTTTTTACATCATCGTTACAATACTATACTTCATCTGTGCAACAATCTGCACCAGCCATATTTATGTTTTTGTCGCTTATTGCGTAACGAGTTCATGAATGTAAGGTCACCTGTTATTCCATTAACCTTTGAATAAATAAATCATGACATTCATTATACTGAATGTATATTCACGAATGAAACGACAACTGAAGAGTTCATACTACATTGTTGTTTACATGAAGACCGAATATCGATGAATAGTATTTATTTATATGTAAAATCTAGAAATTATATAGCTCAAGAAACCCACCACCCATGTCAGTTAGTTAGTAATGCAACTTGTAACTCTAATAAGGAGTTAGCTCTTCTAGTTGTCTCTCTCCTTATCTCATATACATGCACATGCATAAATACTTAATTAACTATTATACTGAAAACGGAAGTAATCAGTTATTCGAATAAGGTAATTATAAATCTGTTTCTAATTTACAGTTTAAATTCATTAACTGCTGCTATACACAGGAAGTTGTCTGTAGTAGATAGAATTGTCAATTTCATTCATACATACATTTGTATATCACTTGATTTAAAGTGATAAAAAAAAATATTGCATTCACGTGTATCATCGTTTGACATAAATGTATTTTCAAAGTGTATTCAATTCATTAAATCAGTTAAATGCACTTAGACATTAGAAGCATGATGATTTATACCGATTACATGTCTATTCACTTTTATTTTTAATTCATTTTTATTAGAATAGAATATTAATAAAATTGTATGTATACGTATACTGGACTGTTGAAAGCTTTATTTCATCTATGTAATAAATGTATCAGCTACTTTTTACATGAATTGAAATCATCATGAATAATTGAAAGGAATCATAGCTCAGAAGAAACAATCAGCAGTCAGTGTTTGACACTAATTATATCAGTATATCAGTGTATAAACACTATCTACACTATGTTTGGATTTAATTATTGTAATCAGAAATTATAGTTAATTTACCGAGTTTATAATTACACCTTCTAGTGCTCCTGTTAACGCTAATTATGTTGATAAGTTATTCACTATTTATTGTTTTAATACTGATTTCTAACCGTTCCATCTGATTAACTCACTTCTACGAAGTAAAACTGACCAAATAAAATACGATATAGTCACTAAAATGCTGTCTATTAGTATTTGTTTATTGGACCACCATCGGGTGTACATAAAAATCACGTTGGAATTACATGAAACAGATTATAAAGAGATCACTTATGATCACTGGCAGGCACTAGTTGACAGCCGATCTAGTGTTGTATTAATGAATGCATTACTAAACAGAAATGCTTTGACTTGAAGAGTAAAAAGCTAATTATTGATCATGGTGAATTAACTGGGCAATCATACTGTCAATTTTTTTAAATTTTATTGAGCTATGTAAATTCGCAACTTAACATATCATATCTGGTACACCCAGCAGATGAGTCCCAAATAGGAAGAAACGCGAGTCCTGGGTTCAGCTTGCCAGTCACAATTCCAACTTCATATCTGGGAATTAGTTTATTATAGCAAGTTCAAATTCTCTTTAATAAAGTAATCATATTGAAAATAAAGAACACTGCTGACAATATGTAGGCCCTATAACAAAAACCCAGTAGGCCTTAACATACACAAAGGGAAAAGCAAGATCCTTTGATATAAAACAACAAACATTAACTCAATTACGCTTGACGGAGAAATTCTGGAAGATGTTGAAACCTTTACATATTTTGGCAGCATAATCGACAAACAAGGAGGGTCTGGTTAGGATGTGAAGACGCGGATTAGAAAGGCAACGGCAGCATTTCTACAACTGAAAAATATCTGAAACTCAAACTAACTGTCAGTCAACATTAAAGTCAACATTTTCAACACAAATGTGAAGACAGTTCTGTTGTATGGAGCTGAAATTTGGAGAACTACGAAAAACATCATCTTAAAGATACAAGTATTTATAGATAACTGTCTGCTTAAGATACTTCGGATCCGTTAGCCAGATACCATCAACAACAACCTTCTATGGCAGAGAACTAATCAACTTCCAGCCGAGGAAGAAATTAGGAAAAGACGCTGGAGATGGATACGACACACGTTGGGGAAACCGTCAAACTGTATCACAAGACAAACATTAACTTGGAATCCAAAAGGCCAAAGAAACAGGAAGACCCAGGAAGACATTGCGTCGGGAATTGGAGACAGAGATGAGAAGAATGAAGACCACTTGGGAACAGCTGGAAAGGAAACCCCAGGACACAGTTGGTTGGAGAATACTGGTCAGCAGCCTATGCTCCATATGGAATAACAGGAATTATTTGGATGATTGGTTGATAATAAAAACCCTACTTTGATAGGTCTATGAATACCCTTCAAGACCGAAATCTATAAACTATTGTTGATTACAATAAATTTTATTTACCATTGTTTTGTGTAAAGTATTTTGTAAATATGTGTGTTATTTTGTTGTTCAAAATGGCTCGTATCTTCTGATCAGCTATTATTCTCTAATATCCTTTTATTAGAGATCTCGCGAAAATGTCGGATTTGTCAGCAGTTGTCAACGAATGACAAACTATTAATCATTTTTGTATTGCGATCAATAAATGGCACCAAGTTGATGTAATTTTCGATGAATAGTTTGAACTCACTACTTATTGATCTCGTTTGAGCAGAAGTGGAAACCAGAGATCACTGAAGAAAGTTTTTGTCTTAGTATGAGACTCTCAATCATCGCTTACCTTTAGTCCGCTGGAGAATCGAAACGAAGGCCTTTTATACTTTGTGGAAAACGGTAAACCATTGATCACCTTCCGACGATAGGGTTTTAATTTCAATGGATTTGTGATTAACCTCTATGACCATGTAAATTACTGTCAGCAACATCAACTATCTCATTTTATAAAAATTAATTTAAACCAGATAAAATAGAATTGATGACACCATTTGAATTAGTCAGTTAAATATGACCAAACTGATCGGGTTAATACCATACACTAAGTAAAATCTATTAGGTAAAGTTTTTAATAGAGTGTTAATTATTTTAATTCTGAATACATGTTTCTCATTCATAATTGAATTGTATGTGTGAAAAAACAGGCAGTTAAATATTTCCACTTCATGAAACACTAAATCAAAATGTTTAGGTTACTAGAATGTAGTTGAACTTAATGTAATCTAGTCGAAATTAGTAAGTAAAGTGGTCTAAGTTTTAAATGTTTATAGAGGCAAATAGTTCCTACCCCCCACCCCAAAATAATAAATAGTTGTGTAAGTACTACTTACTCATGCTGACCATGTTTGTTTTGGTTGACACCACCAGCTGAAGACTCTCGGTCGGGCATTACCACCAGATCACGATACCACGCATTGTGAGTAGCAACTCCTCCCATAGTCTGACAGCATAGATGTTGCAACTCAGTTTACGTTGTGCTTACGACCAAATGTAACTTTCTACTCACTCGTTATTGCTTCCTGTTTTATGCCTTACTATCGCGTGTAGGTATAACAGTTAAAAGGCGTTCTGCATATACCACAAGTGCCTCATATCAGTCGTCAATCATGGTGTTTTCTTCATATGCATACGTCGGTACATCATTAATATTCAAGTATTCTGTAGTGTACCAACTATGGATGTGCAATACTAATTTTATGAAGGTTTTTTATGTGGTACTATAGTGTATCGTAGTTTAATAACATTTTTAACCAAATTTCCAACTATTCATATTCGTTACAGTCCACCATTCTTGTCACATCGGCCTGGTCTGTAAAAACAAGCCATAATGCTTACATTTATTAAAACTTGTTTCATGATGTAATTTGGATTTAAACTTGACAAATTCATTATAGTTGTAGATTAGTTATATGACTATCATGTTAAGTCACTTTCTTCTTAAAAATAAATTCATACACTGACTGGTAACTGAGCAGTTTAATTTTCATTGCTGATCCAATTCTACCGATTAAGTTGAATTGTAGCCATTAGTCTTAGTGATTTGGCACTGCTCAGAGTATATTTTGGTGATTCATCCTATCGGCCGATATTACTCCTCTAACACCGGTATAAATAAAACCACTGAAGATTGAAAAAGGTCATGTAAATTTTAATGGACTAGGTGAACGAGAAACGCAGTTATTAATAGATTCATGAGATAACAAAAAGTTAAGTGTAGATTGAATAACATAATGTACTGATTCTATTAAGGTGAGTAATGATGTTAATAACTAGCAGAAAACTGAGTAATAATAATAATAATAGTTATTTGTGTTCGTCACAGATTCATGTTGGTTGGGTATCATTAGAAATCACGGAGCACTGGATAGCTGTCTTGTTTCACGATGATACTCCTCAGAAGTCCTCGTCCATGAATCACTATGGGATTGAACCTAGAGGCTTTAGGCTATACGGTTAAAACCTAACAATCTGCACCAATACATCGGTGTCCAATAGTAGAGTCTCAACTTCCATCAGTTTGTGTTATAGAGTAATGACTCTCACTTCTGATAAGTCTGAACCCCATTAGTCTTGGCTGAGGAGCCCCATGTTGGGACGAAGCAGCTTCCCTCTACTCTCTGGTTTTCAGTGGCATCCAACGAATGTCAAGCTCTAATGAATACAAACAACTAAATGTAATAAACAACTAAACATCAATTCAATAATAACAATCATATTTGCAATCCCAAATATAAATTATCAACTGTCGCCTTTTGAACAGGTAGATTTGGTTTGAGTATTTCGATAGTTACTGTTTTGAGAAATCTTAATGGAATTTCGCTGATTTGTGAACTGATTGTTCTGAATAATAGCATAACGTTGATAATGTGACAAGCCATTGCACTGTTTGAAGTTGTGGCATTTTTGATTTCAAATTATTTTAATAGGGCTCGAAAATACGAACATCTGCTCTTCTGTCTGTTCTTCTGGTGAATGTGTTTGGCGTGTACATGTAAATTTGTACATATAACTGAAGGCACTAAGAAAAGAAGACTTTTCGATTTTTGACTACTTCAAGGAGAGATTCGTTTCATTCAAGATTGTAAGCCTTTTCACTGGATAGGTGTTCTTTAGTGTTGAAGTTAATCTATGGTTAATGAGTCCCACATTTACATCCCGTTTGAAAAATAAACTCATGAGACAAGATATCTTCTTAACTGTAGCTGAGGTAACAAGTTCGTTCTGTGGTTTTGAGTGCTTATTCATGAACCTCTCTGAGTAACTGCCTTCATATAAACATACTTTAATGTCATCAAACTTCTCTTCGTCTTTCATATGAATGCAGTTTTTAAATCATATTAAAAATAGTTCATACAGTCCCTCTTGAATAACTTACTGGTCACAAACAATTACAACTGAGATGCAATTTAGTCTATATTTTTTTGATGAATACATTTGTTAAAATCTTAAGCCAATGAAGTGAAATTTCTATTTTCTCTAATATTTCCTCGTAACCAGTATAATCCGGTGTGCTTTTCTGATTAAATTAAGTAGATATGAAGAATATTTAAGGTTATCACTAACATTTAGTGTATAAAGCACACATATACAGTTGATTGTAGTTTCATTTATTGCATGCTTTAGCATTGACTATCCAAAGCTTCGAATACATATATCAGGCAGAACCAGACGCAAAGAGTTATCCATAGAGCCTGCATAAATTTGGCAATGCATCACGTTATCGTACTGAAATAGTAAACACATTAGCAAAAGGTGCTTGTAGGCATTAACTGGTAATGTAATGAAATTGAGATATTCACGTATAACGGCAATGGTGCCTTTTAAATTAATCTTCAGAAAAATTGGAGAAATATTAAAAGATATCATAGATTTATCAGAAATATTTAATCCTTCTAACTTTTGTTCAAATTTAAAGCTGTCTTTCAAACTGCTGGATTCTAGTTTCTTCTATATATGTTCAAGGCGAATTTGTAAATGCATGAGCTGATTGTTGGTCTCATCGGGATTTTCAGCCTTTATATCTTAAATAGTCCACATAAATTAGGTAATCTAGATCTCTTTAGTTTGAGTTAATTATATATAGTATTGTAGATTTCATCCTTTCTAGTTAGTCTCTCAACTTTCCTGATTCGTTTTTCTGTGGTATACGTCATATTTTTGTGAGGTCTATGTATCACACATTTCCCAGGATTACATAAAAATCATTTTACTGTACTTACATAATCATGTTTATAAATAACTACTACCCAAGAAACTTTGTCTTGTCAATGTAGTAGTAGAGTTTTGTTATTCATAAGTTTTCTCAACGTTGTTGCTGGTTTACAACAAGTTTTACTTATGATTACAGTATATATGCTCAGTCGCACTGTTATATGAACTCTGTGGACAGCATTTTTTTCACTAGTTTTTTTCCTGATCCAAAACTAATGCTAAGAAATATTTTACATGCATACATTTCTAGTTGAAAACAAACAAACATTTGTTCAATTTGTTCAATAAGCATCGTATAATTGTAATTTTGTGATAAAATCTTTTTTACTAATGAATTAGATCGACTGGATCTGTTGAGATATTCTTCCACCTGGTGTATTAGTTCGTTTGTAAATGTCCACGTACATATGTGTACAATTAGTAGAACAAGATCATACTCGACAGAATAGCAAATTAATATATACATACTTCCTGTCATAAAATTTAATAAAGAACAGCTGCATCAATTCGGCAAATTTTTGTGTCTACATAGATATGATAGAATGTGGTAAGATAAGCACGTGCTGTACAATGATTATCATGACTAATAATAATAATAATAATAATAATAATAATAATAATAATAATCACTCTTGAAGAGTTAACTAACATGTATTCCAATGCTTCGTTTCTTTAAACCGGATGTATTAAACAGTAGTCTGTCAACAAATAAACTAAAATTCTCTATATACCATAGACAACCAAGCAAAGGAAATGAAATGACAAATTAAAGTTATGTTTTACTAACTATTTGTTAGTACTACAAGAGTTTTACTACTAACACTCATATTAACAGTAATGAAAACAACAGGACTGGTCACTTACAAAACAGTATTCGGATATTCTTTTAGACAAGATATTCACACCAACGTCATACATGATCATGAATAGGAAGAGACATTCTGGATAGAATTTGTTGCTTGATCAATATCTCAGTATTATTCGTCATTAAAATAAAGGGACGGATAACTTGTAGACTATGAAACGATACGTGTAATCTATAGTTTAGAAAATGAATTATTTATTTTTACTCAGTTAATAGAAAAGGGAAAGCAGTATAGAAAATTTTCATATTGATTAGCAGCTTGATTGATGTATACCGCCACGAAGTAATACATGATAGAATTTTAGTATTATCGGAACTAATAGTGAACTTGTCACAGTGTATATAAATTTTGTTGAGATTTATCGGTTCCTTATTTCTGGATAGTATATGTTTTGGATGCAGTCATTGGGGTTTCCCACTACTACCCTGAATCATGTCACTCATGACATCTATCAGAAGATGACATATGCAATGTTTTGTCATTTAGACTAGCTGGTATATTGAAAATTTGATCAATAGAAGCCAATCAGCTCAATTAAAAACTAGATAAGCTTTATATAAGTTGAATTGTGACTGGCAAGTGGAATCCAGGACGCGCGTTCCGTCCTACTTGGGGCTCATCGGCTGGATGTACCTGCATCCCAATATTGATGTTTACAGTGGGATTCGAACTCAGTCTGTTTCGTGTGGAAGCTTTACTTTGGTTATTACTTAGTTACAAATAAATTCATATATTTTCTTAAATTTAATTGGTTCATGACTAAATTTACTTATCCATTTAGCTTTATTGCTATATGTCAACCTACACTAAGATTTCTAGCCGGGATTTATAATTAGTGATTTTAGGGTATTCGTTGTGAGGACGTCTAATGGTGAGAATCAATGTTTTTGTCACTGATTAACTAATTTCCTAGTAATTTTTGTCAGAAATTATTGACATTTATCAAAGATAAGGAAACATAAAAATAACATTTTCCGTGGTCTAAAAGACATACTGTCAAGAAGGTTCCTGCCATTCTTGAGTGATTTTTTTTAGCTAATATCAATGTTATAAAACATCTAGACTTAAGTGAAAGCAGCTATAAATTTTGAAGGTGGCATCCATAATGCATTAAGTATCATTTTATAGTTAATTTAAAATCATGTCGAAATTTTCCTAACGTTCCGTGTTCTGTATGACATGCAGTTCATTCACGAATTAAATGTAATCAAACAGTTCACAGCTCCTTACAACAATTTTCAGTGCAGCTATTTTTGTGCTCTCACTGTGAACTAAACTGAAAATCGAAATTAGAATCATCTCCAGGATATACTATACTTCATACTTTTTGGTGAGAATACCTGTACAGTTTCTAACTTAAACTCAATGCTTTGTAGTTCTTACTTCATGGTCGTTTTTCCTTCCACTTAGTGGGTGAGCAATGCATTTTACGGTGTAGTTTTCAGTAAACATAACATTTTTGTTTCTGATTATATTGCTGCTGTAAACTATCATGTTGGGTTACGCTACACTGAACATATTTATAGCAGGAGGGTTGCGGATAATTCAAGACGTTTGAAATATGATCCTTAATGAGGATTACATTTTAATATACAGTACTCAAGGAAATAACAACTAAAATAGTTAAGCAAGACGGATTTAGTGAATAGTAGAAATGTTATGGGTTACCTCAGCCAAAGAATTAGTAACTTTATGAATTTAAGTACTCACTATTCCATGCTTATACCTTAGTTTTTTACAAAGCAACCTGAAACAATGCATTTTCATTGATTCCAGTTTGCTTATCTCTACTTTCGATTGTTGACAAAATAAAAGTGCAAAAACAAGAAGCACGGTATACTTGGTTGATCCATTCACAAATGGGAAATTATTCTGCATGTAGACTGTTCGTGATGTTATATCCTTACCGAAATGAATACTAAAATGAAAGTGTGTAAGACAGTAGCAGGATTGTATACTAGTCAATAAGCTAAGTGATTTTATTTTTCTACTTTATATAGTATTGAAAGTATTAACTGACTCATTTATTCTTTAAAAAAACACACCTATTTAGTCAGTCCCATAAACATACATATGGAAGTCAATCCTTATTTCAATTTTTATACTAACTTTCTTTAACCTGTCCATTTTATCCGATAAGACAAAAGAGCACTTTATATAAACATCAATTTAAAGTTTTTTCTCCACTTCTTTCACTACTGTTTCTTTTTCTTTGTCTTTTAGGAAATTAATGTGGTCACAAGTAATTTTATGTTTTCCTCTAAAATATCACTAAAAAGTAATAGAAAAATTTCACTAATGAATGAATTGAAGTGTTTATATTTTAAATTTTGTTGTTGTTGTTGTTGTAGGTGTGCGCGCTTGTGAACTCTTCTGTTGACTCATTTTCATTAAATTTGAATTAGTTGAAATTGAAAATTGAACTAATTTTGCAAAATGCATTCACTTTAATACAAATAAAACATGCACTTTACATGTATGCATTATTGAACAGAAATATGTAGCAAAGAATAATCGACAATTCTATCACATAAATGATCTCCCGATTGTGAAATAGAAAGTTGTTTTAAGTATGATTCCTACTTTTCCAGTAATGTCAATTGAACATTGACTTGTTGATTTTCAAAAATCTTAGGCAGCTCATATTTATAGTCTGTAGCAATAATACTGGGCATTAGATACTATGTAATTCATTTATATATATATGTCTTGGAAGGAATGACAATTTGTTAGTTAGCTTATAGGTAATCGCAGTTAGATGAATATGATATTAACAGTTTGGAAAGATACTTTCAGTCCAAGAAAGGACTGGATCGTGCTCGTATCGAAATCGTTTTCTAATTTTATAATTAACGAATAGTCTTTATAAAACAGTAAACTAATCTGGGGTTAATTACTAAACTCGCTTCATTTTATGAATACAATAGTCGTCCTAAGGAAACAAATATCCACTGATTTAATCTCGAATTTTTAATCCATGATTGAATGCTGAACTGTGGCATAGTTTAAACCGAATTCATTCATTTTCGGCTTCATTCTTTGTATTCACGTTTAAGAATTTCATTTCATTGAATACCAATCAATTAACAGTGATTTGTTCACAATTTGTGTTGTTATTCTTTTATTTTTTCACAACTGCTGTCAATGAAGTTGTTAAGTTCATTTTCGTGTATACATGTTTCAGTGTGTGTGACGGTCACTTGACCATTTATTATTATCATTGACATCAATAATTGATCTGTATGCGAACAATACGATTTTTCAATCAATCAAATTATGTAAATAATGCAAATCACTTCCTATTTTCAAATTCTATGTAAACTGAATGCAATGAACTAACCGTAATGAAGATACAATGGAAAAATGTGACAACTTTGGTTTACTTAAAATTCGTCTTAGCCAACAGGCACGATCAATAGGTTATGGGTATTTCAACAGAGATTTGTGATCATCAAATTGCAAACATTTAGAGGAATAAAATATATTAACACGTACTAGAAGTCATGTAGATAGGTACTTTTGGCAACAGCATATATCACAACAAAGAGTGGTCGTGTATTATTTTACAACTATTCCAATATTTTAAAAAGTAGTTTAAACCAGTGCATACATACTGACTACAGTCTCTGTTAAATTAGTGAAGTCGACATTTTAGTTCGTTAGTTCAATAAGATGAATATTTCGGAAATTGAAGTCAATTAATTACCCAAAACTCTGTACTCTTTTAATAATCTAATTATAGTAGACATCATCGTTGAATTTTATGGCAAAATATGAAAAAAAACTGTTACATTTTACCACTTTTCAGTTAATTAGTCAATTGTAAATATTATCTACGAAGAATCTACTAGTATACAATTTCTTTTGTAAATTAAATTTCTCTTAATAAACTAATCCATTGTTAGGACTAGACGGCTGTTTAATGCATCTAGATATTCGATCATTCTCCAATTTAGAGAAAGTTATTTCCCAGAAATTATTTCGGTTTTTAGATGATATTCGTTACAGGATGATCCAATTTGGAGGGGGAGGATATACAACGACTATTTTACCCTGACGCTTGAACTTTCATAGCGAGTCTTGTAAGCCTGGTGGGGTTGTAGGTACTCATTACTGAGGCGTCCTACATTTAGGAAAAACACTTGCTCAGTGCGTTGTCGTTTTAATTGGTACCCCAACTGAACGCAATATATAACAAATATTATCTCAGGTCTATCCGACGTTCGCGACTTCAACTTTTTGCAGAATTTAAACAAATTTATCTGAAAATGTTTTACTCCTATATTTGTTACCTTCTAGTCTAATTTTCCTTTTATTACTGTTTAAGGATAAAAACAGAATATCTCCACTTACGGTCTCCTCATTGTTGGTTTTTGTCATCTAAATTCTACATTTATTTTATTGCCGTAATAGTAATTATTATTTTATAGCTTTCAGAAAGTTAGTCTACGGATTAAACACCATAAAATGATAATTGCATTTTGTTTACTTAGAGAAAAAAGTTTTTTAAAGAGAGAATTATTCCGTGCATATATTTATGGTTGTGTGTATATGTGTGTGAATGTATTAGTATCCACTAGGTTACTAAACTGTAAGAGTTACTGCTACCGCAACTATTCGTATTATGATGATCTTGGTATATACTTAAAATGAGATTGATAATACAAAATCAGTTTACGCTTAATATTCTTTTTTGAGCAATTGCTGGATCACTTATATGAGAAAGAATTTCTATTACAACAGATTTTCATGCTAAGACGAAACAACTGTTCACTGTTGGGTGTTTGAAAGAAATCGCCTGGTAGTGCTGCATTCAACCAGAGAATTTTAAAATATTGTATTCGACGTTGAGTCACTTACACTAGTGACCTGAAAGGAAATTTACTTAACAGAATTTGATTTACACAACAACTAAACAAACACATGATATTTTTGTTACTATGTAATGATCAGCCAGTTTCGATATAAGTGGTATGTTTTGCAGACGACAGTTAAGGAGAGAGAAATTTTCAAAGATAATAATTTTCTCAGCGTCTGAAATTTACAGCACAATGCACGTAGTGATATTCCAGTTGATAAAACTGAACTACAGCTGATCCATCTTGTATAACTCACTGTGAAACAAGTAGTTTCTTAACATACATAGTTAAAGAATTGTTCTTACTTTGGCTTCACTTATTGTGAAGCGAAAGTTTATAGAGAATTTCATGAAGTTGGTGAAGTGATATATGAGGATTCTGGGTTAAAAGTAGTTAGCTATCAAAAATATGCAATTTTAAAGAAACCCATATCTTCCAGCTTATTATGGCTACCTGGAAGCTAAGGACTTAAAGCAAAATTTCCGTCAGTTTGAACTAAAGAAGACTGAGTTCTAATTCTTTGTGAACTTCACATTACTGAAAGATCCAATACTAGGATGAAACAACTGATTAGTAGTCCTTGATATTCAATGATTATTTAACCAAGATCTGTCAATTATGTCATTATTATTAATTAAGCACATAAAATTTAGTGTAAACGGGCATCAAAAATATAAGCAACACACAAGTACAAAAGTACCGTCGTAGAGAATATAGAAACGAAAGCAATTAAGGGGAAAATTCAAAATTTAGTAGGGCAAGAGAATTACAAGTCAGGAGATACAGTTCGGACAGAAATAAAAACATGAACATTTCATTCCTATTAAAAGAATTCACCATGCTTTTATGAAAGTTGTAACGGGAAACTGCAGTAAGATCGCTACGTCTAGAGTTACTGATTTGCACTATCTCTAGGACCCCAACCAGGAAGTTAGGGTGTACCGACAGAGCCCAGTCCTATACAACTTTGTTTCATTCAACAAAACCATATCATTTAAACTTATTGAGGACTTATTGTTAAGGGCAACATAGAAGAATCTATGATAGGTCTTACTTTATCTGATTCATTAATTCAAATAATGAAACTTTTTTCGTTGGATTCATAAAACAACAATTGATATTTTGAACTACAGCTTGCATTTAACAGAACTTAGTATTTTATTAATTAGGCAGTTTTTATAATTGATATCACAAGAATTTAAAATTAGGGAACACTAAACAAGTGTCTTCTCCTAGTACGGGGCTTATTAGTAATGCGCATCCATAACCCCGTCGGAGATCGATCCGATGGCCTCCAGTTGTCGCTGTGAGCAGAAAGCCACTAAACCACTGGACCAGCATCCAAACTGTTGGTATTTATAACTTTAATAAATCTGTGATACATTGCGTGACCACATCTACTGCCATTAGTGAGTAATTATTACCCACTGGAAGTGTCTGAACTCCACTGGCTAAAATTCATCGAAGCTCCAGGAATTACCTCTTGAAGTTAGTTACTAATGTGATGATATTGATTTTAACTGGACGTTTTGGCGATTATTGAATTTGTGGTTTGATGTAACTAACCTACTTTGGTTAGACAATCAGTGGAGTCAAACCATCTCAGGTGTAAGGTAGTTGCTTATCGATGGCAGTGGATGGGATCGCACAAATGTATCAATGGTTCATTGAAGCTACAATGTCAACGGTTGGATGCCAACTTAGTAGTACAACGGTTAAGCGTTCGCTTTGATACATGAAAGCTCTTGACTCTGATCTCCGGTGGTAGATAAGCATCGGTGATAGGTTCCGTAATAGGATGAATTAATTGTTCAGTGTTTTATGATTCTCAAAGGTTATCTAAGCAGGGTAAATTCGTGGTATCATAACATAAGAATGATAATCGCCCTATTTCGATTTTTATAATTCTTATTAGAGGATGCAAAAATAACAGAGTTCAACAAAGAGAACTTGCCTACGAAGTTATAGTCAACTTGAACACTAAGCTAAATAATAATCTCAGCCTGTAAATATGTAGAATCATTTATCACGATACTGTAATAGTAATCATTATAACAATAATAAATAGTAATAATAAGTCGTATCATGTACTTGATAGACTTATTTTTTAAAATAAATTCAGTTTTATATAATCACTTGTCTTTTATAATCTTTATATGATAAAAATATTCATCTCCTTTTGCGGATTCTAAATGATGATCATTCAGTGGCATCATATTTTCTGTGTTATCGTTATCTTCCCCTTCCCCCCCCCACACACTCACTCCAACATCTATCACACTAATCTGTTCATATAATTTTGGGAAGATAAGATAGTTGGACATTTGGTATCGTAAGTAGGCTTCATAATCATAATATTCTATTATTTTATGTTATTTGGCATCTTCATCATCACTTTAGGGACCCTTATTTATCATTTTCTTCTTGTTATAATACACATATACGCACAACCATATTATGTATTACATGGAAACACGAATAAAAATATAAAAAACACATCATGGATAGTCACATTTATCGCAGTTTTCTTTTGCACATGGACAGTAGAACACATTTAGAAGAAACTTCATAAACTAGTTCATGTATATACAACTTGTCGTTTGAATCTGTCATTGTAACACAAAGTTATCATTTCTTTCTTATATATAAATTCAGACAGATGAGTGCAAAATCCCACTTTACATACACTTCATTTGGTTCACTGCCCTATTTCAATTAATGATAATAATAATAATAATAATAGTAATAATAATAATAATAATAATAATAATAATAATAATAATAATAATGTACTCTACTATATTTCGATGCATAGAATGCATTAGCAAAAATGTAAAACAGGTTTATTGTCAACTAACTATACTTCTTTTCATGATGTGCTAGTTCATGTGATTATTATTAGACGCATACAAATTGTACTACACATAGAGTCATTTAGACAGAATTTAAGATGACAAAAAAATACAGAGGATTTTAACATGGAGTGAAAAAAATCTCAAACAATTTTTATTCAGAGTATAGCATCTACAAGGTGCATTTACATTCTTGTTTATCTCAGCATATTATAATATCCAAGTAGATAGGTGAATAGATGGATATATATATATATATATATATATATACATGTCTGAAGGAATATTTTTTGCTAGAAGAAATTCACTTATGATAATGATGTTGATGATGATGATAGGGTGAGGTAAATATATTCTTATCCCATATTTAACACTATGTTGATATGGTTGTGCCACTATTCATTCGATACACATTTATATGCTTATTAAAGTGGGAGCAAGAAGAGATTTAAAAGAAAATCTAAAAGCAGTGTAAATAACTGGAATACGCGATTGGTAGACAGAAATAAGGAAGACATGAATAAAGAAATCACTAACAACCAAACCAACAATACTAATAATACGAACAAAGTTTATTTGCGTTAGAAATTCTTCATATTGTTTTTTTCCGTATCCCAGTGATTATCATACTACTGATATGGGTTGATAGCACTAAGTGGACAGGCAATCATATGATGCTCTGCACTACACACACGTACGTACAGGTTCTCTATCTTCCATTGTCATATAAATGTACGTGCATATTTATATGCGTACGTACATATGGACGCCCAGTTACTTGTTCTGTTGTCTCTGTCACATATAATTCCAATGTTACTGATAATGATGATGGTGAGGTTAATAACTTGAATAATAAAATAATCATTTAACTAATCATATTTACTTTCTTCTTTAAACAAGTAATCAATCTCTATCCTATTTTCATTTTATCTTTTGCATTATATTCGACTAAAACATCTTAGTCTTCTATCCAACCTAGGGAGGAAAAATATCCAGAATAGACTTAAATCTTTATATGCCGATTACTTTCACATATGTACTGACTGATAAGACAAGAAAGCGAAAAACACGTATATGCAAGTAAAAATACATTACATAGGTGACAGTGATAAGAATGGTGAAGAACGAAGTTACTGACATTCACATCAATATGATCTTTGAATTAGTAAAAAAATGCTGCAAGATGTCTTCATAATGGACTGAAAACAACCTCGTGAATATCTGTACATACATATATCACCTCTACACGCGTGAATTAGCAATTATAAACATACGAACACATAGGTAAGGACCACAAAACTAGCTTAAACAAATAACCACACACACTCACCAACATATTCATTACAACTTGAATATGATATGCTTTGATTGATTAAACTGTCCCCAAGGTGGTAATATTTTTTTGAGAAAACGTATTGTTTTTCCTTTTTAAAAAAAGCATATAACTAAGTGAAGAGATGTAGAGAAAAAGGAATAAAGGGAAATTACATGATGATAAAAATGAAGTGATTGCCACTACTACTAAAGAAGACGATAGTGACAATGAAAGTGGAAGATTAAAAGTACACTTCTACTACTGCTAAAATTGACGAAGGGAGAAGGAGATGGCGAAGTAAGGTAATATCGTTGAAGGCAGAGATGTTCAACTATTTTACAAGCTACAGTCACATTACCATATAGCTACACTACTGGGTACACTGTGAATTCAACTTAAAATTTGTTAAGACAATTTTTCCAGATACTATAATAGTTGTGTTGACTGCTGAATTTTGATGTCACGGCGTCTTCTAAAAACAACAGCACAAACTGAATAGTTGTTGTTGGAATTTGTTCCAGAATAATTGTTGGGACGGCTCCCAGAAACCTCCAGATACCTCCAGAATCCTTGAAGGTGCTGGAGACATTCCATCCAATTACTGATCGACAGAACCTTCAGAATCTCCACGTAACGCGTTCTGAATGGGTAGTAGTTGAAACTTCTTAGTTCGGATTGCATGGATTTGAATACTGATTTTATTGTTTCAGAAAACTATAAATATATGAATATTTTGTACATAACTCACTCTCCATCTAACTGGAATAAAGTTCCTGTCTACTCGTCTTCTATCTTCTGAATTTACGACAAGGAGGGTTTAAAGCGTTCAAGTGCTAATGATGTCTGCAGCAGGCCCAGCTATCAAACACGAGTTATAACACTGGCGACGAGGCAAACTTATCAAAATGTCATTTACCCCTGAACAAGTCGAGGCTTACTGGGTCGCCAGGAAAAACGCTACGAACAGTTTCAGATACGTGTACTATAAATCTTAACCCAGCAAATGAATTTTAATCAGAAGGGGCTATCATCACGCCGATTCCATCATCAATTCTAGCAATGAATTGAATTTCGACAGTTTGGCTGGTAATAAGTTTGATTACTGGTTTAAGAAATACGAACACTTGTTCAAGGTCGACCTTGAAAAATTGATGACTCCACGAGGGTCAGGATGCTATTTCGAAAACTTGGCACTGTTGAACATGAACCCTACACTAACTCCATCCTTCCAAAGAACCTAAGAGATTTTAGTTCCGATGAAACAACAGAGATTCTGTCGCAAATCTTCTGCAAACAATCGTGTTTATTCAACATCCGTAACCAATGCCTTAAATTATCAAAAGCAGGTGATGACGACTGGGTGAAACATTCAGACTTTGTCAATCGTGAGTGTGGTTGCTTTAAAATATCATCAAATTCAGAAGATAGAAGACGAGTAGACAGGAACTTTATTCCAGTTAGATGGAGAGTGAGTTATGTACAAAATATTCATATATTTATAGTTTTCTGAAACAAGAATATCAGTATTCAAATCCATGCAATCCGAACTAAGAAGTTTCAACTACTACTCATTCAGAACGCGCCAGCATGGAAGTTGTTTCCAACTTCTCTCAGCTGAATAATTAGACAAACTAATTGACGCTTAGTATTATAATAAGAATTGTTTATTAAGTAGAATTAAGTGATGTGTATAATGCAATGACTTGGAATCATAGAAAAACCTACTTTAGATAAAATATACAAGAAACACTAAATGAGGTGATGTAATATGCGTGCAGCAGATGTTATCACATTTCAAGCTGTCCCACTAAGAATGTAAGAAAGGCAGTAGAAGATGAAATTCAAAGGGAGTAAAAGAAATGATTGACTTGGGGAGGGTTGCGTTGAAAAGAATATTTAAGATCTAGGTAAAAAATTTGAAGTAAATGTAGTCAGTCCGATTACTACCGACTTTAAGTTTTATCCATTAAGGTTACCATTAGGTAAGTATAATTACTAGGTTTAATTTTAAGTCATTTCACACTTTATGACTTCATAGACTGACACTTATCCTTGATTTGTCCACTTCTGACCTTTTTCAATATACTAGTTAACAATAACTTCCAGTTTTCTTTTGTTACCATGTGCAACTTGATTTTTCATAGAATTACTATTACTATGGTTTTATCACATACAAACAAAGCTTTAAACACATTCGTGATCGTATATCTCGCAGCACTTCATATAAGCTTAGTGGTATAATGGGGTCCACAAAACAGTATTTATGTGTATTCATATTACTTACAGTTATATATTTGATATTTAGTGGGTGATGAAGTAAACAAATGGGTTATGGTGCTCGACGATTGTTGGGCTTATATAGATTTCCTGGAAAACAGACGTGGAAAAAAGTTTTTATTTTGCCTTATAAAAGGAAATATGGTCAAGGTTAAAGAAACCTGAACTACAATGGGTATGGAAATTAAACATTAAGGTTATCTGATGATTCGCATTTTGTACAATTTAGAGAGAAGGTTAATTCACTTCTATGAAACAATCAAGAATGCATTTGAATAGTACGTAGTGGTCTGTATTTACTTCATGAGAGTAGGGCCTAAGCTCTAAATGTTACAACTTGTAAACTATGCTCATAGATTCAACATATTTAACAATTTATCTTGTCATAAACGGCTATATCACAAAACCGCCTTAACTCATATTGGTGAGTCGTAGTAATATCTATGAGCTTAGGAACGAAGTTTAATATTTACATGAGTGATTGACTTATGAAGCGAAAACATTTGTCATAAATCTCCCTACTATATAACTAATACTTCGGATTTATCGGAAAGTTCTATACTAGTTATGTAAGACTATTCAGAACAGATAGTTTAATTACAATATGCACTGAAGGCTAAAGAAGTAGCTTTCTTAGTCAGTACATTCCAACCTAATAAAATAATGTAAGAAGTTGATTTATACGGTTTCAACATAATAAGAAAGACACATTCAAAAGCCAACTGTAGTCACGTATAAAAAAATGCACCATTTTATCATATCTGCAGTCAACTGTGCTTCAGTAAATATGGATTGTACTTCTATCGACCTATGAACAAGGATATTTCTAAATAAGTCAATTTCATGGTACTTCTGCTAGCTCTTGTTAGCGTTTGAGAACAACGAATTGATAAGAATGATCTCTGAAGATACTGATTCACTGGCATATTTACTGTCTTCATAATTACAACAAGCGTTCGATGAATCAACTTGTTAATAAATCTTGATTATTACAATTTGACTAAAGAGTACAGGAACAAATTATTTTCAATTACAAAGAACAATAAACTTAAGGGACGATTTTGATTTAGCACATCTTTAAATGTATACTAAGTAAATATAGAATAAGTTAGCACAAAACTGTACTTCACAATAACTGTTGAATAATTTCTTTAAAATAAAATGTTCTGACATATTTCTTTGTATACAGTCACTCCATCATATTATGAATACAGTTCAGGAAGAAACTTTTGGTTACGAGGAACTTATTTGTTCATCCTAATAATTCACCGAGTAGTGCAGGATAAGAAACGGGGAACTTAGGGGAGTCATTTCATATTAGTTTGAAGGTAATTATTAATTGGCATATTCGAAGGAACTCAGTAAGATGGACAATTAGATGTTCTAATGAGTAGCTGTGATCTACATTACAGCTAATTTGAAAATGAAACATTACACAGGCAAACGAGTTGGTTAAAATTAAGAATATAGTCAATTTTAATTGTTTGTATTCGTCAAAGACTGATGTATGTTGGGAACCACTTAAAACCAGGGAGCACTAGGCTCCAGTTCCATTCTAGTATAGGATTATTTGGCAGTGTCCACCATCGATTTCACCAGGGAACTGAATCAAACACGTTCGGGCCTCACGGGAAACGCTTAAGCAACCATACTACTGGACTGGGATCCAATGGTAGAATCATCAGTTGGTGATTTAGGTCTACGATCAATCAATCACTGGAAGTGCCATTGCTGTGACCATGTATAGGTTGATGAGGTAAGATACTGACGAACCCTAAGGCGAATCAAAACAGATGTCAGAAAGCTTTTTAATTTTCATCGAATCTTTGACCAAAATCAATTCATGAAACATAATTTTCTACTTCTCTGAAATCCACACGTCATAAATTTCTGAACACTACGTACAAACCATTGTAAAATTTGACATATTTATCGAACAAACAAGATGTTACTAGACCGCAGTATTTTGAATCAAATGAAATAAGTTGAAGTACGGATAAATGTTGAAAGAGGACAAATGAATTTTGTCTAGTTTTATTCTACTATTGTGCTGTACATTGAAAAGAAAGGTATCGTGTTTGAGTCTCACTTGCAGGATCAACAGTAGAATGAAGATACTTTCACCTGATGATTCTCACCTACGGCATAATACACATTCTAGATGTCACTGATAGTTAGTGTAAAGGACGTGAACCTTTGATTACTTTTAATCATAGGAGGTGGACTGAACACTGAATTTATCTAATTCACACTAAATATAATTTAAATTAAACAGTGAAAAATGTTACATCAGAACAATCGACGCAAAGTAGACTTGTAGCTGTGGAGGATGGTTTTGATTATAATGTGTTCTCTGAGATGGATGACTTAATTGTTGAGCTTTCATCAGTACAAGCTTCTATCAGAACAGTGATTATTCCTGATATTCTAAATTTACGTATGGCAATATGTTGCCGTTTACAAACATGTAAGATTTGTAAGATGCGGTTGAGCGTTAATCCAAGTTTCGCACGTGAGTGGTTTTGGTAGATCTTACTGGGCTTCTGCTAGTGGTTGTTTTGTCCTATCTTCCTCTCTGGAATCATGATCATTTCCTCAAGTTGCAAATTCAATGCCTACTGAAAACATCGGACCCCCCCCATCCTATACAGATTACCAGCATAACATTTTAATGGTGGACAAAATTAAAGTGTCCATTCATTGAAAGCATAATATTTAAGTATTCATGCGGATAAATACTAATAGTGTTAATGTGACTGTCGATTATTTATCATACACCATGAATGTAATGAAGTTTATTCACATATTGACTATAATTTTCATATGTATGAATGATATTGGCACTTGTGTACTAAGTAGCAAAATGAGTGAAAAAAAATCGTTGAATTTATCTCTGTCACTTCCGGTTTAAATGTTAACGTTATCCGAAGACAGTTACTATAAATCAACTCTAACGCACACCTACACAATAACACAGAGTGGGTTGTTATTTAGTCTGTAGTAGGAATATTCAGTTAAATGCAATTAGCAAGATAATATGACATCAATGCAGTATATATATATATATATATATATATATATATATATATATATATATTATTGGTGTTAGTGATGTACACTTGTAGTTTAGTAATAAATGTACTTGATGTATTGTATTGCATCTAGGTAACATGATAACAACACTTAAATAAAATTCCTACATATTCAATCTTATGTATTTATTTAACAGACACGGTATAGTGCTTTCACATTTACTATGCACATTCATTTACTATTCTGACTCTTTATCTATACATTTGTCAAGAATACGTTTTTAGTGGTCATTAAACTGAATGTTAGCCTTTTACGAAAGATTTCTATGCGTTGACGAGTTTGACTGGTATTAGAGAAACTAATGTATTACTATTAATCAGTTTTCTCATAGAACATACATTAGCTAGTGAACTATTTTAAACTAAGGGTGAGGGAACCACTGAATAGCCATAACCTATGGCGCAATTTACGTTATATGTGTGGTCATATTTTTGTTGAGAATAATTACATGTAAGTTTTTGAAGTCGATAACATTATAGACGATAATGAGCAATTCAGAGCCTGAAACGCATGCTCGCCTGCTCAAGTTATCACGTAAGCACACGAAGGTAAATATACAAGTGGTAGTAAAAAAACAATTAGACATATAGAGTACTATTTGAGAAGTGATTGCACTCATAGAAACAAAGAAACGTACTAATTTTGGAACGCATAATTAAGTGCAAATGAGGAGCGAATTTACTTCTTCCATTTCGACTGATTTTTATCAAGTTTCCAAAGCAAACAATGTTACATACACATCAATGTAATCATTTTTGACAATGGCTTTGCAGTGCATTAACTATTGCGTATACTTTTTCACAACTTCTTAAAGTGATTCGCACACATGCTTCATTGGTTGGCAAGTTCAATTTAGAATACACGGATAAATGTTTCTGATTGAGCGTTGTAGAGTTTATTGGATTTGAAATTCTGAATTTCGAATTAACCCTGGTTGAACAATCATCTAAAACAAGGAATTACTGCGGAACTGTTTAATCTTATTATGGGACTTATTGACAGCTCTTGTCCATGTCCGTACCAAGGATAGAACCCAGAACGTCTTAGCTTTTTGAAAAACACATAACCCGTGGGTTACTGAGGTGGCATCGAACTGTTTATCATCTGTGAATTTAAGCACTTACCGTAAAACCTTGAATTATATTGATAATATAGTTTATTCAGTGTTCAATGCAACGAGAAATATCATAGTTCACTATAGTTAGTTCGATCTGATTAGTCATTTATCTTTGGTATTAACAGTTGTAAAGATTCACAATAATTTATAATCCCAATTATTGTTTCAAGATTAATTTGATAGCGATTAGTACAAAAAGTTAAGTAGAATGATTTGATTTGATTGATTGTGTTTCCTTTGCTGTCAATAAAAGGGTCTACATTAACCTGAGAATAAAAGCAACATCACATGTTCACAAAACATTGTTCGGTATTTAATATAAACAAGCATGCTCATAACTGTGATTGGTTAGTTATCTAGATAGTTCTTATTGGCTTATTTGTAATAGAGTAGGTACCTAATCAACTTCTCAGTTAGTATGTTTATTAAAAGAAACTCTCAATGAACTGTAAATCAAAAGATGACTAATTAATTATAATCGGTTAGCGATTACGATGAAATAGTGTCACTCTCGATTGCAGTATATACATCGGTGTTTAAATAATTCACCATCACAATATCATTGAGTATTCTATTTCACATGGAGATAATGCTTAATCTGAATGTATACCAATTCACTGTGTGCATCGATATCAGTCTTATTTATTAATATTTAAATGAATTCAGTCAATACAATAGATGGTTTCACTATCCCGGTGATTCAAACCTTAGTATAATAAATAATTTTATAAATAATATGGACCTTAAAAATAGGAATAACCTAAAATATATTAGAAACATAGTTTTATGTAATTATTGTCGTATTATGGTGTATTTATCAGGCTTTGTAGTCATTTGAAAATATACTTTGACAACTTAGTTACTAGAATCTAAGGTATCATATGATAGTATTACAATTAGAAAATGTTCAACCTGTTATTTTACTGGCATGCTTAACATTGATGTTGTAGCTTCGACTCAGTTCTGTGAGTAAAACGAAAACCAGTAAAATATTAGGTGGTTCAAGAAAACTATCAAAGAGCTCCTGATGTAGGTCTTACGCTAGTAGTTCCCTAACAGAAAGAAGTATATGAAATCGTAAGGATTAGAATACATATGAGAACATCCTAATCTGTATCACTTTGTTTTTGTACTGATTAATACAAACCATGAATCAACTGGTTATTGATTACTAAGTAGTACTTAGTGACATGCTTAGCAATTCTTGATATGTTAACTAAATTATTTTAGACCAAAATGTAATGTAAAAAATAGTTACATTTACTAAATATAAATCGCAGTGAACCACGATATCATGTTGATATTTTAAAGAGCTACCGAACTTCCGTAAGGGGAGTCAAAACCTTCGCGGTAGACAACGGAATAAAGAGTATGACAATCATCAGAGGATGATAATCTGCATGAAAATTGGTCAATCGGTAATAAATACTTCCTGCAAGTAAATGTTATCTGATTAAATTGTTCCATGGGAAATATAGATCTGTGTTAAGTCTAGACAGTTTTCTAGTACAGCATAGTTTAATTTCGAAATGTGCAATAATTTCATCATGAAGTCAAATCCACTGACAACTAAAGAACATTTCTCAATTGTTTTGTCCAAACTTAACACCTCAGCACTAAACATCCTCATGTTTCCTTTAGAAATCTAACAAAGCATCTCCATTTATTTTGGAAACTAATGAGTTTTAGTACAGTGCTTTGAGCTTTCAGGTGCAGTTAGTTCGTGTATGTCATTACAGCCATCCACTTGAAAAGGAGTTAGTACCTATCTAACTCATTTCTTCTCTTTAAAATGAACTTAGCTAGTGAAAAGATTGTCTTTTGAAATTTTCCATTAAAATAGTAGGAATTTGACCATTTAAAACACTAACTAACATTTAAATGTTTAAAAATTGTTTCCTTCATGATCGATGTGTACTTCGTTCGCTTCGTATATACACAGTTCATGTACAAACTACTCGAATATCTACGAGAACGTAACAACAAATGATAGTTGTGTATTATGAAAGTGAACATGGAGAAGAACATAGACACTATATTTCTTTAGCGAAAAAATCCTCTATTGATGCCAGTCACGCATCCCTATGTATTCCCACGAAATATGTACATATTAATAATTAGGCTGTTAAGTAGGATGTTTATGTTAATTTACTCAGGTGTTGCGTAATATTGAAACATTTCTGATGGTAACTAAATCACCACATAATAACTAGACAGTATTTAACTTGTGTCGACAATTGATAGTTTATTTGCAACGTAGGTATGATGACACTGCACACACAATATAATGTGTTCACTGGAAAAAAATACAGATAAATGATCGTATTTATCCAGTCCAATCAATTTGTGAAATTTGTGTCCCCTTTAAATAATTTCGATTGGTTGTTAAATATGAATATCATAGAGTATTCCAATCAGAATTATTGAACATTGCACACATTCTATGACACTGTTTATCAACTACGGTTTACACAAATCATCACTAAACATCGTTTTTATAGTTTACACTCATGCTACCCCTTTTATGATGTTTTGCTAGCTAAGTAACACTTCAAGGTGAGGGGGGAATTGAACAAATGTCATGACTATGTTAACTTCCCTAATTTACATATAATACACATTTATGTGCTGTGTATGTCTCTGTATGTATATTTAGATTCGTAATAATAGTGTAGTATCTGACTGAATAGACAGTGATTATAGATAAATTTATTCATACAATCACTTCATACTACACAAATCACACTCTGTGACTTAACAAGGAACACAATTTAGTAAAAATCTAAATAATTATGAAGAAAATTAATTAACATCCACATAGTATAATTGTCTGTTGTGGAATTATTACTGACGCAATAATAGTAGTCATAGCCGTTTGTAACTGTTGAGTATCCATAACAATTTCATTATTAATAATATTAAAATGTCAGGGGATTACTTTTCAAGAACACCAGCTTTATTGTATTCATATGTTGATTCTGACTATAAAACATTTCAGTCTAAAGTTGGCCAGATCAGTGATTCAGTAACCCCAATGATAACATTTAATCCAGATAATAATAATAATAATCATAATTACGCAAATAATTATCATGAGTTTGATGACATATCAATGAAGTATGCAACACAATCTGTCCTTCAGGTACTTCCAGATAATCCTCGACACCATTCCCAACAGGAGCACCATCTTCATCGTAATCAACAGCAATTAAATAATCATTTCTTGGGCAACTGTTGCTCACCGTCAATGGTAACTACAACCCCACAATTACCAGCATTAAAACTGACTGGCGTAACCACTATTGTCAATGAGACGATTACATCAACAAATAATGTAAATTGTCATACTACTCATGAATCTGGTGATAATCAGTTAGTCAATTCAAATTCAAGGCAGACTAATCTACATAAACATTCAAATATTATCTCATCACCTCACTACGATCATTTATTAAGTGGGAACAATCATCTAACAAATGATATACCGACTGAGAATTGGTGTAAACATTCTCCTAATACATTAATGAGTTTAACCGGAAATGATAATTGGTTAGTAACATCCACTCCAAGATCACCTTTAGTGGGTGAAAACTATGTGAATGGAGTGGCTTCTGTTAATATCTGTACTAAGATTGATGCAACAGAAATTACTGGTGTTAATGCTATTACGAATATTCCTATTATAAATAGTGTCACAACGACAAAGAATAACAACCAGCATACACTAATAAATTTATATAATGAGACTAGAACAAATCAACAATTATGCCTAACTGATAATAATGTTGAGTGTTATGATATGAATATAAATGATACTACAGATGTTAACACGAAATGTTTTTTGCCACCTGCTAATCATATTATAACATCATGTATTATAGATGATCATTCAGTTAAACCCAATAGTCTGCCATTGCCATCTTCATCTTCATCATCTACATCATCATCCCCATTATCATCAGCTTATGAATGCACATTTACAGATTCTAAATTATTACCCAATCATTTGTGGTCCACAACACCTTATTTACTCAATAAACAAATAGGTAGCAATAATAATACACTTTCTACAATTCAGACATCTTACCCTATACAGCCTTTGATGACATCTTATTTAAATAATTCCTTAAATATGGATTATCATTATCATCTTCATCAAGAAGATCAACAAAATACAATATACAATAATCATATTACAAATGATAACAATATTAGTAGTAAAATGTCAAATTATATACCAATTATTGAGTCACGATCTTATCAACATAATATCAGTAGTCCAGATGAATCATCTAGTGAAGCTTGTCCAACTCTACCAAATGAAACAATGAATTATGATAATGAATTAAACAGTTATGAATCGCTTCATTCAGTTCAGTCGTGTATTTTAAATAATAATAATAATAACAGTAATAATAATCATCATTGCAATAGTGAACGAAATCAAATTAACGATTGTTCAACAATTTTAAGTGCAGTAAATTTCACTTATTTAAATTCTATGCCAATAACTTCAATGTTAACAACAACATTGACAGCACAAACCGGAACAGCAACATCTACAACACAAATACTATCATCGTCACCACCGTCATCAGCAGTAACACGGAAACGCATGTCAAATGAATTTATATTGAGCAAACATGAATCCGATGTAATGAAAGCTTGTAATCATATGAATAACTTGACACCGGCATCCCCACCTTTGTTGTTATATAATAGTATGAATATGTCAATTCATAAGGTATTAATGAAAGGCACCAGCGACAACTGTGGATTAAATTGTCGAAATGATTCTGTTGGTAAAGGTGATAGTGATGGTGAGCTGGAAGACGACGAGGAGGGAGAAGACGATGATGGTGGTGTTAATTTGAAGCGTAATCATTCAACTGATTTATCCGATTGTGAAGATGAGGACGATAATGAAGAGGAGGATGTTGAAGGTGAAGATGACATCAACCAGAAAGATCAAAATACAAGTAATAATAATAAAACAAAATCCAAATCAAAAGATGATTTGACTAAAGATGTGGATAATCGAAAAAAGAACAATGGAGGTAAGCTGTTTATCGGATTATTTAACTCACTAGTTGTATACAAAATCCTATAATGCTACGACATAATACACATCTGTTTCCGACTAGGAGTTAGGTTTTTGATAAATATTGACGTTTTGATATACATTTTGAATTATGATTAGCGACAGAATCTAGAACGAGAGTTATTTTGCTGATAGGAGCTCATCAGTTAGATGTACTAGCATCCCAGTACTTATTGTTTAGTAACAGAGTATCTGACACCTTCAGCGCTAACGCATTTACTTTTAAGTTATAGATTCAAAGTAGCCACTTCCCAGTAGAGATAATTCAAATTCATTCTCTTAAATCAACAGCTACCTGTAATTAACTGTATATGGTATTCAACAGATAGTTATTAATGGAAATACATAGAAATTCTTCTGTGTTTAAAGGATGGTTAAAGTCGATAGAGTAGTTTATCGCATTTTGAATTAACAGCTAAATTGCATAATGCTAGAATGGGAATCTCAATGTTTGAAAGACACGTAATTTAGAAGAAATTCAAAATAGAATGAAACATAGATCTGGTGCTAATTTTTTTTCAATCATTCATTTGTCTGATGCCAGGTTTTCAATAACTATCCCATTTCGTATTAATTACTACTAACATCTTATGAAATCAATTGTAGTAATTTGTACAATCGACAGTGAATAGAGTCAGTACCTTAGAACATAATAACTTTAAGCTAAAATAATCCTAATATGTGAATTTTTTTATATAAAAACTGTAAAATATTCAGGCTACATAAATCAGTAATTATAAACTTTTGGTAAAATTGAAGATTTGGTCAAGTCACTTCGATATAATGAACCATATCCATGAATGGTTAATTTTTGTTGTGACTATTGTATGAATCATTGAGAAAGTAGAAAGTACCTCGTATTAACTTCATGAACTTAATCAATGCATAAGACGTGAAATAATCACATAACAACAGAAGGAAAATTTCAGACTTCTTATTCTTCAGCTTCTATAATCTAATGAACAAAAAATTTTCAAGAATTGCTATTATTTAATTTATTTCATTTGTTAGCTTACAAAAAAAGCAGGAAAACAGTACGCAAGTTTTTGAATTTAAATTTTCAGATTGTTCAAACATTCCTTTTTTCAATGTCTGATTTTCTACCCGTATTTTTCCAAAAAGAAATATGTATCTACACACCCTGCTGATTCCAAATAATAATTCATTTAAGCAGATTAAAGCGGTGTTTTGGATAGTGATTTTCTTCTCTCTTTTTATCCGTTTATGCTTCTGCCTGTTTTAGAACAGCTGAATGCACAGTATACAGTAATTAAGTTACCACTGAAAAATCAAATAAGTTGATAAATATACAGAAATCATCTCAGTTACAGCTTTCTTTTGTTATTCTACTTTTCTGATGTATTATTGAAGGACTTAACTCATTTACTAGTTTTTAGAATTAATCTGATATTAGACTAATGTTTGACATTCATTCTAAATTATGTTCATAGTTTACACTCGTAACAGATTGACCCCATCTAGGCTACTATCTGAATAAAGTGTACTTGCTAATGTGAAATCCCAAATAAGACAAGCAATTGGATTACTACTCAGTTTAATCATAAAATTTTATTGAGAAATCAGTTTGATGAAATAAAAATTATTGTTTGTTTCCCACTTACATGACAGCCAAACAAAAATACTCAGGTTAAATTATAATATCTAGTTAACATTTACAGACAAGCATGACAGTAAACTGTTAACCCTATAGATATTGGAGTAAGCCATGCTGCAATCTAAATCTTCCCCTGCCTCTCAGTAATCCTCACAAACAAGTTGAAGAATAATTCAATTTTCAAATGGGATCACAATTTAGTAATATCAGTCATCTTTAAAAACCCGAGTTTCTCTTTTTTGTCAGACACAATTGTAAAGGTAAAGATAATTTTTACTACGAACTGGTATAATCCTGTAAACTAGTGAAAAATTTTGAATTACTGAATATCTGGGATCCCAATGTAAACGTGTTGCTTTGGATAAGCAATGAGTAATTGAAACGAGTGTTTGTAAAAATGGAATTCTTTCTTACTTTTAGCAGTTCTTCAACTGACATCAGATGCATAACAAAATTTACTATTACTTATCTGGTCTGTACAATTCACCCAAATAATACACTACATATAGTTTATTTGTCAATTTAATTGTTTCTGATCATACTGAGGAACTGATTCAGATGAATCAAATAACCTCAATATTTCATTTGACACTCTATTCACACTAGGATAATAATACGAGATTTTGAACAATCTTTCGAGTGGGGAAATAATACATGCTTATTCAATAATTTAAATACTTTACACATTAAATAGCTCATTTCCACACTGAAAACAAAATTAACTTCTGAGTATGATTGTATATTCATTTATTACACGGTTATTTTTGATCTCAGTGATTGCGGACATTATTTGATTGACTGCACTGTAACTAGACTACCAAGAAAATCAGTTGGAAAGAAATCTAATTGAATTGATCAACCTTCATGAATTTTATATATCAACAGGATAAATATTGGTATGTACATATAGTAGGAAAGGTCTAATCCACTATATCGATAATAATGACATAGGAGTAATAAATGTATTCAGTGTGAATAATTCAAACTAACTTATTGGAAAAATCATTCAGCATTTCATAAAAATTTTTTCACATAAAATGTATGAATAAGAATAACTTAGATTGGAGGATCATTGAAAACTAAGAAGCACCAGAAAGTCGCATCAATATAAGTTGAAGTGTCACAGAAGCGATTAGTTTGTTTCCAGTTAATATCACTTTAATATTGAATGAACGTAGAATTTACAGCGTCCTTATTCGGAAAAAGTAGTTTAAAGTTGGGTGCACTAGCAGGGGACTAGTAATACTATCCTGTAGTCCAAATGGAAATACGTGGAGCGGTATTCCAGTTTCAAGAAGACAAAATAAATCCTTCCGTATTGAAAATTCATAATCTTTTCAACTAAGTTCTAGTACCTTTTATACATGAATGAAAAGTGAGTTTTAATTGAACCATCAAATAGAATAAACTTTATCCTAACAAATTTAATAATAACCATTAGAAAAACAATGGTATTCAGAAAGGTTTAAAATGAATCTCACAAAACATCACATCACTTATTCCGAGTGTCTATGTGTGCATTTAGCTCATACGCACACTGTAAATATTTGTTTTTCAATCGAAAAAATAAGTGGGTGACAAAGAAACGAATTGAATTTAAGAAACATCGATTTTATAGAATATCCAGAACCGGTATATATCTTGTGATCAGTTGTACTAATATGAAATAAGATATTAAGATGGGTGTCTAACATCCAATAAATTAATCAAAAAAAAATCTTTCAGTCACTTAGAGTTCAGGATTCTTATGACTTCTTAGATTATCATTCCCATCATCATACTGATGATTACTACCGTAACATATAATAATTGCAATGAGTTGTCATTTTGTTTAGATTGTTAATAACAATTAATACACATTCCTTATGGAAGACTAAGTATGTATGATCTTTATATATTCTGTTGTTATGTAAATTGTACTTGCATGCTTCTGAATATATTTATACCTATTCTTCAGTAATGAATTTAATTGCTCTGTGCATATTCCATGCAAAAAGAGGATTGTGAGATATGGGCAATAAGTTCATATTTTGTATTCCAAAAATTTAAATCTTTACAAAATAACTAAATCACGAATTAAATAATAATGTGTTTCTTATTATAATGTATGCCTGGTTATCTTAGTTTTATCCTCCTCTTATTAACAAGTATTCAGTTTGTTGTTTGAGAAGTTGTAAACAGCTGAATAGCTTTAAACAAAGGCTTATTTCTGAGTGGAGGATTTTGTAATGATATCTTCTTTGATAATCCAAGCAGCAGGAATTCATAAGATTCCTGGCACTATTCTCTAATTGAATGGGCATACACGATGATAATTTAGTTTAAAATATACAGCCGACTGTCAAGGGATTCTATATTGTGATTGAATTACACCTGCAGTCTACTAACGGCGGAAGGTGACACAACATAAATTTATGGATACAGTCGTGATACAGCTTAAATAATACTCAGTGGCGCTCAGATTAACTCAACAATAAGGTTAAAGCTTCTCTAAATGGTTCTGAGTGAACAATTAAGTAGTAGATTTATTATAAGTTGGACATTTCTAGTGAAATCGGATTTTAACACGAAGCACTTCATATTTTACAAGGCGAAATATTATGTTAGGAAAGTTATACTACTGATAAGTAAATGAAGTCAGATATCTAAATTATTCAGATTTTCTTTCTAGAGAATTAACGAATAGTTATATCATTTCATTTGTTTTCCCGACATGACATTTCAACATAATAAGGAACCTATTTTGAATTCAAACTTAAAGCAATTACTTCCATTCTTCATCTTCTGTTCTCACCTATCCACGTGAAATGTGGAATAAAGCACGGACGATAATTGACATAACATTATGAATTCACTTTTATTTAATCGGCAAGCATATTTCCTATTGAATTATAGTAAAGTAATCAGTGATCTAACCATCACTTCCATAAAAACGCACAAAACGGATGTGATATATGACATCTCTGCACAAATGTATTAGTAAAGTCATTTAAACGTAAATGCAGATAACTTAAAATTGATAAGGTGGAGTATGTAGTAGCTACAGAAGGTTAGTAAAGTTCATATAAGCTTTAGGTCTACAAAATAATTCGGCTGAACTAAAATCTGTCTCAAACGACACAATAGCCGAGTGTTTTATGTACTTCACCAAATCGGTCACTTGATAAATGATGTCTACCAGTTAACATCAACTAAAATAATAAACTACAGCTAAATTAGTATTATTTGTTCTAAAACTCATGAAGAATATGAAACCAGTACAGTAACCTTATCAAACTGGCTGTTGGTTAGATTTTGAGAGAAAATATTTTTGTAATACTACTTGAATAACTTAAGATTAATCCATTGGCTTGGTATCATTAGATATTAAAAAGTTTAAAATGATGATTGTTAAAAATGCTACATAAAGCTTAATACTACGGCTTCGGAAAAAATACTTTCCTTATTTTAAAAATAATTTTCATTTATCATTCTTCAACGAAAGTCATTCATTATAAATGGCAGGTACTTATTTCAGAATCAAATGTTTAGTACTTGATGAATTTCATCTTCAAAGTGAAATCACTTTCACTCTGTTAGCTGGTGTCTTGCTATAAAATGAACATAATTCATTGGCCAAAGTAACTAACTTTTTTAAAACAACATGAAGTTAAAACAGTTTGGCACAGAATGAGTACTGTTTTCACTTTTGAATTATTTGAAGTGAATGACAAGAATTTTGAAGAATAAGTATACCAGTTATAAAGGATTTAATGCAAATTTTATGTTGTAATACATCATATCCATTGATTCTGTATCATTCTATGCCTAATGAGTTCAAAATTAACACCTAGTTAACTGGAAGTTTTTAAAAAGTGCAATCGTCTTAAATTCGTACAATGGAATACAGATAATTAGAGTATTATACGATGGTGCTGGAATAAGAATATTATATAAATGATGAAATCCGAATTGCTTTTCAAATAGTGTATCATATTATTTGTTTCCAACTTACATAATAAATAGTCACCAAATTGGAGGCAGTCACCTCTTAAGCTGTATTGCATTTCATAAGATCGTATTTTAGAATTTTATAAAATGCACAGCGAAATGTGCGATTCAGATGAACAGATATCTTATCACGTTATACGAAGTTATCATAATCCTTAAATAGTTCTAAGTTCTGGGTTAACATTTTAAGATAATGAACGGAACAATTGTTGACTGGTCTTTAAACAGAGATAATAATTAAGCGAACTATCATTGATTATGATTAAAAAAGGGAAATAATTTTTTCCTTTCCTACATAAATAGCATATTTTTAAAAGAAACTTATTCAGCATGTTCAGTTAGCCCTTCTTCATTTCGAAGTAGATGAAATGGGAGAAAAGATTCAGTAGGCGAACAATATCTAATGTCCATCAACGAAAAAAATGATAACACAGCATCTGGAACATTCATCATCATTGTCATCATTCAGATCATTGTTAGCCAGATTTTGAAAACACGGATTGCTATCAGAAACAAAATACTGTAATATCTTGTGTACTTTAATCAACCTAATTTATAAATACACGCTTTGTTGATTAAAGGAGACATAAGATGTGCTATATATAACTAATCCAAGTATGCTTCTGTCAGTTCTTTTATATTAGTAATAATAATCATATGATATATCAAATCAATTCTGCATTAGTTTTGGATAGACTTTGTGTAAACAAAATCTTTTACCAGCAAACTGACATATAGATACATTTGGGCACTCAAAAGAAAAGTTATAAGAAGTGAAAAAAAAATGGTTAACCGATTAACAGAGTAAACAAGATAACCATTAAACAAGGATACAGTATTTCCGGTCAATCCCCAAAATACAAGCAATTCATTAAATAGTATTTTAACTATTTGTATCTAGCATTTCCTATATACATATTTGTTTATTTACAATTTTTCGAGAATAATTTTTTGACAGACACAATTAACAAGACGCGTTTCAGGAAATGAGAAGCATATCATCATGCTGAATGAACATAAGTTATTTTGGATTGAGACATATAGACTAGAATTATTTTGCTTGTATTTATGTATACTTCATTGTTTTGATGTCTGCGTCTAGTGTATGTCAATCTAGTCTAATGAACAGTGTTTACTATCAAATTATTTAAATATTCTTCTTTGGAGGGTGGTTCGTTAGTAGTCGGCCAGAAACTCTGGACCAAGTTTTCATGCTACTTGATGCTCGTCAGTAAGATGTACCTTCCCAGTGGTGTTGAGTCACTTAGACTAACAGCAGCATTACAAATGGCTTGACGAACATCGAAAGTGGCCATTACACAGTGACCAGTCAGTGTATAATATTGCTTAATTGTTCTTATTTGGTTATTTGTCCAGTCCTTTGAGGTGGTTAATCTATTAAATTTCACTGTAATATGTTGAATACTTAGGTTCTTGAGATTTTATCACTCTAAATCTACAATCCCAAACTTTTGCTGTAAACAGACTGTTAGGCCTCTATTCAGGTTCGTATAAAACGACCATAAAGCGAACTGGTATTACTTGTATCATTTTCATTACGCTATAGATAAAAGAAGAGCAAATTAAGATGATTAGATTCTTTTTTTGTGGATATAGTTTACAGCATATTTAAGATGTGGGTAACAGTGGAATTCGAGATGCGCATTTTATTAATCAACTGAATTTATCTGAACTACAGTGTTGATATTTATACTGAGATACAAACCTAATATCTATCATTTCAAACACCGATAAGTTAGTTAGTGAGTCCATACAGCCACTCACTTGAAAATATACATGTAAACGCGTGAAAAACGTTACTTATTACCAAAGTTTTCCACAAAAAGTGATCCATGTGTTCAATGTTTAATTTATTCATTACCTTTTTGTCAAATGTTTTTTTTTATGTAGCCTGTCGACGATCAGAAAAACCACCATATTCTTACATTGCTTTAATTGCTATGGCTATTAAAGCATCGCCATCAAAACGGTGCACACTAAGTGAAATCTATCAATATCTTCATACACAGTTTCCATTCTTCCGTGGGCAGTACACTGGATGGAAAAATTCAGTACGACATAATTTATCATTAAATGAAGTTTTTATTAAATTGCCAAAAGGTAAGTGTGTAGAATTTGCGATTAGTTTTTAGAAGAAAATAGGGTTGAAGGGAATCTTTTTGAAGTCAACATATATTATAAAATGAGGCGTTTATGCTAATTTATGCTCGAATTTATTTTGTGATTAGGCCACTTGTGACATTAGGTATTGTTGGATCCGAGTTATCTAGACAAGTGATCAGAACTAAGAGTCAGATAAACATTAAACTGGTAACCAAAAGTATAAAAGTCTCTGTCCCCTCCCCCCCAGGAAGCAAGTCACCTCCAGGATATCTTGGTGGTAACATTCAAACTATAGCATTGGTTGGCACTATTTTTCTGTAATATTACAAATATTCTTTGTTAAAATATGTTAGCTATCAGCAGTCCAGATCAAATCATCTAACATCTATTAGGATATCATAACCAAGGTCGATATGAGATAGCTCTGCACACATAACCCCGTAAATAAAAACCGTGATCGTGAAGCTAAGTTGATTAAGTGTCTGACGAAAATTAATCACTAATTGAATAGTCAGTAAGAACTGATTCGTTATTTGTGGAAGAACTTTAAAATGGTTGCAACCTGTTTTACAAAGACGAGGAAGAGTCTATTATTTTTCCGGAATGAGAGTGGAAAATTAGAAATAAAAATATCCAGCCAAGAGAATGCAACAACTTCGAGAATATCGAATGAATAAGTCTTTAGATAAAATAATTATTTACTAAATTTCATTATTTTCTATGGACTTACTCCAACCGATCTATTTCGTTTGCTATAAATACCCTAGCGAATAGTCGATTCTCTTCATCGGAAAATTCCCCATAACACAATCAGATTATCGTAGACAGTTTGGTAATTTCAATTACTTATTGGACATTAGTTACTAAAGCTGAGAATGACAACTGATTTACATCAACACAGTTACTGTTGATTTTAAGTCCAGCTTATAAGCAATGAATGAAGATTACTTTTGGAAGTCTTTATGAACTTCAATTAATTTTCTTTTCATGATATAAGAATTCATCAGTTACACAATTTTTTAAGAATTTATTGTTACGCTCCAAATGTTAGACATTTAGACTGAACATCAGTTTCGATTTCTAGATACTTTGTTTTCAGATTTCTTCATAGATTAGTTTATAATAAAAAGTGTAAACGTTAGTGGTATATTTTAATCGTAAGTTATTTTTATTGTATTTACTGTGATCATAATGTCCTCGAAAAAAATTTAGTTCTCACATGATTGGTAGAAAGCCAAAATGGATGAACATATTTTAAGGCTCTACATTCTCAATGACGGACTGACTAAGATGAGTTCAAGAAAACTGAACGTACGACGTACGAATTACATTATTTGGACACAAAGTTATTCAGACGCTTAATTATATTAAGTATTTGAAACTACATATATAATTCGATTTTGTTGAAATTCATATAACTTTATAATGGAGTTCATGAACTGTTGGAACTGAGGATCTAATTGACGATTGTTTCATTCTAGTTTCCACCTGCTCTACTGCATATTGTATTAAATACAGGTTTGAATGATCGTCAGGCTTCATGCTGGATGCAAATCAGCTATCTGTTTAAGGTTCAGTTTCTGACCTTTTCAGTCTGCTACGTGGTATAGCAACCACCTAATTTAGTTGTTTGTATTCGTCTCAAACTGATGTTGGTTGGGTACCACAAAAGCCAGGAAGCACTGGATAATCGTTTTTTCCTAATATGGGACTCGTCATCAGTACTTACCCTCGATTATTATACCATGAAATCAGATATAGGGCTATCAGGTAAGGGAGATCTTAAACATCTGCACCACTGGGCTGGGAAGAAGAAATACCGCAGTCTCACTTTTGAATGATTGTTTCATTTTTTATTTGATCATCATATTTGAATTTATCAATGTTCACTGGAATGATTCATGGGTTGATAAAACTACTTACCATTATATAGTTATTTTTATGTACGTCTTTCTGAGAGACGTACATACTTCATACATTATAGATGAATCTTTGATTCAAGAGTATCGACATATGATAAATCTAAGCGAAGCACCTATATCAACGGAAATGGATTAAGATTATTTTTACTAAATCACATCTACCACCTAAGTAATAACTATTCAATGAGGAGAGGGGGCGAGAAGATAACTTTTGATTTCGCCCTATTTTATAAATCTAATTCATTATAGAGAATACAAAATGATACTAAAAGCATATACTGTTCACATGTAGTACAATTGAACATAATAAAATACATCACGTAGTTGAATTGTTACTTTTTCTAGATCAAAACAGTCAAAAAAACTGATGCATATTTACCAGATATTGCTTTACTTAACAATAATTCATAGACATGACATTAGAAAGCTGTCAGCTAAGTTTTATATATGAGCATTCAACTGATACTAATAATAGTAATAAATAGGATTTTTCATAAATAAGCAACAAGAAATTCATTCATAATGAAAGCAAAATGTGAATATGAACATATTAGAATGTTGTGTATTTCGGAAACTGTCTTTATCCGTTAAATTGACATGTTTAGGAAATAGTTACTTTATCAAAGATAAATAAACCTAATATCTACCTAAATACTACAAATCTTCTGTTGAATAAACAATATACTAAAATACACAATCCTTTCATGTCGATGTATACTATTAAACATGGTCTCGTTGATTATTTTTTAGTTGTAGGGAGTATGAATGCTGTTCCATTTTGAAATCTGTTTAAGTTATAAATTTCACATTAAACATGGTTATAATTTATTCATCGAGAGATTCCTTTACAATTCGTAACTGTAAAATTGTACATTCATAAATATTGTCTCTGAGATGGTAATTGCATCTGACAAAACATTAGTCGATTCATAATTATATGTTTGCAAAATTTTTTTGATTAGTTTCGGTATGACATTTGATTGAACATTATTGCCATAAATTACTGAATAGTTATCGGCTGGGAAGATGAGAAATAGTATAATTAGAGAGAACACAGTAAAAGTGAGTGTCGTTAAGTGAAAATTGGAGAGATGTCTATTAGTAATTTATGAATTACACTGAACAGCTTGGAATGTACTCACTAACGTATAATCTGTCTAGATGTTGGGCTAATAGGTGAATAGATTACTGACTAAATTTGTAGCCATAAAGACAAATGTAACAATTCTAATTAATTACTGTACTATTAAAATAGGCAGTAATTTTTTATTAAAACTACACTGACGAATTACAGAATTATTGATGGATTAGCTAATATATATGTGTATAGGACAACTGAGGCTGTCACTAATTGACTTAACCAAGGCCTCAGGAGCACAATTAACTAGTTTTAAGTATGTGTGTTGATAACATAATAAACGACTATGTTTAATTGGATGGAGCATATAGATGAAGACGAAAATAATCAACGTTTATTTTCATTGATGACAATACTGAAAATGTTGTCAGTTATTTGTATTTCCAACAATCCAACTTAATCTACAGATGTATGCTTATGATGTTTATCTAGGCGAATCATCAATGCATACGATTCAAAAAAAGAAATCGTAGAAACGGTAAAACTTGTAACAATGTGGTATCTGAATAACTTGATCTCTATGGATATCTAAGGATGATATGAATGATGGAAATAAGAACAAAATAAGCACATGAACATTTGTAAGGAACATTATGAAAGGGATAAAAGTGATATCATTTTATTGTTTACAGAGTAAACTCTAGTATCACCAATTCGCTTATTCACTAAATAGGATACATTTACTAGTCACTCAATTCGTCAATTTGGTATTACATTAATTATGTGCGAATTTGTGCAATAGAAAAAAAATATATACACTTAAATTATCGTGTTTATATTCCGAAAAAGTACCTTAAATATCTTAGTAAATATATATAATTTCATATTTATACTCTCATTTACTATCTGACATATACAGATAGTCAACGTCAATTTGTTATCTACACAGCATAATGAAATGCGATGAATTTTCACTCAATAAAAAAAAAATAAACTCGACTAATTCATTTCCTATTACCAACTTCTATCAGACATCAAAGTTATAATTGCAGTATACTAAACATTTGGAATGTTCATACACTATACAACAATCAAATGGATAATTTAAGTAGTATGTACATAAATACATATTCATCATACTATACATTATAAGTAGTCGTAGTATTACTGAATTAAGATAATATGATGATGTACAATTTAATTTATATAGTTCAGTAAGGATGAATATCTTGTAGGGACATTCATCGCTAAATAGATATTGGTTTGAAATTTTTTTTTTCATTAGTCTTTACAGATAATTGAGAATTTAATGATGTTTAAATGAATAAAAATTGTATCTATTCATAATCACATAATACATGTAAGTGTATTTGTAGTTACAGAACGAAATGTTTGTAAGAATTGTAAATCAAAGTTAATTAACACATAAAAATTTTATTAAACTTACATGATCATTATATGTAAGCTAATTTTTAAATGTAACAGTGAATAACTGTTACATTCTAGTCTGTGATGCGTTCTAAAAATTCAACCCATGACTTCTACCACTGAATTTACATCTATGGGTTTATATAAAGTCTCATATAAATAGGCAGTTATCTTGTGTTTAAATTTTAGTAGATGGCCAATGCTAAGGAGTTTGGGACAGCGATGAAATAGCTATCCAATGCTTTCTGGCCTACAATCGTAATCGAACTACAGGCAATTCGTGAAATGAGCCACAAAATTCATCTACCTTTACAAAATCCTTCAACTTAATAGATAACTTTATATTTCGTAAAGTATTTTGCTGTATGTTATGTAAAATATTTATAGGATATGTATACAATTATTTAGGTATGGGTCGTCCTGGTAAAGGTCATTATTGGACTATTGACCCGGCAGCTGAATTTATGTTTCAAGATGGTGCATCGAGGAGACGACCAAGAGGTTTTCGAAGGAAATGTGCTTCAGCAACGGCAGCCGCAGTAGCTGCAGCAGTAGCAGCAAATAATTACTCCCAAATGGCTCACGACAATTCAGTGCATAAAATGTCAACATCACCTTTCGATAACTTTAATTTAGGAAACATGAATCATGATTTACTAAGCAAAGAGATGTCACGATTTTTAAACCCAAATGCAACAAACACTCGTAGTATGAACTATGATAGCATGAATAATGTTTCCAAACTTCAGCCACTGTCTAATGGATTGTCAATCTCGCCTGGTTTAAATATGACAAGTATTTCAACAAATCCCTTGTCGTTTAGACGCGTAGAAGGATGTGGAGCAGCATCTTCATCATCTTCTGTTGATACTGTCTTCACTAATCATGCAGCAACTTCTATGAACGGACAGGCGCATGGACCTGGCTCATCGGTTCCAATTTCATTCGACAACGTAATCCGTACACAGTCAGATTATTTTGGCATAAAATTATCGGGTCCATCGATGGAAATCCCAACATTAACAAATAATTTTGCAGAAAATATCCTTGTTTCAAAAATGAACCCTAAAGAATCAGATCATTCGCCGTACGATTTCATGAATTCATCAGAAAAATTAAGAAGCAATAATAATCAACTACTGCCTTCAATTTACCAGACTATGATGCATAAAACATTAACATGCATACCGAACTCCAATCCTACGGTTGCCTCTCCACTTTATAAACCAACCATCACAGACGCATATACTAGTTCAGTGAATATAAGTAACAGTACACAACCTCCCCAGGATATGCAATCCGATTTCGCAGCATACTATGGTAGTGAAAAAGACTCGCAAATAAGTGATTCACGGTCACTTCTGTTGAAAATTAATCAGCATAACTTATACGACAATAATTTCAATATAACACAACATTCTCAGGGTTTATTACTAGATACAAAGGAATCAAATGTGCTTATTCACAACAGTGAACGATTGAACAGTGATGCTGATTTACATTGGTCCAACGAACATGTATGCTGGCCATGTGATTCATCAGTAAAACGAAATCAAATATTTAGTCAGAAAGAAAGTAATCAAGCAGATATTACTACTAATGTTATCGGATCGAATTTATATACTAATGAAGTCTTTAACGTTTCACAAGTGAACACAAATACTTGTGGTAATAATAATACTAGTACTAACGAATTTAGTGATTCTACAAGAAGACTAATAGAAAGATTTCAGGAACATGATAACTCATTGTATACAAGAGTATTATTATCTCCATCTTCTAAACGCAGTTCAAACAACATATCAGATATACAACATATAGGTTTAACAAAGTGTGATGAATCAAATAGAATGAATTACTCAATCAGTACACTCGATAATTCCATCAACATTCGTGTTGCAGAACCATACCTTTCTAAATGTTCACGAAGAGAAAGTAGCCAGAACAAAAATGAAGGTAAAGTACTGTAAATGACTCAACAGTTTTTTAAGTTCATAAAATCTGATTCTGAAAGTTTTCATTCACATTTGTGGATAGAATCAATTTTCTTGAAACTTCTAAACTAATTAATGATGTGCTGCTGATTTCACTTATTCACTGTTGTTTATTACCATAAAATGTAACTGGCCAAAGTTAGAGCATATTAATCGCTTTTTGTGATTTGATGGAAGATAAAAAATGTTGGTCATAGTAATTTGTAGACTAGAATATTATAAATAAGACTAAAAATTATACTAACAGTCAGTTATGTACGGAGCGGAACAATGTACACATGTACATCGACCAAAGTTGCCACACCTCATTAGCAAAGCAAGTTGAAACTCAAATTATGAACAGAATAGTATATATTAATATTAAGCTCAGGATTTAAAGGAAGACATATAGTGAATGCACCAGCTCCACTGTGACCGTCCGTCGACTATGTCAATCAAAGTCACCAAACATTGGTTAAAGTAATTTATCGGACCCTCCCAAACGATTTACTTCAATCAGCACAGATTAGACTAACAGTTAATGAAATCTTTAACTACTAAGATATTATGGCTTACCAGCCCCTAGTTAGCGTGATTGTTTGAACGGTCACCTGTGAATATTGTGATTAAATAAAATGTAAAAGAAGAAATTAAATTAACACACGTTTCATTTAAAGAAATATAGGTTAAATAAGTAACCAACGCAGTATGCCACCATATTGGGCAAAATTACTACGATTAGGAAAAATATACTGCAGTTTGTAGTTGTAACGGAACATGATGAGACTTTATAAAACAAACTTAGAATCGTAACTGTAACCAATTCTGATAAAGTTCAGTGTTTCACTAATCTATCTATCTATCTATCTATCTATCTATCTATCTATCTATCTATATATATATATATATATATATATATATATATATATATATATATATATATATATATATATATATATATATGATAGCAAGTGTATTTTTCAAGCAGGATTAAAGATCATAATAAGTGAACTGGTTGAATAACTTTGCGGTGCATGAAATTACAAGTAACATTAAAACAAACGCTTTACAAATAATTCTATCGCATAGTAAGTTGCTAACAAACAGTTTGTAATTTCAGGTTTAATTTTATTAAAAAATCAACACATTGATATACAGTGATTTTTCAGTTTTACAATAGATCTGATGAGATTAAATTTTATTATATTTGAAAAAAATGTTATAAAATAGCATGTTTTACTAGTTACTAAGACTATTTAATCAACTGACCACTTATTATTCGATCGAAAATTAGAAGTGAATGTATGCAAATTCCATGAACTTGTGTTTACTATGTTAACTATTTATTATTTTCAAATGCATTCATTTACAAGTTATTCAAACAACTTTCAGATGTTCGGATTGTGGCTTGGAGTGAATTTTAGGACACGCGTCAGATCTTATTGGTGACTTGTCATCCAGATGTCTGCAGTACAGTTTCTATGTATAAAGTATTGCTTGAACCTAGTGGCTATGGCTTCAAGTGTCCATGAGTTATCCTCTATATGAATGGGCCAAAAGTTATTCAATGAGAATTAAACGTATTAGCATTTGAGGTGATAGGCCTGGTTTTAGGGCCTCAGTGTGAATACCAACAATGAGAAGCAGAAGTATTCAGCTAACCAATCCAAATAAGGGCTAAACATTTGTTTCGGGGACCACTGCTAGATAATATCGTAATATACAAAAAATGTGTAACTTAGTGGTTATATTGAGGGAATCCGGCCATTATATGTGTATGACAACAACGAGTGACCAATTGTAGTCCTGAATATAAATAACGGGAAATTATAAAGCCTCAATAATTCTCTATTTGACTTCTGTACTATATTACTGGATAGACATTTACGACAAACTGATTACAACAACTTATTTTCAGTTAAGGCGTAAATTATTACTAGTAAGCACAACAGAAATGAAATTTCATCAATAAGAATAACATAATGCATCATTGTCAAAATACATGACGTGGTTCTGTTCATAATCATTGTTAAAACGAGAGACAATTTTGAAGTGTTTGTTAAACTGATACCAGGCTATCTGTATGTTAGCATTTGTATAAGGAAATCACTTCCGAGATCACTTCCGAATTATCATACATTTATGTGCTCTATTCCCGACGATGTGTTTATGAAACATCTTCAAAACACATAACGGGGTATTCGCTATCCGATAGATTAGTTTAAATTTAACAGTAATTAAAATATTGGCCAAAGGCTTTTTTATTCAACAATCCAATAAATTATAAGTTTTATTGAATGTATCGTAAAGCAAGGTCCTCGTTTTTCGAAATCATCCAGATCATGACTAATTCCTGTAAGTAAATATATATGTACCGACTGCCTTCAGAATGACTTCTATTTTAACACTCTTGTGCTTTATAAACAATGAAGTTTGCAGAAGAAACATTACATATTAAACACTGAATTTATTCTGTATACTTTCATGGTTCTTTTCAATAGGCAGTCAGTTTCAAAAGTAATAAGAACTCAAAAACCAACACTATTTCTCAAAACCATCTAGTTGTGGGAATTGTTTAGTGGAACTCCTTAACTTTACTGACAGATTACAAACTATGAGGAAGCAGCTATTCTAGTCATTTCCCTTTTACAGTACTTGTTCGACTAAGATCAGTTAATCATGTAAAATTAAAAGTTCCCAAAGTTAGTAAAACCTATAAATTTACTTATAATGAACATATTTCCTAAGTATATTAATTATGGCCAGATCTATCTAATGATAAGTGAAAAACGTGTGCCAATCACCTATTACAGTAACGTTACTATTTCACTCAATAAGACTAAAATTAAGGCGACAAAACAATTTTAACCTAACTTTAGGCTAAAAGTTTTCTCTGTTTTTTCTCATATAGAAATACACGCTGAAAATGAAGTCTTGGAATATAACACAGCAACAACGGATTCACTGGCCTCATTTATAAACAGTCCTCAATCTCAAAAACATAATTATACGTGAATATTTCACTTGGTTAATTACTTACTTTCTATTGAGTACTAATATATTGTTCAAATTTACAGTTCGTTTACGATTATATTTTTAAGTGTTTTCCTTCTAACCGTATATACATAATTACAGTTTGTTTTAAGTTTATATAAATATAGCGTGTATAAACGAACGCATATATATATATATATATATATATATATATATATATCGAATGACAATTCTTCATGAATATTCTGTTTATTCACATCAGTTCACCTTACATTCTATTCATTTGTCCAACTTTATACCTTTCTTATTTGTTGCCCTTTAGACAAATCTCTCTCTCTCTATACATATATATATACTTACATGGCTAACCATATTATTAGTAGCATTGGTTTGTGATTTTCCTCTCATCAATAAATACAAAGGACAACAACGTGAGGTATATTCTGAGTATATGTGCTTACATGAAAAACGGTCCCAGTTTCCCTTTCTGTAATGTATCTCAGTCAGCAGTTCTAAACTAAATTGGACATTTGAATAATTGTGAATTAAACAATTGTTTTCTAAAACTACAGTTTTTTCTCTTCTTCCATGGTATCACTTATTTTTCGGCAGTAAACCAAAAATAATGTCGAGTGAAAATATATTTCTGCATATGCACTTTTTCTTGACTCTAACATTTATACACTTATGTAATACTACTACTTATGTTACTAATATTTTAAACATTTCTACCAATATGGAATGATTCAAAAATAAATAAACTTTTCCTTTTTCTCGAACAGTTTACAAGTCGTCTAAATTTACGAAAATATATGTGCGATTCAATACAATAAAGTCTCATTCTAATCGGGCGTGAACAGAACATATCATTAGTCGGACTTAAAATAGTGTTAGATTAGCTATTTTATATATATATATATATATATATATATATATATATATATATATATATATATATATATATATATATATATATATATATATATATATATATATATATATATATATATATATATATATATATATATATATATATATATATATATATATATATATATATATATATATATATATATATATATATATATATATATATATATATATATATATATATATATATATATATATATATATATATATATATATATATATATATATATATATATATATATATATATATATATATATATATATATATATATATATATATATATATATATATATATATATATATATATATATATATATATATATATATATATATATATATATATATATATATATATATATATATATATATATATATATATATATATATATATATATATATATATATATATATATATATATATATATATATATATATATATATATATATATATATATATATATATATATATATATATAATCATACTCTTATGTTACTAATATTTTAAAATTCTACCAATATGGAATGATTCAAAATAAATAGGAACTTTTCCTTTTTCTCGAACAGTTTACAAGTCGTCTAAATTTACGAAAATATATGTGCGATTCAATACAATAAAGTCTCATTCTAATCGGGCGTGAACAGAACATATCATTAGTCGGACTTAAAATAGTGTTAGATTAGCTATTTATAAGTATCGCACGTAAAGCAGAATATCTGTTAATAAGTTAATTGGAAGTAGTTGTCTTCCATCGGCGAACTAACTATTGATTTAAACTTGATTTTCTGGCTTGCATCAATTTTGCTACTGAATACTCAAAATAATTTGCATATAGAAGTATTCGCGATAATTAGTTAGATGCCATTAATTTTCATCCACAAACATTTACATTGTTTTACTTATGTGAAATCTTTTTTGATAAATGAATTTCATTGCAATCTATTTTCCTTTATCCAAATAACAGATAAGGAGGAAAATATGCTAATCACTGTGGTGGTTCCGTCTGAGTTTAGCGGTAAACGTCTTTGCAATAGATTGCAAGCTTTTCATGAATGTGTTCCAGTGAATTAAATGGTTACAGTTTACGATCAATCGTGTCGCTCTTCTTGGATCCCAAATTGAAATGTCTAAAGAATATACAAAGGATATTCTAAGTATCTGATTGAAGCATGTAATCATTCCGTGCTGTCGTACAAAATTCCGTAACAAGATCATATTTTCAATTAAACAGTCTGATAAACAAAAAACGATCGTCTCATGTATTTGCAGAACAAATTCAGTATATCAAAGTTAATTTCACTAACTGTTAGAGGGTACAGTTCTACAATTTCTGAGGTAAATGCTTTACATATTTACTATCCTCAGGAAGCATAAGCTTGAAAATAGTCAAAAAAATGATAAACAATATTTTGAAGGCATTAAAAATACAGGAGAAGACACAACAAACACAATTGATGTCTTGTGGACAAGAACATGCACAAGAACGTCGGCAAAATAAGTGCCCAGGAAATCAAGCCATGCAATTCGATTGTTAGGTTGCAACAGTAACAACTAAACAGTAAACAAATGAGTTACATAAAAGCATCTAAAAGAGTTAAGACTCACTACAATAATTTCACGACACGAAAGTCGAGGAAATTTACTTGTTTATCACCCTTAAAAATGGTTACTTGCGAAACTTCATCCGAAGCTGTCTAGCAAATTAGTATATCGTTAAAAACTCACCTCCACAGAACTTAAAATACATCATATGGTTATAAAATATGCGAAAAACACTTCAGATATCACCGCGCGAATTTTAATGAGGGTCATTAAAACTAGCACGTTTATTTCATCTTTATATGTAGACTGAATAATAATGAAGGTAGACTAACTAGGCTATAAGTTCAAACGCCGCCCAACACATTGTAGAGTGGGCAGAAAGATAGTGTAAGCACCCTTCATACAGTAAAACATGAGCCATTATGTGTGTACAAATTTATATATATACATATTTATATACTTAGTGAGAGAAAAGAGAACTAAAAGACCCTGAAAGTGAATAACTGCTAAAAACACATTGTATTATACGAATACAATTCTAGACAACACTAAACGGTATTATTGGCAGGCTTGTTAAATTAAGAGACCTCGAGTTTTCGAGAACAATCATTTATCTTGCTAAGAAAACTTAGGTTAGTTTTATTGTATTTCCTTCAATTGTTTAATAAGGCAAATGATGGGATTTTGCTTCACTGAAAGAAACAAATCTTTGTAAAACCAATTTATATGTGAACAGATGACTTTTAATTACAACTGTGCGTAGTACTTTCAGGTTTTATACATATATTTACAAGGCGAATGTTAATTCTGTCCACAAAAGTATTGATATCATTCACCAAACTAATTCAGTATTATTCTTTTATGTCACCTTTAACTAGGTACCAAGCTTTTTCTGTCGGTATTCCATATAATAGGAGGTCAATATTTCCCTATTGTTTCCCAACAAATCCTAATGTAATCTTTGACAGAATTATTTTTCTAAGAACAGTCATATTTATTAGCATCACGAAGAAAGTTGTTATTTTGTGACCGTTAGTATGTAAACTTAAGCATTGATGCCAATTTTCGAACAATTCAATATGACTTATAGCAAACATAGAATTCCCTTCCATTATTTTCTAGTAGTTTGTTCACTTGATTAGGGAGTTTCAAAGGATCATTATTATCAACCGGTGATTGTTAAAGTCTATTTTATGTCAATGTTAATTACTTAATTCACTTGGAATACACCTTAAATTTATTGTAACTTTTTGATAACATTTTATGTGTTAATACAGTTTGACAATAAGAACTATTTTTATTTGTAAACATCGTAGTATAACTGAAGCTTTTGAATAATAATTTTTCAAATGCCGTGCAACTATTTTTATCTTCTGTCGCCCACCATGTAGTGAAAGCCGTAACTGTTGACCTAGTATACTGAAGGTTGAGCTGATAGAATCCGACTTCTGAAATAAAATTCACTTCGCGTAAATTAAAATTATAAACTATTGTCAAATATGTGAGGACCTGTTACACCTATTTATGACTTTAGTCGAATTGCAATATTATTTCCGCTGTTGATATGGCTGACCTACATTTCACATCACGGCTTCAAACTAGTATTGTGATTCTCAACGATTCTTCACTTGATGACATGACAAAGACTCCTGTATATAAAACTTTTTCGACTGCTTTTAGAAAAAAGGTGGAGGTATGGTAAAAAGTTATGTACAGAGATTACTATGCATGGTCTGAACTAAGAGTTGAAGATATGACATAAAAACTTATTTGCGAATAAATCATGAGATAGTTTTTTAGAATCGTTTATTCGGCATAGTGATATAATTCCTAGGGCTAAGTTAACTTATGATATCACGTGAAAATAAGATGCTCATTTACTTTCGATAAACATATGTTGATATAATTAAATACGATTTAACCAGAGGAACAGATAATGGGTTTACTGCACAATTTCATAGCAATGAAATTAAAGTTTCAGGGTTTAAGGGGATAATTATCTGTATCCTCTTACTTTCCGTTAACAATAGACACATCAGAACAAGCGAAAGCGAACTTCAATGTTTCCTTAAGAGGGTATGGGCAAAAAGGCTGCTTCAAATATCAGGAGTGATCTATCTATATGTCTAATTGTCTTCCTATGAAAGCAGCATAGATAATGTAACTAGTTTTTGACTATAATGTTAAGGTTAAGAATTATTCGTAGGATTAGTAAATCTCATTGCTAACTACGAAACGAATGAGATCTATGTGGAAAATGCCGGAAACCGTCTGATCGTGGTCAGAGTGTTGTTAAATAATTTTGCACGACTATGGACGGAAATCACCTGAGTAGGTAAGTCCACACAGCCGATTCCATTTAAAATACAAATTATGCTCAGAAATAAGAGAAAAACACATTTCAACTAGTAAATTCGTTTATGGAATGAAAACGAGACAAATGAAAGATGTATGGAATCGAATATCAGAAAAAAGAAAACTCTGTACTATTACGAACTATAGCATGATAAAATAATTTACAAATTTCAATTTGTAATGTGTCTGGGTCACCTTAGAGGTGAAAAAATTATCAAAGTGCAAGTACGTTAATAAACAAGTGATAACACAGTTGAATTTGAAGCCATAAAAGATACAGATGTGAACATGTGAAAGTGGTGGAAACAAACAAAACGTTAAGGAGTTTAAAGAACTATCTATAACGGAATGTGCAGACTTTCGATACTGAAGAATACTAACTGTTAAGACAATCTGTTTTAACTTTACGTGAATAAACACAAGTTGATGTCGAAACGACAGACGAAAATATGTTACTTAATATTAATATGTAGCATAACACAATGTTTCACGAAAGAAGAACAAACAGAATTAGCATCTACATTGGACAGAAAACGAAACAAGGAAAAATAAAAGCAATGAAAAAAATGAACCAAAGAAAATTTTTACATTGCAATTAATGGGTTTGGCTGTAAGAATGAATTTGAAATAATTTGTCGAAATACATTTAATTCTTCTTCAGTAAGACATGAGGGCGCTAGGAATTCCATTGATCGTAAATTAAAACCACGCCAAGTTATTAATTCCATTAATGCACCTTTCACAGCCTTAAGGACCATTTCTACACGTTTAGCTCTCCATGGTTTATCCATATTCTTTCAGAAAAAAACAAATATAATTCGACGGAAACTACTGAAGCAGAAAAAGTTATTTAGGAATATAAAGGATATCATCTACGTAACAAAATATCGGCTACCATAAATAGATAATTAATGGTACCAAGTAACATTGTCTACTAATTCTTGAAGTAACCAACTTCGAACCACATTCTAAGTCTAAGAGGTAATGATACCATCAGGTTTCCCAAACTGAAGTATGTCGGGTGAGGTTCGAATTACGACTTAGTGGTTGAACGATGAAAGTCCTCATCCTTTTTGATAAGTGAGAACTTAGATGTTATAAACCACTATATCACAAGTAACAATTTATATTTATCTTTTCAGATATAAAAAATATCTAATGCACATTTATAAAATAAGAGGTTAATTCTTTTAAAAACTGCTTAAGTAGGACAAACACTAAACAACAGTTAATAAATTTAATGAACAAAGGATTACTACCCAGGCATCTTTAAGTCAAAACACTTAAAACCACAACGGGAATTGCATTTACCTCATTACATTTCCATTATCTACTTAATTCAGATGAAATATGTCAACAGAACAATGAGTACTTCAGATGACACTACCCAGTAGTAAAGATTTGCAGAAAAGTATATGTTGCTTTATGAGAAAAGCAATATGTTACTAATAATTTTCATTTATCTTTTAGTTCCTAATACCTACATTAATCAAATTTATCCATATTGTTACAGTTGATCCACTACCGAGTATTTTTAAGTCTGACTAGATAAATACAATTGGCAAATTTTATTCTAGTCAGTTGTAGAAGAAATTACTATATTGAAATAACGAAATAAAATGGTTTAAAATGTGTTATTCTCTAATATTATATATATATATATATATATATATATATATATATATATATATATATATATATAATGTTTTATTAAGTAGCATTCACTCAATATTTGAACGGAAAAGTGATAGGTGCTGAATGCAACACATTTAGCGAATGTCTAAACCAGTACAGATAATTTCATTTGACCAAAATATGAAGCATGATACACACAAACACGCAATTGTTGAAATATACAAAAAACATACCTCAGATAGTGATGGAATTAATAATAATGGCAAGGATAAAGTCGTAATATCATAGTCGAAACAAATACGTAGTATAGCTGATATCGCACAATGTAATGAAGACGCAATACGTATATTATTACTTTCATTATCATCATCAACAACCACTTGAAAAATAACATGAATACCATCACCAGTATCACTGATTAAATTAGAATGTTTAGTGATCAATACATCACCAGGAATCGGCTCATAAGAGTCAGGTTTTGACTTGACTAGGAAAAAGAAAACAGACTGTAAAAACGACTTAGTTAAGAGAAAGACATCAAGCTACGAAATCATGATATATTGGATACTTCCTTTGATAGGATGAGAATAAGTTAAGCCTAAAAGTTAGGTCGTAAATTACTGGGAAGCGAGTAACTTGAAGAGGTCATGTCATCCAAATCATTTATGACACCTAATCACGTTTATGTTTTTGTCAATAATTTCTATATAAACACACGGTATTACTACGCGAAAAGTCCATTCATCTAGGCAATGTTCCTGTCTTTGATGTCAGTTCATTCTTAAGAAGATTGAAGTTAGTAGTTAGGTCTCATGAGCAGTTATCATTGGGCTATAAGAAATCATGACATATTAATGAACATTCTATTAATTCAATCTAACAATCTGAACTAAAAACATTCACTAATCTATCAAATAACATTTATTTCTACAATGTGAAGTAACTAGCGCATTAAAGAAAGGTTATTTCTGATTGTGAGACAGAGGCGCTTAAATTAATTAATTGAATACGAAAAAAATAATATGTTATGATGGAGAAAAACGTATTCAATTTTATTGTGAACGTGGTTAGTATTGTTAAAAATGATGATATATGACGATATAGAATGGTTGACAGAACATTTTACGACGCCGACTTATGCACGTTTCGAAATGGATTGATGTTGAAAAGAACAACTATTCAGCTAAAAAGATTTTTTCGTAGTCAAGTGATACACAGCACAGCACAAAAAGTAAACATAATTAGAGACATGATTTTTGGAGATATCAATCCAATAAAAACTTGGCTGTCCGGCTAAATTACTGCCAATCATGCGACAAGAATGATTAATCCATTCTTAGCACTTAGAGATAATGAGACGGCAAATAAATCACTGATATTAAAAAAACAGCTTGGAAAAATGTAGCTACCGCACTCCAGTGTCCAATCAAAGTCAGAACGCAGAAATAAAAAAGGGTGAATAAGTATAAATGACCCACACGACGAGTAATCACGATTTAACCTGAGTGAAATCTGAGAAATGCACATGAAACTAGAATGCTGAAAAGATTACTGTGATTGCTAGCCTGTAACAATCTCCTAATGTTAGGGATACTGAACTCTCGGCTATTTTTTGAATTTCATGTGTAAAAACTTAAATTTATTTATGCGTCCTCACTTTCGTGGTTCACACCTCTAAGGACGTTGAGCCCCATTAAGCTGTTTCTGTTTTAGTACGCTAATTTTGCAAAGCTTTTCCGACGACTGTACTGTATATAAACACATGTATTGTGTTTCACTAGTTCGTCTTCTTGACTAAATTGAGAATTTATACCTTCTTATCCAAATTTCACCTAGATCAATAGTTAGCTGGGCTGTGTCGCTAAGGCTTAGTAATAACTTCGTTCGAAACATAGTACATAAACATTTACAGGGGTTTTAAAGATGTGATTCTATGAATTCTGAAAGATCCAAAGCATAACATTGCACAGATGTATGCATAATATCACTGCTAGCTGTGAATTTAATGTGATTAGTCGCAAAATCAAAATATCTGAGGTTAGTATGATGTAAATAAGTATAAACAACTAATGATGTAGCATGAAAATAGTTGTGCTATTGAGAACGACGTTCGGTAATGCTTTTAACATATGCAACGACTGGCTTGCGAACTGTAACCATAATGTCTGCACTTTCCAGAATGGCTCAATTAAACATTCGGCGACTGACATCATAAACCAGTTAAGTAATTATTCAATTAATTTGATGTACCATTCGGACCACAACATCAACGATGGAGAGGCCAGAGAACTAATAAGTAACGCTAAGATATTTTTTAATGGACGATGAATACACGGCTATCTAGACATAGATATATAAGGAGAGATTGTAATCAGTGACCCCTGAAGCCTGAGAGTTACAAATACATGTAGTGCAAATTATATCTTTTGTTCCTTTTTAAATGACTTCAACTAGGTTTCAATCAAAAAAAGTCAAGATATTTTAGGACACTGTTGTGATTCTCATACTATATAATAACTTGCCTATTAACCAAAGAACAAATCTGAATAATTTCTGTACGCTACTATAAGTAATATATATCTGTGAATAAAATGAAACTTAAATCTCACATATAAAAATAATAATATGGAAAATTGCATACCAGCCGTAGGATTTTCGTGAGATAAATCACTTTTTATTGTAGATGTACAATTCGGTTCTCTTAATTTACGTGATCCTAAGTGATTAACTGTTTCCTGTATAGATTCTAACTGGGAACCAAGTTCTTGGAAATGAATTTCAGCAGACTGCTCGCATGCATCGGCTAAAACTGTGACGTAGTTAACGTCAACGAAAAAAGAATGGATAGATGTTAAAGCACTAGAGGATTTGAACCACATCGTTTATATGAGTAAGTGATACTAACCAAGTGTCTGAACCGAAGTAAAACTATGTTACATCCAGAGATCTATTGGTTGCTAGCCAAATGCTTGAATCGCTAAGCTCTTTCGAGGAACCAATAACTAGCTAGATAGAAACTCCTACTGATTGTATGGTGATAAAATTAATTTACTAATAGCTAATAAGAAATAATTATTTGGTCAGAAATAAACTGGAGGGAGATCACATATATCAAGAAATTCAGCTATTTAAAGTTTACGTGAGAATAGTGAACGCTTAAGAACCATCCGCTTACTTGGGACAAGGTTTACAAGAATTCACTAATTAAATTAACATTTATAGAGAATTAATAATAGCTGCCTACATGCACACACTTGGGTGGTAATTGCGTTGATGTTTTCATTAATAGCAAGAATTACATGGACCCCATAATCAAATAGACACAAACTTGCGCATTACATAACGGCTGACTATAGCCAGATAGCCACTGAAAATCTAGACTTTTGAATCAAGCGCCCATACCCAATATCTTTGTGACACGTTAGTATAGACCAACTGACTTCTTTGAGCTCGAATCTCGATGCCAAGGTACAGTTCCGTCCAAAGAAAACAGACTACACTCAGCTATAGTTGAAAAGATAGCTATTTTCGAGGTTGATATTTAGCAAAATATTAAGGTATTCAACCTACAGTCTTTAGTGCGCTGTCATGACAACTATTATAGATAAGCTTATAGGGAAGTCATCAGATCGCAGGTTGAATCCTCTGATTTTTCTCAACGTCCTGGTATCCAGCGATAGCTTATTAGCAAGGAGAAAATTATTCGACAATCAGCAGTGGGAAAGCTACTGCGATGTACTTGGAATTGGCAGTGTTAGCAGAATTCTTTAAACTGCACAAATTCAGAAGCTCTGCAAAGAGCAACCCTCTTTCACTAGTGGAGTCACTTAAATCGACAAATAAAGTCGATAGAGTTCTGTATCAGTTAATAACAGACATGCGATACTCAGACATCACAATCAAACTTGACAAGTCTTGATCTGTACAAGAGGCTGCAAGTAAGCAAACAGAACATAGGGTCAAACTTACTGCTGTGGTAGTTAACGTGATCCCAGAGTCGAGATGTTATAACCTGGACAAACGCCACATTCACTATGAAAAGGATTGACAGTAGCTATCCTGTCGAATAGAGGTGCGTAACAGAATCGAGATTAGTATATCCAAATTACACGAGTCTGTGCATCACGTAATGACAAGATCGCTACAATCGCTTGATATTGACTTCGGGAATCGAGAAAACCTAACTACAGTCCTGTAGGCAAAATTTTTACCACACTAGTTCTAAGATGTATTATTCTAGGTTGTGTTAACCAAATGTGGATTATATCAGTATCAAAACACAAATAGCCAATCAAACCGCAAAAGATGTGAAAATTAAATGACTAGAGGATGGAGTTATATCTTAACAATCCTTAGAAACGGAACATTTACTGTGAAGTAACGAAGAATTTATTACAAGTTATGGGAATAATTAACTTACGTTTTTTGATTCCACGAAAAGAATTGATTCGTTTATCTACCAGAATTACTAAACCATTTAAATTATCAGAATAAATATTTAGAGCATTGTTCATACGTTCAGGTAGGCTATCATCATCAGGTAAACTGCAGAAAAACAACCAAATCAATGACATTAATAATAATTCAATTGGGATGGTTATTTTTGTGCATATTAGTTGGTTGAATATGTCACGGATTGATGTTGGCAGGGTACAATTGAGAACTAGGGAGCACTGGGAGTGAGAATTCTACCGTCAGATGCCGACCCAGTGGTGCAGAGGGTTAGGTGTTGGGCGTTAACCTGAAGCTCCTAGTGCCGAATCTGGGGTACGCACTGCCGAGGAGTTCCACATTAGAACGAAACAGCTGTCCACTGCTCCCTGCTTTTGAATGATACATTGCCAACATCAATCTGTGGCATATTCAATCAACTAAAATAATAATAATAAACTCCACTCGTATAAAGAGGAGTAGTTGAAACATTCAAATAATCACATACAGTCTAATTGAAACAATGCTAAAAATACACGTTCACAAATATAACCACCCATTTATCCTGGAAATCTAAAATTTGTCGACACTTGCCAACAAGGAGAACAGTGCATATTAACGACATACATCAAATCTAACTCTTTCGGCACACGCAACATCAAAACGTTTATACTTTTTGAATTCCTTAACTATTTTGTCTGATTTGTTTGTTATGCTGTTTGGATATACCTTAATTTGTTAAACTTATTTATTTTATAGAGAAAACATTTACACAACGTTGGAAAACATCAGAAAGACCATTTTTCTATGGAAATGTCTAATTTATGACGATGTAAAATCTTGCTACTAATGTCTATTGGATATTCTTCTATAAGAAATCCACAGGAACTTACAGGAAATAATAGATATTATCATGTACAACAGCAATCATCAGTCATCAAACAGTGACCAGTGTCATGCTTGTCTCGTTTTTTAGTGCTGACCGAGTTCTGTCGATAAAGTCGCAGTGTGGCCAACAGTCTAAGTCCCTCGACATATTCTGATGTAAGGAACTCGGAGGTAGTGGACAAAAACGGCGCTTGACCACGGTTTCGTAAAAGCTTGGATTCGTCAACAACGTTTACCCGTAAACCTGAGTAAACTAGTGCTTCATGTAGGGGTACGAACATATGTTACCCACTTTCACAATATGTTGAAATCGCGCAGAGGGCGTTAAAATTGACGGTAAGAATGTATCGAAAAAAAAAAGAGAATACTTAACTAATTTTCTCGAATTCTAATACTTGTCCTTGTTAATAATTCAGATGGATCTAAACGAGTTAAACGGAAATTGAACATCGTTCGTAATTGACGACCCAATTGTACAGTGAAAGTTTCTGATAATGGGATATGATCAGCACGTTTAGAAATGGTTTGAACACTTATAGCAGACGATCTGTTTGATGAGGAATTCAGTGTTTTAAATGAACTGCATAAAATAAAATAACATTGAACGGAAACATGTAAGTGCTGATAATGATTCGTTGTACACACTTTTCGAAAAATAATTTAAATGAAAACTTCAATACCACTAGTATACAAATTTCCAAAGTACAGAGAAAATGCTGTACCGTATAATATATGACATAGTACAGTCAAACATTTATATTTTTTGAGAAAACACTTATAGATGACTAATGGAAAACTCATTCGAATAATATTTTTAACAAATGCCATGTAAAAAATCACTGGATGTTATTCTTAACTACGATAAAGGAAATAGGAATTTTAGACAGTGAGCCCCAAGTAAATACATATTATTGATACAACTTAGGCCTTCAACAAATTAAAATAAAAAAAGAAATATGATGAGATGGTGAATAAGAGATGAGGTTGATTTGTTAACAGTAGAAGCACTGATAATAAGCGACTTGGGAACATGAATATTAGAAGTGGCCACTGATGTGTTGCAGCTTACAGGACCATATATATATATATATATATATATATATATATATATATATATATATATATATATATATATATATATATATCATACAACAACCGACCAAAAGTAGTTGTAGGTTACTGATCCAACATTTTAAGTCCTGGATAATGAAGTACATTTCAGATCACTTCGTCGAAACCTGTTCTCTAATTATCGATTGTTGTATTACTTGGCTATTATACTAACAGCCCTAAGAATGATCGTAATATAAAGTAGAAACAAAGGCTTAGCAATTAGTAACAAAAACAATAACTGTGAATTAGGATTTAATGACAGTAGTTGTCTAACTCTTTAAGCACAAAACTCAGTACGACGTAAAAGTGTTACAAGGCCATCAACAATTAAATATAGAAAATCTAGATGCCAGTAATTCGGTACGCAATTCACTGATATAATATGCTAGCACTTCATTTAGTCCTGCTTTTGAGAGTGTAGCGAGAAATATTATTATTCTCTCCATAAAAATCTTTAAAGGTTTTAAAGTAATTGTTTTTACTTCTGTTGACAAAGTCGATTTAAATATACCTTCGGCGCATCAAATGCAGGTTTCGAAAGTCAAAAATAAAATAACCTGCTTATTAATAACAAACCCATCTACCTGTAACTTGACACAGAAATATATATCGCTGTAACTGAAAAAAGAATCTAGTCGATGTCTAGGTGCTCAGTGCGTAACAGTGGTTTCTCCTAATGACATGACAAAACTGAATAGGAAAAAATCTTAACTAGAGTAGCTGTTTATTTAGATGATAAATTGCTGCAAACTCCAGTATATTTGAATTCCTCGAACAACTTGACACTTCATTTTAGATGTTTGGTTTTAGACGCTGCAATTATATTGATTTCAGCATTAGTTGCAGGTTTTTATGAATTCACTTGGTAGAAAGTATGCAAATCAATCTTACGCGACTGACTGTAGCTTGGAAACGCTTCGCTCAGCCACATAAATTTTTTGCCATGGTAAATGACTGACTTGTTACCCGGGTTGGATCTGAGTTTTTACCTACTTGGAAAAGAAAATCATTTCGTTTTTATTTTTGTCTATCATATAAAATAAATAAAAATGGATTGACTAGCAGAGAGAAACCTTGTTTCGTAGAGATAACTTGTCTGAAATATTTGAACAGAAATATAAACTAACCTATCTTTTGAAGAAGTTCGTGATAAGTGCAAACGATCGTTATTCATCGGTAAGCTATTAGCATATTCTTCATAAGACATAACAAAGCTTCTCAAAGCTTGACGTTGTTCCCATTTCAATGCACTTATACGACTATTCCAATGACTTTCAAAAATTTCTCTATTGAGATAGTAATCCTCTTGAAGCTGCGTGATAGTTTCCGGGATTTCACTACCACGTTTCTGCAAACTTCTCTCAGTTTCATCAATATGCCTAGGAAATTGATTCAAGGTAACAATATTCATTATTAGATTGTAAACCGGTATTTGTAGCCATTGAATTACAACTTAAGGATAATAAAGGAATCTTCATCAATGTACAAGTAATGCGTTAATGTTTCTGTTATTACACATGTAGGTTATTAGAACTTCACTTAATTCACTTACTTAAAAAACAACGCTGAGTTTTACTTCAGGTAAGAATACTAGCTGTATACGTCTCATCTATTATATAGCTGAATGTGTTACTTAGTCATTGATTGGATGTCAGTGAAAGTATTCATAAGGAAGGAATCATAGGGTAATATTTAAAAGCTGAAAAACTAAAGGACGTGTATGCTTAATGTGTGGGTATTTCATAATTTTTGTTCAAAATAATATGCAATATTGTCCAGATTGACGAGATTTAAGAAGAGCAGTTATTAGTGATTATCAATTAAAATTTATAGCACGTCTAGGAAGGGAGTGGATCAGATACGCATGTGCACACAACAACTTTGAATTAAAGATTAAAAGAAACAGAAATAAGATGAAAATTGTCTTAAACAGAGATGGGATATCAACTGAACAGTCTACTGGAAACTAGGAAGCATATATTGTAATAGTTTGTCATAATTTGGATTTTATTTTGAAATTTAGCCGAGACCATCCAAATACACGGTTCCTTTATGAATGTGAACAGCCATAAATAATACAACTGAGTGGCTATGATATATGCTACGTATACCGAACCATTCTGTACCTAGACGTTTAGTGATGGTTGGAATGGAAATAAACAAGAACGTGGGAGCAGGCAAACCAAAATGTAGGACAAATCTATGAAGTTGGTGAAGACTATCTGGCTGGGGTATGCACCATAACCAAGATTGGTGGTTGGAGGCGTTAAGTGACATCTTTCGGAAGCAACCACAGTAATTTCAGGTGTACTAACCCTTTATCTTATATTAGATTTTGAGTTCCAGCATTCTTTCATACATACTGTCTCATTTCATCTACTCAAAGTATATTCTCAATGTTTACTCCTTCCTACTATCGTTGGTATCACGATTATTTCAAGTCCCTTGTTATTCATCTAACTAATTTCTTTTCGTCATGCGGTAACATAGTAACTTGAGTTAACGCATATTTATCCCAATCTCTACACTGATTATGGCTGACAACTAATTACTATTGGAGAAACAAATTAAACAAATTCAGCCCGTTGAAACAATGATTCATATATTTATCTGATAAAGTATTAGTTCATAAAAGTAGCATGAAAGTTCAAAAATATACTTATTTATTTACTGATTGTAACAAATGTTGAGTATGAACAATCATATTATGAATAATCAACTGGGTAGGAAAAGTAACTATCTAGTTATAATTAGAATACAAGAAATTACTCATTTTAAACTAGCTACAGCAATAAGAAAATAGTATAAATAGATGGTACTCAATAACCATGGTTATTAATGCAGTCAGTGACGAACTTCATTTTGATTAGCAGAAAAAAACCATAACATTCTGGTCATAAGTTGAGCAATTAGTTCATTGAGGAATTAAGCTTTACAAATTGTCACATTAGTACGATCAGAGTTATGTGTCCTAGATATTCTAATCAATGACTGGTTCGTTGTCCAGGTTATTTAAATCTACATGGCTCCCTATAGCACAAGATCTAATGATACAACCAGTGTTTCAAAGCTATAAAACGTATGCGAACTAAATAGTCAATATCCACAGTTCAATTTAAATCTGATTAATAATAATAGCTATAGGTAAAAAAAAAGGAACCAATGTTTTTGTTCCAAACAAGAAATAGTAGGGCAAATTATGTATTAACCAACAAAGTAATAAAGATTACTTTTCATCCATTTCCCTTAGGATATTATTTCGTTTTTGAAGTTTATGACCAATTTCAAGAGCAAATGATTGTTCTAAGTGAATAAAATCTTGAGCAGCATGGGAATGAATCATTTGACTGAACGTACGTGAAAAAATCTCCTGGTCGTTCATCTTGGATAATTTTGATGTAGAGGTCTCCTTAAACAACATTATTAACTTCAAAAAGTTGCTTACGTTAGAATATGAAGAGTCGAAAATAGAACAAAGATTTTCTATATTCGATACATTACACTTTAGATTGTTCAGTAGATTTAAGTAAGGATTTTTAAAGTCGTTTGTAGTTTCATTAGATATAAAATCTGATAATTTTTGATTGAAAACTAAATATATAACAAAGCGATCCTAAAGGGATATACCTTCTAAAGCGACATCTGGGATATCATATGCACTTGCTAATTGAGAAACGCATTCAGAAATAGTAAGCCTCATAGGGAACTCAAGCCACTCCTCGACATAAACATGCACGTCATGTTCAAAAGATTCGGAAAATTTAAACAAAACTTTTCTCATTTAACGGTCAAATAGAATTCAACCTAGAATACCTAGAAAAAGTGAACAATAAGATTAAGCAAATATACACAACTGTAATAGGGAAAATTATTTTTTAAACAGTTCAATACATAAGACATTTGTTAGTTGTTTCAGTAAAGCAATAGCTTGTAAGAATTCTAAACTCACTTTATTTACGCGCAATATACATATCAAAGAAGGACTACTTAAGTTTGGGCCAATAAGCCGCTTTACGAAGTTTTCCTTTGAGGTAACACAGGAATTTATGAGTTCTTATTAGTAGGCAACGAATATCTTTAAATGCATAAGAGAGACATACATTTCATTTGCATCTTCACCCCCTCAGAAAGCCATGAAATAATCGTTCATTGGTTACATACAATTTTATGAAGTTTAGTTCAATAGACGTAGATGGAAGTCGTACATAAGCAATGACAACTAAATTCACTTCTTTAACCAATTAAGGAGGTCGTTATTTCGGCTAAACTTGTAATCGACTGTCAGAGTATGGCCTCGTTACGTAGATATAGGTTGTAGGTATTTTCAAGGAAAAGCTTTAGATTTCCATAATGATTTTTCATTTCAGTAAACCCAACGGTGCAACATCTAATTTGAACACTTTTAATTAACTATTCAGTTTTAGTCTGTGAAAGAATCTGCCGTAATTCCTTTCGTTAGTACAAACCGAGTGAGAGTTGTTCATAGCATGTACATAACGAATAGCTATTAATGTACTATTAACAATAGGACAATAGGGACCAATTGATAGCCAATTTATCAGTGACAAACGATGATTGTAAGCAAGGGAATATTGTTATATGTTACTGTTCATTACTGTAATTCTATTGTGCGTGAATGTAAAGACTAGGGACTATCTTCAAGCATGTGGCTTAATGACCTAAAACATTTGACATCGACGCCAAGATACTGATATTATTAAAACGAAAACGCAATAAATTTGACACACATCTACAAGCTAGTAAGTGTCAAAATGCTACTACAGTTGAGTATCCAAAGGTCGATCTAATGGAACAATGCTTTTTATTAATAACTAAGTGAATATACTATTTACGATTTTCGTAGACGTTCCTGTGAGTGGCCACCATAATCAATCTCCAGAGTGGTTTCTAATAAAATAAATGAGTAAGAAAGTATCATGGGACATACAGATTTCGTATCTTCACCAAAATACATACCGAAACTTACATACTTGACGTTTATTATAATGTCTTTTCAAAAATCTATTTATATTAACAATTCTACTGCATATGTTGCATTACAAAAAATATTCACTACACTACTAATATTGTGCGACATTCCTGTCTTCCTTATAACTACTTAGCGATTTTCACATACTCAAAAACTTTAGTACTCCTTAAAAAGTCTATCTAATGAAGATGGTTTTTAAAAATCATCAACTTTTGGTATTCATATTGCCGTAAACAAATAAAAACTACCATAAGGAAATCACTGATATGTTGGACCACTTTTTGTTTAAATTGGAGATATAATTACGCTGATTGCCTTGTTTATTTATAGCGAATGAGATACTAACATATATCTGTGCATAGAAAACTTCTGGTGAATACGCAGGCTACTCAGGGGAAGTCTTGTGGAGTTACATAAAAACATGGTTCTTTGAATAAAGTTATGGATAATTTTCTACAATTTCTGCTCAGTAAGTTTAATATACCCCCTTAATCTATTCAGAAAAGCATGAGACAAGTAGGATGGAAGGCATAGCAAAGTGGTCAACCTTTGACCAGAGCAACCCCGAAGACTAAATTTTCTTAAAAAGAGTGTACATCCTTGGGGATAGATAAACTAATAGACTTGTTAACTTTAATGTTTTCACAAAATGGCTTTTAGAGTAGATAATTATAAATATTGCAGTCGATCGACAACAGGTCAAAATTAGTTCGGTCTATATTTCTGTACAGTCAAAACTAAATCATTATGCAAAAAACAGGAGAGTATTGCAAGGAACTTACTAAAGCCAGATGTACCATTAGTCGAAAATGCTGGTGATATTCATTAACTGCACCCAGTCATAATTGTAGTTTCATCAAATATCTATAAAAAGTAGTGGCAGATAATGGAATTTAATGTCCAAATGTTAATTTACGTTAAATCGTGCTTGTGTATATGGGCACATCAACAAGCATGTGTACAGTTACAGACATTATTTCTATGGAGTCATATTTTCAAAAGCGTATAAAGTGTAAACGCGCAAATACTCGAAATTTGAGTCCACTAATAGAACTAGTTTATGCTATCAGCATAGCAGCACATTGATGTACCATACGATAATTATGTAATGTACATCTACACAGTAAATAGTTCCAGTAATTAAACATCGATGTCGAATCCACACAGAAGTTTGCGGTTACAAATACTTCAACAGCTTAAATCAGAAATAGGTCACTTATGCCGGGGAAGTAACATAGATATACTAACATTCTCTACGCCGATATCATTAAATTTCACTATTCATTAAAAGTAAACCAAACAACTAGTCTGTTTTTTTTGGAAATTGTATTGGTTCATAGAGGTGATGTGTCTGAATTGTAAATCATAAAAAATGAGATGATTAGAAGGTAAACCTGAACTAGATGAACGCTAATATTGGAGCTATAAATAAAAAATGCATAACGCAAAAATGAAACAAACCCACTACGACTACAACTGCAATAATACCATTCATGTGAGGAGCAAAAGTTGGAGTTTAAAGTACCCGACCAAGGCTTACATCATATTCTCTTATGAAATGTTTCTGGGGCGGTTCGTGAGCAGCCCGACAGTACATTGCGTACTGTATTCTAGCATATTCCGGCTTTGTTTCTACTCACGCAAAATACAGCCCTGGACGATTATTAGTGATACTGATAAAACGACACGTGAACCATAAGTTAGAATTACTAATAATAAGCAAAATTAAGAAAAAAATAGAGTGGATATATTAGATTTCCATAGTTAATCAGCCGTTTTACCTATTCTTTTTAGACACGCTCAAAACCAACACCAGTCCTGATGATACTTTGCGACCTTTAGAAAGCCTCTTAAATTTAACTGGTATAATGGCAGACGACTCACATTGTAGTGTAGTTCTACCAAATAGACGAAACATGATACAAAAACTACCTAATAAATAAAACTAGAAGTTTGTAGAGTTGTATCTCAAGGCCCTTGGTGGTTTCAAGATTTGTGTTTCTAGGCGGTTAGCTTAGTGTCTTATAACTGCTAAGCTATTAGTTGATAAAAGTGTGTTGTATACCATCTTACTCCAGTGTGAATATACTATGATCTGGCAAAATTAGAGTACCTACAATGTTATAACTGCAAAATGCAAAACATGTATAGTAAAAATACGCATAGACACAATATATCAACCTATCGAATAGTAGTTTGTGTATACAATATATAAACATACCAAAAAAACGACTATGAGTGAATAAAAGCAAGCAAAGCGTAGGTCTCTGAAATTTAGTCCTTAGATAGACTATTCAATCGACGGTCTACAATTTCATACACTAAATAGACAAAGTTGGCGAAATCCAGGTGATGCAAAATCTCACTCCAAGGTCATGACCTTGGAATGCACCGCTGTATAGACTTCAAGTATAAAAATAAATCACACATGAAATACAAATTAACAAAAATTCGTAATTATGATTGTATAAAAATCAATAAATTGGTGAATGTCTTTTCATCACGATGTTTAGTTAAAGATATTTTACTTGTTTGTTTGGCGCAATTGTTGCGCTATTAAAACTTTGCAGACTACATCAAGAAGGTAGGTCGTGGGTGTCATGTTTTTCTAGTGTAATTACATCGAATATTTACTTTCGTTAGAGAGATTTGGTTTCGTTGAGTGTGGTGGGCTCAGAGTGTCCAAATAAGTAATAAGTTAAATGGTCTTTACATTTTCAGAGCTAAATTATATTCATGTATGTACACTTATCCTAATTCCTATCACATAACAAATAAAAGATTATATCTGACTGCCTTACGTAAAGTTTCACCGTCTGATGACCCAATGAGCCTGACTCACCCTAACGTTAGTGGCCAGGTTTCTTGATTAATGAAAAACTGTTTAGTGGTAAAGGCGTATTTAAGATCATAATAAAAAGAAAAGTTACAAATATGTCAATACTCCGCGTTTTGTTGAGAACCATGACAGACTAGTTAGTGCACTATCATCCACGTAGAGATTTCTCCGTTGTGTTTGAACAACGTGACGTTTATTGACCATTTATGATTCAGGACACGTGTGGTAGGGTTAGATTCATGACCCGAAATGTAAAGTCACCGGTATGTCATGAAACATTGATAAGAATTTCAGGAGTCAAACTGCGTAAAAATCTAAAGAGAGACTCCAGTATGGAGTAAGTGTGATTGACTGTTGGTGGAAAGATACTCATAACGAATCTTGAAGTGTTATGTAAATTTAACAGAAATAAGTTTACATATAGCAGTAACATTTACAATACACAAGATGCAGTTGTATGGAGATAAGAGTATGTAACAGTTTACTATTAAACGGAAAGTACTTTGTGATTCTGAAAGACTGGGGATATGTAAGTGAAAAAATTCGGTGATTATAGTTATCGACGAAACCGTAGACAAGGACAAAATACACTTGTTTATAAGCATATAACAAAACTCATTTTTTACTCATTTTTGGGACTACTTTTTGGCATTATTCTGAATCTAAGTAAACAACCCCATTGCCAAACTTTCCCCGAACCTTTGAAAGATCAACTTCCATCTAATACCGATAAATCAAGTGTGCTGATTGTAAACAAAATGGTTATATTTGTAACGTTTCTTTTTATTATGATCTTAAATACGCCTTTACCACTAACCAGTTTTTCATTAATCAAGAAACCTGGCCACTAACGTTAGGGTGAGTCAGGCTCATTGGTTCACCAAGCAGCGTATTTTAAAATGTAAATGCAGACCTGACTAGTTTTTGATGACTTTTAAACCTTTGCGATTTTGGATTTTTCCCCAAACCATCTGTAATGATGCACAATAATATTTGTTGGTCGTTAATCTGTATAGTCACTCTAAAATGAAAGTTGGAAGTAAGGTATCTGATGATAAGTGGGTTAGACAACATTTAGAATCTTTATGTGCCTGTCTTCAAGCTCACTCAAATGTTGCTAGAAAGCCTCTGTTTCATTAACTGTGTAAGCTGATCTGGCTCAAACCCATCAAGGAATGATTGGTAGAAAATAATCCCTCAGCTAGGATGAATTTCAAAATGTTATCAAAGGGTTTCATTAAGGGGGCGAAGTGTGTTTTTATAGAACTTAAGATTGATCTTGCCCACCCTATCCATATTAAGAGTCAAAGAGTGACTGATGTAAAGTTTATGTGTTTATTCGTTGTTTTTGGTTGTTCCCTTGGAATGAGAGGACAACCACAAAGAATGAAAAATTTCAGAAAACTGTTAGATATGGAAATGACTAATAACATTTCCGATCTAAATTTTTCGTTTGTGGATTAACTTACAGTGTTTCGTCTCGACTCACTGAATATGTTGTTAAACCTTCCAAGATGCATCAGTTATCCCTATTTGTGGGTGATTGGCAAACAATCATATTGGAACTATACGAAGCAGAGTCTCAACGGATAAGTGTGCACTAATCTTTTTTAGGTTTGGAACGTGGAACGTGTTTCTCTGATGAAGCATATGAAAATCCCTCTAGCTAACTAGTAGTCATTAGATAGCTTCAATAAATTGTAAAAGTGAATACCATTCATGAACTTAAAATGATTGCATTGTATACATAGGTGTCTAGTGCTTCCAAATGTAGCTACGCGGTTTAAACGGGATCTTACGGTGAAGTTCTGCTTCTAAGAGTAATTCCACAAAGTCCGCTTTATGCCTAACCTTTTGAAATTCTATCGACAGACAGAAGTTGCAAAGCAAAACATCAGGTTATACGTATGTCAAAATAACGACAGCTATTTCTAAGCGCTTCTGTTAAAGTATGTTTTGCTTGTTGTTTGTGCAGCTGACTGCAGTCGGTTGTTTTTAGAATCCGACTTCATTAATCATAATCTGACTCTTACTTCGAAGACAGACTACACAAGTGTCATCTGCTACAATCCCTGCGAGTAGTGATAAAATAAGTTTCATTCTAAACACTATACAGAGGTCATACAACGCTATTACGATAAAAACCAACGCATAATAGCTCTAAAAAGAGCAATATAGTCGATACACTTGTTGCTGTTTTGCAAAGGAGGCAGAAAATTTAAGACTCAAACATCCCGATAATTTAAGAAGGACCTGACACTAAACTGCAAGAGTGCCAATAGACTCAAGTTGAAAAAAGACCAGGAAAATATTATATCTCTGCGACTGACTTTCAAGAGATCTGCGGATTTCGAGGGACACTCTAGCTCGGAAAAAAAGCGTACACAATGGTTAATATAGTAAGATTTAGTGCTAAATTGTTTCTTAGAAATATTTTAGCCAAAATAATTCTGATCGATATAGTTTTGGAGACAGAATAGTAAACAAGACCATAGATCACGGTAAGCAAGGAAAATTATTGCTATTAGGATGAACTTGTATATTCCTGTTGATTTGTTATAGACTGAAGCTGGTCATTCTCTGTTGCTATATGTTCATCCTGAGCGCAACGCCACCGCTCTCACCACTAGACTACTGAGTCAAGTAAGTCACACACGAATGCGCCCGTTGCACAAATGCGAACGCGGTGGTGTTTGACACGAAACGGACTGAGTCCGAATTCCACTGAGAACATCAACATTGGTTTGCAGGTCCATCCAGCTTGTGAGTCCCAAATAAGACGGAACTCGCGTCCTAGGATTCCCTTTGCCAATCACAACCCAACTTAAATAATAAAAGTTCTGCTATTTTTATCGAATAGCATGCCAGAGTTAAGACAGTATAAAACGTCAAAACCATCTCACTTCTAATATTCCTAGAAAGAGTACGAAGTCCATTCGCATTTCATAGTCTGCTTCTAAAGCATATGAAAATTTTACATCATAGAAACCCAGTCTTAATTATTTATCTGAAACAGAGATGAGTTAGTTCACCGGATGAGAGATCAATAAGCCATTGTAAGTGCAATTTATTCAGCTTCTTTGGCATCAAAAAATTATTAACTTTTATTTAGAGAGGTCAGAATTCTTTTTATTGTTGTCGCTTCCGAAACCAAACTCCGCCTGTAGCCCCTAGGGTTGCTGCCGGTCCCAAGCCCGGATAAAGGAGGAGGGTTGGGCATGGGGCTAGCAACCCCATCCCGTAAAACAACAAATGTGCTAGAAAAACGCTAACCAGTAAAAACCTTTATAACCATTTTTACTCTGCCCTGGGAGTTGGAAGGTATGTTATGACGCCTCATGGTGAAAGCCGAGTTTCTTCGGAAGCCACGAGGCCGATGTCTCTTCTGACAACCAGAGCAACAATTAATATAGGTACGTGGAATGTCCGCACGCTGTGGGAAACAGGGAGGACCATGCAAATAGCTGAAGAAATGAAAAGATACAACCTGAAGATACTTGGAATAAGCGAAACGCATTGGGTGCAAGCTGGACAGCAACGGTTATCTTCGGGAAATGTGTTTTTATACTCCGGCCACGAAGAAGAAAACGCCCCCCCACACACAAGGAGTAGCATTGGTGTTATCCCAAGATGCATGGAAGTCTCTTATAGGATGGGAACCTCATGGACCTAGGATCATCACAGCATCTTTCAAGACGAAGAAGGAAGGGATTGCAATGAATGTCATCCAGTGCTACGCACCCACCATTGACAGCCACGAAGACGACAAAGACCAGTTCTATGCGAGGCTGCAGTCAATCATCGAGAAATTTTCATCCAATGACCTGATCATTCTGATGGGAGACTTCAACGCCAAGGTTGGAGTGGACAACACAGCGTATGAAGACATCATGGGAAAAAATGGACTGGGAGAAAGGAATGATAACGGTGAGAGGTTTGTGAACTTATGTGCCTTCAACAAAATGATTATAAGTGGCACCATTTTCTCCCACAAACGTATACACAAATCTACATGGGTTTCACCGGACCACATTACGGAGAACCAAATCGACCACATCTGCATCAATAAGAAGTTTAGAAGGACCATGGAAGACGTAAGAGCAAGAAGAGGAGCCGACATGGCTTCAGATCACCATTTGGTGGTAACTAAAATGAAACTGAAGCTGAGGAAGCACTGGACAACTGGAGCAGCAGTATTACACAAGTTTAATACAGCCCTTCTCCGAGATACTAACAAACGCAACGAATTCAAATTAATTCTCAGCAACAAGTTCCAGGCATTTCGTGATCTACTAGAAAAAGGTGTAACAAATATGGAAGACAACTGGAAAGAGATTAAGGGAACAATAACCTCAACATGTCAGGAGGTTTTGGGTCTCAGGAAACAACACCAAAAAGAGTGGATTTCTGTTAGTACTCTGGACAAGATCCAAGAAAGGAGGAACAGAAAGACAGCGATCAATAACAGTCGGACGAGAGCAGAGAAAGCCAAGGCACAGGCCGAATACAGCGAAGTCAACAAGCAAGTGAAGAGGAGCATCAGGTTGGATAAACGAAAATTTGTTGAGGACCTAGCAATGACAGCGGAAAAAGCTGCAAGAGAAGGAAATATGAGGCTCTTATACGATACAACGAAGAAGTTATCTGGGAAATTCAACAATCCAGAACGGCCAATTAAGAACAAGGCTGGTAAACCAATCACTGAAGTGCATGAACAACGGAACAGGTGGGTAGAGCACTTCCAAGAACTCTTGAATAGACCAGCCCCACTGAACCCACCAGTCATCGAAGCAGCAGCCACGGATCTCCCTATAAGCACAGACCCACCAACAGTCGAAGAAATCAAAATGGCCATCAGACAGCTCAATAGTGGCAAGTCAGCAGGACCAGATAACATACCAGCGGAGGCACTGAAGACTGATATAGAAGCAACTTCAAAAATACTCCACACTCTCTTCAGGAAGATTTGGGAGGAAGAACAAGTTCCAGCAGACTGGAAAGAAGGGTACCTCATCAAGATACCAAAGAAAGGCGATCTCAGCAATTGTGAGAACTACAGAGGCATTACTCTACTTTCAGTACCAGGAAAGGTCTTCAACAGAGTGTTATTGAACAGATTAAAGGACCCAGTCGACACCCAACTCCGAGATCAACAGGCCGGATTCCGTAAAGATCGATCATGTACCGATCAAATCGCTACTCTACGGTTCATTGTTGAACAATCAATTGAGTGGAATTCACCACTTTACATCAACTTCCTCGACTATGAAAAGGCATTCGACAGCGTGGATAGGAGAATATTATGGAACCTTCTACGACATTACGGCATACCCAAGAAGATAGTCAACATCATACGGAATTCTTATGACGGACTACATTGTAAGATCGTGCATGGAGGTAAGCTCACAGATTCAGACAAGGCTGCTTATTCTCGCCCTTCCTCTTCCTACTGGTAATCGACTGGATCATGAAGACTGCAACATCTGAAGGCACTCTCGGAATACAATGGACAACATCGACGCAACTAGATGACTTGGACTTTGCAGATGACCAAGCTCTTCTTTCTCACACACAACATCAAATGCAGAAGAAGACCAACAATATAGCAGCAGCCTCAGCAGCAGTAGGCCTCAACATACACAAAGGGAAAAGCAAGATCCTTCGATACAAAACAACAAACACTAACCCAATTACACTTGACGGAGAAATTCTGGAAGACGTTGAGACCTTTACATATTTGGGCAACATCATCGACAAACAAGGAGGGTCTGTTTCGGATGTGAAGGCGCGAATTGGTAAGGCAAGGGCAGCATTTCTACAACTGAAAAATATCTGGAACTCAAACCAACTGTCAGTCAATATTAAAGTCAAAATCTTTAACACAAACGTGAAGACAGTCCTGTTGTATGGAGCTGAAACTTGGAGAACTACGAAAAGTATCCTACAGAAGGTACAAGTATTTAAAAACAACTGTCTGCGTAGGATTCTTCGGATCTGTTGGCCAGATAGCATCAACAACAACCTGTTGTGGCAGAGAACTAATCAACTTCCAGTTGAGGAAGAAATTAGGAAAAGACGCTGGAGATGGATTGGACACACACTGAGGAAACCATCAAACTGTGTCACAAGACAAGCACTGACTTGGAATCCTGAAGGCCACAGAAACAGAGGAATACCCAAGAACACATTGCGTCGGGAATTGGAAACAGCCATGAAGAGAATGAACAGCACTTGGGAGGAGCTAGAACTGAAAGCCCAGGACAGAGTTGGCTGGAGAATGCTGGTGGGCGGTCTATGCTCCACTTGGAGTAACAGGCATTGATTGATTGATTGATTGCTTCCGAAACCTGTAGAACCTATATAATATATAATGGAACAGAGGTCGGCGTACTTACAGTAACGTCATCAGATTGTCTACTTAGAGACGTGCTTAGCCAACAGGCTGCTGACTAAACGAAGAATTTCAACGTATGGTATTAGGCAGTTTGCTGTAAAAGGGATTACGCAGACACACCAATTGGATTTTCACCACTGCCTATGTTAAGGTGTTCACCATAGACGTTAATTTAATAAGCAATTACAACTTCTTCATCAACTATAAACATCGAAATGCTAATCAATAGTAAACCAAGCCACCCATTCATGGAAAAAATTCCTGAGTTTGCGGCTTAAAATGCTTTTCATAAAAACCTGTTCATGGTAAAACTACAATTTTAAGGATAACTAGTGAGAGCTTCTTTTAGTCCAAGTGACTTAAGTTTCAGCCGTTATTTGGGACGGCTTATATAGCACGTGTTTAATTAAGATAGCTCAACTTCGACCTCAGCCAGCCAGTCACGTTATGAAAAGACCATTTAGGCAAGTAATTATTTATTTGGTTATAACAGAGAATGTCATAAAATATTACATGCATTACTCCTAACCATCAATTTGCACATCTTTTGCGTTCTCTGGTCCGTGTCGTTTATCGGCTTGCTTCCCTTAGTTGTCCTCGATTCTCCTATGTATTTTAATCATGCTTTACTCCTTGCCACCTCGCAACATGCCTTATATGCTGTTTACTGATTCTTTCCAATATCGCGTGACGCTCTGCTGCCTACTACTTATTGATGACCTTATGAGTAGTATCCATCACAACGTCAATAAACTCCCATAGTATTTAGTACGCGCGTCTTTAGAAGTCGTCGTTTTTCACACCAACTCCTTAAAGGGACCTGCTAAAAGGGCACGAGGTTTCGGAACAAGAATATGAGCTTATATAGTCGACAAGTAGGCCAAAAGTAAAACGTCTGAATCTACGTCTTCAAACCAACTTATTGAGAAGGAAACCATTCAAACCCTTCAAACGCTCGGCAAAATAGTCAGCAACCAACAGACATAAACTTTAAAACATACAGGGACCCAAAATGTGCATGTTTTGGTAGAAATGTGCGATTTTCAGAACTTGTGAATAAGTACTATCCCTGTTAAAACCAACTTTTCGTTTTCGTATTATCACGAAGTAAGAAATTCCTTCAGTTTTATATGAGATTTTTTCTAAAAAGATGAATAGTTATGCAGCCATTCTTTACTGGTGTTAACTTTTCCTATTTTAGTAGACACAATTATTTGAAGGTCGTCTGCCGGACATCATTACCATGTCACGAATCAACACGGAGCGGAAATCCGCTTTTGTAAGCAGCTAGTATTACGATAGATTTAAAATTTAAAAAATATCAGGCGATGAAAGCACAACCTGACATGATCTTAACTAAAATTCAAATTATTCCAATACCAAAAGAAGAATTAAACCAAATTAAAATGGTCATATAGTCCGGTCATGCATAATTACTTTGTACGACAACCTTAGAAATTACGGTCACTTGAGGTTCAAAGCAGCCTAGTAAATCAAAGATAAGGACAAAAGTAAAATAAACTGAGGAAAGGCAAACGAATCAGGAGTAAAATTCGAACATGATATATATCGAAACTCAGTTAAAATGGACGGTTTTACAAAAGTAAATCAGAAATAGAAGCCTCACTCACTCACGATAACATCCAGTATAGATGTTGCGAACTCATTTACGTCCTACTTCTGACTAAATATTTCTACCTTCTCGTCCTCCACTGTCTTTTATATCCGTCATGTTTGTAAGTTTATTCGTTAAATTTTTTTTGAGAAGAGGACATATGAAATAAGGTTGAATTCAGGGTATTCTCGTTTAGTAGTTATCATCTTCATTAAGCAATGTTCTCATCACATGGCAAGCAGCAAGCTTATTATTGCTTTTCACGGCCTACAGCAGTTGTTATTCGCTGCTTACATATTCTTGAAGTATATATTTTTTGTCAACATTAGTATCTCAGAATATGCTGCAGAAAAAGCACACCACTCACGACTTCTGCGTTTACAAGACTATTTAAAACGTGGCATTATTTTACTAACCTGAAAATTTTTTGAAGTGATTTCATAGCTAGTGCTCCTAGATGAAGTATCTTTCGTGAAACCGTGATATTTTTAAAAATTCATTCATGGTATTGCTGAAACTCATATCATGGAATGCAGATGTTATGCACTTGTTTGTCGTACTTTCATTTCCAATATATTAAAAATTTTAGGAAACCCAACATTAAGACTCAGAGGCAAAGTAAATGAAATTGGAAATTCTGGTTCATTTTTATCTAGCCTCAGAAAGTTTAGAGGTTAGCTATGAAGCAGTTGTCTATATCTTTGTGCCACTGTAAGTAGATAATTCATATTTTTTTAGTGTAGAAATAATTTATTGTGAGTCTTAAATTTACTTCTTCTGTATTGGTTCAAACCACCCTGGAAGCTTTCTAGGATTACTGTCGGTAACAATCTAAGATAAAGGAGGGTTAAACATGGATTTACAAACCCTACTCTGTAGAAAACAAAGCTAACCAGATAAAAAAACATAAATTCTGCCCTTGGAGTTGGAGGGTACTCATTGCAAATAGTTATGATGTCTTATGATGATGGCAGAATTTTATCACAAAGTCACAAAGCCAATATTCCATTTGACAACCAGATCTAAAATTAATATAGGTACATGGAATGTTCTCACGATTCAGGGAACTGAGCGAATAATCCATTCGGCTTGGAAAATCAATTGATACAACGTGGTGATACTTGTAGTATAAGAAACGTATTGGCTATAAGTTGAACAGAAAAGATTAGCCTTAAGAGAGGAATTATTGTACTCCAGTCATAAAGAAAATGCCTCGCTCACACAAGACGGGGCATTACTGCTGCCCAAAGAAGCATGGAAGACACTTATGGAATGGAAAACTCTCGACACAGGCCAAATACACAGCATCCAAAAAACGAGTAAAGAGAGGCCTTAGAGCTGGTAAGTAACGACGTTTGGATATCTAAACAATGACAGCGGAATAAGTTTCAAGGACATGTATATGGAACAACTATGAAACCAGTTGAAAAATGTTGTAAATCAGAATGACTAGTCAGGGACAAGGAAGGCAAAACAAAGTATGAGACCTAAGAGTAGCAAAACAGGTGGAAAGAACACTCCGAAGAACTCTTGAATATACCAACCCCACTGAACCCATCAGTCATTAAAGCAGCACCTACGGATCTCCCTATAAATATCGACCCACCAACAATCGAAATCAAGAGTGGTAAATCAACAGGGCTGGACAGCATACCAGCTGAGGTACTGAAATTAGATAAACAAGTAATTGCGAGGATGCCCCGCATTCTCTTCGGGAAAATTTAGGAGGAATAAATGTCAACGGACTGGGAAGACGGATGCCACATCCATATACTAAAGAAAGGAGATCTTAGCAAGTGTGAGGTCTAGAAAGTCATCACTCTAATCTCAATTCCAGGAAAGTTTTCAACAGTTTTATTGAACCCAACAAAAGATCCTACAGATACCGTAAGCATCGATCATGTTCCGACCAAATGGCGACTTTACGGATCATTGCTGGACAATCAATTAAATAGAACTCACCACTTTACATCAATTTCTTGGACTAGGTAAAAGCAGTTGACAGCGTGGACAGGTAGGCATTATGGGGTATTTTCGACACTATAATGATCCTGAGAAGACAATCAGTAGTATACACTGAAAAATCATGCATGGAGGGAAGCTTACAGATTCATTTGAAGTGAAGACAGTGGCAAACAGAGCTTCTTACTCTCCCCATTCGTTTTACTGTTGATAGTTGACTAGATAATAAAAACCTTAACATCCCAAAGTAGGCAGAGCACAATGGAGAGCCGGGATGCACCTAAACAACTTGGGCTTCACATATGACCTAGCTTTTCAATCCCACATACAGCGGTTAATTCAGGTAACGACGGACAATGTAGTAGCAGCCTCTTCAGCTATAAACCTCGACACATAAAAAGGAAAAAAGCGAGATCACGGGCCGCAAAACAATGAACACCAACCCAACTACACTTTCATAGCTCTGAAAGACGTGGAATCCTTTACACACCTGGGCAGCATTATTGGTGAACAAGAAGGATCTGATATAGATGTCAAAGCAAATTTTGGTAAGGCAATGCAAAGGCTGCATCTCTACGATTTAAAAAAACATCTAGAGCTCAAATCATCTGCCATCCAATTCTGAAGTCAGAATTTTCACTACGAATGTGAAGATAGTTCTATTATATGGATAACTAGGAAAGGCATCATTCCAGAGATACAGGTATTGTAAACAGTTTTCTAAGCAAGATACTCTGCGTCTTTGGCCAGATACCATCAGCGACAGTCTACTATGGCAAAAAACAAACCAACCAAAGTCCAGCTGAGGAAAAAAATTAAGAAAAAATGTTCGGAGCGGGATAGGACACATTAATAGAACCATCAAAATGAGTTACAAGACAAACCCTAACTTGGAAGGTATATGGTCAAAGTAAAAGAGGAAGATCAAAGAATACATTACGCCGGGAATTGAAGGCAGACGCGAAAAAGGATGAATGGAACTTAGGATAGCCCATAACAGAGTCGTTTAAGGAATCCTGACCATTAGCCTATCCCCCACGAGGTACAACAGACGTTGCTCGATTGACTGACATAGTCTTACGTAAACTCATGCATATTTTCAGAAAAAAGTATGATGTAGTAGACGTATTTTAACACATGAATATTACAATTATATCGGCAATACCAACGTATTCATAGTAAAGTCTTGGCGAAAAATTCACTACAATAAAAATCTATAGAGATCAAATAACTATACTTCAGTCTAGAAGTATGTAAATAACTGAAAAATAATGTGTTCAGTGGCATGATCTTATTCAGTTTTTCTTCAGAATATTAAGCAAATAAATGAATGAATGATTCATTTAAGGAAATAAATAGATCACTATTCAATTTTTCATGAAATGTATTGGAAATTAGTGATGAAAGGTCATCTGTTTAAACAAAACGTCTTTATTAAAACAAATATAAGAAATGTGGATTGCTGACCAACTAGTTATTCAACCTTTGAAATGTATTTATAAGTAGTTACAAGCAAAGCCAATAAATTCTTCATAATTCAAACTTCCATCTCTGTTTTTATCATATTCATTAACCCAGTGTTCAACTTGAGATGGAAATATGAAATTACAATCACGTTTCATGAAAACTTTCAATTCATCTTTTGAAATAGTCCCATTTTTATTCCTATCCATCTCACGAAATACTTTTCTTAAAGCAGCACACCTTGGAACAAAACAAATGTATTTGATACTGTTAAATTGGATTATGACATTTATTTATGTTGGAAAATGTAATGACACCGTACCATTTTAATGAAACAACTTTAATTGACAAAAGAATATCACTTCACTTCACGACTATATTATCATGAAATTCAGTGAAAAGTTGAAGATATGAATTTAAATTATGCTTTAGTGTACTGTGATCTTGAGGTTTATCAATAGCATCACTGGAAATCGGATATGTGTTAACGGCAGAAGTCTGATCCAATGGTGAATAAGTTCAAAAATCACAAACAACCTATTATAGGGTCAGAATATTTGGAAAGGTTAATGTCAAAATTACATTTAAACCTTACTTATACGCAAATTTGACAATTTATGGATAGAGCATAATTCTATTCAAATTAGTAGTTCACCAGTAGATTTTAATATACTTACAACCCAAGTTCAGAGGTTTTTGATGCTTTTTTCATCAAGGTGTAGCTTAGTTTGATTGAGTCGTCATACTTTGTTCATTTAAAAAAAAGAATTAGATTAACAGTGAAAACAGTATGTTGATCAATAGTTTGTATGCAAGACGAATACTAGTTAACAGCATCCTTGATTTGAAGCAGAATGTTATGTAAACCCACCGCCAATATAATATTATCAAACAGAGTTTAATGTGACGGTAATTTTGCATTCGTTTGATAAAACTATGTTCAGGCTTTCCGTATGAGTGAAATAAGCAATACTATTTCTAAATGTTCCCGAAATAAAATAGATCATCTAAGGTTATACTTTCTACATTGTATAAAAATGAAGATACCCCTTAACTAAACCCGTAGTATTATAATTTAGTATAGAATGCCGTGAACATGAAGTGCATAATCAACAAGAATACTCATTGCACTTTTTTCAGGACTAATCAAAATGTGTCTCAATATTAATTTGATCAAATGGACTCAAATTACAGTTTAGAATATTTAGTCATTTGCATTTATCTAAATTAAAAATTATTGTAGAGGACTTAACTAATGAAGTTAATGAAGCTCATCATGAGAGAGGCAATAGTTTTCTCTTCTTAGGTCCACAAACCTTTGGGTGCTATATATATTACTTTAACAAGTTACCATTTTACAATTTGAAAGTATTTGTATCCTCCAAATGATGTTGATAAGTACTGAAATTGATTAGTTGCCGTCATCATATGGGCATCCTGAGAGGATCGCGTTTATACAGGTGTAGTTTGCAAGTATGATTACATTTAGGACAAATGTAGCTTTCTGGCCTCATTAGCTTATTGCTGAATCTGGTGGTGTTCGGCATGAATGGACTGAGCTCCGGGCTCGATGTGAACATTAACACAGAGATACAGGTACATTCAAATGAAGAGTTTTAATAAGACGAGAAGTGCTTCATAGATCCCATTTGACAGCCACTGTCTAACTTTAGTCATATTCAACAAATATTTTGTTTGTTTTAATTAACTTATCACTATTGTCAAATGACTAAATGAGGAAAAATATATATAATTATTGTTACGCTGAGTATCCAATTGAAATAAGACAGTTAACTTTTCAGAGTAAACTGAAGTAATTATATTCCATAGTTTCAATCTAAATATTATTTAAACAACGTAAAATGATAACGATACGATATTCAACAGGAGATTGAAACATGTACGGCTTCCTTAAATGCTTCTATCGAAAAGAATACTTTCTTCGCTGAAATGCTTTTACCCGCTCTTCAATAACATAATAGGATTTTCTTATTAATAATATGAAACTGTGACTTTGGAATACAATGTCGTAAAAATATCATAACAAAGTGTAGTTGAGATGTAGTTGCATATTTACATATGGGAAATGTGACTGCATAATCTAAGAAAGGTTGGGGTAACAAATAACAGTAATGATAAGTGACTATATGAGTAGACCAAACAGTTAAAATAATAACAACTTAATCAGGCATAATTAATAGATTAGTAAGATTATGTATCAAGAGAAACTTCCTCAAAATTTTATTTACTCGGGTTTAGAGACGTTAACCACGACTTCTTTTTACATTCTCTGTGTAAACCAGGAACAAATGATGACATAAACTTAAGAAAGTAGGGTGAATTTCAAATTCTCTGCTAGATTACTTATCCTTAAGGGTTCAGAAGTATTCATTTAACACACACGGTCCATTTGCTATCTGAAGGTTGTACTTGTAAAGACTACCCATATATTCAAGTACATGCCTCTAACAACCAGTTTATAACATTTTGAAGAAGTATCTCCAAAAATCATGTCAACATGTTTACTGTAAAAAGCACACGTAACTTTAAAATTTCAGCTAGATATGAACTCAGCAGAGTACTGCGTTACTTCTAATAAATTTGACCAGGCTTTGGAGCGGGATCCTAATACCGGTTTAAGTTGCAAGAAAAGACCCATAGTGGGTCTTTTCTTATAATATTGTCAGTTCTCTCTAGGATTACCCACTGGAGTATGACATTAATAATACTTTATTGTGTGAGTAAGGTGAAGTGTCCAAACAGACCTAAAAATGATACCTACAAAATCATTATGCAACTTGTCATGTGAAATAACGTGAATTTCATTAGTTCAGTTAATTAAAGCAACAATTGGGGTAGACAAATGCTAATACTATTTGTAAAAGATGATTTATTTACAAATAAATATCGAAAAGTACTCACGATACGTCACATTGACGAAGTTTCTTATTTGTAGCTCTCATGAATTCCTCTTTCGATATTTTGTTGTCTTTATTTTCATCATATAGTTTGATAACTTCCTTTACGAAGATGATATCAAAAAGTAGAGCACAGATTAAAAACTAACAAATATAAAAAGTCTATGAAAGAGTGACAAATTAAAAGGGACATCAGTTAGATTGCAACGAATAAAATTATAAATTGGTAATCAGAAGTGGACTGGCCAGTAAGTGATCTTCAACTTTCCTTTAGGAAACAAATGATCGACTAATTACATGTGACGTTATTATAAGCAAGATGATGAGCGGAAACTGAATAATTCAAGTGTAACTATTTATTATTTAACCTGGTTGAAACCTGGGAAGCATAATATAAAAGTATCCCAATTATAATGCTTGTGCTAGGGAATTTGCCAAATGTACGCTGAGTTCCAAATATTTCGTAGGAAATGATGTGGTCCAATCAGAGGCCAAGAAATAGTCAGGCATAAACAAACGACACATTTAGCGAAAGAAATATAGATAATAAACTTACAACGAATGGAAAGGATCAAAGCTTCAAACTAATTAGGTCATTTATAACGCTAGAACAATCAACCATGAAGTGAGTAACTGATAAAGTAGGGAATATCATGCTTCAATGCAATGTTGATGAACAATCAAGATAAGGAAACTTAATATAAACACAGATAAAAAGATAGTGGATACGAAATAGTGGATGGGTTTGCAAGTTACAATCTTTACAAATATGAGATCCATTTAATCAATTAATAAGAAGAACAAATTCAATAATAATAATAATACTCATTCATATAATGTACTTCTTCAGAAGGTAGTTAGTTTTTTTTTTCTAAAGAACGCTATCTAGTATGAAAAAAAACAGTTGAGTTTTCTCGTGCCAGTGTCCATTATTTATCCGCTATGAGCAAGAGCTAGGTTTTAAGTGGAGATTTTTCTAATTCTAAAAATTGTTTTTTCAATAACTATTCGTAAAATCCATTAGTTTCACAAGGTAAGGTGAGGACTTTTAAATGAACATTCCCAAAAGCATTTCCCAAATACAATCTTACACATGATGTCACCGCATTTTAACGGGACGAAATTTGATCCTGTTGTGCAGTTGGTTTACTTGGTGCCCAGAAAGTGGTAAGGTTGATAAACTTGGACCACTGAACCTGATACTTGCACTATTTATCAAGGTAATATAATCAATGAGGTTGGACCGGTCACTTGAACTTCTAGAACCACTTGAAATAAAACTAAACACTTGAAATAAAGAGTAGGTGAATTCAACTCATTATGTTTGAAATTTGATGGAACTCATAGTTTTAAGATTATCAACTTCATTACATAATCCGAAATTCGGCTCTCAATAATTGTTGTTATATGTCATTTTCTATCGCTAAAGATAGTAAATGTTTTGAAGTGGATAGGCAATTAATAGTCGTCTGCTGAATATCAGAATGTAATTCATGTGATATCAATTCATTTAGATTAGTGGTCACATTACAAGTTGATCGACAGAATTTAATCAACACTGACGGACTGGTAAAATAGGACATTGGTCGCTACTCAGTTACCAATCACCAAAAACATAATCCAACATAGGGCGAATTATAATTCTAGTTGCTCATTCCTAACACCACAAGCTGGGTGAAGCACGTTTGGATACAGAGGAGGACATTAATGCTCATAAGACCGCAGGTACAACAAAATGACGACTACCATCTAACATGAAATTTAGTTCAATTAGTATCTGCCCATCACCTCCTATTACCCAACACTTTGAATGATGTGATTTAAATATAGGACTGAGTAGCATTATCCATTCACAAGTCAAGAAAACTAGTGAACAAAATCCCAACTAATTATTAATATTTATTTTCGTATAATAATTTTAACGATGATTTATTAAGTGACTGATGTAATAAGTTAAAGGTTCTAAATCAAGTTAAGATCAGTGAATTATATCAGTTATATATGTAGTATGGACAATCGATTGTACTAACGATTTGTAAAGGCAACATCTCAGCAAAAATTTCCTCTGATATGACACTAGTCACTACTCAGTAATCAATTAATGCGAATGCCTTGGTCTCACTTGATAGTACTCTCTGCTTAAATAATGCACTAGTAATGTGTTGGATTATGAAAGTGAGTGACATGTTCAGGAATCACAAAGAGAGCACCCGTTCTTACAAAATTATATATGTACCTTGGTGATGAGTGACAATAAGCATGCAGCCTAAGATAAAACGGGATTTTTTGACTGCTACAAACAAATACCTAACATATGAACTAATTTAACATTCGTACTAGAAGTAATTGAATAATTCATTTCTTGAAAAATATTTAACACAATTGTAGTCGGATCCTTTTTTACGTAAACGACACAATAAAAAGTACTATCATGAGAAAAAATCACAATCAATAACTGTCTAGTATTTTTTAAAGCCAGTTTATGAAATGCACATCTACGTTGATTTGTAAAAAAAGTAATATAATTTGTTTTGTCTAAAAAATACTCCTTACAATTAATCATCGCAATAATGAGGCTTTGATTACCAGGAACGTTGTTAAGTAATTCAAATAGAATGAGAATTCACTTGAACTAAAATTCAGACACTCTCGAATGAATACATTTGAATAGCTTAGAAACATGCTATATAACCTAAGCATATAGATTACATACTTTTTAAATGTTTGCAAAAAGAAACTCGGTTTTCCTAAATAACGATTCATTATGTTTTTAGATATGTTCTATTATTCTTTCTCACATGATATGTATCACTTGTCACGAAGAACACATTCCAATGAAAAATAACGGAATTTTGTATTTCTATGATTGGAACAATTCAACGAAGATGATTTTGTGATTATGGTGAAATTTTGTAAAATTTTAGATTATTCAAAATGTAGCTTAAATTAAGGTTAATTTTCTAATTTCGTGTAGTATAAATAGTGGAAAGAAGAATAGTGGAAACGCTTCCCATTAAGAAAAAATCAGTTCGATATAATAATAATAAAAACAATCAATTTGACTAGTCAGGGGTCCTCTCCATAGATTACTAAAAAGAATACCTCTTGTCAGCAGAAACAATGTGAAACTCAAATGATTGAATCTGCTTACTTTCAGCTAGATCAGAAAAAGACTATAATTTCAGATAAAATCAATCTAAACTTAGAGTAATACGTTAATCGTGCATAATTCCAATCAATTTGATACGGACGTATTCAGATTAAAACTAATGACGAAGTCTATTACCAGAGTTCACTGAGTATTTATAGAGGATTTAGTATTTCTGTCAAAGTAAATCAATGATGAAATAAATTATTATATGTGCCTATTTATTAGGTTCATATTTAATGGAAGTGAAATAAACATTTATGTAGAAATGCCGTGTTGCATACACCATGTTTATTTTCCAACAGCGGCCAGAATAGCCTAGCGGTAACACCAGAGGCTGTGGAACGAATTGTCAGGGGGTACAGATCCCACAGAGAGCATAGCCCAATTCGATATTACACACAGACCCTGCTGATATGTAACAACCATTACAAGACCTAGCTCAAGGAGGGTTTCCTGATGATTGCTTCTATGCACTTAACATATTCATTTTCATTTTAGTAAGTAAAACAACAATTTGCACTATGATACATAGAGACAATGACTGAAGCAATTCACTAATCTAGCTGTCATAAACAGATAACCAAAAAAACCCTAATCACAGTAGATAATTGCCCCTTCATTTATTCCCAATGAATAATAAGGGTAACTGTGAAACCACACTATACTAACAATCCAATCGGTATCGAGGTTTACATTTCATGATCATGGTGGTCAGTGAGTAGGGCTCTTAATAAAGACTGAGTGATGGTTACTTGAATGACGATTGAAAAGTTACACTTCTTTCCGAAAACGAAACTATATCCACGAAAATAGCTTAAAATTGGGCTGGTTTAGCAAAATTTTCCAACTAGGAGGGAAATGAAATAAATAATTCAGGGAAGTGAAATAAGTGTTTGCTGAATTGATGGTCCGACGCTCAGGCTAAACGCAACGTTCCCATTGTTAGCTAAATGTGTCGTTCGTTCAATTTTGTCAATTTTTTCAGTTGATAGGGTGGTTGAACGTTAGATATTGAAACGTAATGTTCGATAAAAATCCCAATTCTTAGATGCAAAATTAGCCATATTTCTGTTTTTCTTCATGCATCTTTGGTTTCCCCAAAATAACATGATAAACGAAGACTTTAGTAGTAATGAGTTTTGCATAAGCTTGAGGCGAGCCTAAGTTGTTTACAGTCAAGCTTCTAACAATCGTTGTTATCAGGTGAGGCTTTTAGAACATATTTTGTTGATTTGGCTATATTAAGGATCATGCAGCAATGACTCTAGTATTCACGAAGTTTGGAGTCTAACTAATTTCCAGGACAATTTGGTGAATTTTAAATGGCACTTTCAAATAACTCATCTCGTGTTTCCAGGATGCCTAAAACTGCAGTCTCCATACTTATTTTTATAATTAAGAAATGCGTAACGCCAAAGATAACTACATGCACAAATGAGTGAAGAAGAGTCGATAAGTGTCTCTGATGGATAGGAGGCTATTACGATAGATTAGCTATCCAGTGAACCCTCATTTTATGAATTTTTCAAGTAATATTAATTTGTGACGTAAACTGCATTGAACTACGGAATAATTCAAGCATAATTCACGTAGCATGAAAAATAAATAAAATGTTTTCTATAACTTACTTCAGCTTTATTCTTTTCAAAGCCAAAACGCTCCAAACATTTGATAATTTCAGATTTAGTAAGATATCCATCAGAATTTTTATCAATACTATTGAATTCTTGTTCAAGTAAACACATTACAGCCATTCTATTTTAGAATAATAATAATTTGAGAAATATTACTGCATAACATGTAATAAGTTTGTTTGAGGTTCAGTACAGTGTCCAATTATTTGTTCGAGTCGTTTTTTCGTATGTGAAGATAATCCAAATAGTTCTTTATTTAGATTTCCTGACTGTTGGAACAATTTTCTACTAAAACACTACTATAACTTCGATCATGTGAATACATGGTATTGGCAATTTCCCTCTACTTGAAACTATGGCAATCAATATGCAAATTGTTTTATGACTAGTTAAGAGATTTTCAGTTACCGATGTTCACAGAACTCTTATCAGCACTAAACTGCAACAGCTAAATAAAATACTCATAGGACCATTTTATGACTAATAAGACCTTATATGAAATATAACTTAATTTGTTCAGACAAATTTGACCATCACATTCTGTTGAAACGTCTCAAACTATCATGAACAAGCTGTTTATCACAGTGCTCTACAATTTATTGGTTCTTTACCAGATACCAACCAATGATAATAACTCGATTCATCTTAACTTCTGAGCAGTATGTTAGCAATTACGACCACATCAAGGATCAGACTAGAGACTTCCAAGTCTGTCCCTGCAGAAGAGTTTCATGATAAAATTTTAATCAACATTTACATCTTGTTTTGATTATTGAATTCAAAACAAATTTCAACAACTTGCCTGCAATGCCTTGTTTAGGAGACTTCAAAGAAATATACTTTCTCGAGACTAACAAAGTTTACCTCAACGTTTTCAATGTTTACTCAATTTATTGTAACCAGCATTTTCAAACACTTTCCATTGATTTAGTGAATCACACATCAAAGTGTGATTCTCATTAAAGATCTCTTCCCAGGATGTAGATTTTATAATATCTGTGATTTTCATCCCAGCTGCGCTACATTGACACTTATGTAGCAAATAGTTGTGAGTAACTTCAGACTTCTAAGATTGAATATTGACGAACAGTGTAATCATTCACTAAATGAATGGCAAAGTAAGTAAAAGGGCTGTATGCAGCCCTTATAGTGAACGGTGAAAACGTAGAGTACAACCAAACCTATAATATAAACCTTATTTTTTATACATGCTAAGACTACTCTTACTGACTACCTACATTAAAATACTACTAAGAAAAGCCATAAATCGAAAAGAATGATTACGACTTATCTAGTAAGCTCACTTAGCATATGTGATGTAAACACAGTAGGTGATGATAAAACGAAATGAATGGATATATATATATATATATATATATATATATATATTATTGCATACATTATAAACGCATACATGTGACATTTAGAAACTCCTCTCAATTGTTGACAAACATCTTATTCATTATTCAGAGTTAAATGAATTTACGTAGATGATAATTTTTGTGAACTATAAAATTAAATGAATACATATTTCATTGATTGATAACAATCAAACTATGTTAACCTGTGTGTGTATATACACAGAGATAGTAATAAAAAGTGGAACTTTAGAGAAGTAAAATAAACTATTTCTATTGATTTAAGGTGAGTTACAAGTAAACTGTTTACTAGTTTGAAGGGAAAGTTATTTACAGTTTGAATTGTATTGTTCGTAAAAGTAATAATTTACGAAAGTATACTACAATGAAGGTTCAATCAGTAAGAATAGAATAACTATCCAGTGCTTTTTAATTGATAACCGTTTATGATGTGAATTACCCACAAAATCTACAAAATTCTCTATGTAAAATGTGAAAAATCGATAAGTACATGCAGCTAGAAACAGTGAATATACTTTATTACAATGTCCAAATGATTTCACTTATTGCCATTGCTATCTTCGCACATAAATGGGCACGAATTCATATTTTTGGGAAGAAATAAGAATAAAATGAAGTGGGGAGCAAGAGCATCCAGAACAAATAAATACTAAAAAATAATTCCGGGAGACCTAGTGATGAGCTATGGGAAGCAAAGTTCAACCATGTTTAGAGTGCAGTAGTTGCCTATTAACAGCAGTGGATGAAAATCACGCAGTATTAAGAATAGAATGAAGGTATCAACATGATATTCTGGAAATTAATTACAAGCTAAGATGCTTTAAGGCCCTAGGATCGATTCGTGGTAAGGTAATGGACGAGAACTGGTAAAAAGTCTCAAACTGGGACAAAATATCTATTTATTAAAATATAGTTTTCACTGGTTATTTAACTACAGTCAGACTGTGATATAAACTTCAGAATTCAACAATTTCCAATAAACATCTCCTTAATGATTATTCTTCATTACTCCCCTAAATACGATAGAAATAACTTATCAAACGATCGTGATAATGCGACTAACATTAACTAGAGTATTTTGGCTATTTTTAATAAGCGTATACATTCTATACGCAAAAATTTCAATTTCGATGTCGAAACTTATTGGTGCCTATGCTATAAAGTGAAAATAGTTTGTAGATAACTAAAGCCATTTCACATAACTTAAAGACTGTATATAGGGAACCTGTTGATTACAAATAATGCTTACAAAAACAAATCGATTCAGGTTACTTGAAAATGTTTTGACGCTTACTATTTATGCTATATTCAGTACTTTCGGTTCCTCCTTCACAAATTTGATGAGTGGACGCTACACAATAGAACATAGGTTTCGTTAAAGATTTCACTTCAAGGTCTAACTTTTATAATATATGCGATTTTCACTCGTCCTGTCGAGTAAAATCACTCTAATATACAAAATACACCAACTAGATGAACGAAAGAATGACCGAAGACGTAAGGTACATAACACTTATTAACCTCTGTAAACATTGGGAATAACGTCGGTCAGTTATATTAGCGTTTGTCGATAGACTGGGTTATAATTAACTTACACTAAACGATTCACCAACACACAAAGGATAAATAAAGACAACAGTATGAGATATTTAATCATTATAAACAACAGTGATTTATAAATAGTAATATATTAGAGCGGTGGTTTGGTGATGAAGCCATTCACGTTTCGATCGATATGTCAAAGTTAGAGTTCTATTCTAGTGCAAGTACTCCGCACACATAAAGTGTAGATTAGACCCAACTATACAGATCTCTACTCAGATATAAGTTACGTTGTTAGAATCCATTATCAAAAATACAAATAATTTTTAAGATAAATGAAATGGAATGGTCAAATTCTTATGAATTAAATGATACAATGACTCAGTTTATTCATATATTAATTGAAGTAATTATATACGAGAAACAAAATGGCAAAAACTCAGTCTACTTACTTAGAATTTCAAAAAGTATCCGTAGATGTAACTTGCTTACTATGTATAATCACCAAAATAATTAAAACTATTTATACTGTAGAGTAATAATTTAACTGCTTAAAATCACATGAATCTGCTGAAAAAAGTAATGTACTACTTTACTAGATGAATGAATCAGTTCATTAATTTAAACATGTGACTGTTACAGTACATTGATAATTTTTATTCAATAGAATGTTGTAAATACTGTCATTGTGTAAGGGGTCGAACAGCAGTGTAAAATATAAGTTGTAGTAAATTCGGTACTTGTTTAGTAGTGGCATGGAACAAATGTATTTTCGCCTATTTAGGACTCATCAGCTAGACGAACCTGCATTCCAGTGTCACCGGCCACGCTGAGACTCAAACCCACTACTTTTATCATCAAACACTCAAGCATTATTCACAGAGCCACAGTCTGGATAGCAACAAGTTGTTCAACGGGTATAATAGTATTGAAAATATGGCCAGAAGCAGTAACTATGCTGCTTAGAAATTATACATGGCAAAAGAAACTGATCAATTTCAGCTCTAAGTATTAATAACGAGAAATCACAATCGGATACTGAGTGTAAGATACTTTCAATCACTATTAGATTCGGATTCAGTGTATATGACGATAAATTATAATGATAGATAAGTGAACTTCAAAAGTACTTTTACTATGCTACTACAATTTTTGAGTGCACAGTTCCTAAGTAATATTTCTATGACGAAATGATACTAAATGGATGAGACCAAGAAGAATATTCAATAATATTTCGTCATAATTTAGGGATTGTTAACGTGAGAATTCGAAGGATTAAAGTACCCATGACAAATGAGTCGTTGCTACAAATTGATAGTATCTATTAATTAATGTAGTTGACTGAATATGTCACAGATTAATTTTCGCAGGGCACCATTGAGATCCTGGGAGCACTAGGTTACTGTTTCGTTCTAATGTAAAACTCCTCAGCAGTGTGCGCCCCATATTCTGCACCAGGGGCTTCAGGTTGAGGGTGAGCGCCTAACCCTCTGCACCATTGGGTTCAATGGTAGAATTCCCACTCCCCTCAATTTGTGTCAACCTGAAGCCCTTGGTGCGGAATATGGGGCGGGCGCTGCTGAGGGGTTCCACGCTAGAGCGAAACAGCTGTCCAATGCTCCCTGGTTATCAATATCCACAAAAATAACCATCTCAATTGAATTATTAATTAATAAATAAAACCTTTTAGAAGCAATTCAAAATAGGACGTTAATAATGAATTAGTGAGATCACTACTTAATATATCCTGCTATTGATTGGATAGCTACAATCATAAACTTTATAAAGTGGCAAGCTAATTTGTGGCTGTTTACACCAACGCTTGACACTGTGCTCCCGATAACTCGTGACTTAACCCCCGGTTAGTGTGAAGACAAGCATAATTCACAATGCTGTGTATTTTATGACAACTACCGCTGTCGTATGTTTTTTCTGTGAATGTGAGTTGCAGCTAAATAATAATGACTACAAAATGAAGTTTAAAGTGAATAAATATTACAGTAAAAAAAGACAACGGAAAATAAACAAAATACAACTAATATATATATATATATATATGTTTCTACATATACCTATATCAAGCATCTTTCACAAGCTGTTTTCAAAGAAAAAAACTAGAGTAGTATCATTGTATGACATGACTATTCCTAAATTCTGTTATATAAATCAACTGAAGACGACACTAGCTCAGGAAGTTCCGGCTTTTGAGACAGAAGATATAGAACCTATATTCTGAAAAGAAATCCGATATACACTAGGATTTGCTTACAGACTTAATCTCTCTATGTAATACCTACCAGTGCAGTGGTATATATTCCTGGTAAATAACAGTTTAATGTGCACAAGCAGTCGTGGTAGCTATGCTAGTGCACTCGGCAAGGCTGAAAAGTCATGTTATTTTTCCGTGCATCACAATTAAAATAAGATACTCTATTCACTCACTATATAACTGACCTAAGATTGTCTACATGTCTGAATGAAATCAAGTGTATTCAATCAATTATGCGTATGTGTAAAATGCAATCAAAACGTTTATAAGTTGGCATTAGTATGGCAAGACTGGTGAATTAGATAACTTCAAACGACTATTTATAAGTAAAGTCATTAGATTGAGTTTACGAAATTACAAAAACGGTCATCTTGTCTAAATACATAGAGAATTACCCCATATAAAGAATGGACATTTTAGAGAAACTAAGTGAATGTTTTGCACACGATTATCCTTGACGCACAAAGGTTATAATTACCCTGTAAATACCCTTCAATCTCATTTTGTTGGGCTGATGAAAACGCATGTGTCGATAGCTCCCCCAAATGTAGTAAGTTTGAATGGTGGTACATTTAGTGCTTATAAGTATAAACGCACCCTACCTAGATTAAAGAATATTTTGTATAACAACCACCTTGTATTTCAAGAGAAAACTGTTTTGACGTCAAGTTGATACCCTGGGGATTTGTTTCCAGACGTCCTAGGCGGAATGATATTTAGGCAGATTTCGTACATTGATTGCTGATAATACCTAAGCGTTAGTGAATAGTTCGTTGCACTCTAGCAATCCGCTACTTATACATATTGCCATTTTTCTAACGTATTGACCATAAGTGAGGTATATTGAATTTCTGAAACATTGAACGATACTATAAATAACGCAATCTATCAGGATCAGGTCTTGTTGGATTAATTATCAAGAGTGAAAACGACCTATGTTATGCGCTAAGTTTTGCAGGCCACACTCAAAAACCAGTGGAAAATAAGCATGTGTGAGTAAGCACATTAAAACAAAGCCACATATCGTTACACAAAGAAATCCTATTTATCGTTACAGTGTCAAGTATTAAAACTTGGTAGAATTTAGTGTACTCAGAGAAGGATGGTATTCTGGTTGTGGATGCACAGAATATGGATAGTAATGATAAATTTATGTGAATACAGCGCTAATTTACTTTGTTTAATTTCAAAGAAATATGGGACAATGATTTTACGCCGACTTGTTTTTACGTAATTCCGAGGTGGAATGTTATACACTTCAAACATCCCTTGGGAAGGTTTAGAAAAACATTCCCGTATTAGTTGTTATAAACGTTAATTAACACACTACATATTTGAGATGCGACTGGCAAGTAAATCCAGCTAGAATCCATTGTTTAGAACTTTAGCTAGTCACATTATACTACTTATAACGATAGTAAGTGGTACAGTGGAATATGAAGTCGAAAATATTCTTCAGATCATTTAATAGACTTCCGGACTAAACCCTGAAAATATAATAAATTGTAATTGCATTCTATTGCGCAAATATGCTACAGTTAGTATCGAGACGGTTAAAAATAATCCTATGTTTTACATCGAGAAAGAATTAAATTTTGAGACGAACTGACTTTATTCACCTCACAAACATGGATCGAACATATTGGGATAAATTTACGTATAATAAGAGATGATTATTCTAAATTCGTATTATAAAATAACAAGCGATTGTGAGCATATTTGTAAAATTAATGTTTCGAAATAGGAAAAATAGTTTATAATAGAATGTACTCATAACATCTATGGAAATGTAGTGCAAAGATGTAGATTGAAAAAGACCGGTCTTGAGTTATGATTCGTCTATAATAAACAGTAACTTGTAAAATGATTGTGAAGATAAGTAAACATTCTGTCACAAAATTAATACTGTTCGTTTGCCTGTATATACACTGAGTCAACTTCACAGGTGCGTCAGTCAAAGATATCACATACGACGCAAGCACAAGAGAAAATCAACATGAGAATACAGAGTTGAAATCAATGGGAGAAATCATATCAGGAAACTAAGAAAAGGTGAGAGAAAAAAGTGAGAAGCTAGATAATAAAAGATGAAGTATGACAAGATTGTCACACTGGTTAGATGAATAAAACGAATAGCTGCACAACGATAGTGATTTAACAGAAACAAAATGAGAACGCTGTGTTTAAGATTTGACGGAAACGTGTTGTATGGGCTTTAAATTACAGGTAATAATATTTCATTGACTCAAATTACAAATGAGGGCTGTGAAGCAAGCATCCTATAAAATATAGGAGTAAGAACATGGTAAGCATGAACCAAACCGACGAGCAAGAAGCACCCGTGAACTGTGCAGGAAATCGTTAATTTCCGGATAACTACAACTGCACAGCTTCTCCAAGATAGATTATTGATACGCGTCTATGTAAACACACAGTCCATTCATAATTACCTGTTAATGAGCAGTTTTTAATAGGAAAGAACACCCAAGAACGTAAAGTAGTGTATTAACTATTTTAAACTCTTAGTCTCAGACAGCGATATCACTCGTCGATATGAATGCTTATTACCCATTAAGGAGACACCACATTCCCAATACCGCTGTTAAATTAGTTGTAAGACCTACATTTAAACATATATCCTGCTGTGAAACGTTAACATAATGTGAGTACTCCATATTACTATTATCAATTTTCAACTCTAGAACAGTAAGATCGCAAGGAAAATGTACCTCAGGTGGTATCAACAGTTTCTTAAGCAACTGTAAAGCAAAGAGTAAAATTAGTGATTATCAAGCGATTGTGATCCTTTTGTTATATCACTGAGAATCTAACAGTAGATAAACAGAGATGTCACGGTGTTTAAACTAAGGTCTTATAAATTTGTTGCAACCGAAGTGCTCATGACATAAAAACTTCACGAGTAAGATTGTTTTGAAAACTTCACTTGATAGCAACAGCTCAGCATATTTATAGACTGGCAGAGGAGAATCAATAGATCGTCTAGTTTCGACGTTCTAAACAATTAATAAAACGGTCATAAAAAGAAGCGACATTCAAAAACTGGAAAGAGGCAATTAAGAAACGCTAAAAAAACTAAACGGAAGGACTCCTTGGAATCAGGATGCTTTCAAAAAACTACATTTGTCATAAGTTGACAACGATGACGCTCTGTACACTCAAATTTTTCAGAACGTAAGTTGAGGTTAGTTAAGTGGTAATTCTCAGACAAATAAAACTGATCTTTCCACATGATCAGTTTATTGAAACAGCAGTTAATGTTAGAAAAAAAACAGGATGAAAATATAAACAATATGGTGAGCTACGTAACCATGTAGATATATTAATCTTCACATTGCCATGGTCCGAATCTTATCTGGCAATGTTTTATATGCATCGTCGAGAAATTATGTTAGCTTTAAACAGCTCGCGTCACAAGCGTAACTAGATTAGGGGGAGTCTTATCAGCCAAAAATATCCTGTTAGTCGCTACAACACAGTCTCTATGGAAGAAAGTATGATTAGCTTATAAAGACAGTTTGATGAAGCCCAGGAGTTAGATCAGTCCAGATAAACAAACGATATCAGTCAAAATTTCTGACGGGAGTATTTGTTTATAATGTAAAACCTTTAGATGATGGATCCAGAGTGAGCTTAATGCAGTGCCTCTTTGAGATACATGTACATATAAGAGAAAACATATTGAAATACACAATATATGAAAGACATTTTTAAAATAGGAGAAAACTATACACGAAATGGTAATAACGCTGTTCCTATATTAAACCCTCCATTTCACGCATAAACTCTTCATATGCATCGTCTTTGCTAGTAGCTGATGCAGAATTAATTCCCGTAGTAGCAGATTTGGCGACGCGATCGTAAACAGCATTTGAATGTTCTGAAATTAAATAAAATAGTAAGGGTAATTATGTTGCCGAGAGGGAACATAGATTATTTAAACCTTTCATCATTTAAGAGAAGTTGGATATCTTTGTCAGGTACAGAGGTACTTCTCGAATGGATTCCTGTCGACAGTAGCTTATGTGCCGTTCGATTAAATGGTTCAGTAAGTGCTCAAAAAGATAGGGACACACGTCGCCTACGCTCCTACTGACTGCAGCCCGGATGAAATAAAAGATGAATTTCACAGAAAACTTTTAGAACTTCTTTATAGGGCTAAACACTCAGATTTGGTGCTCTTGGCTGATGATTTTAACGGCTGAATCAATCTGAAAGACATTTAAGTAGATGCTTCGGTGTTCCGGCTCAGAGAACGGAAAACGGCGACTGTCTGCTGCAACTTTACTCAGGTAATCATTTATTTCTAGCAAAGCATGGTTAAAATACATAGAATAATTGAAGACAATCAAGGAAAGCAAGCCGACACGGTTTGAGGAACGCGAAGGATGTGCAAAAATTCATGATTAAAGGTAGTGTATATGGTATTGATGGCGTTCTCTGTTTTCACCAAATAAAGGATTACTCGTCCAAGTAATCTTTTCACAGTAGATACAGACTGCCTGGTCAGTGGTTGGGAACTTTGGGTGACATGGCTTAGAACCGGTCACAATGGTGTAGATATATTCACTGATTGTCCTCCCTCAAATCTTGAGCTTAAAATTATTTCATAACTATTTTTTCACTCTCTATCTCTCTTCTCCCTAAATCGTATTCTACTTGTTCACTCCTCTTTTTTATTATTATTATCATTGAAGTAACTTCTACTATATGATGATAATATTGCTGTGCTTTAGAGGTGTGGCAACTTGGACCGATGCACACATGTGCTACGTTCTACGTTGATCATGCATGCGTGCATATATACATACATACATACATACATACGCAGTTCTATATCATACACGATCTAACAACAAGTAGGTTTAGGTCAATTAGATTGTGCTTTTCTGTAGTAGGATATGATACTGATTTTAGAGGCTTCTAATCTTGCCTACATTCAACTTAATGTACATTTTCTGTTTGAGATTCACGAGATAATTGCAATTTGTAGTTCAAAGGGCGGTCGAAATCACTCAGTCACGGGTGCATCCGTTACTTACGTTTCGCTCAATCATGATCTTGATATCACTTTATTCTTCCATGCTATTTGTTTAATATATTTAGCCTTTAACCGCAGTTCAGTACTTTTTCGCCTCACTAAAAATTGTTATCTACTTCTTTTATTTCTACTGGTACAATACATGTCAACCTTGACAGATACATATTCGTGTCAAATCCCATTTTGTCGATAACTGACTGAACGGTATGTAACGTTAACACTGACGGACTAGAAATGTTTCCAGTGTATGTTTATGACTATAATTTATAACAAAATAAACTCACTCCCTGTCCCATATGCGCTTGCACCTCCTCCTGTAGTGACCAGACGACCACTGGTATCACGGACAGTTCTGCGTACTTTGAGTGCAGTAGGAACGAAACGTGTTGCATCGCCGATCAGATTTTTTAGTTGAGGTTTTGCTTCTATGGTAGTTCCACTTGGATTTGACTGATTTGCTGAAATACTCGCTACAGCTGGACCACTTACAAGCTCGGCGTTATCAAGCGGATCGCGAAGGTGTAAACTAGGTGGAGCTGATAGTATAGCACCGGTAGCTAAATGTAAAGAGTTAAAAGAAGACTACTGGAAGAAATATACTATTTATTTAACTAGAATCAAACTTTGATAATTCTACATCATTTAAAAGAAGGGTCAGTAAGACGACTTAAACTTATAATTTTCCGGGTTGATGTAAGATAACGACATTGAAGTGCTAAGTCGTAAGAAAATGGAATTGCTAGCAACACCATTCTGAATAGTTTCTACAAATTACTCAGATTTTTGACGCACCAATGGGATTTATCCCCTAGTAGTTTATTAATAAAATGTGCATTGTACTAAGAAATAATGTCTGTACTCACCATACTTCAAAAACGTGTATTTAAGACGAGTGAATTAGGTTGCGACCACATAAATCCAGAGCATAAGCAAAACGCTAGACTCCGATATTCCGATTTTATAGGTCTATTTGTCTATGTTGGTTAAAGATACACAACTCAGAAGTAACGAGTGGAATTTTAGCAGGCAGTACCAGATATAAATAATGACGTTTATCAAATGACTTACGGCGTTGGTAACTGAAACGACTTAGAGTAGGCTGAGGTGCTCCAGGAAATCCTGGACGAATGAGGCCAGTAAAAGATGGTAAAGCCATAGGTGGTGGCAAAGGAATTTGAGAAAGTGGTGGGGTAATGGCTGTAAAGTAAAAAATAATGCTACAAATGAAATATTAATAATTACCTACAAGTTGACATAAAATATTTCGGTAATAAAATGCCTTTTTTACTGGCTTTAAAGAGGTTTTACAATAATTGGTGAACGAAAAATACGTCAAGCAAATGTTTATCAAAAATTAAACATCAAATAAACCAACAATTTCCAGTAAAATTGAAAAAAAGACCTAATGTGTGGAAAGATTCATTTCCAACATAATCTTGGTTGTGATTACAACATGCTTTTCTATAGAGACATGGAAAGCTTAGTGACAGAATTAGGAAAAAGACTGATAGCATATTGCATTTGTACACATATTGTGTGAAATGGAGATAATTTGAGATCTCAATAAAGTTTAAAAGCTTAACTTACTTGTGAATCCACCAGTAAACTTTTCACTAGGTTGTTGAGATGGATCGCCAATAGGTTCTTCATGCTCCAGCTTAAAAGTAAAAATTATTGCATATGTATACATTTACGTACAGCAGAATCTGCATCAGCAAATCGAATTTTGCGTTGCTTGGTTGCACCGTCGAGAGAACCGTCTTCCTCTTCGCTATCTGACAAGTCAGGAGGTGTCCCCGGTGGTGGTCCCGGTGGTTTGCGACCTGCAGGAAGTATGCTAGGTGGGAGGCCTGGAGCGCTATCAATATGACATCAAAAAAGAAACAGGATATTTATCCTTAACATTAGTCCATGTAGTGTTAGCAATACAACACCTTAAGTGATTAAATGAATCTAATCCGAAATAATGAAGACTTTATCAAGCTTGACTCAAAGAAAACTATAAAAATGTAATAAAAAGATTGTTACGCTACCAATTTTCACTTATAGTAAATAGGATATGAAAGGGTTATTTTACTCTACAGCTGTAGTGGAGAAACTTGAATTTATGCACTGCTGTATTATATCCTATGACTACTAGTTTAAAAAGCAGCCGCCGGCGGTTGTATAGCACTAGTTCTGTTACAAACATTTTTCAAAGGAATTTTAGTGTTAGCATTTGGAGGAGTTGATCTAACAGAAATTGAAAGAACTGCGCAGTACGACAAAAAGACTGCAAAATTATGATGAATTATAGAGAATATGATAGTAGGTTGTAACATTAAATGATGTTTCTTTTAAAACGGCAGCTAGCCCCCGTCATATTTCACTAATTATGTCTTTAGACTTAACCTCATCTGTCTTTGCTCTACCATCAAGATACGCATTTACTTTTAAAATAACTTGTGTAATTAACTTCTATGCACTACTTTAATTTTAAGTTGTAAGTAGCCGGTGGAAAATAGATGTAAAGTGAACTAACTTCATTCTGTTAAAATAATTTTTATTTCATTTGAAGAAATATGCATATTAAACGCATACTTTGGGCATTTTTGCAGTCTAGCATCGACTCGAGTGATATGGGAAGGCTAGATTCAGGTAAGTTCTACTTTTTGTGTTGTTGGCATTAGTGTTTGACAATTGATTAAAGTATATCAGGACCAACAGTTCACAATGACATATGAATAATCACATTAGCGCTTTGAAAAGTGCCTACGTCTTATTCGTTGAAAAGGGTTAACAGATCATAATCACGAAAAATCTTGACTGCTTGCTAAGTATGACCTTCGTTTGCTGATAAACTCATAAATGTGACTACTTTTGTAAATGCGGAATATAATGAATAAACAGTTAAAGTAGGCTCATTGTTAACCTGTCATTAAAGACAACTTTTAGTTACTGATACAAACACATTAATCAATTTCCTTAACTCACCCTAATGTCTTCTTTAAAATACCTTTAGCATAACCTCCTGGAGGCAAGGGTATTTCCGAGGTTATAAGGCCAATCTGTGATTGTGGCAGTTTTGGGAGTGGAATTTCACTAGCTTTTACTCTTTCGGCCAACTTTACTTGTTCTAAGAACATAAGACCAGTTTAAAGACTAACCGTAATAAAGCATCATCTCATGACGTCTTTTATCGTAATCTTGACGTGCTGCTTGTAGACGACTGGCATATTCAGCATCTTCCTTTCTCTATATGGTACTTTAGTACAAATGTGAACTCATTTACGTATAGCACAACAAGCCGATCGAATGTTTCCAACAGTTTCCGGCGCTTCTCCTGTATAACTCTCTCACTGAGTTGGGCTTGGACACTTGGATCGTATTCTGAAATAATAATAAATGTTAACCGAAATGTAACTCACCTTGTTTGTCATACAGAGTTGTTTCTTCTAATAATTGTAATGGATCTTTGGATTTAAGTACTGCATGACGCACAGCCATGCGTTGTTTTTTGTTTTTCTTCAACTCTCGCTTTCTTGCTTCTTTTCTTGCCTGATCTGTTGGGTTCATAAACTTTCCGCTTTTAGTAGTATTGACTGAGCGCCGCCCCATTGTACAGAATTCGCAACACTACTCTGAGGGCCCGCCAAATATATAAATGACCTACAATATCCAATATTTTGTGACAAGCTACTTTAAACCAAACTCCGCCTGTAGCCCTCCTAGGGTTACTGCCGGTCCCAAGCCCGAGTAAAGGAGGAGGGTTGGGCATGGGGCTAGCACCCCCATCCCGTAAAAACCCAAACTTGCTAAAAAAAACGCAAACCAGAATAAACAAGATAAACCATTTAAACTCTGCCCTGGGAGTGGAAGGATATATGACGCCTCATGATGAAAGCCGAAATTCTTCGGAAGTCATGAGGCCGATGCCCCCCTCCTAACAACCAGAGCAAATATTTTTATAGGTACATGGAATGTTCGAACAATGTGGGAGAGCTGGAAGACAAATCAAATAGCTGCAGAAATGAGAAGATACAACTTGACAGTGCTCGGAATCAGCGAAACCCATTGGACTCAATCTGGACAGAAAACATTGGCTTCGGGAGAGATGCTACTATACTCCGGCCATGAAGAGGAAAATGCTCCTCACATCCAAGGAGTTGCTCTGATGCTGTCCAAGGAGGCACGTAATGCACTTGTGGGATGGGAACCACATGGACCCAGGGTCATCAAAGCATCTTTCAAAACAATGAAGAAAGGAATTACAATGAATATTATCCAATGCTATGCACCAACCAACGACAGCAACGACGAAGACAAAGATCAGTTTTACGATAGACTGCAATCAATCATATCAAAGTGTCGAGGAAAGGATCTGACAATACTGATAGGGGACCTAAACGCCAAAGTCGGAATGGACAACACTGGATATGAAGAAATCATGGGACGACAAGGACTGGGAGACAGAAACGACAATGGTGAAGGACTTGCAAACCTATGTGCCTTCAACAAATTGGTTATAAGTGGTACAATATTCGCCCACAAACGCATACACAAGGCTACATGGGTCTCACCGGATCATACTACTGAGAATCAAATCGATCATATATGTATCAATAAAAAATTCAGAAGATCAATGGAAGATGTAAGAACCAGGAGAGGAGCTGACATAGCTTCAGACCACCACCTAGTAGTTGCCAGAATGAAACTAAAGCCAAAGAAGCAATGGACAACTGGAGTAACAGCATCACAACGGTTCAATACAGGCTTTCTCCGAGACACTGACAAACTCAACGAATTCAAAATATCTCTCAACAACAGGTTCCAAGACTTACAAGATCTGCCGAAAGAAGAAGAAACCACTATGGAGGATAACTGGAAAGGAATCAAACAAGCACTAACGTCAACGTGTCAGGAGATTCTAGGCCGCAAGAAGTACCATTATAAGGAATGGATCTCCACTAAGACATTGAGCAAAATTCAACAAAGGAGGAACAAGAAGATAGAAATCAACAACAGCCGAACAAGAGCAGAGAAAATCAAGGCTCAAGCTGAATACTCAGAAGCAAATAAGCAAGTAAAGAAAAGCATTAGAGCCGACAAACGGAAATACATCGAAGGCCTTGCAACGACAGCGGAGACGGCTGCAAGAGAAGGAAATATGAAACAGCTATACGACACAACGAAGAAACTGGCAGATAAACATGGTAAGCCAGAGCGACCGGTCAAGATTAAAGAAGGCAAGACACTCACTGAGATTGAAGAACAAAAGAATAGGTGGGTAGAACACTTTGAGGAACTCTTGAATAGGCTAGCTCCACTGAACCCACCCACCGGACATCGAAGCAGCACCTACAGATCTCCCGATAGATGTCACTCCACCAACGATAGAAGAAATCAAGATGGCCATCAGACAAATCAAAAGTGGGAAAGCAGCAGGACCTGACAATATATCAGCTGAAGCGCTCAAGTCAGATATCGACCTAACAGCAAGGATACTCCACTTTTTATTCAAAAAGATCTGGGAGGAAGAACAAGTGCCGGCAGACTGGAAAGAAGGACATCTTATCAAGATACCAAAGAAAGGAGATTTGAGCAAATGTGACAACTACAGAGGGATCACGCTACTGTCGATACCAGGGAAAGTCTTTAATAGAGTATTGTTGAACAGAATGAAAGATTCAGTGGAGGCTCAACTTCGAGATCAACAAGCTGGTTTTCGTAAGGATCGGTCGTGCAAAGACCAAATCGCAGCACAACCGATCATCGTTGAACAATCAATTGAATGGAACTCGCCCCTGTACATCAACTTCATCGATTATGAGAAGGCGTTTGATAGTGTAGATAGGAGAACACTATGGAAACTTCTTCGACACTACGGAGTACCAGAGAAACTCGTCAACATCATCCGGAACTCTTACGACGGAATACAATGCAAAATTGTGCATGGAGGACAACTAACAAATGCATTCCCAGTGAGGACAGGAGTCAGATAAGGTTGCCTGCTCTCACCTTTTCTCTTCCGCCTAGTGATTGACTGGATCACGAAGACCTCCACATCTGAGGGAATGTACGGGATTCAATCGACAAGTAGGATGCAACTCGATGATTTGGACTTTGCGGATGATCAAGCTCTTTTAGCACATACACACCAACAAATGCAAGCGAAGACAACCAGTGTAGCAGCAACTTCAGCATTAGTAGGCCTGAATGTACATAAGGGAAAGAGCAAGATTCTTAAATACAACACATGGAGCACCAACCCAATTCAACTTGATGGAGAAACTCTGGAAGAAGTGAATACTTTCACATATCTGGGGAGCATCATCGATGAACAAGGAGGGTCCGATGCAGATGTAAAGACAAGGATCGGCAAAGCAAGGGCAGCATTCCTGCAGTTGAAAAACATATGGGACTCAAAACAAATATCAACTAACCTCAAAGTCAGACTCTTCAATTCGAACGTGAAGACAGTCCTGCTGTATGGAGCTGAAACCTGGAGAATTACTGCAAACATCCTCAGACGGATACGGGTATTTATAAACAACTGCCTACGCAAGATACTGAATGTCCGTTGGCCGGAAACCATCAGTAACAACTTACTATGGGAGAGGACAAACCAACTTCCAGCCGAAGAGGAAATTAGGAAAAGACGATGGAAATGGATAGGACATAAACTTCGCAAACCATCAGACTGCATCACGAGACAAGCATTAACATGGAATCCTGCTGGGAAACGGAAAAGAGGAAGGCCAAAGAACACGCTGCGTCGAGAATTGGAAGCAGACATTAAAAGGATGAGCAGCAACTGGAAACAATTGGAAAGGATTGCTCAGGACAGAGTTAAATGGAGAATCCTGGTGAGCGGCCTATGCTCCTCAGCGAGGAGTAACCGGCATAAGTAAGTAAGTAAGTACTTTAAACCAACTAATTTCGATTCACTTGCGTCTTCATGCACACAAGAATTTCTGGGTTTTCAGTAGCGTTTTCCGCGGGGAGTCTAGCCTCTTGAGTGCACAATGATCTCTATTTGTGGGTTGATGTGATTATAGAGTTCAATTAGTTTTGAATGTTTTTCGGTCGGAATGCAGAGAGTTTAAGAGGCTTCTGTGCTCAGTAACAATGAATCACTAATTCCTTCATGTTGGCACCCAGGTAGATGAAACATGCATAAATAAAGGGAAGTATTGGCAGATTGGCAAGAGGTTCTGAGTCGTTTAAAGTAGATCAAGAATTTTTTAAAAGACCTACTAGATTTCGCTTGGACGACTTTTATCAGCAAGAAGTTTCAGAGCTCCACTATCCTTGAGGATTATACCTATAGTTCAGCCAATTGCATTTCACCCCTTGGTTTCCGAATGTTCCTTCGAAGACAATGTCTAAGTTAGTATCTCACTGGATGCCCTGGGGTCTTTAGGATTGTACAGGTAATTATGAGTTCATGTTTAAGCTACCTAGATTTAGATTAAGAATGAATGCATTTGCGGGCGCTTAAATACTGCTACCCGCTTCATTCAGGAGATGTAGTGTTATAATTTTGTTGGCCTTAACGTAGAGTCGGATAACAGTCTTGTCGGTGGTTGCAGAGTTAGGCAATATCCGAGCTTTCCGTTTACAGATAAAGCAAAGTATGACCTAAGTTTAATCTACATCCTTATTCCGAAGCATAACTTGTCTCCAGTGTCTGTTAGGACGTGACAAACCATTCTGTTGTTTGCGAATTACTGTATTTTTCACACCACTTTAATATCTTCTGTTCATTTAGTAGCAAGTCCTTCATAGTAATGTATAGCGTTTGATAAGTGCCAACTTTCTAGCTGTTAATTTTATGCATTTTATCAAGTGATTTTGGTTGCGTAAAATGTGACATGTTATTCGAAGACTTTGATTGGTAATTGTTTCATGAAATCTTCAGACTTGCCATAGTTGTATGTGAGCAAACCTCACGTAAGTTCACTTCATTTAGCTGAGCTTGTAAGATATTATGTTTAGTTAGCAATATTATAACTAATATAATCATGCAAAATTAACCCGTGTCCGTACGAAACTTTTGGTAAATTTTTATCAAAGGAGTTATTTTGGAATATCTTTCGGCGTAAATTGAGTGGTAATAATAACAATAGTAATAATAGATTTATTCACAAGAAGCCTTTTGTACATGAGTGCATACACGTTTACAGGCGTGGTCAGCATGATATAGGTTTATTTACACACAAGGATCTTGATTGAGTCATTGATAAGTGATTCACACTATACGCAGGTATTAGTTAAATGTAAGACCAACAACATCAAAGTTCACAGTACTAGGGAACCGGAGTTACGCATCTTGGTATAATGCATTTTTAACAAATAAACGCTCGCTTTTCGTCCATGGCGCTGAGATTCCAAGAGCCCTCTGGAAGTGAACGCAATGGACCATACAATATATTCAGATACGAGGTAAGGCTAACAATATTTGGAACTTGGTTAATGACTTTAACCGAGCACAAATATTGGGGAGGGGGATTTTTCCGTAGTGGTGGAATCTGTGTTGGTTGATTTCGAACGGTGAGTTATTATTGCATTAAGTACGTCGTTAACCAGTCTTAGGAGTATATTGCTGTAATGGGGACCCATTCCTTATGAGAGCAGTTCATAAGCTCGAGAAGACGATATAGAAAAACATACAAAATGGGAAAAAATAAGAATAAATAAAGCTAGCTGATAGTTGTAAAACAGATAGTTGTAAACCAAAGTATTCTTTTTTTCCGTTATGTTTCCTACGACAACTTCCATGCTTGCAATGTTTAAAGGTTTAGAACCCTACGAACCATCGCTGATTATGTTGAGTTTAAGTGGTAAGTCGTGAAGTATTTGGTACAGAACTTTAAATATATTGTTTCAAGTACTGCTCGGTAGTATCTAGTTTACATACTCGTGACACACATTGAGCGGGCTAAGTACATCGCATGCTATGCTAGAATTTGAATAAATCGGTAGTTTATTTAGTGCCTTGGAGTCACTAAAATAGTTGTTTTATCACTCGTATAAAGTGATTAATACTATCTACCGAAGGAATTTCTGCTGGTAAACTATTCCAAATGGCAGGGAATTTGTGCACGTAAAAATTAGATGGCATTCTAGTCTTACACTGTTCCACCCACGCTGTATCTGTATAGTTCATGAGGCTGTAATTAGGTGCATCGATAGACCTTAATATAGGGTCGGGAGGGAGCATGATACCCAGTGTAAAATCTTGAAGCAGAATGTCGGAATGAGCCTAGCTCGTCTCTTCCAAATTGGTTCTAGGTCTAATGTATTACACCGTTTAGTGTAGTTTAGTCCAAAATTCATCCCTTATGTATTTTTCGTGAAGTATTGCTGTATTACTTCAGTCTTCAGCTTATCATTTATTCAAGGGCTGCTGTGTGTAAGTGGGAAGTATCCAAGTAGCAGGAGTACGCGGGCCTTATATGGTTCCGATCTAGACTTACGTTGCTGGAAATTATAGATTATGCAACATATAAGTCTGCGTTCCTTTGAAGTGACAGATGTTGTTTGTTCCGTGAATGTAAGATCCGTTGTGTCATAAGCGTAGGTCCAGAATCGTCTTACATTCGGAGATTTGTCCTTTAACTACCTCGAAGTGTAGGTTGAGATTGTGACACTAAGTGCTGATCCAGCAACATTTATCAGCGTTAAAGTGGAACTGGTGTTCTTTACACCAGGCAGTGACTTCGTCTTACTCTTGCTGTACGATCCTAACAGTGTTGTGTAGCTCATTTCTATCGCATGAGATGACAACTTCCAAGCCATTTACGTAGAAGAAGGTTTTACCGGTGTTAGAACAGCCACTAATACTGTTGATATATATTGCAAACAAAAGAGGACTTAGCACGCTTTCTTGTAAAACTTCACTGGTTAACGTCAAAGATGATTGTGCTGGATTTACTTTGGTTATCTGATATCGACTAGTTAAAAATCATTTAAGCCAGCTCAACGAATGGTTCCAAATCCTTATGGAGTATGATTTCTCATAGAGCATGCTGTGTGGAACTTCGTCACTAGCCTTAGATATACCAAGCACAGGACTAAGACAATTTTGCTTAAGTCGTGGAAAGATATAGCGTGATTAAAGAAGTCGTGCATATCCAAATATAACGTATCTTATTAACACTTTATTTTTAACATTTGTCAACAACAGAAGCATAAATCAATAAAAACGGCGCAGAAACCAATACAGATTTTGGCAAAATCATGTAATAAACCGGGGGGACTATACTAAACTTACCCAACTCATGTTCTCGTTGCCAAGTTTCGCCCCACCGTTAAGTAATCATTTCCAATACTCTCATGAATGTTTGTCTATTTATTGCTCACGTTTTGTTCCATTTTTTGCTTATTCACTAGAAACATGTATGTTGAACAAATTCATAACAACTGCTAAACTTGTACGGTAAGCATAAGCTACGTCATACTAATCGTAGATATTACTCTTCACTGTAAGGCAAGTCATTCACTTACAATCATTCTCTAAGGATGCATATATGATTTGATTGCTGCTATTTAATTTTGCTTATTTGATGATGGGGATTCGTTCGTATGTGTGAAAATTGATGTTGTTATGGTGAAGAGTGCCGCGGTGGACGTCAGAAATGTTTAAATCTTGAGGGATGTTCTTAATTGACTATTTTATTTTAATCACATTGCTATAGCTGTTATATTCAATTTTTTGTACGATCTATCTAACTTACTTTTAAACATTTTGCTTACGCCTCTGTTTTCGATTTCATTGACAGTTTGTTATAGACGCACGTTATAATCATGAAATCATGCTGCACAGGTGAAGTAGTAAATAAAAGTTATATTGAATATGGTTTCAAAAAGGCTGGTCCCTTGACGATTTGTAAGTGTACACCAACGATATAATTATATTGTCGACATCATCCACTAGATGAAAGTTCTATTACATTATAGGTTATGTAGCATTCACTGCTGCTCACTTGAAGGTTGCACTCAAGGTAAATACAGATGATCAAAAAGTTTAGTGAATAATTCTATCAAGTTTTCAGAAGCTTCAAGTATCAGCCATTTATCTGCAGAACTTCGAGTAAGATTGCTTAGACACTATTTACTACAAATATTTTGCAATTAATGCACATTATTTTAACTTGGTAAATAGATGGATAAATAATTTTTTTCTAAAGTACCAATTTGCACATGAAAGCATACCAGTTTACAGGTATTATCATAATGATATGGGTCTACATACATAAAAGGATTTCGAGAAAAAGTCACTGTAAAGATATTCATGATATATAAAGATATGAATTGAAAACAAAACCAACGGCATCAAAGTTTGCAGTATTAATATACCAGATATATGTGTTGTATCATGATGCATATATGACTGAGAACAGCACGCTCCTTGGACCGAGCGTTACTATTCCAAGAACGGCTTTGTGAGCACAATGGATCATTGATCAAGTCCAAATGCAGGGTAAGACTAGTAGCTCTGGAGCTTGGACATGGGAGGCATCCAAGAATTTATATGGGGATATATTAGCGTAGTGGTGTAATCATGTGCATTTATTTGAATGGGAGTTATCGATGTATTAAGTATGTTGCTAAACAACGTTTGGAAATGGTTGCTTAAACGTGATCGATTCTTTATGATTTCAGCCAATAATATCTTTTCAATGAATGGTTGTATTTATTAGCGTTGCCGGCAATATACTATCTGGAGAGATTTTGCGTAAACAACAATCCATACGACGCAGTTTAATTCATTTTCAAGGTAACTAATATGATAACTGGTTTCAGAAGTCTGTGTTCTTCTTCCGTATCGTCTGCAAACTAAGTTGTCTAAAAGTCTAGTGTTATCCGGTTCTTATAAAATGATGGTGGGTAAATGAAATGATCTACGGTTGTGATCAACGGTTTAGGATTGAACGAAGAAACGTATGTTATCGAGATGAGCGTAAATCACTGCGAAGAAAGCAAACAATATTTTATAAATATATGGCATATTGGATGGCTGAGAAGTGTACCAAACTTGACTACTATCTTCCATTGCATAAAAGTTTGTTACCATTTAGGAGTACGCAACAAGATGCTGATTTAGGTTGGACTTTGGTCGAATGATGTCAAATTTTCCACAATCGGCTCACAAAAAACCCTGGACGATCTAAAAGTATGTTCGCATACTAACTAAAATGCCAAGTAGTGGTTTTGTTAATTTGATTTCAGGCAATAAGGTTGTCAAAAAAATCACTGAATAGCATTTAACAACGTACCGACACACGGCAGCCTTACCATACCTGGTTCATTCATATGAAGACAAATAAAACTTGTAGTCACACTGTACTGTTTAAATTTGTAAGCCTACCATATCAGTTAGCGTCATATTATGCATAAGCGATTGTCTTAAAACCTCTAATCAAAAGACTGCAACCATTAAGAAACACAAGACTCCCATGCATTTTCCAATGGGCTATACAAAATTAGAATACTATAGGGGTTGATAAAAGCATGTAGAACATATTTGCTGGAATTGTAAATCTCTAAACCGGTCAAAGGGCAGATTCCATGGAGTGAAGTATCAGTAGAACTAAAGCATAGTGACAGTCTTAAGTGATTCTTACTGAAAACTCGAATTAGCATTGCCCAAAGCGGATATGGTTGACGATAAGGTCTTGCTTATAAAATTGTTTAAATAATAAAATATAAAGTATATTTATCAAATCTGTTTAATTATTCAATTTCAAAACTGTTGGGTGGTTTTATTCTTTGACTATGAAGAAATGAACGGTACAGTAATTCGTCTTTGCAAAATAAAATTCGAATAACACTCTTGTCTTTGATTCGTAGTATAACTTTAGGTACTTTCTTGGTATAATTTATACCCCTTTGATATTGATCTACAGAATTCAGTCACGGGAGTTATTGAGTAACATTGGTGCGCGACTAACTTATGTCCGCTCTCATGTTTTTTAATATTATTGCAATAATTCCAGTTATCTGTACATATCATTGTACTGGCAAAACATACGGAAGTCAAAAAATTAATCATTTTGCGATTTCATTTATACCGTCCTTATTTAGTTTGAGACAAAATAGCTGAAACTAAATTATATGCATGTAACAGTTCTATTTGCATCCAACTTTATCCGCCTCAAGTTTACAGCTGCAAAAATGTATTCTGCAAAGCATTTTCTTTTCTAAAAGATAGCTTATTGGCACGGTTTCATTCAAATTATAATGTGTATTCTGGGACTAACATTCTCCAAAAATAAAGTTTGAAATTATGGTGTTCCCCGTTTGATCGTTTTCAGCATGGTAAGTATTTTCTGACCCATGAGAGTAGTGGGTCCGAAAATCCTACACATGATATATTTTCCTGAAGAATAATTTTTACTAGCAATTAATAAGCTTTAGGTATCCTACTTGTTGCCGGGTTTTTAGAATGAATCACTTCGAGTATAATACAACTGTAGTTTAAGAAAATTTTTATATTAAGGTTACCCGACAACGTGCTTGTGTCTAACGTTAGTTAGTTACGTTTTTAACGTATGCACAAACTATACACCATGTCTCCTATTAACAGTCCACTACGTCCTTGCACATGCCTAAAGATTACCTCTGTAGCGGTGAATGAACCAACGAAATAAAAAGCTGAATAAATGTTTATCATTGCTGCTAACCACGTTTGTTTTAGTGGACACCTGTACCTAAAGGTCAGCCAATCAACATGACCAGACTACAATACGTCTCGATATGGTATGCAACTTTTTCCCGAAATAGCCAGCAGTGAAGTTATAAATCCATTTACTTTCATCGACGAAGAATATATGTTTCTTATCATTTACAGCCGCCTTTCGTCATCTTATCTTCTGTCGGTTTATTAAAGAGACCCGAATCGGATAGTGTTTTCGAAACCTTTTTTCATGCAGGGTATCCTAAACCGTTTAATTAAGTCATGCTTTCTACTTGTTGCACACTTCAAGTGAAAGCTGATTGTTCTGATTTTAATTAATTTTAGATAATTGTAAACAAAATAAAAAAGTTTTCGTTTCATTGTCTTCCCTGTCTAGAAGCAAAAGATTATCAGTTTTACCTGGTACATAGAAATATATCGATAAAAGAAGTGTTAGAAAGCTAGTATAAGAATTTGGTCCAAGTCCGTAAGGATAAATCAAATTTTTTCTTTAAGGACAGAGCATCACAATTCCAAAAAACGTCTGTGGGTTAGCAGAATGGGTCACTGAGCATGTCCAGATGCGCGATAGGACCAAGAGTACTTGGAACTTGGGCGTTGAAGAGAAGTTAATAATATCGTGCCAGTACGCTCCATACTTGCCCTATACATTATTATGAACGACTAGACAGAAGACGAAAGCAGAGGGAACACAAAACGACAGCATTGGTATCCTGAAACAGATAGGCATAATTAGCGTATATACAGGCATTGAAAGACACAACACATCACTTACACTTGTAAGTGGATTAAAATGGAGAAACCATAGCATATAATTAAGACAGGTGAATGGTGCTCGAACGTTCCGAGCCCCTATTGTTTTGTTAGTGCAGTGAGAAACAGTAGTTAAGGTTAACATTTTTAAGGAGATATCAGAAGAAATGAAATTACCAAGATGTCGTATAATAATAATAATAATAATAATTTATTCTCAAGTAACAATTTGTACATGAGAGCATGCCAGTTTACAGGCATGATCTGAATGATATAAGTTTACATACATACAAGTATTTCGACGAAGTTTTAGTGTCAGGAATTTTCTAGGTATAAAGATATGCATTGAGAAACAAACCAATTGCAACAAATTTCACAGTATTAGGACACCATTTATATGTGTTGTAGCATGGTGCATATATGACAAAGTCCCGCGCGCTCCTTGACCAATGCGTTACAGTTCCAAAAAACGGCTAAGGGTTAGCAGATTGGATCACTGTGCATGTTCAGACGCGAGATAGGAGCAAGGGTACTTGAAACTTGGGTGTTGAGGAGAAGGCAATAGTTTTGTGCTAGTAAGTTCCATATTTATCTTGCACATAATTTTCTGCAACTAGAGGAAAGACAAAAGAAGGAAGAACACAAAACAACAGCACTGGTATTCCGGGGTTAACAAAACTAATGGGCAGGATTAGTAATTATACTTCCAACATGCCACTTATGCTTATAGGCTGATTAAAATGGAAGAATACTATCATATGACCAAGACAGGTGAGTGGTGCTCACACGTTCAGAGTCCCTATTATTTAGCTAGTGGAGTAAGAAACAATAGTTGGTGTGAACATTTTTAACGAGATTTCAGAAGAGATGAAGTTACTAACATGCCGTACAAATAAAGGAAGTGAATCTGTTTCCCGAATGGCTTGAGGCAAATGGTTCCAGATTCTCGAGTATTTATTTGTAAAATAATTCATATAAAGAGCAGATTTAGATTGCGATATTTTTATTTTCGAGGCTGAATTGCGTAAGTTATAGCAAGAGGGTTCCTCGAGCTGGATTGTATTAGGCGATGAGAACGCTAATTTGTTTAATATTTTATAAAAGAAGATTAGGTTTAATTTTAGCCGTCGCCTCCATAAGGTATCTAGTCCTAACTTAGTGCATCTAGTTTTATAGTCTAGAGTACGATCAGCCTCAAGAATACGAAGAGTAAATTTTTTTTGAATGGCGTGAGGCAAATTGTTCAAGATTCTTGAAAATTTATTTATAAAATAATTCATACGAAGAGTAGATTTGGAATGTGACATTTTTATTTTGGAAGTTGGGATGCGTAGGTTATACCACGAAGGTTCCCTGAGCTGAATTATATAAGGGGTTAAAAACTCTAATTTGTTCAATATTTTGTAAAAGAAGATTGGGTTTAACTTGAGTCGGCGCCTCTATGAAGTATTTAGTCCTAGCTTAGTGCATCTAGTTTTATAGTCTAGAGTACGATCAGCCTCAAGAATACGTAGAGTAAAGCGACGTTGAACGCTTTGTACCTTGGAGCTACTGTGCATTGCTAATAACTCTTCATTAATCGCCTTTAACTTGTGGACTTCTTTTAGTTGGTTAAAAGTCATAGTAATTTCCACGAATACCGAGAAGTCATTTGACTTAAAATAACACTTCCGTAGACGTCTTAGCTTCTTACGGCAATTAAGTGGTATATAGAAATCAGCTGACTTAATTATACTGCAATCGAATTTTAACACAAGTCATTAATTTAATAAAAAATAGCTAGTGCATCTGTAAGACTACTGAATAGGAAAAAGTTGTGCCATTTAGAGCAACCTAGAAGGGTGTTCAGAAGATTCCAGTCTACATTTTTACAATCTCGATATTGATTAGTTTTTGTAATTTATGATTATTGGGTTGACTAAAATTGAAAGAAAGAGCACATAGAACCATTTCTTGGTCACTGCTTTTGAGCTTGAAGTAACGGAGGAGTGACGTCATGACAGAAAACTAGGTCAAGAAGAGTGAATTGCGAAGAAACGAATAAGATCCTTATCTAAGTCGCTCGTGTTTGATATAATTAGATGTTGGATTGAAAGGGCAGTCTGACTATATGAGCTAATGTCTGAGCAAGCCGTATTACTTAGAAGACTAGTGACCGACCGATTCCAGAGATATTAAGATGTTCAGAGCAATTTGAGTTAGGCGGCATAGCAACTCAATGACGATCTGCATAAAGTGGGGGGTGTCCTAGTAGCTCATAAAGAGTAATTATAAAAGCGAAAATAGAGAGTAAAACCGCTTACACGATTTGAGTAGGTCGTGTATGGTGTAGGATTATCAGGGCTTAGAGCATACTGGTGTGTAATTGGCTCTTTCGAATTTTTTACAAAGTTATTTGAATCAAGGTAGAAGAAAGTGTCGTGTACTTGTTTGCCACTTGGTTTACGCAGGTAGTTGAATGAGCTATGTTTTGATTGCCTACGTACAGCCTGCGAGTCGATTCTCTTTAGAAAATGAGGTCTTTTAACCGGCCTTGCAATACAATGATGTGGTCGGCACATTGGTATCATGCTCTCTTATGTGGACGAGGTCATAAAACCTTGCATGGAGCTCACCTGTAGTTTCGACGATCTTTTTGTCTCGTTTTCCATTATACTTAAGTAGTTTAGTGGGCTAACTATGGCCTTTACCTGCGTTTTGGGAGTTCACGTTTTTTCACCTACTGAAGAAGTAGAGAGTTTAATATTGGGGGCCGTGTGGTCTAAATCTACATCACTTAGGAGGTGGTTGTCAAGGGTTTGACCTGTAATTTGTATGTCTTGTAGCATCACGTCATTTTTTTGGTTAACAGTATCATCAGACGATTCTGTAGCAGTACTAAGTGGTGTAGTTAGGCATTTTAGATTAGTGGTGCTCTGCTCAACGTTATCTAAGTGTAAGGTTTCTGGTCTCATATGTCTTTGGATTGCAGTCTTATCTTCGACTACATAGACCTTCTTATACTTAGTAGATTCAGTCATTAATTGCTCAGCCTGTTTTAAGTGATCTGCTGCTGATTGAAAGCCAAACCGGAAGAAAACAGGGCATGAGTACTTCCGGTGCTTCTTGTTAAGGCTGAGGCATTGAGAAGAACTATATGAAGGATTAGCTGCTTGTAGTATAGAATACCTAACGGTTCTCAGTGGTGGCTTATCCAGCATGTTGTAGACAATTACATTTTGACGGAATATCATACGCTTAGTTACCTCTGTAGGTATGAAGTCGATTATGGTTTCTACTTTCGTAACGTCTCCCAGTACAGATGACGTTGTATCCTTGGTCAGTAGCAACTTAAAGGGCGATAGTGTGTTCAGTTCTTGTTTAGCGCCGCACACTATGACTGAGAATGACTCCACTTAGGAACACATTTCTGCAAGCTGCTGAGTTAAATGTTGCAATTTATATTTAACCTTCTGAATGCAACGGATCTGTGACATAGGTATGCAATCCCTACCAGATATTTTCGGTAATCGAATTACTGGTGTGAAATCGGGCATCACTGGATCTGTCAAACCCAGGGTCACTAGATTAGAAGTTTATTTGGTAACATACTTGTTATTAACTGAGCACTGAGGGCTTCGACGGGCGATTTTTTAGAGAAACGACCCATAAGTAAATAATCGTAGTCAATGTGAACTAGTAGAGGTATTAACGCCAACCAAACTAGAAAAGTGTAACAATTAATAGCTTTTTTTCTAAGGAACACTGAACATGTTACCACAAAAGATGAACGTACATGTCAATGTTCAAGATATGGTGGGACTTCCTTGGAGAATAAACGTTCATTGAGTTGCTTGGACTCCGAGAGCTTATCAGGCTAATTCAGTTTTGAATATGCACCCTTGGAATGAACAGAATTCACAGAAAGCTAAGTAACGACTCATAAAATTTCATGAGTCTAATCTTAATATCGAAGAAATGTCTCTAGACAGATAATCAAATGTAATAGGTTGAACTGTAAACTTGCGATTTTCACAGTAGCCATGGTCACACTTGTGAGATATTTGCTATCTGAAGTCCACTACAATCGGAATGGAATTTAGATTTAGGTGGGTATAATCACGTTAGCTCACGATTTTTTTGACACGTCGAATTGAGGACAGTCTGATGTTCGTTTCGACCAATATTTTTAGATCGAAGTTATTAAACTGTACTTCTCTGTGGCGTTATATCGTTTGTAGGTCTCCATGACCTGTCGTTTCGGAATTAAGTGCTTCACATATTTATGCCATCACCCACAGATAAGTATTAATTTAATGTTAGCATAATTGACACACTGGAATGTTTGGTTGAATTCATTGACATTCGTTTTCAAACTGTAATTGTTATAATTTGCTGTAGTATATAACAGATTCAGTAATGATGCAGTCTACATTACCGGCAATGTTTTTAATCCCTGGAACTGTGCAACAAGCAGTCATTACATGTTATTACCGTATGGATGTGGGTGACATGAGAATCATAGTATTTCAGTCAGCATAAGGGTTGTATAGACAATCTAATTGTTACAGTATGATCTGTGATTGGCTGCTAGTAATAACTCGAAGGATGTCCATAATCTAATGTTTTAAAGCCACGAAGTGTAGTTAACATGTAATAGTCCAGTGAATCCTAACTCACCTATTCTAACAATTCTTTCATAAGGTTGAAGAGATCGTAGTTATACATAGAATCAACATATTTAAAAAAACCGTAAGCTACACAGCAGCAGTGAGGCATTACAAGGTGAGTTTGTGAAAACCACTCATATGTCAGCGTAGATTTTACGGCATGATCACCGTAAATGTCACGTTCGAAACCAGGAAGTTCATAAGGCTTTAAAAAAAGTCCGTCTGTGATACGAGACTAGTTTTTAATAACTGGTTTGTCTACCAGTACAGTTCTGCAAAATCTTTACAACTTAGTACATAATAGGTCTGCACTAGACAAGACAATGATGACAGCTCCAAGAATTAACAAGGATAAAACACCCAGTAGTCTATGTAGAATAAAACTACTTCATAGAGAAAGGTGACCTTACCAAATTAAAGATCCGCCTTATACTAGTAAGGAAGAGTGCGAATCAACAACAACCTACTTTTCAGTAAATATGTAGGAGTCTGTAGTAAAATTTTATACAATGCTTGTTATTTTCCATAATTAGAACTACTTACTAAATCGAGTAAAATGTAAATTGAGAGTAAAATGTGGCTAGTGTGTTAATCAAGAATTATGGATTATGTGGAACATTTTCAGCTAACCGCTAGTCTGGTTTGTTCTGGAAGGCTAACCATCCCGTGTATATTTATTATATCTTGTGATACCAAGTCCTTAACCAATGAATTGTTGGTATCAATAACAAAACATATAAAGAAATCTCCTCGAAACGTCAAACGTTATCGTTATATGTAGAGTCATATATGATCCAGTAGATAGTTCAGGTACTCCATCCTCCATGGAAACAAATAATTTGAATTTGGCGAATCAGTGAATGACTCCTATCGGTATATATGCCTCTACATAAAGTGGGACATCTCACTTGAAGGAAACGGTAGACAGTAAGAATTAAACCAATATCTTTATCGTTAAAAAATGTGATTATACCTCTCTTCTGCGTTAGCAATTATAATCACATTAAGAAAACATTCGCTGCCCAGACGATTGTTGTTTAATCAGATCATTTTTCATTACTGTGTTCTTGTTGCTAGGCCGTCACTTTTAAGATCTGAATGTCGACTTTTTTGAGTACAAAATTAGGAGGCTTTTCTGGAACAATTACCAAAATTGAATGGCACGCTTGTTTTCCAATCCTAGCAATAGCATCACATATTCAAAAAGAATCTGGTGAAGTGATAATTTCAGACTTAAAAGTGAAATTAAACAAAATTAATTATTATTCATTGTTTAGATTAAAAAATGTAAGGATTTAATGATTTCAAGACCCTACCTACCTACGGCTATTTCTTGGCATCCTTACAGACAATTACTGATGGTAGGATGGAGCAGTGGTTGTTTAACCGTTTGTCCATTTTCTGAGCTATGCTACTTTGACATGAATTATAAACTAGAGGCGTCTGTTACCACTTTAGTTTGGTCTCCAGACGGCTACTCTGTACTTACATCAGATGACAAAGGGTCAGTTTGCCTATTCCAGTGGGTTGAAAATGGTGGTTTTGTTGACAAACCTGTATTCTTGGATATTCATTCAAGCGTATCATATGGATTATCTCTCACAATGCAAAATACTACCGGAAACGACTTATTTGTAATGTTTCCACGTAGTAACTCAATTTTAAGGTATCGACAAAATGTTTAAACTAATATTTTAGTGGCCAAAATAGAAACGCTGGATCAGTACGCTCTGAAATTCCTCTTGAAACAAATCATGAAGCGAAGCTTTTAGGTACTAGTTTTTACCTAATTGGATGTGTTGATGGTAATTAATGAATCAACTTAAACTTTCAAAGGTTTGCAGGACACATAATGTACATTAAGTACGATAGATGGAAGGAAAATGAAATTTCTGTGAGTCAACCGCGTAATCTAGCATGTTGTGAAGGTTGTATCTTAAATATGATTTTCCACGAAAGCACAAGCATCTTGCTGATTTTTACTGAAAGAGGTTTTCTATATCATTACCAAGTTACACTACACACTGGAGTATCTGCCAAAGAGGTAACAAAGGTAATTGGAAATTAATATTTCTACAATAAAATGTGAAATCTAGATATTTGAATTAAAGATAATGTAGCTGTGAAAATACAATTATCTTAAATTAGCTTACTGTACGTATTTATTGTGAATCGGAAATTTTCTAAATTTGAAATTCTAGGGTTCATTTGCCCTTATCAATAGTTTTTCTGAGCTATTGTTTCTTAAATTTAACAGGATATACACTTGCGTGTTTTTAGAGGTATGAGGGCGGTTATCTCCTCCCAGTTGCCCACGCTGTGGAAGGGTTCTTCTTGATGTACCTGAAAAGCAAATTGGGTTAGGGTTGGTCTGAAAGACCTAGGAGCGTGACCGCAGTGCCCAATGAACAACTGCTTGAGGCCGGTCACACACGGCCTTTTTGAGAGAGGTTTTCGTTGTTGTAGCTCCGTACTTGTTGAGGCCTTACTACCGGAGACGGAAATCTATGGAGTAAGGTGAGGTGTGCATTTTTAGGGTCGACGTTTTCTAACCCCGCCCTTCCTTTGTGGGAAGGCAGCATCACTGTTATGCTGGTTGTCCGAAGAAAACACCTTACTGCCGTCACACCTCTGTACAGCCAGCGGTACGACTTCGTCCTCAGACCTCATACTTGCTGCTTTTGGTCTCACCGCTCTTCAACCGACCGGCCTGGCCATGGTAGGACCTTGAGGAACGATTGTTCCAGCTAGTATAGCCGATTGAGTCATCACTATAGGCAAGCCCGACCACCACGTCAAGGTAGCGACACGGTCAGGACACGTGTTGCGTATGCCCAACCACCGTCTGCCTCGACACGCAATGTTGGCTGATATAGGAATAGGATGGAAGAGAGTTAGAGGCGGCCAAACTAAAACATGGCATCAGTCCATGAAGTCACTGACTGCCGATTTGAGTCGTGTCGGTAGCTGCAGACTACCTGGATAGGGTCCTCGCGATTACCGTAACCAGTGGCTAGAAATACTGAGTGACATGGCCCAGAGTCGGTCACAATGGCGCAGATGCATTCACTCATTGTCCTCCCTTAAATCAGAGCTCTAAATTATTCCATTACTTTCTACACTTTCTGAACCATATTCTATATGTTCACACTCCTTGTTGCTATTATTATTTTATTTTATTGAAGTAACTTCTACTAATGGTGATGGTGTTAATATTGCGGTGTCACAGAGGTATGGCAACTTGAACCGATGCACACATGTGCCAGGTTCTATGTTGACTATACATACATACTTTGTATGTATAAAATTTGAAGATTACTCTAAACCATATTTTGTCACTTGATGATGTGACTTCCAATCGTACCAAAATACATCAAAGTGTATTAGAACTCCTTTTTTTTCTTGAATTTTACGCAAATGTAGGAAGCAGTCGTAACACTCCATAACTGTTAAACCACGTTATTGTTGAGATATCACGGAGTTATTATATTTGTAGTTGTGTTCGAAAAAAAATGAACAAAATATCTGTGTTACTAGAAAATGGCTTGTAAATTTATTTAGTGTGAACATTTTTCCCCTATTATTGATATTGATTAGTATGTTGTAACACCTCTTGCTGCTGTTTTTCACATTATAATTAAAGAAAAATATTTTTTTAGATGAAATTGTTCTAAGCAGATACAACCGTCACTCCATTGCATGGGTTGAAGCTGCCACCATTGCTATGGCATCTGGAGATTCTGTTGTTAGACTTTGGGATGTTAAACATGCTGATAATTATACATTAGCTCCGAATGCATCTATTATTGAAAGCATAACAGTAGTATTAATGTAATCAACGTTGCGTACTCAGAAACCCATCGTAAGTCGTAGATTTTTATGCATGAGTAGTATATATTTATAACTACATACCCATGAATACATACTATATGATATACACTGTAAGACGGTGTATTTTATAATGGCGAATAGTTAGTTTAAAACATTTACAATACGTCTACCCGTTGCTTATTGAGTTTTTTAAGTCTTAAACTTTTTTGTATGTATAAAATTTTGAAGATTACTCTAAACCATATTTTGTCACTTGATGATGTGACTTCCAATCGTACCAAAATACATCAAAGTGTATTAGAACTCCTTTTTTTTCTTGAATTTTACGCAAATGTAGGAAGCATTCGTAACACTCCATAACTGTTAAACCACGTTATTGTTGAGATATCACGGAGTTATTATATTTGTAGTTGTGTTCGAAAAAAAATGAACAAAATATCTGTGTTACTAGAAAATGGCTTTTAAATTTATTTAGTGTGAACATTTTTCCCCCTATTATTGATATTGATTAGTATTTTGTAACACCTCTTGCTGCTGTTTTTCACATTATAATTAAAGAAAAATATTTTTTTAGATGAAATTGTCCTCAGCAATATACAACCGTCACTCCATTGCATGGGTTGAAGCTGCCACCATTGCTATGGCATCTGGAGATTCTGTTGTTAGACTTTGGGATGTTAAACATGCTGATAATTATACATTAGCTCCGAATGCATCTATTATTGAAAGCAGTAACAGTAGTATTAATGTAATCAACGTTGCGTACTCAGAAACCCATCGTAAGTCGTAGATTTTTATGCATGAGTAGTATATATTTATCATACATACATTTTGTAGGCAAATATACCCTATGTGCATCACTATAATAGATTGGTACTAATTAATTCTTGGAATCAAACGTTTCTTATTACGTTCTTGAAGTAAAGGTTCAAATTAAAATGCTAATCGTCACTACCAAATTTAGACATAACAGCATTCATGAAACTTTTGTAAGTACTCACTGTAGACCAGCTGTGTAATATAATGAATAAACATACAAACTTATGGTAGGCACAGACAAGGACTGGTGTAACATTGATATTTCCTATATAAACATTAGGTTAGAATAAAAGGCTTTTATTTATCTAGAGGTATACCTTACTACTCATCTCTAAACGTGGACTACTAACTATTTTATGATATTAAAGTAGCACAAAAACTGTTAGTAAATTTTGCTATAGAAAATCTAACAGGGCCAAATAACAATTCGTGAATATCAGGTTGCTTTCACAGTTTTGGCGGGTGAAGTTTTATTTCGAAAAATTTTTGTTTCAGTAATGTGTTTGGTTGTAGTCACTAATGTCTTTAATTTCCTCTTATGAAAATACTCAACTCAGTAATATTAAGGTACTTCAACTTATCTGTGTTTTTATCTTATGCCTTTGCAACAAAAAGATGTATAAGCTTTAAGTTTAGTGTTTTTTTTAATTTTTTAAAGGTGTCCTGGCCGCAGGTCTTACAAACGGAATGGTTTTATTTTGGCAATATTGTACAGAAATCGAATCGCCTAGTGATGTATCTGACGTCCTCTATTCAAATGTGACGTCCAATCAAAGTCGCTATAACTTCAATACACTTCAAAGCCTCTCAAGCACTGTCAGTGAAAAAACACCGGAAGCTAATTGGTATCTACAACCAAGCACATTTTGTTTAAACAAACAAGATGATGAATTGTTTTTAGTATCAAAGGATTCAAAATATCAGGTGAATTTAATAACCTGGGGCGACCATCAGGAAAAGTTGGCAATCGCAATTATACCTCACCAGTCAGATGCAGGGTCATGTGAAAGGCAAGGTACTTTCAGTTTTAAAAAAATAATTAGTGTTGTATGTCTCTACACTTTCGCACTAGAGCTGTTTTTCTTCAGTATTTCTGTCCAAAACCTTTATCATGTTTGTAACTATATCTGACTAAAGTTTCATTTTCTTTAGTACTGCTTACTAATTGAAATAATCATGAGAAACTAGCAAACTATAGCATCATCGGTGAATAAAATTACTATTTATCACATGATTTTTGAGATACTTGATGTCATATTTTTGACTTCTTTAAAGTCAATTTTCAGTATTCCTTCTATCACTTATTACCTGAGAAACCTATTCAAACATAAGACAGTAGGTTTTGATCATCATATAAGTACATCAGACAAATTGTTTATTTGATAATTAGGCATGCTTCTTACGAAAATATGGAATCTATTGTCAAATTTTTAGGTGTATCAACTAAATCTTTCGTATATATACTTCAACGGCAGTCGTTAAATGCACATTTCTATGGATATGGGTGTGCGGTTGTGCAATCTGCTCCAAGATCACTAGCATTACTTACTACGATATCCAATGCAGGCGTAAACAAATCCGGTGCTTCAAGTGATTTATCTACAATAGACAGGATTACTGAGAATAAAAAAGACAGTATGTGCGTAACTCATGATGAAACTTCCATAAATTGTTACAGTTCATTTGTATGTAAATCAGTGCCAACAACAACCGGTAAAAATTTGGAACAGAATGCCAAGTGTTTAACTTATCAAAAAAGTGTTTCACTTTATGAACATGTAGTACAAGTCGAAAATCAAATTAAAGCTCTTTATTGCACACAAGTATGTTTCAAATTCGTACAAAATATGTAATATGTATTTTTAGAACCACCAATTCGGGAATTTATTAGCTGTTTATCTAGAGTATGTGTACACTTAAGTCCAACTATTTTAGTTGTGGACATTAGCCTAGACATACTCAACTGTTACGCACTAAGTGGAATGGATTAAAATCTGTCGTCTTAGAGGAAATGCATTTAATGAAATTCTCTAAATTTAGAGTCATAATAACGTCTCATACATTTTATGCTAGAGCCGCACTATTTTTTCTGCTTATACGGTTTGAATAGTTTTTCATCATGGGAGCTATAATTATTTCGTGTTATGATATTTACCTTGTCACTTCAACGTTACTACGCTGATGTAAAGTATGGAGGCTTGATAAGGTGTGTATTTTTGGCAAATCATATACCGTTTAGAACTGACTGGTTTTGTTGCACTGTGTTAAGGATTTAAAGTGTACAAAACTACAATTATTCGAAAAAATCAAACGTAAGACTTATACTGATTTTCGTATGCTAGATATATAAACTTCCATCACTGCCAGTATATTTAGTTGGTTTATGATCATAGTATTCGGATCTGAGTCCCACACTAATCTTATAGTTGGTCATGTTTTATTGAAGTGGACACCATCTAACGTATGTGGAAGCTTATCAATACAAACTGACAATTATAGAGTTTGTGATTAGCATTTAAGTTTTAATTAATTAACGTCACCAATCGCTACCAACCAAAGTTAAAAGTAAATGTAACTAATTTTATATGTCTGGGTTCTTTTTTTATATAATAGGAGCATGTTGCTTATTGGGATGGTCAACATATTTTTGTCTTCGAACACTCTACTGGTCACTGCATAACCTATCTAAGTAAGTTGGGAAATGTTTCTCGAAATATGAAAGTCATTGACGCGCAAAGTAATATTTTTGATCATTGGCTGATTTGTTCCTCAGTAACCTATTCAACTGTCAATCAGATTATTTTGAGCTTATTCTGATTCACCACTGTTTATTTTAAGATAAAGATTAAAGATCTAGCATGTTTATATATATCTATAGGCACTAAACATATATATATATATATATATATATATATCAGTTTAGTGTAACTTATGAAACATGCCTATTGGAAAGGTGCATTGATATTTTGCTGTTTTAATTGTCGAGTTCGATGGTTTATTGTTGTTTTTCAGCATATCTACTTGGATAACTTTTCTGCCGTACTTTTAGAACATGTCAGAAATGAAAATAAACTGATTATTTAACCTGTAATGATTTGTTTTTGTTCACAATTTACAGCTAGTTTCATATGTGAATTTAAATTTGTTGGTATGCATCAGCAGAACATATTTACAGTTGAGCCATATAAATTACAAGTTCGTAATTTAGAGGCAAGTATTTTAAAAATAAAATTTACTTCATTATATGATGATTTATGAATCATGAAGAAAAAATGTTTTCTATGATTTTAATTCCATTTACTTTAAGTGGGACTAGTTATCTCGTTATTATCACTTCTGAGTTCAATAATGTAGCATCGAAGTTATATTCGTTCGTATGATCTGATTGATTTGGAGGGAAATTCAGGTGAAAATATATGACGAAATTATATTAAGCTTACTTTTTTGTACCAGAAATATTCTAATAAATGCGGTGTCTCACCACTTTACGTTGGTTGTTTTATTAATTGTGTAACGGCAAACCTTCAGCTATCTTGATAAACTAGTTGCAGACGATTTATTTGACAGTATCTTAACAGTCAGTCTTAAACAGTGCAGAACCTAGGACGGGTTTTGAATCATTTCAAGTTGTCTTATTTCTTATTATCATATTGAAAGATATAATTGATAAGGCGAAAATGAACTGAGTGGATATAAATAAAATAATTTCCCGGTAGTTATGTTGCACTTTCGTTGTTTTTTTATCTATGTACTGTGAGAATACATATTCTAACTTGTCATTTAACATCATCAGTGATATGGAAATTTATCTACATATTTCTGGATATAATACACTTGGAATTCTCAAGACTGATGGTCTCAGTATGTTGTGAATAGATGTCTACCAAAATGTTTTTAATCGAAACCTTTTAAACAGCTATTAAAAACACTACGAATTTATAATATGTTGTAAACTGATTACTTCTTACTTACATTCACAATTTAATATTCACAGATTTTGATGATATTTATAAACCATGAATATTTTTGACATATATGTTAGTGGTAACTTTTATGGCAAAGATGAGTTAATATTGTGTGCTACTGAGAAGTCGCTAAATAAAACAAGCTAGTCATTCGACAGACCTCGTGTTACAATAAATATGTTACTTTTCGTTGCATGTAATTTTTATCGTTATTTTCAAACCTGTCGAGGTTATTGTATCCTTTACCTTGTGTTCAGTTAATATTTAATTAAACGTTAAACCTTTGTTTTACTTATATTTTTAGGGCTGCGTTAAACAACTAGTTAGCTTTACAGAAATAGAAGGAAGTGTTACTTTAACCGCTCAGTGTGTCAACTATATGGCATGTCTTACTGATCAAAATAAAATACGAGTATTTGATTTAAGCAGAAGGTAAATTGATTCGTCTTCTTTATATACTGTTCCTATAACCTGTTAATTTCCCATCAATGATTGTATTAATACTCATTGTGCATTGAATCTAGAAGTTTTTGGTTGCGCAATTTTCAGATCACTGGATAGGTGAAAGCACCGCTACATTTAATATTTGATTTTTAAACTTTACTTGACAGGGAGTGTTTGTTCTCTCAAAATTTAATTTACTAGCTGATCAAAATCATAATTAACCTCCTAGTCATTAAAGATAAATATCAAAGATGAAAGTCAAGTTTACTAGATTTAGTGAATTTAATAGTCCATTAGCTAACAAAACTTACCCGTTATTATTGGTTGATCACTGTGTAGTGACCAAATGAATGTTCATTAAGTCTTTTATAGTACTGATCAAATTCTACCAGTCATGTTGTGATGTGGCCTCTGGTCAAAGTGGCTTAACGTTACTGGCACTATGTAGAGATGGAAGATGGTTTAAGGGTAGTTTGCGGGAAACTTTAGACCTATGTTCCGTACTACCTGGCACTCATCAACAAGGCATACTTGCAATATTTGAGGGGAGTTGTGTTCATTTACGGCCCGAATAGCTCAGTAGCAATGGTCACAGATGGTGGAACTGGGTGATCCGGAATCGAATCCGCCAAGGAGCACAAGTCCCCTCAATGACTGCAGGCATGTCTTACAAACAAGTGCTAAGTAGTAGGAAGACTGAGTTCAGGGGTTGTTGCTGATTACTCCTAAACCACCTTCTATTACCCGTTATCACCAAATCTAAAGCCCCGATGTGTCTGTGGTGTTAGCATAAATACAATGCATATGCTTTTGTGGTCATCATCATCATCATCATCATCAGCAACGTAGAACCGGGCACAAACGCCTGTAGGTCCAAGTTGCCATACCACACTAGCACTACGAGAATATTGGGGTAACGTATACAAGAGGGAAGAGTAAAGTAGAGATGTCTAGAAAATAACAATAGAATTTAAGATCTAGATGAGGTTAAAGAGTGAATACACTTGCGCCACTGTGACTGATTCTGAGCCATATCGCCTAGTATCTCCAGCCATTTGTTGCGATCATCACGCGGACCCCAACCAGGTAGTCTACATCTACCTACATGGCTTAGACCAGTAGTCAAGGACTTCATGGACTGATGCCATGTTTTGGTTTGGCCGCCCCTAACCTTCTTCCATCCTACTTCAGCCCTAGCTAACATGGCGCGACGGGGTAGACGGTGGTCGGGCATGCGCAATACATGTCCCAGTCATCTCAGTCGATGAAGGTTAATGACCTCTTCGACTGGTTTACCGTGTTTCCCAAGAACCTTTTGTCTAACCTCACTATTACTAATCCGGTTATTCCATGGTATACGAGCGATGTTCCGAAGATTCCTATGGTCAAATATCTGGAGACGACGCATATCTTGAGTTTTCATGGCCCATGTTTCGCAGCCACATGTGGTAAAGGAAAAAGTTTTAATTTTGTTTACTTTGACACAATAGTACAACGTGCAATCAAAAAACAAATAATTGTTCTGAAAGTATTTTCAAACAACTAATATCGTTTTATATGACGTATTTTTTTTGTCAAGTTTACTTATTCGGAAGCTAGACTTACTATTGACTACAAAATTAACATATCTAGAGTACATAGCTTTCCAATATCTTCATATTTTTGATTCTTTTCTAACATTATACATTAATAGTGCACTATGTTAGTTGTCTGAGGAGTATCACCAAATAGTAATTTAGGATAGCTTCTAGTAATCTGCCTGACATTACATATCTCGTGTCAGTAAAGCATGGTAGCTATATTCATAAATTTCCAGTAACAAACTTCAGGAAATTTCAAAATGTTAACTAGTATCATATGGTAGTCCATATTTCCTGAATTAATATGAAGTTTCTTTTTTAACTTTTATCGTTACCTCAATAAACTTAGAGAAATCAAGTCCACAAATGTATCGAAATCGTTAACTAAATTAGTTATGTGTGAATTATTAAATCAGATTTCACAGAATACCTCAACACTGAACCATTCAAAGGCACATTTTCAAGAACATTCAGCACTACTGAAAAATTCAAATGATATCTCAGTGAATGAATTGCGAATTTCATGGATTTCTATTAGTAAGTCTGGTAATTCAATAGGATTTACAGTAAAAATTCTACTCAATGGAGAATTATGTAGTTTGTTGTGGCCCAATACTATTGATTCGTCATTCAAACCAGATGAAATAAATAGTCGAATGACTGGAAGACAGATGACAAGAATAATGGACAAAGAAGAAAAGGAAGTACTGAAAAAGTGGATTCCAGATCCAAATATTTATATTTATCATTTCGATGTTGACAAATTAAAATTTTTTAACTTCTTTGAAACTTTATCAAATTCTATTACCCGTTATCACCAAATCTAAAGCCCCGATGTGTCTGTGGTGTTAGCATAAATACAATGCATATGCTTTTGTGGTCATCATCATCATCATCATCATCATCATCATCATCATCATCATCAGCAACGTAGAACCGGGCACAAACGCCTGTAGGTCCAAGTTGCCATACCACACTAGCACTACGAGAATATTGGGGTAACGTATACAAGAGGGAAGAGTAAAGTAGAGATGTCTAGAAAATAACAATAGAATTTAAGATCTAGATGAGGTTAAAGAGTGAATACACTTGCGCCACTGTGACTGATTCTGAGCCATATCGCCTAGTATCTCCAGCCATTTGTTGCGATCATCACGCGGACCCCAACCAGGTAGTCTACATCTACCTACATGGCTTAGACCAGTAGTCAAGGACTTCATGGACTGATGCCATGTTTTGGTTTGGCCGCCCCTAACCTTCTTCCATCCTACTTCAGCCCTAGCTAACATGGCGCGACGGGGTAGACGGTGGTCGGGCATGCGCAATACATGTCCCAGTCATCTCAGTCGATGAAGGTTAATGACCTCTTCGACTGGTTTACCGTGTTTCCCAAGAACCTTTTGTCTAACCTCACTATTACTAATCCGGTTATTCCATGGTATACGAGCGATGTTCCGAAGATTCCTATGGTCAAATATCTGGAGACGACGCATATCTTGAGTTTTCATGGCCCATGTTTCGCAGCCACATGTGGTAAAGGAAAAAGTTTTAATTTTGTTTACTTTGACACAATAGTACAACGTGCAATCAAAAACAAATAATTGTTCTGAAAGTATTTTCAAACAACTAATATCGTTTTATATGACGTATTTTTTTTGTCAAGTTTACTTATTCGGAAGCTAGACTTACTATTGACTACAAAATTAACATATCTAGAGTACATAGCTTTCCAATATCTTCATATTTTTGATTCTTTTCTAACATTATACATTAATAGTGCACTATGTTAGTTGTCTGAGGAGTATCACCAAATAGTAATTTAGGATAGCTTCTAGTAATCTGCCTGACATTACATATCTCGTGTCAGTAAAGCATGGTAGCTATATTCATAAATTTCCAGTAACAAACTTCAGGAAATTTCAAAATGTTAACTAGTATCATATGGTAGTCCATATTTCCTGAATTAATATGAAGTTTCTTTTTTAACTTTTATCGTTACCTCAATAAACTTAGAGAAATCAAGTCCACAAATGTATCGAAATCGTTAACTAAATTAGTTATGTGTGAATTATTAAATCAGATTTCACAGAATACCTCAACACTGAACCATTCAAAGGCACATTTTCAAGAACATTCAGCACTACTGAAAAATTCAAATGATATCTCAGTGAATGAATTGCGAATTTCATGGATTTCTATTAGTAAGTCTGGTAATTCAATAGGATTTACAGTAAAAATTCTACTCAATGGAGAATTATGTAGTTTGTTGTGGCCCAATACTATTGATTCGTCATTCAAACCAGATGAAATAAATAGTCGAATGACTGGAAGACAGATGACAAGAATAATGGACAAAGAAGAAAAGGAAGTACTGAAAAAGTGGATTCCAGATCCAAATATTTATATTTATCATTTCGATGTTGACAAATTAAAATTTTTTAACTTCTTTGAAACTTTATCAAATTCTATTAATGTTATACCTGGAGCAAGTAAGCATTACAAATACGCATATTATATACTTAAAAGATATTTGGCATTATTATTAATTTTGGTAGTTGTAAATGATTAGTGTGAATGATGTCAGTACTAGATTGGCTACTTGTTTTGAGGAATAAAGATTATTTCATTATGTAGCGCACAATTGTTGTACAAAAGTGAAATATTTTTGGATTTCAATAAGAAATGTATAGTCATTATGAAATTCAATTTAAGGTGGTTTATGGAGATGTATATTAATGTTTTTAGTTGATTACATTTGTCACCGATTGATATTAGCAGGGTACCATTGAAAACCAGGAAGCACTGGATAGCCGTTTCGTTCTAGTATGGAAATCAATCTGTGACGAATCCAAATAACATTATGAAACTGTTATGCAACGAAACAGAAAACACTTCAGTGTCATAGTTACGAGTTCAGCTGACAATAATAACTTATCTAATGAAGGTGAATACTACTGAGACAAAATATGAAATATGTCTTCACCAACTTTCAACCAATGAGTATCTCGATTAGTGAGATTCAGTTGAGTAAGGTTTACTGACTGATAAGTAATTCATTATGCGATTAATAGTTTGAGCGAATTGTACAAATAGATGCGAATCTGTTTAACTTTATCTAAGAAATATAAGATGCCAATCTTAAATCACGTAATTGATAGAAATATTTCAACAACTTCAGTGTTAAATATGTTTTCAGTATTTATGTGTCCATAAAACTGTACTGCAGTGTTCGTAAGACATCGGCAATCCATTGTTGAATCCAAAATCTCACAATCTGGACAATTTCCAGAAATACTAAACCAGGTATTAGTAAGTTACATGGTAATTCTGATGACCAGCAACATCCACTGAATAGGTCTAAAAAACAGCTGATTATTTCAAAAATAAAAATGACTGCCTTCAAGTTTTATAAGTTGTTATGGGTCATTTAACTAACAAGTCATTGCTTATTAACGATAATTTTGCTTAGAATGGATCGTGGGATGTCTAAGTTATGTCGCTAAATATAGTTGGAGTTTAAACAGAATGTCATCTATTTCCTATCTACTAGCTACATGCAGACCTATTTGTCACAACATGTAAGGTTTACGTGTCGAGTCCTATTTAGAAGTGGGAGTTCAAATGTAAGTTTAACATTGAATTCAATGTCCATTGGTGTTGTTTTAACCTTTGACAAGATCTATTACATCTGTCGAAATGTAAAACGAAAGAGCTAAATATTTTGTAACTGTACTGCATTTGTTTAATCATTTTTAGTAAATAATTCGAAGACCATTGTCATATTGTTGATTTAAATTTAATCTGGTTAGGTAGTACAGATCTTATTCAAAACAGGTGGCCAAAACATCATTACTGGGATCAGTACGAATCAAGATTGTTAGTTGTTGAAGCAGTACCAATTCCAGATGATCATCCAATATTAATATCTAAATTAAATTTACATGGAAAAGTAAACGGTGAACCCTGTAGAGGTAATGATACTTCTGGTAATGAAACTGATAAATATAACACTGTGAATAGTCGATCGTCTAATAAACAGGTATGTATTATCCTTCCTACCAATACTTTGATAAAGTCATGATACATAAATTGTAATTTAATGCTCTCTTGGACATTAATACTCTGCCCGTCGTCAGCTTAGTCATCGTGATCTCATCAAATTAATTTTCCTCATTTAGACCGATATTCTGTGTATTTTTTTTTGAAATCACAATCAGCTAACTATTTCTTTCTAGTTTTAGGCTAATAACTGTTAAATATATCTTTGACTACTTCTAAAATCACAAATTTATTACCTTTTGTTCAACTGAGATTCTCAGCATTTAATAATGATTAATTCAATCAGCAATTTAACACTATTGGTTTAATTGTTTTGCTGAAGAGTTCCTCTTTTTTCCACAAATCATAAAATGATTTTTGAGTACAACAAAAGATAAATTACGCTGATGCAGTTAAGCATTGAATATTATATTTTGACAAGATTTTGTTTTCTTGTCAAAAGTTTGTACGGTAAATTGGATTAATCATTTTGAATTTTCTACAAACATGATGTAATCTAAGTAAATATTGGATTATGTAAAGTAGACTTGTGACTGCATCCACCTCTATGATAAGGGCAAAAATTGATGGTTAGCATAAAAAGGGATTAGAAATGAGCTATCGCTCTGATATGCAAATCTATTGTCAGTAATCGAATTCCAATGCCAAATATATTAAATCATGTGACTAAAGGTTATATCGAGACAATCCGGACATAATGCATATAAAGCACCAGAAATTGATTAGTCTCAGTTTTGTATACTAGTGACAAGAAATTACAAATCATTACTAACACCATCATAGTGATTGAATAGCTTGGTGGATATCTGGACTCAGTAGTTCAGTGGATGATTTCAAGAGCATTTAAAGCTAATGAAATTGAATTCGAGTCTCAATGTGAACATCAATATTGGGATGTAAGTCTAGCCGGCGAGAGCGTTCTGTACGTCATCACTATCCACTTATAAAATACCAAATTGATCGTAATTCAAATAGCTAATTTCTCTTCATTTTTTTCCTTATTATTTTCTTTAGAAATCAAACGTTTCTACTTCAGTTGTTACAATGTTTATTAGCCCAGACCAAAATAATATAATAATTCAAGGATCATTTTTAATGCCTGTTCATTATAGTGCACTGATCGGTGTTGAAGTACCATTAATCTACTTTTCTGTTCGTGTAAGTTACTATATGTTATTTCCAAACAAAAAAGTGAAATATAGAATTAAATGTTATTCATAAAATAAATGTTTGAAATGTGCGATATAAACTGTTTGTATAAACTAACGGATCCGCAAAAATAATAATCATGACCATTCTAGTGATCTGCTTCTTAGTAGATTTACTGGATTTCTTTTGAGAAGCTATGACGCAGAGATTTAACGATGTCTGGAATGTGAAAGTTACTATACAGTAAATGACTGGTGATCTAGCATTTTTGTTGCCTGAATCAGAAAAATTTAGTTACCTGGATTCAAAATAACAGCTATGGCCTAGTAGCTTAGTTATTTGGCTTGAAGTTCCTAGTCCAGCAGCTTGAACTTTGCCACAACAGATTCAGTTTTGGAAACTGATTCGTATTGATAACCTTATTACACCTAAAGTGTGGCTCAATGCTGAGTAAGGAGGTACGTACTTAGTACATGCATAAATGAATCTGGATTCTCATGAAGAGATTTGTTACATGATATGGTGGATTTTTATTTAACCTGTTGTTTATTAGTGTGTGCTCACCATTTAGTAGTCTCAAAATGAGAAAAACCTGTTAATTTTGGATTTTAGTTTTTAATTAATTTTCAGAAATTATCATATCCCTGGATTCTGCTTATATCAGGGTTCCTATTACTTGCGGTGTGACTAACACAGAAACTGGGTCCAGGCCTTCGAGGCAGACAATTACGTACAATTAACCACATTGATGCACGTGAAGTCAGTCATAGTATCTCGATTACTGATTCAAATCCAGATAAGAAATATGCACAGTATATTGAGATTAATTACACTGTAGTTTCTTGCGGTGCAGTTCGTGAAATCGATGATCCATTAAAAGGATGTAGAAATGCATAAGTTAACAGTTCCTTATTCACTCACTTGCAATGCTTCGCTTTTATGACTGCACATTCATTGACCAGTCACAGCTGTCATAAACTAAACGTATCATAAACGTACTTCACATTAAGAAAAATTAAGGTTGTAGATGATGTTTATTATAAGTCGCACGTAAAGTAGTTTACAGCAGTGAAAATGTTGAAGGTATTAAACCCTATAAAAAAACAATATAGTCAGAATGTGATTTTATGTTACTTATTAGTTGGCAGAATTATATGACAAAACAGCTATCTATCGCTCTCTGGTTCTTAAGGATAGATTACCAACATCAATCTGTAATAAATCCAATCAATTTAAACTTAGTACCGGTCTCCACAAACCACCTCAATTGAATAGAATTATAGATGACCAATTTTATTTTCATTTCAAATGATATGGAATTTAGTGAGAGCTTTTTGCTATGTTTTACAAGCCAGTCTTCATTTATACTCTAATATTTGACGGAGAAATTCTAGAAGATGTTGAAACCTTTACATATTTGGGCAGCATCATCGACAAACAAGGAGGGTCTGATGCGGATGTGAAGGCGTGGATTGGTAAGGCAATAGCAACATTTCTACAACTGAAAAACATCTGGAACTCGAACCATCTGTCGGCTAACATTAAAGTCAAAATTTTCAATACAAATGTGAATACAGTTCTGTTGTATGGAGCTGAAACTTGGAGAACTACGAAAAGCATTCTTCAGAAGATACAAGCATTTATAAACAACTGTCTGCGTAAGATTCTTCGGATTCGTTGACCAGATACCATCAACAACAACCTTCTGTGGCAGAGAACTAATCACCTTCCAGCCGAGGAAGAAATTAGGAAAAGACGCTGGAGGTGGATACGACACACGTTGGGGAAACCATCAAACTGTGTCACAAGACAAGCACTAACTTGGAATCCTAAAGGCCAAAGAAAAAGAGGAAAACCAAAGAACACATTGCGTCGAGAATTGGAGACAGACACGAAGAGAATGAAGGGCGCTTGGGAAGAACTGCAAAGGAAAGCCCAGAACAGAGTTGGTTGGAGAATGCTGGTCAGCGGCCTATGCCCCACATGGGGTAACAGGCATTGATGATGATGATTTATAGTTTATTGGTAGAAGTGGTCAGTAACAAATGAAAATCAAATTGTAAAACGTGGTAAAATGTTTTCATCAAATTCCTCTTTTTATAAATAAGTAAAATTACTCATATCTAGCATTAAATCAAATTCAAAATTTGTTGTGTTTTCAATGGTTGAATACACACAGTTTATTCAAACCGAAGTTACACTGTTCGTTTAATATAATAGAATATCAAGCTATTAAGGCATAATTTTATGCTACGTAGTTTCAAAGAATTGTTTCACTGAGTGACCTTAGCTCCGAACACTCCTGCTTTGATCAAGTGTAAGTGAAAATGTATGTTTTGCTGACTTTTTCATTCACTAATATTCAATTTATTCAATAGACAAGACATAAATTCAGATCATTTTAAATTTTAGTGTGATTTAATAAATCGTGTTGTCGATGAACAGTATCGTCGTCGTTTAGAAACGGTTGCATCAGATCGTCGTAAAATAAACAACACAGATCTGATACCATCAACTACGACGAACTGTAACACTGATTTACAGTTGAGTGGATCTTTAATTAATGAAAATGGGAAATCGAGTGACAATAATCATCCAAGTATTCAGTGTAAACAAAATTTAATAAATACTGATATAATGATTGGCGATAAGTCTACTCAGAGCGGAATACATTACATTCATCGATGTGTAATGCAAGAATTTGTTGGTCTTGAAGATGCTGATGAAAAAATACGTGAAGCTGTTCTAAATTTCAGTTATCATTTAGCATTGGGTGAAATGGATTCAGCTTTCAGGTCCATGAAATTAATTAAAAGTCCAGTTGTTTGGCAGGTATGCTATTATTAATCTCTATCTGAAATATTGAGATGTATAATGGATTGTTTGAAGAAAAATACATATTTGACTACGTTACTTTTACACCATAATTCCTTTAAACAGTAAGAATTATGTTTGTCACTTGCACAGATAATGTATTTGGTCACATAGACAGCCAAAATATAACAAAATTTGAACTTATTGAGGTCTTAGGTGCACACTTCTTAGGCAAAACGTATCCATTATGTCACTATCTATTGGTCTGAGTCGTGTTAGTAGACATAGACTACCTGCTTGAAGTCCTCACGAACACCGTAACCAATATTTGGAGGCTGTAGATGACATGGCTTAAAATCAGTCACAGTAGAGGAGCTATATTCACTCTTTATCCTCCCCCCCTCAAATTATGAGCTTTTGTTTCACAGCTGTCTTCTTACGAACTAATTCTCCCTTGACCACATTTTATATATCCACTCTATTTTTGTTATAATCATCATTGAATTAACTTTTACTTCTACTAATATGGTGTTAATCTTACTGTACTACCGAAGTGTGACAAGTTGAACGGACGCATATATGTGCTAGGTTTTGTGTTATTCATACATACATGCATTCACTTCTACCGACTCGTGTGAACAAGCCGAAACGGCTGTACAGTGTTCCGTAATTTTCAATGAAACTTCAATTAGAATACGTCGATATTGTGACACTTCAAAATAGGTTGAACATTTTTCTAATAAGTAGGACATTTTTATGAAACAGAATTTGATTAAGTATATTATATGGTCGTCAAAAAACTTAGTTTCGCCATGTTTGCCATTTTTACTAGCATTCTGTATAACGAAAATATCTAACCAAATTTAAATTTACTTGTTTAACTTTGAAATTTGGTATGTGATTTATAGTTATTCGCTTTCATTCCACTGAATATTTGGGAATAACTGAAAACTTGTCTATGATGGAACTAGAAAACAAATTAGATTGTCTACTTTGATAGCGAAAGAATTTGATTTTGTTCATAATACGATTTCAATAAATTAATTGTTTATTATTATTATTATTTTTTTTGAAAAAAACAATTCTATAGAATATGGCTAAAATGTGTGTTACCACATGTCGATTAGATGTTGCTCGTGTATGTCTAGGCAAAATCAATAATCCAATGGCATCAAAGTTGTTACGAGAGTCTAAGATGAAGGAAACAGAACTAGAAGCTCAAGCAGGAGAATTGGCTTTACAACTTGGTATGCCTGTAAGCATTTAACCCTCTAAATTAATGTTCAATTGTTTTAACACTTAGATAATTTGTTTTTGTTTGTTAGAAAAGTCTTTTCTAGTTATTTTCCATTTTGGATTGAAACATGTTGCAGATAAGTTGGAAATTTTTCAACCGCAGTACCATTAGGAAGCAAACTAAATGACTTCAACCCTCATTAATGGAATTTTATTTTCGGGCCACATAATTGGAATTTGGTGTTTCATATTTTTTAGCCGCAGACATTTTGCGATAAATTAATAGTACTAATGATATCTGTCTCGCTTATAACTTGGCTGGCATATATCATTGATTTTTTATTCATATAATATCGGGAAACTTTATTGTAACCAGTCATTAGTGAAAACACTATCATCGTTTAGTTTATTGGCAGACAAAAGTATAGTGGAGAACTGTATATTCACTAAACAGGTGTGTTTCTCACACTTCGTAGTAGTGTTTAGTCCATTATGTAAGTTTGACTTAAATCGCAATCGTACATCACATTTTGAGAAAGAATCTCCAATTGAATTGAGTTTGTGGAAATTGGTATTTTTAGTTGGTTGAATACGCCACAGATTGATGTTGGCAGAGTACCATTGAAAACCAGGAAGCACTGGACAGCTATTTTGTCCTAGTATGGGACTCCTCAACAGTGTGCAACCCAGAATCCGCTCAAAAGGCTTCCGTAGGCAAACACTTAACCCACTGCACCACTGGGCCGGCCGGCATCTAGTGATGACATTCCCACTTCCATCAATTTGTGATACATTGCGCGAAGATCGTTCATTGTTATTGGTGATAATTATCTCACTCCCGACTTCAGGATGTTCATGAAGCTCCATAATATCGTTTATTCGTGTTGATATTGTTATTCTAATTGGTTTGTTGTATAGTTTAAATTTGGGTGGATATAAATGAGTGCTTAATATATACGATTTGAAATAATTGCCTCATCAATCTTACGTTGTTCTTTCTCTGGCTTGTGGCTAAGAGTTAAAGTATGCTGATATTAAGCTGTGAATATCTGAAAGGTTGTGCATTATTCAGTCACCTAAAATTTTCACCTGTTCGTTGGCAGTCAGGAATTCATCAGTCAAGAAATCGATCCAACCAAGGACATAATATGTCTTAATCACTTAAAATTTGAAAATCCCTTTTAAATCCCGGTTTTGTTCTAATTCTGTTTCTTGTAGATAGTGATCTACGATCCTTGATCATAAGCTCATTGAATTCTCAATAAATTGACATGTATCTAAAACATAATTTTAAATTCGTGTATATTTCAATCATTTCCTTAAATGCTTTAATTAGTGCTATGTGCCATACAATTAACTTCTGTGTGAGGTTGGTAATTCTGAACACTATGTCTTCATTTTATTTAAAAAGGATGAAGCTGAACAATTATTTATTCAATGTAATCGATGGGATTTAGTAATTCGTTTACATCAGTTACTGGGTAACTGGAGTAAAGCACTGACAACAGCTGAACAACATAATCGTATGTTATTACGTGGTATTGAGTATGCCTACGCTAAAGAATTGGAATCATTGGGTAACATTCAACAAGCTACTGAATAGTACGTTTCATTTTGTTTAACGGTCATCTTTTTTAAAAAAAAATGTAATTCATTTTAAATTGATAATGAACTATGCATGTATCACGACTGCAAAAAACATTTAGGCACCGTTTCAATTAAGATCTATTGGTAGTTGATAATTATATCTTAATTTTGGTCATAGCGGAATTAAAGTAAAAGCAATTCATATTCGCTAAATACATGCTAGCATTCTTATGTTATGTGAACATTCATGTAGTTATTAATTAAACTAGAAACTTGATATAGTTCACAAGAAAGAAGTAGATAACTGTTATATCAAATGAAGAAGATTGATTCTACCTAAGCTCAAAGAAATTTCTTCCCTGTTACTGGTGAATGGATTCACATTTATACGTATTTACAACGATTATCATTAGCCCACCAACTCAGCATTATGTTGATATAATTGAAATACTCCATTTAATTAATGCAAAATGAAATGATATAATTGGTACAAACAAAACGCAATGTCACAATGAAATAATATCTGAATGTTATAAAAAATAAGGGCTGTGCTGAAAGAATTAGCGCACTTACACGATTTTGCACTTGATGCTTTCCTAATAGTTTACTTGAGGCAAGAAATTTCTCTTTTTTAAATTCTAAATAAACAATGCTTTTTTCGTTTAGAATTCGTGCTGTTGATAATAAAAGCCTTTGCAACTTAGGACATTTTTTCATCGGTCAAACTGTAGAACAGTAAGAATTGTCAAGCTTCATGACTTCTGAATGGAATTTTGAGTTTCTAGGGATTTTTTTTATGTTAATGCTTGGTAATTATCAGAACCTACACTGTTAATTATTATGAGTTCAATACTTTTCAATGAAGTGTGCAGTATACTGGCCTCTAGCGAATAATACTATTATGTATAAATTTTCGACACGTCGTTGAAGAAAAACGACAACAATAAATGACACTGAAAAAATTCCTTCACTTCTCGTAAGAATCTGTTCTTATTAAGAACTGCTTCTTACACAACAGGTTTACGCACAACAAAATGACCTAAAACGCCGCTGTTTCATACTTCGTTTCCCCAGGCTGTGTTATCCATGAAATAGTCATCTTTATTATCGGCCACACCGAGGAAAACTTTTCCAGTAAAGAATGTAGTGTAATGCTTCCATGGTGAAGCCGAGTGCCAATTTAGGTTAATCACGTAAGTAATTCTATATGATCCAACTAGGCATCTTTTGATGGTTTCTTTCTTCTCTTTATCTTCTAGACTGCTTACTTCTAGTTTTAAAAGTCGCTTCCTTTAGTTATTGACAAAACACCTACAAAAACCATCAAGCCGGCTCTGGTACGATATTTTCATAAAATTAAATTTAACCACATTTTAATCTGTACCAAGAATATAACACAGTTCTTGTATACTAAAACACATCATCGATGCTGAACATTATACACGGAAAAAATAAGAACGATAGGTTCCTAATAAGAGTGTGCTGAAAGTTTAATTACAAACTTAATTATGTGAATTGAATTACTGGCTTATATCCTGCTTATCTGACCTTTGAATACTGAACTGAGGTTGTGACCGATTGAAGCAAAAAAGATGGAAATCATGTGAAGCCGTATTGTTCATAATACGCTAATTGTATTAATTTGATTTGGAGACGAAATGAGTGCTTGACCTTATAGTGTTTTTTTATATGTTAAGTAGTCTCTTCAGTGTACGTTTACTACTTTTACCTTTGTATGCTTTACATTCACATCGTTCCATATTTTTCTTGTGCATTTTAATTCTAATTCTTGAACTGCAATGGTCTTATTATAATGAATTATTTAGCTACATCAAATCAGAAACTCACTGTTTTGAAGTTCCTAGAATGTTAAAAAATAATCCAGAATTATTGGAAACATTTGTGAATAAACATGGTGACCAGTAAGTATACTTAGATTATTAATAAATCAGTTGTTAATCGTCCTCATATTGTTAATTTTTCAATATATTTGGGGTGGAGGGGTGTGTATTTATATGTATATACACATTTACATAATGAAAATTATTCAACTTTCAATGATATACTACATTATATAAAATTTCGATGGCTAAATGCAGCTAATGCGGCTATAAGTTATGAATGCTAATTACGTGAAATATTGGATGAAAACTCAGTATTATAAAGGTGGCATTATGTTCACAACTTAACCTTAGGATATTCGGTTATTTCGTAATCACAGTTGTGAATGATTAATAATAAAGGGTTCCAAACCTAGATGAAACAAATATACAGTACCCATTGGTTGTTAAGATCTGAATTCCAATCCATGACTATACACATTTCCAATGCTTGATTAAGACCGGTATACAGAAGGCGGAGAACAAGACTGTATAACAATGTTTGTTGTTGTGAAGCTCCTCTGTATAGTTACAACTAACGAGTATATATGGAATGCTGGAGTGACTCAGACAAAAGATTGTTTGAAGTATGAACCTAAGTGATCAACTCAAAATAATCTTCACTCACTTATGTCTCGATTACGGCACGGTTTGAGAAGTCGAATGGCTTCACTGGCCTTTTTCATCACTTCAGATTCTTTAGTTAATATCTCTGAGTGACGAAAGTTGACGTCAAAAGTGAATAATTTCATCAACTTTCTTTTTTATTATATATAGTTATTTAGTTATTTTAAATTTGTAAATAATATTTTTTCAACGTACAGACTTATTTGATACTTTGTTAGACACAATTAACTAGTGACTCGAGTAAATCCATAACTGTCATCAGTAAAATACTTACCGACTAACTAAATTACCGTATACTAAGAGATGGATGGATACAACAATGCTCTGTATCATCGAATTTTGCCTTCTTACCAATTAGGTTGACCAAATTGTGTCTATTTTAGAATATATGCTAAGTGGTTAGTTGTGGAATCCAGGACAATTGTCTCATCATATTTGGGGCACGTCAGTTTAACGCTTATTTTCACAGTGATATTCATACTCAATGCCTTTCTCTACAGGAGCCAACGCTTTATACATTGTACTAAGTAGTCACTAAACTGCTCACTGTATATGAATTTATGAATTAATATATTCATCTTATTTTTCTATTATCTTTACTCAGAAATATTAAACGTTGTTGGGCACAAACATTAGAAGCTCAAGGACGTCTCGAAGAAGCTAAAACTTACTATTTTGATTCAAAAGATTATTTATCACTAGTTCGTGTACTCTGTTGTCTTGGCCAAGAATCCGAAGCGGAAACAATCTGTAATGAAACTGGTGATGCTGGTGCTTGTTATCATTTAGGGCATCATTTAAAATTAAAAGGTTGTATTGATCAGGCAATACGTTTACTGACAAGAGCAAAAGCATATTCAAGTGCAATGCGTTTGTGTAAGGTAAATAGTGTACAGTGATATAATCATAACATCGTATTATTGGTTTTATTGAAATAGGTATTATTTAATATTACTGATAGGAAATCGATTTGTACCAACGTGACTATTAGTTACTAACTTCGCTGACTGACACCCAGTTTTGCTTTGTCTGCCCCTAACTATCTTCCATCTTTCTTCCACTTCAGCTAATATTCAGAGATCTGGTTTCATAAATTTCGTGATTTTGTAAACCTACTTCTCTCTTTATTTTATTTCAATAGTATGTTCACTACAAAATATAAGAGTATTTATATTTCACTTAATATTCATCTTGTCCTGTCCGGTGGTTAACAAACGAGAAGTTTGAATAGAATAGATTCATGGAATGTGAAATCTCAAGTTTCCATCTACCAACTTATTCAGAATAGATTCATAGATTAACCATAACTATTGTCCCTCAGAATCCTACACACAACAATGCAGTCTGAATATTTTTGAATACCTGTAAAAAAGACCATTAAGTGGAAGTATGTTCATTAGTGACTAGCTTCGTGAAGAATTTCCCTTAATCTTAATAACATAGATTAACATTCGAAAACGTTAACCTATTCTGTGATAAATTAGTTTCTGAATGCTAGCATTAAATGGTAGGTTTACTGTGTTAAAAATTGACTGTAGTTCCTGTCGTTGATCTACTGATTTGTGAATTAGATATAAAGGTTAAAGGCTTAATGAAGAGTCTACTAAGGAAATTACCTCTTTCTCTCTTTTTGCCGGGACAATATCCTGGTTGCTTACGATGACAGAGACGAATATCCGTTTATCTTACATTCGCCGGTTTGCATATAAACAACTTGTAAAAAGACTCATCAACCTTCGATATTTGTTTGCATAAGTTTATATGAATGTCACAAACATAGTATGTAGCTTATTTTCATTGATTAGAGGTGGAGAGCTTGTAGCATGTTTAGTGCATTTTATTAAAAATTCAGTAAAATCAATAATATTTAGGTTAACTAATAGTTTCCTAGATCACATAGACTAATATTTTCTTATTGATGTTGTTATTTTAAATATCACTTCTGTCAGCAACTTTTCCCTATTTAGGAGCATGATCGTAATGATCATCTTTTTAGTTTAGCCCAATTGGGCAGATCGGATGACATGTTAGAATCAGCAAAACACTTGGAGAAATATCCAGACTATATTGGTAAAGCAGTATTATTATATCATAAAGCTGGAAAAATTAATCAAGCTGTAGAATTAGCATTCAAAACACGTGAATTTGCCGCTTTACAAAATATTGCTAGTTCTTTAAGTGATGAACATTTGGATCCGGTTATACTGAAACAATGTTCAGAATTCTTTATACAGAATAATCAGCATGATCGAGCTGTTGAAATACTTGCATCTGGAAAACAGGTAATTTTTTTAAATATTCACTTTTAGTAGTGGACTGAATAACAGTAGTAAAGTTATCAGTCAGATTGTAGAAAATAACGCATCTTTATGTTTTATGATAATTGTTTTGGAAAGTCTTCAATATGTGGTTTTATATCATGAACTGACTTTAATTATACAGCTATTAAAAGCAGAAATCAATGAACAGTTGATTTGTCTAAAGTATATTAATAAGCCTAACCCGGGATATCCAGGTTACTCAGTAAATGTATATTGTTTAGAAAAGATATGTGTGTATATTGTGTTCTCACACCAATAAGATTTTGGAAGTCGTATCAATCATTTGACAACTATCATATTTTTTCATTAAAACACAATCTACATATAGGAGTCTTCAATTAAGTTATCATTTGCGAAAAATTAAATGAAGGTACTTCCATTTTCCGCGATTAATATTGTTATCTTGAAAATTATGTCATTTCATTAATGAAGTGTTTTCTCCCCGGTAATAACTTACATATGTCAAGTCGTGATGTAGTGAAATAGAAATCTAACAATATTGTTTCACTATAAACTTGGTTTATTCCATATATAGTGATGTATTATTGAATGTATAAGTAATCCGTTTGAAAACTATCCTAATACAAAAATTTAAATTACTTATTAGTACGAAGCAATTTTAAAATGCAACGAAGATTTTATCCTAAATCTTCAAGTTTTCGATGCTTCTTGAATAGATTTTAGTTCTTAATAAAAGTTATTTTAGAATTCTACAAAACTGTCACCGTTAATCTGATCCATATTGTAGAATGGACAATTATTTTAAAAGTTGAAGTGTTCAGAAATTTCACTTTCAATTAATAAGACCGCTATAGCATAAATGTATATTTATTCATGGCATTATGGCATGGTCTAGTGTAATACACGAGCTGCATAGTTAAGTTTGATTTTCGAATGTGTACTAGACATCTGTGCAACAAGTGTATAATAACACAAGTACAAAATAGTCAGTAAGTGGAATAAAAATGGGAAGAATTTTTGCAATATTAAACAATCGCTTAGCAGAACTTGGCTACCTTTGATGCTTGACTAATTATTAGTTACCTTGGAAATACCGGAAACAGGAAATTAAATGTTCAATTTAAAAATAGGAACAGAAAATAAGTAATTTCATCTCATGTTTGAAAACTATGTATTCGTCGTTCAATAAGTCACTCATATTCACATAGTACTTTTTTGTATTAACTATAAAATTGACAGTATTGGGATGCAGTTAATTTATGCAATGAACATTATGTTCCAATCACAGAAGAGTTAATTGAAAAACTTACGCCAACATCAGATCATTTTACAGAAAAAGAAAAGTGTACTTTCTTAATTGCATTGGGTGAAGTGTGCTTAGCACAAGAACAATATTATTTAGCTTGTAAAAAATTTACACAAGCTGGCAATCGTTTATTAGCAATGCAATCATTAATCAAATCTGGTGATACAGAGAAAATTATATTCTTTGCAAATATTAGTAAACAAAAAGAAATTTATGTTATGGCAGCAAATTATTTACAAACATTAAATGATTGGCGTTCGAATATGAATATTATACGAAATATTATACAGTTTTATACACGTGGTAATGCAATGGAATCGTTAACTTCATTTTATGAAGCATGTGCTCATGTATGTTCATTTTGATTTAATGGACTTAGTGATCATTTCTTAACTTAGTTTGATTGTTCAAGAAACCATTATTATGGATTAGATAAACTGTTTAGTAAAGTGGATTAGTCAACAGTCGTGTTAATCAAAACACACCAACCAATAATTATATATATATATATATATATATATATATATATATATATATATATATATATATATATATATATATATATATATATGCTCACTGGCGATGACTGTTAACTAACACGAAACATTTTTTCACGAATTTTATCGACTGCCATTTAACTTTTCTACTTACAACTATGAACTAACTCTCAAGTTCTAAGTTCATTATAGGTTTTCTAGTATTTATTAATTGAAGGCTGCATTTAGTGTTTCAGTAATGTACGTGTTGTAGCTACCTCTTTGTCATACATTAGATCTTATGCCTTTGTTCTGTGGTTTGATAATACTAAGTGTAAATGTATCAATACACTTTTCGTTCATACTTAATGCTACATCGTGCATGGATAAATGTTGTTTCTTGGGTATCAACAGTGCTGTTGTATGACAGTATGAATTGAAAGATGAAGAATCTGTCCGTGAACCGTTAGAGAATATACTATTAATTATTATATTTGATTTTTTGTATTTGTCACAGATTGATGTTTATTTGGTACCACTAAGAACCAAGGAACATTAGACTGCCGTTTCGTCCGTGTTCGGGACTCCCTCCGCAATGCTCACCATCAATTTATCCAGAGAATAGAACAGTCTCCAAGTTGGAGAACGGTTAACCATCTACACCACTGATAAAATTACCTTTTCCACCAATTAGCGATGTAGAGTGACGATCATCTTTTGTCACTGACAATAATTGTCTCACTGGCGACATTTCTAAACTCCACTAGTCACGACTACTCACTATGAATTCAGAAACATCCTGAAGTCGGTCACTAGTAAACTAAAAGGTCCTGGGTCCGATTTCCTGTCGTAAACATGATGCACACGTCTAGAAGATCCTCATTAGAGCAAGCGACCTATCGAAATCTCCATGGTTTTCATTGGTACCCAACCGACAGCATTCTGTGACGAATATACTATGCCTGTCTCCATAAAACAGCTCAGTCCAACTGTTTAGTATTATCTTTGTAATTGTATTATCGCATGGTTTGTAGATGTTAAATAACACAGTTCATATCTTTACTTTATTGTAATGGTTATTTCATTTAGTTACTATGATTATACGCGCTCTTATTCAATATATGTGAGTGTATCATAACTGAATTAATTAATGTAGTTGATAAAGTTTAATATTCTGGGACAAGACTGCGTAATTTAATAACTGGTAACTTGAGTAGACATAAAAATGTAATACAACCAACTTTGTCTATTGTTCTAATCCACCAGTACCTAATATCAATATTCGCGCTCAACTTTACCAACGTTATGATTCTGGAAACAGGTCTGAGGGAAATATATATTATTAAAGTAAGCCTGCTACCTGAAGGAAGCTTCAAGCAAACGCATGCGATAATGCCTAAACAATTCCAATCTCATGTAATCAGTTGACGATAAGTTTGTATAAGTACGGTGTGTACTTTACACTACTCAATTATCAAGTACTTCCGCAAAATTCTAAGAAACCTGTGGCGAGATTTAGTAGAAGGTCCGACAAACGTTCTCAGTATATTATGTAATGTGGTAATGTGAACGATATCTGTAGAAGTCTGATTTCAGTCGGTCGATTATTACCATTTTTTTGGATTCTGGGGTTTGTGCAACTCAGTGGCTTTAGACGTTATCATCTATAACGGAGACTTGAAACCAGCCTTCCTACTACTACAGATTTCTAGTACATTTTACCATGTTTTTCTGATAACAAATACGATTCTTCCTTTTGTTTTCAAATTAGTCACTTCAGTTGTGTGCTATATTCTTTGGTACCTAACCGTACCAGTATTTTTGTGCTTTACATAAACGACTGATATAGTAATACTTGAATTAAAGAAAAGGTTTTCATACACATTATCTACCTGCTACCTGATCTACCACTCATAATTTTTCTTATACATTAAATTTCCAATGATACACATTTGACCTATCAGATAACAAAATTAAAATATTCACAATCTTCATAATAACAAAACTTCTGAAGCTACTTGTGTTATTCATTCGTAGATTGTGAACATATCACTTATATGCACAAATATAAACATAAATTACACGGTGTGCAATTTGTTTATCAAGTTTAATACTGACGACAAAAAAATTAATAAACGAAACCATCCTTATCACTGATTTCATTGTTGAACCTATGCAGAAATCTAAAATCGATTTTTGTGCCCCTTAGAATAAGTAAATGTTATCTGCAGTATATTCATTACTTACTAAAAGTGTTGTATCAAGAAATTTCAGTCATTTTCCCGTTCATTCATTGCGTTAGTGATCATCGTGTATTATTAAGTAACTTTCACGAATGATTTCATTCCATATTGTAACATTTATCACATATTTTTTACCTAACATGTCTGGTTGTGCTACACTGAACGAGCTCATAACTAATAGTTTCCAATATCTTTAACCAGCTGGAATAAGGTCTTATTAAAAAGTTACTCTCCAATATATAGTACTAACTCAATAAATGACCAAGCGAATATCCGAAGATGCTAGATGCAGTAAACTATTTAAACATTTAAAAAGGTTCGGATTGCTCCATCCTTAAAACAATAATATCTAGTGAACTGTGACCAGAAAAATAACAATATAATTAAATAAGGATCTATAGGAGGGGGGGGCTGCGAAACGTGGGCCATGAAAACTCAGGATATGCGTCGTCTCCAGATATTTGACTACAGGAATCTTCGTAGCATCGCTCGTATACCATGGAATAACCGGATTAGTAATAGTGAGGTTAGACAAAAGGTTCTTGGGAAACACGGTAAACCAGTCGAAGAGGTCATTAACCTTCATCGACTGAGATGGCTGGGACATGTATTGCGCATGCCCGACTACCGTCTACCCCGTCGCGCCATGTTAGCTAGGGCTGAAGTAGGATGGAAGAAGGTTAGGGGCGGCCAAACCAAAACATGGCATCAGTCCATGAAGTCCTTGACTACTGGTCTAAGCCATGTAGGTAGATGTAGACTACCTGGTTGGGGTCCGCGTGATGATCGCAACAAATGGCTGGAGATACTAGGCGATATGGCTCAGAATCAGTCACAGTGGCGCAAGTGTATTCACTCTTTAACCTCATCTAGATCTTAAATTCTATTGTTATTTTCTAGACATCTTTACTTTACTCTTCCCTCTTGTATACGTTACCCCAATATTCTCGTAGTGCTAGTGTGGTATGGCAACTTGGACCTACAGGCGTTTGTGCCCGGTTCTACGTTGCTGATGATGATGATGGAGGGGTGGGGTGATTTCTTGAAAATATAGGACGTATTCAATCAATTAAAAATACCGATTTCCACAAAAATAACCATTTAAATTCAATTACTATAATCAGCTCATTAGTGACTAGCTTCAGGATATTCCTGAAGTTCTAGTGAGAGGTCGTGACTGACGAAGTTCAGATTTGTCGGGAGTGATACAGTTATCACCATTCACAATGAACGGTCGTCGCGCCATGTTTCACAAATTGATGGGAGTGGGTATTCTACCATTGGATGACGGCCGGCTCAGTAATGCAATGGGTTAGGTCTTCGTCAATTTGAAGCCCCTAAGGCGGAATCTGGGGGTGCGCACTGCTGAGGAGTTCCACACCAGAACGAAACAGCTGTCCAGTGCTCCCTGGTTTTCAGTGATACCCTGCCAACATCATTCTGCGACGTATTCAACCAATATAGAAAATACTTTATTATTAGGACATGAATTACTATTGTGACACGAATTTAAAAATTGGATTGAAGGGCATACCGAATAAAAGCTAATATAGAATTCCAAGTGAACAAAATACGTGTAAGAAAACATTACAAGTAGCAAATTGGTAAAACATCGAACATGATAGAGAGTAAAGAATCTAACAAACTGGTTTTTCCATAGCTTTGAGCTGAACAAGGAGACAGTTTCGGCTTTTGCTTTTCAAGGTAAGTTTAGGTGTGAATGAGTCTATCTGTCGCTGTTTGATATAGAGGGTAACGCTTACAAACTTATTAATAGTTTATCCACATTAATAAACACTAATTTCCATAATACTATTAAGTACTTATGGTTAAGTTGGCATTAATTTTTATAATATACTTACAGAGTGAAATTGAAGAATGTAGCAATTACGAAAAGGCATTAGATGCACTAAACGAAGCACAAAAAGTTTTAATCAAATTATTATCAGCCTCAAATGCAACAAATAATCAAACAATTGAATGCCGTCTAAAGAAACGCTTAGTTCAAATCAAAAAGAAAATAACTTTATGCAAAGAATTAATAGAGACTCAAAAGTAAGTTGATTACTACCAAACATTTACCTATTATTGTATATACCCTACAGAATGTATTATAGCCTCTCAATATTGGTGGCTAACAGATCCTGTTTGACCTAATTTTCGCTCTAGTTGATAATCATCATTAAGGGGTACCTGAACAATTTTGGGAACTGATACCTCCTACTGGATTCAGATTTGCGTCACTCAGCATCATGGTTTGAAGTGCTACTACTTAGCTCTGTGGGCGGTGACTGACCTTCAGTGGGGCTGAGTTGTTTTCATTGATTGGTCATTAAGTAGCGGCTTATGGCAAGTTCGTTTAGTCCAGAGTTTCCTGCCAACTATTTCGAGTCGCTTGGACTAGTGGCTATATTTCAATTTGATTAATGGTATTCGATCAACATTAGGGGCCAGATGAACATGATGCCGGTTATAAGCGATGATCTATTCCTATTACATGACAGTGCATCTGCGTTATTAGAAACTTTGTTTAGTGAGTACGAACTAAGACACACCTTATGTATGACCCAGTCTATATATTTACCTGACTCGACTAAAGGCGACAAATGACGCAATAACATAAAATCAGCTGTACCACTTCCGCATATATCAGTTGTATAATTTGACCAAGGTCATTAAGAATAAAGAAATGTATGGTCTAACCAATGAGTCTAATGGCCAGCCATGCATCACAATGTACTTATAACGTTTTGGTAGTAGTGATATTCAAATACATCGGTCAGAAAATAGGTCTGTTCTTTGAAGTCTGAAATTCATTTTCTGTTGAATGACTGATAAACCATACACCATATTACTTTTATTCATGGTTACTTATGCAATATAAGGGAGTAATTGGCTTCATTAAGATAAACATGTTTGATACTAATGTAATTGTGTAGTTAACTGCTTAGATTTTTCAATGTCGTCGAATTAATGTTCCAGTGAATGTCTCAAGTTACTAAATTAGGTTTTATGGGTTAACTGTCAATAAACAACACTGTATCATTCAGCATTTCAGCTAACCAGGTTCCTACTGTTAATTCTTAAGAATCACGTTAAGCCGCGAATATATCAAAACTGTAATCCACTGTATGCGAACAGGTTGATGTTTTCTAAAAAAATTTGTAGAATCACTAGCTCATTTAACAATTTTATTCCAAAGTATAACTACGAGTTTAGCGTCTTTATTAGGTTAGAAGTGCATTCTAATAGTTTTGTTGATGAAGAGATTGAGTCGCATGAAATTGTCTTCAGGACTGATAGGTTTTGTTTCATTACCTCGATCACTAGATTCTTAGACTCATTTGAATGGATCATCATAGACTATGTTTTGTTAAATATGCACTTCGACTTTAAGTCAAAGACTCTAATATACTAACATGTTAATTAGAAATAAGGTATTCCTGTCTTTTTAAAGCCTAATGACTTAGTATCTGATAGAAACTGGTAAATTCTGTTTTAAAAAATCTGACTACTTCAAGAATACAAAATTATTCATATTGTCTTTAGATGGCGAAAAGTTCATCTAGTTTGTTTGTTCGATTAATAGTATTTTTACTAATGACGGACCGTATCTTAGTAGAAAAAAAAAACTAGACAGCTGCTTTATTTAATTTCGGAACTCTTCGCTCATTCCGCACCTTTGACTTTAGGACTTTAATATCCCACTGAAATCATTAAATGGTCAGAATCCAATGGTTGACATTTTTAACTCGTAATAATTTCCGACATAATGTAACAATTAACTAATTTCATTAGTAATTTACAAGTCAGACACAATTATTCAAGTGATTCCGGTTATGAAGAAAGGGTTTCATTTGACGACTGATCAAAATCCTCTTTGATCCCAGAATATACATACACCACAATGCAATCGTTTATTTATTAGTAGGCTACTGAAATAAAATTAACTTGTTCTCTATTTATCTATAAAATAATGTTAGCTCATTTTGTTTAAAATATGAATAGATTGTTTTCAGTGAACCTGACAGATGCTATGCAAAGGAGTCGTACACTTTTAGAAAATATTGAACCTGCTGACTTATTGAGACCTGGAGATGTTTATTCTTTAATGATACGTGAATTAGTCATACAAGAGAAATATAAAGTTGTAAGTTCATTTTGTCACTGATAAATTTTTAAAAAATGAAATCAACATTACCAGAATCGATTGTTTCCTTGATAAGGAAATTCCACTGAAGGAAAATAAGACTGGTTACCATGCCTTAATGAATATATACATTGTGTAAACGTCCCATCGTAATAAACATCATTATGTAATTTAAACGATGGAAATGAAGTTGGTTCTAATTAATTCACAAACTAATCTAGGATAATTGATTCAATGTGACAATATGATTGTAGAGACGAGTTTCTGTCTACAATACAATCAACTGATGATTGAGTAATTACATGACTTTCTGATAAATGTGCGCTAACTCAATGTATGAAAGAACATCACAATGAACGGACCAATGACGCAAAAAAAGTAGGTGTGAAGTGATATGTTAGAATTTTGTAAGATTTCACTCAGGATAGGAATGATAATCAGAAAGCCTATAGTTTATAGCACAATTTAAACTGCCATGAAATTCGATACAGAGAAAAACCCAAGAAAACATGCTATTGCATACTCAGAAGTGTCTCTTTGAAGCTGTCTTGAAAAGCTAAACTTCTGGTGATATTAATAATTCCCAATTCTCATTCGTTTACTCTAGACGTTTTATTACTTTATTATTAACGGTCCGAAGCAAATAAGTAATTTATTCTTTTGTCTGCTTAAAATGTTATGTGGTTTATTCAGTTTGTACTGTTCAATGTGTACTAAATCAAACTAATCTTAGACAAATGAATGTAGTTTATCTGAAATTGTGCTAGATTTTATTCACATACATATCAAAAGTATATCATATGAAATCCTTTCTAAGTTCACATTTGTTGCCATACAAATCTAATGTACAGCCGTTTGTTGGGAATTCCATCTCCGCAAAACAATTGAGGAAGCTTAACGCTCTGTAAACTACTAGTAGAATGTGTAACAATAAATAACGACCCCAAGTCGTATGGTTATTAAGTGCCCTATAATTGCAGTAGGGTCGAATTTCGTCATTCTCTTCAAGTACCATGTGCTAAGGTGAGGACAAGAAACGGCTGCATTAGTGAATTATGCCAGGCAGGAGCATTTTTTTTTAAACTGCGCCTTGGTCATCGATAGATGTCTCACATTCGAATGTTGTTGGATCAGAGAAAACAGGCAACTCTATAGTTGCATTATGAGCCACGATGTTTTAGTGTACCTTCCTCCCAATTAGGTCGTGTCTATGTTGAAATTTCTTTCCCTAGTTTAGCAAAATTGAGCGAGATTTTGATATCAACACTAGATTCATAGACTGTCAGTTGAGGATCCACAGATAGTATGTAATATTGAAGGAAATCAATTCCAGTGATGCGTATCAATACATTAACCACCGAAATTTTCCACGAAGATTTCCGCTTCAGAACGTTGAATAATTTCTTCTCATTCTGATTAAATATACATCGTAGTAGTTTATTGACGATACTACCTGATAGAGCTGAAGTTGCATAAATGGATCTAAAATTGTGATTAGTAATTCTCTACACCGTTAACAAAATTTCTTGTCTATTTAACCACAAAATAGATCACGAACCTGGCATATGTAGCCATAAGTCCGAATTTCCCTATCATATTAGCACGTCGAGACCAAATTTACAAGAATAACACGATAACAGAATACATCAGGGTAGAATAAAGCAAAAGTGCATGCGGAAAAATCATGGGATTGTGACACTATATGATAAATAGTGGACGTACGAGAAAGAATAGTGATAATATTATATGATGGGAATTCAATACAGCCTCCGTGAACGATAATATCTAACATAAGTTATTGGAGACGCCATAATTAAGAGAAAAAAAGTCCGAGAGGAATATGAAAGTTATATTTGTTTCTCCAGGTGAAAGGAACATACATAATACCAATCACTGCATAAACAACAGGCAGTAATTAATTTGCTAACGTTGATTCATATGTTCTCAGCTTCTGAATTCCCGACCTGGTAATAGCAGTGATACTTTTAGTGTAAAATAAAAATTTGCCTATCTGACTGATGAACTGGATTTCGTGCGTTGTAGACTCTTACAGTCATCCGTGAATACTTCGTTATCTTATGATCTTCAACAATTCAAGATAAGATCGTTTTATTATCCTAATATGGTGGGTGAAGAGTCGCGATGTATATTAAACATTTAAAATGGTCACCGTGACTTGAAATATCCACACATTCGCTTGATGATAGCTACTAAAGTTCGGTAATCATAAGTTTGATGCTTCACCAAACTAAGTTACTGGTACTGAATACTAAGCAGGAAGGACGACTCACAGAACATCTGACGGCTATATTACGGTCTCCTCGAAACTAATCTCTCAACGCCATTTCGGCAGTATGTGGCCAGTGTAGCGTGCATATTCACTAGTCACATGCTGTTGTTTCAACAAGCACGTTTTCTGTGCAACATTTAGACTAACAAATCATATTCCATGTGTCGTCCTGCTTAAATTGTGTTGAAGGTATTTCAGGATTGTAAATAAACTCTGGGATACTGCTTGTAATAGTATCAACAGACAAGGATGCATGTATCAAAAAACTGGACTACTGGGTTAGCTTCAATTAACTATATTTAAGAGTTCAGCTTCGCCTGATATTGTCGAAGTAATCGACTGAGGAATCATGAGTTCGTTTCCCGTTTCTATCGTTACTCCTAAGGTTCTTCACCAAGAAGTGTTACATGTTACAACTCCTGACTTGATCTCAAATCTGAACAGGGATAAGTAGGAAGATAAATATATTGCAATAAAATGGAGTACAAACAACAAGAATTTACAAAAAAGCTGGAGTCCATATGGAACTTACATGAAAAAATTCTGATATTTCCTCGACTGATCATTAGCACTGATTGCGACCGGTTCTGAGCCATGTTACCCAACGTCTCAAACACTATTTACAACAATCGTGAAGACCCCAACTATGGAGACGGCACTTACCAAGGCTCAGTAGAACAGTCGATGACAGTATGAAGTAACGTTACGTCTAGGTTTGGCCGTCCTCAGGTTTTTTCCAGCCTACTCCATTGTGCGTAGAGTTAAGAGGTGGTTTTGTACGCACAATACGTTCTAGATATCTCAGATATGATTTCGGACTTAGTCAACTGACTAACCATCTCTTTTTGATACCTTGCGTAGAGCCTCTACATTGTTCGTTCGATAGCATGAACTATAGCGACCAGTGTTCTCAAGAAGATGGATAGTGCCAACAAACTGTGGTTTATAGAGTTTGAAACAAACTTCGGTAATAGGTCAACACCATGTTATTAAACCAATCATATTTGTAGTAATAAAAATAATAACTGTATGTCTTACTAATCTAAATCCAGATTCCTTTATCCTCGATATATGAACTAGAATTTGCTTGTAAATTACTAAAAACCACTCATCACGTAAGATTTTTGAGCAGTATTAACTACGGATGATAATCTGAGATTTCTGTTTACTTTCAGGCATTGATATGCTTAAATGAAATGAGGGAGAGAATCGGAGATAATAATACTATTTCCCAGTATTTGGGTCAAGAAATTCTGGAGAAAATTTACAGGACACTTGACCTCCCATCAACTGAACATGATTATCGCATTTTAAATGAGACGGGGAGCGAGGATAATGCAATTGATGTTACGGTAGGAGACGAACTAGATGATTACTAAACGAATTAATATTTCCCCACCCCTTGAAAATAATATGCAACTTTGTTTAACATTTTATAGCAAAACCAATCAAATCTAGTTACATGTGCATAAAACATGAGACAGGAATTGTACACTTTTGTCAACAACCAGTTATGTATTACAATGCTGCGAGTGCCTCCTTTTTCTGACGTTTCTTTTCAGCTTCCTCTTCCCTCTCTCTTTCGATATCCTGAACATACTTTTGAATGTCAGCGTACTCAAGCATCTAAAAAGTGAAAAAAGCAGGGGTTATAAATTGACATGCTCATGTAACAGTAATCTGTATTACTGTCAATTGCAGACTAATATACTTCTTAAAATTTGCAAGATTAATCGAAGTAAACACTTCATATGTATTTAGTCAGTTGTCTGTACAAGTTTTACGCTATATCAGATTAGGCCTACTATACATTTGTAGAGCGAATAACAAAGGTATTTATTCAGACTGATGGTTGAATAAATCTTCAAAATAAAACAATCATGATATTCTGCTGGCCAATAAACGAAAAATTTTGGTGTTCCGAAGTTACGACAGTTCCGTTTTTCAAAATGTCATAAACACCTGTCAAAAACTAAGGTAACAATGTCTAAACGTTATAAATATTAGGTATTACCTAGCAAAAACGCATAATCACATTGTTGAGGTTAAATATTAGATGAGCCAAGTCCAAACCTAAGTGACTGTATAGAAAATCGCTGATTATACCAGAAAACAAGACAAGTAATTTATCAAATAAGCAGATTATCCTAGAGCTTGAGAAGTACTTTAGGTCAACAAGTGGTATAAAAGAAAGCTAAGAACTGAAATCAATAAAATAGTGTTGGATTAAATTTAGACATTCTAGAAACGGCATAGATATCAGAAACCAAAGAAAAGAATAAAAGTGGTGGAAATGATAATAATAATGATCCGACAGTAGCTGCTACGTTGACGTGGTAGTCGGGCTTGCCTATCATGATGACCCAACCAAGTTATATTGGCTGGAACGTATGTTTCTCCAAGTCTAACTATGACAAGCAGGTCTGTCGGGAGGGGGGGGGTGAAACTAAAGGCAGTAACCTAAGGTCTAGGGAGAAGTCGTACCACTGACTGTAGAGGGGTGTGACAACAGTAAGGTGTCTCCCGCGGATTACTAGCATCTGTATCGATGCTGCCTTCATAACGGGGGGGAAGAGGTTAGAAAGGGTCGACCCTAAAAATGTCACACCTCACCTTGCTCCACTTCCGTCTCCGGCGGTGAGGCCTTTTAAAAAGCGGAGCTAACACTTTAAAAACTTCCCATAACAAGGTCGTGCGTGATCGGCTTCAAGCAGTTGCCCACCGGGCTCTGCGATAGCGCTCCCAGGTCACTATGACCAATACTAATCCAGTTCCTTTTTCAGGTACCTCAAGAAGTAATATTCTTCCATGGTGTAAGCAGCCAGGAAGTGGAAACCGCCCTCATACCTCTAACAGAACACGAGATCATCTTGTCCGAGGTCAAATCACACCATCAACTCTTAATAACTCTCGTATCCGTACGACTAACCCCACGCCTATGATGCTAATGGTTCGAGTACACGAAACCTTATTCCTGGTCTCCTGAAACCTCGCGATAAACTGTATGTCGGAGCTTTCAATGTTCGAACCCTATGCCAAATAGGATAACAAGCCTTCTTAGCTATGGCTCTAGAATCCCGCCCCATCAATGTCTGCTTCGTATCTGAAACGCGTATAAGGGACCTAAATGCAATCATTCTCTTGACCTTACTTTGTTAAAATGAAGAACTCTTCGTATTTTCGGAGACCCCACCGCTAGCACTCTAAACCATGCTGGTGTAAGTAAAGCACGAAGTGCAAAAGCTGAACAGGCTCTCCTTAACTGGATTCGAATAGATAGTCGCGCTGTCCGTCTAGACGGGACGGTAAGAACTCGGAAAGATAGGGGCGCACGCATTTGCCTCTTTGTTGACTCCGCCAACGCTCTCACTGATTACAGCTCAGATGAAGTAAAAGATGAATTTTACAGAAAGCTTTCCGACCTCCTTCGAATAGCTAAGCGTACTGATGTAATGATCATGGCTAGTGATTTTTATGCCCAAGTAGGTAGATTAGACGAAACCGAAAGGCACCTAGGTGGATCCTGTGGTGTCGAGGCCCAACGAACAGATAATGGCGACCGTTTATTACAACTGTGCGCAGATAACCGTCTATTTCTCGCAAGCACTAACTTTAAACATAAGGAAATACATCAGTTGACATGGCGGCCCCCACAGTCAACTCAACGTTGGACTCAAATTGTTAGTGGGATATAGACCGGATTAAAGCATGCTCAGTGCATGATCGTGATGGCGCACGCTGATTGGCTACTTCTAAACCAATCAGCTCCAGTGGATTCTGGAAGCTTCTTATGTAAATACTATAAATACATTAACGTTTGTCTAACGAACGATTCCTACTTCTGTCTACCCTTGTTATCTGGAATATAATTTGTTCCTGTTCAAAAGTGTTCTGATTTGGGATCTTGTCAAGTGTTCGGTGTCTAAGAATACTAAGCAATAGAAGTATTTGGGTCGTTATATATTTAAGGAACATAACAGTGGCGACGGGTAAAAAGGAAAACACGTTCAAAATGCCGATATCAGATGACCAGCTCAATCGAATACTACAACAACAGCAAGCACAACTTGATGCACAAATGCGGTTGTTAGAAACCCTTACGCAACAGCTGAACACCCATTGTTCAAGTTCACATGCTTTTTCAAGTACTTCTTGTGATGCAGTTGCCAGCAGCATACCAGAATTCTATTATGACCCCGATAGTGGAAATACCTTCCTCATGTGGTTCAAACGTTGGGAAGACACATTCAGAATAGAATTCTGTAAACAAGATGATGCATGGAAAACTCGATTGCTGATGCGTAAGCTGGGAAGTAATGAACATGCACGCTATGCTGATCATATATTACCAAAGTTACCTCGAGAGCTCAGCTTCGATGAGACGGTAGCTCAATTATCAGAGATATTCGGCGAATCATCTTCATTGTTTAGTATTCGTTATCAGTGTCTTAATTTTGTGAAACGCGAAACTGATGAATATGGTGCTCTAGCAGACATCGTCAACAGAGAGTGTGAACGGTTCAAGTTACGCTCGTTGACAGAAGACCAATTTAAATGCCTTATATTCATCAAAGCTCTTCAATCACCTCAAGATGCTGAGATTAGAACTAGACTCTTAACTCGACTGGATCAAGATCCAAACATCACACTCAGAACATTGACAGATGAGTGTAAGCGGCTACAAAACATCAGACACGACAATCAGTTAATTGAACAGGTAAATCCTAATTTAACCTGCAGTAGTATCAATGCTATTACTAGGTTAAAAGCTCAAAAACCGAGAACAAGTGGTAACAAACCAACGACTGCATGTTGGTTATGTGGTGATTGGCACTATGTACGATTCTGCCCATTTAAGAAGCATAAATGTCAGAAGTGCAATAAATGTGGTCATAAAGAAGATCATTGCCCACCGAATCGTACGTCTCAGCCCAAGAAGAAACATAGACGTCCTCGACACATGGTGAAGTCAGCCGAATCTCAATCACTTTCTCTGGTAGCAGCCTTTCAAACAGACTATGACATTCAGAGAAAGTATGTTACTATTCAGATTAACGGCATACCAGCTCGTCTTCAAATTGACACAGCATCCGATATCACCCTAGTGTCTAGAGAAACATATAAGCTGCTTAGGAAACCGCCAATAAAGCCATCTAAGAAAATTGCTAAAAACGCGTCAGGAGGAGTTCTGCAACTGGTTGGCGAATTACAGTGTGAATTTTCCTTCAACGGAAATAGCTGTAAAGGAATATGCTATCTTACAGAACGACCATACCTTGATCTCCTTGGTCTTGATATGCTAGAAAAACTTGGAATAATGGATGTACCCATCAACAGTGTTTGCAGCGTGTCGTGTCCAGCATTAGACACCCCTATACGTGCAAAACAGACAGGTGAAAAGTTACTGGAAAAGCTGAAGAGACAATTCGCTCCTGTTTTTCAAAATACCCTTGGTCACTGCACCAAAATGAAAGTTCATCTACCCGTGAAACCAGATGCTAAACCCATTTTTCGTCCGAGACGTCCTGTACCATACGCTGCTCTTGAATTAGTTGATCAGGAACTTAATCGTTTGCAGCAAGCTGGAGTAATCCAACCGGTCAATTACTCTGCATGGGCAGCGCCGATCGTAGTGATTAGAAAGTCCAATGGAACACTACGCATATGTGCTGATTTCTCAACCGGTTTAAATGATGCATTGGACGTATATCAATACCCGTTACCAGTTCCTGAAGACTTGTTTGCTAAGCTAAATGGTGGTACATGTTTCGCGAAAATAGACTTCTCCGATGCCTATCTGCAAGTAGAAGTAGATGATGATAGTAGAGAGCTTCTGACTATCAACACTCATCGAGGGTTATTTCAATACACTCGCCTACCATTTGGCATCAAGACAGCACCTGCTATCTTTCAGCAAATAATGGATACGATGCTAACAGGTATACCTGGTACAGCAGCTTATCTAGATGATATCATAGTTATGGGTTCCACTCACAGTGAACTTTCTGATCGACTACATCAAGTTCTTAACCGAGTGTTGGAGTACGGTTTTCACCTACGTGAAGAAAAGTGTATCTTCTTCATGCATTCGATCAAATACCTTGGTTTCATCCTAGATAAGAACGGTCACCGACCAGACCCTGCCAATATAGAAGCCATTCAGAAAATGCCTGTACCAACTGACGTTCCTTCATTAAGATCCTTCTTGGGATTAGTTAGTCATTACAGCACATTTTTGCCTGAAATGCATCGAGTGAGAGGTCCTCTTAATGAATTACTAACAAAAGATAAACCTTGGCAGTGGTCAGGAGAATGTCAAGCATCGTTCGACAAAGTCAAGTCAATGCTCAGCTCGAAGCTTCTGTTAACACACTTCGATCCCAGCTTGGGAATTGTTGTTGCATCTGATGCCTCTAGTCATGGAGTCGGAGCAGTGATATCCCACGTGTTTCCAGACAAATCAGAAAAGACAATTGCTCATGCTGCTAGATCACTCACCCCAGCCGAGCGAAACTACAGTCAAATTGAAAAGGAAGCTCTTGCAATCGTTTTCGCTGTTAAAAGATTTCATAAAATGCTGTATGGCCGTAAGTTTACTCTTCTGACAGATCACAAACCATTGATTGCAATCTTCGGTTCTAAAAAAGGAATCCCTGTTTATACGGCTAATAGGCTACAGCGCTGGGCAACAATGCTTCTGAGCTATGACTTCAACATCAAGTATCAGTCAACAAATACTATTGGTCAGGCCGATGCCCTCTCACGACTAGTTGGAGTTCAACACCCTGGACCGGAGGACATGATCATTGCCTCCATATCAGTTGACCCAGAAATACGAAGTGTAGTAGCGGATGCCATTAGAAACACTCCAGTGTCGTCAGATGAAGTCAGAGAAGAGACTCTTCGAGACCCAGTTCTACAAGAAGTTAGAAAGTTCCATCTAGAAGGGTGGCCCTCGAAGACCAACTCTACGGAGCTTCAGCAGTTTTACCAGCGCAGGCTGTCTCTCTCAATCATTGACGACTGCCTTCTGTTCGCCGAACGCGTCATAATTCCGAAGAAGCTACAACCAGCAGTGCTCGAACAGCTGCACGCAGGACATCCCGGAATAAATCGCATGAAAGCGCTAGCACGAAGTTATGTTTACTGGCCGCAATTAGACACTCAGCTTGAGCAGCTATCCCGTTCGTGTACTAAATGTGCATTAGCAACAAAAGCACCGAGGAAAGCAGAGTTGCAATCATGGCCAATACCACACTCACCGTGGCAGCGTATACATTTGGACTTTGCTGGTCCACTTCATGGACAAACTTACCTTCTGGTAGTTGATGCTTACAGCAAGTGGCCAGAAATTTTCCTCATGGAGCATCCAACCGCAAGCTGCACAGTCAGAAAACTACGTCAATTATTCAGTCGTTTCGGGGTTCCAGAACAAATAGTCAGCGACAACGGAACACAGATTACGTCTGCTATCTTCTCAGACTTTTGTCGCCAGAACGGAATCAATCACATCCGAACACCTCCATTCCACCCTCAATCAAATGGCCAAGTAGAGCGCTTTGTTGGTACATTTAAAGATGCTCTGAAAAAATCAAGAGGGGAGGGGGCAACCGAAGAGATCTTAGAGAGGTTCTTGCTTATCTACCGTTCCACACCGAACCCTCAGACAACTAACGGGGTCTCTCCAGCGGAAGCATTACTGAGCAGAAAAATACGGACACATTTCGATAGCATCCGTCCGACGCCAGCTCTTGAGCCTAAACGAAACGTAAATATGGAGAAACAGTTCAATCGTCGGCATGGGGCGCAAAGACGATTGTTCACTGTGGGTCAAAGGGTACTTGCTATGGACTATCGAGGCAAACATCCTACCTGGACGGCTGGTCGGATCGTGCAAAAGAAAGGAAATGTGGTGTACGAGGTGTCTGTTGGCTCAGAAGTCTGGGTGCGTCATGCGAACCAACTGAAACCAACCTGCATCGCCAACAACGAGACGCGGTATAGACTACCACTCGATGTTCTGCTAGACACCTTTGAGATCAACATACCTGAAACAGACAGGACAGTCGCTGTACAAACGAAGGATGGTACCACTTCCTTATTACCTAGAAGGTGGACAAATCGTAAGCACAAACCAGTACAACGGCTGCAGGTGAATCCTAACACCAGATCCTACGAATCTGCTCAAGGGGGAGGTGTTAGTGGGATATAGACCGGATTAAAGCATGCTCAGTGCATGATCGTGATGGCGCACGCTGATTGGCTACTTCTAAACCAATCAGCTCCAGTGGATTGTTGCAGAAGATTCTGGAAGCTTCTTATGTAAATACTATAAATACATTAACGTTTGTCTAACGAATGATTCCTACTTCTGTCTACCCTTGTTATTTGGAATATAATTTGTTCCTGTTCAAACGTGTTCTGATTTGGGATCTTGTCAAGTGTTCGGTGTCTAAGAATACTAAGCAATAGAAGTATTTGGGTCGTTATATATTTAAGGAACATAACACAAATAGATCACATTGCTATCAGCCACCGTTGGAGAGGCTCGATAGAAGACTGCCGCTCATTTTGGAGCACATGTTTAGACTCAGACCACGCTTTAGTACGAGTGCGTATTAGTCTGCATCTCACTGGACGTAAACGACCCACGGCAAAGATCCCCCATAAGAATCCAACTTAATGAAAAAGTCAAGAATACATTTCAGGAACACTAAAAAGCCAATTAGTCAACTGTGTAAGCGATACCCATCCCGAGTCAGCTTGGAATGATATCCAAAAAGCTGTTGAAACAGCAGTAATATCTACTAGTAAACTGAAGCAAATAGTTAGCAAAACTCAGTGTATTTCAGCTGCATCTACTGGACTGAAAGATGCCCGGCAACACATCCCGTCTAGTTCTGAATACGATGAGGAGCGAAGGGAACTTAAACACAAACTGGTTAAAAGCTTACGGAATGATCGTGAGCAGTGGTGGGTGGCGAAAGCTAAAGAGATGGAAAAGGCAGTGGCAATAGGTAACAGTAGGCAACTGTTCAGACTTATTAAGGAAACGGGTATCAGAAATCCAACTGTAAGTGAAACTATCTCGGAAAAAGATAGAACCATCATTCACTATCAATCCAGAAGGTTGGACTGATGGGCAGAACACTTTAGGGAACAGTTCAATTGGCCCTCGGCCTCATTCCAGTTGCCTACCGTTCCCAAGCAATCTGATTGGCAAATTAGTATTGGTGCCCCAATTCTTAGTGAAGTTGAGAAGGCTATAGGAAACCTAAAGCGAGGGAGAGCAGCAGGACCCGATGGGTTAACCTCTGAGATATTTAAGGATGGTGGTCCAGTTTTAGCAGCGAGATTAACGGGGATCCTGTCTAGAATCTGGGAACTGGGCGTAATCCCATCTGACTGGTCTCAAACACTAATCGTCCCAATCTATAAGAAAGGACAGAAGCCCTCTTGTGAAAATTACCGAGGAATCAGCTTAACGAATATAGTGTCGAAAATATTGGCTTCAATCATACTTCGACATCTAACTAAAGCTCGTGAAGAGCAAACTCGATAAAACCAAGGTGGTTTCAGACTTGGACGTGGCTGTATAGATCAAATATTCACACTTCGGCAGGTTCTGGAACACAGACACACTTTTAGACGCCCGAAAATAGTTGTTTTCCTCGACCTTAAGGCGGCATTTGACTCTATCGATCGTAAGGTTATGTGGCAGTGTCTGTCATTGAAGGCGTACCACAGAAGTACAGTAACCTTATACAAGCTCTCTACTTGAACACCACTTGTCGAGTCAGAGCTTATGGCGGATTGTCACCAGAACTGATTACCTCAGGTGGTGTTCGTCAAGGTTGTCCGCTTTCCCCATTTTTATTTAATTTTATCATTGATACACTTTTAGAGTTGACATTTTCATCGCCTGACTTCTCCGGCGTTGACCTCCTTCCAGGAGTTAAACTTGCTGACTTAGAATATGCAGATGATATAGTTCTCTTAGGCGAAGATGCTGATAAAATGCAGAATCTTTTGACTACCTTAAACAAGAATGTAAGGATGTTTGGGATGTGATTCTCTCCGCCCAAATGCAAAATGTTACTTCAGGATTGGCTTGATTCGACACCGAAGTTAGTGATAGGGAGTGAGGCAGTTGGATGTGTTGACCGCTTCACTTATCTTGGCAGCCTTATCAGTCCTGACGGTCTGGTGTCTGCTGAAATCTCTGCGCGTATACATAAGGCCCGATTAGCTTTTGGGAATTTGCGTCACCTGTGGCATAGGCGAGACATCCGTCTACTGGCCAAAGGACGCGTTTACTGCGCAGCAGTTCGATCCGTTTTACTTTATGGATGTGAAACGTGGCCATCAAGGGTATTCTCAGGCTCCTAGTATTTGATCATAGATGTCTTCGAAGCATTGCTGGTGTTTGATGGGACCACTGAGTAAGCAATACGTGGGTTAGAAGTAGAGTACTAGGTAAATACGGTAAGTCTATTAATAAAGTAGTGAATCTTCATCAGCTGAGATGTTTAGGACATGTGTTACGTATGCCTGACCACCACCTACATCGACGAACAATGCTATTTGATGTAGGAGTAGGCTGGAAGAAAGCTAGGGGCGGCCAAACTGAAACATGGCACCAGTCCATGAAGTCATTGACAGTTGGGCTGAGCCATGTTAATAGGTGAAGACTACCTGGTTGGGGTCCGCGTGACGCTCGTAATAAATGGTTAGAGACTTTGGGTGATATGGCTCAAAATCGTTGGCAATGTCGTAGGTGCATCCACTCCTTGTCCTCCTCCAATGTCTAAGCTTCTGAATTCACCATAATTTTCTGTTTACTGAATTATATATATATATATATATATATATATATATATATATATATATATATATATATTAAAGCATCTGTAACAGCGGCTCAGAAAACAAATAAAGCTTTCGAATATATAGACTCACTATTTCCTCAAACTAGAGTAACTAATTATAGGAATAAGACAACTACGTACTTACTACGTACGTAGACCCGTTCTTGTTATTCTTCAAGGCAAAATATATCAAACTTGGTAATCAAGGTTTCTAATCTATGTCTTACTGCACACTAACAAGTTTTGTGTTTACGAAACTGCTGAAGGACACTGACATTGTGAATAAAAATAGTGCTTTTAGAATGACAAACTGAATACCAGGACAATGTTAACAGGAATATTTGTCAAAGATAAATTAGCATGGAAGCTGGAAACGAAATTTAAGTAAAATTAAGTACATGGTCTGAAAAGCAGATATGGGGTTCAAAAACTTAAATTAAGAGCGGAGCAGAAACATAAGTCAAGTTGCACACTATAGTTCTACTACAGGGGTATAAAATTATAACAAAACTACGCAAAACTATAGGAAATGTTGGGATATATATTCAACATAGGAGTCATATACTAGGTGGCATACTGAAACGCATTAACAATGGTTTGTCACCTACCTATTTCTAAGCAAATTGTTAAACATAACTGGCAAGCAGTAGCCTTCGAGCTATAACTAGCTAGTTAGTTTGGTGTTACATTCTGATGCCAAGTTTAGAAACTAGGTATAAAGATACGCATGCATTCAATTTTAGAAAAACAGTTGTCAAGTAATTACAAAACTTTCAATTACGTATGAGCTAAAGGTGCTTGTAAAAACGGTTAACAAAGGAAAAATCTGAAATAAACACATTTCTAAATTGGTTTATTCCTAACTTACCTGCCAATCAACGAAAGGTTCGCCAGGCTTGGCTGATGGTCTCCATTTCATTACGGCCAGTTCCATGTACTTAGCTCCTGACTGAACCACCTCCATGAGTGCTTTAACTGCAAGTTTCACAGTCCCGTACTCATCTGAGACAGCATCTTCAGTGTAGTTTTTTTCCAGAAATTCACGAGCGACTTTTGCATTTTTTCCAATAGCATTAGCCTTAAAGTATACTTAAGCTAAAAAAAGCTTACCAACCATTCAAAGTGAGTTCCAGAAGGATCTGTCTGGTAAAGGTGTGAAGTACCATCCTGATTAAAACCACAAATTAATGTCGATACACCGAACGGTCGACGACCGTTACTTTGAGTATATTTCTGTTTCAGTTGAGCCATATACCTAGCAATGTACTCCAAAGAAACAGGGTCTTCGACTGTCAGTTTGTAACTCTTACATTCCACTCGTATACGACTAATCAAAATGCGAGCATCAGCAGTAAGCCCTACAAGATCAAAAATTTGAAGAAAATCTGTTACCTGCAAAGGCAACTGCAACATGATCATCCAGAAGAGCTATCTTCCTGACAGTCCTGTCATTCTGTAATTTAGTTGTTGCCTTTTTCTCAACACACAACACAACACAATCTTTGCCTCGTACACCGATCTAACGAGTGAAAGACTTAGTCTACCCACTTACTGCTGTTGAACCTTTTTTGACTGCTTCCTGTGCATATTCTACCTGAAAAAGGTGACCATCCGGAGAGAAAATAGTAATCGCTCTATCATATTTTGTTGTCATGATACGAAGAAACGCGACAGCCTAATCACAGTAGCGCAATATACTCGTTTCTGGCGCCTCTTGCCAATATTTACGATATGCAAGTATAAATTACTTAATTTCTTTGGCTCATGTTTTGGTATATGTGAATCAGCTCTTGGTTACTTTGACAGTTAAGCAGTGAGATTCATCTGTCATTTTATTATTATTTTCAATTACTATTTGCCAAATTCTGTATATCAGTGAGAAACTTAGTTTAAACAACATTTTTGTCAGCACCTGCACACCACTGTTTGGGTAGCATTAGTTGGGTCAGTTTCGCTATTGTAGACCAGCGTTTATTGAATTCACGCCAGCTTATTAATTGTTCTTTTGGTTTGCTTTTAATAAATTTTCTTTGTTTTTCTTTGTGCATAAGCATTCTGCGCCTGATTTCTGAGGCCAATAGTTGTAAAATTTTCAGATCGGTGTTTTATTCATAAGCTTTTATCTCTCGAGCACCAGCTTCCATACGTAAGACGCTTTCACAGGAAATCCTTGCAACTCTTGATTTAAGTCCCACCCATATGTTGCTGATGGATGGTTTTTATGTACCCAGACTCTTCTACCCTAGTTACAGTTTTAAATTACTAACTAACTTAGAGTTTCTGCTCAGTGATTATGGACATCACTACGATGAAATAATGAGTACCCTCAATTGAAGTGCTTTTAATTTGGGTTATATTGACACTGATCAAAAAACATAATACGCGAAGGAAGGTAGAGACTTGAACATTTTCTTTATTGCCTCCCATTGAAATTCATAGTATCTAAGAATTACTATAAACGGAAATGAAAATCGATTTAGAGCAAGTGTTGAAAACATTGCTTTCCAGAGTGAATATGACTCTATCTACGTAGACAAAATGTAGTGTCGAACTAAGAACACTATATTTCGTTCCACTGATTGTCATATCTCTCTTTCGCGCTTTCATTGTAAACATAGACTCACCTCCTAGCCATATTTCATTAGCCAAACAGTCACCATGAGTAGGCATATTGTCTGTAACTTATGGCCACACTCCGGCTAGGTGAGGGGCTGGGTATATTGTGTAGCCCCACCTAACAAGTACACCATACAAATCTAGTGAGGTAGGATGAACTACCAAACTGTGTTGATGAGATTTATATGATGTAACAGTACGCTATTCTGTAAGCTGAACACACTGTAGTTGATACGATTCACAAAGTCATCAATAAGTGGTAGGTAGCAGAGAGTCACAAGAAATTAGAAAGAATCAGTAAACAGCATATGAGGCGAGTTGCGAGGTGGCGAGGAGTAAAGCATGATGGAGAACAACCAAGAGAAGCAAGCCGATAAATGACACAGACCAGAGAACGCGAAGGATGTGCAAATTGATGATTAGAAGTAATGTATGTAATATTTTATGACATTCTCTGTTATAACCTAATAAACCATTGCTTGCCCAAATGGTCTTTTCACAATACATTCGTTAGACAGAGTATAAATGATTCTATATGGCCCCCACCATAAAGTTGCCAAGCAGCTAGCCAGGGTGTTCCAGCTTAGTTTTTCACACCCATTATTAGGCACCGCTCTTCCCCGTCTTAACGTTGGCCTAAGTATAATAAAGTTCGAGCCTCTCATCATCAGATGGATCCACATAATTGTCCTAGTGTAGAAGGGATCCATTCAGTGTCATTAAAGAACGTGCATATGTACTCCGTTTCCTTGCACCTGCTGCTTTCTAAAGCTCGGCTTTAGTTGTGAGAAAGCCACTCTCCAAATGGCCGAAAGTGTGGTCATACCTGTACACAAATGGGGGGGGGTCAACAAAGTAGAGGTTTCCAACTAGTGTGCAACTGCATTGCTATCCACAAGGACAAAGGTAATAGAATCATCAACAAATAGCCTTACAACCATAGTTCCAAACTATTAATTTTACTGTTTATAAACAACCTTCCTTCTAACCGACAGTCACAAACTCTTAAACATGCAGACGATCTTAAGATCTAGGAGATACAATATCCCTTTTATATCTTAATTCTTAAAGAGAACTCGGACGGGTTACGTGCGTTGGCTTCTATCAACTTACTTCCTAATACTGATAAATAAAATGCTAACTGCAAACAGTGTAGATACGGTCTTTGCACGCACACTTATTTAGTTCAGTGCTACTCCTCCCACAGAAAAGGTAACCGAGTATAGCTATCAGTGATACACTTTCACAGTCTTTCTTCATTTGAAGAGTAAGTGTTTTTTTAGGATGAAATGTTTGATGAATTTTTGTTTTTGAAGCTTTTAGCTCAGATTTAATTTCTTGTTCAAGTTGATCAAACTATTCCGGTTGACGTCGTCCAGATACTTTACTGGCACACCACTTTACGCAAGCTTAGGATGAGCCTTAATTGGTTGCAATCAAAGCTCTAGTGAGTTTGTATCACTTGAAAGTCCATTAACGTACATTTTATAGAGTCAGCTGAATCATGGATTCATTATGTAGAACGATGTTTCAAGTGTTAATAAAAATTACAGTCAATATAGGTAAGCAACTTTAATCTAATGAATGCATTATTTGTAGTTGGTTGGCCTATGGACCCTTATACTCAACAAAAAACACCTTATATTTATCGTTTGAGATGGATTGTGACTGACAAGAGGAATCTGGGACGTGCGTTTAAGACTAACTGGGACTCGTCAACCCATGATAAATCAAAGGAATGATCTAAATTCATCCTGAATTAATATGCATGTTTCTTTTGGGGAGGTGTTCTTAAAGTTTTTATCTGAAATTACGAGTTTTTGACACCAAACAGAATGTTTAACGAAATGAGCTAGTCTAGAGACGTAAGATACTAGCCAACTTGTTAAATTGCTTCTATGTTCATAGGACATCGAAGTAAGCATTCCGTTGAGATGACTTCATCACCCTTCTCCATCAAACTGATTAATGAGATAAAGAAAAATAACATTAGTACAAGTGGAATGATCAGAATCATCCACATGTCTAATTAAGTAACAGGCAACAGGTAAATATCAAGTTTGGATGCTACAACTCCATGGCAGCAGATAGTAATTCGGTGCATGGAAAGTTCACAATCTATATTACAAACTGATCGCAATAAGGATCTCACCGCTGGACGTAGCGACGCCCAATCGTTAAATATTCGCTACAAGACTCAAAACTTCTGGGCTCTACCTCTGATAAGATACTAAGTGCGCATCATTGAGGAGTCTCATACTAAGAAAAAATAGCTTATGCCTCTTTAGTTTTTAATGTTAACGAGTCAAAATAAATCAATAGCAAGCACAAACGAGTTTACAAAATTTGTGTGCGTGCAGTTAGACAGTTAATACGTTAACATATTGACGGAATTAAGGCTAAACTCAATCCCTTGGACTGTTCCATCACGAAGTCGTTAATAGGCCTCGATAGTATGCATGAAAGCTATAGAACTACAATTTGTCGTCAAAACGACTAACTATAAAACCGATATATTCAATATTGCCATATACTCAATATTCTTCGAAAATGAATTTAACGAAGACAAGGATCGACTAGAGGAAGACGGAAATCCGACTGCCGCACCAGTTTGCAGCAAATGCAATTCGTTAGATACCAACTCAGTAGTCTGAGGTTATTGTATAAGATGGCCTTTGGGATGGAATAGCTAACGTGCACTGACTGTCTCATGTCTAACAAATAACGGTCTTGGCTGGTTTCAGATAGAAACCCTTTGCAATTTACACCAATCCCTATAATATTTGCTTTGACAAAGCATATTCCTCGAGACAACTAGACACTCATCATTTCCCACGTTAGTTTCAAGTAATGTATCCGTTCGTTCATGTACGTCACTCTTACTTTCTATAACCATTATTCAATTGCTCCTAAACTTTCTTCGTAAGTGCTAACTAGCGTTTGTCATATCATTCAATTACTCACATTTACGAAGAGGACAATAAAATCCTCACCTTGCGAACTTTCCAACAGTTATTTAGATAATTATTCAACTTACTTCTGAGTCCTCATTACTTTTCAAACAATTGTGTAACCCAACTGCGACATAAGGCGCTCTGATTATTTTTCTCGTTTTGTTTTCACAACGAAAAGATAAAGAGACAATATCGTCAACTGTAATGCATGTACTTGGGAATTAATTAAAACAAAAAATAATTTGCAATATAGAAATGTAAATAATTGTCAATTATGTTACAAAAACATCTCCCTAGATGTTTGGTCTCTCAGATCGTCTGTAGGAACTTTCATTTTCTATTGAAAAAAGGACGATTATGAGAATCTTTAGTTAATAAATGAATGATAAAAGTGCCGAAACAATGAAAAGAATGGTTAGTGTTGAGTCCATTGTATAGACTTTATGTCGATTCCCTCTGATACCATTTCCCATAAAGGACTGAAAATACACAAAGAAAAACAAGTATCTGAATTTAAGCAAAGGTGAAAAAAATACAGTCCTACAAAGGCAACATATCTTAATAGGCAAGTGAATTTTTCAATATATTGGGTGCATGTAAAGTCTGTTTTTTTGTACGACATTCTTACATATTCGTCCCCAAATGAGACACTAGGAAATTGACCAGTAAAAAGGGTTATAATAAAAAAGGTAATGAAACTACAACATTCACTACCGATTTCTGAAATTCAGGTGTAAAAATCTAGTAAAACAAATCGGACACGTTTCAGTAACGAAGTAGAGGAAGTCATTGCATCCGGCTCTCAACCACATATTGAGTGTAACAGCACTGGATAAATAAACAAGAGAGTTGATCAGTTTATGACATAGTACTCTGGAATGAAAAAAAACTATGGGACTGGCCTCTGTTGGTCCACCCCAACATTTTAGTTGAGATCCTAATGATGATTCAATTCAATGGCTTGAGATATTAATAGATATAGCCCAGCATACAGGCCAATGGCAACCTTGCTACACTTATCTTTTAAACTTTTCGCAAGTGTGACGAATTCTCACAATAAAATAGAGTCCTCTCTGGCTGCATTCCTATCCAAACCGAGTCACCAACTTTGTGATTGCTTTGGTGTCCTAATGAATTTTACTTTAATGACTACAGTAACCTGTCGTCTTTTATTACTAACAATATTATGTTTCTAGTAGTGCAGTGCATGTATGTGACGAACTGTTTAAATAAATGACTAAATAAGTGATAGTAATATTGATCGACTGTCAAAAGAGAAACAAGTAGTGCTGTGTCCCAACCTACAATCAACTCGTTGAAAGTTGACAGTGATAATTACTGTGTATTTGCTCTAAGGTATGATACTTACACTTCTTATGATCAATATATTTTGAAAAACACACCAATCGTGATACAATTTACACACAGGATGAACAGAATACTAGGTAGTATAGGGCCGAAGTTGAGGTACTTCAAGGAACTTTTATATCTTCCTTCTCATAGTAAGGAAGAATCATAGCCGTTAGGGTCTACGATTTAAAATAGGGATAGTCTATGCATACCCTAATCTTAACCTAAATCCTAATTCTAACTGGGAATCCTAATCTTAACTCTAATCCTAGTATTAAACATTAAATATTTCACACCTCAGACACAATCATCATAGGGTGGATAGTCGATATGTTATTTGGTATATAATCCATTATCGTGGGGTGAATCTCCTGATCCTGAATATTTTGATATAATACTTAAATTTAACGAATTTAACAGGTTTAAATATATAATGATGCTACCAACAAAATCATTCGACAACTTATTTAAAACGAATGAAATCAAATAAATGCAACTCTTAACTAAAGTAAAAAAAAATCAACCTTAGTGAACTCCATACTTTGTTTTGTACTGCTAACAATAGTGAAGAATGAATATTTGGAAATTCATTCTCTGAAAATGCTGTTAATATAAAATTATGCATATGCACACGAGTATATTTGCCTAGGTACACAGTGAGAGATTAAGTATGTTATTCCATGCCTAGTTTGATGATTTGGGTGATAAAGAAAGAAACAACATTGTATGTAACATAGAAATGGTTCTAAAGAGTAGGACTGGTCAAGATATAATGCATACTACATTAAATATTTTAAGTAAGTAAAAGGTTGTTTTAAGTGATGAAACAGTAGTGAATGTAAAGATGATAGAAACAATATAAATAGACTAGATTTTCAAAGATGATCTAAAATCCAAGACAGATTAAGAGATATGCATAAGATAATCTCTAATAAGTGGGAACACTGAATAGAAGGTTTTCTAAACTGAGTCAAAATAACGGGAAATAGATGTTGGAAAATATTAATATGACTCCTTATAACATTTAGCAGAACTATCATATTCGAACTTACTGAGACCACACGATAATTCGAAAATTCAATTTAATAACAAAAAATAACTCATCACATAAACCCTCAAGTTTCGAAATCAATTGCACAAACTAAACGTTCTCTAGACCACTTATGAATAAATCCCGAACATAACCAAGTTAAACAGAAGGTGTTCTATCCAGATGAGTCACTACTACAGAAGTTACACCGATGATATTTCATAGATTTAGACAACTTTTATATGATGTGACTGGGCTATTGATCCTAACAAAAATTAGGGTTGCGCAGGTCATAACCACGACAATGTCCTTAACTAAGTGAATTACTAAGGAACAGGAAATTTTTACTACGTTATAATTCACTAGAAGTTACCAATCTAAAAGTGATTATTGCCAACGGGCATTGATAGTGTTCTAGATTTTTTAATGTGGACAAAGGTATACGACTAAATATATAATATGAATGAGAATAACAACTATAGTATGTTTACATAATTATACAATCATTATTATCCTAGATCATTAGTTAACCACTGGACTGCTAGAAACAGTATTTAGGGAGTTAGTAAAGCAATTAGTGACTAAGTGTATTAATAAGTAAAACGCATTAAATGCAAATTTTAAGTAACTAAATAACCTACCTCATTTCACGGAGACGTTGAACATGTCTAGCTATTTCAGTAATCGTAAAGTCAACTTCTTCTTCAGTTGTAAATCGTCCAATACCAAATCGAATGCTAGAATGCGCTAAGTCTTCTTCAGTTCCGATCGCTCTTAAAACATAGGATGGTTCTAATGAAGCCGATGTACATGCACTGAAATAAATGGATGTAACAGTAGGGAATTATCAGATTACAGGGAAGATATATAAAGCAATCCTTTTATTTAACTAACATATCTAGACAGTCTTATGATACACTAATGATTTTTATTACAATAAAAGCAAGAAGATAGTGAAGAACAGAAGTAAAACAATCAATAAACTTTGTGATATGACAGAGCTACAATTCTATAGTGTGAACACCTGACGTTCAAACAATGAGTAGTAAGTATGATCCCAGATAATCCATATCGAATAGATAGCAACAAAGTATCACTTGAATCCCGTATCTCATCCACGTCGCCACTGATATATTTCACATTTAACAGTCAGTCATGAAAAGCGTAAAACTCGACGCATATGTTGCTATACCACATTAGCATGAATAGCTCATGTTTACGAGGTTATCACGACAGCACAATTCAACAGAGAGGAGCGAAGCAAAAGCATGTATGAAAGAATAATAGAACTTCAGATCTAGAAGGACATAAAGAGTAACTACACATGTGCCACTTTGACTGACTCCAAGTCATGTCTCCCAGTGTATCCTAGCACTTGCCGTGATTAATATGTGGACTCCAGCCAGGTAATCTGCATTACCGATATGGCTTAAACTAGCCATCAGAGACTTCATGGACTGATGTCATGTTTTAGTTTGGCCTCCCTCCAAAGTTTTCCTCCATCCTACACCTATTTTACCCAGCGACGCGCGACGAGGACAGAGGTTGTCACGAGTGAGTAACACAAATCTAAAACACACCAGTCAGTGGAGAGTACAAACTGAACATAAACCACCAAGATACAACCTAATAATGTAGGTAACATTTAAATAGTTTCGTAATACTACTGAACAACACAGAGTAAATAAACAGATTTGGAATCCTTGACTAAATACTCGACGGTCAGGAAGATGTCACAAAGATGTGTGGAATTAATTGGGAATCACTTAGAGATAACCGTAGATGATAAACACTGACAACCATAAAATGCATGATTTTCAAAGTAACTGGATAAGAAAGAGATGAGCAATAATTCACACGTACTCAAATAGTCAAAGATCCAGTCAGTTGTTGACAAAATATCAATTCTGAAGTTAGTGTGCTAATCACATAAACTTAATAGTCGTTTGCTTAAAGAAACAGTTCTACAATAAATGAAATATGACTGCAAAACAGCACACTTAGTGAATGAATAGTGAGTTTCGAAGTCATCGTGTTAAAATAAAATACCCGAGAATGCTTGGATTATTAATGCAGTATTAGTCTGCAGACAAACACTAAGACTGGCTTCAATTGGCATATGGAAATCTGCAGACCTGAATGGTATGACAAACAAAAGGTAATAACGCAACAGCAGTTATGATTAGATGTTGTAGGGATCGTTAAATTTGGATATAATGTCCCGAGTTGATCTAGATTAGACAACAACTAGGAACCAGGAAGCATTAGTAGCATCGCTTTGTTCCAGTAAAGGACTCGTCAGCAGTGCGTACCAACCATAAGATATATTTCTACTACTAAAAATCATGAATGCAAGGAATATGTTATGTATACACAGTACTAGACAAAAATAGCTGTAAGCTAAAATTGTAGTCGGAACTCTTAAGTATCATTTACTGATCGAACCTAATAAAGCACTTCCATAAATCAATATTTTACTGAAATACTGAAGATATAAACGTTGAAAGTTCGAGAGAAATTACTGATAAAACAGTATGATTTCAAACCACTAAACCATGACTGTAGAAAGGTAATAGTAGGTGGATTCGTTTTGAACTGTTTAAATTAGACTATTACAACGTAGTATCCGTTCTCATCCTCTCAGAAAAGTTAAAATTCTAAATGTGCTGATTACCGATTTATGTTAACACAAGAGTCAACATTTACCTATAGTTCAATAAGCTGAAACCTGGTACTTATAGTTGTAACTTCAACATATCAAAATATATCAAGTTGTGTAATCGTATCAACTTCAAATTACCAGATACGCAACAAAAGGCTCCCAAAGAAATCAATGAACAGTTTAATACTTTTAAGTCTTACACATAGGACGCGGGGTCGAAAATGATATCAACTATACCTTATTGAAAAAAACATCAATTTGAATGTATGCATGCAATACTAAATGAAGCATATATCTTCCAAGCTGTTTGGATAAATCACACAAAAGAGAAAGCGTTCAGAAAATATAATTAATACCTGCCAGATGACAAAGCAATATTCTTTAGAGCCATAAGTAAACTTTCACCTTCTACGTACGCAAAACTAAAGTTCACACAACCCGGATAACGTTGAATTGGATCACCATTGAGGGTAGCATGTTGAATTTTTGAAGCTATACCATCGATCAAACGTTTACTTAGTGCGGAAATATGTTCATAGTCATCCTATATTTATTTTGAAGAATAAAACTGACGAACATATATTGAGAAAGATCATAAACACACAAAAATGAATTCTAATTATTTACAAAATAATGCACAAAATATTGATAAATAGCCTTATGCTCCTATTTCCAAAAATACTGACCACTTGAAAGAAACTAAAGTCAATTAATTGACTACCATACAGAAAGGTTATTTAAAAAATTGATGAAAGGTGGAGAAAAAACGACATATGCACATCTCTCAAAACTGCATGAAGGTATCACCTTTTAGAATTATACGTAAAAATTAACATACTTAGTTTGAAACCAATACGTATAATAACGGTGGAAAAAAGGCAATAACTTCTGAGAAGTAAAACGGCTGGAGGTCAGCTGTCTATTAGTCGCATTGATAGAGTTCAAGACATTAACTAAATGTTGTATCAACCAGACATTTTGCAATAATACTCGGGATCTTTAATTCCTTTGTGAGATGAAGTATCTATCGATCATTGATTACAATAAAGAGCATGTCGTTTTGTAAAAAAACAATAAGCTCAGCAGCAGGATATGTTTTAGTTTGAATTTTCCACTGATTATCCTTGAAATGTTACCATATATAACTAGAGCTTGTTCTGCTGCCAAGCTTGTGTGCATAAACATTGACAGAATCTTTGCGATTGTCACAAAACCTAGTGCTATAAACGCTATACCAAGTTAAAGGAAATAGTTTTGGCAACTCAGAATTTATCACAACGTTTTTAAACCACCTGGAGAAAGAAGCCACATATCAGTCAAGCACGCATGACTGATAGCACTAATTGGCATCACTTAAAGGCATAAAACATTGAGATAAACATCATTAAATACATTTTAATGATTCTATTTTATGACCAACTCCAATCAAACTATACATATACTTGTGGAACTCGGATGAAACAGACTTTTACAATGTATTTAAAAACTGCATCTGAAAAGTAGGATACTAATTTTGTAAATGACAACGGAAATAATTTATGTGATATGGACATTTCTCCTGTTTCTTAGTAATAAGGGACATAGTTACGTTTTCGAAAACTTACTTTTATCTCCTCACTTGCCACACGACTTGCTTCACCTAGTCCAACGACCAATGCCGTCGGAAGAGTACCGGATCTTAGCCCACGTTCCTGTCCACCTCCACTTTGTTGGGCTTCCAACCGAACTCTTGGTCGACGACGTATGAAGAGAGCCCCAATGCCCTGAGGACCGTATATTTTATGACCACTAATAGACATGAGATCGATCTGAAGATATATCCCAATAAAGAAGGCATTTAAGATCAGAAACCAATGAATTGGAAAAATCACGAGTAAGCTAGTACACTGTATGGAATGAGAAGTAAGTAAAATTGGAAAGACTCAGTGTCCACTTAGCCAACATCTTGCGATTTAATAATACATGTCAGCTTATAAATACGAAAAACCTTTTTTTATACTTTTATTACTAATCGCTAAAAAATTTAGGGAAACAACTAACAGGAAACACAATTTGACGGTGACTCCAAGTATACTGTGAAGACCGTCTACATATAAACGCTTAACAGCTACAACGACCAGTAGCAAACACTTTCGTATCTATGTTTAATTACTACTGAACTAAGTTAGATTGACGTTATCAGAAATAACAGACTAAAGCGCTGCAAACTTTCTAGCCCAAAAACAAGTGGCCTAATAGAAACCTACATTCATTGCATTGACATCAAGTGGCACTTTTCCGAAGGCTTGAGCAGCATCTGTATGGAAAAAAACACCCTTACTTCGGCATAGTTTTCCAATTTCTTCGATAGGTTGACAAACACCTATCTCGTTATTAACAGCTATCACGGAGACCAAAGTCGTTTCAGGCCTGATGGACTTTTCTAAAACCTTGAGTAGATAATGGATAATGAATATAAATACTTCTAAATTTAAAATGCCATTCTTTTGAACAGGCAAATAGGTAACTTCAAATCCAGAATTTTCCAATACTCTGCAGGAATCTAAAACACACTTATGCTCCTAGAAAGCAACTAAAATTATGATATATTAGTTACAATCTGTGTTGTTACAATATGTTTTTTCTTCGGGTAGTAAAACTTGGCAACACCTTTTACAGCTAGATTATTACTTTCCGTCGCACCGCTAGTAAAAATAATCTCCTTGTGATCGGCATTTATCAGACGAGCCACATTCTGGAGTACTCTATGGTGTTATAAATTGAAATACCATTCTAGCTTTTTCAATAGCATCTTCACAATACCAACCATACTCATGCGTACGTGAATGAGGGTTACCGAAATGATTAACATAGAACGGTAGCATCGCATCTAGAACGCGAGGATCCTTTGTTCAGCAGTTATACAAAATATAAAACTTACAACTTGTGTAGACGCTTGAAAATCAAAATAAATGGGTCGTAAGTTCTTATAACTCCTTGATTTGTTTCCATCTTCTACCAACACTGATAAACGGTGAAAAATTTATCAAATGGTTACGTTCTGCTTCGGCACAAAACTGTCGAGTTAAATAAAAGGTTCTTCGATAGGCTGGCGTGGATAGTACAGATAATCTACTGATCATCACGAACTATTTCGAACAAGCGGTTTCGCTATCCAGTATCCAATATCTGCATAGCAAGCTATAATAACCATCTGCTTTCTTCGCGCTCGAGTTTTGAATGTCATGATTTCGATTCAGATTCTTTGGCATCTTCCAGTCATATGTATCTAGCTACATGACCACTCTAGCCCTGACAGTTTCAAACATGTGTTATAATTAGGTTATCCGAATATTTTCTTCTAGGTATTTTTCGTAATTTTTTGTTCCTGTGCTTTTATTCGTTTTCTCTTCCGTTTATTATTGTTACTATTGTCACTTCTTTGTTTTTTCTTCATTTTTTTCTGTTCACCGTACTAGGCAATCGGGCTTTTTGAATAAAGTTAAAAGGTTACGTTGAAATGATCGAGGATAGAGATGCAAAGAAAAATTAGGGGACTTCAAGATTACTATTATGATACAAAACTGGAATGCAAGGGACAAAATGTTAGGAAGGTAGTATAAAATTGACGGCGTCCGCGTCAAGTAAGTGTTCAACCTCGGTTCCAGAAGCAATCATTATACCCTAGTTAGTCTTTCCTTAAGACTTTCCAATTCTGGGAGTTGCATATATTTAATCAAGCAGTGCTATCCAGGTAGAGCAAACCATTAACGCTAATAAATTACCCCTTGTCTATGATGGGCAGTGGACCAGGGGTTTCTTCGTGGCATAAGAGTAAGCAGTGGGGCCAGTAGGCGCTCTCTTGTGTGTCCGGGGGGTGTTTAGACCATTGTAGACCATGATGAAGTCACCCGATGACTGCCCGTAGCCTTGGGAGAACAACCTTAAGTAGAGCAGCTGATCAATGCATTATTTGTTCTTGGGTCCAGTGACCCACTTTGTGGTCTTCCCTTCAGTCGTCCAATCCAAGAAGAACGTCTACATTGTAATACGTTCCTCGTTAGAAGCGGTATTGTACTTCATATAATAGGTTACGTATTTTATCACTCACAGCAATTTTCAAGACCATGGAAAGTAATGGGAGCATTTAATTATCTGCCGAATTAGTAGCCAAAGACCGTGGGCTTCTCGATTATGTGGTCCTGTAACATTTAGGGTGCTAGGATTTGTTGTCGATTTCCGGATAGCACTCCCTCCACTATCGTTTATTGGAATGGTCACGATTTCCCATTAAGTTGCAGCTGGGCAAAGAAGCACTAAATTTAGCTAATTATATCTTCTGTTTTCATTATCACTAAATACAGTTAGTACTCCCGTGTAAAGTGCTGCATAGCTCTATCCTTTGGACACTGTTAGTCAACACAGCTTTGAAATCCCCACTTAGCGGACGCTTAAAGACAGAGCTAAGTTAATACCAGGATAAGGGGGACTAGTTTCGTAGTGGAGAGCGGTACATCCTTCTGAATTCCTCTAAACGCCTCTGGGTGACTCTATTCTCTGGTCCCTATCAACTATGAGCTTTAGGACACATCTGTAGTAAGGCTAAGAAAATTGGGTGTCAAGTTCAATATGACCACATTACCTCGATTTGTTTAAATCTTCGAATATCCATTATAGTTGTGATGAGCTGGTATTAGTCTGGAAAATTCGTGGTAAATCTTTGTTCTAGCAGTTCTGTTTCTAGTATTTGGTATTTTTCTGTAAAGCCTGGCTATCTTCCTGACTGCACTAGCTCCGGTGAAATTAACAACCGTGATTGTAATTCTATTCCTTGGTAGTGAGTAGCTTATTAGTATATCCAATATATTCTATTGCTATATAACGAGCTGCTATATGCATAATCGATTTCTATGGGCTCCCGTCTTCGTGTTTTGATCAAAGCTCTTAGCTGATTCGTAGGGGCAATCGAAATCTGTTTCGTGTATGGGATGCTGCAGTCCCATCAGTTATTTTATCATTGTGATCTTGTTTTATTTTAGACATACATGTATAAATAAAATAGTTTTACCTTTATATATATGGCTTGTATATACATATATATATATATATTCGTATATATATATGTATTCTGTCATTACCCTCTTCCCAAAGTTTTCTCCATTTAGGTTTTTCTTTCCTTTTGACATTATTAAGGCATTTTTGCTTTAGAAATCAAATTTGTCTTCTTTTTAACAATTTTTGTTCTATAGTTGTGGTTATTTTCTTCTCTTGAAGTCAGTCACTAGGTGGATAAATGTTTACATTAAGGTACAGTCCATCGAAGTTTCATGCATTTGAGAAGTCGGAGAGGGTATACTAAGAATAGTGTAAATATAAAGAAAAGGAAAATGCAGCATGGTATGAGAGAGGGAATGGAGCGGCAACTAAGGGAACAACAAGAAGAGACGTGAACAAGAAGGCTAGAATCATGGACGACAAGCACTAAAGGAACAAATGGAATGACATTAATGACACAGATGAAGGATCGGGTAATTGTTGAGTCACCTGTCGATGCAGGAGCGAGATGGTGATCCGTTGACGTGTATGTGATAGCCTAACTTCTTTCTAAAGAACACAACGGTAAGGAGGGGACATGGGACATATATCGGATGTAGATATAAAACCTGGGAGATCACAGTTAGTCGTCAGTCTGGTAAGCAAAGTTTTAGGGTTGATTATGTGGTTGGGGCGGCTAATGAGAGAAACAAGAGCCCTGTAAATGTGACTCAGGGAAGTAAATATGTTGTAAGCAAGCACCAGATATTATCTAAGTCATCTACATTCCAAAGAGAATTGATAGGGCTTTTAATGATCATGAACACTGGGTTTAGCACGTACATAAATGCACGAAAATTTCTAAAAGGCTACCATATCTTTAAAGACAGGTAGGTGCAATAATCACAAATACGCAAGTCGCCTTTTCAAACATAAATAACACAATTTGTTTACCTCTCCTTAAGATCAAATATATAACTCCCCGCCCCCAATTCAGTACTGCCATCAGTTCTGCGCTTTATCAGTGAATGTAGGCTTAACCATCAAAAGATACTCTAGCAAACCACAAGCCTAACTTGTTTGTATGCAAGGATAATTCATTGGCGAGTAAGGTGTGATCTGGGCACAACCAAAACCATGAGTACAATCCTTTTATGGGTTTGTGCATTTTTAAATATCTGATTCTTCTATCCATATTTTTATACTAAAATTTGTATACGCGTACGTTTATGGTTTCACACTGACCGAAAAACATTCCAGCTTATTACTATCACGTTACCAACACCTCCGAAGTTATAATTTATCGCGTATCGACTACAGAAAAAGAATCTACCTACGTTCCAAATGCAGCCAACGGTAACATTATATTGATAATGCAATAAGAAAACGAATTCTATCATAGCTGTGTGATATATTTGCGCAATACATTTTGAACAATCTGATCACATATGCACTTGTTAAGGCATTTGTATAAGAAAAATAAAGGTCACTGGACAATTAAGAGTATAAGCTGAGTAAACAAAAATAATAAAGATAACAATGTAAGTTACACTCTATCAAGGTAGGTTGAGGGAAAGTACAAATTGTTTTTGGAGACACAAGGTAGGGGGGTTGAACTTCCATATAGCTAAGGCTTCAACAAACTTTAGTATACGTCCTAATGCACTTTTATACAACACCACAAAAGATGATTTGATATCAACTACGTGACTTGTCTCAACCAAGTGTTTAGCTATAGATGATGAAGGTTGGTTATCCTGTACTCTCATTTTTCCTTTCGAGTCCATTTGTTTGTGGAGCCATTTAGGTATGTGTTCAGCTACCCTTACATGCAGATCACGATTGCTCCTCCCTACGTATGTGTGTCCGCACATACACGTAAATTAATAGGTACAGTGGGATGTGATGCATTCGCTTACGTGCTGTTTAGGCTTATTGTGAATCAATAACCTATACTTTTCTACTACAACTACCTTAGCAGCATAAAATCTTCTGTTAACAACTGACTTAAGCCTTTGTTTTAAAACAAGGCTATTTGAGTCACGTCTGAATGGTAACGTGATATAGGCTTAAGTCAGTTGTTAACGGAACATTTTATGCTGTCAAGGTAGTTGTAGTAGAAAAGTATAGGTTATTGATTCACAATAAGCCTAAACAGCACGTAAGCGAATGCATCACATCCCACTGTATCTATTAATTTACGTGTATGTGCGGACACACATACGTAGGGAGGAGCAATCGTGATCTGCATGTAAGGGTAGCTGAACACATACCTCAATGGCTCCACGATATTTTGCCATTTTCGGAGTTTAGCAAAACAAATGATATTATTTTTCCGTTTTCATGTTTTTTCGTTTTGTTTCAAAAGATTGTTATTGATTGATTAAGGTATGCAGTAGTATTTATAAAAATAATAACAAATGTAAATTGAAGCTATTTGTAGCCATGAAATATGATGAACGCACCCTATTCCGTAAACCTTGTTGCTCAAGTTTGTAAGTGAATGAGCTTATATACAATAGTGGGTTTAATTACCTGTCTTCCATAATGGATATTCTTCGATTTTGAGCCACCACCTCAGACATACTACAGACTGTATGCACGATTCATTTGCTCCTTACAACTTAAAACTTCACATTCTGTAGAGCTTAATTACTATGCTCACATGCATATGAACGTTTTACTTCTGACTATCAGCCACACACAAGTATACCACTCTGTATCATTATGCACTTTATCAGTGGGAGTTTATTTATTTCACGATAGCTTACTTAACTAATCAATATTGTTATGATCCGTCAGGTATTTGTTATTCATGCCCATGAAAGTGGCTTGCTCCTGACACTAGGGGGAAAATTACCATCACTGATATACTTAGCTTACCGTTCCACATTGTTCGTGCACGTAAAAGCTGGGTGAACTTATTTCTTCTGGGATTTATTACTAACACTCATGTATGTCGTCCAAATGTCTAACCAACAGTCTACTTTATTTGTTATTCTTCTTGCTTACAGTGATGTCACCTTCGTTGATTTCTGGCTTGCTAAAATGTTTAGGCTTCTAAAGAAGCTCTTTGCATTCCTTTTGAGTATATATAACCAAAAATCTGATACTCAATTAACGTTCGGACGTAATATAAAACTCTCACATTATTTGACACATGACACGTTATTTAAATAAATCACAACGGTTGGGGTTTATCTGACCACGTTATGTGAATTCGACACACGTAATGTGACACCCAACTTAACGCGTTCACTTACGGCTGAATTTTTCTTATCTGTCACCTTTTTTAGCTATAATACATGCACAATTTTGCATGTTCATCATTTTCCGCTGATTTGTAAAGTCTCAGCACTTTTTAAGGATCCACTTTCTAACATTTCTGTTGTTTGTGTGACGTTTCCTATATTGGTGTTGTTTATTTATCAAACTGTTTTACACTTTGATCCCCTAAAATTTTTCGAGTTATTTGGGATGCATTATTCTTCTTTTTAAATTGCTGAAGATTTTGTCTAAAGCTTCTAGCAACTAAGTTATTTTACTTGTGTTTCGAAACTTTCTTCTAAATTATTACAAGCACCTGAGTTAGTTTGCAATGTTGCTGTGAGCTTTTCGTACAACATTTTCACTGGTGCTATTATCCATAACATTTCTATTCCCGCAACAACCAATGGATTCGAGCTGACTCACCAAAAGACAATTGTCCCCAAAAATAGTACTTTCTACATTATCAAATATTTTTTGTATACAATATGCATTCTATCACATAAAAATTTGTGCCATTCTATGCATGATTATTGCTGTCTACCAATGTAGTACTTCACATTGCGTGAGCTGACTAGAAGGTACACTTTACTGTTTGATTAGCCACGTAAGTGTTCAAGTGGCTGTTTTTAGAAAATATCATAGAAAATTAAGCAATCTTATGCAAGTTTTGGGAAAACAACACTAATAAAACAGGCCAGGGAAAATGTTGTTTGTTTGTGATCGTATTTGATTTCTTTTATGGTGTTTTAGGCCTTTGAATCAAACGTATACTGTCAGTGATATCACTCGCATATGTCTGTCATTCATTGATGAACTTACCCAACACAGTTTGTATGTAACTTATACTAACGGAGTTTAACAGGGCTAATTTCCATTCGTAAATACACTTACCGTTGAATTTATATTAATTTTGTACGTGTAAGTTGATTTTCAATTTATCTTGTAAATTGTCTTTGACTGTGCTGTGCACCTTATCTTTAATCACGTACTTAGCTTCTTGAAAACATTCTTGTATGCATTGTATGGATAATAAGAAATATAACCCAAGGTTGCTTCTCTGACACAACTGTAAGTATTGCATTACTGAAACATCCGATATTATTGACTAAAACCCAGCTGTCATTTATACTACATATATAGACAGAGAGAAAAGTAGACAGAGAGCAATTTCATTCCATCATTTTCTTATTTTCCTATTGACATGGTTTTCAGAATATGATAATTCATGTAATAAAAAGTATTTTTTGCATACTGTTACATTGATGTAATTACACAAATTACGCAATAGCCAAATCAAGGATAGATAAGCCGCGTATGGAAAATATATTTTTACAAGGGTATTAAATCGCGATTACATGTTCTTAGAAGTGTGTAATACACTATATAATAAACCAAATCGTAATACTACAACAACCAGCGAACTGGAAAAAGTAGTACTGAGCGGAATGGTAAAGAATGAATAAAGTGGTACAAAGAAGCTATTCACTTCATAAAAACACAGTATTTAATTATAAACGTGAAATATTTGTGGCTTTACTAAATGTACACAAAATGTATTGCGCCTCAAAAATATTAATGCATAAGTGAAACCTATTAACAGTGACATATTTGCATTTAAAAACGTTCTTCAGAAACACATGGCATCAACCATTGTCCTTTGGAATTTTCCTAGGATATGTGGTCATCATAACAATGTGCTACCTCTCATGAAATTTAAGCATAAAAACATTAAAGCAAATAAGTGTGAATGAATCATAAGATACGCAATAAGTAGAACGTTAAATGGAAGTTTTTTCGTAGACTACGTCACTGTTATGGCACTTGTTTACTAGTTCTTTACAAAAATGCGTTGTAAATTACGTAGATAATAGCAGAGAGGAATAAGTAAAGTTTCCGATTTCTCCATAAGCACTAAATTTATTATATTTTCATAATGTAGTCGTAGATATAGGCGTGAAACAACTTTTTTCACTGAAGCCTGCTTAAATATACATCTACATCTACATACATACATACATACATACATACATACATACATACATACATACATACACATGCATACATACATACATATGCATATACATTCACATATAAGTAGGGCTAATTAGATAAATGAATGATAAGAAGGCATAATAAACAGTTACATAAGTAGGTCGAACCTACTTATAATAAGTAATATATGACATTCTACAGAATGCTGATATATCACGGTTACAAAAGTTTATCTCAGGCATATAGCGAGATAGTAAGTATGTTTGCCATAAAGATAATTCGGAATGTACAGTAAGTCAAAACGATTCGCGGTCAAACTCAAATAACTTATTCAATCAACTGAAACTGAATATGCACGCTATACGTTGTTTACAAAGCAACACGGTTATATGCAACCCCACAACGAACCAATCTAACTGAACCTCCCAGGCTCAGAATGTATTCAAGTTTCCCTGTTTACTTTAGCATCCCATAAGATAAAAAGTGAATAATCATCAAAAATTTAGTGTTATGTCCAGAAGCTAAATTGATATTCTGCAGGATATATTCACCAGATCAGCCTAAACAGTTTTAAGTGAATCTTACTTGTTTTTCACTCCAATGTTAGATGTGTTCCACTCGTTGACTAATTTATGAGACTCATTAATCAGCCAGCAAATAATTTTTTCTGGGATTATGGACATTTCTGGTGTGTGCTTGTAAGTCTATTATCCGGGAATGCTGAAAAAATGATAATATGTCAGGGTCAAATTTATTATTAAACATTTTGAAGACCACTATTAGGTCGCCGCTAGTTCTTCTATATGATAGACAAAATAGATTAAGTTTTACCAGCACCTAATCGTACGGAAATCACGATATTTTAGGAACTAACCTGTCTGAGGTTTTTTAATCTACTCCAATAATTCGACACCTTATTTAGACATGGACTAGCTACCTGCATACATTATTGAAGCTTTGGTCTTATACATACAGTTTACTGTGTCAGAGCTTCCAAGTAGAAACTGAGTATTCGTTGAAAGATCAGTAATAGACCTAGCATAGCTCAGTAGATCTGCTTTCCTAATTAGTCTATACTAAGGGTCGAACAAATAAATGGAATTATGACTTGAAGCGCACAGACTAATTGATTTGAAAACCCAGACAATAAGATCAGAATTAATTACTAAAAATATAATTTATTCACACTTTTTGGTAGTTGTCATGCCAGAAATATATATATGTATCTAAACTTTATATAATTGGCAAGGCAACACTGAGGTAACGGAGCGATCTTTGAATCTACTTTTCTTTGTTTGGTTTCGTCGTATCTGTGGTCATAGGGTGTTGACATTCGTGTAGTAAATTTACTGTAACAAGTCGTGACGTACATTGCTGAGTTCCCTTGTTTTTTCATAGGTAGTTAATGCCAGACTTTGATTTTTTCAATCATGAGGGTGCAAATTTATTTAAAATTGCTGACTTTTAGACGCTACACTCTCTTTGTTTCCTCCGCTTTAGCCTTTTTTTTCCGGGCTTATCTAATACTAGATAATAATCTTGGTTTCCAGGGGCTGATAGTCATCACTGGCATACTTTAATCTCACTGTATACAATATGGTTGATGAAAAGTTCAAAGTTTTAACGTTCAATTGCTGGTTTGTTATATAGGTATGTTTACCTACCCTTAAGGGCTGTGTTTTTTCCGTCTTCAACTGTGAGAAAGGAAGACCGTGTCAATGCAATTGCTGCAAAGTTGGCGAACGGGGACTTCGATATAATATTGCTTCAAGAGGTATGTAGGTGCACTCACCCAACTATCTTCTGCTAGATTTGGCTAGAATCAGACTATAGAAAACTCCGGCACCTTTTAGATGACAAGTATCCGTATTCTAATTATTTTTATTGGTAAGATCTTAACGAAGTTGCCTAACTTATCCAGCAATCTTATAGGAACTGGTATGTGCATATTTTCGAAATGGACGATTGAATGTGTGTTTACACACCCTTTTACTACTAATGGATATCCTCATCTTATTCACCAGGCTGACTACTATTGTGGTAAAGGTATTGGGCTAGCTCGAATTACGAGCAAAAAAGGATTTAGGATTAATTTTTACGTCACTCATGTAAGTGTACTACTTTACTTTTCTTTCTTTAAACACCGTTTTAGTAAACTTTATTTAAAGCATGCATTTGTTATTAAATATTGTCGTAGGATACTTATACCTTTTCGGTTCATCGGAAATACCTTTGACTATTTGTCTAACTAAACAGACACATGATTTTATTTTTATCAGTGTGATTGCGCATGCAATGACGCGAACTGATTATTTATGATTGAAAATAGTAGTTAAAAATACTAGTCTACAGCTCAAAAAATTGTTTGGTTCGGCCTTCTTGGCCTTATCCAAAACTTTTCGAGCCTCCTTTTTTCAGCTTACCTAATGTCAACTGTTTTCTAGTCAAATGTAGTTTAGTTTAGTAAATGTCATAGGACCACCTCAGTATATGCAGTTAAAACTTATATCTGGAATTATATGCTGGCCTTGTTTATTTGAATTTTACGACATTAACAGTTCTCATCCCATTTAAAATGTGGATAATGGGTTAATATTATGTTAAATATCATGTTCATCACAGAATAACACTAAACATGTACAACCCCCGACCATAGCTGCTACCTTGACGTGGTGGTCGGGCTTGCCTATCGTGATGACCCAACCGAGCTATATTGGCTGGAACGCTTGTTCCTCCAGGTTCTACCATGCCAAGCAGGTCTGTTGGAGAGTAATAAGACTAAAGGCAGCAACCTAAGATCTGAGGGCGAAGTCATACTGCTGGCTGCAGCGGGGTGTGACAGCAGTAAGGTGTTTCCCTCGGATAACCAGCATCTGCAGCGATGCTACCTTCTCACAAAGGAAGGAAGGGGTTAGAAAAGGTCGGCCCTAAAAATGTCACACCTCACCTTACTCCACGGATTTCCGTCTCCAGCAGTAAGGCCTTCTAAAGAACGGAGCTAACACTTCGAAAACATCCCATAACAACGTCGTGCGTGATCGGCCTCAAGCAGTTGCCCCTTGGGCTCTGCGATAGCGCTCCCAGGTCACTATGACCAATACTAATCCAGTTACCTTTTCAGGTACCTCGAAAAGTAATATTCTTCCATGGTGTAGGCAGCCAGGAAGTGAAAACCGCCCTCATACCTCTAACAGAACACGAGATCATTTTGCTCAAGGTCAAATCCCACCCTCAACTCTCAATAACTCCCTTATTCCCACGGTTAAACAGTCTAGCCTAACTTTATCACCTCACGCCTCTAATGCTATTGGTTTTAGTTCACGAAACCTTGTTCCTGGTCTCCTGAAACCTCGCACTAAACTACATATCGGAGCTTTTAACGTCCGAACCTTAGACCATATAGGACAACAAGCCTCCCTAGCTATGACCCAGGATTCTCGTTCCATCGATGTCTGCTGCGTCTCCGAAACTCGTATACAGGATTCAAGTACAATCATTCGCTTGACCTCGCCTTGTGAAAATAAAGAACCGGTCCGGTTCACCCTTCGTGTTTCCGGAGACCCCAACGCCACCACTCGAAAACTTGCTGGTGTAGGTATAGCACTAATTTCAAAAGCTGAACAGGCTCTTCTCGACTGGATTCCCATAGACAGTCGCTTATGCGCTGTCCGTCTAAACGGGACAGTAAGAACTCGGAAAGATGGGGACACACGCCGTTACCTCTTTGTCATCTCTGCCTACGCTTCCACCGATTGCAGCTCAGATGAAGTAAAAGATGAATTTTACAGAAAGCTTTTCGACCTCCTTCGAATAGCTAAGCGTACTGATGTAGTGATTATGGCTGGTGATTTTTATGCCCAAGTAGGTAGATTAGACGAAACCGAAAGGCACCTAGGTGGATCCTGTGGTGTCGAGGCCCAACGAACAGATAATGGCGACCGTTTATTACAACTGTGCGCAGATAACCGTCTATTTCTCGCAAGCACTAACTTTAAACATAAGGAAATACATCAGTTGACATGGCGGCCCCCACAGTCAACTCAACGTTGGACTCAAATAGATCACATTGCTATCAGCCACCGTTGGAGAGGCTCGATAGAAGACTGCCGCTCATTTTGGAGCACATGTTTAGACTCAGACCACGCTTTAGTACGAGTGCGTATTAGTCTGCATCTCACTGGACGTAAACGACCCACGGCAAAGATCCCCCATAAGAATCCAACTTAATGAAAAAGTCAAGAATACATTTCAGGAACACTAAAAAGCCAATTAGTCAACTGTGTAAGCGATACCCATCCCGAGTCAGCTTGGAATGATATCCAAAAAGCTGTTGAAACAGCAGTAATATCTACTAGTAAACTGAAGCAAATAGTTAGCAAAACTCAGCGTATTTCAGCTGCATCTACTGGACTGAAAGATGCCCGGCAACACATCCCGTCTAGTTCTGAATACGATGAGGAGCGAAGGGAACTTAAACACAAACTGGTTAAAAGCTTACGGAATGATCGTGAGCAGTGGTGGGTGGCGAAAGCTAAAGAGATGGAAAAGGCAGTGGCAATAGGTAACAGTAGGCAACTGTTCAGACTTATTAAGGAAACGGGTATCAGAAATCCAACTGTAAGTGAAACTATCTCGGAAAAAGATAGAACCATCATTCACTATCAATCCAGAAGGTTGGACTGATGGGCAGAACACTTTAGGGAACAGTTCAATTGGCCCTCGGCCTCATTCCAGTTGCCTACCGTTCCCAAGCAATCTGATTGGCAAATTAGTATTGGTGCCCCAATTCTTAGTGAAGTTGAGAAGGCTATAGGAAACCTAAAGCGAGGGAGAGCAGCAGGACCCGATGGGTTAACCTCTGAGATATTTAAGGATGGTGGTCCAGTTTTAGCAGCGAGATTAACGGGGATCCTGTCTAGAATCTGGGAACTGGGCGTAATCCCATCTGACTGGTCTCAAACACTAATCGTCCCAATCTATAAGAAAGGACAGAAGCCCTCTTGTGAAAATTACCGAGGAATCAGCTTAACGAATATAGTGTCGAAAATATTGGCTTCAATCATACTTCGACATCTAACTAAAGCTCGTGAAGAGCAAACTCGATAAAACCAAGGTGGTTTCAGACTTGGACGTGGCTGTATAGATCAAATATTCACACTTCGGCAGGTTCTGGAACACAGACACACTTTTAGACGCCCGAAAATAGTTGTTTTCCTCGACCTTAAGGCGGCATTTGACTCTATCGATCGTAAGGTTATGTGGCAGTGTCTGTCATTGAAGGCGTACCACAGAAGTACAGTAACCTTATACAAGCTCTCTACTTGAACACCACTTGTCGAGTCAGAGCTTATGGCGGATTGTCACCAGAACTGATTACCTCAGGTGGTGTTCGTCAAGGTTGTCCGCTTTCCCCATTTTTATTTAATTTTATCATTGATACACTTTTAGAGTTGACATTTTCATCGCCTGACTTCTCCGGCGTTGACCTCCTTCCAGGAGTTAAACTTGCTGACTTAGAATATGCAGATGATATAGTTCTCTTAGGCGAAGATGCTGATAAAATGCAGAATCTTTTGACTACCTTAAACAAGAATGTAAGGATGTTTGGGATGTGATTCTCTCCACCCAAATGCAAAATGTTACTTCAGGATTGGCTTGATTCGACACCGAAGTTAGTGATAGGGAGTGAGGCAGTTGGATGTGTTGACCGCTTCACTTATCTTGGCAGCCTTATCAGTCCTGACGGTCTGGTGTCTGCTGAAATCTCTGCGCGTATACATAAGGCCCGATTAGCTTTTGGGAATTTGCGTCACCTGTGGCATAGGCGAGACATCCGTCTACTGGCCAAAGGACGCGTTTACTGCGCAGCAGTTCGATCCGTTTTACTTTATGGATGTGAAACGTGGCCATCAAGGGTATTCTCAGGCTCCTAGTATTTGATCATAGATGTCTTCGAAGCATTGCTGGTGTTTGATGGGACCACTGAGTAAGCAATACGTGGGTTAGAAGTAGAGTACTAGGTAAATACGGTAAGTCTATTAATAAAGTAGTGAATCTTCATCAGCTGAGATGTTTAGGACATGTGTTACGTATGCCTGACCACCACCTACATCGACGAACAATGCTATTTGATGTAGGAGTAGGCTGGAAGAAAGCTAGGGGCGGCCAAACTGAAACATGGCACCAGTCCATGAAGTCATTGACAGTTGGGCTGAGCCATGTTAATAGGTGAAGACTACCTGGTTGGGGTCCGCGTGACGCTCGTAATAAATGGTTAGAGACTTTGGGTGATATGGCTCAAAATCGTTGGCAATGTCGTAGGTGCATCCACTCCTTGTCTTCCTCCAAATTCTAAGCTTCTGAACTTATCATAATTTTCTCTTTATTCAATCATATTTTCTTAAGTCTTATCTCCGATCTCTATTCCCTTCTATTAATACTAACTCTGATTCGACAATTTAGTCTCTATCTGCTAGTTGAGGCATGGCAACTTGAATTGTCGTACGCATGTACCAAGTTCTACGTTGTAACTGTCTGTCTGGTTGTATAAACATACAAGCAATAATGAGACAGTCTTGTCAAATTAAGTGGTTAGAGGTTATTAAACGATCTATCTATTAAAATTTTTCTAGTGTATTTGGTTTTCATTCGCAAACTGTATGGGGGATATCACTGCTACCAAGCTTTCTAAATAAATGGTGGTTCAAATCACTTATTAGCCATAGTGTCATTAGTATTATTCAGTAAATCTATGCAATTGTTATTGTTATCGAGATATACTGGGCATAGCGTGCCTTAGTTATATGAATTCTTGGCCTGCTTACTCATTAGTACATGCTCATCTGAGGTTGATTAATTTCAGCAGGTTAGATGCTGTGAACTTTTTAAATATAAACCGGGGGGGGGGGGTTTGAAACAGTAACATTACTGATTTTGAAAGTTTCAAGATTTGTTTACCCAACCAAACTCAACTGAAGGCTTTGTTTAACCTAAAAAAGAATTTAATAAAAACATTTGCTTCCTTATAAATTAACGTAAATGTAAATCTAGTACATTATACTTAATGTCTAACCCATCTATGTAGTCTATGTAATAGTAGTTAGGATTGTTTATCCAGTGGATTTAGAACTCATGCATTAAAAGAAGTCGAAATGTGTATCATCCATTTTCATAGAAGGTGTGTGATTATGAAGTATTTTTTGGACTTTCCATTTTGCAATCTGTATACGCTTTTCAACGTAGTAGTAAGAAAGTGGGCATCTTTTCGTTTGAAGGATATGACGTCTATATTTGTAGTTTTTTAGCATGGTAATTAGTGCGGTGAGTGTGACTGGCTGACTCGAATTGTAGCACTATTCTGTGGAGATATCTAAATAAAGGATGATTGTGCAAACATGGTTTTTCTCCTAAACTGTTCAGTTGTAGTCAACATGAGGATTGTCATGAATGTGTCCACGTTATCATATCTCATATCAACACAACATAATATAAAATAAGCAGCATGAGACGCTTAGGAACGTAATAAAAAAATCAACCATGAGAAAAATTTATCTCAAACAACGCATGGAATAGAAAGTTGAAAATTATAACATGTCGCTGATTGTTTCGTTTATACAAGTAGCTAAGGATTAATATATAGAAATTATATACGTTCCTTAAAAATGTATTTGACATTCGTATTTATGAGGGATTCTGACGCTTTTAGAACATTTATATAGATACACGTATTTAGTACTATTTCCGTTTTTGTTAAATAATGTACCATGACTTATGAATTTGTGTTTACCACTTATTATTTTTATGAAATATATGATAATCTGACGTCGTTACACAGTAAACTGCAGTATGAAGCAAGATTCGTGCTTTATCTCTTTTGGCCTATCTGAATACTAGTTTTGTATTGTCTTAGTTATTTTTCATTCATTTCAAATGCATCATATATAATACGTACACTATCAACTGAGCAACACAGTTATAATTACTACACTTTATGTAATAGCTGTTGACTTTATATGGCCATAAAGTTTCTTGTTGTTAGTTTGTTTAGTCAAATTAAAAGGCAATTGTTGGCGTTTTAAGTTCATAGATCTAGTTGCAATGGTTACCGTTATGACGCTAGAGAAGGCTGTTATGATTGATACGTATGACTAAGTGGTTGATACGACCTTGTGCGCACGAAGTCACAATAACAACCGCCAATACAAGTTTCTATCTGGTCACTGCATGTCTGGCCAATGTCTACTTAGTCCCAAGCCGGAAATAAGAGAACATAAGATTGACAAACCAACCAGACAGAATCATATTGTATTTCAGGCATTCCTTTACATATGCACAAAACCTGACAACTCAGTCAACCAATTAAAAAAACTAACTTTAATACAAAATAAGAGTAACAGTGACTGTGAACTGACGCAACGTATACGCAATCAATTGATCGTAGTTCATAAATGAGGAATGATACACTATCAGTTAGTGTGTTAAACGGGTGGATAGGACAAGGAGAACTAAATGGTAATAGGAATAAAAGTTTACTTTGTGTATAACCAAAACAATTGAAATAGTCTACAGAAAAACAGTTCTCGAAGATAATCAATCTTTAGGTGCTCGGCTTATCAGTTATATCTAAAGTTTAATAATGATGTGCTATTTTTTAATTTAGTAATGCATAAGTTTTGAATTTTTACGTGTAATTTATAAACAATTTCAATATTTAAAATTTGCTCACATTAGAGAATCTTTTGCTTCACATTTTTTTGTGGTGTAATGGGTTGAAATTTATTACTACACGTAAAGCTGAGCATTATGCTATGGCGGTATATATTTTATTTAGTTGTAGCCATTAAAATGCTGTTAGGTGTGCGTGTGCTACCTAGACCTAGGCACCTACTTCATTAGAAATGCTGATAAATCATTCTTACATATTTACTTCAACGATCACTCATTGATATTTCGTGAGGCGACGGTTCACTGGATAATACACTCAGTTCTCATCTACTAAGTCTTGGGTTTAAAACTTTTCCCACCTACATTTGTTTCAGAAACTGGATATATCACTAGCCCTCACACTTAAAATGTGACTCAAAGCCAAGTATACGAATAGTAAGAATAAAGAGTAAATCGGTTGACAATTAATCATGTGTGAATCTCCTAAGATAGTTGGGATACATTTTGGACACTAAGACTATTGTGCCGATTGATTTAAAACCATATGGTAATTTGGTGAGATTTTGCTTGTTATCCTTAGGTTTCCGTCTGTACTTTTATGATAATACTATTTATCAAGAAAATAGGAGAGATTCAGAATAACTGCTACGTTTATTTTACAAAGCTTTACACAAATGAGTATAAGTGTGCTTTGATCACTTTGAAGTTCAACGGATTCAGGTTTGTTTCCATATGGAGTTTATAACAAGCTCTACCAAGAAATCCCGTTGATACAGTTATTCAATGCTCATTAATTTTCAACGGTGTATTAGTTGACACCAATCCACTATAAACGTAACCTTTAAATCTATCACTACTATCGTTATAACCCAATTCACTAACCAGGTAATTGAAACAGTTTTTAAATCACAACATGAGTCCTACACAGAAGCTAATTGTCATTTAAGTTATTAATAACTATATGAACTAATGAAATCGCACATGATTATACGATCACAATTAACACCTTGTTTAATTTTTATTAAACATTTTAATTCATTTACGTGACTTAGTCTGCTAATTAACTGTGTAAATTCAGTGATTCCATGTTAGTCTCAAATTGGTTGTGTACACATGAATGATATTCAATCGTTCAGTTTTAAAATTTATTTTCTTTTGACATTCAAGTTAATTGCTCGTTATGAATTAGATCGTATGTTGGATAAATATAATGGACATCGAATATCTCAATTAGTTGAAGTTATGGAATTTGTTCGTATGACATCAACGGGTTCCGATGCAATTATTATTACCGGGGATTTTAATCTGGAATCAAATACTTCAGCTATTGAATTGCTGTGTACTTCATTAAAGTTATCTGATGCATGGCTTAATAATGTAAGCTGAATGAATATTATTCCTTATCAAATTCTGAAAATGACTATTTATTTATTGCTTCTTTAAAATTGATTTAACTGTAGAAATGAGCTCAAGAAAACAGTGCTACATAAGGCTATTTGTATTGTAAGGACATATTATTTATGCCTAGCATTGTCTTAAATATTCAGCCTCATTTAGAACATATACTGTTAATTTAGTTTAAATATGATTTGAAAACTGCAAATTATGATTGTATTTATTATCGTTTTTGGCTATTGATTATAGAAAAATTTTTATTTAATAAATAAGAATAGCTCACTTTTTTTTGCCAGCTACTCATTCGAAAATGACAGAATCTGGCACATACATGAGTCTGTCCAGGTTACCATATCACACTAAAGCGCGTGATAAAGGATGCGACTAGATATGAATCAGTTAATTAGCTGATTCTGTAATTATTAGAGAATATAGAATAACTTTGAAACTAAGGATCTAAAAAGAGTTATTTCACCTGTTTAATTGTCATAGATCCTCAGTCACAGCTCTCAAATTCTCCGACCATTGTTTGTAAAAACCTCATGGGCGCTAAGCATGTAGTCCACGCTTACCAGCATGGCGTAGGCTTACAGATAATTAATTCATAGACGGATAACACATGTTGGTTTATGTGATCTTAGCTTTTGAGATGATGGAGAGTTGTAGCTCAGGAGGATGGTTTTGGTTCTCTCAATTGGGGAATGTAACTAAACCAAGATCTTATGCACTTTCTAACCTATTTTTGTACCATCCAATGATCATGAAGGCAGACAGTATTTGTGCATAATTAATATATGTCTCAACCACCTTGTTCGATTAAGATCCACCAACTTATCACTCGATTTACAGTCTACACTTTGTACCTTTTGTCTAATCTCAAGATTACTCACTCAGTGGTGTCAATATACGCATTAGCATTTATAATCAAGTGCCAGTAACCTACGAATATTTTCTACTTTTAGAGTCGATCGTATAATGTGAACAGTGAACTATCGCTTAGTGTACCGGCCTTACCTCTGGCTGTAGGATATCTCATTTATACTATCAGTGCCTTAAATCTATCCATTATATTACTAACTTTAAGGCGAATTTCTTGAACTTGTAATTAAATGGAGGGGTTTTTACAGTCGAAAAGGTGCGTGTGAAGTATTCATCCCTTAGTGACATTTTACGATCGTCGTACTATATCAGTTTAAATTGGAAGTGTATGTTATTTGATTCCGACGAAATGGTTTTAAGGTATTTGGCCTATTTTGTTAGTATTCACACAATGTCCGCTAAATGTTGTAATCTAGATGTTTATAAATCTCCAGCTGTTCTAATTATTTCTTAATTATCTATTCAGCACATTTTGTTGTAAATCGTCGTCATAGAAAAATCCCAACTGTCAACACGTCTGTCATTTATCCAGTATGTTGTTTGTGTTATGGGTGTTGAGTGCAGTGGATATAAGTATCGTGATAATGACTTAGGCACGAGCTATAAGTGAATAAAAAAGAAAGAATAAGATATATTAAAATGCATACTAATAACTTAGTCAAAAAACAAAGTGCTATTCTATTGTAATAATATGTGCCAATCAATTAACATTTAATAGTGTATTTACTAAAACCGGGAACAAATTGAATAACGTTTTGATATATTGCACATCTTCAAGTCTCGTTTCTTTCGTTTTTAAAATGTGTTTTCGTCGCCTACGTACCAACAAGTTTTGAAAACAAACTAAACGTGGTATATTGTATTGAAATCTCAAAGTGATTACAGTGCACACCTAACTTGGATTATTGATCTATATGCCAAAAATATGTACGTGTTAAACACAATTTTAGACTTTTGCTAAGAAGGAATGAATCTATTTTATTCATACTCATGAAAATGAATATTTCGTTATGAAGCCGAACAATACATATATAAAGTTGCGCTATCAACAATACACAGATTTGTACTGTCATATATTCTACCGTTATCCATTACTACGTCATAAAATCCCTTTTTTATTGTATTAATTCATCACGGATTGATCTTGGATTAGTACCACTAAAAGCTAGGGAGGGTTAGACAGTTATTTTGTCGAAATAAGGGACTCCCCATCAATGTACACCGTTGATTCCACCAGGGAATCGAACTCACGACCTTGCGGGGTTCAGACATGCTAGTTGTAAGATAGTTATAACTAAGGGCAATGATCAATCGTCGCTCTATATCACAAATTGATTAAAGTTGGAATCCTATCATTGGACACTAGCTCAATAATGCAGAGAGTTTAGCGCTCTCCGTGTGACCTGAAGGTTTTTTGTTCAATTCCCTTACAGAATCGAGAGTACAGACTTCTGAAGTGTCCTTTAGTAGAACGGAAGAGCTGTCCAGTGCTCCCTGCTTTTCACTGATACCCGATCAAATCAGTCTTTGTATAAAAATTAATTGCCAATTTCCTTCCTGTTCGAAGTTCATTGCATAATTATATCACATCTCTGATAAACTTTATCTTCTTATTGCATCATCAAAATTTATCAAAGGAGCTAATTGTTTTGAAATTTTGAAAAGAAAACTCCATGCACACCACTAAAAGGTTGGGTGAACTTGTTAGCTTAAAGTATAAAATTGTATCAGAATGAGTGGAACTAGATTTTTATGAATCTTTTTTATCAAGTCTCAAGCATTTATGCTTGCAACCAAATGTTTCATATCTCATTCGACTTACTAAGTCACATATTGAAATTGTCGAGAAAAGTAGCTTAAGTGGTATACAATTTGTCATTCTTCTGTATTATCTGATATTTCACTAGTATGTCATATTAAATTCATAAACTTTTGAAGTATTACGGTTGGGAAAACAAAAGATAGGATCAGGAAAAAACTGGATATACCCTGTTGTGGTAAAAACTATGCTGCTTCGGTAAGATAAATATATAACTAATGTGTCATCTATTGTATTATCTGCTCACGAAAAGGAGGCACTCTCACTTCGATTTAACTTTTCCGCATCCGTAACTCATATACCGGAACTAGCAATTAGTGACTAATTTGAGAACCTCTATAACTAGTTAAATACGTTAGATAATCAGAGTTGATGTAAAGCTAAGTTAGTAAATATAGCTCATCAGTTTAACAGTTCCGAATCAAATAGGATTAGCATATTAGTCTCTTTTCACCTTAAAGCACTGAAAGAATTAAGAACTAATCCTGACATCCTGCCAAAGCGTGACAAAGGATCTGGCTTGGTTGTTACGGATGCATGTGGTTGCAATGTAAAGTGTAATGAGCGATGGAAGTACATTTGTACCTTATGTTAAATTTGATGGAATCAATAAATTAAGAAGCAATGTAAATTTACACTTAGCAAAACTTGAACATGAATATTAATTATAAAGAGCGATCTAATTTCCTAAAACCTGTTGCTTCTGAATACTCACATTTATATAGATTGCCTGAAATTCGTAAAATTAACGAACCCCTACGTCCAATTTTGTCCATGTGTCGATCACTTACGTATAATCTTGCAAAATGCTAACAAAAATACTGAACCCAATTCAGATTTAAGGGTGGTCACTTCCCCCAGATTGATAGAGTTGCTATGGATAGCGCTTTAAGATCATTATTAGCTGATGTGTATATGGCATATGTAGAAGATTTGTACTCGTAAAGTGTGATTCACAATGTTTTTCATATTGCCTTTCTTCTTTTCTTATCTAGTTGAGCTTTGCTTTCCATACATAACTGTCTTAACAAGTTTTTTTTAAATGTATTGCGCAAATATAGCACTTGGTTCTGATAAACTTCATCTTATCGCATTATCAAAGTTTACCAAATGGACTAATTGTTTTTACAGCTAAAATATGTATCGCTATTAGTTTACTGGTTCTGTTATTATCAGCTTCACTTATCACTTATTGTCCTCAGTTATGTAATCCATCTATTTCATTGATATCCTTGACTGATTTAATATTTTTCCGTACTTGCATATAGGTATTTTCGCATATTAGAGTAGAGCCTGATGAAACCCAATTGTAAACAATGCAGTTCACTTATATAAAACAAATGTATTCGGCGAAGGCATCTCTTTTACGAATTCGTTACCAGTACAATCGTATATATATATGATGTGAAATTTTCTTGACTCCCTAGTATTTTAAGTAACCACTTAGTAATTGAAAGATGGAGGGTTTGCAAAACGTGAAGTTTGTGTAATCAGTAGGGTGGAGGAAGTAATTGTGGTTATCAGTAGATTAAAGCGTAGATTTATGAATGAAAATCGAGAAAATCTGGTTGGAGACAGTCGTTGTGTTAGTAATAAGATAATAATGATAATCGTAATAATAGTGATAATTCTTATTTTACTAATAATAAACGTGAGTGTAAGTAGAAATGAAATATGCATATACAGGAGAGTATAAATCAATCAAGGAATGTGTAGTCTCAACTACGGTTTACAATATATATATATATATATATATATATATATATATATATATATATATATATATATATATACGACTTTACAGTTTGATAATCAATTCGTTGTTCTAACTAAATTTGTAGTCATACTAACCATGTAATTAATTTACATCGTTAAATAGTCATCCTAAAAAGTTAATCCGTCACTCGACTACGTTAGTTTAAGTGGTTACATTTCTCATTAGTAAAGGGGAGAGAAAATATAACAAAGAATAATTACTATAAATAGACAAGAAATACATATATTGGATTTTTTGAAGATTTTCAATTAGTGGATATAAATGATATAGTGCTTTTCGTTATTGTAGTATCCAAAAGAAAGTTGAATCAGTTGAAAGTGAACTCTGCTGATACGATTACCATGTAAGCTTTCTGTTCTAACCTATTTGGATTGTTATCTCATCGTTTCTCCCATGCTATCTGAGTAGCAACAGATTAATTATTTGCTGTTTAGTAATTTCCTTTAAATGATATCATTGTAAATAATAATGACTATTCTCTTCACGAAAAAGTGATTACTATTCTGTTTTTTGCTCTCTTTTTATCGATACATATAACTATATATTTGTGTTTATAGACTGTTGCCCAAAAGAACACAAATATAAAAGAATTAGAATCAGAAGGTTGTACATGTGATCGAGCTGATAATCCCTATCGAAATCCCTTATGGACAAATACTTATGGGAATGGCGAAAGATTGGATTATATATTTTATCGTTCTGGTCCGTCAATAATAGATTCATTTCATATACCATGTAAGATAATTATATTCTTTTTGTTGTTGCGTTAATTCAACTTTGGCATAAGGGCCTTTATTTATTTATTTGGTTATTATTCGTGAAACCAAACTAGCTTATGAATATCATTCTAATGGCAGACGCTAAGAATTGATTGAAAAAACGTGGTTAGTTCATTAATCGGAATCATAATCGATCGATGTATATCGGATCATCACGATCCTCTGTTTGGCGTCCTAAAGATCATACAGTTCAATGATTTCGTGCCGGTTATCTCTTACTAGGTATTATTGTTGTTTACCTATTTAACGGCTATGCAACATTTGCCTCTTCTTTTCCTTCATACTAGTATCACTTCATATTATGTGTATCTTTTTTCTTAAAGTTCTATAGCACCAAGCATTTTATGTGGTGTAAATAAAACAAACAGTCGAGTGGTTTCGTGATATGTTTTAATAAAATTACGTTATCTGCAGAACCACTAATAGCCAGCTTTCTATCTCTTTTGGAACATTAAGCGTATACTAATGAGGACTCTTACATTAGGCTTTATAAAAGAGTTCTCGTGATCGTTAGTTTGTGATGAGTTCTTTGATTGTATTTATGAGCATATTTTAATATTATTACAAGCGAAATGTATAGCACCTATTAAGATGTGTATTGTTAAAACCTTTCTTAATCGAAATATTGTCTTTGAATATAACTGCTATTTTATTCGACAAATTATCTATTATTGTATGTTCAGTTCCATTATCCGTTTAGCTTTAGCCTTCGGGATTGTTTTCTTATTAGGTTACGCATAAAACTTAATAGTCCATTAGAATCGATAAAGATTTTTCGTTGTTGCAATCGGATATTGTGACCGGTGGAATCAAACAAGTTAAGAGATGTGATATTTAGCGATGTATGATATTCGTAGATGATTGTCGCGTGTAGAACAAATTTGGTGTAGTCCAGAAATGGTGGGGGTAACTTCAAGCTCAGCTAGTTTCTTTCTGTTGTTATTGAGTTTTTTAAGTTTATTAATTTAATTATGGATCTTTCCTTGTCGCTCATGACAATGTAAATACAAATAACCGGATTTTTACACTAAATTATACTAAAGTGTTTTGCCTATTGAGAGACCCAAAAGTTATTGAGTTAGCCTTATGCTGTAGATTCTTGAATGTACGATCCATAGAGATTTCACACAAAAACAAAACAACCGTTTTATTCTTCTCTGGTTATTTAGTTGACGTGAATTTGTTCTAAAAACTATCTTCAAATGGAAATAAATAAAAACGATTGGTAACATGATGAATGACGCTATAAAATTCATTTAGTGGTACTTGCAAAACAGAACATTTTACTTTTGATTGTCATTGTATAACTGCAAAAAAATTATTATGCACAAATAAAATAAGAGAAAATCACAATTAACCCTACATTATGTTTTAGTTATGAGTGTTATTACTAATTTTAAAAATAAATTTTAGTTATAGCATATGATTTGTCAGTTTTCAACATGTAGTTTAGAGATACAAGTAGATTATATATATATATATATATATATATATATATATATATATATATATATATATATTTATATATTTATATATATATAATAGAATTGACATGAATCATTTTTTGGAGATACAAAGGTGTACTGATTGTATACAATGTTAAACTAATCTATCAACTTCATTTTCATATTCTGTGTATCAATGTGCATGCTTGTACATCGAAGTGAATACATATAAGCATTTGCGTTGTGAAACTACATTTCAGCTATCTATAATTGTATATTTTGTAGTGTATCTAAGCAAAGTAAATGATGTTTAAAATAGAAGTTTCTATCTATAGTTGACTTAACTTAATTACACCACGTTTATGCTATTAATTTTTGAAGGAAACTGTATTAAAAGCAATTGTTTATTTGGTGAAAACAGAGTATATCATAAAATATTACATACATTACTTCCAATCATCAATTTGCACATCCTTCGCGTTCTCTGTACCGTGTCGTCTATCAGCTTGCTTCTCTTGGTTGTTCTCGATGCTTGTCTGTATTTTAATCATGCCTTACTCCTCGCCACCTTGCAACTCGCTTCATATGCTGTTTACTGATTCTTCCCAATTTCCTTCGACGCTCTGCTACCTACTATTTATTTATAACGTTATGAGTGATTTGGAATGTAGTGATCGAATTGTCGCCATTCGACACACTGTTAGTGTTTGAAGTTCATTATCGACCTTCAACTGTAGCCATATTCTACAGTGTGATGTGATCTAATTTCGTTGACCAACATGTCTCTTAGGAATGTATGACAATTGGAAGTCGTCCCGATTGGGACATCTCTAATCGGATACTAGATATGGAGTTAGATCTTACGGTAAACGCCAGCATGATTGACGTTCGTTATGATTAGTTATTTTACGCTTTAATTTTATCAAAGCTATATTCCTAGAGGTGGAATACTCCAACTGACTTACAAATATTGATCCTTTATTAGAGGACACTCATCCACTTGTAGTATGCAGATAATACGACTCTGACGTAAATACTATTGATTTCCAAAATATGCTGAATTTCTCAAGTAGTTTGGAAATATTTTGTTCTCGTATATAACACATTGATTTACAAACGATTTGAGCTAGTATCTATTTTGGGAATAGAAAGCAAATTAATTGGACGCCTCAACCACTTTATCTTGGTAGCTAGGAGAATTTTGACATGGATACAAAAAACTTTATTGGAGTCTGCTACTATTAGCACTACTGAGAGAAATTCATTCGTTCACACGTTCGTTTTCAGTCAATTTAGGAAACTATCATTCCCTGTCCATTGTCATCAATCAGCTAGTTACTGCCTTATTTACAACTTTTCAGTGCACTAGAAGCCTGTTTCTCAGTAGAGCCTTAAAAAGTCCATCTGGATTTTATACATATTAGCAATCTTGTAAAATAATATTAGTGTATTTGTATTTTCTCGCTGATGATATTGAGGACTAAGACTGATCCGTCTTTTGCTATCTATGCATTCTGAATGGACTATCTTAATACAAGTCGTCAATACTTCAGTAACATTTACATACCCTTTTAATGAATTCAACTCAATTGAGAACGTGGTGGCGTCTAATATAAATCACTTTGAGTTCCGGTGTAAGTATCTATCTACCGAGTTTCAGACAGGACGAAACGTGTATTCTAAAATCTGTTAACCAACCGTAACATAATTTTAATAAGAAGTGTTGCTCATTTTTAGGAAGAGCATATTTTGTGATTATATTTGTAAAGAACAGAAAACCCGTAACTTCTTAAAACATTCTGTTAAATTTATTGATTTAACTTGGAAATTTCTCATTATTTCTGTTGTACTGAGTTAAGTTGAATTCTTCTCCAACTTTCCTTCAAGATCATTTGAATTATGACCAACCTCTTAGACATTTAGATTGGTTTATATACTATACAACATCCAATTCTATTTATATATGTATATATAGTTTTAGCAATTATGCATATATGTAATCATATGTCTTTTTGTTCGTAATTGTCATTATTATTAATAAGGCTAATATTTGTCATGAAAAAGGAGGCTGTCCGTAATATTTTCAATGCTCACTAATTGTTTTAACTCCCGCATTTCCGGTCATTTTCGCATTCATTTAATAGGTGAGTATTACATATTAGGTTGTAATTTCAATTAATTATTTCCATTTTTATGCTTTATTTCTCACTGTTTTTTTTTGACTAACATTTTACGCTGCGCCATATACTGAACATAATTACAACAGGTAATTGATGATAACTTCAGACTCTTGAAGTGAAGTCCTAAATTACAAGTACACTTTAATATGTAGCATTCATCTACTGAATAAAAGGAAAACTGGCTGAAAGCACTAGATTTAATATATTTATTGAGCATTCAAAATATTGCGGGTAACCTCAGCTGTTTTTAATTAACATCAATAATTAATGGTCTGAAATATATCGTGAATTACATTCTCCTTTATTTTTTATTGTTGTTTCGTGTTTAATTTTTCCCTAGCTTATGCTAAACTTGTCTGTGATTCATGTTGGTTAGATATGCGTAAAGTGCCTGACGATCCGTATGGTTTACATTATTCTGATCATGAAGGTGTCGCTGCAAGTTTTACTATTACGCGGTTACATAGTCCTGTTAAACCAGGTGAGTTTCTGTAAAGTTGGTTATTAATTATTAAAATTAATTAAAGTCGAACAGAATCCTCAATGTTTTTGCTATTGTCTTGAGTAAAAAAAGTTAGCTTTTTTATATTTTCATCCGTTAAGGAATATATTAGTCAATAACTTTTAGCTAATACTAACTACTCAATTAAATTTCGTTAGGTAGTCATATATCACGCAGGTTTTTTTATGTTCAACATGAATGCTGTTAAGAAGAGATTATAAAAGTCTAATATTTTTTCCGTAAGACGATGAAAACAATCATTTGTAGACAATCTAGGGAAGTGATTCATGTATAATTGTTTTTTTTTTTAATTAGAGGCATTGCTCGATGATAAGTTAACATTATAGCATGATGGTGTGGTATGAAGAATATGTTTAGAGGACTGACATCTGTTATTTCATTATGACTTCTTAGTCTGAATCCTAGAGATTCAGTAGCATGTAGACATTAGTAAGAATAGAGGATAATTAAGACTCTTTTGTAGTTGTTCATTAAGCCGTCCATACTAGGCAGGTGAATTTTTCTAGCTGGATCAAGTCTATTCTAATTGCATTTTTAGTTAAATTTCATATTTTAGTAAATAATATTGTTAGTTTTGTCTTCGTCACTGACTGATCTCCATTTGCACACCCTCTACCTGACCATAGACCGAACCCAGGACCCTCTTATTTCCTGGCAAATTCTTAACCATTGGTTTCACTAGGCCGGCATCGTGAGTGCACACTGCTATGTTTTATGCTAGGACTAAACGACAGTCTAGTGCTCTCTGGTTTTCAGTGGTACTCAACCGAGGTTATTCTGTAACGTGTACAAAACAACAAACTAAAAGCAGCCTCTAGAAACCCACCTCAAAAGACTTTTATTTATTTACATATTGATTATACAAACTTTTCTGCGTTCTATTGCTTCACAGCATTCACATCTAACCTTGTGAAAACTATTTTTCAGATGTCTTAAAAAAAATTTAGTGTTAGAATATAGAAAAATAAGTTAGGTTGGGTATATAGATAAAGCAGTTAATCGTTTGATAAGACCGTAAAATTTCGTTTACTTCATATTTAAAGCGTGATTGAGAAAAACTGAAAAAATAATTTAACGATAAACGTTAATGCATAAGTCTACTAATTATTGGTTTTAGGGTGGCATAAAATGTATGTTACTCGATTGAAATTTGAAGATTTAACGAATCAATATTTGGCGATCTAGTAAACTAACTCAAAATTGATATCAATAACCCCGACGGATTTATTCTTAATCATTATTTATCATAGTCTAGTTATCTTTCATTTTAATCTACTTATTCTCTCTCTCGTTTCTATTGACTATTGAAATAGGCAGAGACTTTAATCGTACTTTGTTATTGTTCAGGATTTAATAGATTTGTGTAATACCATTTGTTTGGTTGCAATCAAGAATTTTTGTCAGTAGTAGTTATTAAAGATTTCAATAGCTTTGATGTCATATCTATTTAACTAAAAAATATTTAAGCCGTCTATATAAAAACACTTTTTAAAATTGATTGTCTGTCATTTATCTTTATTGGCAGTTGGTTTCGGTCAATCGCTTCTCGTCACTCCCTTTTTCATCTCAAAATATGTATGCTATATATCAGTTGTTTCATGCTCCTCTAAAAATAGATTAAGAATAAGCCAACTATTAGGATAAACCTGTATATTCCCGTTGATTTGTTATAGACTGAAGCTGGTCAGTCATTGTTGCTATATGTGCATCCTGAGCGGATTGTCAGTGTGAACATCAACATTGGGATGCAGGTACATCCAGCCGATGAGTCCCAAATGAGACGAAACGCACGTCTTGGATTCCACTTGCCAGTCACAATCCAACTTATATAATACTTGTGAAAAATTCGCTATATTGAGGCAATCCGCCCAGGATGCACATATAGCAACGATGACTGACCAGCTTCAGTCTATAACAAATCAACGGGAATATACAAGTTTATCCTAATACCAATGTGCCCGTTGCATAAGTGTGACTGTCTGGACTCAGTAATCTAGTGGTGAACGCTGTGGCGTTCGACACGAAACGAACTGAGTTCGAATCCCAGTGTGAACATCAACATTGGGATGCAGGTACATCCAGCCGATGAGTCCCAAATAGGACGAAACGCGCGTCTTGGATTCCGCTTGCCAGTCACAATCCAGCTTATATAATAAGCCAACTATGTTGGTGGCAGTTGAGTTTTACGGTTTGTAGTAATCAGTTTCACGATAGATCGTGGTTCCATGTGGTTAATATATATATTTACTTATAAGAAGTAGGTATGAATTAGAAAATGATTTACTTGTGATGCTATATTTCAGAAGAATATAACATATGAATTCTCCATGAAACCACTTAACACTCAGTTATTTGCATTTTGTGTTCTCCTAATTGGAATTTTTCTATTGACCTATTAACCCTCATAACATGTTTTCATGTTATGGTTGGTTTTCCCCATATTAGTTATTCTTGTCTTGTATTCTTATTTTCTAGTTTTGTATCACATGTGAACTCTTTGTTTGTTATTTACCGATATCAGGACTTCTGGTTTGCGTATGTGGGAATAGGGACGTGCGTGGTTTGGAACCATTAGACTGTCACGTGGTTGTCATAAGTTATCGAACCGTTAATTATAGAACACCATGATATTGGTTGCGTCAAATCTATTTTGTGTTATTACAAACTCACGATCATAAAACTTAGTTAAAATAGATTTAAGAAACGAGATTTTGTTTTACATTAATTTACCATTGTGGCAGGTACATATTCGTGTGCTCAACTTTAGGGTCAAACTTTAGAAATGTTGTGACTAAAGATGATGCCCCTTTGCCCAAACGAAATAAATAACGAATTGTCAGAACCTGCTTGTAGAAGACTATGTGCTCTAACCACTAAACCGCAGGTACATTGGGGGGGGGATAATATATGTGCATATTCCCCCATGTAATTATTTAGCAATCTTCTTAATTGGTTTTGAATTAAGATTTTGGGGCAATTTAGGCTTAGAATTCGACCTTAGGAATATAGCTGATTTATGTGTTATATACCAACAACTTTGAAAGCAGTTCAACCCTATCATTTCTACGTTGTGATGATGTGAATGAACTTTGTTAATAATTTGAAATATTTTGAGTACTACACGAGAGTATTTACATAAACGGATAGAATTTATCCTATTATACATTTTTCACAGTAGTTTACTTGATTATATATATATATATATATATATATATATATATATATATAATTCATTTTTTTAGAAGGTGAAACTATGTCAATCAGCGAATTAAATCGACTACGTGATCTACTTCTGGATGCTGATGAACAATTAACACGTGGACTGAATCAATGTTTACGCGGTCGCGCAATGCATTTAACATGGGCACTATTTATTACATTTTTCTTAGTTATTTTAATATTAATTTATCCATCTTATTGGTTTACATCAATTATGAAGGGTTTACTTGAAATAATACTTGGTATTATATTATTTTCATTAATTTGGGGCTCATTAATTGGTAGAACTATAGAAAAAGCTGGTTTACAAAATGCAAAACATTCAATTTCAACATTGTTCTCACGATTAGATACCCCACCAAATGGTTACGCATTAGTTAAATAATGTGTTCCAGTTTTGTCGCTCAATATTTACTTTTTTTTTTATCTTGTCGTTTGTTCTTTCATAATAAATTTTAAAAAAAACATGTAGGCATGAATGTCATCTATCTATGATATTCCTCTTATTCTTTGCATTATCTTTGTATTTTTTCCTCTAATCAATTCACCATTTGGTTTACATAGGTAACGCGGATGATATTGTTGAAAATAATGATCACTTCATCCAACTTGTCTTTCCTTCTGTTTTTTCTTTTACTCGTGAAAAAAAACATCATGGTCTCATCATTTCCAAACTGTTTATTATATTCAGTGATAAATTAGGACGTCACTTGCTTTTTGCATACCTTAGCGTTATGTTTACTTTCAACATTCATTTGTATGTGTAGTATGTTCGATATATTTTTAAATGATTGTTGTCGTATTTTCTATCTGGTTTTTGTTGTATATTCATCTATATGGGATTGTTTACATTTCTGATATAGTTTTAAAGTCATGTTTTCTATTCTTGTTTTTCTTTGTTTCCACTTACTGACCATCTACTTGTTTTTCTTCGGTTTTGTTGTTGCTTAAGTTTGTTTCACTTGTCGATAAACGCTGTAAGCTTCCCGCGTTTTGCTTTTACTTATTATCTATCCTGAAAAGTGTTATCAAATTTCATTTTAGAATATGAAGTAAATTGGGGAAAATGAACTAACTTTATAAAGTTCCTTAAATTCGTATTATCTCATCTTCTTATCATCAACTGATAAGTTTTGTTTTGAAATTGTTATTAACTTTCCAATTTAAAACTAATGCACGAATCAAAATATGTTGATGATATGAATTCGCATTCATTTCACCAACATTCAGTCTATTAAATACATGGTTGACCGGTTCAATAAACAATGCAGAAATTGGCTGGAATGTTTACGTATATCAGTCTAAGTTGTTGCAATTATATTAATGGGGACGAAAAGCTTAACAGAGTCACGAATTTTGAAAAATATGGAGTTATATCGGGCACAGCCTATAGAACAAGGCAAACGAAGAACGAAAGAAGCTGAGACGTGAATTATTTCAGACAATATCACTGAAAAATTGATATAGTGATTGACACAGGCTAAACAGGGATGAGCTGGATGACTGTTTCTTTCTTGTATGGGACTCAGCAGTGCACAACCATCCCCCTACCGCCCATTACTTTCAGGTTTCACAGTGATCCGGCATCTATTAGTTGATCTTTCTAACTGCTGTCAATTGGCGATAAATTTCCTTTAACGCATCCAATGCCGTCGATGAGAAACTGCACCATATAAGATGAAACAGCCGTCCAATGCTTCCTACTTTGTCTAACTTACGTCAGTTTGTGATATCGAATTCAACGATCTCCACCACCCTTAGTTACAATACAATTCAAGTTTGTAGATTTAGGTTGCATTCGTCTCACTGACCATAACTAGGCAGTTTGCAACACGGTACTTTTCAGACTGTGTCAGTTACTTTCTTAATTAATATGACTGTGCCCAGCATTATACATACCACCAATATAACACTGATGGCATGGGCGAACCATCGTAATATAATATTACCAGTACAAATTCATCATTGATCAAGTGATTATTCTACATTTTTTATTCCTTATGAGTTCATTTCTGCACATTTATCTGGTAGGATACTACTACTGAAAGTCGTATTTTAATTATTCTATTAGGCTTTTTCTCAATTTTAGTGAAACCATATGGAAATTTCCAGTTATTTACTCCACTTATGCCTACATAAATGCATTTTTATTAAAACTATCAGATATGAATCACTTGCATACAAACCCAAATGTATTGCATCAATCTGACGTTGATGGTTAGTTTAGAAGAGGAAAAGAACCGGGTATTTAAAAAATACAAACATTCGTTATTATTATGAGACTTTTATCAAATGTTAGCTCCGTTTTAAACATCAAACTTCATAATTCATATGAGTAACCGAGGTCAGTTTAATGTTGTCAGCTGTCAAAGGAAGTGAAACATCTATTGAAATCGATACAGGACCTTATAATTCATCAAACTACATGTTTACTGGAAGAATGTGGTAGAAACTTATACCTTGTTAAGTTTAAAAAATCATATGTTCATAATGAAATGGTAAATACCCAGGCAAACTGAAGGTAATTCTCTACTAGTATATTTTTCAGCAAAAAAACAAGAAATTACCAATTAATCATTCAGCTTTGAAAGCTGTTAAGTTTACTGCTTGTACAACATAAACTATTAAGTTATACTATTCAATGTTGATTGCATGGTCTACAAATGAAATCTTTATTATTTTAACCTTCCCCAGGTTATGTTATCAGAAGGAAGTGGCCAGTAATTTGTAATTTCATAGTCTGATTAACTAGTTAACTAAATAAATATGTCATGAAAAGACAGAATTGACACCTTTTAATGAATACTAACTACACATGTGTATGTAATCGACAACTTGAATAAACTCAAACGAAGATACCTCAGTACTTCAAAATCTAGTATATTTAACCGAATGTGTAGACTGCAAACATATTAATATTTAAACTGAAATGATGGCAGGTAGTTCGATTGATGTAACAAAACAGACAAGTTATAAAAATAACAAGTGAATAGAAAAAAGGAGGATACAAAAAATTAGCTCCTGAATGATTTGTTGCCATTCAGTGTTTAGTAAAATTCATATATCTTCATCCCTTTTACACAACACTTCAAAAGCTTTTGTTTCACCAGTAAAATGTCTTACGTGTCCGAGTATAGATTTTGATGTACCGAAGTGTCTTATTCTGTAAGTTCCTGGAATGCAAACACCATCGATTGAACTAACTGTCCACTTTACAACAGCACAACTTCGACGAAGTAACCACGAGAAAATTCCTTCTCTATTCCAAATAAATCTAAAAAGAGATTTAAGAAAACGCATTGTTTTTATACAGGTACTGTATGATAATAAACAGGGTGTATATGGAGTTTAGTAGTCTGACGTATTACATAGAACAGAACTTATAGGAACCTTTTCTTATAAGTGTCTTGCTGCTTGACAAATATGTCAAATATAGTAGGATAAACGCTTGGTTCAATTAATAGTCTTTTTTATGTTGATTTTTCAAATAAGATAAGCTGATACTTATTTTGATGCTTTGTTGGTTATTATCAGATAGCAGGTTTCATCAACTGAACGGGTGACTTACATAATTTACTTCATAAGTGCACATTTTAATATGACTTAACATTTATTTATTTATTTATTAATAAATCATAATTAACACTGATCGTCGATCAGTGACTAATGTTAGATTTCTCTAATCATTTAGTGGTAGTCAGTTTCTGTTGATCAAGTTGCAGTGTTATCTCAAGTCTGAAGGACTAAACATAATGTATACTGTTTTGACATAAGATATTTGGAGACAATCAGTGGGAAACTCTGTATGACCTGGGTGTTATGTTGACTGAGAGTCAGCAGCAAGGCATCCATCATAGATAGGATCCGATCAGCTATAAAGTCTAGACAAGTATAACACATCACTACTTATCGATCATTAGTTGTAAATATCTCAGTCTTACTGGAAGTCACCATGTCATGTGTAAAAAACAGTTCAGTGGTAACGTCAATTATAGAACTGAGCGATTCAGCTTTGAATCCTTTAAGGGACATCAGTTTCTCCAAGATTCCATGTATGCCTTGTCAAAAAATATCACCTAACACGAATTTCTAGGCAATGAGCAATGCCTTCTGGCTACTTTGAAACATCTAATGTCCAAATTATAATTTTAAGCACCGTTTCTAGCCAATAAGCTTTTGGGGAATTAAAAACTTTATATATCAAAATATATTAAAAACAAAATGGATGTAATGTGTCAATATATGAGAATTAAAAAAAGTGACCAGATAACTGGTTCATAAGAGAACCTGCGTACGTTTCAGTATGCTGGCGAAACTAATTAACTGAAGGAACTTAGAACAAAAAATTGTTAAATTATCATTTCAATGATCAGTGAACAGCTATGGAATGAACTTTAAAATAAACAGTTTCTCTTTAGCTAATTCAAAATCTATAATTTTTCTTATGCCCTCTCCCCCCTCCCCAAATGTAACCTGATTAATTTAATTACGGTTAGTCTTTGTTTTAGTTGAACTGAATAAAAAGAAGGAAATCTCAAATGAATTGATTATATCTTTTCATTAATCTACGATATTTGAAATGTCTTAACTCGATACATAAGTAATTTGAGTAAAGGAACATTCGGAAGGAAAGGTAACTATTTAAATTAATGGATTTGTTTTCAACTGTCGAGCGACTTTGGATACCCAGCATGCAAATTAGTTACTGGAATGCAATAAAGCAAAAGTATCTGAATTCTAGCTCAAGTGGATTTTAATCTAATTTCAATTGCTTGACAGATAACCGGAGGATTGATAAACTACAGCTACAAAGCTAATGACTATACTTTTAATTTTTTGGATTTATCCTTCCTTTGGAAACATCTAATATATGTTAAGAAGATGGCGTCTATCACTGGAACCGCCATTATTTTTACTTTCTTAATATTTGTGCTCGTATTTTTACTTTGTGTTAATTTGATATCATGCACATAAACTTGATTATTCATAAAATCCTATTACGGTAATTCAAATGATTTTTTACGGAATAACATCACTTATACATTAAAAGATTAACTCTGAGCTGCTTATTTATTCGCGATAAATCAGATCTCGTCACTATTCTCTTCATTTTGATTAAATATAAAGAATATTTCAACTGTTTCTCTTAAACAATTATGAATGAATTAACTACTTCGGTCCCAGTTTCTAACCCGGAATCAAATCTTTTTACCTCTCGATGATCTCGTCATTACATTGATGAAGGGTGTATAGTGCAGTGTTATTATGTAGAAATGCCCTGGCTGTTTAACTTTCCACTTCAAATAAAACTGGCTATATCGTCAAACTTATAAATATTTACCTCGAACGAAAGTATTTGCATTGTGTCTCTAGTTCGTAATAAAAAAATAAACAGTTTCTCTTTAGCTAATTCAAAATCTATAATTTTTCTTATGCCCTCTCCCCCCTCCCCAAATGTAACCTGATTAATTTAATTACGGTTAGTCTTTGTTTTAGTTGAACTGAATAAAAAGAAGGAAATCTCAAATGAATTGATTATATCTTTTCATTAATCTACGATATTTGAAATGTCTTAACTCGATACATAAGTAATTTGAGTAAAGGAACATTCGGAAGGAAAGGTAACTATTTAAATTAATGGATTTGTTTTCAACTGTCGAGCGACTTTGGATACCCAGCATGCAAATTAGTTACTGGAATGCAATAAAGCAAAAGTATCTGAATTCTAGCTCAAGTGGATTTTAATCTAATTTCAATTGCTTGACAGATAACCGGAGGATTGATAAACTACAGCTACAAAGCTAATGACTATACTTTTAATTTTTTGGATTTATCCTTCCTTTGGAAACATCTAATATATGTTAAGAAGATGGCGTCTATCACTGGAACCGCCATTATTTTTACTTTGTGTTAATTTGATATCATGCACATAAACTTGATTATTCATAAAATCCTATTACGGTAATTCAAATGATTTTTTACGGAATAACATCACTTATACATTAAAAGATTAACTCTGAGCTGCTTATTTATTCGCGATAAATCAGATCTCGTCACTATTCTCTTCATTTTGATTAAATATAAAGAATATTTCAACTGTTTCTCTTAAACAATTATGAATGAATTAACTACTTCGGTCCCAGTTTCTAACCCGGAATCAAATCTTTTTACCTCTCGATGATCTCGTCATTACATTGATGAAGGGTGTATAGTGCAGTGTTATTATGTAGAAATGCCCTGGCTGTTTAACTTTCCACTTCAAATAAAACTGGCTATATCGTCAAACTTATAAATATTTACCTCGAACGAAAGTATTTGCATTGTGTCTCTAGTTCGTAATAAAAAAATAAACTATGAATAGATAAAATTAATTTTATGTGAGGAAATAGACCACCTATATAGTAAAATTTTAATCTGAACATAATCAGCAAATTAATGAAATACTTATTAAGGATGAATAAATCTAATAGACAAAAAAGTGTAACTACTCAGACGTCTTGCATATTTTTACTAGTATTTATATTTTTCCGTTAATGATGTTTGGGATTGTGATTGAAACAACATTAATTATATATGTTAGTTATTTCTATATCGAGGTGATCTGATTAGGATGCATAATTGGCAACAAAGACTGAATAATTACCGCCCACCATATAATAAATTGGAAGATAAAAACTATACATACTTGTCGCACAAAGTCACTGTCTCGACTCAATTATTTATTAGATAACACAATGGTGTTTGAAAAAAAATAAACTGAGTTTGTGTTTCGTTATGAACATTAACAATGGAATACAGGTTATTCTTGTAAACCCAAATTCTAAAGTATTTTCAATGCTAACTAACTGTTGGCCGAAACATTCTTGCCTATTTGTTTTCTGTTAGCGGAAAATTCAGAAAAACATATTGATATGTGATAAAAATGAATCCACTGGGTAATTTCAACTGTATTGATGTAGGAAAGAAAACCAGTACAATACTTTTTTATGCATGAATATAATTTTTAGGATCACGAAAAATGATATGCTTTTGTGTGGTAAATGCAGTCATTCAACGACAAAACACTTCCTGACATTGCACTAGTTTTTGACTTCTGAACAGTATATATTTACTATCTCGACAATAGGGTCATGACAAATATGATTTGATTCAGTAAAGTAAAAGTAAATTGAAAGAAAACAGTTTTTTCTCAAAAATACTGTCAATTCATCAATTAAACCTTTCTTTTATTCGATATTCAGTCACGTTATCAGCGCAAGAGATCACAGTAACAACAAATTGTTTAAGCAAAGGAAATGAGGTGAGGTTCCTTCAGTCGATATAGTAGCTTAGAATCTAACCATTGAGCTATTGCTCCTGTTTCAAATGTACTCGAAATTAATAAGTTGATTGTAGCTGTATGTGTGTATAAAATATGTGTAATTTTAATGTGAGTAAAGATGCTTAGAAAAACACATCTGTGTGTTCGAGAATTCCTGAACACTTGCATACTCTGACTACCTCAAATAAAATGAATTATTTTAAATATTATGATTTTAATAGAAATCATTATTTAAAACACGTTCTATGAATAGATACAAAATATTTTAGAGGAAACAAAGTGGGTTTTGATAGAAATATTAACTAGAAGCAACCAAAAGCGGTTGAGTGAACGCATTGATAGTGATAGGTTATACAGTAACAGTTTTCTTTAGAAATGTTAGTTTTAGCTTGAGTAAACTATGCGGCAGAGTGTAGTCATTTTTGGACACTTTAAGTGTAAGATTCGGTTGATATTACGTTGCACTCACTGAAATAACGCACCCATAAATCGAGAAAGTCAAAAGACTATCTTGAGTTCTCAGAATATCTATATATTGAAATAAATATATAAATAATGTGACATGCGTGTGGATCTTCAACAAATATATATTAATTGAATTGAGGTGGTTATTTTTTGTTAAGATTGGTATTTTAATTGATTGAATACGTCACAGATTGGTGTTAGCAAGATATCAATGTAAAACAAGGAGCACAAGACAGCTGCCTTATTCTAGTGTGGAACTCCTCAGCACTGCGCACCCCAGATGATCGTCGCGTTATATATCACAAATTGATGGATGTGAAAATTCTATCATCAGATGACTAAGTGTTGGCCTACCTGGAGCTCCTGGTTTAGAATCTGGGGTGCGCGTTGCTTAGGAATCCCTTACTAGAACGGAACGGCTGTCAAGTGATTCTAGGTTTTCAGTGGTTTCCTTCCAACATAATTCTATAACGTATTCAATCAATTAAAAATATATATTAACTGAACTTTTCACTTATATGCAAGGTTATTAAACAAGAACAATCACAACAGTCTGCACTTCATACATACAAGCGTAAAAATGACCAGATCAAAATAGCTGTCCAGACAAACAATGTTCCAATCAATGGAAAACGAGGTCGAGAATGTTCGGCTGCTATTAACTAATCAAGCATTGAGAGCAAAAATGTGCAATAGACAGCTACTTATGAGTAGTAATATAATTACGACATATATAAACGTTGATAATGAATACAATTCCTGATAACCATTAACTTTGCAGATAATCCACTGAAAATCTACCATATTCTTATAGGTTTTATAATTTTGAAAATTTAAATAACAACTAATTTTTAATTTAAATAATCTCTAGGTGTCATGTTTTATTTCTGTCACATAAAAGTAAGATGATCCGGGAAACAGGTGAAGAGCCTGACATTTACGATTTTTTGATATCGTTAAGTACTTCGGTGAACGTGCAAAGAGAACTATGGCGTTATTACTAACACAGTTGTAGACAGACATTTAAAATCCTGTAGACAACTATCTAGTGTTATTCTATTTGATATAAACCACCTCTTCATTCACAACTTTCACCTTGTATATCTTCTGGCAGGACGCGACGCTGCTACATTAGAATTCAAACACTTAAAAATAAGTACAAATGCCCCACTATTCTATATTTAACACATGTTCTATGTAATGAAAAATTTGTAAGAGCCAATCTAATTAGAAATCTTTGCCATTAAAATACGGATTATTATGTAACGTAAAGACTCCTGTTCCTTAGGTTACCGTAATCTGATTTTTTTCTTTTTTTACACATAACCACATATTGCCTTCGTAATATATATATATATATATATATATATATATATAGTTGTTGACGTTATATATTTACGCATCGTTTTTTTCAGATGTGCACACGGTTAAAGATTAATTTGTTGAGACATTGTATGCTGAAAATTCATATTGTACTAAACATACTATTGAATAAAGCTATTATTATTATTATTATTATTATTATTACTTTTAGCTAAATAAAATAGATATGTGATTTGAGAAATATGTAGTTTAACAAAAGATTTCAACTAAATATTTCCTTTTAGATACAGTACCTAGCATACATTAAATAATACGTCTCATGTTCGAACATTACGATTCACCTACTTTTAAATGAATGGACAGGAAGTATAATTAGTTCTCACAAAAAATTTATGGCTCGAAGCTGGATGAAAAAAAGTGTACTGAATTATGAATTATTCTTTTTGCTAGCACATCCTTGTAAACTTGTCTTATTTTATAGTTTCATATTGCAGATTGATTTTAGTTATATATTACCACTAAAACTTAAAAGATATTGAATAGTTTCCTCGTCAATCGGAATGGTTACATTGGTCAGTGCAGTTTCGAGAACTACTTCCCACAGTTTGTCACTAATGAAGAATATTAAATTAAAGTTATAGAGGATTTAAAAAAACTTCTTAAAAATACGTATTACCATTCGATATTCTACCATATTGCAAAATGGAGATTTCATTAACATAATGACATTTATTCAGATCAGTGATATTAAAATAAACATAAACAGTAGTGTTCTTATTTATTTTAGACTAATTATTAAACGCCCTACATTTAATATTTTAATTAGTATATAACAGATTGCATTAACGAAAATGACCACTCTACCAAGTCTTAATGTATGTAATCGCATAAGACTAATAAAGTTTAGAATGCTATAGTACTTATTATTAGCCAAAATTATGAGTAATTTTAGTTCGATTTTAAAAGTTAAGAGATGTGGAAAGAGCTTCTTTTCATGATCGTCACTTATTATTAGCCATTAGTAATCCCTCTGTAAAAATAGCGGTAATAAATGAAGATCAGCTTTCGAAACAAATTAAAATTTCTCATCACATTTCTCGTTTATTCAAATCTACATAAAACTATATGTCTATAATTCTGTCTACTAATAAGTAGCATAAAATCACAATCAAAATTCGCCAAATGATTTTGAAGCCACTTTTCAGACAGTGAACAGTGGTTTGATACAAATAAAAGAAATATTTGAAAACTATCAGTTTTCCAATCCTAGTACTGGAGAAGAATAGTTTACTACCTAATTCAAGCTATGGACATCATTGTTAAATTATTCTCATTGCCGTAAAACATTATATAAACCTAATAACCGTCTACAATATATTTTTTTACAGAAATTCTATGGAGAATCGGGAAGTTAAAGTTACAAAAGTATGTTAGAAAAAGGATATGCATGGAAACTTTTTTTCATTGGTATTCCTACTTCAAGGTTACATTTTCCCTAGAAATTATAAAGTTCTCAGCATTATACAAGAATATTTTCACTGGGGTGTTTATATAACATACTGTAAAGGACTTTCATTTTGAAATTACGCCCAAAAACAGAAAAAAAGAGAAGTATTCGGTTTTGATTACCTCATTCTTATATTTTAGTTACATCAATCAGACTTGATAATTCCAAATAGAGTATTAGGTATCAAGTAAATTACTTGGAATAATGAAAATCAAATATTTATTGTATGCAAACACATCGGATATGGATTGAATTTCGAACTTCCTAAACTTATTTTATACTTTTATGCATTGAATAAAACTTTTCGAAAAAAAAACATTTTTACGAATAGTTGATATCCAATTCTTGATATGTTCAAAACTGAATATTATCAAATTAGCAGTACCTGCAAAATCGTTTACACTGTAACTGGTATCGTGTTATTTCAATCATTGTCGCCGCGAGCTAAGTTTTGTTGATTGTGACCAGTGTACTGAAGTTGAAAGCGAGAGACAGAACATTTTAGAACTTGATACCTACATTTTTAATTAATGCTCAAGTTTAATTGCTGTAACTATAATGGCAATACTTTTCATCTGACACTTACATAGAGAAAATCTTTAGGAGGGAAATTTTTAACATTATGGAGTCTTATTTGGGCTATTGTATGTAAGTATCTGTTGAATGACGCAAAGTATGAGTTTGGTGAACAATAACCCACTGTAACGAAATCAATAAATAAAATTAATTAGTTGGGAAAATTTGGTTTTGAGGAACGTTTGATTGCAACACCAATTATTGGTTATGATACTCACTACATGAATATTTTCTTTTTTCACTCAGAGGTAAAATCTCAATTAATCTCAACTTGATGCTGCTTACTTACCAACAATTTATGCTTTTTAATGCAGTGTATACTTTTATAAATAATACAGTATTTATCCTGCTATTCAGCTCGCTTTCTTGGTATATATTTATACGCGAGACTTTATTTTAGACTTTCATCGTTAGTGTCAGTGGTTGTTTGAACCAAGAAAAGTGGAATGCAATGCAAAGCTACCATTTTCAAGTTCAAAACTAAGCGCTCCTTTTAAGATTATTTGTTTAATGTGTTAGTTTCTTTTGATAAAAAGAGTATAACAAGCGATATGACATTTTATATAACTCTGAGAAATTAGAAACTCATGTTAGTTTTACTTATTAAATGATACTTGATTATAGGCCTAGAGCAAAGGGCGTTCACAGCATATTGATATCGTAACAAATAATATTATATCTTGACTTTGAATAACAAAGTAGGCTAACATTTATGAACTGCAAAAGATTTACCATTATCCGGCGAGAAACAATTCATGCATCACAAAATGGAACGTTGGCAAAACGTTATTTTATTATTAACTAATATTACAGATCTTTTGCTCCCGAAATCATTGAGACACAATGTTATGCAGATGTCAGCAGTTTCCAAAATATAATGGCGATTTTAAAATTTGAACCGAAAACCATGATATTTAAAGTTGGATTGTGACTAGCAAGTAGAAACCAGGAGGCGCGTTTCCTCCTATTTGGGACTCGTCGGCTGGATGTACCTGCATCCCAATGTTAATTAGCACACTGGGATTCGAACCCAGTCTGCTTCGTGGCAAACGCCACTGCGTCCACCACTAGACTACTGTGTCTAAACAGCCACACTTGTGTAACCGGTATATATGTAATTAGAGCTAGCTTGTATCTCCCCGTTGATTTGTAATTTGATTGAAAATAAATAACGTGAGTTCAGTTAGAACTGACTAATATATTCTAAAATTGTAGTCAAACTATTCCTGAATATATGATAAACTTTACAATCTTATTTATACATAAGTTGCTCAATGAATATAGTTAGAAGTTTAGTGAATTGAAGAAAAGCTCTCGGAAATATTTAAGGCTGTTTGTGGAGAAAATACAGTGAAGTAAATAGACTTTTCAAAGATCACTAATTCTGCAAGTGTGAGCTATAAGGAATATTTCAAAGATGCAATTTGCAACGAACATCGATGTAAAATGATATAGTCTGCATCTTCCAAAATGACCTAAGTATGAGCATGGATTACGTACACTTTGATTTTTACTCATTCTGTAAACAGTTGAAAGGATTACACAGTATGGTGATGCTATTTTTATTTATTCACAAAAATGTCATAACACTCAGTGATATTGTTCGGTTGTTTCTAAATTTTGCTTGGAAGATAAAGATAATTAATAAAATGAAGTTAAACACTGTATAGTGCGTGTAATGCTTAACTCTTTTATTTTACAGTAAGCAATAGTATTGAACAACTGATTACTTGATAATTTAGATAGAAAACATGAATATATGAATAGACAAGTTGTTTTTTAATGAAATATTAGTATGACCTAGATCACAGAAGCTTTAACCCAAGGTAATACACACTAAAAATCAAAGGTCGGCTATTGTTAGTAATGAATTTATATAACAAAGTATCCTTTATCTATCGTTGTTATGTACGCATTTTGAATAGATATAACAAAGTATACAATTAAGATGTGTTTACATTATTTTACAACTAACAATTACATTCGTAATATTTTAGGTTGAAGAATAACTGAAACAAAGACAAGCCAATCTTATAGGAAAATAGTACTAGTAATGACTTTCAGGAAAGTGACATTTTGTTGAACCCCTAATATCTAAATTTTGTTTCAATTAATAAATTAAGTATTCACTCACTCACTTTCATAAGAAGCTTACAAATTATCTGAAATCTAATTACTAGGCGATGTAAGTAATAGCACTACAGTGGTTCGTATGTTTCCATGCTGCTTTGTTATTTAAAGAAACGAGTGGTGATTACTATAAAATTGATATACTAAATATATTCGGTAGTATAAAAATACTCTTTGCAAGTAAGTGATGATGAATATGGATGATCTAAAACTTCGAATATTTCGAGGTTGCATGGTTTAAAGGCTAAATTAGAAGTGCAAACAGTTAGAAACCACCTCAGTGGGTTTGAAATTATGCTGTAATCATTCGGTAAGTTTAACTATTACAGAAGGTGTGCACTACCAAATAGCCACATTCTAAAACAAAACAGAAGTCCAATCTCTGGTGTAAATGACAAACCTTAGGGATTTCTACAAACGCCTTATGATAACAGGCAATTTCAAGATACGGATTGCAGATATTATTTGTATAAAAATATATCTTACTACTAAAAATTAAACAGTAACTAATAATGTAATGGTTAAATAATTTCTATATCTATCAGCTATACGAAACCAAATTGATATTTATTATAGCTCATAGATATATTATTACTATTGTTCTGATAGTAGAGTTGATAGTTAGTAATTTTCAGAGTTTTGTTATTAGGCATGATAGAGTGAATTATTTTGTTTCTATTACACTGAATAACGAAAATGCAAATAAATAATCAGTAATGATTTCCTTAGTTCAACTGAGATGTTATTTTCCGAGATTGGTATTTGAATTGATTGAATAAGTCACAGATTGGTGTTAGCAAGATATCAATGTATAACAAGGAGTACTAGACAGTTGCCTCATTCTAGTAAGGAACTCCTCAGCATTGCGCACCCCAGATGATCGTCGCGCTATATATCGCAAATTGGTGGATGTGGGAATCCTATCATCAGATGCCGGCTCAGTGGTGAGGATGACTAGGTGTTGGCCTACCTAAAGCCCCTTGGTCATAATCTGGGGTGCGCACTGCTAAGGAGTTTCATACTAGAACGGGACGGCTGTCAAGTGATTCTTGGTTTTTAGTGGTTCCCTTGCAATATAAATATGTGACATATTCAGTCAATCTCCTTACTGTAAATTATTGAGTAATTTCAGATTGATTTGGTTGTTTCTAGGAGTTTGCCAGTTGTTACTATCTTTAAGATAGACATTGGTCTATACGAATGTTTCGAAGCCCGGACATAGAATAAATAATTATGATTTTTCTACACAAAATGGGACAAATCCATTTAGTCAACTCTGATGTATTAAAACGTTTATAACAATATAAAAATAAATACAGTCCAACAGGAAACGATGACACTATTCATTAGAAAATTAATCCATTCTTTTTTTAAATACCTGAGCGAATTTTCAGGACATCTATGTTAGTATTATTTTCATTGATTGCCTATCCCTTCGATTTACGGCAATTTAACATATGTGTTTTGATTATTTTAATTATACTGACTAGCTTGAAATAACTTCATTACTTTTGATATTAAAACTGAGACTCTAGCACAGTTACTGTTTTGTTAGACGCTGCTGAGTTCATAAAGCTAGTGAGATACAGGTTCGTCAACCATACGATAACTAAACAGAATAAAAATCTATACTAGTTAAAACGGACATATATGAAAACATGTAATAAAAGGTTACTTATATTGAGACAATGGTTGATCTAATGCAGTCTTGCATATAAAAAACGAGGAATAGAAAATTTTTATTGGTAGGTATGAATTTTCGATAATATGCAGACACATTTACATAATAAAAATGATAAACAGAATGTTTTCATAAAAATCTTGAATAGATTAACTTACAGTACATAAAATTGTCGTCAAATAATCCGAGAGACTTAACGGAATCTGACAGAAAAAGTAAATAGGACATATTACTAATGCAGTGGAAGTCGCGCAGTTAAGTGTTTCAAAGGTTGGTTAATTTCTCGTGAAGTTTGTACGTCACAGTTTAAGCATTTAGTTCATAATATTCATCACTTTTAAGACCCTCTTCTTAGTTCATAAACTATTTTATTAATCTCAAGATATTTCAGAAAGCTAAAAGTTAATGGCAACAATAGCTGTATGATTATTCTAATGAAAACTATAGCGTAACTATTCATGTCATTTAGTTTTTCCTAAGATTATATATATGCTTCATTCATGTTCACAGTATTAGTTGAACTTATGAAAGATATCTTTACAAGTGTATGCCATTAAGAAAAATATTTATAGAATATCAGATTTCCTTGTATTAGCGTACAGCTGAAGAAACAGTACAATTCATGCATTCAACTATTACTATTAATTTCGCTGTATAATCCAGTTCAAAAGGTGGCTTATTTATTTACTACTCGTAAGTGGGCACAAATTAAGCAAAATAATATTTACGAAGAAATAAATCAATATTACGGGTTAGTAATCATATTCAAACTTATAATAAAAAAAATAATGTGTTAAAAGACCAGGAACTTCACTATAGAAAATTTAGTGATAAAATATACTCTACCTCTAATTACTAGAGAGCTTTAGCTACACAAACGGTCGTTAACACCCTTCTTACATTAACTAACCGGAGTAAATCATAAGGTCATTGTAAGCGGATTTTAAATCGGATTGTGCTTCAAGACCATGCCTGTTGTGTCATAAAGTGCCAACACTCTGGTAAAATATTCTGGAAGATATTTTGTAAGAAAATTTTATGTATAAGTAGTCACAAATGAATAATATATCAAAACTTATTTTAAATTTTAAAATTTTTTAAATTTAATTTTGATGCACGAATTTGTTATATTATTCTTAGTTTAGACAAAATGTAGATATTTTGTACAAATATTCGTCAAGATTTAAATTAAAAGTTTGATGGATACTGAATGTCAAGTACATAAAAGTCATCCAGCATAGAACTGTTTTCTAAACAACCTTTTAGGCATCGAGGCTAGACATTATTCATAGGATTAAAATGTGAATTGGGTTAAAATTATCATTTGTCGGCAAACAATCAGTATCAGATGGATGAATTTATAGAAGAGCTTGTATAACCGCATGAATAAATTACGAGATGAAATTAAGTTCAGTGATGTAATCTGTAAATAATTGAAATCTTATGATGTGAAACATGATTCCATCTAAATAAAATAACAATTCAGGTTGAAAAGTGTTAGGTACTATTAAAATGATTGTAAATTAAAATTTCTAGAACAATTAGTCAGTGAATTAACGATAACTGATGAGAAGATAGACGTTGTATAAGTATTATTTGTTATCCAACAAACATTTCGTTGGTATGGAGGGTTTATGAAGCTTGCTTACTTTGAAGAAAAAGGGTTCAGTTCTTATCGTACACGAAAATGAAACATTTATTTAAACCTTAATATCTTCCAATTTTTGTTTGTCTAAAGTCAAGTCATAATGCTAACTATCTAGAAACAAATACATACATATGATATTTATATTCACACGCATTAATCCCGGTCGGGTATCAGTTAAAATCAGTGAGCACTGGACAGTCATGAGAAGTAAACTTCGGTAAAACTGTGAGTGGGACATATATCCCTAATGGCAATATATAATCGTCGCTGGATATCACAAATCAATCAATGTGAGGATTGTACCACAGAATTCTAATCGTAAGACGGGACGAGATCTGAAAGTCCTAGGCTCGATCCGTAATCAGGTTGTGAGTATGCGCTGCTGAGGAGTCTTTCACAATAATAACGAAAGCTTTGTATTTCTTTTCATTTTACGGTGGTATCCAACCGACATCAGTCTGTGGCAAATGCAAATAACAAATTAAAATTAATCACCACAAAAACCCCTAGAATGCATATAAAAATGTTTATTATTAAGCTTCAGTTTATAGAGATACATTAATTTGAAAAGTAATTACATTATTAATTTAAATGATGTACTCAATGTTCGTCAATCAAAAATTACCTACTTCTCTGAGTACAACTTTTGAAATTTGTAAAAATTATTACAAATTGGGTAAAATTATGCTAAAACCGTTCAATTATAAACTAAGCATATCAAAATAACAACATACTTGGTTTCCCAATTTGCATCTGTATAGACAATATTCCATCTATTCAATGTTTTGTTGTATCTTTCAACAACAAGGTATGTACCGTTTAGACGAACATTATTACGAGGTGATGCAGAGACAAAATGTACCTCTACAATATCACTTTTCTGTGTATAATAGAAAGGGGAAAAATTATTATTCATTATAATAGTTTGTAATAAAGCTAATGAATATAGTTAATTACTTCGACATGTCAGTAAATTACTGAAAGTTTGACGGCAGGATGCAACTTAGTAATTTGGACAAAATCTAGTAAATGTTAAAGCAAATTCTATTTAATTTTAAACGAATCGAATTAAATTCATTTAATTGTAGCCTTCAGCTTAAATGAACTGATCAATTCTGTTTGACTTGAACATCACACATAATCTCATCATTTAATTTTTTCTGATTGACTTCACTTTATGAGAAATCATAACGTTGAAGTTATTGACTAATAAGGATATATACTACACAATAATTTTTTGATAACAAATCCAGTATTTTGTTTTGTATTGTGGTTATGATGGAAACTTCCAGAGATTTTATTATTGATGGACTTATTTGATAACAGAAATAATGTGTTGTGAACGTTACTAAAATGTTGACAAAATAAATTTACAAAACCTTAAATAATAATTCCTTATTAATGATTTGAATACGTTCTTACTACATTAAATAAGGGTAAACGTCGTACTAACGAAATTGGATTATCAATCTATGTTATTCTTACAATTAACTACAGTTTAAGTACTCTTATATTATTCCATGAGTTATTAAACTTTACAACCAAAAGTATGCGAAACTATGGAAAAATGAAAATGTGAAGATGCTGAACATACATGTTACTATAAATCTAGACTAATTAAATGAGAATGTTTTGATAGATTTTGTTTAGTGGGAAAAGTCACAAGTAGGTAAAGGCCATAGTTTAATTCAAATAACGTTGAATATTTCTAGTTATAATTCAAATTCAGAAAATGCTTTATGAACAACTATATATTTTCATAATACAGCTATACTTCAGGAAAACAAATTAATTACCTAGATGATAAATACTTAATTAACTAACTTACAATAATAACATTACTAACGTAGCATCTATAGAACATTCCTAAACACTAGTAATAGTAATTATTATATAATTAATTAAATACCAACAACTGAAATACTTCAAAACATACTGGTTGCTTACACGGAATAGTTAATAAATTCAAACAGTACTATAAAGGCGAAAATTAACCTCATATTGATCCAGTTGCATTGTTGCTAAAATATAAGGGTATCATGACAGAAAACTACAAGTACTTAACAGATATCTACTCTTACAGTCGGCTCATTTGAAAAAATAACCGTTTTATTACTTAAATAAATAATTCTGTCGTGGTAATGAATTTAAATTTACAACAAGTAGATGTGTAGATCTTAGAAAAGAACTCATTCTACACTCATAAGCATATACGACATTTTGTTTAAGCTACATCCAAACATAATTTCTGAAGCAAAATTATATATCTGTCCAAAATAATTTTGTGAAATTGAATTGCAGTGTGATGGCAATAACTGGAATTTTTCAAATCTTGTTGCGTATATTCTACTTTAGTTTGAACTGTTACAGTGTTATTTGATCGTCTGTCAATCCATAGCTGAAATAACCTTATTCCACAGGTTACATTTCCACTTTGTATACAGATAGATTTATAAAGAATTTAAAATCTTTCAACAGGAAGACCTTGAAGGAAATACATAAACCACGGCTGGATGTAACTAGTCAAAGTTTGCGCTGATAAAGTTCACTTTTTACAGAATTTTTTGTTTTACTAATAAACGATTACAAAATAATTGCTTTTCACTGTGTAATCATATGTGTATATTATGATTCGTCAAATTTAAATAATTATGTTAATAAAGCCTCAATTCAAACTTCAGTCACTCAGCAAGATATTACCTGGTCATCATCAGGTGGTATCGGTAAGTAACTGCTTTAATCTAAATGTGGTCAAACTCCACTAGTCACATAAAGCTCGAGCTCTGGAGTTACCTTATGAAGTCAGTCACTAGTGGACTCAGGCTAATTTGAGACATTTTACCAATTAATTAGAAGGAAGCTGTCTGTTATACAACCAACGAAACCAAAGAGAATGATAACAATACTGGTAAGTTTATCATAGCTATGTTACTAGAAAAGAAAACAAAATTTACCTTTTCATAAACTGAGTTTGGTTGTTTCAATACAGTACCGAAATCTTTTCCTAGTGGCGCAGTATCAAATAAAACCTTTGGCACGAAACTAAGTAATTTATTAGCAAAATAAGGAGCAACCGGTCCTTTAGGAAGCTGTTTTCCCTAATATTTCATTTAAAATAAATACGGAGAAACAAATTTAAAAAGAAATTCTTATACATAAAAATAAAGATCAGAAGCAAAACACTCATCAGTAAAGTATTGCAATGTAAAGTACGATTTATACATGGATATAACGAAGAGCTCATTCTATCAAATCAAAATGCATAAGAATGTGTGGTTAGACATATCTTCTTAAGTAGTTAACTTTTTATATTGTCATAAATTATTCTGGTTGCATATAAATGGCAGTTCTGTCATAATAACCGTTATAAAGTCTTTTCTAAAATTCGATTATATGCGGACAAGTCTATCGTGACCCATAAACATCAGTTTTAAGATTTTTAAATATGCCACTATTGTAAAAGCTTTTGACAATCTAGTTTTAGATTAAAATAATAATAACGTGACCATGATTAAATGACAGGATGATCGGTTTGTAGTAATGATCATCTCTCTGGATGTCTGGTTTATTTTGGATAAATATGCGAAATAAATACCATGATCATTTACCATGATGCATTTTAACCGTCTTTCTAGTATATTACAGTTATTAAATGCTCTCTGTATTTGTTTAAAATAGCAAGTTAGCCTGAACAACAATTTTAAAAGGTTTTAATAAAGTTGTTTAACACTTAGACTACATGTTTTGTCACAGTTAGGACTCACCACCTGAATATACTTACATCTCATTTTCAATGTTCACACTATGACTCTGATATGCCGGGCACCTAAAGAAGATTGACTATCTTCGGGAACTGTGCTTTAGAATATTATTTCAGTTAGTATAATTGTGGACAATGTAAACATTTCATTTCTAAGACTGTTGCGTTCCCGTTGCCGGTTCTCTCGTTTAGTATATTTGCTCTTAGTATATTGTTATTTACTATGAACTGCGTTTACTTAGTTGTGTACAACATGTCCCCATTCACTGCCACTCTTTCCTTTGTTCTGTATCAATGTTAGATTTGTGGTTGGTTTACCGTGTGGTCTGATTTTGTGTATATATAAAGGCATAATTAAAATACAATACGTTCTCTGGTTCTCAGATCTCGGTTCTCCGTTCTCAGTCCTCAGTTCTCCGTTTCCCAGTCCCCAATTCTGTTTCTTCTATTTCCGGCTCAGGGGTGAGTGGGCTTAGGTCAGTCGCGTATTATCAACTAGGCACATTTCATTGGCGTCCGCTACAACCAACCAAAAACTCTCTCTTTTCTTCACGTTATAACAGACTCACATTGTGTACCTGTCACTTCAAAGGTTAATACGTTATTTGCTAGATTTGTATGTAAAGATAGTCGTTAAGTTATTTAACGCGTGTGAATTTATTATTAGAAAAGTTTCATTCTTTCTGCAGTGAATGTTAAAGACTGTGAACGATTAGTCCCTATTAAAAACCCTCATTTAGGGAAATCCACCTGCAACTCAAGACTAAATTAATGAAGATAGAGAAGAATCGAAAATTAGATACCAATATTAGTGAGTTAAGGTTTGATGTGAACAAAAAGCTACATGATATGCAATAGTCAATGAACTTGATTTCTCAAAGTGGCCTCAGTTAAACAACCTGTGGAAACCAAGATGCTCTAAACAGCTGCTATGTACTAGTATGGGACTCTCCACTACCCCATCAAAGAATTGGACCCTGAACCTTCAGAGTTTGTGTGAGCACCTAATATTTAAATGATTAAGTGTTCACCTTGAAGCCTGATGGTCATGGATTCAATTTTTTAGTGGGACTGCGGATGAGCTATGCCAAAGAAACCCCCCGTTACAACGAAATAGCTGTCTTTTACTTCCTGGTTGTCCAATTGAAGCCAAACTGGGAAATAAAGTTCAAAAGTTTCAACAACATCCAATTGCACAAAAAAACTAATGGGCTTTCATATTAAATTATATAATTTAACCTATTTAACTTTTAATGTCAAGCAATGACTCACTATGTTACAACTTTCTATCAGTTGTAAACGAACATAGCTATAATGAGACATGTGATGAATATCTGGACTTTTACAAGTTTAAAATTATTTGAAAATCGATCCCATGGCAAAATAGCAACTTTTAACAGTTTTGAAATTATGTCAGATGATGACATGGAGCGTTTATCGTTTTGCAACTGTATTAGCAACTATTAGTCCTAAACTAGTTGTTAGTACAAGTTGATGTCTAAAATATTCTCCTATGGGCAGTATGATGCTTTTTATTTATATTTTGAATACATGAAAACACATGAAATGAGCTCCATAAATGGTAATCATCACCACAATGAAGTGATTAAATCTTACTTGTACTAATGCCTCTGCTAAACCCGTAAATTGCTGTACATAAGCGGGAAGTGTAAGTGGACCATAAATAGTAGATGCACCTTCATATCGTTGAAGCTAATGTTGAAAAGACAGAAAGATAGACTGAAACTGTATATCATCGAAAATTATTACTTTATTTCATTATGATGTCTGCATGTTAAGTGGATAACGTTAATCTTCAGGATGGTGTGTATAACTTAATTTTCCTAGTAGCTCATAATTTCGAAAAATGGAGTTTCTGCACTCTTAGTGTATACAACGCTACCTGCTGAATTCACAAAACAATGTCATCAAGTGTCAGTATTAGAGGAGTTACCATGGTGGTATTAAAGCCATAAGTGACCTTTCGTAGTATTGAAGTATTTGCATCGATTTATCAATCAATTATACCTATTTATTCATTTGCGTTAGTAGTTAAACTGTGACTTGATATAGATGGAATTTAATAAGCGATAAGCATTAAACAGAAATTAACATTAGTTACTACTCAGACAGAAATCTGTGCAGACGATGATGTTGATAAGTGGAATTATTACTTATCAAAAATACTACTTTTATCACATCATCTTGATTAGTGGTAAAAACAAACTGAATTATTATTAATAGAAACTGTGTAGGATAACATTACTGAATGTTGCAAGAAAACTAATAAATTTCATTTGAAATAGTTTGATCTTGGGTATTTGTATTATATCAGCCATACACTTTAATATTATTCGTTCACTTTTATACTTCCACATAATCTATAATTGTCGAATACCTGTTATGTCGAGCATCTAAATAAGAGTGATTGGCTTCAAAAACTGTTTATCAGAATACCATTTCACTTATTTTGGTTGTATATGAAGTGACTATTTTATTTCGATTATTAAGACGTCCCTTTCACCATAACTTCACGTTTGACCCATTAACTGTTAGTATGTTATTTTCCATTCATGAGCTGTAGTTAATTAATTATGTATACGTTTCTCCATTTCACTATTATTGTCGCTTTTATTATGTATCCATGTTATTTTCCTGATTGGTTAACTGTGTGGTCACGTTTCACGTACATTTATGGACATGAATTCTAATTGAAAAACACTAAAATCTTGGACAGAGATAACATAAAGAAAATAAGGAGTTTGGTACATCAATAATAAATGAGAAAAATCATAGTCATCCAGATAGCCAAGAATAAGGTAACAAAGGAGGATCTTAAATATAACTGTGCAGATAATTGCTAAGATCGATCAGTCGAACTCAAACTTGATAAAATAGGCTTTTAGTCATATGTGGAGAAAGTTTCATAGCCCACTAGTATGTATGAAATTTATGCCGAAGGTATTGTATAGAAATGCCATGAAAACCACCTACCTCAGAGGATGCGAAGCCAACACAATCTCCTGACAACAATAACATCGGAATTTGCATGCCTTCAGGTCTCACCTGAAGTTACTAACAGCTAAACTAAAAAACGACCTGTTTATAAGTACAAAATATTATTTAACATTATTGTTATAAGAAGTCTTAGACAAACGTTTAGAAAAAAGTGTGAAATATTTCAGAAATACAGAGAAAAAGGATCAACTATAATTAGTAAGTCATTACTTGATATTCTTCAGTAGTTGCAACATAACTCGAGTAAACATTTGATAGACCAGCAAGAATTACTTCATATCGTTTAATTTCACTTGAATTATTCTGTTTAGCTGCTTTGTTAGCAGTCTAAATGGAAATTTAAATGAAGAAATAAAGCAAATTAGAATCAATAGTAGCACATGTATACAACTTTTTAAACTCGATAGGAAGCAGCATATCAGTGACACTTAAAACTTCATCCCTCATTATATCTTCTAGCATGTGGTGACTATATATATGTGTTAAGCATTTAAAAAGTGGTGTTACACTATGAAATCATAAAACAAAATATCGTACAGAAGTAAACGAAACTTAATTTATGAGCTGAGAAATTACTGCACTTAAATAAATGATTATGTAAACGACTACACAAACACTACTCGCAATCCTACACAGAATTTGCACATTAGAGCCGACAATGAACAGAGTAATCAGAAGTCATGGAAAATAACTCCATAAATATCTTCGTTTAGCTTATTCAATATATTTTGAAGTAACGTATACATCGACAGCAAAACGGTGGAATGATGAATACTACAACGGTGTTTATTACTTTTGTTATAGTGATTTTGTCTACTCAAATAATGATAGAAATACTCAATTTTTGTAAATAACATTACGAAACTACTATTCATAGTATGTTTCTAAATACGGTAATCCTAATGTTTTTTAAGTGAATAAAGCACAGTTAAGAAGCACTTATACATAATTGATTACGTAATAAGTAATAATCGTGTGTCTGTTGAACAATTTACTGTAAACACCACAGTTTCATAATACCAGTTATAATTAGATCTATTGTGAACATCTCTCGGAATATACTGATAATAACCGACGATGATTGTTGAAATGCTTTAAAATGGAATAACTGCTAAAGTGCCTTAAACAAGGTTAGATATATGGATCTGGCATATATTAGTGTTACGTATCAATCATCAAGAAAAAGCACACATTTTCAATCCATACAATAGTAATATTGTATATCATACACAATATTCCGCATACTTATAATAGATAGACAACTGTTAAAGAAAGATAATTTTATTCCATAGAAATTTTCACCATATATAGAAACAATATACAAAGTTAGGACATCATCGACTTGAACGATTGCTGATAATGACTTTAAAAATCCAACATCGATAGGCCTTATAAGGTGACCAAGTAATACAACGATCTCTAACAAAAACCATATATATAATAATTAGCCTGCTGTGAGTCTGTCTCTAGTCCCAGACGTAGGTGAGAGCACTTTAAGTCGAGGGAGGTAGTCCAGAATCTTTTCAACCATGTTACAAGCAGTGGATAAATATAAAAAAAGATTTTCTAAAACATGCACAAACGTAAGTTAGAAATTAACATGAATGCTAAGCAAGGGGTATTTGTGATATAAAATCAGATTAGTGGGTAAATATATAATTTGTCCTAGTTCATGATTTGTGAATGATATGGTGACAGCTAATGGTTTAGATAAAAGATAAATATGAGGTGACTAAAAAAATAACAGAAGCAAAGTATTTTATTGACGCACAACCAAAGCGTATCGAATAAAGATCTATAAGAAATTCAAAAGGTCGCATTTTATGTCCTAATCAGCCTGTATAGCATCCATACTTTGAAAATGGTGTTATTTTCCTAGTATTGAATCATCCTCACTATTGAATAACTCCTTTGTTTAATCAGGAATACACTCAATATAAAGTCAATACAATATACACACATATATTTAATGTTATTGTGATTACTACCTTGAGTACTCATTGTATTAAGATACATTAATTTCAAGCCTTCACAATGAAATCATTTATGCAAATAACTTTTATAAAAAGAAATCATGTACATAAACATTTAAACACTATTCAGTGAATTGTGATTGTGACATAAGTTAGTTAACATCTCAGTAGAGTATCATATTGGTAAAGGTTAACTGATAAGTTTTACAAATAGATTGGTTCTCATTCTCATAGCATACATGTGGTCCACCTAATACTCAGTGTGCAATCCTCAGTTGTTTTGAATGTAAACTACAATCCTTCAAAATTATAGCTAATTTGCAGTTAGTTACCAAGAATAGTAACATTTTTACTTCAAACTTTTTGTTCGGTTTCCTAAGAATATATCTGTAGAAAAAAGTGCTATTAAATAATAGCATCCAAATAAAAGGTATATATTATATATTGTTTGGTCTAAGCTGACATATTGTTTAGCCAATAATCCAGCTTTACTGTAAGCATTAGCTTTCAGTTAAATAACAAAGTACACCAATCAGTCTCATCAACCTATTTATTTCACTATACGATATAGGCGAACTGGGTGCAGACAATTAATCAGGTAGTCATGGATTCTATTTCACGTTCAAGTAATAAGAATCGGTTAGTTCGAAACCTATCACTAGTCATTGCTATTAAATGTAAGATGACCACCCTTTCAACAAAACACAATAGTCATCAGCTCCTTTTACCAAATATATAGAAACAAGTCCAGTACAACTTTTGTGGATCTAAAACAAAAATCAGTCAAATTCGGATAATCACCACACAATGTTATGTCAAATAATACGGTTAAAATCCTTAGGGAAGTTTGAAAAAATAATTGCTTATCCATTATTCACCTTCTAATTTTTAACGCTTGTGAGTAGTATATATTTTAGAGTATGACTGCTTCTATGTACCGTAATCTTTTAAAAAAGCAGAATTTTATTTACCTTGGTGACTGTAACTTGTTAATGAATGGACGGTGTAATAAACACAACTTCACAGAGTTCGTCCCTTTAATCGAGTATAGATTAAATTAATGCTTCACATTTAACTCTTATATATCCTACACATTGAATATCTGAGAACACAATTTAACGAAATCAGCATGATATTTTAAATCACATACTTGAAATCTTTTCCTGTCTTTTATGACTATGTTCTATTAATTCACTGTTAAAATTTATAATTTTATGTAATTAGTTAGACAGAAATTTTATGGTAAGTAATAGGTTTGAAAATGTTCTTAGTGTAAAATAAGGTTAACTGAAGTAATATTGAAAACGAGATAACATCAGATAGCTATTCAATTTAAATATAGGACTCATTAAAGTATACTAAAAAACCCATCAGTGGTTCAATCTTGTGTTCCACTGCTTGAACTATATTTTGAACACTAGGTAAACATGTTAATTTCAGTCAATTCAAAAATATCAGAACACAACCGAGATGTTGAAACTATACTAGCAACCAATTCTGTTTAGAACTTTTAGAATCTGTGATGTAACACAATCCTTATCTTCTATGTATGCGTGGTTAGCATAAATACTAACACTATTGGTCTACACTGAAAAAAACATATTTCTATTATTAAAATATTTCATTCAGCTTCGAGTATTTGTTGATATCAAATTACTTGCATATTTTTAGCGAACATTCTTATGATATAATATTTACCATCGCTCAGTTATTGTTTATTCATTTATCAATTACCACAAATTATGTAGCATTAGCTGAGTGTGTTTATTGACATAGAATATCATGTAAATATTCCATACAAATAGTATCATTATTCCTTGATAAATATTAATTTAAAGCTAGCAAATAGTTGAATGCACAATTGGTAAAATGATCATAGTTCAATAATCCTTATAAAAAAGACGTGCAAATATAAGAATTTGATCTGAGGACTACGTTAACCTAGATTGATAATTTTATGAAACCAATGATACTGATTACGTTTTCAGTAATTAACATACACGATTGCGTCAGTCGAGCATTTTGAGACGTTGTAGTAATGAAAACAAAGGTGAATAGTAATTTAAATTCAGCACAAAACTAAATTCATCTCACAAAATTACATTTTATGAAGCTATTTATGAAATAACATGAAATACTCACTAAGAAATATGAAAATAGTCAAAATGAATTCATTTTAATTAACAGTTGCAAACTTATTCAACTGTACCGCAAATAACGAATTTGATACTGTGAATTGACTTCAGTTAAATAACTATTGAAAACTGATTGGTAGTTTGTGGGGCTATCTTATTCATTGTCATAAGTTCGATACGATTAAACCTACCTAGTTACGGCAACTCACTAAGGCACTAGAATCTCCTCTTAGAGTTTGTTGTCAGTATGCTAATGTTTATTCTCACTAGATATTATGGAGATTACTAAGTTTAAGAAGATAAAGCAAATTAACTGAATTGAGAGATGCAAACAATCGGAGGCCAAAACAGAGGTCTAAGTCTTAAAACTGAAAGCTTTGTGATTCTGTCTGCGGTAAAGACATACGTGTTCAATGTTTAGAAGACCTACATTAGGATGAAGTAGCTACCCAGGTCTTTCTGGTTTCCTGTGGTTACTAAACATACGCTAACTCCTGATTTAAAATTCAACAGCCGTCACATCACAGAAATGCTTACTAAGGAAATATACGTTCTTGCCATTGTGATTAATACACATGGATTATGCGTAAGCAAATAAGAAACTATTGAGTATGCTGAGAAAAAATGGACGTTTATTTGCAAAGAAATTAAAATTTATATAAGTTGGACTGTGACTGGCAAGTGGAATCCAGGACGCGCGTTTCGTCCTATTTGGGACTCATCGGCTGGATGTACCTGCATCCCAGTGTGAACATCAACATTGGGATGCAGGTACATCCAGACGATGAGTTCCAAATAGGACGAAACGCGCGTCCTGGATTCCGCTTGCCAGTCACAATCCAACTTATATACTACTTGTGAAAAATTCGCTATATTGAGGCAATCCGCTCAGGATGCACATATAGAAACAATGACTGACCAGCTTCAGTCTAAAACAAATCAACGGGAATATACAAGTTTATCCTAATACATAATTATGATTTCTTTAAATGTGTGAATTTGAAAAATAGCCTTGAATTTATCATTATCAAAATATGAGAACAATATGGGAAAGTTTATTCATTCGAAATTGAGATAAATATTACTGCGACGATAAGAGTAAGACGTCAGATCAATCATAATTCTTTATAAGGTTGCATGATCTTAATGTTAGTAATCAAAATTGAATTTTGATGGCTAGCATAGCTGCGTATTGAGTGGATTGCTTCTTGTTATGAGTTGTGAGTATATTTATCTCATGTTCGTAGTGGAATTCAAAATAAGTCTTGATATCAATAATAAGAAGCTACAAACCTATAATAATTATAAAAACATACCATTTGTTAGTGGTCACCTTTAATCAGTACCTTTTTAAATACACGTTGGTGCTTGAATTAATAGGCACTGGACACAAGATTCACTATGAATACTAACACATGCATATGGAGACATTCAGCCAACAAGTCGTAAATAAAATGAAACACATATCCTTAATCAACTTCCAGTTGAGGAAGAAATTAGGAAAAGACGCTGGAGATGGATTGGACACACACTGAGGAAACCATCAAACTGTGTCACAAGACAAGCACTGACTTGGAATCCTGAAGGCCACAGAAACAGAGGAAGACCCAAGAACACATTGCGTCGGGAATTGGAAACAGACATGAAGAGAATGAACAGCACTTGGGAAGAGCTAGAACGGAAAGCCCAGGACAGAGTTGGCTGGAGAATGCTGGTGGGCGGTCTATGCTCCACTTGGAGTAACAGGCATTGATTGATTGATTGATCCTTAATTCTATAGCTAGACGCATTCGAAAATATTTCTTGCTGCTTTTGGGATATTTTATTACTACACAGAAGAATGCTAATTTCATTTATTTATACAGACAAAGCAAAGTAATGTACAGAATTTATTTGAATTTAGAATTTAAAAGGAAAAGTTGTCATTCTTGAAGAAGTGGTTTAATTCAGAGATAAATAGTATGAACAGAATTTATGTGAGAAATGAAGTGTTTCTACTAATAAAAATGTAAAGAGTTTGCCACTGACATTCAAGAAATACGTGTCGCCTGTTAGCTGAAGCCGATGTATTTTAGAGCAGAAAACGTGCTTAAACAAAATTCAAAGATCACATACCAGGCAATCATAGCTACATCGTTGTTATAAATAGATGGTGAGAACCAAATTATTAAATAAGGGTCGTTCTAGATCATAGGTCAATAAGTAATTACATCGAATAGTCACGTTAATGGCTGAGCAATACTTTTGTGCACAGTATTCCAATCACTAAGTATGGGAAATGATCTAAGAATACCCTAACTTTTGGATGATATCAACGAGATGGTTAATACACTATTTCAAAGTGCAATATGTCATTATTCAAAATCAAATCAGTGGATTCCAAGGGATAAGTGAACGACTTCATGTGGAATAGTATACAAGCCTTTACCTAGTTTCCCAGCCGTATCGCATATGTAATTAGCTAAAGTTTGCTCAAACCTAATGCCATACGCTAATAACCACTCGAAAAATTTGATAACAATATAATTAGAAGATAAAGACAATGACACATAGATCGAGGAAATGTTTCATCGTAAAAATTAGAAGCTTTCTTATATTGGTATGCAGCATAAGCATGATATGTGACATGAAGAACCTAAATCAGTGACATTGTATCATAGTCATTTAATACCATAAACCTGACGCAACGTTTGTACGGTTACCCCCGTCAATGATGAATTTTGCGACCGAGTATCGCTTAATAAAGTCAACCAACTTACTGTTTTTAGTTTTGAAAGATTGTTTATGTAATGAAAGATAAATTATATAATTAATGAACGTTCATCTCATATTTCATACTACCAAGTATAAAAAACAACAGAATATATATATATATATATATATATATATATATATATATGGGTCACGAGTTGACCCATCAGATAATTCTCCTAATTCATGAGCACATCTGTTACACAATATAAAATCCATATTGACGAATGTATAATTATTTGTATTCACTAAATAACACTGTTGAAATATCTATTTTAATAATTCAGTGTAATACTTATTTACATTTATATCAATTTTATATTAAACGAAAGATTGAATAACATAATAGCTAAACAAAAATATGTTTAAGTAAATGAAGAAACTAAATATCTATGTAAGTAATATATTGTTGTAGGTAATAGGCAAAATGCTTAGAATATATGCTGACTGAACTTTAACCGCTGAATTCAGCAAATTCTATGAGTTTGAGTGACGTGTGTTAAATTTTATGTATAGTATTAGTTCCTGTAAGTGTAAACACACTAAGCTGAGCAGTGAAACAAAAAATCAATAACCAGTGTCATGCCTGTCTTCTCCTTAGCTTTGATAGAATTGAGTCGACCACGTCGCAATGTAGCTGCAAATTCAAGTGACTCCATAATTCATGTTAGAGCGCTTGAGACTGCTGACGAGAATTAATCAGTATGACTAACTCTAACCACCAACTGAATCTCATTAGCTTCTACGTTCTACATATATATTCATTTTAATCAAGTTGTTTGATTTATTCTAATGACTGCTTAGTATTTAGCCGATAATTTTTGTTTCGGTTATTTGAGAAAACGGCCTATTGAGGACAATTATTTGTTTTGCAACTGGGTGTTTTGGAGACTGTTGAATGTTAATTTTATATCACGAATTAATCTGAATTAGACAACCATCGAACACCAGAAAGCACTGGTCAGCTGCTTCGCCCAGTGGAGTTCAATAGTGTCCGTTGTGATAGTTACTCACCGATGACCTTGGATACGGTAGCACAAACATATCGCAAATTAACCGAATTAAAAATATTGATTATGGGGAGACGACTAGGTAATCTAATAATAAAGCTGTGAACAGCAGGACCGGATATTCTTGCTTTCGATTGCAAGTGGTGTCCTGGATGCTTACTGATGAAGGATCTTGTACTAAGTCGAAACGGTTGTCCAATACTTCCGGGTGGTCATTGTCATCTTATTCAGACCAATTTGCGATATCGAATTAAAATTATTTATTTGTCACAATGTTGAATAACTAAACAAATATATACTTATGATTGAGTATTGTGCAGCTTGTTGAATTGTAATTTGATTTCACTAATTTACCTAGGTTAGGAAACGATTGAAAACCAGGAAGTCGTTGGCAGTTATTTTGTTCCAGTGTCCACCTATGTTACCACCGAAAGTGAAGCCTCGTAACTTCAAAGCTTACACTGTCAAAGAGCCTTATACTAGAATGTATACAGCTGTTCAGTGTCCTCTAGTTTTTAATGTTTGCCTAACTCAGGTCAGTTTACGACACTAAATTGAAATAACTCATTGATAATTAGTTTTATACTCAGTATCAATCAAAATAGAAATGAATAATATTTTACAATATTTGTATAATATTCATGTGAAATGGAACTGTACAGTTAAACACAAAAATCACTCTAACTTCGTTTGTCAAATGCAGGTATTCATTTAAAATTATTAAACTATTTTTTATTTTAGGATGATTACTGCCAATATGTTACGCCAGATTTCAATTATATGGTCTAACGACTGAATAGTAATTTGTTAAATCGATCATTCCTGAATTTATATTCTCTAAAAATTGCAGAATGATCATAAATATCAACAATCAACTAAATTGCTTCCTAGGTGATACTAATTTGTGGTGAAAACAATTGAAAAAGTTTAGGTTTCTACAAAAGTAGTTCAATAATAAATAATCATATACTCATTTTTTGACTAGTTTCGATATTTTCACAAATGTTTAGAGTAGGAAGTCAAGCGTTAGCAATGTGAAACCTAGTAAGTATGCATCAGCTCAAGTTGTCATCTTGTATAAGCACAGGGGGGGATGAATATCAAATTGGTGAAAGCATTAGTCTCAGTAACAATAGGAAATAATGTGCCTTGGTGAATATAATTGTAGAAGAGTGAATCATAAAAGTTACAAAATAATTTCGAAACTAGCTATCTACTAACAAAGTACAAATTCACCTACGCTACTGTGAATGATTCTTATACACACCATTCAACTTTTCTAATTGCTGAATATGGTTATCGCATGGTGGTTTGCATCTGTTAACGGTTCACATTAACAGTCGATGACTTCATGGGAAAATTGCGCCAGTCGAAGTAGAAATACTATATTTTCAAAATTTCGTAACGAAATATGATAGGTTTCTAGTGTGAAATATTTAGTCAAGCTTGTTATTCAACTAGTTATTCGAACATAAAAAGATCGGTTTCTTCCAATAAAATTAAAAGACATTTTGAAGAAATAAGCATTCAACTAAAGATCAAATTCGAATCATGTACAGTAGGTCATTTTAATGAGATTTTATATGTGATTATCATAAATTTAATTACTTTAGCAACAGCCTCGCGAATACGCCTTCCAGACATTGTAGTAAATTCACCGGGTAAAGCGACAATTAATATAGGTCCGACTGATAAAATTTGAGTTTCAACTATAGACGGTTGCCAAGGGTAAGGAAGATCCATCTACAAAGTATGATAAAAGAATGTGTAGTTACATTTCGCAAGAATTAATACATTAATAGTTTACGTATAGCACATAGAAATCTTATGAAGTAGTACATTTAATGGCCACTGATTAGTGAAAAAATCATATAAGAGAGTCAGCGTTCGCGTCAACCTGAAGCACCTGGTGCGGAATCTATGGTGCGCACTGCTGAGGAGTTCCACACTAGAACGAAACAGCTGTCCAGTTCTCCCTGGTTTTCAACGGTACCCTGCCAACATCACTTTGTGATATAGTAAATCAAATAAAATAACCAATCTCCACAAAAATAACCATCCTAATTGAAATATAAGAGAGTGTTATTATTATTCCCATAATTTATCAGTAATTTGTATTTACTACCTTGGGCTGATTTACCAACATTTCAAAACAGAACTAATTAGGATAAGTTTGTATTTTTCCGTTGATTTGAAATGGACTAAAACTGGTCAGTCTCTGTTGCTATATGTGCATCCTGAGCGGATTGCCTCAATATAGCGAATTTTTCACAAGTATTATATAAGTTGGATTGTGACTGGCAAGTGGAATTCAGAACGCGCGTTTCGTCCTATTTGGGACTCATCGGCTGGATGTACCTGCATCCCAATGTTCGGATCCCACTGTGAACATTAACATTGGGATGCAGGTATATCCAACCGATGAGTCCCAAATAGGACGAAACGCGCGTTCTGAATTCCACTTGCCAGTCACAATCCAACTTAAATATAAAACAGAACTAAGTTATGTAACCTCAGAATACCACTCCGTACGATAATGAGGAAATAAAATCAGTAGAACCATTACATAGAACCCTCAGCTAATCATGACTCTCTGAAACCAACGGAATCTAACACGCTGTGGCTTAATTGATTACTCAAAGTTCATAATTTAGGACTACTCCTTCGCTCGGCTTTACATTTTTATACTACTCCATTCCATTAGACTTTGAAGTTGCTGATGCTCAGAACCCCAAATTCGTTGCCAGCGAAAGCGTTTAGATCGTTTATGGTTTAATTCGTAGAGTGGAGAACATGTAGTTAAACTGTTAATATATAGCATGCATAGATGTTACTTCCTTATTCATTAATATACTTATACTTGAGATAATTGACTTTGAATGTCAACGAATATCTGGAAATCAAATCAATATTGGAAATTTGGAGGTTATTATCAGTGAATTATTGTTATGGTGTACAATATGCTTATTCTTCGTAACACATATTTTAAACAAGTTAATGGAACAGAGATGAATCCAATCTCATCCGTATGCCTTAGATATTTTCCCTGCAAAATTATAAAATGCGCATTACAATCAGTCTATATGATTGTCACCAATGTCTCAGAAATTTTTTAAATTAGCTTAAAATTTTTCATGTTTGCATATCAACATTTTTATGCACTACAGTAATGGCTAAATAAGATCATATAGTAAACAATATTGTTTGTCTATATTTGTCACTCTTAAGATAAACAAGATAGTGTTATATTTCGCTGATATTTATGTAAACACAAGAAATTTACGTGGGCTTAAATGACTAACACTTTTAGTAAGAAATTAAATCATACAAACGTCAGTAATAGGTTGACCTCTCCTTACTGATGCAAACGAAGTTATTGTAGTGGAGTGTTATCAATATGATCAAGAAATGTAGTCAGAGGTTTTATTGAAGAAAACACCGTGTACAAAAGCGTAGTTAGAATCGTAGGGAACGATTAATCTTTAAAACAAATAAGTATGGCAAAAGAAGACATATCACAGCAGAATTGATGAGTGGTAAGATTTCAGGCCAAATGAATGTACTCCACCTCAGGTTTCGCCATTTTAAATCTCAATAAACTTTCCCTTGAAAAAATTATTTCATGAACAACTACATACATTCGGACTTTTTTTATTTTAAAAACTAATTATTTTCATTATTTGCTCTCCGGTTCACTACATCAGATGAACATTTCTCAGGAGTTTTAAACGAATAACTCAACTTCTTTGTGAAAGCTAAATTTCTTCAGCATAGAATTACAAAGTATTTTAATTTCCCAAGAAATATAAGTAAGTTGACGATTAAATATGATACAAAAAATAAGAATTATAAAACTATCATCATTTAAATATCCAAACAACTATTCAAAACTCCATTCACAAGTTCCGAATAAAATACCTAGATGTCTGACTCAATAATCATGAACTATGAAACAAAGATTTGCATCTACTAATCCTTAAACTGTTGACTTATCTGTACTTCACTTATTTCGGCTTATCACGGTAGAATATATTGCTACCAGTTCTGTGATTTAAGAAAATTGTCACTGAATAGCTAAATGGCGAAAGAAAATGTATGCTAGTAAGCAGAGTCGAGATTTGTGCCTATTACAGTAAGCGTTCCTTATTACTGAAGTAAACTAGCTTCATTTATATGCCCATTTGATGATAACTTCAATAGTAAGGATGAATACTAATATGAATCACTGAACTTCTAAGCGCACTACGAAGATAACTGTATATATCATCTCCTTTAATATATTTATAATCATGATGATTACATATATAAAAAAACTTGAAGATGATTCCCACCAGAAACAGTTTTCGACATTATCATATTTATTCATCACCAACACATTGCATCACATTCAACATAAACGTCAATTCATATTAAGTTGAAACACTGATCAAGTACGCCGGTAGTGGTAACTATGTTTGAAAGTAAAACTGTGACACAAACGGCATTCTACAACGAACATTATCTTAGATAAACACTGCAAATCTCAAAGGTCTTATTTGTGAAGAACTCTACACACTGTTAACAGTGCTATAAACAGACATATTGTTGATATAGGTAGCATCATAAATCCAATTACAACACTGCTATATAATCACCAGATATGATAATGACAGACTATTGTGTTTGCATAAGTATTGATACTTCATCATATAGCATTCAGGTGGTATGATGTTACATCTTGAACCTTCTCTAAAAGTTTCCTTATGGACTCGAGATTATCAAAAAACTACTTCATCGTTCCCATCACCATTCAAATAATAAACCTTCCCAACGACATCCTTCATCAATGTTGATTTTTTATTTACCCTGTAGCTATTAGTATAATAAGAATGTTTCAGGCATTAATCGGTCACTTACTTCACCAGTGGCAAGAAGAACTGGTTTTGGTGATTGACACTTGATCATTGTTTCACTTGGTTTTTTAAGAAAATCCCGAACAATCTTCCAGAACAAACTGCCTTCTGTTGTACCTTAAATATAAAGTAGTAAGAGGTTTATCATAATAATGAATAAGGCGATAGGTTTATTATTATTATAAACCCATTTTCAAGTACAGATTTGTTTGAATGACTTTGAGCCGCATTTTAATTATCCGTGTTAGCATTAATGCTTAGCTACCTAAAATGTATGGCGAAGAGATGACGGTGGAGGTGATTTAGTAGTTAAGACTTTCGACGGTCAGGATAGGTATTCAAATCCAACTCCAAATATTTTGTTTGCCAATCTGGGTAGTATCACTAACCCATATGCATCAAGTATTACTCAAAGATTAGTACACGAATCTGTACTTTAAAAATGAGCAACATCATTGAAACAACATAACAAGTAGGTGATTTACCTTGAGTGAAATCGAAATCTCCTGGACCATCCGTTGTACCAGCTGCAAAACTAAAACCCATAGCTGGTTTACATGTAGTACCTAGTGTATTCTTTACATGGATCAGGATTACTATAGGATTATAACTTACTTTGTAATATACACTAATATTTGTCATGTCAACATATTGATGAATAAAGCTAACAGATCCATTTATCTCCATGGTTGCATTGTTGAATAATGACTAAATTATTATGAAAGAAGTGAGAAATAGATAAAAGATTTTACGACGAACCCATGCTTTTTCAAATTGTTTTCTTGCAATTATTTTTGTACTTTCAAACATGTCTGCACCAGGACCGAATGCAATACAATTTTGCGCCTAAAAATATAAAATAATAATTATTTATTATTATTATTAGGATATCTTACACGGCCACCACAACTACTGTGCACAAAATCACATGGTAAGCCAGTGTCAATACAGCGTGGTCCTGCAGTATTAGGCGAAACGTCACCTTCATTGGCTTGAGCAAATGCAGCTACAAAGGGACCCTTAAAATAAATAGAGAAACACAAAAAGTAAGTTTCGAAAATAGAGACTGAAAAAACTACATGCATCAAATAACTGACACATTATAAATATATTACATACGTACAATATGACAATCATACTGTTAAATATTTCCTTTCGCTTGATTAAGATTGTCAATCGTAGTGAAGACTGAAAAGCAAGATATGATAAGTTTGAGTGTTATTAAGAAATATGTGTTTTATATCATATAGCACACATCAGTCGATTACGAGAGTAAACTGATTTAGTTTATTTGGTGACATGTATTCAGATATACACTTCAAATTTCTCAAATATACACAGTGACATAAAAATCAGACCAAGTTACTTATCACTGAATAGCATAGTGGGAAAGTGTTTTGCTTCACGATTAGCTATCATCCTTAATGTATAACCAGTGATGTAAGTTTTCAAACAACTGTCCTAAGGTGCAATATTAAATTATGTGGAAGATAAAGATGATAATTTAAATCAAGTTTACATGTCTCTTACATATATGGGTAATTAAAAGATATTTCATATAATTTATTCTTTTCAAAGATTTAAAGAAGCAAGAAGGACAGCACTCAGCTGTAGGACAGAAGATTTGAACTCCATGTAGACTATCCAAAAACGCCCAACATTAACTAAAAATGCACTGCGTTACAATAAGACTCAATCTGATCAACGGTTTATATGTTTGACTGACTGAATCGGTACCACAAATTAAACGAGGAGACTTTAGTCAACAAATCGGTGACTAGTGAATTACAAACACTATAGTCTTTAATGAAGTCATTTGATTTGAGTCGGTAGAGAGGCATAAATGCCTTACAAAGTTAAGATGCGTTTTGTTAGTAGACAGAAATTAACAATTTTAAGACCTTTTAATCGGCGAATCTATAAATTCAACCTTAAACTTCTAAATATCGGCTATCAGAAAAATTTATCAAATAATTGTAGAAACGTTTCAGCTTGCATGGAATTTCGAAAATTCATCAAATCACCTTTTCAAGGAAATATCATAAAGTGGAGATCAATAAAGATATTTATCCATTTAGATAAAATGAAGTAAATGTAATTACTAGAGTATTCGGTATTATTTAACTAAAATATTTGAACTACTGATTATTCATAATGATGACTAACCTTTCCTAACATTTGGTTACCATTCATTTTCTGTTCAAATAAAATTGCAGCTAAACCTTTATTATCACTGCTAACTAATGTATTCGTATTATTCATACTGACTGGATGTACTGCAAACCAGTTAATCATTCCAATCGGTACATTATTCATTGTCACAAATTTTAATAATATCATTTTTCTATCCACATTATCATTATATCTATAAGATAGGATAAAAATTAATACATGAGTATACTTTTTTATTTGGTGGGGATTAGAGCTCGAGTGTAATTATGCATATCGACATATCACGCAGTAGTGAATGCAGTGTAAATATTTTCTAATAGAACTTGAACTACCTTATCCTCTCAACCAATAAGTTATTACCTGCACCCCAAACAAAATAAAGCCAAAGTTTATTTCCCTCTACAACCGACTGTATGATATTAGAAGACAAGTATACATTCATACTTTCAGTGAGTCTATATGAATCAGCTGGTCGGGATGTTGTTTGATTCTAGGACACAAGAATGGTTTAGAAATTCTAAGTGGTGATAACTTCAAACAGTACTTTTGGTTGATTCAAGTTTGAATTTTAAAAAACAATGCATGTTACAATAATGAGTAATTGTGAAATGCGGAAAACATATTCTGTTCTGTATTCAGATATATCAGCTGTGTATGCTATCCAAGCAAGCGACGATTAAATATGATGATAATATTAAAGTCACCCTATCCAAAAGTTTATATACCAAAATAAGGAGGGAGGGAGTGATTAATTCTGTTATACATATTCCATTCAAATAATAACAATTTATGATTGAAAAAAAAAAACTTTAATGAAGTGATTTTTCTTTTGCAATAAACAATTTGAAAATTGAAAATAACGACATAAATATATCATAAAAATTTGAAATGTTCTTGATTGTAATGTTAAAGCTAATTGTTAGTAATAAGATAATTTTGACTTCGTGATGGCAAAATAACCTGTCAAAGTAGTGATATTAGAAAAAACAACAGACATCGTTTGATGTGTAAAGTAAAGACCATGATATAACGGAAGATGATTGTGTGGAAAGACCAATTGGGCAAGCAATGGCTTGTTTGGCGAAAACAGAGTATGCCATAAAATATTACATACATTACTTCCAATCATCAATTTGCACATCCTTCGCGTTCTCTGGACTGTGTCGTTTATCAGCTTGCTTCTCTTGGTTGTTCTTAATTCTCCTCTGTATTTTAATCATGCTTTACTCCTCGCCACCTCGCAACTCGCTTCATATACTGTTTACTGATTCTTCTCAATTTCCTTCGACGCTCTGCTACCTACTATTTATTGATGGCTTTATAAGTAGTATCCACCACAATAGTAATCAGCAGAATTAGCTATTTCTATAGGTTGTATAGGATTTTGCTGTTGATTTTGAGTAAGAAGTTTAAATCCATTTCTGACAAAAGTTATGAATAGATTCTGAGTTAAATATGTTGAAAATTGCCCTCAGCATTTTTATTATTGGGGAAATAAATAACTTGAATGTGCTAATTTCATTTAACGCTCACAATAAAATATATTTCCAATAGACATTGTTGATAAGAACAGACATTCTCGAAAGAATATATGGCTTTTTTAAATAGTGCATTTCTAATTTACTTTTAAGTAAGAAAATGTCACCTTCAAGCTGATGGGTTATAAGCAAAGTGTCTTCGACGACTCTGTTGATAAATAAATAACAGTGTGAGTTCCAACAGCGAAGTACTAACCACATTATGCAGATCACGAAAGCAAGCACTAACATATTTCGAATTAGTATCAATTCACAATATGTTTATACTTAACTACTTTATGTAATACAATCGCTATAGTAAATATCGTCAGTCACTTGATATAGGTGAATCATTACAGAATATTATTTCGTATTTTATTGATCGTAACCAACGAAAAGTGATTATATATTCTATTAAAATAAGATTTGGGCATTACAGTGAATGGCTTTCAAATATTGCATCTCTTAAATGTTTCAATACTGATTATTTCATTATTAAAGTTGGATTGTGGCTGGCAAGCGGAATCCAGGACGTGCATTTTGTCCTATTTGAGACTCGTTGCCTGGATGTACCTGCATCCCAATGTTGATGTTCACAGTGGGATTCTAATTCAGTCCGTTTCGTGTCGAACGCCACAGAGTTCAACTCTAGACTACTGAGTTTAGATAGTCACACTTGTGCAACGGGCACATTGGTATTAGGATGAACTTTTATATTCCGGTTGGTTTGTTATAGACTGAAGCTGATCGGTCTCCATTGTTATATGTGCATCCGCTACATCGAGGCAATCCGCTTAAGATGAACATATAGCAACAGAGACTGATCAGCTTGAGTCTATAACAAATCAACGGGAATATACAAGTTCATCATAATACACTTCAACTTCTGAAGGATAAAAGATTATTAGTATTACTTTCCATGGTAATACAGTATGGCTTAAGCCTATACTCTGCATACTGGGTAAATTTTGGAGAATATTTTAAAAATGATATATTCTTTATATAAAACTAGATTAATGAAGACAGCAAACCAAAACCTCTCTGAATAATCTAAGATTAGTGCTTATAAACTGATACCTGTAAGATTAGCCATTAATGAATAGGTAGTTAACGCTTACACAAGAACTAAAATGTATATCAATTTGAATCAGTTTAAACATTACTGAAATATTTGATTTTAAACAGTTTCTTTTCGGATTCACTCTTCTTCTTCTTATTGGCTGTTAGTAGTGATTCGATTCTAGTGATTTTTAAATACTAAATGTTTACTCACTTAACCGATTAATGCACTGTATCCTACACCTGACATTAAATAGTTGATAGTAGATGAGAGGTAACTTAGATTAACGTAGTTATTTTTGCTTTTAGCATTCATTTATTTGATGATGCCAAACATCTCTACATGATGTATAGTTGATCAAAATGGTCTGATAATCACTGAGCACCCCGGTAATGAACTATGAAATCAAGGAGAACTCACTGTGCTTGTTCTTCTGGTGGATTTTTCAAATAAGCAGCTGGACTGCGATTAATACTTGCATTGTATAAATCTCCTTCAGATTTTAGGATTTTACCCTCTTTTCTATTAGAATAAGCTAAAGTGATGCTCTGAATAAAACCCAGAGAAATGAAATAAAAATAAAAATTGTTTTTGTTTATTAATACATTGAACGTTCATCAGCTGTATTAAATGGAAGTTATCATAAGAAAACTAAGGAAATAAAATGAGCAGCTTATGCATATTTAAAAAGAAGCTATCAGTGAAATCTATGAAATGATTTTCGTTCATTTTAGCATTGGTCAACTAGATACACTTGAATTCAAAGGGCGATGTTGACATAAACATTCGAATACATCATCAAACACTTCAAACAATAACGTGATATCTAATAAGCTGTCGAGTCGTGATAGCCATAGGTGTATACGACGAATATAATGTTCGTTTCTTATGGTTTGAGTTTTCTCACTGTTTTAATACATAGGACTGGTAGGTCCCAAATTAGATTCCTACCTTAACATGAAATCAGTAATAATGAACTAATTGCATTTCGTGTGCAGCCGCAAGTACCGAATTAATTAAGTTTCTAGAGATACTACCATAAACCGTTCCCCTGTTGGAGATTCATAATCCCCGAAAATACAATGGTTAATTAAATCAAGCGAGAGAAGTTGTATTGATTTTTTGTAGGCTTGACTTGTAAACTTTTATTGCATTAATTTAAAATTATTGTGAGTCTTACTCCCAATAACAGTTACTGTATTAATAAAATGTTGATGATTTCACTTGATGAATAACCACTGTAAATTAAGTAATATAAAAAATCGACACATTTTATGTAAACGTTGTTCGCCAGTCTCATCTCCGTTTTTACTCCATAATACAATCTTCCTACAAATCCAGTCTTTTGGAATAGCTGCAGGCTGGGAAGAACAAGTTGTGATATCCAACAGAAGTACAAGTATCTGAGGTAGCGTTCGCAGTTAATCGTATCGAGAAAATCGTAGCAATCAGACATATAATTCGGCTATCCTAGAGATCGTACGCGAACCGTATTAAGCCCATAAGAGCTTACGCGTATTTTGTCTCAACTGACCGGGAAAACATAACAGTTGGCGTCATAACATCCCCACTTCAGGGTATATTCTTTTGCATGTGAATGAAGTATTTGGTCTTATAACATGATACTTCCTTAATTTAAATTGTTATTAAAAAAAATATAAATATACCTTGCAGATCACAATAAACATATCTCTCGTCTGATTATGTACAAAGTGTAAACTTTGTTGCCTAATTTTGACAAGACTTTTTTCAAACATATCACATAATCTATAGTTATCGTCAAAAATGGATTATTTACTGAGTAGTAACCAATGTCATGTTTTCCTAATTCTCGTCGCCTGTTGAATTTACCGATCCAGTTATGGTTTGTTCATTAGGCTAAGAGATATTGCGTAAACCATGTTTGGATATGATCCCTGGGGTGCCCTCTATTATAAATAGGCGGTGCTTACTAGTTAGGCAAATTTGCAATCTTGGAATTGGTTCCTCGTGTGGAATTCAAACCCGCGTTAGCAAACCGTCTGTATAATTAAGCGGTATCACCTTTACGGTACTTGCTATCGAGGGTTCAAATACCTATGTATAGCATCCATTTCGTAGATTCTACAGTTACACTTTGTTCATGTGTTCTAACTATAATGAAACATATATTTAATAGAGCCTCTTACCAACTGTCTTGTACTATATTACATAATCGTCGTAATTTAACTGACAGAATACTATTGTGTTAATTGTTTAAAAACGATTTCTGAAAGTGCAATTGTATGTTTGAAATTTAAAGGAGATTTTCAAAAGATAAGCTGAATTGTTTGATCAAGGTTAAAATGTAAAGTATGGAAGTTTTTACATACCTTAACAATTCCTTCAACTAATGGTTCAAATGTCTCAGGAACAAATCCAAACGATGTAATTGAATAAAGAAGATATTCTAAATAACCAGCAGGACCGGAGTGAGTATGTGTTGCGCTAATCAAAACATTTTGGTGTGTAAATAACTCATCTCTGTATTGATATTTCAATCGATTGATGACCTAGAATCATTTATATGGTGTTTCAAAAAAAGAAGACAATAAATTAATCGAAATTGTTAGAATAAACATGAGAATATTGATTAAGCTATAAATGTAAAATATGAATGTAGTTAACATATATCATAAAATAATATCAAACAGTGAGTTGTTGAATCTAAGAATACATTTAGAATTCTCAACCGTGCATACCAATGACCCTATTGCCAAACAGGTTTGAATTAATAGCTTATATATATTATCAACCATACGATACTAATCAATGTTTGATAGTTGTCTTCAGTCAGTCTGCGAGATATTGCAATCTTTATCCAAAGCTTACTACTGATTCACTTAGAACTTCATGACTCCACAGGTTACAATTCCAAGTTGATCCTTGATTCATTTTAGATGTTGGTATCAAATTATACAAAAAAGTTTGACAACTCCACGTAAATGAATAATAAGTGGTACAACATTACATTATTTAGGAGAATGAATTGCTATGAAAAGTGAATGCTAACTTGCAAAATTATGTCACTTTGTAACGTTATGTAGTTTGGAAACATGATAATGTGGGAAAAAAAATTAATGGCAAGTAAAATGACAACTAATTCTTTTAATATACTTAACAATTTAAGAAATGGTTTACAACCTCATTAATTGTAGCGTAGTGTTACCAATTTTAAAGTTTGTAAATTTATAGCATCTGCCTCTTCAACAAGATATATATAAAGTATATGCTAATTCAGGATATCAACAAAAATACGGCCTACAAGAAAAAAAGTAAACCAATCAATAGGCAATTTATTTCAGGCTGAATCCTTGTGTTAGAAATAACAGGATTATGTCGAGAATCTCAGGGTGATCTGGAATATATAATACAGGGCTTTTAAAATAACCCGTTAATCGGTTACACTAATAAATTTTTTATGAATTTGTACGACATTCAATCAGATGCTTATTATTCTATCCATCACCAATAACGACCGTATCATTATAAGGATTGAAGCAATGCTAATAGGTAATTTTCTTGCAAATTGACAGTTTCCCATGTTTAAGTTATAGACATTATGAAAACAAAAGGAACAAAAAATAATCACAAAAGTGGATAAATTCATCTTTCCCACTTTTTATTCATTTATCCATTTACATATTGATAAATTGACTGAATAAATCAGTTCAACTTTTATAATAAGTAAATCAACATGGAACGTGAATTCATTCATTTTCGTTATATTCTTACTAACTACTTACAAGTGAAAGTATTGATGTAATAAAGAATTATTTTACAAATTAAGTAGTCTAAATAAAAGAAAGATTGCAAACAGATAGTGTGTATCTGACGAAATAAAAGTAAGTTATTGTTATTTCACTTAAATCTTATTATTCCTTTCAAGTTAACCACGAGAATCTGGTATTCAGTTTAATGTTTACTAATATATTGATGTTGACTACAAATCATAACTACTGTTACATATTATTGATTAAAATAGGACATTTAATCACAGCTTATTCATCAACTCAAATAGTCTAAAATCAAGTAGAACAGGATTCAGTTTCATGTTTAATAACTAATATAACTCACTGAATTAATAATTAGAAGTAATCACAAACTACCAAGGAAACTTTCAGTATTATTTATTTATTTATTTGTTAGTATTACATATTTTGAGAGCTATTAAATTTAATACTTTTATATAACAGACTAACTTCATCTAAAGAGTATAGCAGTACAGTGGAATTTAATTCTACTAACAAAATTTTCAGTGTATGGTTTATAATACCAACTTCTGGATAAATACGCTACTTAGTTTGGACACAATACTATAGTAGTACGATAAGACGTTTCTGAAAGACAAAACCTATATAGAATCTCCTTGCCTTTTGTAATCTGATTCTAATTGATTCGTTCTATCATTAGTCTTAGTATTGACACAATCTAAACGTTTGTAACATTTTCCTTAGAACTAAGAAACTTAATCTCAATGCAAAAGCTTCTAGTTTCAAATACTGCTAAGTACAACTTGTTATACGATATCAACTTAAAATAGGTCACATAACAGATTGCACTAGATCCTTATTTTCAGAAATAACGAAGTTGATACTATCAGTTATTGTCGCAATATTTAATTTTATCCTTATGATATTAATTGTTTTTATTATTTGAGAAAAAATTGTTTTGAATCTTTTTTACTTTATAAAATGGGCGTTTTCCAATGCACCCATCAATTATACGATAACCATCTGATTTATTTTAAAAGAGAAATGTGGGGAAAACAAAATGTGCAAATTATTACAGACATGAAATATAATTCTTAAAAGGCACACATCATCTGGTAGCAACGGAATCTTAAAAATATTGTTTTGGTTTCATTGGAATTATTATCATGTAAAAAAACCAAGCACATAGTAGGGCAGCATGGAAGAATCTTTCATGTACAACTATAACTTATGTCGAATTTGTGTGATTTGGGATGTTGGTAGCACGTCACTGAAATGTTTCAACAAAGTTTCAGTTTCAGATGTATGAAATGAATTTTTGAGAAGAAAAAATTTAGTACGAGGTGACCCTATGTCTTAATTTTTACTACGTTTTAATACTAACGTCTTAATAACTTGCTTCTGAATGGTCGAAATTGCCTTTAAGTTATGCCCAAAGTTGCTCAACTTCGGGCTCCATAATTTAATTCTACTAACAAAATTTTCAGTGTATGGTTTATAATACCAACTTCTGGATAAATACGCTACTTAGTTTGGACACAATACTATAGTAGTACGATAAGACGTTTCTGAAAGACAAAACCTATATAGAATCTCCTTGCCTTTTGTAATCTGATTCTAATTGATTCGTTCTATCATTAGTCTTAGTATTGACACAATCTAAACGTTTGTAACATTTTCCTTAGAACTAAGAAACTTAATCTCAATGCAAAAGCTTCTAGTTTCAAATACTGCTAAGTACAACTTGTTATACGATATCAACTTAAAATAGGTCACATAACAGATTGCACTAGATCCTTATTTTCAGAAATAACGAAGTTGATACTATCAGTTATTGTCGCAATATTTAATTTTATCCTTATGATATTAATTGTTTTTATTATTTGAGAAAAAATTGTTTTGAATCTTTTTTACTTTATAAAATGGGCGTTTTCCAATGCACCCATCAATTATACGATAAGCGAGAATACTTGCTAGGTAAGGAATATAAAGTTATTGTTTGAACAGCATAAAAGCGAATATCACTATTTAAGACTAAATGCATATTCCAAAGTAGTTTGCATTATAGAGTAAAATATTCGAAAAGGTTGTAAAGAACTATTTTGTTTACTCTTAAAACTACCCAGCAACGTTCACGTCAGGTAGTGTGCATTAAGTAAAAGTCACTTTAAGAAAGGTAAGTTTAACCCCTAGAGTTGTAAGTTAAATAGTTTCTTTCCGACATCAATCAACTCATGTTATAAAATGACATTATCAACTATCATAAGAAGCGACTGTATTACAGGCGATATAGTTGCATCATACATATTTTTTTCATTTTAGTGAAATGGACATATGTATGTATGTATAATAATCTTTGACATTATTGACATCTAATCCATACTTACCATGTTGATATCAGTTATTGGGCCGGTTATGTCATGCATTCCAACTCCGATTATATAACCATCAACATTTAGAGAAAATAAACATGACCAGAATATAGAAATAAACGAGATGTAAATGTTGAAAGATTTATGGACCATTTTAATGATTCTCTAAATCTATGAAAATATAAAAATGGTAATACTGTACATAGTATCATTAGGAGGAAGATGCAAATATTTTAGTAAATATTGTTAATATAATGCATTGTTGATTAGAGATTTGATATATCGTATATCATGAAATTAATCTTCACATAGAAGTTAAAACTCCGCCTGGAGCCCCCACAGGGTTGCTGCCGGTCCCAAGCCCGGATAAAGGAGGAGGGTTGGGCATGGGGTTAGCAACCCCATCCCGTAAAACAACTACCATGCTAAAAAACAGCTTCCGAATAAAAACTTCTATAACAATTTTAACTCTGCCCTGGGAGTTGGAAGGCCTGATATGACGCTTCATGGTGAATGCCGAGTTCATTCGGAAGCCATGAGGCCGATACCCCCCCTTCTGACAACTGGAGCAACAATTAATATAGGTGACCGACCTCAAACAGCTGTCCTCTGGGCACTGCGGTCACACTCTCAGGTCACCACGACTTCCCCTAATCCTCTTTCCCTTTCAGGATCTTCAAGAATGACCCTTCCACGGTGTGGGCAACATGGAAGTGAAAACCGCCCTCATTTCTCTAATAGCACTTGAGTTCACCTTGTTCATGATCAAACATGTTCTCCTTCTCTGGTTTCTACTATTAACACTTCTTCTACTACATTTTTTATGCGCGCCACTCTTACTGGTTACCCGAGTTCCCGAAATGTCATACCAGGTCTCCTGGAGCCACGCTCTAAACTTCATGTTGGAGCTTTTAATGTGCATACGCTGTGTCAAATCGGTCAACAAGCTGCCTTAGCTAAAACATTAGAATCTCTTGCAATTGATGTATGCTGTTTCTCCAAAACACGCATACAGGATCCCAGCATGATCATCTGTTTGACCTCACCTAGTCAATCCAACGGAACAGCACAATTCACTCTTCTTTTATCTGGAGACCCGACATCAAGCTCACGTGGCCTTGCTGGTGTAGGCATAGCACTAAGCTTACGGGCAGAACAGGCACTTCTCGAGTGGATTCCTGTAGACAGTCGTCTATGTGCTGTCCGTCTAAATGGCACAGTACGAACTCGGAAAGATAGGGACACACGCCGATGCCTTTTTGTTGTCTCTGCTTATGTTCCCCCCCCCCCACTGATTGCAGCACAGATGAAGTGAAAGACGACTTCTATATGAAGTTCTCTAACCTCCTTCAGAAAGCTAAGCGCTAAAGCATTGATATTATAATAGGAGATTTTAATGCCAAAGTAGGTAGACTAAATCAGGCTGAAAAACACTTAGGTGGGTTACTCGGCATCCCAGTCCAGAGAACAGACAACGGAGATCGTTTGTAGCAATTATGCTCAGATTACCGTTCATTTTTAGCTAGCATAAACTTTAAGCTTAAGGCGAGACATTGTTTAACCTGGCAACCTCCAACATCTACACAACGATGGACACAAATTGATCACATCGGCATCAGCTACCGTTGGAGAGGTTGTATAGAGGACTGCCGCTCTTTCTGGGGCACGTGCCTAGACTCTGACCATGCCCTAGTGAGAGCACGTATCTCTATGCGTTTTACTGGTCGCAGGAAGGTTACATCGGGCAAACCCTTTATATATCACTTTGAGAGTGAGAACGCTAAGATTGCATTTAGGAATGGTTTGGCTAAGCATTTACTCGCCCATGACCAACAGGTTTCCCCCGAAGTAGCTTGGAATGATTTTAAAGCAGGTGTATACGCAGCAGCGCTATCAGTATCTAACCCCAATCCAATGCTTATGAAAGACCATTGGATCTCTAGAACTTCTAGTGAACTGATGGAGGCTCGAAAACTCATTCCAGCAGGCTCGGAGTATGATGAAGAGCGACGACAACTGAAACGTAGACTGACAAAGAGTCTGCGTATGGATCGTGAACAGTGGTGGGCAACAAAAGCAAAAGCGATAGAAGCATCGGCAGCGGCAGACAATAGTAGACAGCTGTTCCGACTCATAAAGGACAGCGGTATCAAGAAATCGGCAGTTAGTGAAATCATCTCTGAAAAAGATGGGTCGATGATTTACTCTCAATGTAAAAGATTAGAACGATGGGCAGAACACTTTCAGGAACAGTTCAACTGGCCCCCAGCCACTCTTAGCTTACCCACAATCTCCAAGCTACCCGAATGGAAAACTGACACAGGTCCCCCAACTCTCAGTGAAGTTTGAAACGTCATAAGTAAATTGAAACGAGGGAAAGCAGCAGGGCCTGATATGTTGTCTACAGATATCTACCGATGGTGGTCTAGTTTTAGCCTGCAGGTTGACTGATATATTAGCCAAAGTCTGAGGACTAAACACTATCCCATCGGACTGGTCTCGATCGATGGCTGATCTTTTCAATCTACAAAAAGGGACAGAAATCCTCTTGTGATAACCACAGAGGAATCAGTTTGACTAACATAGCATTTAAAATATTAGCCTCTATAATCATCCGACGTTTAACCAACACTAGGGAACAACAGACTCGGGAAAACCAGGCTGGTTTCAGACCTGGCCGGGGCTGCATTGATCACATATTCACCCTGCGCCAGGTCCTCGAACACAGACATATGTACCAACGCCCAACTATAGTTGTATTTCTTGACTTAAAAGCAGCGTTCGACTCTGTTGACCGTGAAGTCTTGTGGCAATGTTTGTCATTAAAAGGCGTACCTCAAAAGTACATTAACCTTACAAAGGCCCTCTACTCGGTCACCACTGGTCGAGTCAGAGCATATGGCTAATTGTCACGAGAAATTTCATCCTCAAGTGGAATCCGTCAGGGTTGCTCCTTATCCCCTTTTTATTTAATTTCATCATAGATGTACTCTTAGAAATCTCACTCACTTCTTTTAACTCCTCAGGAATTAATCTCCTTCCAGGAGGTTCTCTCGTCGACTTAGAATATGCAGACGATATAGTCCTGTTTGGTGAAGATGCGCACAAAATTCAGGGTCTCTTGAACACGTTGAGTAACAATGCAGGCATATTTGGGATGCGCTTCTCCCCTCCCAAATGCAAAATGTTACTCCAGGACTTGCCTGCTTCTTCCCCTAAATTAGTTATAGGAAGTGAAGTAATTGAATGCTTTGACCGTTTCACTTATCTCAGAAGTCTCTTTCACCCATGGTGGATCGGTGTCTGACAAAATCTCAGCGCGGATTCAGAAAGCCCGATTGGCATTTGCTAATTTACGCCACTTGTGGGGCAGACGAGATATCCGTGCCTCAACGAAAGGCCGGGTGTACTGCGCAGCAGTCAGCGCCGTTTTAACATATGGCTGCGAAACGTGGGCCATGAAAACCCAAGATATGCGTCTACTCCAGATATTTGACCGTAGGAATCTTCGTAACATCGCTCGTATACCATGGAATAACCGGATTAGTAATAGTGAGGTTAGACAAAAGGTTCTTGGGAAACACGGTAAATCAGTCGAAGAGGTCATTAACCTTCATCGACTGAGATAGCTGGGACATGTATTGCGCATGCCCGACCACCGTCTACCCCGTCGTGCGATGTTGGCTAGGGTTGAAGTAGGATGGAAGAAGGTTAGGGGTGGTTAACCCAAAACATGGCATCAGTCCATGAAGACCTTGACTACTGGTCTAAGCCATGTAGGTAGATGTAGACTACCTGGTTGGGGTCCGCGTGATAGTTGCAATAAATGGCTGGAGACACTGGGAGACATGGCACTGAATCAATCACAGTGGCACAAGTGTATTCACTCTTTAACCTCATCTAAATCTTGAATTCTATTATTCTTTACTACACACCTTTACTTTACTCTTCCCTCTTGTATTCTGTTATTACGTTACCTTTGTAATCTCGTAGTGCTAATGTGGTATGGCAACTTGAACCTACTGGCGTATGTGCCCAGTTCTACGTTTCTGATGCTGATGATGATATAGAAGTTAAATGTATTCCTCATATTTAAAGCATTATTCTCTTCTTTTTATCTAGTTGTCCGGTTATACCTAATGTTTTTACTTTTTTATTTCAATGTCCTATCTTGCATCACTTTTTATTTATTTTCAATATGTTTGAGTTACATGATTAAAACCCTTTTGATTTAATACAAACTAAAATGACTGAAACAAAAATGGCTCGAAATATAAATGATTTGCTCATAATAACGTGATGAGAAAAAAAACCAGTAAACATCGGTATGATACTGATATTACTTATTCATGAAGACACAATTCAGATTAAACAAATCCTTCGAAGGAAATGTTAAGTAACAAATTATCTAATGCTCACCACTGACTAGTTACGAGATGAACTGTTCTAAGTTTAAATGATAATTTTAGTATGCGTGACCTGGAGGGATTGACGGACCTTATTGTTTTATATCACAAACTCACCTTCGTAAATCAATCAATCAATCAATGCCTGTTACCCCAAGTGGAGCATAGACCACCCACCAGCATTCTCCAACCAACTCTGTCCTGGGCTTTCTTTTCTACCTCTTCTCAGGTACTGTTCGTTCTCTTCATGTCTGTTTCCAATTCCTGACGCAATGTGTTCCTGGGTCTTCCTCTGTTTCTTTGGCCTTTTGGATTCCAAGTTAGTGCTTGTCTTGTGACGCAGTTTGATAGTTTCCTCAGTGTGTGTCCAATCCACCTCCAGCGTCTTTTCTTAATTCCCTCTTCGGCTGGAAGTTGATTAGTTCTCTGCCACAGAAGGTTGTTGTTGATGGTATCTGGCCAACGAATCCGAAGAATCTTACGCAGACAGTTGTTTATAAATACTTGTATCTTCTGAAGGATATTTTTCGTAGTTCTCCAAGTTTCAGCTCCATACAACAAAAGTATCTTCACTTTTGTATTGAAAATTTTAACTTTAATGTTGACTGAAAGTTGGTTTGAGTTCCAGATATTTTTCAGTTGTAGAAATGCTGCCCTTGCCTTACCAATCCGCGCCTTCACATCCGAGTCAGACCCTCCTTGTTTGTCGATTATGCTGCCCAAATATGTAAAGGTTTCAACGTCTTCCAGAATTTCTCCGTCAAGTATAATTGGGCTAGTGTTTGTTGTTTTGTATCGGAGGATCTTGCTTTTCTCTTTGTGTATATTGAGGCCTACTGCTGCTGAGGATGCTGCTATATCGTTGATCTTTATCTGCATTTGATGTTGTGTGTGCGAAAGAAGAGCTAGGTCATCTGCGAAGTCCAAGTCATCTAGTTGCGTCGATGTTGTCCATTGTATTCCGAGAGTGCCTTCAGATGTTGCAGTCTTCATGATCCAGTCGATTACCAGTAGGAAGAGGAAGGGCGAGAGTAAGCAGCCATTATCTGACACTGGTCTTCACTTCGAATGGATCTGTGAGCTAACCTCCATGAACAATTTTACATTGTAGTCCGTCCTAAGAATTCCGTATGATGTTGACTATCTTCTTGGGTATGCCGTAATGTCGTAGAAGGCTCCATAATATTCTCCTATCCACGCTGTCGAATGCCTTTTCATAGTCGAGGAAGTTGATGTAACGTGGTGAATTTAATTCAATTGATTGTTCAACAACGAACCGTAGAGTAGCGATTTGGTCAGTACACGATCGGTCTTTACGGAATCCAGACTGTTGGTCTCGGAGTTGAGCGTCGACTGGGTCCTTTATTCTGTTCAATAACACTCTGTTGAAGATCTTTCCTGGTACTAAAAGTAGGGTAATGCCTCTGTAGTTCCCACAATTGCTGAGATCGCCTTTCTTTGATATCTTGACGAGGTACTCTTCTTTCCAGTCAGTTGGAACCTGTTCTGCCTCCCAAATCTTCCTGGAGAGAATGTGGAGTATCTTTGAAGTTGCTTCTATATCTGTCTTCAGTGCTTCCGCCGGTATGTTGTCTGTTCCTGCTGACTTACTATTCTTGATCTGTCTGATAGCCATTTTGATTTCTTCGACTGTTGGTGGGTCTGTGCTTATAGGGAGATCCGTGGCTGCTGCTTCGATGACTGGTGGGTTCAGTGGGGCTGGTCTATTCAAGAGTTCTTGTAAGTGTTTTACCCACCTGTTCCGTTGTTCATGCACTTCAGTGATTGGTTTGCCAGCCTTGTTCTTGATTGGCCGTTCTGGCTTGCTGAATTTTCCAGATAGTTTCTTCGTTGTATCGCATAAGAGCCTCATGTTTCCTTCTCTGGCAGCTTTTTTCGCTGTCATTGCTAGGTCTTCAACAAATTTCCGTTTATCCAACCTGATGCTCCTCTTCACTTGTTTGTTGACTTCGGTGTATTCGGCCTGTGCCTTGGCTTTCTCTGCTCTTGTCCGGCTGTTATTAATCGCTATCGTCTTGTTCCTCCTTTCTTGGATCTTGTCCAGAGTACCAACAGAAATCCATTCCTTTTGGTGTTGTTTCTTGGGACCCAAAACCTCTTGACATGTTGAAAGTATATTGTTTCGTTTATCTCTTTCCAGTTGTCTTCCATATTAGTTCCACCTTCTTCTAGTAGATCGTGAAATGCCTATAACTAATTGTTGAGAGTTATTTTGAATTCGTTGCGTTTGTTAGTATCTCGGAGAAGGGCTGTATTAAACTTGTGTAATACTGCTGCTCCTGTTGTCCAGTGCCTCCTCAGCTTCAGTTTCATTTTAGCCACCACCAGATGGTGATCGGAAGCTATGTCAGCTTTTCTCCTTGCTCTTACGTCTTCCATGGTCCTTCTAAACTTCTTATTGATGCAGATGTGGTCGATTTGGTTCTCCGTAATGTGGTCCGGTGAAACCCATGTAGTTTTGTGCATACATTTATGGGAGAATATGGTGCCACCTATAATCATTTTGTTGAAGGCACATAAGTTTACAAAACTCTCACCGTTATCATTCCTTTCTCCCAGTCCATTTTTTCCCATGATGTCTTCATACGCTGTGTTGTCCACTCCAACCTTGGCGTTGAAGTCTCCCATCAGAATGATCAGGTGATTGGATGAAAATTTCTCGATGATTGACTGCAGCCTCGCATAGAACTGGTCTTTGTCGTTTTCGTGGCTGTCATTGGTGGGTGAGTAGCACTGGATGACATTCATTGTAATCCATTTCTTCTTCGTCTAGAAGGATGCTGCGATGATCCTAGATCCGTGAGGCTCCCATCCTACAAGAGCCTTCCATGCTTCTTCGGACAACACTAATGCTACTCCTTGTGTGTGTGGTGCGTTTACTTCTTCGTGGCCGGAGTATAAAAGCACATTTCCTGAGGATAGCCGTTGCTGTCCAGCTTGCAACCAATGGGTTTCGCTTATTCCAAGTATCTTCAAGTTGTATTTTCTCATTTCTTCAGCTATTTGAATGGTTCTTCCTGTCTCTCATATCGTTCGGACATTCCATGTATCTATATTAATTGTTGCTCTGGTTGTCAGAAGAGACATCAGCCTCGTGGCTTCCGATGAAACTCGGCTTCCACCATGAGGCGTCATAACACACCTTCCAACTCCCAGGGCAGAGTAAAAATGATTATATAGGTTTTTACTAGTTAGCATTCTTTTAGCAAGGATGTTGTTTTACGGGATGGTGTTACTAACCCCATGCCCAACCCTCCTCCTTTATCCAGGCTCGGGACAGGCAGCAACCTTTATAAGACAAGCATTAAAAACCATGAAATATTAGACAGACGTTTCGTCACACGCCTATGAACTCACCAGTGCTCAAAGGCAGTACCTTTAAACTTTATGGCTATTTCTCAAATTTAACTGAATTTACATGCGACGATGTGTATTTATACATAGTCACGTTTTCAACAACATATTCTTTAAAATACTCTTTCACTTGAGCATCATGTATAAGTACTATCACCGTTTTAAGGGAATGAATTATATCAACACTTTATAGTAAAGGAAAAATGCTTCCATGGTAATTGTTTACTTCACTTCACTAACTATGTTACTCTAATGACCGGTATTAATAATCGTAAGTTGCTCATCACCTGTATCTGATAATAATATTCACAAACATTTAATTCATTAAATAATTTTAGTTATGACAGGTTTTCAGTGAGACGGTTCATAGTATTCCATAGTGTGGAGTATTAGAATCTGGCTGAAATAAGTAATAAAGGCATAATGCCTCAGAAATAAGTTATTATAACAGAAAATTACTTTATACCTTTAAATTTATGAAAGTTAAATTAAGCTCAGCCACACCTGATTAACTAAACGCATGATGTTTATTAAGTCAAATTTAATGACAGAACCATTCAATGTTATGGAATATTACTGGAGGAATAAGTATTCGATAAGAATATGAGGATGACCGAAGTGATCAGGCAAGTAATAATTTAGCTATTATAAGGTATAGAGAATGTGTTGCAATAGAAGCCGTGATTAAAATGATGAAAAATAGTAAGTTCAAACAGAAGAAATAAAAATCTTCAGATTAGGCTGAAATTTGGTAAAGACAATGTAGTTTTACCACTGGCATTTTAAGTCATTAATAATATATTATGCTGTTATGTGGAGTTTACCTGTGATGTTTTTTTCTTTAAACTAGATAGTATCAACTTTCATTGACCCCAAGAACTGATACTATATCTTGGTTTGGTGTCAGACAGCTTCCATGTCACAGACTTTAGTACTAAGAGAAAATGGTAGGCGTGTGTTGAAATGTATGCTAGCCAAAACAGATCTCGAGATTAATAAGTTAATCGACTAATTTTATTGGCATTTAAGGTACAAGCATAGTATTATATAATCTGTGGCTTTAATATATTCTGGAAAAAATTAGGAGTCTGTGATGCAAAATTAGTAACATATACCTATCCTATATATTCACAGATCATGACTTAGGAATGCAAAACACAAGGGTAGACTAATGAGCAAGCATATTATTATTCATTTGATAAACAGGAACCTCATATACTTTACATGACGTGCATGTTGGCAGAAAACTAAATATGATTTTGCCAGTCACTGACCCATCGGAATTACTAAGGCTTAAGAAATTACTAATCAACATATTTAAGTAACATATTATATTTCTCCAAGTTAGACGCTTAAATAGACCAGCTCTGAGGAAATATTCTACATTTACGCAAGCAAACAACCATCTGAAACATATTTAGAGTCATTGAAGATATTTAGAAGAGTCTATACTGTATTGTTTTCTTTGTTAACGTACATCATGTTATTCAATGATTAAGTCTCTGAAGTAAAGACCGTTACATCCAAATTTAGATTAAATAAATGTTTAACTTATAATATCGTGTACAAAAAGTAGATCTGTGCGTAACATATGCTACATAAAGCAAATAAACCCATAGTTAATAACTTTCGGAAAAATCATGGTCTTTGTAATATACGTGTTTAAAATTAGTGTTAGGCCCCTTTTCGAAACCTTTGTGCAACATCATCTTGCTTGATATATAATCCAGAGATGTCTGTTTACAGTTACCCTATTTAATTAAAACAACAAATTTCTAATCAAACGTAATACAGAGTATGTGTGAATAAGATATGCGTATATCACACCGTTGAACGAAAAAATACAAAAATACCGTATTTGTATCAAGAAAATCTAGTAAGAGCTGATGCTTTGTTCAAAAGTAGGACATTTGTGTGTAAAATTTTATCTGGATAATCACGAAACGCAATTTCTAGTAAAATTCGAAAGTGAATTAACAAGCAGAAAACCATACATTCTACCAAAAAGGCTGTTTGTCACCTAATTTAAAGGGTTACAGCTGGTATAACTAGACGAAAGTGCAAATAAATCAATAAGCTATTGCCAGGTCGCTATAAAATTACTGGATCTTTCCTGATTAAGTAGTGCGCTGTCTAATTAGAATACTGATTGTAACTAAACCACCCTCGTAAATCCTTTAAAAATAAAATGTCAAAACATTCAAACTGTTTAAATTTTCTAAAATATTCTTGTAAATAGTTTATGATTATTATATAATACATAAAAAACATAATAGAGAACCTATGAAAGATAAATCCATTCAAACACATAAATGTTTATATAAAAACGTGGACCACAAAAAACATATCTTACATAGTAAAGTACACCTGATATATTGATTAATGATAAAGTTTTAATGAAATTTACGAACAAAACATGTAGGCAGCTCAAGAAACGCGCGCGTTTCCAAGTGCAAGTAAAGTTTTGCATTTTAGCGATTAAAACAATTTTCTTTCCCCTTTTGCAAATTTGTGTTTAATGATTTGTTTGAATGGCTAAAATATCTCACACTTTTTTTCTACTTTCCAAACTTTGAAAAATAAAAAGTAACGACGATTCTGAGCCTCAAAATTGCTATCATAATCACACAGTTGATTGAGAATTTAAACTTCATGAGACAAGATTAACTAAGTGAGTTTTTTTTATATCTGTGTTTATGTAGTAGGTGAATGTCCGCAGTTACAAATCAGTATATTATCTTACCACTTTCCATTTAAATACTATTGGAGATATTTATGTTGACCATAAAATGGTAGTCAATCAGTCAAGCAATGACTTTAAAATGATTGTTACTTTCAAACAACTTTGGCTTTAAAAAGACAGTCATAATTACTAAATGTAAGCTCTTAGAACACTTAAATGCAAGATAAAAGAGTTATTTAGGAGGTGCGCATCTGGGGTGGAATAAAGCACGATTCAAAGCTGTAGCGGAAAAGTAATTACTCATCCAGCTAGAATTATTGCCACTGATATTTCTAGTATCTGGTTATTAATGGTCACTCAAAAAGCAAATCAATTTGGATGGGTGCCCAGTTTTTGACATGCCGAATTTTGCCAACAGTATGTAGAGTACCTAGATTTCATCAAAAAATGATTTCATAACGACCTCTTACCGATATTACGAAGACAGTAAATACAACGCTAACTGATATTTATGAATTTCTTTGCACGCCATTTGAGCTTACTAAAGCTGTTTAATCTTCCTTAGTTCACATATTAAAGATTTGTTGGTAACTAATACAAAACCAGACAAACACAGGCTGCATTTTCGACGACATTTACAGCAGTTAAAGAAATACAGCATAGCAGTGGACATGGATAAATGCGAATTCGGTAAGCGGTCACTTCGGTTCTTGGATCATGTCGCGAACTCCCACGGAATTCCACTGATCCCTAATGCAGTGATATCCATTAAAAACTCTCTGGCATATTTCAGAACCCCTAAACTATTCCTTGGTTTAACAAACTTCTGCAAAATATTTTTACTTCACTGTGTTTTCTTAATTCCCACAATGACAGACCTTCTGATAAGACACCCCAGATCCGTAAACATAAACATGTCGATAAATAAAGCTTTTGAACATTTAAAAGCATCCCGAGTTCACAAACCTTATATTTTTGCCGAGACATTGCACTTATAGTTTTAATAAATGTTACTTTGAACTCAGTAATAAAAGTAGTACTCCTGGGGTAGGCTGACGTTCAATAGGGACCCATTTAAAACACTGGACAATCCACTAGCCCTTTATAGAACATTTAGTTTTGTGTGGCTAGTTTTTTATTAATGCAACCATGTATTCGAAGGTACTGAGATTACTGTTTTCTCAAATTGACAGACAATATCAAAGCAATCACGACTGACAACAGCAGTTATGACCCAAAGAAATTGACTGCTTGAAATCTATCTCTCACTTCACTTCAGGCATGCACTATATTAGGGAAAGTAAAAATGATGTTACAGGCCTTCTTCCAAGAATGTTTGCAAACACCACACCTACAAATATCAGTCTCTATTAAAACGAAAGGATGACAAACTATACCAGTTACTCACTTCCAGTACAACCTCCCTAGAATATGAAGACGGTGATGCAAAAGTAATTTGTAACATATTTGTGGCATAATTTGTGGTATATATGAATCCCGTATACTAAGACTTATGAGATACAATGTTTTTGACAGTATGTGTGGTGTGTAGAAACCTCAAATCAAAACCAAAACAAATCTAGTCAAACAACTGTTATCTGGCCACATTTATGTCTTGATGTACACCGCTGGATGCAATCATGTGATACTTGCCACGCTATTAAAACGCAACGTAATACCGCTACGGTATCATATACTTCTGGTCACATCGACTCTTGATTCTAGCACGTATTATGGTTGAGAAGTATGGAAAAGCAAATTCCATTAGCGCTGACAAAGCAAAACTGGCATTTGGTGACAGTGATGGCCTCGCAATCACGCGTAATCAACACACCGCACATTCTACTACAGTATTCAAGTCTACAACCCAAAACGTACTTATAGGACACGTATCACATGTTCTAACAGTCATATACACTGGCTGATGCATGTAGGAGTTATTGTCACTTGTTAAGCCGCTTTTCCCCCTTATCCTACTTAGGCATCGAGTATATAAAATAACTTAGTTAAAATCACAAATAGCTACAACATAACAAAGCACAGTCAAAACGAATGAAGACTGTGAAGTCTGTAGTACGATATTTTTGTTACCACTTACAATTTGGAATTTCACATTCTCTTCCACAAACCTTATTTGTCTCAGTCTGCTTCGTTTGTGGATGTCACCCCAGTCGAACTTGTTTGTTCTATATTACTGTATGTAACTGTTGCGTCATGCATAACCACTATTATTATTCATGCACTATTATTATTATGCGTAACTATTGCAATCTTGAACTGTATGCTGAACCATCTACAAAATTTAGCAAGTGTCTATCACAGTATCAAAACGTTGTATGTTAACATTTGCTAGATGTCATTATACTGTGTTTTACGTATAAATTTGATCACGACTGTGAAACGAGTGTGACTAGTATTGTTATTGTATGCAACTATTATTGTAATTTTGAACTCAATTCTAAACCTTTCATAAAATTTAGCACGTGTTTGTTAGTCCTAAAACTTCATCTGTTAAATCCACTAGGTGTCATTATACTATGCTTTATGTACCAAACTGAACACGCTTGTGAAACTAGTGTATACCTGTTTCAGGAATAAACCATTATTATCATATTGTATTGTTTTATAATTATCCATCCAAACTAATGTTTATTATATATTCACAGTGTATAATAATTAAGATTGTTATTCACCACAGCACAATTTTAAATCTAATCTTGAATTGTGTTAACGAATTATTACGTGTTTCGTCAGGACAACATCCTGAAAATAGAGGGTGTAAAGACCAAAACTGTCGATTAGGTTCACGAGTTAACGTTGTTTTCGTATAGGGCCAACGGGTCCTTGAATCACCCACGAATCCACATTCGGATATCCAGTAACATAATTTATTGGTGCAAAAACGTGGTATTATATTTAGCAGCAAACATAAATTTAGCAAACCGACTTCAAAATTCTCCTTCCTTTATACAACCAAAGAGATTCAAGCAACTAATCAATAATACAACAAATAGATAGTAAATTAGTTACTTGTCCAGAGATAAGTGTTCCTAATAAACAAAAGAATTAAATGACGTCTGCAACCAACCAACTTAGTCAGATCACTCAGGTATAGACAGGCAAAATATCGACCCAGTACGACTTACAACAAGACCTTGAAACGCAGTAAAACAAAACTAAGGACATCAATTGTAAGCAACATGTACCAACAAGAAATACACAGAAACCTGATTATGAGCAACAACCCAATAACTGTTATAAGAAAGGAGCAAACGAACAGAAACAAGATCTATTGCAGTCACAGAACAACAAAGTGACAGCATATAACTTAAAAGGAATTGCTTAATGCAGCAAAATATGGAAGGACTTTTATACAAACAAACTGGATTTTGCAGAGGGTGACTAGGATGCTGTTGATTTTTCGTTGTTCTGTTGGATTCGTAAATGTGTCAGGTTCAACAACTATATATATATATATATATATATATATATATATATATATATATAGTCAGTTATTCCAATTTTATCAGTCACAATGATTTAAGCGCACACGGCAATTCCAGGGCAAACGATGATCGAGAAGTTTAGAACGAAGATGTAACAGATACATACATTTGGACCCAAAGAATTCAACGTTGTAAATTACACCACGCGCCAAGGTTCAGCAGTACAATACAGCCTAGCATTTAGCACATATACTAGCAAGGAAATATGAAGTGGATAGATCATTACGTTGGGGGGGGGAAGAAGGGGAAGTAACCACAGCCTCTATAATACAAGATCCAAACCGAATTACAACTTGTCTCGGAAACCAAAAGACGACCTGACCCAAATAATGTGGTTATATTATCCAATTATAATTATTCTATGCAATAAATTGTGGAAACAAATTATTGCAAACTTTTAAAACTGAAGTCATTCAGGGCTTGAACCACCTCAAATCAAACAATCAAACTATGTGTAAGAGATAGTCCCAAAATGACCCGGTAATTGATAAACAAAAAAAGTAAACATGAAACACAGAAAACGGATCAAGATTCAGTTGGGGGTGAAAAGATTTACAAGAACAACTTACGCAAAATAAAATGCATCGCGTGTTTACAGGAAAAAGTACGTATTAAGACGCAATTTCAGTATAAGCAGATATATCTTTTGCATCCGTAGATCTTTCATTAAATGATTACCTTTTTATATATTCCTTGTTTTCCTCGCCCTATATATACATGTTTTATTATAGGCATACGCAAATAAGCACGTTTGACATGGGACATTTATTTTTTGAATGTGTATATATGGTTGTCAGATTTTTTTTAAAACCAGCACTCTATGTACAATCGGTGTTATTGGGAATACTGTCGCATTTTTTACGTCCCTTTCTTTCCGTAAACTTCTTCTGTATTTGTTATCATAATTATCACTCAGACAACAAATTGTTTTGTTTTATCCCCACGTTTGTTCTCACCGCAGTAACTTATCGTTATACATATGTCAGTAAACTTGTGACGGTCACAATGTTATTATTGTGGCGGTAAATAGTTGTATAGGCTCTCATCGTTGGTGCCGACCATATTTGTTCTGGCTGACACGACGAACTGAAGGCGCTCGATCAAGTATCACCACCAGATTACGATATGACACGACGTAGGAAGCAACTCGCTTTCTAATTAGCCAGCCTAGATGTTGCTATCCTATTGACGCTCCACTCACGATTAAATATAACTTCTCGTCCATCCCTCACTGCCTTCTGATTTGTCCTTATTCATACGTGTAGGTTTAATCGTTAGAAGTTACTCTGGTTATGCGATAAACGTTGCTTGATCGTATAAATGGTGCACTACACTATATTTTAACTTTATAACACATTTTTACGCTTCAAATACGAACATAATTAATATATGTTGTAGCAGTTGCTAATACCCTTGAACATACTAACGAGTCTAATTTATCGTATATCTATCATTTTTGGTTTAGATGTATTAAGATGATTGGACGCAGAAATTAATGCAACCAGTACACTGTTAAGTTTGGTTAGCTAGTCTTCTTGGGGCTCTTTTAAATAAACTAACTCATATTAATAATTTTAGACTCATTCACTACACATGCAACGTAATATATCTCCGTGTTATGAAAGAAAATTCTTTTGGGTTTTAGAAAAATAAAAAGCAAAATAAGTATTTATGAAGTGATCTAAAATTTGAGAAAGCAGTCGAAGTAGGCAAAAATTAATAATACCTTTAATCGTAAGAAAACAATTGAAGCTTAGTTTTAAATTGATACTACCTCATGATGAAGAATATTTCTAAACCAAAATGATATCCAGAGACATTATAACTTATTATTAATGGATAAGGTCACAGAATAAATAGTCAGAAGTACAGGAGAGCAATACAAACATATAACGAACAATAATAAGGAGCAAAACAAGTGAAATGACAGTCACATATAAGAGTACTATTTTGCTAATTGGTGTCTAGATAAAAACAGACTGTTATAGTCAAACACTATCAGAGTCGTAATTGTTATATGTAAAATTTTTATTAGTTATTTCACTTGTGAATACAACTGGTAATAGAACTGAATGCTCGTCTTGTTCAAAAGGCTCCAAGGTAACTTAAAAATGTTGTCTAATCCTCTCTCCTAACTAATTTCATAGCAGTAATCAAATTTTAGTAAAACTGCAATCTAATAAGAACATCCGTAACAATTAAACAAATAATTGCCATAGTAGGACACTGATTAATTTTCAATCGTATTATTTATGACAATGAAAAATTTCGTAAACGGATTTTATGCTTACTAGGTATAAATCGAAAACATACTCAACAACCCTAGTGAGCTTTACTTCAATCATACAAGTGTTGTCAGTGATGACTAAATAATTCCCAATGTATTATTCTTCTGATTATCAATTACACTCGAAACTGACTTTGGCTAGGCATATTTAGGATCTGGATGACTATCTCATCAAAACCTAGGAATTTGCAACCGAAACCCCGATAAATATTGTGTACACTACCGTTAAAATCTCTCAACAAATCAATTAGTCAGCACTCAGTAGGTCATATTTCTAAATTTACACATTATGCACTAGAATCATCCATTGACATTATAATTCAGAACAACTCTATAGCTGTCAGTTCCTATAAGCACTGAACAGTGAACAATCACCGAAAATTGCACACATTTTCAAAAGCATATAAATCCCTATGAATATCATTATCTTGACAGCGAACTGCTTCAGTTACAAGATTAAGTAGTAATAAATAAACACTTAGTGAATGAGCTTTGTTGAAACTATACTTTTTCATGTTAAGTAAGTTAATATATCGTAGTGTTATAAACGCGAAATCCGATTTTATAAAAGTTGCACAGCATCTAAGGGGACGACTTTCTTAGAATATAGGCTAACAAACACGCCTCCACTATTTTTATGTTCTACAAGATAAATGAACACATCGACTAGAAACGTTGGTTAGTGTAGTTTGGAAAATGTTATTTATTACTTCATTAAAATTATATTTGATATACATATCATTACCAAGGTTAACTTTGATAATTTCAAATAAATTGAGCATTGGATAGATTGTTTATAATAAGTGATATACTTAATAATTCTAACTTCTACGCATATGTCAACAACTTCCTTCATTTTCAATAGGCTCAAAATAGTATAAGGCTATATCCAGTTGAATTACACCGTTTCTTGATGACTTACGGTTAGAATCAAATTTACAAAGCAATACGTTCAAAAACTTGTTGTGACGAACCAACATGATGCACTGGTTGATTTTTGTCTATACACTCTTTGTTGATGAGACAGCTAATTTTAAATTCTCTTAGACCTTTGTATAGTGTGTAAAAGCTTAATTCTCTAGCTACAATGTAAAAAGTACAAGACAAAATGTGAACCCACTCTCAATCATGTCATACGTACCATCTGCGAATGAAAATAATGAACGGCATCGGAAACAAGTTAGCAACCCGCTAAACTCTACGTAGTTTAATACCTTCAGATATTGATGTTTCTACTTTACGAGGACTTCATACATATGAATTACTTATATTAATCTGACACAATTCAAAACTATATTAGTATATATGGTCAACATAGAACCTGGTACATGTGTGCCTCTGTCCAAGTTGCCAAACCTGTAAAGCACAGCAATATTATCATCATATAGTAGAAGTTACTTCAATGATAATAATAATAACAAAAACAAAGAAGAGTGAACAAATAGAATACGGTCCAGGAAGAGAAGAGATAGAGTAAAAAGATAGTTATGAAGTAATTTTAAGCTCAGGATTTGAGGGAGGACAATCAGTGGATAGATCTATGCGATTGTGACCGATTTTGAGCCACGTCGCCCAACGTTCTTAACCACTGGTTACGCTATTCGTTAAGACACTAACCAGACAGCCTGCATTTTCTGTAAAAAGACCACTTGGATAAGCAATCCTTTATTTGGTAAAAATATAGAACGTCATAAATACTACATACATTACCTATAATCATCAATTTGCACACCATTCGCGTTCCTCGAACCGTGTCGGCTTGCTTCCTTTGGTTGCCTTCAATTCTCCTATATATTCTAATCATGCTTTGCTCCTTTCCACCTCGTAACTCACGCCATATGCTGTTTACTAATTCTCCCCACTTTCACGCGACGTTTCGTTACCCACTACTTATGGACAACCCTATGAGTAGTATCCACCACACTACCGGTACGACGCAAACCAGAAGTCTGCAACTCCATGGATTGATGCTATGTTTTGGTTTGACCACCCCTTACTCTCTTCCATCATGCTCCCATATCAGCCAACCTCAAACGTCAAAACAGACGGCGGTTGGGCATACACATGTCCTAACCACCTCAGTCGATGAAGATTCACAACCTCATAGACTGATTTATCACCTTTGCCTAATACCTGTCATCTAACCTCGTTATTACTTACTCGGTGATCCAAGCTAACGCGAGCGATGTTTCGAAGACATCGATAGTCAAAAATTAATAACCTTCGAGTGTCATTTACCGTTAATGGTCATGTCTCACATCCGTACAGCAAAACAGAGCGGACTGTTAAAAAGTACACTATTCCTTTCGTCGATGAATATCTCGCCTACGCCATAGGTGGCGTAAGTTGGCAAAATTCAAACGAGCTTTCTGAATTCTTACTGATATATCGTCATAGATCAGCCAATTAGGACTAATCAGACTTCTAAAATAAGTGAAGTGGTAGACGTGCTCAACTATTTCACTCTCTATCTCTAGCTCAGGTGTTGACGAAGACCAGTCCTGAAGAAATACTTTGCATCTAGAGTAGGGGAAACACATTCCGAATATGCTTGCATTGATGCTTGTTGTTAAAAGATGCTGCATCGTATCAGCGTCTTCGCCAAATAGGACTATGTCATCTGAGTATCCTAAGTCAATATGAAATTAAACAAAAATGGCAATAGTGAACAGCCTTGGCGAACACCACTTGAGGTTACAAGTTCACATGACAGTTGGCCACAAGCTCTAACACGACTAATAGGAATTGAGCAAATAGCCTTCACAAGACTAGTGTACTTCTGGAATACGCCTTTCAATAAAAGACACCGACATAGAACTTCTCAGTCTACAGAGCCAAATTCTGCTTCGAGGTGAAAAACTACCATTGTCGGGCGCCGAAAAGTATTCCCATGTTCTAAAATCTAACGAATATCTGGTGTATACAGACTATATTGTTAGGATGGGTAGAAATATACTTTGGGTAGATTTGGCGTCACGGAATTTAATAGTACTTAGAATGGGACGAACAGGGAGTGCTACAATTTATTCTTTCGATTAAACAGCATGCTATCAATTTATCTAAAAATACAACCAACACAAACGCTTTTAAGTTAATAAGTTTGAACTTGACTGAATATCATCAAAAGAATGCGACTTTTTGATCGGATTCAGAAATCAGTCACTATAACCTATTAGCATAGCTAGATAAAATCTCCTTAGATTAGTAATTAGAGGACATGACATTAAATATAAACAGACGCCGACATGTATGAGCTTGAGTCCTGAAGCATTATTCGGAAACTGAACACGCAACCGCCAATCTAACTTGTTACGTATTCTTGCACAGGTAATCAACAGTCGCATAAACATGTACCTCGAAGCAAACCTCCCTCGTGCAAATAGCTGACAATGACTTATCCTGGTGGTCAGAACGTTTAAATCAACATAGAAATTACTCATCTGAACACTGAAGACGAACTAGTCAACAGCCTACTCTCTCACAACAACACATTTCTCGTTAACTTTAAATGTTGTTTTGATTTTCGGATGACATCTCCAAGGTGGGTTTAGATGATGAAATTACTTAGTTCGGGAATGAACTTGGCCATAAATTCTAAAGGATTCAGTTATCTATTACCAACGTATGACTCAGAATGTATCACCCCACGATGCGACATCTTACTTTACCACATTGAGAGATATACAAGAAGCATAGCATGTGGAGAAACATAGAAATTAAGCTAATCCTAAATATCATAAACAGCCTGAAGGGTGCAATTAGGCTCGGGAGATGGAAAGACAGGAACGGTACAAAACTCCAGATGTAAAGGAATGTAGAAAATGAACCCGACGGATCAGGAGTGAACCGAAGTACTAGATAGGACACTACACTATCCAAGATTGTCTGGGCCTGCAGTAATGCATGGAGACACAAGGACAATCCATGCGACTGTAAACACCGACCATCCTGGACATATGCTACAACTGAGCAGGTATCGTAAGTACCTTGACTGGTGTAGATATTTGGCTACATGCTGGATCATGACACCAAGAAACTTACTGTACTTAATTAAACACCCTGGTTGACAGACCGAATTTGAAAGCGACTTTTACATAAAACGTAAGGTGGCCAAAACCAAGTAACTTTTCTCCTAAACAGTAAAGACCAAGTCGATTACACATCCTGCGTTGGCAGTAACACATCTACAACTAATTATGCCAATCTCAAAAATCTGACCATGATAGCTAGTCAATGCCGCCTTCCCAATATGGTTAATGATAGATAAAAGTCGTGGTGAATTATCACAGCTAGCCAGGTGAGGTTAAGTGGCAACGCCTTTACAGATTCGCATACTATTAGAAATGCACAACTACCTACATCAAGCGATACTAACAAGTTTAAAACGTCAGTGAAACCTTATAATAAACCAATAGTAGTAGAAAACATCACATTTAACTAGTAATATACGGTTAATCCGCTAACACACGCACTGAAGATTTGAACCTCAGTAAATCACTATAAGGATGCCACTAGTACTGTGTAAACAAAACAGTGAACGTTTCAGCTCTCTATTTCCAGATAGCAATAGAACTAAACTTGTCAGATCAGATTTGATGATCGACAGTACGAAGGTAGTTAAACAGGGACTCCCAAATCAACAATGTGGAAGCACAAAGCACGGATGAGCGTAGTAATAAATGCACAATCAGTGAGCCATTCGAACACTAGACACTTACTAAACCTAATAAGACTGTCCATTGAGAAGGATCTCTTAGAATCTCGATTGTGTTATACATAAAAGCTATCCACAGCACAAGCAAATGAGGGTGAGTAACGAGTTATGTCATTTGCACAACTTCATTTTATTGTAACATTAACCGAAAACACACTAGGTAGATAAATTATCCGTACAATCAGCTTTGAATCAGTAAGGTGTAGTTAGTAACGAAAATCGCTATTATGTCAATTTAGTCGAACGTCAGTAAGCAACGAAACATGTAGGAACTTCAAACACGAAGTGAACCCCAACTAATTAATACATTAGCAAACAAAGATTTTTACCACAGTTTTATTAACTGAAATTACATTCAAGCAACGACTCTTGGACGTCCTAGGCTTTTCTTCAGAGGACCCTGAAAATATTGGATTTACTAATAAACGTATTACAAAACCTACCATAATCGCCTGCTTTTCCGCACGGGTTTGGAATCGACCATGACCGAATTTGGATGACGTATCAATAAACTTAAGAACAATTTTCTCCTTTGATCGTGGTTTGACCTGAGGAATTAACGTTTTTCTGAGGGTTATGACACGCTTTCTCGGTCCCATGCAGCATCCTTTGATCATAACATAATCGTTTCTTACCTCACCATAATGAGGAAACCCACCGATAGGCGTGATGTTCTTGGCTGTTAGGTCAAATTCTGTGGACGCGTTGCCTTTTGGTTTCGGTTGCACATTTTTTTCTCTATCATCTTTGGCAGCTTCTGCTTTTGCAACTTCTAACTGTGCCTGTAAGCCTACCAAAATATATGAAATATCATGAACTTACCCAAACCAATCCTGTAAATCTTTTTATTTAACTCCGTCCTGTGGAAGTAACCCTTCTGACCAGCTCTAGCTACTGATCTTGCTACACGAGCAGGATGCCAGGCTCCAATACAAGCCACTTTACGTAAACCCTTGTGGGTTTTACGTGGGAGCTTTTTGGTATGCCAACGAGAGGTCACGCCTTTGAAACCTTTTCCTTTGGTTACACCGATAACATCAATCATTTCGTCTTGCGAAAACACGTTTGATACAGGTATCTGTTTTTCAAAATGTTGACGAATCCAGTCGACTTTTTGTGAAACAGTCCCACCATTCACTTGGATTTCCATGATGTGTGCCTTCTTCTGACGATGTTTCATCAAGCGCATCTAACAGTAATATTAGAGTAAATGACCGTTTTACCTGTGTATGAGCAATTGCCCGAACGACTGTGCAATATTTTTTTATTTTCTTCAGGTCACGGTTTATTAGTGCGAGGCCTGCCTCATCTGCCCACTTCCTGGAGGCCTTGGTGAAAGCTTTCTTTTTAGACTTGCACCAGTCTTTGTAAAATCGACGTCTGCATTCCTCGGTAAGATGTTCAGCCCAGACTGTTTTGAATGTTCGCAAACCCTTAGCAGTGGGTGCATAGCCGACCATGCCAACAATTACCATTGGAGGGCACTCCATTATTGTCACCGGCTCAACAACCTCACGTTTGTGAACTTTGGATCCAGGTCGATCAACTTCACGTACTATATGCGTCATTCCTGCTTTATATCCCATAAATGCAGTTAGGTGGGGCGGAAGCGACCTTCTGTCTCTGGGGAAGGCTTTGCATTTTCCACGAATGCGCCGACAACGTTTCTTAGGTGTAAACCCAAGAGAACCATGACGGGGAGCTGAGAATTTCCTGTGTGACTACAAACTAGTAAAGGCAGAACAACCCACGACCTACCATGATACGAGATACACGCCAAAAATATGTGCGCGCTTCGGAAACAAAAACACAACAATTTAATATAAAATTTCGTCCAATGGACAGTCCGATTTCCAACATGTTTTAACTAACTAGCATACACCAGTTGGTATTATGGCACATGCTTATAGGTGCCTACAAGTGGTCTCAACTTAATTTCTTCTAGAAATAAATAGGCCCGAAGGGTTTTTCTTCCTGTCGTGTTATTATAGGTTTTAGTTTTGGTGACGACCTAACAAAAATTTTTGTGTTCTTGTTTTGACGTCGAGGTGACGTTCTGGTTTATAGGCCGTATTCATTGTTAAAGTTTTTTCATTTAACTGTTATATACCCGCTGCTTGTGGCAGTTGATTTGTCACTTAAGACTTGTAGAGTGTAATACTAGCGAGGAAAGTATATGAGAACCATCAGCTACCATATTACTGATTAGTCAGTTAGTTGGTTGCGAGACATTGTTTATAGAACTATAATGTAAACTCATAGAGGTATGGAAATATTTAGTTGAGCATGGTTAGGTGATACAGGACCAAGTGAAAGATTGCTAGATACGACGTGGAGTTAAATACGTATAATAACAAACATTATGTGTATGCATATTTTGTCGGTATGCCTGTCGATACCTGCATTTTCTATCCTTATTATATGTGCCCACGTACTACACTTCTCGTACTTCGTCCTGGACGTCCTACCTTTTTCTTGTCAATAAAGCAACCATAATAGTGGTGTATACTCAATTCTGTAGCAGCCGTCAAGTTAATGATGAATTTTACTTATTTAATGTTACAGTTCTACATATGAAATCATCTAATTCATCACCAGCTGCTACAATTTGCTATCTTAAAATTCTGGTCATTGTCTCGATATCAAGTACTACTAGTCAAATACATATCATCGAATTTCGCCAGTTGTAGAATCGTATTCCCGATTTCGGAAGTTTATCAGCTTTCTCACTGGGATATACATTCTTAAATCTAGTTGCCGACAACGTCAACCCATATAGGGAAGTCAGCAACCATGAGGATAGGCTAGCACCAGAGGGAGATCTTACTCAACTTCAAAGTCGGATAAATAAGAACGGGTTAACTTTCAACTCGACAACGCGAAAAGTTGTCCGTCCGCGGCACTAGACGGATCACACACTCCATTAACCAAGTCACCAGTCGTGGAGGATTTAAGCATCTTGGTTGCCTAAAATCTCAAACTGGCTGTTGACCGTGACAAAATGCCTTCCTAAACAACCTTTCACTTCTAACTCTTAGGCTCATTTTTGACAAGTTTGATAGTGGGGCTGTCCAAGTAATTTTCAGTGAATTTATTCACTCTCATTCAGAATAGGAAAATGTAGTTCTTCCCCTGTCCTTTTAGAAACACAAGAATACTCTGCATCGAATCTAAAGAAGAGCCGTGAAATCCGTCTGTAAACTTAAGTTCAAGTTGAAGTGCATCTATTATGGGGCTAAATAACGTTTGTCGTGCAACCAGAGTGACTTCTAACGATTAAACCCACACATACGAATAACAATAAGTCAGAAGGCAGTGAGGGGTGGAGGAGGAGTTATATTTGATCGTTATTGGAGCGTCAACGGTATAGCAACGTCTAGACTGGCTAACTAGAGAGCGAGTTGCTTGCCTCGTCGTGTTGTGTCGTGATCTGGTAGTGATGCTTGGCCAAGCGCTTTCAGTTAGCCGCGTCTGCTAAAACAAACATTGTCGGCATCACTGACAAGAGCCAATGCAACTATTTATTTAGGGAACTTTTTACTGTTGAAGCTCACTCCGCCCCCTAGTGCGTTCATAAGGACCCTTAGACGTGCCAATTAAAAGGTAAAACCCAAGGCATTAGACCTTAGCAAACGTTCCTATGTTGCGCTCTGTTGAGCAGCTTCTGGACGTCTATACCTACGCTATGGTGCCGTTGCATATAAAATTTTATGCAATTCATTATTTTACTCCAGCGAAAAATATTTAGATATGTACATATTTTGTAATAGGAAATGAATTCGACAGCTCAATATAACTACAGGTACGCGAAAAACAATGATAGCACCGATATGAATAAAAAAGGTTTTTCAATATTTTCTAAAGATACAGAACTTTACAAAATGCATACCATAAAACAATAGGGACGACTTTTAGTTGGTTTCTTTTTTCAAAGAAAAAATCCCTACAGTACGTTAAGAGTAGAAACTTAGGAGAAAATCAATAGGTGTAATATTCTTTCGAATGTTCTGGGAATCGGACAGTGTAGGTTTCAGCGATATGGATTATCTCGCAGTTCCTTCTTGTTTGGTAGTCGTTGATTGAAGTACGGTGACTTTCCTAATATCAAGTTTCGGGAGTATTGTAGTGAATTCAACTTCTAAACGCTTACTTCTTAGATACGTCGCTTTGAGACTGCCGATGTCAACGTTTTCTTGGTGGTCCTCGTTTGTCGATACTGTGCTACAATGATGCTGGCCCCAAAACTTTGTATTGTTTTTTGTTGTTTGCGTCATGAGGGCAGCGTGGAGCATCGCGACTTACAAAACCGTGTGTACTATATTTTAAGGTATGTTGCATGAAAACCTACTACGATTGCTGTCGTGTTTCAATTGGCCTAATTGAACACAGCCTTTGTGAGCTAGTTCATGTAGGAGTTGAGATCCAGATTTGTTGAGGTGGGAGCGGTTTCCACGAATTTACTTGGTAGTCGAAGTGTGGTTCTGTAGACTAATTCAAAAACACTGCACCCAATATCTGCTTTCACAGTGCTGCCAATTCTTAGCAAAGCTAACAGTAAAGAGTTGGCTCACGTAGGAATATTCGTAGCTGAAAGTGATGGGTTAAGATGTCGATGAAATATTTCCACCAAGCCGCTAGATTGGCTATTTCAAATCCAATCAGCTCTAGCGAATTATCGGAGAAGACTCTAGAAGCTTCCTATGTAAATACTATAAGCGTTTCTCTAACTGTGAATTCCTACTTTCTATCTACTCGTTTTATTTGGAATACAATTTCGTTCCTGTTCAAACGTATTCTTATTTGGGGTCTTGTCGAGTGTTCGGTGTCTAAGAATGCTAAGTAATGGAAACAGCTGGGTGGTCATAAGTACGACGTTACAACACACTGGTATAGTCAAGCCATCGGAACACATCATCAGTTATGCGCTGAACTGACTGTGCCGCATTTCTCGTAAAGGCCAAATGGAGGTTATGATAGAAGTCTTAGAGATGTCGTTCTCCGTCATCGATATTTAATTGTACGCCTTTACCAGGTTGATTTTCGAAAACGTGGTCCTACCCTATGAGGCGGCCGTTAGGTCGTGGATGTGAGGTAAAGGGTAACGATCAGGCGTAGTTTGAGCTTTGAGTCGTCGGCAATCACCAGAGGGATGCCAATAATTTCTATATTTTTTCTGGACCATATGTAATGGAGATGACTATAGGCTACTGAATGGGCAGATTATTCTCACGTCAATCATACAGTCAAATACATGTTTATCAACGCTCAATTTTTCAGGCTTGAGTCGGAGTTCTTTTGATAATACAGGTTGACTTTTAGTCGTAATGTAAGATGTGACTTTGTTGTTGACACATGATAATTAACGCTAGGTCACTTATAAACAAAATCAACTATCTCAAATCTATTATGATCATTACTATAAACCCAGTGTGGTATTGATTACCGAAACTTGGTGTAAACCAACTATATCAGACGACATAATAAATCTCGTTAATTACACCCTCTTCCGAATTGATAGGCAAGACACTAGTGGAGGTGGCACCATAATCTACACGCGTTCCGATCTGAAGGCCTGTAGGTTCAATAATGAACAACTAGGTGAGACAGAGGATTCAACATGGGTAAGTATAGCCATTGGCCATCAAAAGTACCTACTTGTGGGATGTATATACAGACCACCCAACGCAAACAGCATCTATGACAAAAATCTAACCACCCTGTTCTTCTTGGCCTCACAGCAACCCCACGTATCTAAACTAATCAGTGAAGACTTTAATTTGCCGAACATTGACTGGAAGTCGCCACACACTTCACAACGATCCTCAAAATTGATAGAGATGATAGAATTCAGTGGTTGGACACAACAGGTCCAAACCCCAACTAGGAGCAACAATACCCTTGACCTCCTTTTTACTGTTAACCTTAATCCAACCTCAGTTAATGTCAGCTCTGAATTTCACAATAGCGACCATAAAGTTGTAATAAGCACATTTAATTACCAACCCACAAATAATCTCAACCCGAATGGGCCTAAAAATTACAAATATCGAAGGTACACCAATGAAACGTGGAAGCATATCGAGGCACTCATTCGATGCATAAGATGGGACTCTTGTCTCACTACTGGAAATATCGACACAGCCATCTCAGTCCTCTACAGCAATCTCATCAGTTGCTTAGACTGCTAAGCCCCATACATAGAACGAGTATCTGATAATAACAATGCGCGCTCACATATCCCGAAATGTCTTAGGAGAAAATTGAGGCACCTGATGCTTCGACACTACAAGCATCATGACATAACCGCATTATATAATGTATTCAAAACAGTTGAAAATATCGACAGTGCCCAGCACAAATACTTACTCAATATGGAAACAAAAGCATTGAATAATATCAACCCAATTTCCTCAATGATCAAGCTATTCAAATCTCGCCTTGATTCAAAATCTAATAAACCTCCCACACTATTCATCACAAAGGACGGTATTCAAGACGACCCAGCTTCTATTAGCGAACAATCTAGTAACTACTTCTCCTCATGCTGTTCCACAGAACCTGGAGCCACTGCGAACCCCATATCCATGATGACATCTAAGCGTCTCTCTACAATAGAATTTACAGGCACAAATATAAAGAGAGCCATAGCCACGCTAAAATAATCTAATGATAATGGGCCTGATGGCATTCCAGCTTCCCTCATGAAATATGGTGAAAGAGATTTACCACTTCTCTGCCTGAAACTTTTTACTTTATCTATGGACAAGGGGCATTATCCAGCCATATGGAAAACATCGTTCATAACTCCGCGATTCAAAAGTGGATCACGCAACGTTATAGAAAACCACAAGCCAATTAATACGACATCCGTGCTGTCCCGAACCATGGAGAAAGTCATTCATAGACAATTGTCATCATTCTTACTTTCGGAAAACCTGATCAATCCATCTCAACATGGGTTCATAGAAAAACGCCCTTGTGCTACATCCCACTTGAAATTTTTTGATTATATAGCACTTGGAAGAGATAAAGGTTTCTCAATTATTGTACTATATTTTGACTTCAGTAAAGCATTTGATTGTGTCCCCCACAACCTTCTCCTCTCAAAACTACACTCTTATGGTATACGAAATCCACTACTAAGTTGGTTTAAATCATTTCTCACAGGGCGCCGCCAAATTGTAAGGATCGGTTCTAGCTACTCAAAGCCAGTAGATGTATCCAGCGGAGTTGTACAAGGAAGCGTAATTGGACCATTACTCTTTCTTCTCTTCATCAATGATATGTGCCAGCAATTTGTGCATGGTAAAATCTTCCTCTTTGCAGATGACCTAAAGGTTGCCTATTTATTCCCACCCACTACAAATCACACTAAAATAATACAAAAGGAAATTGATAACTTATCAGAATGGACCAAAATATGGCATCTCCCCCTAAACGCGCACAAACGTGGATACATTTCCACTGGTCGCAGATGGAACCTCAGTCTCTACCTATGCAAAATGCAAATAAAACGTCTAAGCGTCGCTCAACATTTGGGGCTCAGGTATACTGATAGCATTAACTTCTCGGAGCATGTTGCACTTCAAGCTTCCAAAACGAGAAAGCTAACTGAATTTATAAGAAAACATTTTCTCAATTTAAACTCAAAAATATTATTATACACAAAGTGTGTTCGTCCAATATTAGAATATGGTTGTCTACTCTACGGCAACTGTGGACGCATAGATTTGATGAAAATAGAGAGAATTCAACGAGCATTTACTAAGAGCTTATTAGGTGATTACAGCACACAAACTTATCAACGACGATGCGATAAACTAAAGCTAGAACCCCTTTGGTTCCGATGCTTGAAACTAAACCTTGCTCTCATGTACCGCCTTATTAGTGGCGCAACTTACACGTCGACATCACAGCCCATCCTCTACACCTCCACACATAACCTACGTAATAAGAAAAACACTATTACTATCCAGCGATGTCGCACTCAGCTACGCCAAACCTTTATCACAGTGAGATATGCGACTCTATGAAACAAACTTCCCAAGCACATACGCTGCAACAAGTCGTTAGCCGCGTTCAAAACACAACCCTCCTCAACTACCCTGAAATAACTGATCATACATATAAACAAGGTCCCAGCTCCGTATAAATAGTTTTAAAATATATCAAATGCATTCATAATACAGCATATGCCTAAGGATTCATAGTTAATAATGCATATTTTCATATTGTTCCAACCCACACGCATACACCTCAATTCACTTATAAGAAAACTCATAATTTGATTACACTGATAACTTTCCTTATCCATCTTCTATCATCAATTATACACCAATTCACTACTTTGATGACAATTTGACCTCTTAATTATGTTGGGTTTATTAGTTGTCTAATAATCCTATCCACACTGAATCCATACTGTAATTATCCATTTATTTTCAACACTATATACATATTCATGTACACACACAAGCATACTTCTTTATTCAGAAATTTCACCCCTTTAATATTACTTGAGTGAAAATTCACAATTTCATCACACTGTTAATTGCACTGTTTGACCTCTCTATCAATATAATTCTCTATGTATTTTATATGGTTAATAGTGCATACTTTCACTCTGTTCCAATCTACTTTATTATTATTGTTAATAACATTGTTATTATCATCTGTCCACTTTATTATTATTATTATTATTATTATTCACCCTTCTAATATCACTTGAGTGAAAATTCACAATTCCATCACACTGTTATTTGCACTGTTTGATCTCTCCATTAATATAATTCTCTATATACTTTACATGGTTATTAGTGCATATTTTCACTCTGTTGCAATCTACTTTATTATTACTATTATTATTATCTGTCTTCTGTCATCACTTATAAACCAGTTCAAAATTTTGATTACAACTTGACATTTTAATTATATTGGGTTTATTAGTTGGCTAACAAACCTATTTATGCAAAGTCTAATCTACGACTACGCATTGAACTCTTTAGAATTTTTCTTTTTTTCTTTTTTTCTCTTTTTTTATTTACACGTCTTACATTACATTAGCGTTTATACTCTTAATACTACTTCGATAATTTGATTTATTGAATTATTATACTCAAATGATGAAGCCCAAAATGGTTTCATCACAACGCTTATTGTAAATGAGTGGTATGTGATTAAAATGAATAAATAAATAATTCCAACGTTGGCTTACTCAAATCTGGATACTTGTAAAGCACTGGCTGTAAATAAGGGTTAATTAAATGTCTAAAACAAAGAGGTCATAAGCTATAACCTGAAGCAGTGGTTGCCTGAACGTATAGCTTTGTGTTACTATCCACTAGCCTCCTTTTGTTAGGGTCCACAAGCACGTCGTGGCGGCTTAGTAAATTTATGCTTATGATAGGTATCTTCACATTGGTGATGTTGAAAATCCAGTGTATGGGTTTTCGTAAGCCCACGTTCAAGCAGACATATCCTCTGCCATACGTGGCTATTTCCTCTCCGTCAACTGCCTGTACGTCGAGCGCGGCTTCATGTTGGCGATCGGATGAAGTTGCAGGCAGAACGTTGACTTATGCACCAGTATTGACGAAGTTGACAACTCTCTCTGTCACGTCAGTAGAGACTAAGAGGCGGCTATTTCCACTGGCCAAGGACGCTGCAAAAGCGTGCGGGCCGGATAGTTTCCCGATGTGTCAAAGGTGGATTTGTGGTTGGGTAAACACTTCTTCGAGGCTTGGCTATAGGTATTGTGGTTCCAATAACATTGTAAGTTTTCCATTCGTCAAGGTCGAGGTGAGGATCTTCTCCGTAAAGGACTTCGCTATGAAGAGCCACTTCGTTTGTGTTGCGCCTGTAGGTCAAGTAGACAAAATAGAGTATTGCACAACTTCGTCACTTAGTCTTCGGTCGCATGAGGTTTCTCTGTAACGGAATAAACCTCATTGAGGCGAGTTCTGGTGATATTCAGAATTTGATCAGAGGATAAAGCAAGCTCATCTACTGGGTTGTTATTAAGTGTTACCAAAACTGATTGTGATTGTTGTGGCAGTTTTAATAGGAGGAAATGACAAAAGAAACTTTCATCTATAGTGCGAGGACCAATCACTTCTCTCATGCTTGACGAACTTGTTCTATTCACGTGAAAGCCATCTTACGACGGCGAGCAATTGAACGTGTGGATCTGTTACGCCGTGTTCTTGAAACTCGGCTGCTGCGTAGCGGAACCAATCTCCTATATTGTCTGCCCAAAACGGAATGAGCTGAAAGTTTACAGGAGTTAGGGTTCTTAATCCTAATAAGCTTGTGAACCTGATTAGCCATCATTAAAGCACCACTAAATTAAAATGCAAAATTACAGTGAAAAATGTGCAAAAATTTATTATACAAGTATTTTCTGTTAAAAACTATAAACGAACTGATAGTTATAATCGTGTTCAGGTCACGTCGTGCTCACCAATGATATGAACTCGGTATAGGACCAAGTAACACTTATCGTATAACCTAAGCATCTTTGAACGAATAAACCCACGCGTACAAATAAGGACAAATCAGAAGGCAGTGAGGTATGAAATGGAAGTTGTATTTGATCGTGAGTGGAGCGTCAATAGGAGAGTAACAGCTAGGCTGGCTAACTAGAGAGAAAGTTGCTTTCCACGTCTTGTCGTATCGTGATTTGGTGGTGATGCACAACCGGGCGCCTTCAGTTAGTCATGTCCGTTAAAACAAACATGGTCAGCATTAATAATACTAATAATAATTTATTCTCAAGTAACAATTTGTACATGAGAGCATGCCAGTTTACGATGGCCTATGCAGCAATTTATTTAGGGTATCATATACGGCTACACATGTCTCTTATTAACTATAACTATAGAAGGCATAGTGAATTTCAGTACAGATACTTTTTTTTATTGTTTTCGTTCAACCTGCTTCAATAACTCTGCTGACCGGCGAAACAAAAATAAAAAATGATTTTCACAAATTACACTTATCTTATTCAAATCTATTTAGCAAAACAATTTGTTGCCTGACAGACCGAATTAGTAGTCATTGCTAGAAGACTCCAGTCACCACATATAATATTATTCATGGCTTAAATTGAAGCATTCGAAAACTTTAAATTGTACTAACGAAATATGCCTAGCGCTTCCATAATGAAGCATGTACAAAACCAGATGAAGTAGAAACTGTTATAACGCGAAGAAAGGAAGGAGGAGAGGATGATTTGGTTGGTGAGAGCAAACACCAATGAAGATGTGTGCCTAGTTGATAATGTGCGATCGACCTCAGCCCACTCACCCCCAGGCCGACAATAAGAGAACTAGAATTGAGAACAGGAAGACTGAGAGGGCGAGAACTGAGAACGTATTACATTTTAATCATGCCTTTATGTATACATAGAGTCAGACCACACAGTGAACCAATCATAGATCTAACATTGATACACAACAAAGGGAAGGGTGGCAGTGAATGAGTACAGCTTGTACACAATTAAGTAAGCGTAGTTCATAGTAAATAAACAATGCGCCAAGAGTAAATATACAAACGAGAGAACAGGACAAGGGAAACATAACAGTCATAGAAATGAAATGTTTAAACTGTTCACAATTATAATAATTGAAATGATGTTCAGAAGCACAGTTCTCGAAGATAGACAATCTTCGTTAGGTGCTCGGCATATCAGAAATCGAACAAGCTATCACTTAATAAGATGCTGTATTGCTTCGCCTTCAGAAAAGTGTATTGTACATTTAGTAAATACCGACACTCGGTTAAAGTATGCACAGAGTGTTCCATCATCAGCTGTCTCCAAAAAGCAGCCAAAAGTATTAAAAGCGCTTACTTAGGTGATAATATACATAGGATCTCCAGTGTATTGATTAATCAGAGACGAATTCATCCCGGACTATGACACATTCAATAACTTATACGTATGACACATCTCAAGAGAGCAAGAACAAATATTTGTGCAGAATAAGATGAATTCATTTTATTTCGTTGGTTTCGCATCAGCTGCATACAACCTAGGATTACATAATGTAATGTAATCATTTGAACTCTGATCTCTATTTTGCCTTCTGGTACCTTCTTTTGTATTCGATATATATTTACAGCATATTCCTCAACATTTTAGTTATGTTCACATGTCTAACATGTTTGATTTCAACCAAGTTCAAACACTCTCATGAGTACGTGTAAACTTTGTATTAAATATTAATTTCTGTAGAATATTATCCTAGGTTGTATGCAGCTGATGAGAAACCAACGAAATAAAATGAATTCATCTTATTCTGCACAAATATTTGTTCTTGCTCTCTTGAAATTAATAAAGGGAACAAAGTGTATGAAATTTCTTATATGACACATCTGTTTACTTCCTCCTTCTATCGCCATGACAATAATTAGACTAAATATTAAATTCCCCCCAAGTAACTAGAATAAATGCAACAAATAGCTTCAGAATTAAGCTATACGTATGTGATGAAACTAGAACATTCATCATCTATTTCATAAAAGTCTAATTTTTTTGGATTTGACATGTCATCATTCATCTCAGTTTAAGGTAAGAATAATTTTAGAGAACACAATACATCCTATCCATATAGTCAAATACATCCTACATGAATATTAGCAGTAGGTAATTCCATATTTAAATAGTTGCATAGGCTCACGTCATTGACGACTATCATGTTTGCTCTAGTGGACACGACTAGATAGAGGCATCCAGCCGGATTTCATAACCAGTTTGCGATACGACTCCACTTGTCAGGTCAGACGTTGTTATCTTGTTTAAGCTCTAATTACGACAAGATATATTTTCCTTAGTACTCATCATTGTCTCCTGATTCGCTCTCATTCGTGCGTGTTCTTGATCGTTTTCAGATAACTGAGAGGCTCAAAGTTCATGATTCGCTCCTAAACTATCCACACTAAATATAATTACTTTAGGCAAAACTATGTTTTATGCGCTGAAATGGGAAACTAAGCAAACCTAGTCATATAAATGGGAAATTGGTTCTATTTCATGATATTCATGTACAATAACTAGGTAGAATCATTTCATTTTCACACTTCTTAATTATAGGTGAATCGCTAAATAGAAATACTTTCGTTCAGTCGAAAGGACATAGCACTACTGCTACGAAAGTTAGCATACTGGTAACAGTGAATGTTACTTAGTCGAACTGGCGCTCATTGTCAAATGCTCATATGTTCAACGTGAACTGGCCTTGGTGTTTATGCAGCAGGATCGAAGTATTATTAACGTCGACATAGTCTTATATTTCTTAGCAAAAAGAATGGTTCTAAAATGACGAGCAAGTAGTCAGCTATCTGGAATAGTTGTCTTTAGTTAAGCATGTATCATCCACAACAATTCTATGATAACATTAACTTTTCCTAACTTCCTTCAAGTTCGATTAATTTACAATTTCAAACAATCCACGAATTATATTTACGGCCTCATTAGCTTAAACCTATTACTATTCACAAAAGAGATTCTTCTACGATAATTGTTGTGTACAACAAAGTATTCCATACGATTCAGTTGGTTCAATTAAAATATTTTTTTTCAAATACTACACATTTTTACAAACGCTTTGTTGTAACACCCTCCATTAAAATCCGGTCTAACCGCGATATTTGGTGGGGAGAAAATGATACATTCATCGACCAACCTTGTAGCAATCTGCTTGTTACTTTTAGCTTGCTTATTCTTGTCATCAAGAAATAATTGATTATTGTTATTGGAAGTAGCTGACACATTACACTTCCTCGCATAACAGCTGCTTTCAAGAGAACCTGCTTTGTAAAAACAGGGAAATTATTATTGCTTGTTAAGAGTCCATAATTTCTGCGCAAACTGAACCTGACTCTTGTGAAATGAAGAGATACTCAACATATGTTTTAAAACAGGAAGTCGCTTATCAACTTATTGTTATTGGTTTCATCATATCTCACAAAAGTGAGTGAACTTATGTTGATAAATACTTGGTTGATTGGATAATATGTGCTAGCCAAGTGATTTTGGTAATTATCTGACTACTGTGATAGGAATAAGCAATGGCCAGTCAACCCCATCCTAATAACTTACTTGACCGATATGGTTTCCAGTCGGGTCCCTTCGTCACCAAGTCTTACCACTAACGTAAAATACCTAACTACGCCACTCAATAATGCTATAGGATCCTCTGACTGTCCTAGTGATCGGAAAGCAGGTGTCATACAACAAGCCGTATACATTTCGGTTCAGATTCCTAACGACCACACATTGCGCAATGTGGGTTTTTAGCAACTTGGGTTGACTAGTTAAAAGTTTACTTCATACCTTAAGCATACGCCAAAACAATAAAGCTCGAGTATTTAGTTACTTCCTTATTACGCATAGGGATTATATTTTCTGTTAACTTATATTAAAAGTTGGGAGGTGTTGTGTGTTTGAATGACTAGAACCGCGCTCATCCATCTCCTGCCCACGCTGATAAAATAAAGACATATTCCCTAATGATCTGGTTTCTTCTGTCACTAGAACGGGACGTACCTAGGCGTTAAACATTACCACCATGTAGCTTCCGATATTTGCCCCCCCCCATTGTACAACATCGGTAGTGAAACTGCACACTCTCAAAGTGCATGATGAGCCTATGATTAGCCCCATAAGTAACTAAGGTAAGATGAACAGCCGGACAAGAACATCCTTAAAATTGGACGCGAACTCTAAGAATAGTTGTATGGCCTGGTCTATAAAAAAAGGCCTCATGTCAATGTACCTTTTGTCATTATATAATGAGGCCGGTTTTAAGACCCTATCTGCAATAGAAATCTTCTCAGCAGTATCTGACGTCATCCGTACCTACAGGTAACACTCAGTCTATCAAAGCCTTACATATAAAAGCGCAAGTATAAACTGTATGGCCCACCCTGACTTGACACTTATCCTTTCTCTGATTTAAACAAACTTGTAACAAATTCTATGGCTCTTATAAGGAACTCATTTATCATTTCTGAACGTTTTAGTAATTATTCTATGCCCACATAATAAAACACTAGCCTTAAGAACTGTAACCCTGTTAATTGAACTTTCTTGTATAAGTGCCTTAGTCACATGACAGTGTTCTCACCTTTTAATCGGTTTTATAAGCATAAGTGGTATGTTGTGTCGTTCAATGCCCGTATAAACTCTAGTTTTTGCCTTTTCGTTTCAGGATGCTGGTGCTTTTGTTTTGTGTTTTCTCTACTTTCGTCTTCCCTCTAGTTGTAGATGATAATGTATGAGGAAAGTATGGAACGTACTGGCACAATACTAGTGAGATCTCTTCTACGCCCAAGTTAAAATTACTTTTGATCTTATCAAGCGTCTGGACATGTCCAATGATTCATTCTATTAACTCTCAGCCGTTTTTTGGAGTTGTAACCCATGGGTTGAGAAGCGCACGGTTCTTAGTCACACACAATGATACAGAATGATGCTTAAGAACGAAAGCCATTTATCTATTAACTGACTCTGAGTTAGCCAATGCAAACCACATACTATATCACTGTGATAGGAGACATAAACGTAGTGACGGTTACTCAATACATGTCAGTGATGCTTTTCGACTACTAAAATTGATGACAGAATCCTCTACAAAGTGTCACGGCCTGTCTGGATCTCTGACGTCATCTCAAGCTATTGTTAACTTTTGAGATGAGTTAGCAAAACCTTTAACACCTCGACTATTGTATTTTAATCACCGGTTTTTCATTTTATTACCAATACTTTTATACACATTCCTGCCCTAAATTACAGTGCGAAAGTCATTACAGGTAAGTTAATTTCCCGAAGATATATCAAAATGTTGGCAGAGGCCAATCTTCTGATACATTAAATGTTGTTACGATGGTGGTTGACACAGTGTGTTCACACTTTAGAGACAATAATATACTCGACATAGGTTTCTGTCACAATGTGACGTTTCAGTCAATTCACTTTGACGAATAGCACGAAAACAGTAAGTTTAAGATGGTTCTGTGCATTTTTTCTCCTACTTTTACATATTTACATCGTGGCGCGCTGTTTGAAGGTTGTGACTTTTTTGCACGTGGTTTATATATTTTAATTTTTGAGACATAATTAGCCAACCGCTTTATCCATAGCATTATAAAATATTATATCCTATTAAATATATATTTTATATCAGGTCATTCTAAGACGGTGAAAATAAATAAAAGTATAAGCTGTAACAAGCAATCCCATCTAAGAAGACCAAACCAATGTCCGATGTTCTTAATGATACTCCAAATAGCCCTCGAGTTAAGAACTATGATATCTTATATGATACTCACCGTGATACTGTCGGCAACAGCTATGATATACTGTCACTACAAAAATCCCTCGTTGAACTAACATCTAAACTCAATCAACTAGCACCTCTCATAAATATATGGGAGCATAATGGCGACGAAAATGTTGAAAACTTTGCAAAGACTGAGTGTCCGATTGACTTTGTAGCAACGAAAACGGTAAAAGGGGTTATCTCATGTAATGTGATGGTACATAATATTCCCGACCGCATACCTCTTGCAGAAATAAGGGATACGTGTTTAAAAGCATGTGGCATGATAGATATCAGTGTCAAGTTATAAGACTAAAAAAACTGACAAACAGACAAAACTACCCATTATTATTTAAATTTAACTGTCTTAGAGATGTGAAACTATTTATTATGTCATGTAAAAAAGCTAAGGAACTAATATCCTATGAAAATATAAAAGTCACCCAAGATCTGAGCCCCTCCCAACGTCGCATAAGAAGACGTGGGGTACCCACACCCAATGGTCAGACTACAAGTGCCAACCAGAAAGTATCCCCTACTAAAAAGGAAGAAACTTATTACGTATCTCAAGATAAAAACCATCACCACTCGACACCCCTTGAAGTGGTAAACTAAGGCCAACCTATGTTGTTGACCTCGATGGGTCTCCAAGGGGAACACCATAGGACAGCGAACAACTTCCTATGGGTGCTAATAAGTATACATGTACTAATAATCCCACCCCAGGTTGTTCCCTACGAACATAAACCAATCTCAGACCCTTTAAACGACTCAAATATTGATATCCTAAGCCAACTAAAGCCCATTTCTCAACGAGCTACTCCAAAAGACGACATAACTAAGCTTAGACCTAAAACTAAACAATTCCAAGCAAACCAACAACAAATTCCGGTCCGTGCCAATAACCACATGCAAACCAAAGATCATACTCCAAGTAGACAAAACGCTAAGATTATATTAGCCTCCTTAAATAAATTCTCCCCACTAACTTGCAACAAATTCATGAGTACTCAGGATAATCAAGAAAACGATAGGCCTCAACTTTTAGATAAAAAAACGCGACATGAAGAATGATAGACGACGGAACAAAGGACACCTGTACTCACGTCCTCTAAAATTTAACAGTCAACCTATCAAGGAGCGGCCCCTCACCCCTCATCCAGCACAACACCCTACTTAGTGTAGTAAACGCACTTGGGAAAATAACACTAGACACTTTAGGGCATTAACCCAACCACCAATTATGAGCTGTGTTAATGCACATACGCATAACAATACGCTTTCATCACTTCTAAACCCTTCTTATAGTGACACAAATAAGAACAGTTTTAACCCTAACTATATAAATCCCAACTTTCATCATTATCATAACATAATAGATGGGAATCAGAATTTTTTGGGATACAGGACATAGTGGCACCACTAGCAAAACAACTAGTCGACGTAATCTCCAACCACATGGTATATGCAACCTCCTTAATCCCATACAATCTCAGCCAGTTAAAATTCTCACCCTATCCCCCGGGCTAACAAGTACGCATACACTTAACAGCTCCTATAATAAATCCAGTCGTAACTTTGACTATCACTATGAGCTGTCCGAAAACCAACGACCATATATACCCCACTTAAACTACACCCCTGACATTAAGTATGGTTCATATGTGAATGATACCCTTAATCAGTTTTACTCATATAGCCACGCATTTACCTTATGTCTAATAAACGCTAGGCTGATATGTAACAAAATGACTGACTTAACCATGCTAGCGTCACTCTGCAAACCATCGCTCATTATGATTACTGAAGCATGGACTAATTCAAGCATCCCTGATATAAATATATCTCTTGATAATTACAACTTATACCGCAGTGATAGATTACATGGACGAGGTGGAGGTTGCATAATATATGTCCATTCAAAGCTGAAGTCGCTCCTATGTGATATTCCAGGGCTAAATGCAACACAAGATTCTGTGTGGGTTGTCTTGAAACCTATAAAGACTATATCAATCTTGCTCGGTTGTATGTACCAGCTTCAAAACGCCCCGTTAAAGAATATAGATATACTAACAGGAATTTTCATACTAGCATCCTCTCTACCCTTCACTAGCAAGCTTATATTTGGAGATTTTAACATGCCCGAAATTTCATGGTCCCCACCTAAAGCACCAAAACGCTACGACCCGTTTATCGAATGTTTAGAACTCGGTGGTTGGACTCAGTGCGTTCATAACACTACTAGACTCCAAAATATATTAGAGTTAGTTTTCACAAACGGCCTCTACCCATACGCTGTGCATACCGGGAAAAAATTCCCTGGTAGCGACCATAACATTGTTATATGCAGCTTTGATATAAACATTACGACAAATAAGCATCAAACAACTTCACTCAGTCGACACTTTCACAAAGCCGACTGGATGAACTTCCAAAACTACATAGGCAGTCTCTATTGGGAAAGTTACTTTGCTGAAAGCAAAGCTAACAAGTCGACAGATATTCTGTATCATAACATAAGTTACGCCTTGGATAAGATTGCACCATTACGACAACCAAAACCAAGAATTCCCAATGATTTGCCTATCCCAACGTAAATAGGAAGACACCTCCGAAGATATACTTCCCGATTTCATAAATCCAAAGACTTTTCATCGCTAGTTACAATGAAAAAGTAGTTAAGGTTGAAATATTTCAGTACCTTTAGAAACAAAATCTGATCTCTACCTCACAACATTAGTTCCTAAAGACTAGGTCATGTGACACGTGCCTATTAGACTATCTTAACGATATAACCACTCAACGCGATAAGGAAATGGTAGTATCGACCGTTTTCCTTGACTTCAAGAAAGCTTTTGATAAAGTCCCACATCATAAACTTCCTCATAAACTAAAGTCGTTCGGAATCAAAGACCCATTACACTCTTGGCTCAGCTCATTTGTCACAGGAAGAAGCCAGGTAGTTAAATATAATGGCCACCTCTCGTCACCCAAACTTGTTACAAGTGGGGTTGTTCAGGGCAGTGTCCTAGGTCCTGTTCTCTTTCTAATGTATATAAACGATACGTGTGAAGTCATACATTTTGGTAGACCATACCTGTACGCGGATGACCTGAAAGTAGTGTACAGCCTTAAACCTAGTACATCTAGTGAAAGCATATTCGACACCCAGAAAGATCTAGATAACCTATCGATGTAGGGACAGAAATGGCAACTACCATTCTACCATAGCAAGTGTGGGATTATGCAATTCGGAAAATATGGTGTTCAACAAGAACTCTATTTGAATGAATATAAAATTCAAACACTGAGCTCCATATGTGACTTGGGTATATGCTACAGCAAGAGCCTTAAGTTTGCTAAGCATGTATCATCAATCATATCCAAATCAAAACGATAAATTGGCTTTATTCTTCGAAATTTTTACACCAGGGAAGCCAAGCTTGCAATATACAGGATGTGCGTACGTCCTACCCTAGAATACTGCTCGCTTTTCTTCTCTAATATGAGCTACACAGACACCATACGAATTGAAAATCTCCAGAGAACTTTTACCTGACGATTACCGGAGTATAACGGTAATATAACTTATATAGAAAGATGTAGGTTACTTTCTCTAGAGCCCCTATGGAGACGCCGTCTAAAAGCTAACCTATTTTTTTTCATAAAATCATTCACGGACTCACTTTCTCAACATCTTATCCCTCCTGGAAGACTGCTCCCAAATATGACCTAAGGAACCTGGCTCGAACACTATACTAAAAAATGCAAACACAAATTACGAAATAACTTTTTTACAACACTATACAGTTTACTATGGAATAGGTTACCACTTTCAATCCGCCCCTGCGATAATTTACCAAGCTTGTTTTTTAATACCGATGGGACCCAGCAACTCTTTCCTGAACTATCTGGAAATCCAGACATGATAAGTCACGGACCACCTCATATCTAACATACGAGTTCACGGCTCATAACTCAAAGACCCGATCTAAACACTACTATTGTACACTTCCATAGTAGCCAAATTATCAAGGATAAAAAATTCAACTCTTGTCAGATAAGCTTTAATATCCAAGTATTTACCAGTCCAAACAGTTACACTTTTCTGATTGCTTAAATAATCAGAAAAGTATAGCTGTCATAATACTGTTGCTCCGTTCTGCTGTTTGTCCTCCCTTTCAGAACTTCGAGATTGCTTTATATTACGCGAAAGGTTGGATGTCTACATTTTCCGTCAAAATGCAAGCCCTCGTACTGGTGACATGAACTCATCCTGTTATTCTCCTGCATCACAAGGTCGTCCCGAGGCCATGTTTGTAGAAAACGCTAAATAAATGTCAGTTTAAAACAAAGTTAATTATTCCAATATCTCTGTGCATCATTATATAATAAGTTTGCATAACAGTTAAACCATTTCTACTATCTGATATGTTATTACTGATCTTCCCTGTAAAAATGGCTTGCTCCTGATATTCAGGAAATAAATTATCATTATTATTATTATTATCTAAATCGATTACGAATGGGCAGAAATGATTGGCAACATTTAATAGTAATATGGTGACATCAAGGATAACTGTTTATAATATGTGAAAGGCCTGAAATGCTTTCTCGTCACTGTTTCATCATTTATTATAAATATTCATTGTATTAGTATACTATATTCAACAAACTTTAATACTGTTAACACCGAATGATTTTGTTTAGTTGTAATTTCCCGAAACACGCGTTGTTTACTGACCGTAAACACGATTAGCAATAGCATTGAATCATTCCAATTATCATGTGTTCCAATTTCCACTTCATAAAGCAGTTAGTTAAATGTATCTATATAACTTTACTTTGGGATATTTTATTATTGTGTTACTTAAGTTATATGTTTTATTTATGCTGCCTTTTAGAACATTTTGTCAAATTTGATTCTTTTCATTCAGTTATTTTAACCTTTTTCATGAATCTGAATATATGAAACTGAGTCTGCTCCACTTTTCGTTTCCATGTATTATAGTATCCAAACTGAAGCGGTTAGTATGACGAACAACTGCGGAGGTTAGTTTGGATACATGTGCTCTTTCCCAAATAAAATTCTGGACGAAGTGGATGGGTAAGTTATGTATGATATGTGAATGTACCTTATTACCTAAACGAGTATCACTACACAATTATTTAAGCCTAATGTGTTTCATAAAATGAAAGAATCAATTCAATTCCAATAAATAAACAGGAATATCATTCTATCACTTTGAGATAGATCACATACTGAGTAAATCTATAGAAATATCAATAACATGGTACCAGGTGTTACTTGTTACGAAAAGTATCTCAAGTCCCGAAGTGTGCTTCAACTCACAACCAAAAAATGTTCATACTCTCAATTCAAGCAACACAAACAAATGGTGGAATAAACCAATATATCGCCAGGCAAAAGCATAACGTCAAGTAAAATAACGCAAATTCAATTCATAAGTATCACAGAAATTCCGTAGAAACTAGGAAAAAACATGAATTGCAATAAAAAAAGCAACTATGTCATTTGGAATAATAAGATCAACAGAATCCACGTCTAAAAGAATTAATTAGAGTAAACTCACTTCTAAAAGCCAATCAGCAAATTGCAACAGAAAAGTACATACTTTTAGTGATTTTCATGCATGAAACATCTAGAAAAGGATTTTAAACGTATCTCAACATCACTAGAGTACAACTGCATTAACATGGTTTCTATGTCGTCTTAAAAAATTAATTTGCACTAGCTAGCTCAGTACTGAGTTTTCCAACGCGTTTAGATAAGCGTGGTTTAATGTAAAAATCAAGTTGTTAATTGTGTAACAAGGACATAAAAACTTCAACACATGACCCATGATAACCGAAGCATTGCTGGAGTTTATTCTGATTTTCAGCGGAATCCCAATTGGATTCAGGCTAAGACAGGTAAAGCCTACACATCTGACATAGAGGTAAAAATACGATGGAAATATATCATCACTACCATCTTGGAAAATACATTAGATTTCATATCTATGCGCAATCGAATATGAAGTGTAAACGATATATGACCAAGTTACGTTTGCGGTATTACCAGGGCAACTTCTAACGATTGAACCCACTTACGAATGAGAATAAATCAGAAGGCCATAAAGGATGGAAAGGAAGTTATATTTGATTATGAATAGAGCGGCAATGGGATAGCAACGTCTAAGCTGGCAAACTAGGGAGAGAGATGCTTTCCACAGTGCGGCGTGACGTGATCTGGTGGTGATGCGTGACCGAGCGCCTTCAACTAGTAGTGTCCGCTAAAACAAACATGGTCAGCATCAATATCGGAACCTATGTAACTATTTATTTTAGGGATTATTTACCGCTACAGCTCACTCCCCCCTAATAGGTTCGTGAGGACCCTATGACGTACCAGCCAAAGGATAAAACCCAATGCGTTAGACATTGGTAGACGTTTGTTTGATAGCTTGGATGTTGTGCAGCTTCTGGGCGTCAGTACCTATGCTTTGATGTCGTTACATAAAATATTCGTACAAAACATAATCGTTCTCTTCCTTGTTCTTCTGTTCGTTTCCAGATGGCCTGGAAATCCAGAAAAATTTAAATATATGCATTTTATTTATACGTATATTTAAAAGCAATTTGGAGGCTAAATACAGCTACAAAAACTCATAAAATGTTGACAACGCTAACATGAATAAAAGAGGTTCTTTGATATTTTTTTAAGCATACGAAAACATGTAAAATGCATACCGTAAAGTTAAAAAAAGTATTTTTATTCAATCTTCCTTTCTTTTTTTAAATGGAAAAACGAAAAAACATTACAATCCACAGGGAGTGGGATATAAGGGAAAAGTTAATAGACGTAATATTCGTTTAAGTGTTCTGGAAATCGTACATTCCTACCAGAACGTGTAGCTTTTGGCGATACGGAGCTCTTCTGAATTTCCACTTGCTCATTAGTCAGTGTTTGAGGCGTGACGACTTCGTTCATATTAAGTTTCGGTGTTGTGACGAGTTCCACGTCGGAAGGTTTACCTTCTAGGTAGGCTGCTTTGAGGCGGTCAATGCTGACGTTCTCCTCGTGGCCATTTTTGTCGATCGTATAGTACTTTGTTTTTTTGTTTTAAGACCTTGTATGGTCCTTCGTAAGTCACGTTGAGAGGTCGGCGTAGAGCGTCATGACGTACGAAAACGTGTGTACTATATTTTAAGTCGGGTTAGATAAAAGTGTCTGTCGATTGTTGTCGAGTTTGGACTGGCTTAACTGAACGCATAGCATTTGTAAGCCGGTTCACATAAGAATTGATGTCTAGGTTTGTTGAGGTGGAAGCGGTTTCCACAAATTCACCTGGCAGTCGAAGAGTCGTTCCATAAACTAATTCAGCCACACTGCACCCGACACCTTCTTTTACAGTGCTTCGAATTCCGAGTAAGACTAGTGGCTAAGCCTCTGTTCACTGCGGGATGTTCGTAGCTGAAAGTGATGCTTCCAGCTGTCAATGAAATCTTTCTACCGAACCATTAGGTTGTGAGTGGTAGGCAGTTATTCGGAAGCGCGTTGTTCCAAGAAGCTTTGTCAGAGGGTGGAACAATCCAAATTCATACTGACGCCCACGGTCTGTCGTTATCGTAGATGGACAACCAAAATTCGCTATTCATCGTTCGACGAAAGCTCAAGCAATCGTTTCACTATTGATGTCTTTCAGTGGAATCGCTTCTGGCCAGCGTGTGGAACGGTTCAAGCATGTCAAAAGGTAAGAAAATCCATTTGATTCTGGTAAGGGTCCTACCAAATCAAGGTGGACGTGGTCGATTCGAGTGTCGGGAGTTGGAAAAGTGCCAGGAGGATATTTGTTGTGCTGAATTACTTTCTTCTTTTGGCAGGCTACACAGGAGCGTGCCCATTCTTTGATGTCTTTATTCATCCTTGGCCAGCAGAATTTCTGAGCAATCAGTTTAGACGTAGCACGAACTCCAGGATGAGAGAGGTTGTGCAATGTGTCAGAGATGATTCGTCGATAACTCTTGGGGACAGTTGGACGGGGTGTACCTGTAGAAGAATCGCAAATTAAAGTTTTCTTACCCTTTGCAATCGTCTTTGTTTGAAGTTTGAGCGTTGTTGTGGATAACTCGTGATGTAGGTTATTGTCTTCATTTTGAAGTCGAGCTAGTTCAACAAGGTCTATACCTTGGATACGATTCAAGAAATGTATTCGTGATAAGGTGTCGGCAACCACATTGTTAGCTCCAGATATATGTCGTATATCAGTAGAGAACTGGGAAATGTAGTCTAGATGACACGACTCTCGCGGAGAGTACTTATCTGAAAATAACTTCATAGAAAACGTCAGTGGTTTGTGGTCGGTGAATATTGTAAATTCCCGGCCTTCGATGGAATGTTGAAAATGTCGTACAGCGCAGTACATGGCTAACAATTCACGTCCAAAAGTGCTGTATCTCGATTCGGTGTCGTTTAGTCGTCTTGAGAAAAATGCTAATGGTTGCCAAGTTTGGCCAGTCCATTGTTGCAGAACTGCGCCAATGGCTGAGTCGGATGCGTCAACCGCGAGGCTGACTGAAGGGAGCTTCAGTATTGTGATGTGCTAGCATAGTCGCATTGGCTATTGCTTCTTTAGTCTCAGTAAGGGCTTTCTTTGAGTCTGCATCCATTGTGACCACTTTTTTATTTCCACGAAGCTGATCCGTTAGTGGTTTCATGATAAATGCACAGTTCGGTATAAATCGTCTGTAAAAACTTACCAATCCATTTAAAGCTCGCAACTGCTTGATGGTGATTGGTTCCGGGTACTCCAGAATAACCGCCACCTTATATTTTTGGGGTTGTATACCATTCGCATCAATAGTATGCCCCAGGAAGTCCAACGAGGTTGTTCCGATTTGGCATTTCTGCATGTTCATGGTTATGCCATATTGTTGCAGTCTACTAAAGACTGTGTCCAAACGTTTCATATGTGTTACCTCGTCTGGGCTTGCTATCAAGCAGTCGTCGACGTATGCATGGGCATAGTTAAGCCCGCGAAACACGTCATCGGTGAAACGTTGAAATGTTTGTGCTGCATTCCTCAACCCAAAAAGCATTCGAAGGAATTCGTAAAGGCCAAAAGGAGTTACAACAGCGGTTTTAGGTATGTCACTTTCAGACATCGGTATTTGGTTGTACGCCTTTACTGAGTCGATTTTCGAAAATATTGTCATCCCTTTCAGAGTGGCCGTTAAATCGTGGATGTGCGGTAACGGGTAACGATCGGGAGTAGTTTGGGCGCTAAGACGTCGGTAATCACCGGTGGGACGCCAATCATTGCTATCTTTCTTCGGGACTATATGTAATGGAGATGACCATGGGCTACAGGATGGGCGTATTATTCCCAGGTCAATCATATGATCGAATACGTTTTTCGCTATCCTTAGTTTTCCGGGTGTGAGTCGGCGCGTTTTGGAGAATACAGGTTGACATGTAGTCGTGATGTGATGTGTAACATTGCTGGTTACACATAATAATTTCGATGTTGCCCTATTCAGATCTGGATACTTGTCGAGTATCGGCTGAAAATAAAGGTTAATTAAATGTTTAAAACGAAGAGGACATAAGCTACAACCTGTAGCAGTGGTTCTACGAACGTATAGATTTGTGTTACTATCCACTAGTCTCTTTTTACTAGGGTCCACAAGCAAGTTGTGGTGGCTCAGTAAATCTATGCCTATGATAGGTATTTTCACATCGGCGATGGTGAAAATCCAGCGTATGAGTTTTCGTAAACCCACGTTTAAGTTGACATATCGCTTACCATACGTAGCTATGTGTTTTCTATAGGCTGCCTGTAGATCGAATGCAGCTTCATGTTGGCGATCAGATGGAGCTGCAGGAAGGACGCTAACTTCTGTGTCAGTGTCGACGAGGTGGCGGACCTTCGTTATCACGTCAGTGATAAATAATAGGCGGCTGTTTCCACCGGCTACGGTTGCCGCTAACGCGTGCCGGCGGGACAGTTTCCCGATGCGTCGACAGTGGGTTTTTGTCTAGGAAACAACAGGGGTCTCCACATTTCTTGGAATCATTGCCATAGGTGTTGTGATACCAACACCAATGTGAGTTTTTGCTTCGTCGAAGTCGAGACGACGATCTTTTCCGTGATATGCTTCGTCGACGAGAATTGTTCGATCGGCGTCTTTCCTTCAGGTCAAGAAAACGAGAAAGAGCATTGCACAATTTCGTCACGTCATCTTCGGTGGCATGAGGTTTTCAATAATAGAATAAACCTGACTGTCGCAATTTCCGGTGATCTCCAGAATTCGATCAGCAGATGAAGCTAGTTCATTTACTGGGTTGTTAATAAATGTTATCAGAACTGCTAGTACTTGTTGTGGCAGTTTTGATAAGAAAAGTTGACGGAAAAGACCGTCGAAAGTGCGTTGACCAATCACTTCTCGCATGTGCGATAACATTTCCGTCGCTGAACCTCTACCTAGCTTGATGGTGTGAAACAACTCATCAAGACGCTGTCTGTCGGATAAGTCTCCGCGTTTGAGAATTGACCTTATGAGCTGGTCATAAGGTTCTAAGCAGTCAGGTCTGAAAAAGAGGGGGGTGACGCACCTGTTCAATTCACGCGGAAGTGACCTTACAACCCACTTACGAATGAGAATAAATCAGAAGGCCATAAAGGATGGAAAGGAAGTTATATTTGATTATGAATAGAGCGGCAATGGGATAGCAACGTCTAAGCTGGCAAACTAGGGAGAGAGATGCTTTCCACAGTGCGGCGTGACGTGATCTGGTGGTGATGCGTGACCGAGCGCCTTCAACTAGTAGTGTCCGCTAAAACAAACATGGTCAGCATCAATATCGGAACCTATGTAACTATTTATTTTAGGGATTATTTACCGCTACAAATGCATTATCTCCTTAAAGGCTACGGTTTATACAAAGTATAAATAAACTTAGAGACTGTCAATTATGTAAAACATTTTTATTTGTTTTATAATTTATATGCTATCATTATTTGCATTTTATCCTATGAATAAACTATGGGAGTGTAATTTCACCAGTTACTTAGCCGAGTTCACCAATGACAAAACGGATGGAATACTATAGATGCCTCCTGATAATAAAAATAGCTTACGAGGATGAGTCATACTGCTTTGGAGAGGGAATCTTTCCTATATTTTGTGCTGTAAGATACCATAGACTTAATGTGAAGAGTAGGTCGAGTTCAATTCGCTAAACTTCAAGTGAGCCTATAACATCTATTCAAGGCGGTTCGTTTACAAAAACGTAAAACAATATTCAAATAAATAGTGTCTACATATAAAGCAGTTTGTTGCGTTATTTAAAAATTCCATGGACTTCATAATTTAGTGCTGACATTGATTTATATTCAAAATATTCAAATACGATCCTTGTTCACATAACCTTATCATATAACGTGTTTAGCATTACATATATTTTCATTAGATAAGTGGACTAATCTTAATCTGTTATTTAGATTATAATCGAATGTAAAAGTTGAAGCAAAGTTTTACTTACCTGCTAACTATTTTGATCCTACTGAACCTCTTTGTTTTAAATTGTCAAATGCGGAATATATGTCCATGAATCATTTGAAGCGGGATAGTTCGGTACGTAGATTTTTAAGGTTCTTTCAGTCCCGAGTCTCAGTTACCAGATTGTTTTTGTGTCACGACTTTATCTCTCCATGTTATGATTGAGTGCTCGTATTATTAAATGGCTTTTCACTCTTGTGTATCACGGGGGACCTACTTACTAGGCACAAACAGTTACAGTTATGGCAATATCAATTATTGAAGTAATTTTTTTCTAAGTCGACTGGAGTAGCTTTTCAAAGCATGCGTATATATAAGTTTTCCGCATTTTTCTAACCTGTCCTTTGTTTACTCAATTCGTAAGTGTTAGTATATGCAGAGCCTGGATGTGCATAATTTTCATTTTACTGGAAATTGCGATTCTTAGAATAAGTTTGTTTGTTTCGGAGACCTTGTAAGTAATATTTTCGTCGTCATGCTACCAGTTATTATTTTCTGTGTCTGGACCATTTAGAAGTGTTATTCGCAAACTATGTGCAAACTGTGTAAGCGTTGACTTTGAACCAAGTAAAGAAGTTCACCTGAGTCTGAAAACAAGCTTATTCGGTTGTTGATTTTTGTTCGCTTATCAATCACAAGTGGGTCCATTAGTGCACTAAAGTCATACTTTTGCTCCAGTTGTCACGTTTGGTGGAACCTGAACGTAAGCAATCCTTAAAATAGCCTTGACAAGTTACTTATTCACTTTAGCTTGTTGCGACACAAAACAAGTAGTTAGTGTACAGGTCAGTCAGTTAGTCATCAGCAACGTAAATCCTAGAATTTAGGCCCATAAGTTCAAGTTACCATACCATATTAACACAACGATTTCAAATTTACAAGAATAACACGGTGATACAATAAGGAAGAATGGAGTTTGGGTATTTATAAAATAATAATAGAACCTGGGATTTAAAAGAGCATAGACAGCAAATTTACCTGCTCTACTTTAACCTCTTCTGAGTCGTTTCATCCAGTGTTCCTAGTCATTGATCACGATTAACAAACGAACTCGGGCCAGTAAGTCCACATCTACCAACATGGCTTAGACCAACAGTTAGAGACCTTGTGGACTGATGTCATGCTTTGGTTTGCCTTTTCCTGACATCTTTCTACACTACATTTACGCCAGCCGATATCGAGCGACGACGTAGGCAGTGGTTAGGATGTGTCTTACGTAACCCCAGCCACATTAATCAATAAAAATTCACATCAGTCGATTTGTTATCTTCCTCTAGAACCAGACGTTTGGTATGAGGGTCACTTACACCTATTGTTTCGCCTCCCCTACGGAAATCTTTAGTAAATGGAAAGGTTTATCAGCGTGTGTAGAGATATTAGGGCTATAAACATGCAGTTAGGGTTTTAACTTTTCTCTTATAAATAATCCAATCCCAACTTTAAATCATACCTTTTTTCTACATAGAAAACCCATAAAGTGGCACACTACGTTGTGTTGCTTCTTTTCAATAATGATACGGCAGTAATACTATTTGTTTTTCGTCGTCATCCCAACTTTTGCTGTTTCCTATTGCTTGCATTTATGCATGTCTTCATTCGAAAATGTTTGCTATTGTCATAGCCATTAGTAAGATGTCTAGTAATATCTTCCGAAATCGATCTCTATGGCATTGGTACATCCACTCTTTTATCTTCTATTAGATCCTGAACATTTAAAATCAACTGAAAGTTGTTCTTTCTACGAATTCTTTCTTTCCATTTCACACTGACCACTAGGGTTACTAACACCAATGGCTCATTGACCAAATAATCGAACCTTCAACCTCCTAGTCACGAGTTCAAACCCCATCCATATTTAGACAACTTGGTTGTGTTACTAGCCTTCACATTAAAGGCATGCCTTTAGGTCGAGCACATAAACCCATACTTTAACATTAATACCATCAATACTGATTTATACTCCTCTACCTGTTTTAGTCCGAACATTCAACACCATTTTTGTCTGTACCTAGTAGTAGCCTTCACAAGTATTCAGAATACATAGTTGTACAAAAATTGGTAGTGTTTACTTGATAGTTAATCATCTGGTCACATCCATTGCTTTTAGTAATTAACAAATCCCTAAACTAGCAAGGTTTTTTACACTCTCCAGCTTACTGACTTCAGCATGGCTGATTACTTGAAGTCTGCATTTAGCTATTTCACCACCTCAAACATCACTAAAAATGAAAATGAATTTCTCGGTAGCAGTATATCTGTTGGTGAACTACATTTAAAAGTTAAGCGAGTTATTGCCGAAGGTGGTTATGGGATTGTTTATGAAGCTCAGGATGTCAATGAAAGCACATCATATGCATTGAAGGTACGAATTCATTTCAATGATTTAATTTGCCTAGCGTATGCTTGCACATGATAAAGCTTCGTCAGATCTAATTCTCCATGAAGTTCGTTTACTGGTATGTATTTGAGGTTTTCACTACTGTATTGAATAATTACCTTTAGAAACAGTTAAATGGGCATCCAAATATCCTTAAGTTTTTTAGCGCGGCGTCTGTTGGTAAAGCAAAAATGAAAGTTGTTGGCACTGAATTCCTCTTAGTTACAGAGTTTTGTAAAGGTTAGTTCATATTTTACTCGAGTATATTTGCATAACATTTTTTTATACTTCATTCATTGTAGTAAATGACTTTTATTATGATATCCAGGTTTTAAAGGCATAAGGTAGTTACTGTACGTTTTACTTCATTGATTTGACTTTTGCGGTATCGCTTTATTTCATTTTGAGATAATTAATCGTAAATAACATAAGACCTATTACAAATATATGTAAACAATATATTTATCGTAATTATTTTTATTCTCTTCGTTTACAGTATGTTCACCATTTTCTAAAAGGTATAATAGTCTGTTTAAGGACGTATCTTATCGTTCTAATAGTTTTCTTTGGATTGCACTTTTATTCGTTATTATCTTTTGTGAGAATGACTAAAGAACCTCATTAATAACGCGTTTTTGTGACAGTCTATAATGGATCCTACTTTCGGCACAAAACTACTCAACATTCCAGTCGTAGTATTATTTTATAATCTGGATTACTAAATAGACGTTATGTTTAAGAATATTACATCTGTCGTCGCTCATTTTTCTAGCAACAAAATAGATTCATCATCTAACCTCGTTGGTTGTAAGCGATCTGAGCTTTCTTAATGTCGACAATCGCTAATTCGGCCTAACTAGTAAATCCACAAATGTTGTATAACATGTTACATTCTTCATGTCTGTTTGTCTACCATTCGCACTTATACTTTTTACGTTGTTGATTTCCTGTTACACCATTTTAGTGTAGCAAACAAAACTGGTCCACTTAAATGTAAAAATCTTCACTATTTTGTCTGCTAAGTAAAGTATCATAGTCGTGTATATTTAAATAAAGTTTCTGTTTTCTTACTGTATGTGTTTATGTTGATTACGTTCATCAACCGTAATTATGTTAATGATTTTAATGAAATTGTTTTAATGATTCTTCACAAAATATGGCACGAAGTTGGAATATTTGTTTTCATTAGCCAACTACTCATAACCTGTTGACATATCGTTGTTAATGGTTTCTGTCATGTCTTTTCTCTTCACTAGATTAATAGGTTGTGTAAACAAATGTGGCACCTGTTAATCTGTTTAAAGGTGCTGTTTTTCAGTTTCGAAACATCCTATAAGTTGCACCAGTTGTCTGTAATACTAGCAAATCACTCTTTGAATTTTCCCCCGTTAAACGTGACATACGCTCAACAAGCTTTATATCATGAATTTGTCTGCAGTCAACATTCTTCAATGTAACTGCCATAGAAAAATCAGTTATTTTGACCAGAAAAATCAGTTTGAATAGATTAGCCTTTTGCAGTGTGTTCTGTCATCAAGTTAGATTTGTAAGTAAAATATCCACCTTAATAAAATAACGCTACCCTTCTGATGTATGGTATGGGTATTCATCTGTCTTGACAGTTGAGAATAGAACATTCTATCTGATAAATTCGTAAGAAAATACTTTAGTCATCAATTTTCTTTGATGACGTGATGTTGTGTTTGTAGACTTATTTGAATGTTTTGTAAATTCTCTTCAATCCAGGTGTCATTATTCGTGGTAAACAAAATAAGTTTTTTAAATAATAGTTCTAGTATATGGAGCAATAGGATTACATGAAGGCAATAATCTTACGTTATAGTAAGTGTGTGAAGGACAAACCAGACTTCTAAGTCATTGGTAAGTGAGGTAAGAACTTTTGTACTCCAGATTTTATTCCGTACTGCCACGTTATTAGAACAATCTTATCGGGCTTGAACAATTTAATCACTTTCTCAGTCTAATTTCAGATTGCCTTACGATGCATATAAAGATCGTTATTTTCCCTAAATAAGAATTCTTCCCAGTCATAGACCATAGTTTGTTTTGTGTTGTTCAGTGAGACATAAGGTTCCATGAATAACAGTTATATTTGTAGATGAGCGTTTTATCAGTGGCAGTCCGTTTAGACTGTCGTATTAAAATGGGATGGGTCGTATCGTTATGTAATTCTGTCTTGGAGGTTTTCTAAATCTTACAGACAATATATTAAGTGAATTGGATATACGTTTTAATAAAAACAGTGATTAAGCTTAACAAATTTAAATAAATGAAATAGTTCGTGTAAAACTAGTGAATTTTAAGATCGATTAGTAAAGCATTTTTAATTAGTTCATTTCGTTACCATACAGTAAAGAAATGTTTTTTCAGTTCCGTTAGTGGGATATCCTTACTCATCTACGACTTACTAGTCTTCATAATCGATGTGCCCCTATCACAGTTTCGAAACTCGTCAAAAATCTCACGTTTTGCACATAAACTATGCAGTTACATTATTCACTTTTAGTACTCATCACCTTTAACTTTTTCCTGCTCTGTCTATATTTCACGCAGTGGTCATCATTTGATAGACCTTTCCCACTTATCCGTAATCATTAAAAATGCTACCCAAACCTTATTCTTTGAATCCTCTACCAACATGTACATGATTTTTTTCTTGTGTTCATTTACGTTTGCTATAATAATGAGTATTGTTTTTGTTATAGAAATAAACACTAAGTCCAAATTTGTCTTCATCCTTATGCTGTTTTACGTAAAGTCCTAGTTTGATATCTGAAGACGAAATTACGTCCTAAATGACTCTTGAAAACGGCGTTGTTAAATCGCAACTAAATTTTTGTTTTTTTATACGATGCGATAATTTACTGGACGGATAATTTGTTTTTCAGCTAATTAATTTTTTTCTTAAATTTAGGTGGCCAGTTGGATAAATATTTACCTATACCAAAATGTGAAAATCCCCTATCAACGAATGTTATCCTGCAGATTTTTCATCAATGTTGTCGTGCTGTTCAACATATGCATAGTCAATGCCCACCGATTATACACCGAGATTTGAAAGTCGAAAATTTATTGCTTACCAATAATTTTATCATAAAGTTATGCGATTTTGGCAGCGCAACTACAATCACATATAATCCAGATCAATCATGGACTGCTTTGAAACGTGGTAGTGTTCAAGAAGAAGTAAGTGTTGTGTTTTTTTTATCAAGTTTTTTATCTATCTTTATAAGTCAGCAGTTTCTATTTTGGCACTTTTGTTGTTAGGCGATCAACATGTGACCTGACTTTTAAAATGCGTTACAGATTCTAACCTTACTCCACTTAGTTTTATTTAGGTAACCAGGTGGTATATTTGTACTCACATTAGAATTATATATATATAGTCTTTACATCTGCTAAATTTTTGTTCTAGAGTTTCCGTAGTGTTTGAAAGGCATTTTCACCACAAACGGACATTATCTGGATATTTGTCAATAAAGGGATAAAGTCAGGTCTCTGGAGCAATTTGCTATAAAACAAATTGAGTTACTTCAAACATGCGTCACTTAGATGGGGGTAAACCTATACACAATGGCTAACTGCTAAAAGACGCAGCAATCCTTAGACTAATATGTATACAATTAAATACACTCAGAAAAAGCTTAATTCCTCTCTCTAAGTGTCTTCCCATTTATCTCCCGTATTAAATTCTAACAAATATCATTATAGTGTTTTATTTCACATATCTAAGAGTTCATATATCCCTATATTTTACTTGTTATATGCGTTCGGCAGCAACAAGATCAGTGAGAAGTTGCACACGAATTAACCCAGCTAAAGAGATTCGATGATTATTCAAGTAAGTTCAAAGACAGAATTCACGGAGTTGTAACAATGAATCCAAAATGTAGAAAATGGGTTTTTGATGTAAGTACGTACTTCTGTTATAGCGCTTTCGACTTAAGAAATACTCTGGACACAAAGAAATCAAATTGATCTTGAGAGTACAATAAGGACTGGATGCACGCAAATGGTTAAAAAATGTCAATATGAAAAATTTCGCATCACATTTGTTGTTCAGTATGTTGCCGAGTACTTCAAATATAATTAGATTTCACACAAACTAAAATCCAGACATTCTGTAATTGTAATGTTACTGAAATCTGTTATAAATTTCATCTTTATGCATTCTCTTTTGACAATGATGATATTACCTTTCCGTTAGTTGTTTGTTAAGCGGTAGCCTATTAGTTGATGCACTTCGATTTGCAGATTACCGGTTTGAGGCCCTTTCCCACTTTAGGCATAGGAGCTTTTGTTCTCACATAATTAGAGCATCGTCCAGAGCTGAGTACATAAATTTAAAATTTATACATAAGTAAATTATTCATTGTTTCTGAAAATGAATTGTGTAAACAAATATCGTCTTATATTTCATTGTTTATGATAGTTAATCTGTACTTTGTTTACTTGTAAACGACATAGTTCATTGTTTCCCTTCCCCTATATTTTTAAACATAGCAAGCCATTTTTACCCTTCTCTTAAGCTTGAGCGTTTCACAACACCAATGTATCGTGCTCCAGAAATGCTTGATCTTTATCAAAATTATCCTATTGGTACTGCATCTGATATTTGGGTGAGTTGTATGGTATTTTATTGAGACGCGTCTTCATACCAAGTTTATTTATATCATAATGTAGTCCTATTTACCAATCGGAACCGATTTGTCAGCTCATTAGGTAATCATTGATCTAACTCGATATCCCGTTGCAGTTTCTTGTATGTCAGGTGGTCTGAAACAATTAACCGAAAACCGCTGACTTTGATTTAGTGGTACCTGGCACCCATCAACAAGGTTTGTCTGGTTGAAGTTGGTGTCCCCTGTTGTATTCGAACCCATATCATGGTTACTGCTACCATTTAGCTTTTTGAGCATCGACTAACTGTTTCAGAATTTTAGATTGATTAATCACTTGGCAATTATTAACTTCGTGTTTTCTATTTTTTAATGCTGATCAAAATCTGTCTATTTTCTTCTAAATACTAATACACATATACAACTGAAGACGACTTTTGTCGTAGTTTAGCACCACCCATGCCAAGCATAACTATTTCTGCAGTTTTAAGTGTTAATTTTGTGTATGTAATAATAACTAATGCATACTAGTAACAATAATAATAGCTATTAATTCCCTTTCTGCATAACAGGCACCCTTGAATGAAAAACGTAAAAATAATAAAGGACGCTATCATTAAGTTGTTATGTTTCTAGCTATAACGACCCAAATACTTCTATTGCTTAGTATTCTTAGACACCGAACACTTGACAAGATCCCAAATCAGAACACTTTTGAACAGGAACAAATTATATTCCAAATAACAAGGGTAGACAGAAGTAGGAATCGTTAGTTAGACAAACGTTAATGTATTTATAGTATTTACATAAGAAGCTTCCAGAATCTTCTGCAACAATCCACTGGAGCTGATTGGTTTAGAAGTAGCCAATCAGCGTGCGCCATCACGATCATGCACTGAGCATGCTTTAATCCGGTCTATATCCCACTAACACCTCCCCCTTGAGCAGATTCGTAGGATCTGGTGTTAGGATTCACCTGCAGCCGTTGTACTGGTTTGTGCTTACGATTTGTCCACCTTCTAGGTAATAAGGAAGTGGTACCATCCTTCGTTTGTACAGCGACTGTCCTGTCTGTTTCAGGTATGTTGATCTCAAAGGTGTCTAGCAGAACATCGAGTGGTAGTCTATACCGCGTCTCGTTGTTGGCGATGCAGGTTGGTTTCAGTTGGTTCGCATGACGCACCCAGACTTCTGAGCCAACAGACACCTCGTACACCACATTTCCTTTCTTTTGCACGATCCGACCAGCCGTCCAGGTAGGATGTTTGCCTCGATAGTCCATAGCAAGTACCCTTTGACCCACAGTGAACAATCGTCTTTGCGCCCCATGCCGACGATTGAACTGTTTCTCCATATTTACGTTTCGTTTAGGCTCAAGAGCTGGCGTCGGACGGATGCTATCGAATGTTTCCGGGTTGTCAATCTGTTCTTAATGATTCTATCACTATTTGGTCACAGAGAGTAGTAACAATACCAATAATACTACCAATAATAAATATGACGACATTTTATGAGAAGTTTACTAAACACGCATATTTGTATTACAATCATTTCATTATTTTCTCCAT